>OU426989.1:83263141-84538511 GCA_911387755.1 Chrysotoxum bicinctum | reverse complement strand
TATTGTATTTGTATTGTATTTGTATTGTATTTGTATTGTATTTGTATTGTATTTGTATTGTATTTGTATTGTATTTGTATTGTATTTGTATTGTATTTATTGTATTTGTATTGTATTTGTATTGTATTTGTATTGTATTTGTATTGTATTTGTATTGTATTTGTATTGTATTTGTATTGTATTTGTATTGTATTTGTATTGTATTTGTATTGTATTTGTATTGTATTTGTATTGTATTTGTATTGTATTTGTATTGTATTTGTATTGTATTTGTATTGTATTTGTATTGTATTTGTATTGTATTTGTATTGTATTTGTATTGTATTTGTATTGTATTTGTATTGTATTTGTATTGTATTTGTATTGTATTTGTATTGTATTTGTATTGTATTTGTATTGTATTTGTATTGTATTTGTATTGTATTTGTATTGTATTTGTATTGTATTTGTATTGTATTTGTATTGTATTTGTATTGTATTTGTATTGTATTTGTATTGTATTTGTATTGTATTTGTATTGTATTTGTATTGTATTTGTATTGTATTTGTATTGTATTTGTATTGTATTTGTATTGTATTTGTATTGTATTTGTATTGTATTTGTATTGTATTTGTATTGTATTTGTATTGTATTTGTATTGTATTTGTATTGTATTTGTATTGTATTTGTATTGTATTTGTATTGTATTTGTATTGTATTTGTATTGTATTTGTATTGTATTTGTATTGTATTTGTATTGTATTTGTATTGTATTTGTATTGTATTTGTATTGTATTTGTATTGTATTTGTATTGTATTTGTATTGTATTTGTATTGTATTTGTATTGTATTTGTATTGTATTTGTATTGTATTTGTATTGTATTTGTATTGTATTTGTATTGTATTTGTATTGTATTTGTATTGTATTTGTATTGTATTTGTATTGTATTTGTATTGTATTTGTATTGTATTTGTATTGTATTTGTATTGTATTTGTATTGTATTTGTATTGTATTTGTATTGTATTTGTATTGTATTTGTATTGTATTTGTATTGTATTTGTATTGTATTTGTATTGTATTTGTATTGTATTTGTATTGTATTTGTATTGTATTTGTATTGTATTTGTATTGTATTTGTATTGTATTTGTATTGTATTTGTATTGTATTTGTATTGTATTTGTATTGTATTTGTATTGTATTTGTATTGTATTTGTATTGTATTTGTATTGTATTTGTATTGTATTTGTATTGTATTTGTATTGTATTTGTATTGTATTTGTATTGTATTTGTATTGTATTTGTATTGTATTTGTATTGTATTTGTATTGTATTTGTATTGTATTTGTATTGTATTTGTATTGTATTTGTATTGTATTTGTATTGTATTTGTATTGTATTTGTATTGTATTTGTATTGTATTTGTATTGTATTTGTATTGTATTTGTATTGTATTTGTATTGTATTTGTATTGTATTTGTATTGTATTTGTATTGTATTTGTATTGTATTTGTATTGTATTTGTATTGTATTTGTATTGTATTTGTATTGTATTTGTATTGTATTTGTATTGTATTTGTATTGTATTTGTATTGTATTTGTATTGTATTTGTATTGTATTTGTATTGTATTTGTATTGTATTTGTATTGTATTTGTATTGTATTTGTATTGTATTTGTATTGTATTTGTATTGTATTTGTATTGTATTTGTATTGTATTTGTATTGTATTTGTATTGTATTTGTATTGTATTTGTATTGTATTTGTATTGTATTTGTATTGTATTTGTATTGTATTTGTATTGTATTTGTATTGTATTTGTATTGTATTTGTATTGTATTTGTATTGTATTTGTATTGTATTTGTATTGTATTTGTATTGTATTTGTATTGTATTTGTATTGTATTTGTATTGTATTTGTATTGTATTTGTATTGTATTTGTATTGTATTTGTATTGTATTTGTATTGTATTTGTATTGTATTTGTATTGTATTTGTATTGTATTTGTATTGTATTTGTATTGTATTTGTATTGTATTTGTATTGTATTTGTATTGTATTTGTATTGTATTTGTATTGTATTTGTATTGTATTTGTATTGTATTTGTATTGTATTTGTATTGTATTGTATTTGTATTGTATTTGTATTGTATTTGTATTGTATTTGTATTGTATTTGTATTGTATTTGTATTGTATTTGTATTGTATTTGTATTGTATTTGTATTGTATTTGTATTGTATTTGTATTGTATTTGTATTGTATTTGTATTGTATTTGTATTGTATTTGTATTGTATTTGTATTGTATTTGTATTGTATTTGTATTGTATTTGTATTGTATTTGTATTGTATTTGTATTGTATTTGTATTGTATTTGTATTGTATTTGTATTGTATTTGTATTGTATTTGTATTGTATTTGTATTGTATTTGTATTGTATTTGTATTGTATTGTATTGTATTTGTATTTGTATTGTATTTGTATTGTATTTGTATTGTATTTGTATTGTATTTGTATTGTATTTGTATTGTATTGTATTGTATTGTATTTGTATTGTATTTGTATTGTATTTGTATTGTATTTGTATTGTATTTGTATTGTATTTGTATTGTATTTGTATTGTATTTGTATTGTATTTGTATTGTATTTGTATTGTATTTGTATTGTATTTGTATTGTATTTGTATTGTATTTGTATTGTATTTGTATTGTATTTGTATTGTATTTGTATTGTATTTGTATTGTATTTGTATTGTATTTGTATTGTATTTGTATTGTATTTGTATTGTATTTGTATTGTATTTGTATTGTATTTGTATTGTATTTGTATTGTATTTGTATTGTATTTGTATTGTATTTGTATTGTATTTGTATTGTATTTGTATTGTATTTGTATTGTATTTGTATTGTATTTGTATTGTATTTGTATTGTATTTGTATTGTATTTGTATTGTATTTGTATTGTATTTGTATTGTATTTGTATTGTATTTGTATTGTATTTGTATTGTATTTGTATTGTATTTGTATTGTATTTGTATTGTATTTGTATTGTATTTGTATTGTATTTGTATTGTATTTGTATTGTATTTGTATTGTATTTGTATTGTATTTGTATTGTATTTGTATTGTATTTGTATTGTATTTGTATTGTATTTGTATTGTATTTGTATTGTATTTGTATTGTATTTGTATTGTATTTGTATTGTATTTGTATTGTATTTGTATTGTATTTGTATTGTATTTGTATTGTATTTGTATTGTATTTGTATTGTATTTGTATTGTATTTGTATTGTATTTGTATTGTATTTGTATTGTATTTGTATTGTATTTGTATTGTATTTGTATTGTATTTGTATTGTATTTGTATTGTATTTGTATTGTATTTGTATTGTATTTGTATTGTATTTGTATTGTATTTGTATTGTATTTGTATTGTATTTGTATTGTATTTGTATTGTATTTGTATTGTATTTGTATTGTATTTGTATTGTATTTGTATTGTATTTGTATTGTATTTGTATTGTATTTGTATTGTATTTGTATTGTATTTGTATTGTATTTGTATTGTATTTGTATTGTATTTGTATTGTATTTGTATTGTATTTGTATTGTATTTGTATTGTATTTGTATTGTATTTGTATTGTATTTGTATTGTATTTGTATTGTATTTGTATTGTATTTGTATTGTATTTGTATTGTATTTGTATTGTATTTGTATTGTATTTGTATTGTATTTGTATTGTATTTGTATTGTATTTGTATTGTATTTGTATTGTATTTGTATTGTATTTGTATTGTATTTGTATTGTATTTGTATTGTATTTGTATTGTATTTGTATTGTATTTGTATTGTATTTGTATTGTATTTGTATTGTATTTGTATTGTATTTGTATTGTATTTGTATTGTATTTGTATTGTATTTGTATTGTATTTGTATTGTATTTGTATTGTATTTGTATTGTATTTGTATTGTATTTGTATTGTATTTGTATTGTATTTGTATTGTATTTGTATTGTATTTGTATTGTATTTGTATTGTATTTGTATTGTATTTGTATTGTATTTGTATTGTATTTGTATTGTATTTGTATTGTATTTGTATTGTATTTGTATTGTATTTGTATTGTATTTGTATTGTATTTGTATTGTATTTGTATTGTATTTGTATTGTATTTGTATTGTATTTGTATTGTATTTGTATTGTATTTGTATTGTATTTGTATTGTATTTGTATTGTATTTGTATTGTATTTGTATTGTATTTGTATTGTATTTGTATTGTATTTGTATTGTATTTGTATTGTATTTGTATTGTATTTGTATTGTATTTGTATTGTATTTGTATTGTATTTTGTATTGTATTTGTATTGTATTTGTATTGTATTTGTATTGTATTTGTATTGTATTTGTATTGTATTTGTATTGTATTTGTATTGTATTTGTATTGTATTTGTATTGTATTTGTATTGTATTTGTATTGTATTTGTATTGTATTTGTATTGTATTTGTATTGTATTTGTATTGTATTTGTATTGTATTTGTATTGTATTTGTATTGTATTTGTATTGTATTTGTATTGTATTTGTATTGTATTTGTATTGTATTTGTATTGTATTTGTATTGTATTTGTATTGTATTTGTATTGTATTTGTATTGTATTTGTATTGTATTTGTATTGTATTTGTATTGTATTTGTATTGTATTTGTATTGTATTTGTATTGTATTTGTATTGTATTTGTATTGTATTTGTATTGTATTTGTATTGTATTTGTATTGTATTTGTATTGTATTTGTATTGTATTTGTATTGTATTTGTATTGTATTTGTATTGTATTTGTATTGTATTTGTATTGTATTTGTATTGTATTTGTATTGTATTTGTATTGTATTTGTATTGTATTTGTATTGTATTTGTATTGTATTTGTATTGTATTTGTATTGTATTTGTATTGTATTTGTATTGTATTTGTATTGTATTTGTATTGTATTTGTATTGTATTTGTATTGTATTTGTATTGTATTTGTATTGTATTTGTATTGTATTTGTATTGTATTTGTATTGTATTTGTATTGTATTTGTATTGTATTTGTATTGTATTTGTATTGTATTTGTATTGTATTTGTATTGTATTTGTATTGTATTTGTATTGTATTTGTATTGTATTTGTATTGTATTTGTATTGTATTTGTATTGTATTTGTATTGTATTTGTATTGTATTTGTATTG
The DNA here is from genome assembly GCA_911387755.1 of Chrysotoxum bicinctum. Lineage (NCBI taxonomy): Eukaryota > Metazoa > Arthropoda > Insecta > Diptera > Syrphidae > Chrysotoxum > Chrysotoxum bicinctum. The sequence goes on along the minus strand of OU426989.1, from coordinate 84,533,301 downwards.
TATTTGTATTGTATTTGTATTGTATTTGTATTGTATTTGTATTGTATTTGTATTGTATTTGTATTGTATTTGTATTGTATTTGTATTGTATTTGTATTGTATTTGTATTGTATTTGTATTGTATTTGTATTGTATTTGTATTGTATTTGTATTGTATTTGTATTGTATTTGTATTGTATTTGTATTGTATTTGTATTGTATTTGTATTGTATTTGTATTGTATTTGTATTGTATTTGTATTGTATTTGTATTGTATTTGTATTGTATTTGTATTGTATTTGTATTGTATTTGTATTGTATTTGTATTGTATTTGTATTGTATTTGTATTGTATTTGTATTGTATTTGTATTGTATTTGTATTGTATTTGTATTGTATTTGTATTGTATTTGTATTGTATTTGTATTGTATTTGTATTGTATTTGTATTGTATTTGTATTGTATTTGTATTGTATTTGTATTGTATTTGTATTGTATTTGTATTGTATTTGTATTGTATTTGTATTGTATTTGTATTGTATTTGTATTGTATTTGTATTGTATTTGTATTGTATTTGTATTGTATTTGTATTGTATTTGTATTGTATTTGTATTGTATTTGTATTGTATTTGTATTGTATTTGTATTGTATTTGTATTGTATTTGTATTGTATTTGTATTGTATTTGTATTGTATTTGTATTGTATTTGTATTGTATTTGTATTGTATTTGTATTGTATTTGTATTGTATTTGTATTGTATTTGTATTGTATTTGTATTGTATTTGTATTGTATTTGTATTGTATTTGTATTGTATTTGTATTGTATTTGTATTGTATTTGTATTGTATTTGTATTGTATTTGTATTGTATTTGTATTGTATTTGTATTGTATTTGTATTGTATTTGTATTGTATTTGTATTGTATTTGTATTGTATTTGTATTGTATTTGTATTGTATTTGTATTGTATTTGTATTGTATTTGTATTGTATTTGTATTGTATTTGTATTGTATTTGTATTGTATTTGTATTGTATTTGTATTGTATTTGTATTGTATTTGTATTGTATTTGTATTGTATTTGTATTGTATTTGTATTGTATTTGTATTGTATTTGTATTGTATTTGTATTGTATTTGTATTGTATTTGTATTGTATTTGTATTGTATTTGTATTGTATTTGTATTGTATTTGTATTGTATTTGTATTGTATTTGTATTGTATTTGTATTGTATTTGTATTGTATTTGTATTGTATTTGTATTGTATTTGTATTGTATTTGTATTGTATTTGTATTGTATTTGTATTGTATTTGTATTGTATTTGTATTGTATTTGTATTGTATTTGTATTGTATTTGTATTGTATTTGTATTGTATTTGTATTGTATTTGTATTGTATTTGTATTGTATTTGTATTGTATTTGTATTGTATTTGTATTGTATTTGTATTGTATTTGTATTGTATTTGTATTGTATTTGTATTGTATTTGTATTGTATTTGTATTGTATTTGTATTGTATTTGTATTGTATTTGTATTGTATTTGTATTGTATTTGTATTGTATTTGTATTGTATTTGTATTGTATTTGTATTGTATTTGTATTGTATTTGTATTGTATTTGTATTGTATTTGTATTGTATTTGTATTGTATTTGTATTGTATTTGTATTGTATTTGTATTGTATTTGTATTGTATTTGTATTGTATTTGTATTGTATTTGTATTGTATTTGTATTGTATTTGTATTGTATTTGTATTGTATTTGTATTGTATTTGTATTGTATTTGTATTGTATTTGTATTGTATTTGTATTGTATTTGTATTGTATTTGTATTGTATTTGTATTGTATTGGTATTGTATTTGTATTGTATTTGTATTGTTTTTTGTATTGCATTTGTTGTTATGATGATATCTGTTAAATCCATTGTATAATATTCAGTTATTAATGCTAAATCGTAAAACTTTATTATTAATATGTGTGCGTTGATTCAAACGATGCGCCCATTTACACGCGACTCTTCAAAGTTTTGTGGACAAATTTGATACGATCGTTTCGGTAATGAATCAGCCAACATTCTTGCGTTAAAGGAACACAAAGTTGTCCAAGAACATCTCCACGGGGCGTGAACGTGTACAGCAGAACCTGAGGCAGTCGATTCCACGGTTTGCACAAAAACGCGGTTTTTCGCAGACTTCATACTATAAGTTGACAAATTTTGAATCGGGACTTGGTACTACAACTGAAAGAAAACCGAAATAACCCAAGAGTTCAAAGAAATTTATAAACTTTAAGAGAAAAGCTTTACGGTTTCCAAGATTTTTGGGTTATTTGGTTTCTTCGGCTAGCACCATACACAAGTAGCACAAAATGGTATAATTTCGGTATCACATTTCTTAATTCATACTTTATTCCTTCTTTATTAGGTATGTCAATTTATGCCTACTTAATTCCATCTTAATATGATCTTTATGAGGTATTGTCTTAAAGAACTTAACTCGGTGTGTTTACTTCTACTTAAAGCATTCTTAAATACTTCTTCTTAAATTGGCATTTCTTAAATCGTTCTTTTTTGTTACTTAATTCCTTTTTTAATCCTTCTAAAAACATAACTTTTTTGTTTTGGTGCTAAATCGGTATTTTTCAAATTCTTTAATACGTATTTAAGTCTTCTGAAATAGTATGATTTATAACGCCGGTTTCGTACTTTTAGTTTTAGATGGAAAGCAAAATGTGTGAACCGAATTTATTAAATCTTAAAAAAAAAAGAAATTGTTTCATTATTGCAGACAAACAACAATTAAAATAGCATTTATGTAAAATGTGACATTTTTTATGACATCCATTTATGTAACTGACAAAATGTTCATACTTAAATCATACTTTATTCCTTCTTTACTGGGTAGGTGTACCAATTTATGGCTACTTAATTCCGTCTTAATTTCGTCTTTTTTAGGTATTGCTTTACAGAACTTAACATGGTGTGTTTCCTTCTACTTAAAGCATTCTTAAATACATACTTCTTAAATGGGCATTTCTTAAATCGGTTTTTTTTGTTACTTAATTCCTTCTTTAATCCTTCTAAAAACATTCCTTTTTTATTTTGGTATTAAATCGGTATTTTTCAGATTCTTTAATATGTATTTAAGTCTTCTTAAAGAGTATAATATTAAAAACACGAAAGAGTTATTTGAGTAGCACTTTGAGACAAGATATTTTAAGTGTCACAGTGGCACAATAGGTAGAGCACAAGCACGGCAAGCGAGAGGACTCGGGTTCGAATCTCAGTGGAAGCACAGAGGTAAATTAAAAAACTAACTTTTAAAATTCTTTCATTCCAGCAAAAATTCACATAAAGACTAGAATATATAATCAACAATAATAAAAAACCAAACAGATAATAAAAAAAAATTATTTTTATTGTTTCTAATAATTTTTTTAAGAATTGCCGTAGCTCTTTAAGAAGGAGTTAAGAAGTATTTAAGAAGATGTAAGGAACTATTTAAGAAGGAGTAATGAAGTATTTAAGAAGAATTATATCCCGATTTAAGACCATTTTAAGACTCAATTTATCTTCTTATTTCCTTCTATCGGACCGCCCACTTGCGCCTTTTCTCTACTTAATAGGAACTTAAATCCGTCTTATAGAAGATGTCAGATACCGATTTAGAATTCTTAAAGACTTCGTTAAGTAATTCTGTGCTACTTGTGTACCTGAAACTTGTGATTTGTTTGCTAGATATTTCAAATCTGTTTATGCATTTGACTCTCCGTCTCAAAACCTGCCAGATGTGCCTGAAAGGTTAAGTTTAGGCTTCCTGCAGGGTAATAAAAGGCACCTGATGGATTTTCACCATTAATGTTAAAAAATGCAGATGCTTCTCTTGCAGAAGTGGATTATTTCTCAATGAATGGAAAGTATCGTTCCTAACCCCTATTTTTAAGGTGGGTTCTAAACAAGATACATATATCTCTAACTATATACCAATTTTTAAGATATTCTTCGTGGTTCATGACCATATATTTATGAATTAAGGTTTTGTCAAGGGAATATCAACATCAACAAATATTACTATTTTTGTCAATTATGTGCCATACAATTTTGAGAAAAATCTTCAAACTGATATAATTTTCACGGACTTTGCAAAAGCCTTTGATAGGCTTAGCCACAAGCTTCTTCTTCATAAGCTCGCATGTCTAGAATTTCATTTGAGCCTCCTCAAGTGGATAGAATCCTATTTATCTAATCGATTGCAGATTGTAAAAATCGAAAGCTACTTTTCGGAAAATATTCCAGTAGGAGTTCCTCAGGGAAGCCACATCGGTCCACTATTATTCCTTTTATTTATTAATAATATTTCCAAAATTTTTAAAAAATTCTCAATGCATTTTATATGCTGGTGACTTAAAGCTTTATCAAAAAATAGTCAATCATCAAGACGGCACCCTTCTTCAAGACGATTTTTTAAGGCTGTCGGAATTAAATTTTTGCATTTGAAAGGTATCCAAATGCAAGTTCTAGATAGAATCGAGAGAGTGCAAAGGAGATTTATGAGGTTATCTCTAAACTTAATTGGAATTTTGAGACTCCAGTTACAATACTCGATGTTAATTTTTCTCAGTCATGTTTTTTCGTGATATCCTCACATCTCCTGTAAAATGCTCATTTCTATTGAATAATTATTATTGCTGTTTCATCATACAAGATTCATCTTATTTTCAATCCTTTTTGAATTAATTTCCTTTAAAAGTAAAACAAAAGAAGGAAAAATGCTAGGCTGAAAGTTAATTTCACTTCAAGACGGCACCACATGTCTCCGCAGGAATGATTTCTTCAATACGAGGAGCAATCATTAAGCACTTCACAAACGAAGAGTATCTGGATCTTCCCACCGCCACGATCATTTTCATCCCGGCTTCTTATTCATTTTTGTTTTTTTTTTCAAGATCATGAAAATGCATCTGAACCTTTATTTAGTTAATTTCAGGTTCAAATTGAATACGCGCGCGGAAGCTCTCTCTCAATTGCCCCTTGAAGGTGAGTGTCTTGTATTTACTCCTTATTTTGATGATTTTACTGCTGCTTCTTTCGCTCACAATGAACAAACACTAGATACGCGGATCATCAATTTGATTGAATTGTGAATTGAGGTTCGATCTGACGTAATTTACCTTGGATCATGATCATAACTGTGTGGTAAATTATGTTTTGCCAATTTCACACCTTGGAATTGAAAAAGGAATTTTGTTGCCAACATTGACGCCTCAAATTCGAATCACCTTTGGGGGCAATAAATCAAAACCAACATCAATAAATGGGTCATTTAACACTTTGTAAGGAAAAAGCTCGCCTTCTGGTTTCTGGACGCATAAAATCCGTCAACATAACTCTGCTTCCATTCAAAGTGGAAGTTCGAAATTAATTTTAATTAGTGCGGCCTGCATCCTTTGTATAGGAAGTTCGAGCCCTGGCACAAGAAGTAGGTGTGCGTGGTTTTGTGGGTTGTCCAATTTTAGTCTTATACTTTGAAGAGAGCTCAATAATGTCTGCTCGATCGTAGGTTGTTGTGGAAAATATAAAAAAAAATAATAAGCGTAAGGTGTTGTAAAAAGCTGAATGAAATCTTTTCTTCGAGACGACTTCATGGCTTTGGTATGAATGAAGGACGCTTTGTAGGAAGGTTAGTGTTGAAATTACAAAATGCGGTTCACCTTCTGATGGATTTACGAGCGCATGTAGAAATGTTATGTTGGTAAGATCGTAAACATTTTCCTGTTGTGGGCATTTTGTCATTTATTTTACAATTTCGGTCATGATGTATTACAACTATTATGTCTAGTTTTTGTTTGATGAACCCAACGACTAAAAATCATACAACAAACGTATCTTCAGAATTTGTCTATGAAATCATTCAAGAAACTCATCAGGCATTCTTTTGTACATTTAGATATGCATATACCGTGCCCAAGACAAAATTTGCTAAACAAATAAAAAAAATATGACATCCATCCGTAAGCGGCAATATATAAGAATTATAATTTTTATATCTGTTATAAATAGAAAAATCTTACATTTCGCAGCTTATATGGAAAGTTATAGGGATGTATAAATATTTGTTTGCGGACGCGACTTTTTGAAACTTCAATTTTATTTTCTGAATAAGAGACTGTTAAAAGTTCAATTTTTTAAACTCAAATAGTAAATATAAACAAAATGCACGACTAGATCGCACGTACTTGCTTATGTAAAAGTACTTTGGAATTTAAAAATTGTTTATAAATTAATATTAACTAAACATATCGATTTAATGAGATAAATATGTTCAAATGAATAAAATTGCCGTCCGATTTGTAAAAAAGTATGAATTTTATGCAAACAAATTTAAAAAATCGTTTTATTATTAAAATAACTTCTTATATAACAAAATTTCTTTTATTTTTTTTAAGAAAAAGAATTGGAATTAAGTATTTAGATTTTAGGATTTTTTTTTTTTTAAACCAAAGGAATATTTTTTGAATACTTTTAAAAACAACATTATTTTCAATTAAGATCCATTTGGTAATTACTCCATTCATTATCAGAACAGGTGACAAGAAGTTACTTTAACAAGCTACAACGGTGACATTTTCTCCTTCTCGAGCGGTTACCACATGGACGTTTTTAACATCTTTTTGCTTCAAAACATTTCCCGCTTTATTGTTCGTTTTCTGTCAAAACTTTCTGAGGAATTTCAAAAGATCCATCCGCTGCCGATTGATTCCTACCTTGGGCACCGGAAAGGGGAAGTTCTTCAGACTGTCTCAATCAAATGTCTTTATTCCTTCCCGAAAAGAGGCTTTCTTTACAAAATGTCCATCCTTTAATCGTCTCGAAAGAGTTCTAGCAGGTACCCCAAAGAGTTCGTCGCTTTTCCGGTAGAGTGGCATAATTCGAAATTTGTCGTTTTTACTTGCGACTTATAGGTACTATAAGGCAAGTTATACATTCGTAAAAAAAAATCGAACTCGAGATTTTGATCAAAGTTGACATTACGATGATAGCGAAGACGAAAAAAGTGGGTCTGGCAATTCTGTCTGTCTGTCTGTCTGTCTGTCCGTCTGTCTGTCTGTCTGTCTGTCTGTCTGTCTGTCTGTTCGATTATAGCTAAACGGCTCGGCCGATTTTCTTCAAACTTGGTAGATATGGGTTTTGATTTTTTACCCCCGGATGTTTTTTGATTTGATTTTTTATGACTAAAAATAACGGTACCTGCCATACGATTTTTTTCCGAAATTTTATAAATATTTTTTTTTCTCAAAAACTGTCCCTGCGATTTTCTTAAAAAAAATTCAAAAAATTTAATTTAGTTAAACCTAGGTAATGGTCGAACAAAATTTTCAAAAAAATGAGTAGTTTTGGTACCCCCCTTGGGGCCATTTTTTTTTGTTTTTGATTTTCTCAAAAACGGTACCACCGATTTTGATCATTTTTTTTATGCTAAAGCTTCCCAGCAGTTTGAATATTATTGTGTATTCAAATTTTCCGAAACAAATTTTTTGGATTTTTAAAAAAACTTTCAAAATTTTTGTTTGAAAACTCAATATTTCGAAAACCTCATGCTCGATTTTTTCAAAACTTGATAAATAAAAGTTTGGAAAAATAATCTACAATAAATGAGCAAAATAAATTCATTTTACCTAAAAATAACGGTACCCTCGATACAAATGTTAAAAAATGATTTTCGAAAATCGTATTTTTCTCGAAAACGGTTCCGAGAATTTTGCTTAATTTTTTTTTCTTTCTATTATTTTTTAATATCTGTAATTTAATAAAAAAAAATTTGAAAACAAAATATTACTGACTGTACCTACCATAGAACGATTTTTTAAAATTTTGAATTTCTCATTATTAGCACAACGGATTTTAATGAAATTTCGTAGAAAGAAGCTTCTAAAAAGTTTAAAAATTATTGCATTTAAAAACTTTAAGAAAAATATTTTTTTTGAATTTTGAAAAAAAAAAATCAATTTTTTGTTTTTTGAAAATTCAATGTCTCGAAAACGGCTCAATACTTTTTTTGTAAATTTAATTTTTATTCACACAATAATAAAAACTTCAAATTGGCGTACCAACATTTTTTCTTAAAAATGTTTTAAAATTTTCTTATATAAAACCTTATTTTTTAAGAAACCACTACAAAGACTTAAAATTTTTGTTCTTGCATAAATCTATATTTGTTTGAATTACATGGCATCCTATTCTTACCTTAAACTACTAAAGAAGTTTTTTTTAGTCATTTAAAAAATGAATTTTATGCTTATGAAATGAACAGTTTCTCTAATAACATTCATTTTTGAAATTCTTATAGTCTTTTACATAGGAGCAAGTTCGTGCGACCCAGTCGTGCATTTTATTTAGTTTAGAACACAGAACTGACAAGACAATTTTTCTGTGTAATCGGCGTTAACCTACTTCTTCTAGTTTCCGAGTTATGAAAAAGAGCCGCTCTCAGTGTTCAAAAGCATCCTTGTCATTTTCTACGTATAAATACGGCATAAATCGATGTTTGTTTTTGTTTTTTTCAATATTTCGTTTTTTATAAAACTTTACAGACGAAAATGCAATTTTTTCACGTATTCAACATTCTAGTTTTGTTTTTTATGAACAACTAAATTTTTTTTTCAGTATGAAAAAAACTTTAAAAGGCTCTCCTGAAAATTTGCAAATTTCGACTTATGCCACTCTGCCGGAAAAGCGACGAGTTATTCTGCTTTTCAGAGAGACATAAGACATACCTTCCTCACCCTCAATGTTTTTTAGACTTCTTTCAGCGGTTCTTTAGTGCAACTCCCTCTTGTCGTCTTGCGAATATATTTACGGGGCATATACCGAAGCTGAATATTACATTAAAAAAAATATACAGGGTGATTTGCATAAGGTGTGACAAAAAGCTAGGGCGTGTAGCGTGTAGGTTGGACTTAGACAAGAAAAAAATCGTACGGGAGGGGGGTCTATTTCCCCCCGTTTAGGCGGGAGTGGCAATTTAAGAAAAAAATCACTTAAAACAGAAAAAAAATTATTAAAAAATAACGGTGATACCTACAGAGTAATGCTATAGCGTTTTGAAAAGCCAGAAATACAGTTTTTAATTCTGAATTTAAATAAAGTTGTTCGAGTGAATAGTTTTTGAAAAATTAATTTTCAAAATCAAAATTTTGAAAAAAAAAATGAAAATTTTGTTTTTAAACAATTTTTTTTCAAAATTTTACGTAATTAAGTATTATTTTTTTATTCAATATTCAATGCGCTTATTAATTTTTGATCAAACACAAAAAACTGGATGTCGAAATGTTTAGTAGTTTTTGAGAAAATCAAAAATAGCAAAAACTACTTTTGTTCTAAGAAAAGCCTTTTATTTTAGTTTTTACGTTCTTGGATTCTTAGGTGAATTTACGATTGAAAGGATTAACTTTCTTTTTACTATTTTTTTAATTATCGTGTTATAAGCATACAATAATGTGACAAAGTACTAGATTAACCATATTTCACACATTTTTTCATTGAGAACACCTGCGTGAGAGCATTGGTTTAAAATTGACCTGCCACTTTTTTATTACGGTGGGGTTGGCTTGGCGACGCGACCTGTTTTGTTGTACAAATTATTTCTAATTTGAATGTCAAGTCGTCAACATATCACGATGTCAAATTACTCTCGTGCCGAATTAACGGATATGCATTACTGCTATGGTATGGCCCATGGTCGAAGTCGTGAAGCGCAAAGACTCTACGCTGAAATGTATCCCAATAGTAGGTGTCCCAGTCATACGATATTTTCAAGAATCCATCAACGTCTTCGAGAACACGGAGTACTGGAGCACCGAGGGAGAGAAAGTTCATCTTCTGCATCAGTTCACATAGAGGAAAGAATTTTGGATATGGTCCGACGTAATCCCTCCCTTAGCACAAGGAGAATAGCTACTATGCTTCAGTTGTCCCAAACTAGAGTATGGGCAGTGCTTCATACCGAGCATTTACACCCGTACCACACTACACCAGTTCAGGAGCTAACAGCAAACGACAAGTTACTGACAGCTGCATTTTGTCGAACATTATTGCTAAGAGATGAAACTGAACATAATTACTTTGGAAGGATATTCTGGACGGATGAAGCTCATTTTACCAGAGATGGAGTAACAAATTTCCACAATTTAGATCACTGGAGTAACAAAAGTAGTTTTTGTTATTTTTGACTTTCTCAAAAACTACAAAGCATTTTGACATCCGGTTTTTTGTGTTTGATCAAAAATTAATAAGAGCATTGAATATTGAATAAAAAAATATTACTTAATTACGTAAAATTTTGAAAAAAAAAATTGTTTAAAAACAAAATTTTCATTTTTTTTTGTAAATTTTGATTTTGAAAATTAATTTTTCAAAAACTATTCACTCGAACAACTTTATTTAAAAACAGAATTAAAAACTGTATTTCTGGCTTTTCAAAACGCTATAGCATTACTCTGTGGGTATCACCGTTATTTTTTAATAATTTTTTTTCTGTTTTAAGTGATTTTTTTCTTAAATTGCCCCTCCCGCCTAAACGGGGGGAAATAGACCCCCCCTCCCATACGATTTTTTTCTTGTCTAAGTCCAACTTACACGCCCTAGCTTTTTGTCACACCTTATGCAAATCACCCTGTATAAACAAATTTAATCTGACCATTCAATGACCTAGTTAACTTTATTGAACTAGTGAACTTAGTTCACACCTCTAGTTCATTTAGTTCATTTCACTTTTCCAGTCAATCTGAAGTATGGTTGAATTTAAACAGTTGAGAAAACTCTCTTGCCCCGTTTTTATGAATAATCGAAAAGTCGAGTTGGATGAAGTTGGAATGTTTGACCCAGTTTTTCAACATAATTTTGGATTACAAGAGGTCAAATTACAATTGACGCTTGCTTCAATGAAACTTGCTTTTTTGTAACTTACGAGCTTATGTTTTCTTGAATACTGATTCTAATTGTCTCTTTCTCTTGTATGTTTTCTGTTTGTATATTGTTTATTGTCGAGTTTTCGACCATAATCCTCTTATAAGGCTCCACCATCTTGATTCAATATAGAGTAAACACACTTTTCGCTATGTTCTTAATAAATCACAATGATCTTTGAATTAAAAAAAAAATTGATTTCTAGAAAAATAAAATACAAATATTTTACCCATGTTTGATAAAGTTTTGATCTTTACGTTTTTTTGGCATAGGACATTTTCGAAAAACAAAATCTTTGTAAAATGTTTGCTCACTTTTGATTCGAATTGTTTTAAGGGATAGGTTTTAAAAATCTAGATTTAAGGGATGTTAGAAATAATTAATTTAGGTTTTGAGTACGAAATTGTCTATCAACAGTTAACATGTTTGTTTAATAAGATGAAAATTATAATTATGAATTTTATTGGTGAAAAACGAAATTGATTTTAACTCAAAATAGCGCGAATATATTATAAAGGACTATCAGGTTTAAGAATGATTTTAAAAGGTGAAGGTGTTTTTTAAGATTTCTATGTTAAACGAACTATTCTGAACTAAAATGAACGAACTATTTCAGTAGGGTGATTTGGACTAAATTTATCGATCAGTCAAATGAACTAACTCGCGCAACTCTACTTGCAACAAACTGAAAAATTTCCATAGTGAGAAAGGGAGAGTAACACAAAAAAAAAGACTGTTACATACCTATCTGATTTTAACAATTTTTTATCCTGCCTTTTTGGTTGAGTACCTAATGAACAAAAAGCAAAATAAAAATGTTTACCCTTCTCTTCAAAAATGTGAGAAACTGTGAAACAAAAAATTAAACAGGAAGGGAGTTTGGAGGTTTTGTATGATGTTTTGACAGAAAAAATCGATAATATTTTAATAAGAAGTTTAATACTTAAGTTCTAAAATTACAATCATCAAGTTTAACCTTAAAATTAATGGTGGTCTCCCTGTACTCTTAACTACTAAATGTGGCTTAAGAAAAAAAAAAAAAACAAATCGATTTTATCAACGAATGTTATAAATACAATTTCCTTTAAATGCAATGGCGTTTTTTTGTATGCACTCTTATTTAGACCTATTGCAATTATTTCCTCTATTTTAAGCCACCATTTTGCACCCAATCGATAAAGCTATTTTAATTCTTCACGTTTGAATTTTTTATAAAAAACTACGTTGATAGTTTAGTTTTGTGTTTTTAAATCGCAACACCACTAAAAGCAACCTTGAGCAACATGATGAAAATATTGAAATTGTCTTAAAAACAGATTCCGGGATTCTTAGGCCGTTTAATTCCAAAGAAAATCCCTGACAATGAAAATCAAATGTGACAAAATAATCAAATTTAATCAAAATTTCAATTGACTCAAGGTCTGAGAAATAAATGTAAACCATACAAAATTCATATCTCAAAATTAATAATTTCCTTATTTCACGGAGAGAAGTTGGCATATTTCTAGATCATGTATTAAGTGGATATGGTTATTTTTTAAAGTTTCCACGTACATATATTTCATTCATACTTTACATTTATAAATACATATGTAGGGTCAAAAATTAAACTAAGGATCAATTATAACGCAATTGAGACACGGCCTCACAGTTAAACTTGCAACTATGTATATTTTGTAAGATATACTCCACCTGTCATTTGATGGCTGTGCAACGTCCGGCACTCAATGGTTATACATTAAGCAAGAGGCTAAAAATGGTAGCAATTCGCATCCACTGGCTACACGCAATTATTTAACCTGACCTACGCACTATGTACGAGTAGCACCACACCGTACCCATCAGAAACAGTACCATTTCCACCTTATTGCCTAGTACACAATAAGGAAAGAGTAAACTGGTCATTTCCTTAAAATTTCAATGTCCTGACAATTGGATTAGAGGACGTAAAATATAACTGCCAAGCGTTGTCGCATAGAGGATGCACAGTGCACACTGCCCTATGCGCTACAACTTTATGTTCCCTTGTCGCAGACGTAAAGTTACAAAAGTCATCACCGAAAAATTTCATGTCTGTATGTTTTCTATTCACACTCGGTCCTGTTGGGATGCATTTCTTTGGTCAAAAGACGACCTTGTTATGGTTTCACCAACAATTCCCTCTGCCTGCCAGTATCAGTAGAATTCTATGCGAAGACAATTTTTGTCCACATACATACACATGTAGGTACAGCATCGGACGCCCAACAGGAGCAGCATCGCGATTAATATGTCCTAATCATTAACAGATGTTGTCCTGTTGTAAAACAAACGTGTGCAATGGACAATTTGTTACTCTTCCGATGTGTATAGGGAGCAAGAGGGATGTGTAACATGCGAGTTTTACAACTGTTCAACAATATACCATACCCAGGACACTGAATTGGACATCATGTCCAGTTAGCTAAAAACGATAAAGTACGCATGAAGTTTTCAAATATTCTAAAACAGGAAATGCATTTTCTGCCTACCAAGGAAATGACTTTTAGTTTTTCCTTCCATATCCGTTCATGTTATAGGGACAGGCGTTTAACTGAAGGAGGAAATGTATTCTTGTACGCATTTGGTTTTGTATTAGCACATAACAAATGTGTGTAGTGTTACGTATGTAACGCCACCCGAGGTCATCTATCCCCACATCCAACAACCATGTCCTTAATATTCAATTACCCTTAGTTGGAACTTTATAAAGGAATGGTTTGAATATGTTACTCAAATTGGAAGATTGTGGATTATTAGGTCTACAAAGTGTAAAAAATACTGCCAAGGATAAGTCCATTTTATGCAAGCCAATTTGGTTAAACACCTTCCATCCGTTAAAGAAACAAGTATGATGTCTGATCATTGTTGCTGGCTCCACTTTTGTCACAATAATTTAGTTATTTAATAGTAATCTCGTACAGTTTTGTTTAATAAAAGTGGAGGTTGGCCCGACGGTATCGTGAACGAATCCCAAAGAAGAAGTAGAGCTTAAGTAAAAACGCAGAAATTGAAGTTTGGGATTACCTCCACTCCACACCTCTAACGAAAGACACTATAGAAGAACCATCGGCGCTCTATTAGCCACAAGAATCTTGTCTATAGTAAAGTTTGAAGAAATGTATCCGCAGAAATAAATGGCTGAAATTTATAAACCACGTCTAGAAAAATACTAGAGGAAAAATCGGCCTAGACAAATACGATACACTCAGAAGAAAGGAAAGAATTATAAAAAGAAACAGGTACAAAGTAAGTTGAAATAGCGTTCCTAACCATTGACAGAAAGAATCATTTGAGATACTTCCTCGCCCTTAACAGAGGCCATAAAGGAAAATCGGTTTAAGCCAAACACAGTCATCGTCTACAATATTCTTAGAAGAAGTGCATTGTAGAACAAATTGATGAGAAATAGAATTTCATAGCAGATATGGGCAAAAAGATATTCGCAAAGAAGATAGGTTTGTCGACATTTGTAATATAAAAAGTTGTTAGAAATTGCAGAAAAAAATTTGGTCAACAAAAATTTATTGTCTCAATGGTAACCATCCGTTCCTCATATTATGGTGCAGAGGCATGCAATACGTTGAAGAGCTTAGCAAGAGTGTGACTGCGTCTATAATCAACTCGGACATTATAATTATGTTACAACTGCTTCCGTTTTCGAAGTCGTTCGATTCTTACTCTTTTCGTTAGAACGATATCTCCAGAAGAAGGGACGCAACAGCTCTAACGACTTAGATAACATTTTGCATTTAATCACAGATAGAAAAATTTTACTTTAAGGTTGGTTTAGATAGGTCTTATCCAGGGCAGAAGTCAGAGGAACGCATTGAATGATCGATTGTTCAAAGTAGGCCACACAGAACAAATTTTATCAAAATTATTGGAGTCGTTTTCGAGAAACAATAAGATTTTTCAAAGCGGTTTTTAACCTTTGTATGGTAGAATCATTTTAGAATAAAAGACAAATTTTGTTCGTATTTTGTTGTGACAAATTTAGAAAAATTGAGTTTAAAAAAAAAATTAATTATTGTTTTTAAATTCAACTATGTATTTTTAAAATTTCTACCATTATACCATTAAAAACTATTTAGATTTTACTAAGAGAAATATATTTTTTTTTTATAAAAATCTGTGGAACAGTCTTACAGTTTTTGAGAAGTGGTTTATTTAAGTTGAAAATCATGTAGTACCTACCCCTTAGCATAAGGGTTAATGCTGTGGACTGTCATGTAGAAGGTCTGGAGTTCGATTCGCAGCCGCTGCAAATAAAATTTTCACGAGTGCATACCTCATTTTACTTGCGATATATATGTAATGTATGTATCGATCTCGAGATTTTGATCAGACTTGACATTGCCATCATAAGGAAGATGAAAAAAAAGTGGGTCTCACAATTCTGTCTGCCTGTTCGACTACATCCTAAGCCGCTCGACCAATTTTTTTTTAAACTTGGTAGATTGCACACGTTTTCTTCTTTTTTTTGTAAGACCAAATATAATGGTACCTGCCATGTGGTTTTTTTTTTGAAATTTAATATTTCGGAAACCACACGTTTGATTTTTTTCTTAACTTGACATTAAAGAGTTTTCTTATACAAGGTGTAGGATTTTTTTATTTTATTTAAAAACTCAAATATTAAAAAATTGTTTTTGAATATCATATTTTTCACGAAAACGGCACATATAGTCCAGTCATTTTAGGTTTTATCTGCGGAAAAATTCCTAGTGAGCTGAATTTTTGTATACACCTTTATTACGGCATTGTAATGAAGATGTGAAAAATCGACATTGATATCGCGCCGGCTAAAAAAGTTATAAAGGTCAAAAATTCACAAAAATCAGTTTTTCGCAAATATATCGCAATCTATTGCTCAGAGGTCAATAAAGGTCATGATAAAAATTGTTTGTCGTGAAATTTTCTACAAAAAATGTCTCGCATTTTTCTGTAAAATTAACCGTTTTCGGAGTAGCTGCTAGAAAGCGAATATATTATGACGATGTACTCGTTTCCTCACCACCTTCGAGGCAGAATGCAGGGCGCGTTTTTTTTACATGGTTTCCCCCGTAGGCATAATCCATGATATGTAATCAGAGGTTTTTTATTTACGAGTGAATAATTTTTTATTTGAATACAGAAAAATACAGAAAAATTAACTTTAGTATATAATTTTCTTTTATCATTCATTGTCGATATCTTCAGTTTCTGTGTCATTAACAATTGCATACCACAATCTTCGATATTAAAAATGGTCTTCAGCTGTGAGCGGTTAACTCGCTGATTCTATTCAGCATTTACACCAGCGATCTAATATGTAGGTAGTCTAACTCGGGCAATTGTGTATGCCGTCGACCTAATAGTGTACAGAACAGCTCCCAAAGTCGAGGTCATCAGAATTCTTTTGCACTGTGACTTCAACAAGATTCAGTGATATTGCGATGTCAGTTTCAGAAATCTGAAACTATTCTGCTTAGGACTCGATCCATCAGTGTGCCACTTGATGATATTTGTTTCGAGGATCTCAAGATAACTCCCATTGCCGCACTTCTGATGGCCTCGTGTAGAGGGGATAGATAGAGGAGAACCTCTATAGCTGCGGTAGGGCAGGTTCTCATTGCTCCTGTAATGCAGATACACGCGAGCCCTTAGACTTTTTCTAGAGCTTTCCTTGTTCTTGATAATTCGGTTCTCTTGTGCCATGCAACCGCCGCATATGTAATGATTGGTCTTACCATCATAGTGTATATCTAGCTAAGGATGTTCGGTTTGCATCTGCGTGACTTGCCTGCAAGTCTCCTGCAAATCATTAGGGCTTTTGTGGCTTTCCCGACTATAGCTTTTAAGTGTTTGTTCAAAGGGAGTCTATTATCTGGTAGAATGCCTAGATATTTTACCCCTCTCTGCGGTTCAATCACTTCACCAGCTAGATGGATAGGTTTCATATGTGGCAGAAGTTATTCCTTGTAAATGGTATGATTGTCGTCTTGGTGGGGTTTATTGATAATCCTACAGATAGACACCATTTCCGTGTAATTGTAAGTCCTCTTTGGATTACCTACGGCTATGATAGAAACATCATCAGCAAATCCAATGGAGAATATACCTTGGGAGGTAAGATTTTCTAACAATTCATCCACTACAAGACTCTTCAACAAGGGTGATAATACACCACCCTGAGGACAGCCTCTTGTTGTGATTACTTTTTTTACATTTTGTCCTTTTTGTGACAGTATTTTTAGTGCCTAACATTTCCATTTAGTTATGGTGATGGGTACGCATTTCCTAACAAAAGATGTGCCTACAGCCTCGTATTGTATCTTTTTTTTATATTTTGGGAATAAATATTAGCTTTCCTGTTCTCCATATACTTGAATAAGAAGAATATCTGGTGACTTAGAGTTGAAAAGTATTATCCTTTTACTTGAACACATGTTCCTACCTATTTACCTGTCCTCTATTTTTGGTATGAGAGGTATTCTATCTACCAAGTTAGCATTTTAGGTTTTATGATAAAATGCTATTTTTAGGACTTTTGCCATATTTAAGCCATTTTTTGAGGCATTCACGGGCACGAAATGTCCTGTCTATGCTAGTATTACAAGTGCTATATGTCTGTGTATGTAGTAGATTTTACTAACAACTCACTTACAAACATGAATAAAAAGCAATAGATTTTACGCCTTGATATACGCCGTACGGTATACAATACCGTATGTGAGTGCATTCTAGTCGTTTTCTCTACTTCAAAAACTTTTAATTTAACAGAAAAATGCAAGAGACATTTTTTGTAGACAATTTCACGACAAACAATTTTTATCATGACCTTTATTGACCTCTGAGCAATAGATCGCGAGATATTTGCGAAAAACTGATTTTCGTGACCTTTTGACCCTTATAACTTTTTTAGCCAGCACGATTTTTCACATCTTCATTACAATGCCGTAATAAAGGTGTATACAAAAATTCAGCTCACTAGGAATTTTTCCGCAGATAAAACCTAAAATGACTGGACTATATCGCAGATAAAGATTCAACAAGTTGTTAGATGACTTTCAAAAACTTTGGCGAATTTTAATGGCCGAGTTCAGACCCGTTCTAAACTATATAAATTTCTCGAGAAAATTAAAAAGAAACAAAACCGATAAAAATTATACGCTAGATATTCTCCTAGTTGCTATAGATATCAAACATTCGTCAATTTGTCAATTTGAGTCGAAAGAGGAATGTATAGCTATTTCTTTAACTAAAAATAAAAACAAATTCATTCCTTCTGTCAGTTTTGATACGTTTAAAAAAGATAAGATGTTAAAAATGAAAAATCGTTAAATTAATATACTTTTGCTGACAATAAAATATTAAGTTACGTTAAATTAAATTGAGTCAGTAGCTAGGATGTTGTTTCTTCATTTGAGTCAAAGTAGAAGTACTTCTGAATCGCTTACTTCTTCAGCTCAACATGAGACCGCCAGTCTTCATGATTACTAAAATAGTGGATCTTAAAACCAACTGTTACACTCTTCTTCTGAATCTTTCAAATTCCTGTTTTTGTTACTAATCCAGAAAACTTTAAGAGCAGGCCTCTAGTTGATGGAAATCAGGTTTCTACTGAACTCTAAAGGTATTTTGGAGTCGCAACGAAAAGGAAGTCTTGAAATGGATTTTAGAAAAAAAATGAATAAGTAGATAGGTGAAACTTGTTGAGGTAAAATTTTCCACTAATGTTCTATCTGACAAACTGGTCATAATTTGACAGTGAAAAATAAGTTATGACAAATTTTCTGATTCATTTAACTAACACCTGTCAATTGTGTGCTTTAAAATCTTAAGAAGTTAAAATATATATGCAATTTCAACCATGCAATTTCAACCATTTCTGACAGAATTTCACCTTCATGTAATTTCAACCATTTCTAACAGAATTTCGTCTCCACTTTTCAAACGTTAAAATTTTCTAAATTAAGGTGTGCAAAAAAAAGTACTAAAAAGCACCAAGTAGCTTTCGAACAACATTTGCTTTAATATATCTACTGATTTGGTTTGAGGTCGTATTCAAGGTGTCTGACGGAGTTTTTATTCGTTCGACTGATGTCGATATCAATATGTCAACGGATATCAAGATTTGTCCCCAGGAATCAATCAAGCCTTGCACAACAATGTTTGTAATTCACAATCACCGAATCGATTTCCTCCTACAAATACGTAGGTACTCGCAATCGCAATACAGTATATTAACTACTAAATCCAACTGCCACATATCTGCCATTTTCATCTATTCATTGCACAGTAATCGACAGAACTTATTTTGATTTCCGATTGAATTAACACCCAAATGCCCAACCCTATAAATAGGCCGATGGCTGGGTTAATTAATATTTCACTTCCCGACCGATTTTGCTTATTAATATTTCATATAAACCACGTCCGTGAATTTCATGGAAGCAATGATACAAATTTGTTTTATAAATAACTATTTATGGCCGTTTTTGAGACATTTAATTTTTAATTTTAATTTAACAGAGTTACAGAAAAAACTTCATGAATTGTTAAATTCTGCATTCATCATTTCAATTCGGACCAATACCAGCACCAGACAGATTGACCAAACGTCACACACTTGACCACTGAGAGACACTTTAAGGGTCGGTTCACCTCAAACTCAAAAGTACCAACAACACATATAACATTATGTGTATGTTCTCTACTCCTCCGGGTGTCATGATTTAAATGGCTTTTCATAAAGAATAAATAACTTTTGTAGAGCAAGAGCTGTATGAAGTCCTTTAGCCAGATGGCGGCACGGTATAGTTTTGGTGGTCGGAAAGTAAAGCCACAAACCATAAAAGTTTTACTCTTTTTTTTTTGCATAAATGCGATTTAAGTTAAGTAACGTTCTTCTTGCACTTATGTACATATATTTTTTTAAATAATAATTTTAAAAGTAAAACACCAACCGCAGAATTAAAAAAAAAAAAACAGAGAAAACATTGCCTGCTTCAATCAAGCACCCTGGTGTTGCAAGCAGGTAAATTGTTTAATTTATTCGTGCAGTGTATGTATTCCTTCAATGTTGTGCAACATTTTTGACTGGATCGTTTTAGGATCAGAGAGCTGCAAAATGAGTACCTGCATGATAAATATTATATTTTTAGTGTCTAACGTGCGATGGGTTTATACTATTAACTTCCTTTTGAATTATTTGGATTTTCCCACATCCGATTTTGAATATAATTAGTTTCCATAATACTCAGAGAATACAAGTTAGTTTTTATTATTTTCCTTAAACATTTCCATTCCTATCTAATTTGTATTCATGTGGTGCGAAACGCAGAAACCGCACTTGAAGAAACCGCATGAATACGAACAGACAATGTTATTATTTTTATTGTTTAATTTTTGTTCTGGTTTTTCTTATCGTTTGTTAAAGGTTTTATTATTTGATTAAAATGCTTTTGGTACCTAAAATAATAATAATATTATATTATATACAACATAGAACAAGCCAGAATTAGAAATGAGGAAAGTATGAAGAATAATTTTTCGACTGGGTCGCACGAGCTTGCTTTTGTTTTTTAGAAACTTGGAATTTTTAAAATGTATCAAACGAGTGATTTTTTAAGAGCTATCGGAAATTAAAAAAAAAACACATTCAATTCAGAAAAATGCATGAAATCTTTATTTGAATCGATAGTACGGTCGATATAATTTAATGTTTGAATATTATTTCATGCAAATGTTGGCCGCGGCTGCGCCTTAAATGGTCCATCCGCTTAGTCAAATTTTGGCATACCTATACCCTTTCTAACATTTCGGCCGGTATCTCACGAATAAATGCTTCAATGTTGGCTCCAATGTGTCAAACAAGAGGGCTTGTCGCTATAGCCATGAGGTTTAACCCCACAAAAAAATAGTCTAGAGGCGTTAAATCGCACGATCTAGGCGGCCAATTGACCGGCCCCAAACGTGAAATACACTGTTCACCGAACTCGCCTCTCAATTGGTCCATTGTTACGCGTGCTGTGTGGCATGTGGCAGCGTCTTCTTGAAACCA
Source organism: Chrysotoxum bicinctum (assembly GCA_911387755.1). NCBI lineage: Eukaryota > Metazoa > Arthropoda > Insecta > Diptera > Syrphidae > Chrysotoxum > Chrysotoxum bicinctum. The sequence continues at coordinate 84,512,291 of OU426989.1, read as the reverse complement.
CATGTCATGCAAGTCAAGCTCTTCCATTTTGTGCAAAAAACAAGTTTGTTATCATCGTACGATAACGCTCACCATTCACAGTAACGTTGCGATTCGCATCATCTTTGAAGAAATACGGCCCAATGAATGAATGAATGATGAATTGCTAGCTCTTGCAATGCTTCTGGCTGCTCTTCACTCCAAATACGGCAGTTTTGCTTGTCCATTCAACCAGAAATGAGCTTCGACGTGGATCTTCTTTTCAAGAGCCCTTTTACCAAAAATTCGGCGTTGTGGTAGATCGTTCGGCTTCAATTCTTGCACCAGGTGTATTTTGAAAGGCACACCTAAATTCTTCCGCAAAATTTTCCAGGTAGTGGAGTAACAGAGGCCCAATTGCTTCAAACGGCGCCGAATCGATAATTCACGGTCATCACTAACATTGGACGATACAGCTGCGATATCTTCCTCAGTTCGCACCTTACGTAAGCGTGTTGGTGGTTTAATGTCCAACAATGTTTGTAAATTTGGTGCGAAATTTAGTCACAATAGCCCAAATAGCCGCCTCAGTAGGTCGATTAAACTGACCATGAAATGGAAGAAGCGCGCGATGAACTTTCTTAACAGAGCACGCAAGCGTTGTTCATTTGTAAGACGATTCATGGCTAAATTATAGACCAAAGTTAAGATGTTTGACAGTGACACGTAACACAAAACGTGCGTGAGCTGTCAAAACCAGTGTTGCCTAAAAGAAAATAGCAAAAAAATCACCTATTATAAACATGGTATTGGGAAAAAATGTTCAGAAGCTTTAAATACGTTTTTTACATGAGTAAACTAATCCTCAAGAAAATTATGAATTTATGTAAGAAAAAAAATGGTGTTGGGGCTGTTATTTTATTAAAACAAAATATATTTTTTAATAGTTATGTATTAATGTAAGTATGTTCATAAGCGTATGTATATAAAAATTTTACAACATTCTTAAGAACAAATTTTGAACGTCAATTTTAGGTTTTTATTATTTTGTAAATACAAACTTAATTTCAAAACAAAGAAGTACATTCTGACCGGTTTTTGAAATATAGAATTTTCAAAAATCAAATTAAAATATATTTTTGTATATATTTGGCTTATGGTGTGGATTAATGGCTTAGAATGGCGTTAATGTTGGTTTTTCATGTGCACATGATGAAACGCGATCACAGGTGTTGCCCACTACTCATAATTTGACTGTAGCAAAATCATAGTTGAAGGTCGCCATCAATAAGATGGGACGCAACCATTCCACACCTATATCATCGATCATCTGTTGGGCGTGGGAGCGTGGGAGGAAGAAATGAATGAATGATAGATTATACAAATTAAGCGTATTGCGTAATACAGTTAAATTTATCGAAAATCTTGGAGTCTTTTTTGTGAAAAATTAAATTTTCAAAATTGGTACAAAACAAAATTGGCGATTTCTTAGAGGAAATATTCTAAACTTTTTTTTACCTCATCTGGAATAAGCAGTAGCATTTCTTTTTATGTAAACAAAAACTAAAATAGGTATAAATAAAATCTAAGCTTCCATAAATAAAGCATCTTAAATTTTTTTTAATAAAATATACACAAAGTGGCATAAAAGTTGTCATACTCGTACTATCGAAAAATGTTATAATTTTTGCAAATGGCGGCAAATGTCAATTCTTCTTTTATATTTTTAAAGTAAAGAGATACAGAATACACATCAACAAGACATAAATCCCAATACTTTTCAAAACGTGGAATAATCGCTTCTATTTACTGGCGGAATAATTCGTCAGTGGTTTGTGCGCAATATCAATTTCGGTGCAGATTTCCCAGTCGTTTAGAAGAGTATGGCACAATACGGGATGCTCACAGTTCCGGCCGGCCCCGGAATAGCCGTTTTGCTGTGGCTCCAGATGTCGCAGAGAACCCCGGAGTGTCGACCAGATGACGTGACGTGCCACGCAATTGGGATCAATCTTGAAGATATAAATTATGATTTTTTGTTTTGCTGAATTATATTATTATATTTTATTTTACCTTTTGTTTTTCTTCATTTAATTCAATAAAAACGCATTCTTTTCTTTTTATTTTTTATCTGTATATATATTTCGAGGTCTTACTTGCCTCATCATCAGTAGCAAAATTATTTTATAGATAATTATTTGATAACAATCTGTTTTTTAATATTAGACATTGTCTATAAAATAATTTTGCTACTGATGATGAGGCAAGTAAGACCTCAAAATATATATACAGATAAAAAATAAAAAGAAAAGAATGCGTTTTTATTGAATTAAATGAAGAAAAACAAAAGGTAAAATAAAAATCTTGAAGATGTTTCCCTGCAAAATTCAGACAGTGCATCAGCTGTTGACCGCTAAGTCATCCTGAATCTCAATCACGAGGGACAAACATTTTCATCGAAAATCATCATGATATGACCAGGACCGTTTCCATATTTGTTGATAGTGAATTTGCAAAAATTATCGCTTCTGTGGCGCTTTAACAGAACCCATTATATCCTCATTATACCCTCTCAAAGTTACTGCATGGTATGCTTTTTACGCTGGAAGCATCATCGAGCGTGGTTCAAACGACTGCTATGGACAGCCAGAGCTACAGAGCCATGCTCAACGACCCTTTCTGTCCTTAGAACTGGAGAACATAGTATGGTTCCAACAGGATGAAGCAACGCGTTATACTGAGTGTCTGAGTGAGATATAATCGTCATTGCAATTTTCACTGGTCTGCAAAATCACCCCATTTAACCATTCCAGATTTCTTATTGTAGAGTTTTTGAAGTCACGAATCTGTGAAGATGCCTCAGACGCTTGCAGCGCTCTAAGAGAATATCCGTCAAGAAAACAAGGACCTACCGCCGGAAGTTCTGGCAAGAGTGATAGGTTGCCATAAATCGGGCCCGAATTGTCATAAATTCCGACTTGCAACTCCTCCCATATCATTTCCTCGACTGAATAAAAAAAAAAACAAGAAATCAAATAGATATTATGTGGGTGATTCTACAAACGATGGAATTTTCGGTGGCCCAAGAAATATTTTAAAATCAGTTCAATTATTTAATCTGATTTTTTTTATAAAATTAAATCTTGTTGATATCTACCTGGCCTAACAATATTATTAGGTTGACCTTATTTTATCTTGCTCAAAAACTGCTTCAAAGTGTCTGATTCTCAGTCTCCTGACGTGTCCCCAGTGCGTTTTCGTAAAGAAAAATTATTACCGTTCTCTTATTTCAGGTCTCATACTAAAATGAATCCACCGAAGTTACGCCAAATAATACATCTTTGCTACGAAATATGTACATAAATATTTTTTAGTAATTTATTTTATTACAAAAAAACTTAATTAAACTTTGTCTCCCGATTTTTGTATCAGTCCCCTGGCATATTGAAACAGTCGAAAAAATAAATAACTAGGATATCGATCGAATTTCCAGCACTGGCAATTTGAAGTACCAAATCTCCTTACAATAAAATTGTGGTGCAACTTGATTCTGTTTCTTATGTTAATATTGTGAAAAAGACATTTGTGCAAGAAGTCGTGGATTGTCCCTTTAGATTCTCAGTCCTCTGGGGAGGTTTTACAAAACAAATTTGTATGTAAGTAGGCATATTTGTTAGAAGTATAGTATAGGTTTAATAAAACTGTAATATTATATATATATTTTTATTTTTTAAAGTAAAACCTTAATACCTTTTTGCGCAAAAACCATGAAAAACCTAAGTCCCCTGGCCTCAGTCCCCTGGTTAATAAATGAGCAAATGATATTTTATTCAGAAACCTGAGAAATTTTTAGTTATATTGAACTTCGAACTTCATTGCGAAATATTTTTCAAATTTTTGAAAAGAATATAATTTATTTTAAATTGATTTAAAAAAAAAATATTTAATTATAATATATTAGGGGTATTCATGTAAGCGCGGAAAACCCTCGTAAACCTCGTAAACCAGATAATTTTATCTCCGCAGAAACGAGCTGTCAAAATTTGTATGGGAAAAAGTTTCTGCAAATCGCATAAAATTATCTCACAAATTTGCTGCGGAAAGTGCAGAAATAAACCTCGTAAACTAAAGAAGTATATGGATTCTGACTTTTAATTTGACATTTGACAAAATATTTCCCACATTTACGCAAGTATTTCTTAGGGGGTGTTCATGAAAACATGCTGCGGAAAGTAATATCTTTCTACAAAGCGGAAAATTATCTCGTTACATGAATACCCTTATTATATTCTCTTAATGAAATGCTAAATAATATTTATTTACCATGAATTTTTATGTTTATGAAGAAAAATTAAATTTAATTTCTATATTTCAATGTGTACACAAGAGAAAATAAGAAAAAAAATTAAGATTTATTCAGTTAATTTAAAAAAAAACTCAGTACCCTGAACATCCTTTTTCAAAAAATGTCCTTAAAATCGTCATTTTTACTTGCGATATAGGTACTATAGGGCAAGTTCTGCATTTGGAAAAAAAATCGAACTCGAGATTTTGATCAAAGTTGACATTACGATGATAGCGAAGACGAAAAAAGTGGGTCCGACAATTCCGTCTGTCTGTCTGTATGTCTGTATGTCTGTATGTCTGTACCTCGAACTACAGCCTAAACTACCGGAGGTATTTTCTTCAAACTCGGTAGTTAAGGGTCTTCGGTGATTCCCTAGAGGAGAAATTGAAATTTTTTTTAGCTCCAAAACTAAGGGTACCCCCCATACACCCGTAATGCAAAATCTTATTTATCTCGAAAATGGCTCCAACGATTTTGATAAAAAAAATTAGGTGTGATATTATGGACATGGACTATATTTTGGTGAAAAAAAAATTGGGGGGAAATGTTATTAGGGGTACCTGTCATAGAACGGTTTTTTTGATTTTCGAATTTCTCACCAACGGCTCTAACGATTTTAACCAAAATTTTTATGCAGGAGCTGCTTTGCATTTGAAAAAATATAAACTAAAAAATTTTTCAAAAAAATAGTTTTTGGATTTTTAAAAAAATAATACAATTTTTTTTTGAAAATTCAATATCTTGAAAACCGATACACGATTAAATTTTTAAATTACGTTTAAAAATGTATTTTATTAAATAATAACAATTTGCATATCAATTTTTTCATGTTTCAGTGTGTCTGTATGTCTGTACCTCTCACTACAGCCTAAACCACTGGACCTATTTCTTTCAATCTCGGTAGTTAACAGTCTTCTGTGATTCCCTAGAGGAGAAATTGAAATTTTATTTTAGCTCCAAAACTAAGGGTACCCCCATACACCCGTAATGCAAAATCTTATTTATCTCGAAAACGGCTCTAACGATTTTGATAAAAAAAATTACGTGTGATATTATGGACATGGACTACATTTTGGTCAAAAAAAATTTTGGGGCAAAATGTTATTAGGGGTACCTGCCATAGACCCGTTTTTTTGATTTTCGACTTTCTCATTAACAGCTCTAAGGATTTTAACCCAAACTTTTTAGCAGGAGTCCCCTTAAGTTTAAAATAATATTGTATATAAAAATATCCGAAAAAATATTTATTGGGTTTAAAAAAAAAAATAAAAAATTTTAAATCAATATCTTCAAAACCTATGAACGATTATTTTTTGAAATTATTTCCTAAAACTAATATTATTAAATACTTAAAATCCGCATCCCACATTTTTTTCTTGAAAAATTTTAGAGAAATTTCTTATATAAAAAATTTATTTAATAATAAAACGATTTTTTAAGGTTTATTTGCATAAATTCATACTTTTCCGGAAACCAGACGGCAATTTTATGCATTTGAACATTATTATCTCATTAAATCCATGTTTTATATTTATAAAATGTATCTTAAATTCCAAAGTACTTTTACATAAGAGCAAGTTCGTGCGATCCAGTCGTGCATTTTATTTATTTTTTTAACTGGCCGCTTTCAACAACGCAAAGGAACGTTCTAATGATCATCTAGAACAACTCTTACGACTTTTGGAATCCAAAAATGTCGTGCCGAAATTTGTATCATTTTATTCCATTGTTTGTATAATCACCCATGTATGTAATTCAAAAGCAAAAACAAAGTTTTCCATTCTTAAAACAGAAGAAAATCGTGTGACAACTTTTGCGCCACTTTAATGTTGAGAAACTTTTTTTAAATTTTTGCTAGAAAACACCAATTAAGGGTCAATTCTTAGTAGTTTATTATGGATGAATTTTTCTTTATTTCAAAATAAATATTTGCCGTCATCTTTAAGTATTAAAACAGAGTTTTGGTCCAACAATTCACAAAAAATAATTTTAAATATAATGAACGTTGACGATCAAGGCAGTTTAATTATTGAAATAATAAAATTTATTGGTTGAACAAATTTTTAAATGAAATTTTCATGCACATTTTCAATAATTTTCAAATTATTTTCCTTTTCTAAATTTCAGACTTCAAATAAATAATATTGTATTACTTCGTCATTTAAGAAAAGAAAACGTTGATTTTGTGCCATGAGTATGATAATGGAAGATAAAATTTTGCATGAACATTCGGCAATTTATTTTGCCATTTTGCGTACGAATTTTGTGTTCCAAAGGAAGAAAAAACTAAAAGACACACTGCTGATTGCAGATTGGCTACTTGATTCAGTAGTTTCGTCAAAGCAACCGAGTAGATTAGCTATTGAAACCGAGTAAATTGGCTGATGCAGTTGATAAAGTTGGTAAAATCAACCAACTAGATAATCTACATATTTAAATTATTTTTATTGAGTTTGTTACTTAAATAAATTATAAGCGTCTTCGATCTAGTAAGTTAGTACTTTTATATGAACGAGAAGATTGGCTAGTTCAACTTTTTAAGTTGCCTAAAGGAACCGAAGTAGACAAGCTACTCCAAATTAAAAACCTAATAAACTACTGTGACCAAAAACAGGGTGATTCATCTAGTGGTTTCTTTTTAAATCATAGGTTATTTTGACACTGACAGTTATTTTCCCCTCGAAATCTTGACAGAAAGTCAGTGTCATACTTCCGCGGAACGAAATTAATCGCTGCACGCTTGAACAACGTTGGGAAATATTGACAACTTATTTCCAAAATAATGCTGTGTAGCCCAAACAGTGGGTTTTTTGAAAAGAAGTTTTGGCCGAAATGAAGCACCCACCGCTCCTTCTGTACGCGAGTTTTTTCAAAAAGTTCATGAGACTGGTATGCTAGTGGACAACAATCATGGTCCCCGTCGTCGTACGGTGCGCGCAGACGAGAATGTGGCTTCTATAGCCGAGAGTATGAGACTCAATTCACGAACATCGACTCGCCATCAATCTCAACAGCTCAACATTTCACGCACTAGACTGAGGAGGTCCAATTGACTCCAGGCGAGGGAGCCACTTGAACGACGACGTTGTGTTTTATAATTGATGGAAAGATTGCTCTTACTAATAAAGCCATAATACTTACATGGAAAAAATTAAATAATTTTGGCCCACCCTATATATTAACTTCTGCAAATGAGTCAGTTGGTTGAAATATCCCAGTAGATATGCTAATTAGTGATATCATGTCTTAGGATATCAAAAACGCGAACGCCGACCCCCAAGCTTCTGGCGTAAAGGATCGACTTATGTCCAGCACTTAATTTGACCTTTAAAACAATTTTTGTTCTAAAAAAAAAAAAAAAAAAAAAAATATTCGTACCTATGTATATTTTTTTCTTCGAAACAGGCATGTTTGGGAGGTGTCATGACCACGATCACCACATCGCATATCCTTTAGCCTTTTTAGGATGTCCACTTATGCGAAAGATTTTGCGTCCAGGATACCCAAATAGTGGTTGGAGTGTCTTAGCGCATATATTCAGGCAAAAAGGACACAGTCTTTACAACCTGTCCCAGCTCGGGCGCCAGTTAATGATATCTTGTCCGAGAATATCAAAAATGCGAACGCTGACTCCTGACAATACGGCCTAACGAAAAATTCTATTTCTACCCCTAGTGCAGGAGTAGTTCCAATACGAATTGAACAGCTGAATCCAAGTTTCCGTTGGGCACCCATTTGTCCCACGATACAGGTAGGGTTATTGGTCGCACGGCACGAATCGCTGGCTTCGCAAATATAGGACAACGCAAGTTCATAAAGTGGAATTGCTCTTGAACTGTGGGAATAGGTTCAGTCATGAAGGTGGTGACTCAGTGAATAGAATAGAGCATTTTAAAAACTAAGTTTCTTCAATTGTATATGAATAAATAATAGGTATAGCAATACAAAACTGCTCCGAATTGATGAAATATGCTAATCTAAACACCAACCATGTATCTAAGTTACAAAAGCCGAGTAGATTAGCCGTTCAAATCAAGTACTCATTAACTCACAACCAAATAAGTAATGCCAATGCAACCATTTAATCGGTTTCATTTTGTTGTTGATTACGTCAATAATACCTAAGGGATATATACAGTTTCTTTTATTTACTTAGTTAGCTATTAAAAGCTTTTTAGCTTAGGCAAAACCAACTGGAAAGTATTTTGATTGAATTAATATGAATAAATATAATTTAACTGATAGATTGTGTAGATTTAAATATTTTTTCTTAATAGTTTGCCTCGTTTAATTTTGACCGAGTGAGTTTGCAGATTGTATACTCGTACTAGTAGTCTCAGAATTTTTTTTTTTTGGATTAAGAATTAGATTAAGAATTTTATTTTTCAATTTGTTTTATATACAATTTGACTTAAAACTAACTTATTACTAAATTAAATCATGTTGGCTCAACAATAGGGGCCCAACGTTCTTCATTTGGCTTTACATAATGCTATTTGCTTACAATATCATATTAATGTTTTCTTAATCTAATTCATGATTTTTTTAATATTAACTAAAAATAATAATTTTTGATGAGTGGGCGTTTTATCCCCTGTAGTATTGATTGTTGTTCTTCTCGTAAAAGGGTGCGTTGTCGTTATGGATGATGTCTTCAAATTGATCGTCAGTGATGGCTCGAGTGTATAGATACTTGTCACGAGGCTCTAGTTCATGCTGGAGAAGTTGTTGCACTTCTGTGTTGGGATGATCTTCCAGGTTCCTGATGATTTTTCCGGAGAGCTGCAGTAAATACTTGTCCAATGGTATTAATTTTGCTTCTTTATACAGATTCCTTGTTGGTATATATTTCTTCGTCAGTGTGTTACGATACAGTCCAGTGCAAATGCGGAGCATCTTTCTTTCAAAAAGCTTCATCTTTTTCATTGCTGTAGGTGAAATAGTAAACCAGATGGGAAAGGCGTAGGTCAGAACGGGTCGGATAAGTTGTTTGTACACAAGCAGCTTGGTTTTCTTACTTAGTCCACTTCGCCTCCTGAGAAGCGGATGGACCAAGTGCAGAGAATAGTTGGCTCTCTTCAACATCAAGTCTGCATGCCTTTTGAATTTGAATTTATTGGAAAAGTTGATTCCTAAGTACTTCGTTGATGATTTGACTGTCACTTCAGTGTTGTCTGGAAGCTTTATTTTGATTGCATCACAGCGTGTTGCAAACGCTCGTCTTCGAATGACAGTCACTGGTGTTCGGAAGCAGATGAGTTCAGTCTTTTCGCTGTTTATTCTCAGTCCCCATTTGACATAGTATTCCCATAGGTTTTTAATGTGCTCTTGCACTCTCCTGGCAGCAATTTCTGGTGAAAAAGCGGTGGCGTATGTGATTGAGTCGTCTGCATAAAGCTTCGTCTTTGTACCTGATATGTTGGCTGGTTGATCAGCAGTGTAAATGTTGAACAGCAGTGGTCCAAGTTTTGATCCTTGAGGAACTCCAGCGTTAATTCCTTTGGTTGATGACACATGTTTTTCTACCTGTACATAAAAAAGTCTATGGGTTAGGAAATTTTTGATTATTCTTACCAGGTAATTAGCAAGTCCAAGTTCCGAGAGTTTGAATAGTAATCCTTTTATCCAAACGCTGTCGAAAGCTTTTTCGATGTCCAGCAAACACGCTACAGTGGTTTTCTTTTTGTTGAGTCCAATTGTAACATCAGAATGGAGTCCCAGTAATGGATGTATGGTAGAATGTTTATTTCGAAAGCCATACTGAAACTCCGGTATGACATCTCTTTCTCTGCAGAAAACGTTGAGTTTCTTCAATATCAATGCCTCCAGTATCTTACTCATGCAGCTGAGCAAAGAAATTGGCCGATATCCTTCCACATTTGCGCGGTTGTTCTTCTTCGGGACAGGGACCACTTTTGCGGTTTTCCAGGCTGCAGGGAAATAGCTGTTGTTCAGGCAGTTATTGAAGATTATAGTCAACAGGAGAACAGCAAGATTTGGTAACTTTTTAAGCACGTAATTAGAAATCTTGTCGCTTCCTGCTGATTTTTTGGAGTTTCCAGTGAAGATAATGTCAGCTACATCTTCAGGAGAAGTGAAAACATCTGTCAGCGTCGGCTCCGATGATGGGTTTTCCTCATTGAACAGGGTCACGGTTTCGGTGTTTGCTGATATCTCTTGAAAGCGAGTTTCTACATCTTCGATAAAGTCAGGAAGGTGCACGGGAGGGCGATCTTTGAAACTATCATGAAAGTGATTTGCAAACGCTTCAGCTTTCTCTGCAGAAGTTGTTGAAACTTCTTGTCCGTGAAGGATGGTGTCTGGAATTGAGTTCGCTTTTCCAACAATCAGATTGATCTTTTTAAACGTGTCGGGTCCAGGTTTGATATCTTCGAGTCTCTTCCTGAAATCCCTTTCCTGATGATGTTTTATTGCCTGATTGAACATTGTGTTAGTGCACTGAAGTTCTGAGTGTAGCCGACGGTATTCGACACTTTCCCTGTTAAAGGTCCTGTGGAATATTCTTTGGAGGCTTTTGCGGAGTCTTTGCCGGTGAGCATATATTAATTGTATATGTTGGGGTAAGTTTGCATATTTATCTCTGCTGGTGCGGGGTGTTTTCTGCCTGTCCAAAGCATTGTTGACAACTGTTTCAAATTGAGCAATGGTGTTATCGATCTCATTGTTGTTGAGATTGTTGACGCTGGAGACTTCTGGTAGGCGTTCTTCAACTTCTGAACGGAATCTTATCCAGTTCAGTTTTTCGTATTGGATTTGGAATTCGGGAATACGACGTTCAGTTGTAATCCTGTAATTCAATCTGACTCTCATCTCAACCGCCAGATGGTCCGAGTCACTATCGTGCGCAACACAAGTGAAGTTTTGGAACTAGTAGTGTACTAGTAGTCTCCCTTGTTTGCTTTTATACGAGTTTTAAGTTATCTTTTAATAAATATTTATCTGTGTGAATGTGCTTACATTCAACCAAATCAAAATGTTTACTCATCTCGAGGAAAAATATTGGGACTCCTCTAAAAATAGTCTTAATATGACATGCATCTAGATTTTGTTGTCGCAGTTGAAAATCTCTGGCATTACCTTCATCTGGCATATCATCATATCACAGCCTCAGGTAAAATCTATGGAGACATTCGCGGACATTGGATATATCACTCCAATTAAAACAAAGAAAATACTTGCGAATTCATTTTACCTATTCTCATAATTCTTTTTAGCTGCGAAACATTTTTCGCGAAGAAATATCAAAATAGTTGCCTTCGCGGTGGGTTAATCTAAATATTCTTAAGCAACTTCAAAACTCATATTATATGTACGAGTACAAGTAAGAGTTGTATATATGTACATATATGTATGCCATGCATTTTATTTATATGAAATTTCATGACCACCAAAGTCAAATATGTATACAAAATAAAACCTTAAATTGATAAGAAGCACACGTAACTTAAACAAAAAAAAAAGTTACGATATGTTTTGTGGTCAACAAAAACTGGGAATTGTGGATTAATAAGAATTTAAATTCTTGTTGGAACTTGAAAATGCAATCTTATCGTTTTGAGGAAAAAATTTAAAATCCTTAAATCTGATGGTTGAATCATTCCTATATCTATTTATATCAAATAAAATACAATTTTTAATAAGAAAGATAATATGTCTGTGTATAATGTCCAAATCTTCTCTAATTTCTACGAATTTTGTACGAAAGTATGTCAAAGTTCATATTGAACAAAAATAAATTGTGTAGAAATTTGAAGGGTTTCGATAATACAGACATTATGGTTTCATTGAAGTAAGTAAAATATTTGAAAAGTATAAAATGTATTACTCATTCCAGAAGTAATCTGAAGAAAGTGTTTTGATTCCTTTCTTCCCACGAGAAAAAAAAAACAAACAACACGTACACATTACCAGGGATAAACTCTCTTAAGCAGATGCCGACAATAATTGTTTGAATCTCGCAAATGTCTGCACCGGAAATACCTTCAAATCGTTAACGAGTTTATCAATTTTATAGCTACCCACATACCTGTTTCTTTATTTGATTTGATTACTCAATCATTATCAATATTATGATTTTTTTTTTGAAGAAGTTTTATATAATTTTAACAGCTTCTTGAATCCGCGATGGGGTCCATTTTCATCTAACAATTGATATTTTCGGTCTTCGGTTTTTTTTAGTGATTAAATGGCGCCACGAAGAGAAAGAATGAAACGATAAAAAAATGTCTTTCGATTTAATAAACTGTTTTAAATATTTGCGGTTGTGGAAATAATAAATTAACACACCTAATGGATAAATGAATGCCAAGAGAAGGCGGTAGGATTGATTTTTTAGATAACAGATTCTCAAACTAATATCGAGCACTGATCAATTTGAGAGCATGTACAAGATTTTAATCTATGGAATATATGATCCATATTCGTTTTCTAAGTTCAAAGAATAAATATACGAGTATATCTTGAACATAGAGACAAAAAATTCAGATATTAAAATTAAGCATATTTGATTTAAATTAACATTTAAGGAATCTATTAATACATACATACATATAAGAACCGAAATTACTCGTACGTAAACATTTGCTGCTGATTTCTACCACCTATCAGAAATCTTTGAAAAATCGAGCATAATCCAGGGTACAGTTCAGTGGTGTAGCGTGCCACCTCGGCGCCCGGGGCGGGAGACCAATTTTGCCGCCCCCATTCAATACTTAATTAAAATTTCGAGACATCATTTCACAGGCAATGAGGTATCTTTTATTGAAGGTAAAATAGGATCAGCGGTTTCACAAACGGATTCTACGAGTCTTACGAGCAGCGAAGTCAGAAATAACTTTGTCAAAATCAATATTTGCAGCCAATTCTTATTCAATCGACAATATAGCCAAGTTTGATAGTCTAGTGGAGCTCATAGTGGATCTGAGATAATTGTTGATTAGCTTCAACTTCGAAAAACTTCTCTCACAACTAAAGCGACACTAATTGCCAAAGTCAAATATACATATACGAATCAAGATGACTATATTTGGAACCAAAATTCCCATATTCAGTTTTTTGAATGAACTGGGGGAGCTCCAGTGCTCCTTTGGCCCTTATATCTTCCTCTGATTCAGAACTGGGACAAACTGCTGGAGACGCTTCCGCTCCATCTGAAACTCGTCCTTGTCGATGTCTTCTAATACATGGGAAAGATCACATTCGTACTTGCTGTTCAAAAGTTTCGCTGGCGTCAAAAATCCGAGATTGTCCGCTATTTCTTGAACTTGCTGGAATCGAATCGTCATTTCTTGAATTATCTTGCTCGTGAGACAAAGCTGCATCTGCGGATTCATCGCCATGCATGCGTTTTTTCCTAAAAATTCTTCTCGTTTTGAGTTCGATTCCGAGTTTTTCGCAGAGTGTCTTAGCAAAGTCGATTGCGACTTGGACGAAACGGTCTCTGCTCTCCACTAGGAGAGCTTTTAAAGCGCAGAGTTTCTGAGCACACATATCCACACTCAGTCCTCGTTGCTGCAGGTAAATCTGTGCGTTATCTACTTCAGGTAGCAGTGCAGCCTTCTCTGTGATGCGGCCAGAACGACTTCCAACTTCGACGGCAGGCACGTCTTCTTTTTCTGCCTGTAAAATAAGTTATGCATTTACCTCATTGTTGTTTGTTGACTTGTCAAACGATCTGTAATGAAACATATGATCTCTACTCTACCCGCTTCACCGGTGACATTTTTCCGCCCCCGACCGGCTGCTCTCCGCCCCACCCACGCTACGCCACTGGTACAGTTGCAATATTGACTAATGTAGCCTGTTAGTAGCAGTTCTTGAATTTTGTTCTTATATTATATATATATACATATATATTTATTTATATATATATAATCCACCGACATGTCACTCAAAAAATCCAAAGCCGAAGCGGAACAGCAACAAGTTGCCGGACTGAAGCTGCAAGGAACTCCTACAACAACTTCCCCCTTACCAGGCTTCGTACACAAACTTCGAATCCTTATAACTCAACTCCATTAAAGGATATGCAACTTCAGTTAAGAAAACTTAATGAAAATCTCACAAACATGACAATAAAAATATCTAAAATCGATTCAACAATAACAAATATCGATCAACAAATAGGTGAGATCCAAGCTAATGTCAAAACTTTCGGTTCTCGTTTAACAAAAATTGAAGACGAGCACATAATATTTATGGAACAAAACAAAATAAATCAAAATGAAATAAAAACACTTAATCAAAACATCGCTAACGTCATCTACGATGTTGATGTTCTTAAAACAAAAATGCCTACCACTGAGATCACAACTTATACGAATAAACTTACAACTGAGATAGCAATTCTAAAGGAAGCACTAGAAGCACAAGAAATAAACAACATTTCAACGGATGCTGTTTTATATAACATACCCGCCGACCAACCAAATCTGGTCAGTATTTTCAATCACCTATGCCTTTCACTTGACATGAAGGTGCCAACACTCAAATCTATATTTCGCACTCGTCACAACGAAAGGAACAACACTTCACCCGTAATCATCAAATTCTTTTCATCTTACGAAAGGAACCTCATGCTTGGAAAAATTGCCGAATTCCGCAGAACACACAAGCGACAACTCATACTTCGCGACGTGGGAATTGAGTCTGAATATCCCATCTATATCCGCGAATTTTTGACGAAGAAAAACCAACAAATTCTTCATGTTGCACTGAATCTAAAAAAACGAAAACGAATTTCAACAGTGTTTACGTTTCGTGGCATCGTGTACATAAAACATCAAGTGCATGGAGATGCTGTCATAATAAGCAATATTGAGAGATTGACAGCGGAGTTTAAAGATGTCATCGATGTATCAGCAGTGTTGCCAGTAGTCGTCCAAGATAATGCCGATAATGCAGAGTTGCCTAAAAATAATGCCGATATTGCAGAGTTGCCGATAAAGTAGGAAAACTATTTTATTAATTCGTAAGAGTTTTTAATTAATGCCTTGTTTTTTCTTATTTATTTCATTATGAAAATTTTCATTATAAAAATATTCTGTAATTTATTTTTAATTATTTCTATAACTCTTTATTTAATGTTTTTAGGTACTTTTACTTCAAGCTTAATTTTTTTAACAGCACAACGATTTGCCTTACACTCTTCTTCAATAATGGAATTTTCTTCCAATTCATACCATTTTTATAGTTTATCTGTTCTTCTTGGTTCACGTCTTATCATTTCACTTTCCAAATATGATGATGGCGGGTGAACGAAATCGTAATATCACGTTTTCCAATGATGGAGGTGCTAATGTAACTAAGGTCATGGTAAACGTTTTAAAAGCTCAAAATCATGGTTTTAAAGTTTGCCATTTAAACGCGCAGAGCCTGAGTGGAAAAATCGATGAATTTAGAGATTTGTTTCAAGGTTCCGAGGTTGATGTCATTGCCGTATCAGAAACATGGTTCAGAAACGGTATTAACGATATTTTCTATTCCATGGCTGGTTACAAAATGCATAGAGTTGATAGATTTGAACGTATTGGTGGAGGTGTAGCATTGTATGTTAAAGAGTCGTTGAAAGCCAAAGTAAGATTCACAACTCCTCCCAATTGTTCCTTTCAAAGTATTTGTTTTGAAATTACGAGTCATTATGATAGACTCCTACTAGGTGTTGTATATAGACCCTATTTAAATATTGATTTATCCCCTTTTTATTCCTTTCTAGAAGAAAACTGTATGCTATTTCCAAATATCATAATTTGTGGTGATTTCAACTGTAACATTATAGTAGATAAAAGTTTGACGGACAATATGAGTACATTCAATCTACATGCGGTTAATGTTAGCAAACCAACCCACTTCTCGCAAAGCTCAAGTACTCTTCTGGATGTTTTTTTTGTAAGCGAAATTCATAAAGTTATCTTATACGATCAGTTATCAGCACCAGGTTTCTCACGTCATGACCTAATACACCTATCCTTTGATTTTTCTCCTGTTAGACCAACAATTACTTTTCAGTATCGAGATTTCAAAAACCTTAATGTTGTATCCCTTGAATCTGACATCAGATCAGTCTATTGGCAGAATGTTTATTACATTAGATCTCCAGACGAACAAGTTGAATTTTTACAATGCAATGTCAATAGGTTATTTGACATCCATGTTCCATTGAAAACTAGAACTGTTAAGCATGGTGATAACCCATCGTTTACACTAGAGATATACGAAACTGTATAAGTCAAAGAAATCGCATATACAATAAATGGAAACGATTTAGGATAGCCGAAGATCGCCAACAATACCGGCATATGCGAAACAAATGTGTCAGCCTTATAAATGCAGAGAAAACTAAATGGTATACAAATCATTTGAATCGGTCTCAGAATGGGCGCAAGCTTTGGAAAAATATACGTGGACTAGGAATTGGGAAGCAAGGTCACGAAGATTTGGATGTTAACTGTTCTGAATTGAATAAATTTTTCATCACTTCAGTTCCCCAAGTCTCGAGTAGACCAATTGCTTTGCATGTTGAAGACGCGTCATCGAGACTGCAAGATGTATTCGACTTTTCAGGAGTAACCCCGGAAGATGTTGTAGAAAGCTTGATATCACTTAAGTCAAATGCCATAGGTTTTGATAAAGTGCATCCATCATTCTTTAAAGCAATATTACCACATATCTTACCATTTGTTACTCATATTATAAATACAATATTTACTACTAGTATTTTTCCTTCTCAATGGAAACTTTCAAAAATCATTCCTATTCCAAAAAACAAACAAAAAACAGAATATCGCCCTATATCAATTTTACCATTTTTTTCAAAAATAGTTGAAAAATTAATGCATAAGCAGATTACTCGATATTTTACTTTGAATAGTCTCCTCTCATCAAAACAGTCTGGTTTTCGGTCTCAACATAGCAGCACCACTGCTCTATTGAATGTCGTTGAGCAAGTAAGGAAGGCCATGGATGAAGACAAAGTCTCATTCTTGGTTCTTCTTGACTACTCTAAGGCCTTTGATACTATTGATCACAACATTATATGCCATAAACTGTCAACTGACTTTGGATTTTCAACTCGAGCAGTTAACCTCATTTTTTCATATTTATCTGGAAGGAGTCAAGCTGTGGTCTCTGGAACGAAAACATCTGAGTTAATTTTTTTATCGCGAGGTGTACCACAGGGATCTATTCTGGGTCCACTATTATTCTCTTCCTATGTGAATAACTTACCAAGTATCTTGAGGCATGTTGAAACGAGTATGTTTGCTGATGATGTACAATATCTCGGAAGTACAGCATTGAGTCTAATCGAAAATTGCGTTGATAATATTAATACAGACCTGAAGGCCTTATCTGAATGGTCTAACGCCAATGGTCTTGTTCTTAACCCGCTTAAGACTAAGTGTCTCGTCATTTCGAATAAGACTTTAGACTTAAGCTATTTTCCGACCATATTCCTAAACAACACCCCAGTGGAGTACGTTAATACGGCGAAAAATTTAGGTATACACTTTAATCGTAATCTTACATGGAGCAATCATGTAAACGCTGTGGTAGGAAAGGCATATGGTGCGCTGAGAACACTAACTGTTGCAAGGAAGTTCACACCAGTAGAAACTAGAAAAATGCTGGTCAAAACATTGGTAGTGCCTATTTTAACGTACGGGTGTGAAATTTTTTGTAGCTTAGATGCCGTTTCGCAGAGAAAATTGAATGTTGTTTTTAATAATGCAGCTCGTTATGTTTTTGGACTCCAAAGATTTGACCACATTTCGAATTATACGAAAAGTCTGTATGGATTTAGCTCTGCGAATTTATTACAATTTAGAACGCTTACCATGTTATTTAAAATTTTCCATACGAAGCAACCACCGGACCTCTATAACCATATAACTTTTCTATCTTCTGACAGAACCAACCAAATCTCTGTTCCACGCTTTACTTGTCAGTCTTCTGAGCGACAGTTTTTCGTTAGTGCAGTTCGTCTTTGGAATTCGTTGCCACGTCAACTAAGGAGAATAGATAATCTGAAACATTTTCAGAGTAATCATTAAAATTGAACCAGTTTATGTTTCAAATCATTAAAATTGAACCCCAGTTATGTTTCACATCATTTCCAAATTGAATTTTGGGTTGAAGTTTCTTGTTGCTGGAGCTGGGTCGATTGTTGTGCAATAAAAAAAAAAAAAAAATAAATAAAAAAAAAAAAAAAAAAAAAAAAAAAAAAAAAAAAATGTTTGTAACTTTACCTCTATAAGTGTACATAATATGTGAATCGATTTCTTTCATTCTCATTCTTTTTTTATTTTTTAATATTTTCTTTTTTTAATATACATATATTGTTTGTAAATACTTAGTTGATAAGAATATTTATTCATATATAATCTAATATTATTTATACATATGTCCATTAACGTAATTCCACAACAAGGCTTAATTATCTAAAAGATGTTAATCTTAATATTAAGTTCTGCTTTAAACCAATAAATAGTAAATAGTAAATAGTATTCGTCGTTTGTCAGTTCTAACTATAATCTGTTCTTCTAAATTTGAAAAAACAAAGATCCAACATTCAGTGTGGTAAGTCATTTTGAAATGTCCTGAAATCGTTTTTTGAAATTACCGTAAAGGTTCTTAAAAGATTGACACTAAATCAGCAATCTTTTATTTTTGACGGATTCCACAGTGATGAATTGGGGAAGTCATTGAATTGATGTCTGCCAATATTTCTTTTTCAATGTTAAATAAAATGAACTTCAAAAATGAATGTAATTAGAGAAAAACTGTTAATAAGCATTAAATTCATTTTTTAACTAACTAAAACAACTACTTTAGTAGTTGGAGCTAAAGACAGGATGTCATGTGATTCAGGCAAATATTAGCTTATGTAAGAACAAAAATTATAAGGTTTCTTAAAAAAATAAGCTTTTATATAAACAATTTTTAAAACATTTTAAAAAAAATTGGTAAGCCAACTTCAAGTTTTTATTATTGTACGAAAAAAAAATTAAATTTTGCAAGAAAAATATTTACCAAATTTTGAGATAGCATTTTCCAAAAAAAAATTGATTTTCGATTAAATTTCGTTAAAATCCGTTATGCTTATAATGAGAAATTCAAAATTTTAAAATGTTTCTATGGTAGGTACAGTCAGTAATATATTAATTTTTCTTTTAAATTATAGATCGTAAGAATTAAACGAAAGAAAAAAAATGTATCAAAATTCTCGGAACTGGTTTCGAGAAAAATACTAGTTTTTACCATTTGTATGGTGGGTACCGTTATTTTTAGGTACAAGAAAATTTCTTTTTTCACAACTTGTAGATTATATTGAGAAACTTTTATTTATCAAGTTTGAAAAACATCGAGCAAAGGGTTTTCGAAATATTGAGTTTCCAAAACAAAATTTTGAATTTTTTTTTTAAATCCAAAACCAAAAAAAAATTTAAAATTTGAATACGCAATACTGTTTAAATTTTATTTTATTAAATTCGGTTATACCGTTTTCGAGAAAATCAAAAACAAAAAAACGCTTCCAAGAGGGCTACAAAAAATAACCATTTTTTTCGATTTTTTTTCTCAACCATTACCTAGCTTTAACTAAATGAAATTTTATGATTTTTTTTTAAATTCTGTGAAACAGTTTTTGAGAAAAAAAAAATATTTATAAGATTTCAAAAAATATTTGTGTGGCAGGTACCGTTATTTTTGGTCTTAAAAAAAAGAAAAAAAAACGTGTGGGGGGGGAAATTTATAAAAGATATCTACCAAGCTTAACGAAAATTGGCCGATTAGCTTAGGCTGTAGTCGAACAGACTGACAGAATTGCGAGACCCACTTTTTCGTCTTCGCTATCATCGTAATGTCAACTTTGATCAATATCTCGAGTTCGATTTTTTTACGAATGCATAACTTGCCTTATACGGGTACTATAAAGCAAGGAAAAATGTATACAAAACAATTATGCAAACTATGCAATATCATTCTTTTAGATGAGATATCACCGACAGCCAAATTCGACAAAACAATGGCCAAACCCCTTTTCAGAATGGTTTGTCATGCAAAATGTCTAAATTCGATTCCCAGCCGCTGTAAAAAGGTTAAAAGGGGTGAACTGTCTCTTGCAAGAAAGTTATAAAGTGGTTTTCATATTTGCCATTCGGGATCATGAGAAAATTGTAGGTGCTTTTTATTCATATACTAACACGCATACAATCTAGTAGGTTTTGATATCTCTGATTGTGTGTTTTCTTTTGCACAATCATCCGGAATTTTGATCAATCACTCAACCGGACCACCACATTCACCCGACACCATCTGATGCTGAAACAGTAGCCTATCCGGTTGAGTTATCATCTTAACCCGCGGACTGTAAGCCTCCGTCAAAGCCCATAGTGCGCTAGCTCGGAATCTAAAAAATCAAACGGAGGGCACGGCACAGAAGCAACCGAAGTTCGTTCTAGAGACATGTCGTCAAAAAATGCCCTTCCTATTTATTTTCTCCCTAACTCCTTAACCGTAAAACCAGCTTCCACTGCAAATCGCATTCAATGAAGACCTTATTCCCACTTCATCTGTTTTGAATTTTCAAATTTAAATATTTAATGACTTACATAACGTCGGATATCCAGGACATAGTCACAAGCCATGTAGTACCCCGGTGGTGCAGGGAAATAAGTCCCCAGGAACTAAGACCACTGAGGGACTAAGTTCTCGCTTAATGGGAACGAAATCCACTTTACTATAGTGGTCTTTGTTCCCATTAAGTGAGAACCAGCTCCACTTTCTTATGGGAAATTAGTACACACTCAAAAGTATACTCGTAAAGTGGGAATGAATTTTCAACAACAAAAATTAAAGGGAGATGTAAACGGGAGCGGGTCATAATGCTGTATGGTTAATATTCTGTATTTCAAAATACTGTATGTACAAAATACTGTATGTACAAAATACTGTATCTCATAATACTGTATCTCAAAATGTATGCTGTACGACCAAAACACAAGCTTTAAACATCAACGAAACGCATGAACATGAACACGTGGAAGTATTGATTTTATGTTGGTTATTTTCCAGATTCTTTAAATGCTAAAGAAACTTTGCATACACCCAACCTCGTACCTACCACAAATCCTATAGTGTGCCCAAGCAGGGGGGTTTCAGATAGATATCTCACTGTTTATACGTGTCGGTCCCATGGCTTAACCTGGGAATTTATTTCACATTCAAAGGGAACTAAAACCCACAGTTTTTTGTAAAGAATTTCCCACCTTGCATGGGAACAAAGACCACTTTAGTAAAGTGGATTTCGCTCACATTAAGTGAGAGATTAGTCCCCCAGTGGACTTAGTTTCTGGGGACTTATCTCCCTGCACCGTAGTACCCCTTGGTTAGTGCTTTGGATTATCATGCAGAGAGTATTGGGTTTGATTCTCAGCCACTGCAAAGATGTTTTTCGGATGTGTACAGGCTCTTGCGACCAAGTGACAAATCCTCCAAAAGTATCTCTTGTCATAAAAAGTGATACTCTTTATCCTTTCGGAATCGAATTTGTACTAACACGCACACATGAAAGATTAAGAGTTGCTTGACCCTGATTGCATGATTCGGCGATAAAATTGGATACTTCAACCGAGTAGATTGGATAATCCAAGTAATAAGATATGCTTCTGAGTATATCGGTTGCTACTAATGAGTCACATGGCTAAAGTAACCAAGTAGATAAGCTACTCCAATTACACTGCTCTCTAAACTCAACAGAACTTTAAAATAAGAACATTGGATACCCAAACTGAGCAAATAGCTTACAACAATTGATTAAGTTTGTAATGTCAAGTTAAACTATCGAGTAAATGATTTATCAGACCAAAAAACATAAATGTTAAAAAAAGAGCCAAGTTCTTCTATACAAAAACCTTTGTGTAACAAGTCAGCCGTGAAAAGTACTGAGATTTAAAAGTACGCCAAGTTCTTGCTTCATGAAGGTTTAATACCGAATATTTAAAGTAGAATTATATTGAAACAGCTACAATGTAATAGAGAAATTTTATTATTTAATGATTACTGACTAAAATTTGATGGTCTTACTGGTCAAGTTTTCAAAACCTTTTGAATTGGGCATAAAAAAAAAAACTTGTTCTACTGTAATCGGAAGTGTGCCATATATAATTTACAATAGTTCTGAGGAAGTGGGCGGATACCACGCCCCTGAATGGAAAACCGCTAATTTTATATTTTTTTCTTTGAATGCAATTTAAGCCCTACCACTTTACCAAATTTCATCGTTTTACAGTAGTCGGAAGTGCTCCATTAAACCAATACCAACTCGAAAAAAAGTAGGCGGATACCACGCCCCCTGAAAGGAAAACCTTGGTGTTTATTTCTGGTTCTTTATATGCAATATAAGTCCTACCAGTTCACCAAATTTCATCGTTTTACAGCAGTCGGAAGTGCTCCATTCAACCAACACCAATTCGGAGAAAGTGGGTGGATACCACGCCCCCTGAATGGAAAATTTCAAATTTTTTCCTCTGCTTGCATGACAAGACCTACCGTTGTGCAAAATTACAAGATTCTACGATGTCGGGAAGTGCTCCATAATTTTGATGATCTGTCAGTCAGTCAGTCAGTCAGTTACGGTTTTTGTGATTTTTGAGGCCTTATATCTCAGGAACCACTTATGCTAGAAAATTGATATTTGGTGAGGCGCCTGTGCCTGACTAGATTAGCATATATTCGGAGTTTTAAGTTTCTGACATCATTGGTACTGGAGATAGGAAGGGGTCAAAAATCGCCTGAGTTTGTTCCTGTAAAAAGGGTGTAGTGCCAGAACTTGGCTGGGCACTACCGTGCCCTTTGATTCTAATTAATTATACTCTCTACGACAATATAAACGATTGGCTGTCCCAACAATTCAACTCAATAAATTAATTACATCAATCAATAATTTATAAATATGCGATAAAGAAGATTTTATTATTATTTTTACAAACTTTATTATCTGTTGCAACCACTTTAACTTAAGAAAAACTAACTAAGAATTAGTTTAATTAAATTTAACCGATACAGTGTGTAAATTTAATCAATTTAGTATTATTTGGGTTGGATCTTGTAGTTTTAAGCAGGCGAGTTTGGAGGTACTTAGATATTAGCAATCTCACTTGTCAATGATTTCAATCTCAACAACCCAGATTGAGGAAATTAAAATAGACATCAAGTCTTAATAGAGACTGGTTTTTGTTAGCTTATCTTTCCATGGAAGTCTAAGTATGAATAACTTATAATTTCGATTCAGTTTATGTAGGCATTATGCACACATTACATAGGTAATAGGCGTGTTTTGTTGAGCTTCTTAATGTACACATTAAGAAATGTTACGTTAAAATTACTGAAGAGTGAATGTGCTTTTAACTTGTTGTTGTTGTATTTACATGTGCAAAATAAGCTTAATGTGTAACATTTCTTAGTGTGTACATTAAGAAGCTCAACAAAACAAGCCTAATATAGTATAATACAATCGAAAGTCAAAATTGTAATGCAAATTTTAGAAGACATACGCAATTGACTGACTACCTCCACAGATGAGAGTTCCTGTAGGAATTAACTTTGTTATAAAGATTCCAGAGCAACGTATAAAATGTGCGTGTTTGGGCTACCAATTATCCTTCCGGTCAGAAAACAACTGCGTTAATCCTTCGAGGTATCATCCTCCTTAGGATTTACTTTTTATTTTGTATTTGGCATTCAATCAAACTTCTGTGTGTATGACGGAGCGCAATGCAATTTAAATTTCGTACCCAAAATGCGTGTCCGGAACCAATTAATCAGGTGTTATGCTGTCTAACAACCAAAAACACAACATTTCCCTGATCTTTGAAGTTTTGAAAATATTTTGACATTTTCAAATATAATTTTTTTTTATTTTTCTTTGTCCTGTGTCGGTCTAATACCCGAATTTTAAGGTATGCGTGTCAGAGTGATTGGAAACAATTTTCGTTCTTGGTAAACATTTAATTTTTTTTGCTTTGTTTTGGGAAAATATTACATACTTACTCGTACATACATATATATAATAATTGCTTACAATGATTTGCACTACATTGCCTTTAGGGAGGATATTCATTAGGTAAGAGCATATTATGATCAAGATCACTGAATATACTTGCAACTGACAGAGGAATACCGGAGGCAGAAAACAAAAACTATACAAAATGCAGATGCAATTTTAAGTCAAACGGAAGATGATGCACTTACGATTTTGGGTTGTGCTTTTCAGAGTACAATGGCCCTACGGTGAATTTGGGTAGTGGCCCGTATCCCGCAATATGCAACAGAGTAGTCACAAATACATACATACACAGTAACTCTTTCGGTCTTTGGACAGAATGACTTCGCACTGTGGAAACAGGACATAATTGAACATAGCTTGAATGATTCAATTGCATTGTATTCGACAATGGAAGCATTCGATTTCTTCGAGTTGTGGTACAGTGGACGCAAAAAGGAAAAACAAGGATTTTTTACATATCTAATGCTGTGTTTCCACAAAAGGTTTATCTTGGTTTAGATTAAATAATCTAGGTAGTATTTCCATCGCAATAATAGATTAACGAGTGTAGATTCACTTTGATATTTAAATATTGTAAAGAAGCTATCAGGTTGAGAGAAGTAAGATTCCACTCTTTCAAAGCCAACCCGAAAATCGGAAAAATCACAAACAAGTCAGGAACCTGCAAGTTATTGCATTATTAAAAACCCAGAAGTGAAGGAAAATAAAATTCACGACTGGGTCGCACACACTTGCTCTTATATGTAAAAGATTTCAAAAATTAATGATATTAGAGAAAAACTGTTCATAAGCATTAAAAACTAAAACAACTCCTTTAGTAGCTAGAGCTTAAAACAGAAAAAACAAATATGAAAAGTCTTTGTAGTGTTTCGTAAAAAATAAGCTTTTATATACAAAATTTTTAGAACATTTTTAAGAAAAATTATTATTACTAGCCGAGCCAGCTCTCGAAATTTGAGTGCCAATTTATTTATTTAATTCATTATCATTCAATAAAAAACAGAGAATTCATGATTTTTTTTAATTATTGAATGCAATGAGAAGTACCTACTAAGCACTCAATCCTGGAGTCCAAAGAAAAACAGTTAATGGTTAACAAACTTTCAAACCTATACACATTTTAGACACATTGCAGATTTTTGACACGTTGCAGATTGGTTGTTGATGTTGTAGGCCGCAAAAACAATCGTTGGGTTGAACTGATGTTATTTGATATATCAGAATCCGGTCGACATCGTAGCCATCCTTTGATGGAATTTGACAGTTTATGGCTTGACGAATAGAGGACGAATTCAGTTATGACGTACAAAGTGTATTTCGTACAAAATGTCAGCCGAAAGCCCTAAAATTGCTCTTTTCCGGAGCAACAAATAAAATACCTTTTTTTTGGATGTTTATAGACGTTTTTTAATCCATCGAAATCTTTGCCATCCTTTGATGGAATTTGGAATTTGAATTTGAACTTGACAAAAAGAGGACGAATTAAGCTATGACGTACAAAGTGTATTTCCTACAAAATGTCCGCTGAAAACTTTTTTGACACTTTTTAATCCATGTACAAAGTAGCCATCATTCGATGTTATTTGGCAATTTATGGCTTACAATAATAGAATATTTTGTGAGAACTATCAAAGCCATAAGTCAATATTATCATCGAAATCGAAATTAAAATCGAATAGGAACAGTATTGAATCATTTTAGTGAAATGAAAATGATCGAATGATCGGTTGGTTGAAATGATCAGATTATTTTCGTAACCGATTGTTCAACGAATCAATCATTTAAAATGAACGATTTACTCAGCTCTAATTCGAATTTGATATTTTGTTTGTCTGTTAACGTATTTGAGAATATTAACGCATTCTTGTCAAACCAGGGGGATATTTTATTTTCAGGAAAGATTTGAAAACAGTGACGCATAGAATAAAGCTAGAACTACATGCTCTCTTTTTCCAACTCATTTTAAATTTCTATCTTCCATCTCGAAAAACACAAAAAGTAAAAGTTGAAATGGTTCTAACTTTTACTAAACTTAAACTGTATGACAGTATAGTAGGTGTGTTTTTTTTGCAAGTCCATATAGAATTGTAAAAAAAAACGACATCGGGATTTAGGAGCTTTTTTTCCACATAGCTGGAAGCACTGTGTACGCTATGACATTTGTCAGCTTATTGACGACTAGCATCAACCAATCCAAAAACTTCACTTTTGACGTCTCTGAGCAAATTATCGATAACATATAGATAATACTATTTTGGCATCACCATTTTTATCGGGTCTTAGATTAACTCTCGATAATTATCTGGTCCTAGCTAACTCTGTATAGATTTAAGTAGTTGTTGCATTTGCATGTAAAGCGCTTAGTCCCGATGTCGTTTTTTTTTACAATTCTATATGGACTTGCAAAAAAAACACACCTAGTGTAAATGTATACTCTATTCAGCAACAGATGTCGCTAGTCGATTTGACATTTCTAATTATTTTTGTTTTCCGGGCATTTTTTTGCAATTTTTATTTATTGTTTTAAACGATTTCTGGTAGTATATTTAAATAATTTTGGCATTCTGCACATCTATGCAAAAAATTATTTCGCTTAATATGTAATTTATGCCCCTTCAGTTTTTGTGGGCCGCGAAAAGTGTACCACAAAAAACATGTTCGTCGTTTTATTATATGATTGTAAGAATAAAAATTAAATTTCAAAAAAAAATATTGAGCCGTTTTTGAGATATCGAATTTTCCAAAGAAATGATTTTTTTTTTAAATTCAAAAAATATTGTTTTTTAATTTTTGAAATATGTACAATGTTTTTCAAACTTTTAAGATGCTTTCTCTATAAAAAATTTCATTAAAATCCGCTGGGCCAATAATGTGAAATTAAAAATTTTAAAAAATTTTTCTATTGTAGGTACAGTCAATAATATCTTAATTTCAATTTTTACTTGCGATATAGGTACTATAGGGTAAGTTCTGCATTTGGAAAAAAAATCGAACTCGAGATTTTGATCAAAGTTGACATTACGATGATAGCGAAGACGAAAAAAGTGGGTCCGGCAATTCCGTCTGTCTGTCTGTCTGTCTGTCTGTCTGTCTGTCTGTATGTCTGTACCTCTTTCTACAGCCTTACCCACTGGACCTATTTTCTTCAAACTCGGTAGTTATGGGTCTTCGGTGATTCCCTAGAGGGGAAATTGAAATTTTTTTTTTAGCTCTAAAACTAACGGTACCCCCCATACACCCGTAATGCAAAATCTTATTTATCTCGAAAACGGCTCTAACGATTTTGATAAAAAAAATTAGGTGTGATATTATGGACATGGACTACATTTTGGTAAAAAAAAATTTGGGGCAAAATGTTATTAACGGTACCTGTCATAGAACCGTTTTTTTGATTTTCGACTTTCTCATTAACGGCTCTAACGATTTTAACCAAAAATTTTCAGCAGGAGTCCCCCTAAGTTTTAAATAATATTGTATATAAAAATATTCGAAAAATTATTTGTTGGGTTTTTTTTTGAAAAAAAATTTTTTTTGAAAAATCAATATCTTCAAAACCTATGAACGATTATTTTTTGAAATTATTTCCAAAAATCAATATTATTAAATACTTAAAATTCGCATCCCACATTTTTTTCTTGAAAAATTTTAAAGAAATTTCTTATATAAAAAAATTATTTATTTAATAATAAAACGATTTTTTAATGTTTGTTTGCATAAATTCATACTTTTCCAGAAATCAGACGGCAATTTCATTTTAAATTCATGTTTTATATTTATAAAATGTATCTTAAATTCCAAAGTATACTTTTACATAAGAGCAAGTTCGTGCGATCCAGTCGTGCATTTTATTTTAATTATAGATCGTAAGAATTAATCGAAAGAAAAAAAATGTTATCAAAATTCTAGGCACCGTTTTCGAGAAAAATACGATTTTTGAAAACCACTTTTTAACATTTGTATGGTGGGTATCGTTATTTTTAGGTAAAATAATTTTTTTTTCACACCTTGTAGATTATATTGAGAAACTTTTATTTATCAAGTTTAAGAATTATCTAGCATGAGATTTTCGAAATATGTATTAAGTTTTGAAAAAATAAATTGATTTTTTTTGAAAATTTGAATATACAACATTATATAAATTTTTGGGGAGCTTTAGCATAGAAAAAAATGATCAAAACCCGTTGTAAAAAAAAAAAAAAAAGGATTCCAAGATGGGTTCTATTAAGAACCACTTTTCGGAAATTTTGTTCAACCATTACCTTTAACCAGATTAAGTTTTTTGATTTTTTTTTAATCTGTGGAACAGTTTTTGAGAAAAAAAAAATATTTATGAAAATTCGAAAATAATTCTTATGGCAGTTACGGATATTTTTGGTCTTAAAAAAAAGAAAAAAAAAGTGTGGGAAAAATTTAAAAATAATATCTACCAAGCTTAAATAAAATCGGCCGAACCGTTTAGGCTGTAGTCGAACAGACAGACAGACAGAATTGATAGAACCATTTTTTCGTTTTCGGTATCAATCGTAATGTCAACTTTGATCAAAATCTCCATGTTCGATTTATTTTTACGAATAACTTGCCTTATAGTAACTATTAGTCGCAAGTAAAAATCGTGAAACTTCATGAAGGCAGTAGAAACTCCATGGTCATTTCTTGGAGAACGTAAACAATTCCACTTTATTTTCGGTCGCAACCCTCAACTGCAACTATAACTAGCTCTTCAGATAAGGCAAATGTATACCAGCAGCTTAGTTTTCTAGTACGTTGCCAGACAGCAACATTGCGCTTCTTGTACTTGAAAACTTAAATCAATCAATGGGACAGGTATTTCGGCACTTGTACAGTTGCAAGAGCCCTTCGAGATCTTGATGTAAGCAAATCCACTTGTGCTGTTGGTATTACCCCCCGACCCCACCCAATGGGAAACAGCGTTTGTACAGCTTGTTCCATAAAAAAGCTACCCTTCCTCCTTTTCTCCTATCGACCAATAGTACTTACGTCCCTTCTTTTCAAGGTCTTGTAATAGCTGATTAATCATCAAGAATCATTCAAGAAATATCTCGAAAACGAAAAGCTTCATAATGTCCGGTAATATAGCTTTCACAGCAATAGTTCCACTTGAGATCTCATGGCATATCTCACCTTAGAGTGGAACAGAGAACTTTTGAAGAAAGTAAGATTATTGCGCTTGATATTTCTAAGGCCTTTTATAGAGCTTGGCATCAAGCTCTCTTATCGATAATGCGTGCGTTTGATATCAATGGAACCTTTATTCTTTTGATTAAAAATTATCTTCTAGATTGTTCAATACATGTTGTATTGGACAGTTTTAAGTCTAATCTTCACAAAATAATTGCTGGTGTTCCCCAGGGCTCCGTTTTGTCTCTTATTCTTTTCCTCATTTTTATAAATGATGTCTTGTATGAAACTTTTAATCAACTTCATTGGTTTGCCGACTTATCTGCCCTCAGCTTCTCGTACTCGTTCTAAAATTTACGCCCATAATATGATAAATTGATAAGCTCATTTAACTCCGATCTTTACAGCATTGTTAAATGGGGTATAAAAAACCGTGTGGGGTTTAATGCTTCGAAAACTCAATGCTGTCTATTGTTGTTGAAGCGAAATGTATTCCATGTACCATTGTTCTTGAATAGCACTTTCTTCGAAGAAACCGAAAAGCGAGTATGTGTGTCAACGACGATCTTAGAATGACCACATTCTCGAGACCGCCTAAATGTGGGATTTTTATATCGGTGTATATCTCATCTGATCTAGCTACAATTAAGAGGCGTGTATAGGTATATCTCTTAAACTCGAGTATAACTCACAGCTTTGAGCAGGTGCTTCCCAAACTTTTCTTCATTTACACTATAGATTCCAGAACAGAGCGTTAAAACTGATAGGAAACACCGGAAAACATGGAACACCGTGGGAATTTTTCATGTCTTTCCTTGTTTTATGCCTTTTTTTACAGACAATACTTCCTCGAAGTAGCCAGTTCACTAGTGATACCCATTTTACTAGCAATACTTTTCATTTCGAGCTTAATTTTGGACGTACCATCAAATAAAGAGATAAGAGATTTCTTAGGCGTACAAAAGCGATTATACACCAATTTATCCCGCACGGTTTTCAAAAGTCTAATGGACTACAATTAAAAGTGATCCAGTCATCCGTATTGTATTTGTATATAGGTGATAACTCAAAATTCGATGAGATTTCGGAGTACCGGTTGCGAATTTTCAGAGTAAACGTTTTTAGCTTTAGAATGTTTAAGCTATAATTTTATATGGGAGAAGCATGTACTTGCCCTTGGTGGTTCTTCAGTAACAAAGTACAATGTTTTGGTTTTTTTAAGTAATTTTATTACTAGATTCAAAAAACTTCTGTTTACTTAATGAATAGAGGAATATGTATTTATTGATTCCAAATATAAATATCGGACTTTATTGCAATTTTGAAAATGCTTTCGCTTAAATATTTTCTTCAAGAGAATCCACTGTTCGATACACTTTTAACAACTATATATGCTGTCACCAATTGTCGAAAAAGATAGGTCTTGTTCAAAGTGCAATCGTTTTAACCTTTTCAGTGCCACTTCATCTATATACCGATATGTGTACTAAACCATTTTTGCTACATCTTTAGAACGTCTAACCGAAAAAGTGACTTTTCACACATCAACACATGAGAACCTGGATACACCAATTATTGTGCACCATAGAAAAATTTGCATAAAGAACACCTTGGAAGGGCACCATGCATTGTGCACAAATGACAACCTATGCATATTTACAAAAGAAGTATTGTCATATATGCTAAGTTAACACTTGTAAGCTTTCTGACGAATCTCGTTTGTGATTTTGACGATTAAATTGATTTGCGTATCGTCTGTCTGGAATACTAATTAGATACATGGAAAGTGATACGTGCAGAAATAACTATACACTTAAGCCAGTGACTCATAACGTAGACACAAATATACTTGAACAATGTGAGGGCATGGCTATATGGCTACGTAAAAAGCTTTTGTTTTTGTAGATCCCACCAAAGATGCAAACGCAAGCAATGCTCCATGGAAATACCAGGCTGAATTGTAGCAATTGTATCCGATAGTCAATTTTTATTCTTGGGAATTTTTATTTAGCTGAAGGTGAAGTTCCATTTGCAT
Source organism: Chrysotoxum bicinctum (assembly GCA_911387755.1). NCBI lineage: Eukaryota > Metazoa > Arthropoda > Insecta > Diptera > Syrphidae > Chrysotoxum > Chrysotoxum bicinctum. The sequence goes on along the minus strand of OU426989.1, from coordinate 84,480,728 downwards.
TTTATTTTCCCAATAAGACATATTGAGTTGGATCGGAAATTCCGATGGAAATTAAAATTGTTGCACTATAACCTAAGTTTCGTAGCGAAATTTTAACAAAAATAGTATTTTTTTTTTGACAATCCGGAAGGGAATATAAATTGTCATTGAAAACAGTATTAGGTATCATGATTGCATTTTTTTTACGAAGCAGTCCTCCATGGCGCAAGTGTTAATGCATCCGAATGTCAACCCCGCACATTGGTTCATTTTGGCACTTTTTAGCTTCAAAAATTATAGCTCTTAAGCGAATATAAATATCAGGATATTTTTTTATTGAAGGAAATTTGTGAATTTAAGGGAAAAAATATTTAAATATGTATGCGTTTAAGAAATGTATCGCTGAAATAATTAATATTTCATGTACATTCCCTGTGACAAGACAGTTTTATTTAAGTAGAATATTCTGAAACACAATCTATTTATTTTTGTTTCCTTAAATTTACAAACTTTATTGAAACGAAAACCTGTATTGATATTTGCATTAGCTTAAGAGCTTTCACGACGAAATAGAAAAAAACTGGTAAATAACTTTATGTCTATTTTATTTAAAAAAACCTAGTTCGTGCGAAATTATGGGGGACGAAACAAAAGAACCATAATTATTTTTGTAGCATTTCATAGAAAATATTGTATTTGAAGTAAAACAATGGAGACAAAAAGTAAAAAAATATAAAGGGCCAAAGCTTGTAGAGAGCTCAAGCCTAGGATTTACACCGCGAATTTTAGAAAAAAATGGAAAAAGAGCAATATCGGTCGGTGATTCGTTTCTTGTTTTTGGAAGGGAAATCGCGACTCTTCTCCTTCGATGGCGATCACCAAAAATTGGTATAATGAGTTTTAACGTGATCGCACCGCGTGGTCATATCCTCCATGATATTTTGAGCATGAGAAAGCTGTCGGCGCGATGGGTGCCGCGTTTGCTCACTCCAGACAACAAGCGCCATTGTGAGACCACGGCCAAATTGGTTCAATCGCACTATAAATTGCTGCCCCATCCACCGTATTCCCCATATTTGGCTCTGTGCGACCTTCTTTTTATGTTCGCAAACTTGAAAAAATCTCTCGCCGGGCAGAAATTTGAGTCGAATGAGGAGGCCATCACCGCCACGGAAGCCTACTTTGCAGACCTCGAGAAAACCTATCTTTCGGATGAGTTAATAAAGTTGGAGCATCGCTGGATCAAGTGTGTCGAGGTAAAAGGAGACTATGTTGAGAAAAAAATCGCCACTTTTCTAAAATGTTTGTTTTTCTTTTGTAGGCTAAGTACTTATCGGATCGCCCTCGTTTGTCTGACTTTAGGGAAAGTGATGAAGAAGATCAAAAATCTATTAATTTTACTTAAAGTACTATTTACGCCACCGCCGGTATTCTGGGTTGTAATTACTGGTTGTTTTTTTTTAAGAGTCATATCCTCTAAAAGTATCTCTTTAATTAAAAAGGATTTACCAAGAAATTGTAGTGTATAAGTCACGAACGTTTATTAGGACACATAAAAACTGCACTTCCATAATCACAAGATTAACTTTTAAATTCCAAAAACAATAATAAAATGCTAACTTCTCAATCAATCAACAGTCAAATAAGCACACAAAGCACACAAGCTAGTTAACATCATTACTGTGTGGGAAAAACACGCACTTTGTGCCCCTAAACACTCCTAATTAGCGGTCGGAAGAGCCCAACAACATTGCATACCGGATACAAACCACGTAGAATGATGCGTTGGCATTTCGCGCGCCAAATCCCAACGTAAAACAAGACCACACTATACGAACAAAATAAAAAAAAATCTCCTAAAAAACAATCAGTTTCATCAAAACCGCTAATCAAGTTCACAGGTCAATCAATGAAAATAACCCACATTCCCGAGTTGGTGTAAGCCCCTGACTCTAATGGTCTCATCGTCTGAATCACACGATGAAGCTTTGGGAATTCGGAAATAAATTAGCGGATACGCTGCACAGCTATTAACCGTTTTGTATAGTTGCATTGCACAGCTTCATATGTCACTTCTTCATCCAGGCAAAACCAACGCAACGGTGTGAGCAGGCAGCGATATGTTGGGGTTAAATTTTCAATCAAATCCCGCGAATTAAAACGTGCAGAAAATTCTGTTCCTTCACATTTTGACTGCAGCTCTAAACGAATGGTTATTGGAGTGAAAGTATAGGTGTTAGGAAGGAGTAAGGCCAAAGGGAACTACATTTTGATGCATGCTACAAACCACGTCTCGTCGTCGGACACCTGTCATGCCAGGCACGCAAAAGGCACACGTCCTAATTTAAACTTGGATAATGACGCGGTATATGGTTAAGTACCGTCCGCCACTGAATCATTTGAAAGGTCCTAAAAACTCTTTTATATGTATAATAGAAAAAAGAACAACAACAAACAAAAAACTAATCAATTTTATTTTTTTTTGTTTGCCAAATTTTTGTGGTCACAAATTGTTTTGTTATATTGAAACATTGAAACGATACACCCAACCGACACATAGACGAAAACGTTTAACCGCTGATTGTGGGGTTAAAAGTGGTTAGAGAAACTGTTAGAGGTTTTGTTTGTTTTAAAAGACTTTAATGTGGATTCGTTTTAACGTTTGAATTGATTGACTTGAGGTTGGCTTAGGGAGTAATGTAACACTAAATAAGCATTCATATTTATTATCACTATAAAATGTTGGTTTGACGAAATTGATAAACTATAAATTCACGCATTAAAACAGGTATTTGACCAATTTAACACACGATCATCGGATTGCATTTAAGGACATAGTGCGAGTTTCGTGCTTGGAGTCAAGGTGGGCAAGTCATTGTTTGTTCTTGTTGGTCGTTGACGTTTTTAGGAAACATCAGCGTCTGAATTCGGAAATTGGAAGAAGCAATTGCAGAATAACAAGTCGCGATTTTAAATGCGATAACACGATTTGCGCCATTTTTACCTATGTATGTGATAAATGTTTTAGGTTAGGTATGCATTCGTAATAAAAATCGAACTCAAATTTTGATACAATTTGACATTACGACTATCGTGAAGACAACAAATTTGGGTCCCTCAATTCTGCCTTTCTGTGTAGGCCAATTTTCTTTAGCCGCCATGTTTTTTTTAACATCATAAATGACGACGCTACCTATCATAATTGTTTTTTTTTTTCGAAAGTATTTTTTTTAACACTAAATACATATGTACTCGTACATAATTCGAAAAGCTCCATTTTTTTTTAAATTTGGCACCTAACTGTTTTTAACCACTATCTAATAGATTTTAAAATTATTGTTCCTTTTTTCAAAAATTACGGTATTTACCATACGAATGTTAAGAAATTTACATTATTTCGAAAACGGAACTTAGAATTTTGATAAAATTATTTTTGTATCACTTAATTTGTATGATCTATTATTCAAAAACAAGTGTGAGTCCCAGGCTCACACGGTTAAGATGTGTAAACATCAACGTTCGTGGAAGTGCCGAATTTTTGTTATCGAACGCACGCAATAAAAAAACAATGCAATCGTAACAATAACATTTTTTTTTTAAATATTGAAAAAAATATAATAATAATTAATTTCAATGAAAATCATAAATTAATGTGAACTTTATTTTCTCTATTAGTTTGTGACTTTGGATATATTGAAATCAACCCACTATTTTTTCCATAATTTGTTTCTTTCACTTAGACTTCAAACCAATAGTCTTAAAATAGATGAATGTAAACATATATATATGTATTTTTGGACCATGGCCCATAACTATCGCATCGATAGATATGGCCACTAAGGCGCCAGGTTTACACATGCATACGTAGCTATCATTGACTTGTTAATCGTTAATTTTAAGACATTGTTTACCAGTGGACTAACTCCTCCGACATATTTTTACGTCTCTGCATTAGAGTTTCGAAGTTAAGGAACGGCTCTGCATTAGAGTTTCAAAGTTGAGGAACGAACCTATTTTTTTCAAAAGTTAAATATTGAAAGAAAGAGAATGCACCACTTGACTCCGCTACGTAACGTAAAGATTGTTAGACTTATGTTTAAACAGGGATGTTGATTGGTAAAACACTTCATTTGTCCACCTATGTATATTAAAACAGAGAAGTTATCTGATACAAAGTAGACTGCTTTTACATGAAAACGAGATTTAAAATCTGTTTCTCTTTTGAATTCCTTTCCATTGCATGGGCGCTTTTAAACGCAGCGATTTTTAATAAAAGTAACCTTTGTTCAATCGAAAAGGAATTATCTCTTCGCACTTCTTACTCTCAAAATAGAAAATGAAATATACTCGAGAAATAAAAGAAACCAGAAAGAAGAAAGAACGATAACTCCGCAGTTTTTCCAACATCAGCAATTACGTTTACCCACAACATGCCACCACATACGTCTCGCGGCAATATGCTTAAAAATTACAGAGTGATATTGCATCGTTTAAAAGCAGTCATACTACAACTATTTGCTCGTAGCATTAATAGGGGCGTTCGCATTCTCAAATTTGTTTGACAAGCACGACATGATGGATGAAAAACAAGAGCGTTCAAATTCCTCAAATATGCTGTCAAATATCACTTCTTTATAGAATTTTGACCATGGCGGACCAACTAAGAGCATTTATATGAAGTCTTAGATGAGTAAATTTACTTGAATTTTATATTCAAAGTCTGCAGAAAATTTATATCCACCTGAATTACCGCTATTGCTTATAAAACTCATTTCGATATATTTTCTTACGATGTGCACAGTTTGAGAAGTTCATGCGAATTGAAATTTACTTAAAACTTGACGAATATCCGTTCACATTCTCAAATATGCTTGTCATGCAGCCAAAATATCAAAACATTTTGAAATCCATCCGGAATGTTTGCCAAGCCGCTGGATGGAGCGTTTACATTATGAAAATCAATCGTGCTTGTCAAACATATGTATTTAAGATTGTGACCGCCCGCTAATGGTGCACGAATATATCATACTTCAGTTTAACTTTTGGATTCTTTTTTTTTTTCGTCTTTCGTCTTTTTGACAGTTTGAGTGAGAGGTATAGAAACGTAGCTTCATTCCGTAACAATAATGTCAAAAAGACGAAAGACGAAAAAAGACTCATGTAATCAGGCTCTTGATGTCATTTTTCTACTATAGACGGTGTTCACACTGAGCTAAGCCCTCCGACTTTTTTTTAGGTTTCTGTACTTTATGTTATTCCATCTGTCAGGGATTGATAAGCTGATTGACATCATTCCCACCTTGTAATGGAAATTTTTAAAGTAAATATAAGCGGGAAACCAAGATTTTTTAATCCATTGGAGTCGTAGCCATAAAAAAGTGTTTCTCCTCCATAATTTGATGTTTTTATCAACAGCACACTTTTTTTTATCGATTCATTAAAAAAAAAAGTGCATTTTGGTGGGGGGAATTCCGAATAAAGACCGAAAAAGCTTAGCAGGGTTCAATCGCACAACCTTGGTGGCCAATTAATGTCACATCTGCGAGAGACAACCCTAACCTCAAATCGTTCAGCAGAATGTCAATCGTGGCGTCTTCTGTGTTGACCGTGGCGCCGTCTTTTGAACTACGTGTTGTCCCAGTCAGCGAACAAACGGTATTGTCCGCAGTCATGAACTTTGAGATTCTGGGCCAGTTTGATCTGTACGGGTGTAGCCACAAGTTCCTACGCAAAATTCGCAAAGTTAAATTCTGTGAAAGGCCGAGTTCTTGTGCACGGCGAGAAATCGATTGTCCCGGTTCTCGCACGAGAACGTACCTACGACGTACGAATGTTGGCTGATTGATTACCGAAACGGTCGTCTCACATTTGGCCACCAAACATTGAAGAGCGGACTGTGAAGAGCCACCAAGTCTACTGTAAAATGGACGCTTAGTGTATGGATTTAAACTTATATGGATTTAAACCTGTCATGAGAAATTTCAATCCGGAAATCACAAATTAATATTCGTATTTGGTGACAGTTTTTTATTAATTGAAATGAAGTATTGATAGATACCGAATACTAAAATACTAGTTTTATCAAGTCCATTTATTTTTAAAGTTCTAAATCTGGTACTTCCGTTTTAGTTTTGTATTCATTTAATTATTATTATTTAAGTGGAAAAGTAAAAGTGGTTGCAGTCAATAACATTATCAATTCGCTAAGAGTGACTAGACGTAGAACATTAGATTTTTACCGAATCTACTGAAATAATCAATAATAAAATGCTAATAAACATCTTTGACAAGCAATAAATGTGCTGTTGTGGGTAGGTCACGATTATCACATACGATTTCGTTTCCGAAACACGTCAAGTTTCAAATAGGGGAAACCTATAATTGATATTCCAAACGTACAATGAAGGTTATGACGTATGGGAATCAACTTGATTACTTGTTTATTAATAATAATTAAATGCAAAACGGTTAAAAAATCACACAGCAAAAATCAAATTCGTCATCATATCAGTGGTAATATTACCTAACCTGGGGCAACACTTGATCGAAAACAATAAACTCGTTAATTTGAAAAGATAATCATTTAAAAGTTACAAAAAAAAATACCATGGAGAATTAATTTTGAATACATTAACTTAATGAATCCTTAAGAAATCATACTACTCGTATCATACTAAGATTTCAAAAACACTTCATGTAAATATTAGCGCAAATACTTAAAGGCAAGTTGAATTTATGACATGTAAATTGTAGGCCTTTTTAGAGTTGTAATAAAAAAAAAACAAACAAAATTAAAAGATAATTCATACAAATTTAATCTAATCTGATGTATGCAAATGTTATAATAAAACAAAAATTGGAACCCCCTTTAACTTGGACTTTGAATTCTTCGAATGAAAGCTTACTGCTATTTATAGACATAATTTCTTTAATATTATGGAATACAAATGAAATTTATTCCCAAAGTGAGTGTGATATTATTTAAAAATACGATTACATGGTTACAAAAAGTGGTAATATAACATTCATGATTTACGGGCCTTAAAAGTTTGTCAACACTCATTACGAAAATTTTTACCAATTCTACAAAAATAAAATGCAAGACTGGGTCGCACGAACTTGCTCCTATGTAAAAGGCTAAGAATTTCAAAAATGAATGTTTTTAGAGAAACTGTTCATAAGCATAAAATTCATTTTTTAAATGACTAAAAAAAACTTCTTTAGTAGTTAAAGGTAAGAATAGGATGCCATGTGATTCAAGCAAATATAGATTTATGCAAGATCAAAAATTATAAGTCTTTGTAGTGGTTTCTTAAAAAATAATGTTTTATATAAGAAAATTTTAAAACATTTTTAAGAAAAAATGTTGGTACGCCAATTTGAAGTTTTTATTATTGTATGAATAAAAATTAAATTTACAAAAAAAGTATTGAGCCGTTTTCGAGATATTGAATTTTCAAAAAACAAAAAATTGATTTTTTTTTTAAATTTAAAAAAAAAAAATTTTTCTTAAAGTTTTGAAATGCAATGTTTTTTAAACTTTTTAGAAGCTTCTCTCTACGAAATTTCATTAAAATCCGTTGTGCTGATAATGAGAAATTCAAAATTTAAAAAAATCGTTCTATGGTAGGTACTGTCAGTAATATCTTGTTTTAAATTTTTTTTTACTAAATTACAGATATTAAAAAATAATAGAAAGAAAAAAAATTTAAGCGAAATTCTCGAAACCGTTTTCGAGAAAAATACGATTTTCGAAAACCAGTTTTTAACATTTGTATGGAGGGTACCGTTATTTTTAAGTAAAATGAATTTATTTTTCTCATATCTTGTAGATTATTTTTTCAAACTTTTATTTATTAAGTTTTGAAAAAATCGAGCATGGGGTTTTCGAAATATTGTGTTTTCAAAAAAAAATGTTGAAAGTTTTTTTAAAAATACAAAAAAATTTGTTTGGAAAATTTGAATACACAATAATATTCAAAATACTGGGAAGCTTTAGCATAAAAAAAAATGATTAAAATCGGTGGTACCGTTTTGGAGAAAATCAAAAACAAAAAAAAAAAATTTCCCACGGGGGGTACCAAACTACTCATTTTTTTGAATTTTTTTTCAACAATTTCCTAGGTTTAACTAAATTAAATTTTTTGATTTTTTTTTAAATCGTTGGGACAATTTTTGAGAAGAAAAAAAAATTCATAAAATTTCGAAAAAAAATCGTATGGCAGGTACCGTTATTTTTAGTCTTACAAAATCAAATCAAAAAACATCCGGGGGTAAAAAATTAAAACCCATATCTACCAAGAAAAATTAGAACTCGCGATTTTCATCAATTGACAGTAAAACACGAAAAAGTAGAGATTCCATCTGTCTGCAGGCCTGTACCTCGACCTGCAGCCTAAGTAAGAAATTGAAATGTTTTTGTTTTCTTAGCTCGGTTCCTTCCATACAGCCATTATGAAATATCATATTTATTTTGAAGTGGGCTCTAATGGTTTTTATAAAAAACAATATGTTTAGACCATACCAACAATGCAGTCCACATTTTGTTAAGAAAAAATGTTATTAACGGTACCTGTCGTAGATCCTTTTTTTGATTTTCTACTTTTCTGACTTTACCGATTTCGATCAAAATTTTTATGTAGGAGCTTGTTTGATTTTGAAATAATATTGTGTACAAAACATTTTTTCCTTAAATGTATATTATTAAATATTTGAAATTGTCAATATATTTTTTTTAATTTTAAGGAAATCAAGTTCTGGCACTGCACCCTTTTTACAGGAACAAACTCAGTCGATTTTTGACCCCCCCCTATCTTCAGTACCAATGAAGTCAGAAACTTAAAATTCCGAATATTTGCTAAACTAGTCAGGTACAGGCGCAGGCGCTTCACCAAATTTCAATTTTCTAGCGTCAGCGGTTCCTGAGATATATGTAAGGCCTCAAAAATCACAAAAACCGTAACTGACTAACTGACTGACTGACTGACAGATCATCAAAATTATGGAGCACTTCCCGACATCGTAGAATCTTGTAATTTTGCACAACGGTAGGTCTCGTTATGCAAGCAGAGGAAAAAAATTTGAGGTTTTCCATTCAGGGGGCGTGGTATCCGCCCACTTCCTCAGAAATGATGTAAACTATATATGGCACACTTCCGATTGCAGTAGAACAATGAAATTTGGTAGAACGGTAGGACTTAAATTGTATATAAAGGACCAAAAAAAAAATTGAGGTTTTCCATTCAGGGGCGTGGTATCCGCCCACTTTCTGAGAAAATGTTTAATTTAAATGGAACACTTCCAATTGCCGTAGAATGATGAAATTTGGTAGAAAAATAGAAAATCTAAGATTTTTCATTTAAAGTGTCTTTTTTTTTGTCATTTTGAAACTATACATGCATTTTGAAAATTCATGACTTTCATTAGAACTAGAGTGCTCGATTTAGTAGGTACTCTATGTTACATTTGCATACCTGAAAAAAATATGAGTTTACATAAAAAAAATTTTTAACTGTGATGTGAACTATGAATAATCAAACCACTAATTAAGCTATATTAATTGGTGGGCTACCTTCATTTAAAAAAAGGAGTTAAAATTGAAACAAAAACATCATCGCATCCTCAACAATTATTGCTTTTTTATGACTTCGAGCGGATGTAGGTACTAGTATTCTAATTAATGTAGTTATGTTAGTGTTAGGTATCTTGCCAGAACAAGAAGAAACAATAGAAGCGCGAATCAAAACAACCAATTACAAAAAGAAAATATACCAAAAGAAATAGGAAGCTATAAACTAAGTTGATTTTAGTAGGTAGAGTCCACCCTTCTATCTTTCCGTATCTTTCGAGATCTTGACATGACAAAATATTAAAATCTTTGCAAAAAGTAGTGAGATCAGACCAAAAACATAAATGTTAATAAAAGAGCCAAGTTCTTCTATACAAAAACCTTTGTTTAACAAGTTAGCCGTGAAAAGTACTGAGATCTAAAAGTACGCCAAGTTCTTACTTCATGAAGGTTTAATACCGAATATTTAAAGTAGAATAATATTGAAACAGCTACAATGTAATAGAGACATTTTATTACGAGTATTTTAATGATTACTGACTAAAATTTGATGGGCTTACTTGGCGAGTTTTTTTTTATGCCCAATTCGAAAGGTTTTGAAAACTTGACCAGTGAAACCATCATATCCAGTTCATGGCTTGACAGATTGAAATTGGTCTATGCTTTCGAAATTTCGCATTCTGTGGTTTGACAGACAAATTAATTCTGACGTACGAGTATTAGAAACATTTCGTTGCAAATATGAACCGATTGCCTTGAAAATGCATTTTCCGGAGTGGAAAATAAAATGCAATCGTTCATCACTAACGTGAAGGGGATTTGTTTAAAACCTTGAATCAACCTGTAATGAAATTAGACACCAGTTTCGTCTTTCTTCTTTTTGACATATTATTAGGTCAAGTGAAGAAATGTTGGGGAAATGAAGATTTAGTTCTAATTATCAATGGAAAGTACTAAAATCGTAAGTATTAAATATTCCCACCCTATGTACATAGGTATTTCCAATGTCTTATATGGACACTTCGGTAAGGTAACGTGCTACACGTAACGGGTTACACGGAACGTATGCGTTAGACGTAGACCTACGTTTTTTGCCCTATCACCGGCATACCTAGGTACATGTTTACACATCCAAAAAGTTTCATGCTAAGGTAACTATTTAGATAAAATGGCGCAAAATTTTAAACAGTTCTCGTTTAAGGAATAAGACCGGCTCTACTTAACGCAGTCGTTTAGCTTGGAGACTTGGTCTAACTTTTGCATAATTTTAAACAAGTTAGACAACTCTTCTAACTGATGTGGGTTTTACAACAGAACCTAAGCGAATTTGCGTTGAACAACCCTTAATTTGACAGATACATAACTCACACAACTACAAAAACACAAAAAAAAAAGTAAAAAGAACAGAAAACTTTAAACCAAATAATTTTTCGCCGAAAAAAGTACATTTTATATACTACCTCGGTACAGATTTTGATTGTTTATAAGTTATTTACATTATTTTAGATGGAAATAAAGTATAAATCGCAAATTCACAGCATAAAAACTCAATTTGTTGTTGCAAGGTGCAGATTCATTTAGCTATACTCGTCTCGGCCGGCGGCGCGGCGGCGCGGCGCACGTGCATACATAAGATATGTATGTACCTACATACATTTGTTCATCGTAGAGCACTTTCGTACGATTATTTCGAATTTATAATATTCAGTTATTCAGTCTATTTACAAAAAACATCTTTAAAAAATTGAATAAAACATCAGTAAACATTTTTTATTCCATTTGCTTTGGTATGAAATGACCATTGTCAATATGGATAAAGTATACTTTTAAAAGATAAACTAGCTATTTGCTGCTGTTAAAGTAAGACGAGCTCTTTAACGTTAAAGTATAGTTTATGTCCTTTAAAATTAATAAAAAGTCGGTTCTCGTTTTATACTCAATATTTAAACTCGACTCCCATTCTAAAATTGATTTAGAGTAGGTTTTAAATGTTTAAAATTTTGCGCCAATGAATTTAAAATAAAGAAGAAGTTAGTAAATTGCTTTCCAATAAGCAAACTATTCAGTATAAGTAGTATTTAACGAACACCTTTAACAATACTATGTTCAAAATGTTGCGCTACTTTGTTGAACAAAAAACAAACAATATTGGTACCTACCTATTTGATTTGCATTAACTGCGGCTTTAAGTAGGAAATTCGAACTTAATTATCTATTTTTATCTCTGTGTGCTCCAAGTTTATTTTTAAGCAGATACACCAAATCTTTGTATTGATTTCTTTAAAAAAAGATCTAATAATATAACAAAGATTACCAGCAAATCAATCAAGTTTTATTGTAGAAACCTACCAAAGTGCTCCAGAGCACCTCCATTCTCCACATTAAGCTCTGAAATAACGTTGTTGGTTTGTCTGGCGGGTGACTTCTTCTGGCAGCTGATATCTGATGTAAATCCCCGAAATAAAAGCTTCGAGATAAAAAAAATCTGGTTAATCGATCGAATTATAAAAGCCTTGAAAGCTTTTAAAGTTTTCTTGTTTTGATAAAAGATTGCTGAAGCTGAATATAAAATTCATTCTGTAAGGGGAATTTGAGAGAAAAAAGCTTCGCAGAATTATTTCATAAGCAATGAATTTTTGAGTACAGAAATATTGGAATTTGCTAATCTTTCATCTAGCCAGCGTTACCCTTATGCGACTTTAGTCGCATTTTTGCGACCTTTTTTGTGCTGTGCGACTATGCGACGACCTTTTTAAAATTGTTTAAAATTGCGACTTTTTCTTTGCTTAAACATTTACCATCAAACTTTTCTGAGAATGTGTGAGTATGATTGTCTTTGCTTTGTTCTTTATTTTCTGTTCGCATTCTCGTTTTCGAAAGTAGTTTTTGTTTTCCCATTCCCACCACGGGGGCGCTGTTAGATTGTTTTTTGTTCTCTTACGTGTTTGGCACTGACGACTGACACTGACATTTCATGGAATTTCTCCTTACCTTTGTACTTTGTCTGTAACATGTAACATGCGGCATCGTGGAGCAATGGGTTTTTTTGCAACATTTTTTTATTAGGGCTAAATTTGAAGAAAGTACAAATTCAAAAATTTAGTTTATTTAAAGTTTCTAAAATATATTCTTTCAAAAATAAATATTTTAAACAAGGTTTTTCAGAGTGAAACATTACAAATTGCTTATTTGTGCTCTTATATAGAAGATCCTCTATTTATTATTTTTCAAAATTTTTTATTGAAAGAATGTGTTCTTGGAAAAAGAAAATCTATTTCTGAGATTGATTATCGAAACGAAAATTATTTTGAAAATAAAACGGCAAACATGTTTTTTGTGGTACACTTTTCTCCAAAAGTATTTAACCGATTTCGATAAATTTTATATGGTTGGAAAGCCACAGTTACGGAGATGTGCAGAATATACTTGAGACACGCATTTACACACTGTGGGTCATTTTTGTTTTTGCACTGTGGAACACTTTGCATATTACATAAAATAAAATTTAATTTAATAAATTTGCTTGAAAACACTGCCAGTAATATAAATAATAAGTAATAAATAAATTGGCACTCGAATTTCGAGAGCTGGGTCGGCTAGTTATTTTAAAAATTGAAGAAATATATATCGGTATGGAAGCCGAAAATTGCTTAAAGGATAAAAAACTCACAAATTTTGAAATTATTTGCATAACAAAAATGTACTTCAATATTATTTGACGCTTTGCTAAGAAATTTTTTAATGTTAAAGATGAGAAGCTTTCTATTTTAAAACATATACATATAGATCCAAAAATAATTAGGTCAAATCAGGATTTTAACTATTTTCGGTTGGTTTCAAATTTTAATAGCTTTACAAATGAGCCAGAAAAAGTGGTAGATCAATACAAACACCTAGAGCTTCAAGCGTTTGACAAAAACTATGGCAACATTTTTGAAATTAAAAATATACATAGAAGAGTTTTGGTACAAGGTTGGTACTTTAAAAAATAGTTTAGGTGATAACCTATACTTTGACCTTTACGAATTTGTTTGTAAAATTTTAACGTTGTCACACAGCAGCGCTTGCGCTGAGCAAGTTTTATTCAAAGCTTACGCTTATGAAAAATAAATTAACAAACCGTTTACAAAGGGAAACCTGCGAAAATATGTTAGCTTCCACAAATCTCATTGACTGTGATATAAGTGGGTGGGTTCCTGAAAACAACCTAATTAAAAAGTATAGAGAAACTTTATTAAAAAAACGAAACATTAATGTGATTTACATATCTTTTTAGGTATTTATTTTAACTTAAAACCTACATACATATTAATTTATGTAAAATGAAGTCTTTAAATTAGGTTTTTTTTTGTTTTTATTATTTTTTAATGTATACCTATCTAAGTGTTTAAATAAAGAAATTCAAAAAAATATCTAAATTATTTTTCCTACACATAGTAAAAAAAAAAATAATATTTAGGTATGCGAGTTTTTCTTTCAATTGCGACTTTTTGTTCAAAAATGCGACTTTTTCAAAAAATTCGAATTTGCGACTTTTTTTTGTAAAAGCGACTTTTTTCTGCGACTTTTTGAAAAATCCCAGGGGTAACCCTGCATCTAGCCAGTGCCAGAGCGAGTAGCCCTTACCCTACTACCCACCCTGCCGAATACGAATGTTGTGAGAGCATTAAAGAAGGAGCAATAAGTAGCATAATCAGAATCATTGCGCAGTGTCAAAAGGCGTGCCTTGTCTTCAAAACGCCCCTTATTTATTTTTGAATGAAAATAATTATTTACATACATATATACATATGTATTTATGTACCTACATAGGTATATATTTTTTAAATTCCATTATAGATACAATGTGTATGTTATCAAATATAACTATTATTTTTTAGGATTAAAATATGTTTATTCTTTCAAATATAGTTACATAATGTAGATATAGGGTAGAAGTGTATTTACATGTATGATGTATCCCTCAATTCACAAGTGGCCCGCCACTTTCGATCAAAAACCATAATTAATAAAGAAAACATTATTATTAACTAGGTAACTTGGTATTAATTATGGTTAGAATTCCAGACGAGCTTGCGAACCATATGAAAGTCTCGATTTTTTGGATTAGTTCACAAATGTTGGTGAAAGTGTATTTCATCTTAATTTGTAAGGGAAATATGTAGGTACCTTGTCTAATATTTTTCTTCAGACGTTAAATGGAAGGAAGTATGGTGTAATGTCATACTGTCTACTAATAGTTTGCAAAATGGCAGGAAATATGGCTCAAATAATACTCAACTCAAAGTTAAGTAATCACTTATCAAAAATATCATGGCTACATCTTTTGTACTCGTAATTCTTCTACAAAAAAGTTGAAATAATTAGAGTTAATTGAAAAGAGTCACGACCTCATAAAATAAGCCAAGGCCAGAGCCAATGCTAAAAGATATTCGACTTTTGTCTGATTAACTAGGTATAACCAAAGGTTTTACAGTTATCTTCGTCCAACATGAGCTGTTGCTCATGAACGCTCTTATAATAGGCGATTGTCTTTTTTAACTCTGAGTAGAGCACTGAGCAGAACTTGAGCATGTCGAGCATAACTCTGGAGCATAGTTTGATCAGAGCTCTTCGATATAGGTATGTATTTTTGAAACACACTGAAGCACTGAACTATTAAAGGCATCGATATCCATTTGAATTTGTGTGTTTGTTTCTTTTTTTCGCAGTCTGTCTCTCTCATATAACACGAAAAAAAGTGAAGTTAGTCGCGCTCAGCTTTTTACTCCATCTGCCCGGTCATTTTATTCTGAGTTCATAGAGTGCGCTCCGAGCTAGCTCTGATTGAAATACGCAACACAATCGAGTGCTCTGATGTGTATGAGCTGAAAAAGAAACACAGATCTTTTTTTGACAGCTGAGTTATGATCTCTGAGCCTAAAAAGAAAGACGCCTAATGACATTATATCAAGTTCGAGCTTCGGTTGAAAGAAACAGTAGCCGTGTAACGTGTTTTGGTGAAACTTATAACCAGCACAGCAATTTAATGTGAATAAAATGCTTATGGGTCAGGTCACTATACTACGAGTATACCCACTCTCTTTTTATTTCAAAATCAGTTCCACATTTCAATATTCAGTTTTCCTATCTTTGTGATAGAAAGCAAGCTGTTGTTATATGTAAGGTACTAATCTCTCGAGTTTTCTACCGACTTTAAGAGTGGTTCCCCAAGGATCAATACTTGGACCACTGTTTTTCTTGCTTTATATATAGCTCCTTTCACTTATTTGATCTTCATCTTTCCAAAATTGCTTAGAAGCTGTTCGCTTGGACTCATCGAAGACTGCGCAAACACTATCAACATGAATTTGGAAAGAATTTCATTGTGGTCTTGTAGGAATGGTCTGTTTCTAAATTGAGTCCAAATGAATTTTTGTTAGTAGAAATCTTTTGGACCTTTCCTATTTCCCAAAAATATTTATCAATAATTCTCCCATCGAATATGTGGACAGCTAGATATCTAGACAGCTAGAAATTTAGGAATGTTAATCAATAGAACGTTAACTTAAGATAGGCACATTACCGCAGAGGTAGAAACAGTTTATTGTGTTCTTCGTATGTTATGTAAATTACATCCTAGAATCCGCTAAAGATTCTTTTAACGCTTGCCAAAACATTCCACCAATTTTATCATTTGTGTGCGAAATTTACTATGACTGCGATTCTGTCAGTAGGAGGAAGCTTAATGGGGCTTATATTAGCATTGCCCGTTACACATATGGACTAAGAAGATATGACAGCGTCTCTAATTTGGTTCCTCAAATAGATTCCAATATTAATAACAATAATTCATCCGCGATATAAATATTTAACCCCCAGGAAACTTCGCCTGTGGAATACTTTGCCATGGGATGTTAGAGAACTGAGGGGTGAATCTAATATTTCGGAGAGAGTTCCTTGTCTGCTTTGAGTCTAACTAAAAATGTCAGTGTTTTTTTTATTTTCGTTTTCCAAATTAAAATATATAAATTGAGTTATCTAGTTTCATAAAGTATTTTTTTTTTCAAATTTCAATTGATTTTTAATGAAAATGAATGAACATGTGCATACAAAGCTGTAAACTAGTTTATAAGATATTACAAATATATATATGTATGTTATACTTAGTTCTTTCTTAAATAGTATAAAGCGCCATCTTTACTGTATATATTTCCACATTTTATTTTATTTTATATTCACCCTGATTGCTGACCTGATTAGTAAAACTGAATTAAGCGCCATCTAAACTCTCAAGTTTACTTCAATTTAAATTCACTTTGGGCCTTACCAACAATCGTTATAGACTACACTCAAAAAATTTCGTGTGTAAATATTACTAATTCATGCGTGCATTCTACGAATTTTATTCGTGGTTTTCAGCAACGAATAGTATTCGTAGAATGGACGTTTATTAGTACATTTTACGAATATTCGTAGAAAAACAAACGTATATTGTACGAATACCATTTGTACAATGTACGAATATTAGTGTAATATTTACCAATGTCATTCGTATATTGTACGAATATCATTGTAATATTTACTAATGCCCTTGTATTTCATTCGTAAATTATACAGCATTCCATTAAATATAATTAAAAATCAATTAAACATTTAAAAACTCCTCATTTTATGTACTAAAGGCCACTGAAAATAAATTAAACATTTAAAATATTGAAAACTTCGGAAAAAAATTGTACTTACATTGAAATTCTTTTAGGAATAAAATGTCCACATGTATGTTTGCTCTGCTGCTTCTGGATGCTGTATATTAAATATAAAATAAGCGTTAAAGCATATGTATGTAAATATGTCTAGGTACTTACCTCATCTTTTCGAAAAAAGCAGATGTTAGTCTGATCCACCACTGCAGCACTTTATAAATAATATCACGTTTGAACGTGTTAACTAATGAAATATGTACATTTAATTTTTAGAACTGAACACATATTATTTTTTTTACTCATGATTAGTAAATAATACTAATGCACTTCATAAAAATACGAAGTTATTAGTACATTCTACGCATAATGCGTACGGTCAACCTACGAATGAATTCTGTCTACTAATATTAGTTTTACTTAGTAAATAGTACGAATTTATTAGTAAATACTACGAATGCAAAAGATTAAAGTACGAAGTCATTCGTACGAGAAATTAACGAATGTTATTAGTTACCTATATGTACACAATAATTCGTACAATGTACTCAAACAAATTGTTTACTTCTTGTTTACTAATGAAATTAGTGTATTAAACGAATAGATTCGTAGATAGTACGACAGTTATTAGTAAAATTTTAAGAATGCATTCGTATATATACCACTGTACAAATACTTCGTACATCTTACGAATATTCGTACAATGCACGAATATTTTCTTTACGAATATCATTCGTAGCCATTTTACTAATAAATTTTTTGAGTGTAACTTAATTTAGGAAAAGTGATGTAAGACCAATTGCTGAAAACCAAGAACGTGAGTTACATATAAAACTCAGCCGGATAAGTACGATGAACTTATCCGAGAAATTAACAAAAATATTGAAAGTATCGCATAAATTGCTGACCTAGTGTCTGTAATTTATGCAATAATAAATTGTAGTTAAGTAAGCCAACTGCGATTGGCAATTTTCCTAGAATTAAGCAAAGTGCAATATTGTATTTTCTTAGAATTAAGTAAAATGCAATGTTAGCATTGTAGTATTAAGAATAAATAAAATGTAAGACACGAAGGTGTCAGTAGGAAAAGAACATGAGAATAATAAAGACATAATAAATTTAACTAGAAGAAAGTGGTAGTGTTTTTCTTTTTTTAAAAAAAGCTCAAGTTGGAAATAATAATTTAACTCGTGCGATGCAGTGCCAGTCTTAGATAATAATAAATATAATTTGGATTTCTAACGGATATCGCAAGGACTTTTGATTTGTTTTTATTGATTGGAGTTTATTCTAACGAAGAAGAGGAGGAATCGATCTCCCACCTTCTCTGTACATGTCCTGCTTTATACCAAAGACATAGACTCCATCTGGGATATTTCTATACTACAATTATCTTAGTGTTCTGGCAAATATCGATATAGGTAATCCCCCTCGTTCATAAGGAGCTCCAATTGGTTTAACAATTAGAATTAAAGTTTCCAAGATTCAAAATGGATACATTGCTGCTTATAGTGAGTCGGTTCTCATGTGGACAGCTACGTCAACCTTAACTAACCTAGGCAATTTAATTTGAAACAATTAGCAAAATTTATAAGGCCTTGAGCATATTGTGGACTTTTCAGGTTTCTGATTAAATGTTTGATAATTTTTTTCTCAACCACAATAAAATTGTAGAAAATAAAAAACCCATAGAGAGTTATATTTTCTTGAAAAACACTAATCTCATAAGATTGGTTTTTTAGGCTATATAAATGATTGGACACGTACAAATGAACAGACCAATGGGACCACTGTATGCATTTGTGGTTTTTGGAATTGTTTTCATTTCTAATCTCTAATTTCCACTTCATCAAAAATAAGGACAATCCAGTTTATTGGTAACTTCGTGGAATACAAGCAAGTTACTCACATTACTTACTAAATGACTATATAGATGACAATAGAGAGTTGAGTTTGCTTTGAACCTGGACTTCTACAAGCCTTTTCCGTAAGGCCTGTTCTTAGATAAATTCCTCCAGTTCTGTGTAAGTCCAAGCTTGATGAGTTCTGCTTCCACTTATGTGCACTATCGCCTCAGGGAAAGTCTTCTTTCTCTACTGCGTTGTATCTTCAGATGAGACTTGAAGAACGTAACAGTCGGAGCATTGCTGGCTATATACTCTAAATATCTTAGCCATTCAAGAAGCCGATGAACTCGTACTCGAGATTCCACCAAACTTATAAATGTTGTGTTTGGGTCTTCAACAACTTCAAACAACGATATCTTTATTCATTCAAAATAGCTTTTTTGGCCTTTAGTCCACAAAAATGGGCGTTTCGTCCCGGTGATCTCACATGGACTCATCAGTTGACTGTGAGATGAACTGAATTTAACAAAAATTGCGTATTGACAAGGTCCTCACAGTCAACTGATGAGTCCATGTAAGATCGCCGTGACGAAACGCCAATTTTTGTGGACTAAAGGCCAAAAAAAGCTATTTTGAATCAATAATTCACATCATCAATAATTTTGGGGGTGGCCGTGGCGCGATGGATGTGTGCTCGCCTGTCAACCTCACGATGACAGGTTCGATCCCCGCCGTCGTCTATGTCGCTTTAATTCCATTAAAAACCTTCTAAAATTGTCATCAATGGGTTGCTGGTTTACTCATTACATGTTGTTCAGGCATAACACTAACAACATGTAATTTAGTTAAACTAGTATGCCCAACAAGGATGAACACGAATAAAAATAATGTGAATTATAAGCGACATAGAAATAAGACACGGCATTTCTCCGCTTTAGCTCAGCCGCCATCCCTGGAGATAAAAATATCTGAGACAACCACCAACAGTCTCAGAACATCGTACCACACATCTTTCCTATCCTTCTTTCTCTTCATTAACTTCACGCCCGCGCTGTGTTGAAACATTTAAAGGGTAATCATAATCCCTTGAGCGCGGGTAGATTATAAAAAAAAAAAAAATTCAACAAGTCCAATAATAATGCTAAGTCTTCTACCTGGCTGATTTATTTCAGTAGTATATAGTATTTGTATTATAAAACCTTCATATAGATAGCTTTATTCGTTTTCCAATGAATATCTTTCCAATAGAAATCTTATTCCTATTACATACGGAATAGTTCGCTGGTACTCAATTGTTAAGCCCAAAGAAACAGGGATTGGCACAAGCTTTCTTAGCTTTTGTTGTTGTCAGCTGACTTTTCAGGTGGAGCTGAGGTAGATTACCGATTATTTAGTGTTGGGTATCCGTTCTTATCGATGATAAACGCACCTATGATACATTAATGATTTATGTCAATATTATCAATATCAACAGTGTTTACAGATTTGTGGAAGTCACTAGGCCCTGGTTCTCTTCGAGCTATTGCACAACCAAAGTAACTTTTATTGCTATCATAACTTCATTTATCAGGTAGACTGAAGTCTTCGATTTCTTTATATGGTTCATTTAACGTGGCAGCGGTTTTGTGGACAAATTTCTTCAAATTTCTGCTTCGCTGATAATAGCACCCTCAGCATTTTGTATTCATTTCCAGACTTATAACCCTATTATTCGGAAGTGTAAGTTAAACGATAACATTTGTTAAGCTCATTAAATTCTCGATCTCGACAGCATTGGAATTGAATGCTTCGAAAAAACAAAGCGATTTTCCAATATATACCTCCCATGCCGTTATCCATTATCTATGGATGGCTCTTATACATCAAAGAAACCGAAAAACTTTCCATTATCGGTATGGTTGTTACTGACCATCCCTTATGGAATGATCTTATATTTGACGTAGCCAAAAACGCAGTGAAATACTTTGGTTTCATATCTGGACGGGTGGTTCCATTACTTATTTGAACCTGTTGATTAGAAACCAGAACAGTGCCCTAAAACTTGTAGGAGAAAAAGCTGTTGGGGAAACGTTTGTTTCTCTTAAAATCGCTCGTAGCGTCTTATGCCGTGCATCCGTTTACCCTTGTGCCTTAATTTGGACGTTCTGTCAAACAAAAAGTGACGTTTTTGGATGCTGGTTGATGCTAGTCGTCAATACAGCTGACATATGCCAGAGCGTACACAGTGCTTCCAGCTACTCGTATTTGGAAAGAAGTTCGTAAGTCCCGATGTCGTTTTTTTCTACAATTCTATATAGACTTGCGAAAAAACACGGCTATTATAAGGGTAGTCATAATTTCTTGAGTTTGTGAAAGTTATAAAAAAATCCAAGTTCAAATCTAGCAAAACACCTATTACATTTGATCGTGGAATAGGTCTAGGTGACTTAAGCTATTGTAATTTGCAACTTATCAAAAGTTATTTTTATCAGTTAATTTAAGCTCTTAATTCGGCATCTTTATATTAAATCTTTACGACACTTGTCTCTTTTTTTGTCTCCATCCAACCTGTTATTGTTCGCTTATGGAACACCCTGCTTACAGGTGTGCACATCTGTCCTTATGACTTGAGCCACCCACGTTACTGTTCACATGCACTTCGCTCCCTGGTGTAGAACTTAATTATCATCCACAATTCTGATGGACCCTCCGACTCGCGTGAGCCACTGGACTTTGCTGTTGTCGATCTATCATCTCCATCTCAATCTGATCTGTATAAACTCTCCAGCCCTTGCTGTTGTATTCAACCTCTTTGTCCCGATAGAAGCAGCTTGTGATGATCACTTCAAAAAGTGACTGGAACATCGTGGAAGAAGAAGAAAAAGAAGACGATGACGACGACGAAGACAAAACAGTGTTTATCCGTCACCATCGATTGGCTTCTGTCAGCACTTTTCAGGCAGGCTTGCTCCAGAGGAGATCACTCCTTCTCTTACAGATACATAACGTTTCAACTTGAATATAATTTTTTTTTTGTCTTGCCACCAAGGTAATACATTCCACGTTTTGATTAGAAAGTTCCTACCGCAAGGTGATCAAATATTTTTCCGATATCTACACCTATTATAATGTAAGGAATATCAGAAACGATGCAAAAGCGTATCGATCGATAAAGCAGCGTTAATGCAGGAAAATCCAATAAATTGAAATAGAATCTGTAAAACGGAGAACTTGGTATTTTTGTTCTGGCACTGGCTTCATCTTATCGAGAATGTCTAGAGATACGAGAAGGTACGTGCTGGCTAACGACTTCCTCCGCTTCGATTCTGATCGTGCGATCGAGAGCTCTTCGTTCTTTAAGCTACGCTATACGACGACGACGACAACGACGAACTTGATATCACGCCAACATTTTAATGTCGCTGTCGATTTCGCGCTCGAATGATGATGCATGTCTGTCCGAGTGCGCAAGGCATGGCAGTTGGCAGTGGTGTGTGCATGGCATGCACTTTCGGCTTTCGTTTGGCTTCAGTTGCTGCAGCTTTGACAAGGGGCTGTCTCACTGTCGCCATGCCACTGCGAGTCTTGTGTACCGATATTTGCGACAGATCGGTGCGTTAAGTGGCGCGTAGTATAGTTCTATAATTGTACCTACTTTATATAATCTATATTACCTGGATTGAAATTCAGCTTTTCTATTCGACGAACGTAACTTGGTGCTCGGGTCTAGATTTGATTGGGTGTGGAATTTTGTAGCTTTGATATATGTATGTATGTAGGTGTTTTTGATGATGCAAAATAAACATACATAGGTGGCACGCGATCATGTGAGTTATTTGTCTGACCTGATAGAAAATCCATAATTTCATTTCAAGTAGCTATTTTTGGAGAAGGCCAAAACATAAAGAGTTTTCACTGCAGTACATGGTCAGGATCATCAAACATGGTGGTGGATGGTTTCGAAATCGTTCTTCTGGCTCGGTGCGGGTCCCAGTTTTTGGTACATCAATGTCCAAAAATATTTTTTGGTCGTTTGCCATTATAAAAATAACTCAAAACACGCTTAAAAGGCCACGAAGATGTGGTTTGTATGAAATATGTTTGGCATGGACGGCCAAATCTCCCGATTGAAATTCAATAGAAAAGCTGTGCAGTGGTGTAAAGAAAGCCCTTCACCGTATAAGACTTTATAACGAGTGATTTTTTAAGAGCTATCGGAAATTAAAAAAAAAAAAACATAAAATTCAGAAAAATGCACGAAATCTTTATTTGAATCGATAGCACGGTCGATATAATTTAATGTTTTGAAAATTACTTCATGCAAATGTTGGCCGCGGCTGCGCCTCAAACGGTCCATCCGCTTATTCCAATTTTGGAATGGTTAGGTTAGGTTAGGTTAGGTTAGGTTAAAGTGGCTGTCATCAAAGCGTCTGACACACTTAGACCATTGGAGGTCCATTGTGATACCACGATCTAATAGGGAACAAAAATAAAAAGGTTTCCTATTAGTTAAAACCATTTGGAGCTTCTGATGAAGCGAAGGAGACCTTAATGTCTTTGTCTATGAGATCGCTTGGTTCATTATAGAAATGTTCTCCTAGATGAAGTTTGCGTCTGTAAGAGAGAGCAGGGCATGTACAAAGAAGGTGTGGGATTGTCTCCTCTTCCTCTTCGTCCAAGCAACTCCTGCAGAAATCGTTTGATAGCACACCGAGACGTGCGGCGTGTCTACCTATGAGACAGTGTCCAGTTATGACACCTATGACGGAGCTGATCTGAGATCTACTGAGGGACAATAGACATTTTGACCGTTTCAGATCCAGTTTAGGCCAGATCCGCTTGGTCGCCATACAAGTGGTAGTATTAAGCCATCTTGTATTCGATTGTTCCAGAGCGATTCGTTTCAGCATAAGTTTACTTGTAGCTATGGGCATACCTATATTTGCCTTTTCGGGTAAGATAGGCATTTCCGTTCCAATTCTGGAGAGTTCGTCGGCTTTACAATTCCCCGGAATGTCCCTGTGACCCGGCACCCAGAATAGGTGAATGTTAAACTGTTTGGCCATCTCCATTAGAGACGAACGACAGTCTTGGGCTGTAATGGAGTTTACAGAGACTGATGCTAGGGATTTCAAAGCAGCCTGACTGTCTGAGAAGATACGGATATCCGTGTTAGATATCACGTTTTCTTTAAGCCAGGACAATACTTCCTTTATCGCCAGAATTTCCGCTTGGAATACGCTACAATGGTTTGGTAGGCGGAAGGAGAGACTAAGATTTAGTCCATCTGAGTACACTCCACCACCCACTCCGTTTTCAGTCTTCGATCCATCTGTAAAAAAGTTTACTGATTTGTTATCTGCCAAAGTCCCTTCCTCCCAAGCTGACCTTGAGGGAATGGTGACTTCAAAGTTTTTATCGAAGACCAAAGAGGGAGTGATGTAGTCAGAGTGACTTGGTAGAGTTCCGAATAAATTCAGAATGGTGGTGTGGCCAATAGAGTTATTGGTCCATTGAGAGATGGCTTTGAGACGTATGGCTGTGCTCGCGGCTATTTGTTTACTGTAAATATCTAGGGGTGTCAGGTTGAGTAGTATGTCTAGTGCAGCGGAAGGTGTCGAACGGAGAGCTCCGCTGATGCACATACACGCTGAACGTTGAACTCTGCTTAGTTTATCGCGATTAGTCGCTTTATCTAAGGCCTTCCACCATACGGTCACCCCGTAAGTAAGTATCGGTCTGATGACCGCAGTGTATAGCCAGTGAGTAATTTGTGGAGACAGGCCCCACTTGTTCCCTACGGCTTGTTTGCAAGAAAAGAGAGCTACCGTGGCTTTCTTTACTCTTTCCTGTATATTAGGTTTCCAACTTAACTTTTTGTCTAAAATAAGACCCAGGTATTTGGCTTGATCTGAGAAAGTGAGTGGAACACCTTTAATCGATGGAGGGTCTAGTTGAGGAATTTTGTATTTCCTTGTGAAGAGGACTAGTTCAGTCTTGTGGGGGTTAACACCTAAGCCACATCGATCTGTCCATTTTAGTAGCTTGTTGAGAGCGGTTTGTATAAGTTCTGTTAAAACTTGAGGGTGCTTTCCTGATACGGCAATGGCAATATCGTCAGCGTATGCAATCACTTTGAATCCCTCTTCTTCTAGGTCTATTAGCAGATCATTAACTACCATGTTCCATAGAAGTGGGGATAGGACTCCACCTTGTGGGGTTCCTCTACTGACTGACCTTCTTGTAGTAAAGCTACCTAGTTCCGCATTTATAATTCTGCTTTTCAGCATGAAATTTATGAGGTTACCAAGTGAGCTATCCACATTGAGATTCTGCAGTGTCTTCGCTATTGCGGCGCTGTCGACATTGTTGAAGGCGCCTTCTATATCTAGGAATGCAACTAGAGTGTATTCTTTGTGATCTAGGGAGTATTCGATTGCGCGTACCAAGGTGTGTAGCGCAGTTTCTACTGATTTTCCCTTGCAGTAAGCGTGTTGTGCTGTAGAAAAAAGGTTTGGTTTTATAGCACTACGCAGATGAATGTCAATCAATCGTTCCAGTGTCTTGAGAAGAAATGACGATAGACTGATAGCAAATTGAGTGATTCTTCACATGAATTTGTCCAGGAGCCATTTGACATTTTCAAAGAGCTTGGCATGACTGGATTTGTTGAGAGGATTTTCCTCAATCTGGATGCTTCAGAAGTATCTTCTATTTTATTACAGAAGTTCCGCCATGAAGATCTTTTGCTTGTCCTCAATTGTTTCTTATATATCTTTAAGGATTCTTTATATAAGTCCCAATCTGAGGATTCTTTTGTGTATTTAGCTCGATTGAAGAGTTTTCTGCAACTTTTCCTGAGCGGTTCTAATCCTGAATTCCACCAATAAGGTTTCTTTTTTCCTCTAACTTAAAGAAGAGGACAAGAAATATTCATTGCATTGTTCAGGATTAGTGTCAGATCCTTGACTTTGTTATCTAGATCTGAGGTGTTGGAGGGGATATCTAGAGATTCGGCTGTAAGCGATCTTTCCAGTATATCTCTATACGTTTGCCAGTTTGTTTTCCTATAATTACGAAAAACTGGCCGTGTGGTGGGTACATCATTTAAACTGAATTGAATGTATCTATGGTCTGAGAATGAGTGTTCCTCTGATACTTTCCAATTCGTTATCATTTGATATATAGTGTCAGAGACAAGAGTGATGTCTAGCACTTCTTGTCGATTTCTGGTAACAAAGGTAGGTTCATTACCGATGTTACTGACTACAAGGTTAGTACTAAGAATATAATCAAAAAGAGACTCACCTCTATCGTTTATGTTCGTACTTCCCCAAACAGTGTGATGGGCATTAGCATCACACCCAATAAGGAGGCTGATATTTTGCCTTTTCGCCTCAGCGATGATCCTCTTGAGCGTATCGCCAGGAGGGCCAGGGTTGTCGTGGCCAAGATATGCCGACACTATCCAGTACGTTCCATTATTGGTGTGCATTCTGGCGGCGGTTATATCTCGATCGCTGAAATCAGGGAGTAAATATACATTAGAACTACTTTTAACTAATATGCAGGATCTGGGTTCACCTTTGTCCGATGCATACAGCAAGTAGTAACCAGGAGTCCTGAGTCCCTGAATTCCAGATTTGGCAATCCATGGTTCTTGGATCAGGACTATATCCTCTCGGTTCTTGTGCAGACGGAGAAGAAGTGAGGCCGAAGCCTTGATGGAATGTTGAAGGTTAATCTGAAGTAGTTGCAGCATTTTGGCTACACTCATCCAGACCAACCCCCAACATGGTTAGATTCAGGTCTTCCGATTCAGAGGACGAATCCAGTAGCTCGGCTTCAGAGTCCGAGCCAATGGGTTCGTCTTCACTCAGATGGACCTTCCTCACGGAGTCTTCAGCTTCCTTCTCGGAGAGACTGTCGACATTTTCTGGAGCCTTTTCGGCGATGTTTGTGGTCTTCACTTCAGTCTCAGAGCTGCTGGGAGCATCAATTTCCATTGCTGGGTCGATGTCTACCGCAGATTCTTCGACTGTGGAAGTACCTATTTGTTGTGGAGGAACGGTGTTACCCTCGTCTTTTTTATATACTTTCAAAGTAATCGAAGAAAATCCATACCCAATCACACCTTTGGTTGCCAGTAGAGGAGCCAAGGACTCTTTATTCACTACAATAATTGCAGATCTTGAAGCGCCCTTTGGTTCCTCCACTTTCGCAACTTTCCAGTTATGAGTCTGGATTACTGCTTTGTATGATTTTAAGGATTGTATCCGGTCGAGAAGGTTCCTCTGGAATCCAGGTGCGAGCCCTTGGCCTTGTAGGGATTTGCTCTCTAGCAACAACCTCAAGCTTCGCGCCTGTCCAGATCTCACCTAACTTGCTGACAGCAAGCTTATATAGATCGCAAGATCTCTGATCTCCACAAGAGATAAGCTTTACTTGGCCTCGGTGCCAGCCGTTATCTCTAATAACTGGGGGTGGTCCTGGATTGGCTTTCATGATGTCCAGGTAGCGTACCGAGAGCTCTCTTGTTGCCACTGCCCAGCGATCTACTGAGATCTTGCCATCGATATCGCTTCTGTCGATGACTGCAACTATTATATTGGATTTTAGCGCATCGCTAAAAGAAAGATCATCCTTCCTTAACGCAGTTGATACCGTGCTGGTCTTCTGCACTTTCGGGCGCTTGGGTTCCGAAGTGGTTCCCTCAATGGACCTTTGTCGCTTTGACGTGGAGTCACCGCTGGTCTCAGCATCTTGCTGTCTAGCAATGACGCTTTTGGCCCATGCTAGCGATGCTTCCTGCTTAGAGTCACCATTAGTTTCTAGTTTATCACCTAGTCTTTTGATGATCCTCTTAGCATTCCGCAATTCGCGAACGCTTTGCGATAGGGGATGTCTCGTAGTGGTTATAGCAGACCCTTTTTTCAAGGGCGCCTTACCACTGAAATGAGGTTTATTGGTAGTACTACCACTGACCATAGTGGTTACAGCAGACCCTTTTCTCAAGGGCGCCTTACCAATGAAGTGGGGCTTACTGGACGTACTGTCCCTGGCCGTAGTGGTTGCAGCAGACCCTTTTCTCAAGGGTGACTTACCACTGAAGTGGGGTTTGGGTTTGTTGGTAGTACTACCAATGGAGCGTAGCTTATCAGTCCCGCTACAGCCCACGGACCCTGTCTTAACAGTTGTTCCGCAAACTGTGTCAGGCTTGATAGCCGCTTCGCCTTGTAAAGCTATTGTAGTCGCTGGCGACTTATCCTCGTTAGAGGCCAAGCCCGTGCCGGCAGTCGCGACTCCTGCCGACATTTGAACGTATATCCCCGTTCGAATTTTATCTTTTTCGTTAGCTTTATTCATGGTTCATAATTGGGTTTTTGAATTTTGTTTGTTGTCTCTGCTACCGCAGCTGGATTGCTGGGGAAACAGGACGTAAGCCTTCCCACCGCGTCAAGGTCAAATTCACGAGAAGGCCAATTTTGGAATACTCTTTCGTCAATCGAAGCGGCGGGCTTGTCGCTATAGACATGAGCCTTAACATATAGCCTCACAACATAGACAATAGTCTAGATGCGTTAAATCGCACGATCTATAGGCGGCCAATTGACCGGCCACAAACGTGAAATAAACTGTTCACAGAACTCGCCTCTCAATTGGTCCATTGTTACGCGTGCTGTGTGGCATGTGACACAGTCTTGTTGAAACCACATGTCATGCAAGCCAAGCTCTTCCATTTTGTGCAAAAATAAGTTTGTTATGATCGCACGGTAGCGCTCACCATTCACAGTAACGTTGTGATTTGCACCATCTTTAAAGTAATACGGCCCAATGATTCCGCCAACCCATAATCCGCACCAAACAGTGACTTTTTCTGGATGCAATGCTTCTGGCTGCTCTTCACTCCAAATAGGGCAGTTTTGCTTGTTCACGTATCCATTCAACCAGAAATGAGCTTCGTCCCTGAACACAATTTCTCGATAAAAAAGTGGATCTTCGGCCAACTTTTCAAAAGCCCATTCACCAAAAATACGGCGTTGTGGTAGGTCGTTCTACTTCAATTCTTGCGCCAACTGCATTTTGATAGGCTTTACACCTATAAATCCTTGCCCAAAATTTTCCGCGTAGTGGAGTAACAGAGGCCCAATTGCTGCGAACGCCGCCAAATCGATAATTTACGTTCATAACTAACACCTGCCGATACAGCTGCGATGTTTTCCTCAGTTCGCACTCTACGTGAGCGTGTTGGTTGTTTAATGTCCAACAATGTAAATTTGGTGCGAAAGTCGAAGTCACCATAGCTGGAATAGCCGCCTCAGTAGGTCGATTAAACTGACCATAAAATGGAAGAAGCGCGCGATGAACTTTCTTAACAGAGCACGCATTTTGATAATAAAATTCAATAATTTGCAAGCGTTGTTCCTTTGTAAGACGATTCATGGTTAAGTTAAGTTATAGACCACACTGAAGATGTTTGACAGTGACACAAAACACGAAACGTGCGTTAGCTGTCAAAACCAGTGTTGCCAAAAAGAAAATAGCAAACAAATCACTCATTATTTTAAAATTGTAAAAATGAAAATCGCGATTTTAATCGCATATTCACACTCAGGCAGTCAGGCAGTCATTTGGGATAAATTTCAAGTGGTTACTTAATAGTCCAAAAAACGCCAAAAATTTAGCGTTTTCGGCAACGTCTGTGGGCGGTTTCGGGAACACTTAAACGTCTATCGTGATCATATTTGTCGAAGGAGTTGTGATGTACATATTTGACCACTAACCCTATTTTCGAAAAAATTGTACTTTAGATGCACTTTTTCTGTGTAACAGCGTCACTACTCACCACACTAGGTGCTGGTGCAGACAAACCTATAGGCTATTTGTAACTTTTGTATTTTGGTTTGCTTTCACGTGCTGCGGGCTCTCAATCTATCCACTGTCTATTTGTGTCATAAATAAAATATGTAGTAGGCTTCAATATTTCAATTTTGTTTTGAAGTCTAAAATTTTGAAAAAAAAAATTAAATTACAAAAATAAAACGAGAAAAGAAACAAACGAAAAATGAAGTTCTTGAGAAAACATGTCGATTTGTTGGCAAGGACGGCATACAGGATGGTAAAAAAAATATTTTTAATATTAACATATGTACTAAACTATACCTATACATACTATGTATGTATACTTAATAAATTTTATTTCAGGTTGTAGGTAGATTGGACATCGAAGAAATATCAAGAAGAAAAAAATAAGCGGGACAAGAACCCAGAAGATTGCAAGAATTTCACAAGAATCTGGATATTGTGAGTACAAATTTTGTTTAAATGTATGTACGTATGTACATATATGTATATGTAGGTAGACTAATAATTTTGGTGTTTCCTGTTCAGGGATAAACTGCAGAATTTCAATTTCAAGCCTTGAAATTCCGGCCAAAAAGTTTCTGACAAAAAATCGAAAGGATACATTTTATGTTATTACTGCACGCTTAAAATTGCTGGCGATTTTAATATCTATGAATTTTTTCCAAGCATCTTTATTCGATCGATGATAAGTTTATACATAATATCTTTTTAATAACTGTTAAGGAAAATTATTTTATATATGTGCATTTTATGTATGTACATATGTATATACATTATTTACATACATATTTTTGTATTTTACATTTTACATTTTTGTATTATACATTATTTACATATATATTTTTGTGGGATGATACACTACGCCACTGCCTCTTGTCAGCAACTCTCCACTATTTAAAATGTTTGGAAGTAATCTGAGAAGAAAGGAAAACTCACTCGACGACGAACAGCGACCCACGATAGACGTCTACTTGTGAACGACGGTCTCATTAGTTTTTTTTTTTTCTTTTTGTTTTCATTAAATAATATTATAATTTTGGATTAACGCTTAGATTAAATTGTTTAAAACTAAGTTCGGTTCTTTTTTTATTTTATATCCCACAACTCTGGGGGCTCAATACCGGGAACTATCTGAAAATAACATCAATCAGATAAAATCCTAAATCAAATTATCGGGAAAAAATACAAAAGACTGTGCATGTTCTTTTATCAGTTTAATTGACTCTTAATCGTTTTTCCTTTTTTTTGTGTTCGAGTTAATCCGCTACACAGAAAAAAAAATTTTTTTTGTAGATAAGATCATCGGTCTAACTAACGGTAAAAACGAAATACGGTACAAACGACATAGTACAAACCATAGTACGGTAAAGACGATTAAACGGTACAACAGTAAAAACGATAATACGGTAAAGACGATTAAACGGTACAATTTTTTTGTATAATAACGAGGCACGTGACGAACCAAAAAATACGACGATTTTTTTTACGACGAGAATGGTAGGCAGACGCAGGAAAAATCTGAATAGTACAGCCATTACGACGGGGGCTGATTTTTCAGAAATGCTGGAAATACTATTAAGACGTGAATCAGAAATAACGAGACGCGAGGTTGAGCTGAAGTGTAGGACAAATTGGTGGCAGTGGAATTCACAAATGGGTGTTGGGCTGCCTCAACATGCTGAAGAAGCTAATGACGTACAGTCTTCTGGCAGTGGAGCCAGAAGCAACATACCTGTAAACAGTGAAGCTGTTGGAAGAACGAACGGGGTCGGTGTAGGTTTTGGAAGAGGTGTTAACGTCGATAACCAACTGCCACGTGACGGAGCAAGGTTAGATAATGCGACTATCCCAGATTATACGACTAGGCCAGATATTGAAGTGTCATTATTACGAACTGAGATCGATGAATTAAAACGACAAAACGAGAGGGCCAGTGTAGGAACTTTTGAAGATGCACTCAATGCGGTTTCTCAATTTAGTGGCCAGGGTGATGTAGGAGCATGGGTCGATGAATTCGAAACTGCATCTTCGCTGATGAGATGGGACGAAATGAAACAGATTCTTTTCGCTAAGCGGTTGCTGACGGGTACAGCAAAAATGGCTTTAAAGACGAAGCCCACCATGATAAAATGGTCAGAGCTAAAGCAATTTTTGCTCGATGAATTTTCGAATACGATGACGGTAGGAGATGTACATAGGGCGATGACGACAAGGAAGCAGAAAAGTGGGGAATCGGTTGTTGAGTTTTTGTTTGCCATGCGTGAACTAGGTGCTAAAGGTGGTGTAGATGAACGCTCTTTAATTCAATACGTAATCGATGGCATCGACGATTTATCGGCCAACAAGGTTATGTTGTATGGTGCACAATCCATGCATGATTTCAAGGTGAAACTGACTGAGTACGAGCGTTTCCGAAGCTCTTTAGGGAGGCACTCTCAGACGCAGGTAAAGGGTCCAAAAAATTCTAAAGACACTCCTGGAAATTCCAACTTTCGGTGCTTCAACTGCGGTCAGAAAGGGCACAAGAGTAAAATGTGTGATTTCAAGAAAAAAGGTCCTAAATGTTTTAACTGCGAAGAATTTGGACACTTATCTCCAAATTGTCCGTCGCGGAAAGATACATTTAAGGCTGTGAAATTGGTCAAGGCTGCTGATTCCGAGTTGGAATCAAAAGAGGTTAATTTGGTCGAGGATGACGTTTCCGAACTGGAAACAAAAGAGGTTATGGTGAATGGTTACAAGGTAAAGGGGCGAATCGATACGGGAGCTGATGCGACTTTAATACAGTCAAACGAGTATTTCAAACTTGGATCTCCAACTCTGATAAGCGATAATAAAATTTTCAGAGGACTATCGGAAGACTGTACTAAACCTTATGGGTATTTTATGGCGAATGTTGAAATTGATGACATTACGTATCGTGCTAAAATATACGTAGTTTCATCAAAGTTCTTACAGCAGAAGCTGTTGATTGGAAAGGACATTCTGAGAGGCACACGTATAACTCTGAGCACGGATGGTATACAGGTCGAAAAATTGGAGCCGGAACTGAAAAACTGTTACCAGGTAATTGCTAAAAAAATTGATATCTGTGTAGGCAACCCTAATTATAGTGAAGAAATCGGAAAGCTAGTTAATAATTACAAGCCCATTGGTAAAAAATCGACGAATGTTAAGATGAAAATCATTCTTAAAGACGATAATCCTATTGCTCAACGACCTCGTAGGCTAGCTCCTTTAGAAAAAGAAATTGTTGAGAGACAAGTGCAAGAGTGGTTAGATGCTAATATTATTCGCCGAAGTAATTCGGAATATTCCTCCCCTATTGTCCTAGCAAATAAAAAAGATGGAACCAAACGACTTTGTGTTGATTATAGGAAAATCAACAAGATCATTGTTCGTGATCACAATCCCTTGGCTCTTATAGATGATCAGATCGACCAGCTCAGTTCAGCTAATGTTTACTCCACTTTAGATCTGGAAAATGGGTTTTTCCACGTCCCTGTTCACGAAGAAAGTAAAAAGTATACGTCTTTTGTTACTCATCGTGACCAGTATGAGTTTAACAGAGTACCTTTTGGCCTTTGTGTGTCACCCGCTATTTTCCAAAGACACGTTAATTTGGTATTCAGAGATTTGATGATTTTAAAGATAGTACTGCTGTATATGGACGACATCGTTGTATTAGGGAAAAATTATGATGAGGCGATACATAATCTAGCTAAAGTTTTTGAAGTAGCCAGTGAATGGTCTCAA
Organism: Chrysotoxum bicinctum; assembly: GCA_911387755.1. Lineage (NCBI taxonomy): Eukaryota > Metazoa > Arthropoda > Insecta > Diptera > Syrphidae > Chrysotoxum > Chrysotoxum bicinctum. The sequence continues at coordinate 84,447,051 of OU426989.1, read as the reverse complement.
ATTTCGGTGGTCAAAGTGCCAGTTCCTCTGTCAAAGAATAGATTACTTAGGATTTCGAATCGAAGGTGGAACAATCAAGCCATCTGAAGCTAAATTAATTGCGGTGAAAAAGTTTCCACAGCCAACGAATATTATAAAAATTCAAAGTTTCCTGGGTCTTACAGGGTATTTCAGAAGATTTGTTCCAGGGTACTCGTCTATAGCAAGACCACTCACCGATCTACTGAAAAAGGACGTCAAATTTGTATTTGGGGCTAAACAGGTAGCGGCTTTCGAAGAATTGAAAAAAATCCTAACGACGGAACCAGTTTTAAGACTGTACAGGCAGGATGCAGAAACCGAGCTACACACGGACGCTTCAAAATGGGGTTTCGGAGCAGTGTTGCTGCAAAAGGAGAATAATAGCTTTTATCCGATTTCTTATTTCAGCAAAAAGTCATTACCCCAACAACAAAACTACAGCAGCTATGAACTGGAAACTCTTGCGGTGGTAGCAGCATTAAAAAAGTTTCGACATTATTTGCTGGGTATTCATTTTAAAATCGTGACCGACTGTGCTGCGTTCAAAGGCACTATGGAGAAGAAGGAGTTTTCATCTCGGATTGCAGGCTGGGTGCTGGTAACTCAAGAGTTTGATTTTGTACTCGAACATCGGAGTGCGGATAGAATGCGTCACGCAGACGCTTTGAGCAGAAACGCGGTAAGTCTAGTTAAAGGCGAATTTTTACAAAGAATTATTACAGCGCAGGAAAGTGATGAACATATTACAGTCATAAAAAAGCTTTTGGAACAAGGACCATATGAGAAATTTATTTGCGAAAGAGGAGTGATATATAGGAATGACGATGAAGGGCGAAAGCTCCTTTATGTGCCCAAGAAGATGCAGGTTGAACTTTTACGCAATATACACAACGACGGACATTTTGCATCAAGAAAGATGGAAGAAATAGTCAAGAGGGACTATTTTATACCAGGCTTGAGCAAAAAATTGGAAGACATACGAAAAAATTGTATTGCCTGCATATTGGCAGAAAGAAAAGCTGGAAAGCAGGAGGGATTCCTTTCACCAATTGACAAAGAAAGTAAGCCACTTTGTACATACCACGTTGATCATCTAGGACCACTGGAGAAGACCACAAAACTATACAGTTATATCTTATGCGTTGTGGATGCGTTTTCCAAATTTGTTTGGATCTATCCAACCAAAACGACGTCAGCGGCGGAGGTGATTGCGAAGTTGGAATTGCAAAAAGTTTCATTTGGAAGTCCAGCTCGGATAATATCTGATCGAGGATCTGCCTTTACCAGCAAAGTGTTCGAGGAGTATTGCAAAGAGGAGAAAATTGAACACCTCGTGATTACAACTGGCGTTCCAAGAGGGAATGGCCAAGTCGAACGCATGAACAGAGTGATTATATCGGTTTTAACAAAGTTATCGGCCGAAAACCCAAAGAAATGGTACGTGCACACCAGTTCACTTCAACAATGCTTAAACTCAACATGGCAACGCAGCATAAGGACAACACCATTCGAGTTGATGTTCGGAACCAAAATGAGGAACATAACAGACGCTAATCTTGTTGATTTGATTGACCAAGATATTCGGGAGTTGTTTGCAAGCGAGCGAGATGATGCCAGGGATTTAGCACGAAAGTCCATTGCCGAAATTCAAAAGGAGAACCAAAACACTTACAACCGTAAGCGACGACCATCTAAACAGCACAAGGAAGGTGATTTGGTAGCCATTCGCCGAACTCAATTTGGACCGAATCTTAAGTTGGCTGGAAAATTCCTTGGTCCTTACAGGATAACCAAAGTTGGAAATCACGACAGATATGAGCTCGAGAAAATCGGAGAACACGAAGGACCAAATTCAACATCAAGTAGTGCAGATATGATGAAAACTTGGCGTCATACAGATTTTGATATAACTTCGTCTTCTGACGAAGAATAAGTTTTACTTAATTTATTTTGTTTTTTCACAGTACGCTGGGGTCAGCTATAGAACAGGATGGCCGATTTGTGGGATGATACACTACGCCACTGCCTCTTGTCAGCAACTCTCCACTATTTAAAATGTTTGGAAGTAATCTGAGAAGAAAGGAAAACTCACTCGACGACGAACAGCGACCCACGATAGACGTCTACTTGTGAACGACGGTCTCATTAGTTTTTTTTTTTTCTTTTTGTTTTCATTAAATAATATTATAATTTTGGATTAACGCTTAGATTAAATTGTTTAAAACTAAGTTCGGTTCTTTTTTTATTTTATATCCCACATTTTTGTATTTTTTTTGTATGCAGTTAATTACATACGTACATATGTACAATGTACTCGTACGTCAGTTTATATTTTGGAGAACTCAGAAATTTACCATGTCAAATCTTTAAAAGAGATTCGACATTTCTTTCCTCTTTAATAGACATTGAAATTGAGAAATTTTTCTGAGGTATCCACATTTAATGTTTTATTCTTATTATTAACTACATATGTATAGCTAATACCAGCTCGCTTCGCTAGGTGATGTTTAAATTATGTAATACGAAAATGCAAGAAATTCTTCTAGCAATTTTCAATTTTAAAATTATTTTTAAAGGACTCGTATCATTTTTTATTTACTTATTTTTATTTTTATTTTTATTTTAAAGAATCATCTGTAGTTTTATTTTTACCTCTGGAAATTGCAATATCGTTAAGCTTTTGTGCTGGTTCCTCAACATCTTCAAATATACATATTTTGAATTTCAAAAATATCTACATATTTTTTCTTTGTCGCTGATACTTGGTTTTAAACTTGTTCTTCTTTTTGGTAATTTCATTTTTTTTTTCAAGTTTTCTTTTTCACTAGGAGGTTTTTCCTTAGAACAACTTAAATTAAATAACGAATTAATTAACATTCTATAAAAGTCTGTTCATATGCATCCATTATTAATATTTTCTGTTTTTAAAACATTTGTTAAAAGAAAACAATTAAAATATAAAACTAAAATAATAAAAATTTAAAAATTGGAATTTGGGCTTCTATCTATATATGTACATATCTATCTATCAATATATTGTAATTAATAATAATAAATTTCAAAAATAACAATCGCGTTTGAGCAGTGGCGTAGCGTGGGTGGGGTGGGGTGGTGGAGGCGGCCCGCCGCGGGCGGCAGCCGGACGGGGGCCGCAAAATGTCGCCGGTGAAGCGGGTAGAGTAGAGATCATATGTTTCATAACAGAACGTTTGACAAGTCAACAAACAACAATGACGTAAATGCATAACTTATTTTACAGGTAAAAGAAGAAGACGTGCCTGCTGTCGAAGTTGGAAGTCGTTCTGGTCCCACCACAGAGCAGGGTCAAGACGAAGTCCACTCACCAGAAGTACCTCAAGCATCTAGTCACAAGCCTGCAGAAGAAGTGAACCTCAATGTTGTCAAAGAAGACAAAATTGAAATCGAGCCTTCTGCTCCTGCCGAAGCCAAAGATGTGATGAATCTCGACGATGTAGGTTGCTGGTCTTCTACTATGACCGACGAAGTCAGAACGTTTCTAGTACGTCGCGGATACGACTCAGTACAGCACATCGATTCCAAATTTCCCGATGTTGTACGCTCAGGGACTTCAACGAAAGGTGGTACCCGAAAACTAACCAGATAGTGGTTCTACAAACCATTATCTAAAGGTGAAAAGGTTCTCCGAACTTGGAGGGTGAACTAGCCTTTGAAACAATCTTTGTATTGTTTCTGTTGCAAGCTGTTTGGCAATTCCGGCTCGAACTTCGCATCTGAAAAAGGATTCAACAAATGGTGGAAGCTAAATCCAACAATCGGAGACCATGAGAACAGCCTGGACCATGAGCAGAGCTTCTTGAAATGGAAGGAGTTAGAAGTTTTCCTGAACTGTAAAGCAATCATCGACAATCGACAACACAAGAAGTTTTCGAAAGTGAGGAGAAGAAGTGGAGGGATGTACTGTACCGGTTGCTGAATATTATCCAGTTCTTAGCCAAATAGAATCTGGCCTTCAAAGGACATCGAGAAGTCATTCGAGGAGGTGATCGCGGGAACTTTCTGAAGTTAGCGCACTTCCTAGCTAAATATGACCCACTTCTAATGGAACACCTGACAAAGATAGAGCTGGGAGCAAGAGTCCCAGTTTCGTATCTATCACCAGAAACCCAGAATGAATTGATAAACTTACGGGGACAGCAAGTTCGATCCACCTCATCCGTCGCATTCAAGAAGCTAAATATTATTGCGTAATCTTCGACAGTACACCAGACATCTCCCACAAAGACCAAAGGAGCCAGATTCTGCGATACGTACATACATATCAAAGGAGAAAGGGTCGCCGTTATAGAATCTTTCATCGACTTCTTGGAACCAAAAGGAAAAACTGCAGAAGATCTCAGCAACGATATAATCGCGAAGATAACATCAGACGAACTGGACATACAGAACTTGAGAGGACATGCTTATGACAACGCTGCCACAATGTTAGGGATCCACAATAGAGTTCAAGCCCGGATTAAAGCTCTGAATCCGAAACTTACATTCGTTGCATGCGCAAACCACTCACTGAAATTTTCTGGGGTACGCGCTACTTCTGATTCAGTAAATTCCGTGACGTTTTTTGGAACTCTGGAGAAGCTATTTGTTTTCTTTTCTGCATCAACTGCTCGGTGGAACGCTTTGGTTGCCGTCACAGGTCAAGCAGTGAAACGAGTCAGTGAAACGAGTCAGTGAAACGCGCTAGAGCGCTAGACATGAAGCTGTGAAGACGCTTAAAAATAAGTTTGAGGAAGTTTTTGAGGTACTGGAAGAATTGACGGATTTCATCTCAAACTTCCGAAACAAACTCGGGAGCCAGTCTTCTTCTGACAGCCATGCATCAATTAGCTTCCTCACTTTTCTTGGCTTTTGGGCTGCTGTGCTATACCTGAAGTAGATGACGCACAGATTTACCAGCAGCAACGAAGATTGAGTGTGGATAAGTGTGCTCAGAAACTCTGCGCTTTAAAAGGTTTCCTAGTGGAGAGCAGGGACCGTTTCGTCCAAGCCGGAATCGACTTTGCTAAGGCTCTCTGCGAAAAACTCGGAATCGAACTCAAAACGACAAGAATTCGCAGGCAAAATCGCATGCGTTGCGATAAATCCGCAGATGCAGCTTTGTCTCACGAGCAGGCAGGAACTCCATCGGGAGATGTTCGCATCATTTGACAAGATCGTTCAAGAAATGACGACTCTATTCCAGCAAGTTCAAGAAATAGCGGACAAGTTCGGATTTTTGACGCCAACGAAACTTTTGGACAGCAAGTACGAGTGTGATCTTTCATATGTATTAGAAGACATCGACATGGACGTGTTTCAGATCGAGCCGAAGCGTCTTCAGCAGTTTGTCGCCAGTTCTGAATCAGAGGAAGATATAGGGGGCAAATGACCACTGGAGCTCCTCCAGTTCATTCAAAAACTGAATCTGGGAATTTCGGCTCCAAATATAGTCATCTTGATTCGTATATATTCGACTTTGGCAATTAGTGTCGCTAGTTGTGAGAGAAGTTTTTCGAAGTTGAAGCTAATCAAAAATTATCTTAGATCTACTATGACCTCCACTAGACTATCAAACTTGGCTATATTGTCGATTGAACAAGAATTAGCTGCAAATATTGATTTTGACAAAGTTATTTCTGACTTCGCTGCTCGTAAGGACCGTAGAATCCGTTTGTGAAACCGCTGATCCTATTTTACCTCCAATAAAAGATACCTCATTGCCTGTGAAATGATGCGAAATTTAATTTTAATTAAGTATTCAATGGGGGCGGCAAAATGGGTCTCCCGCCCCGGGCGCCGAGATGGCATGCTACGCCACTGCGTTTGAGTAACATAATCTAAAGCTATACGAATAGGTTTATATTCTTGTAATCTCCTGAAAAAAAAAAACAGCTGATGTATAACAACAACTCATATAATGAATAATATGTAGATGTAAGCTTTATAATTTGCAGCTTTTTGCTCTACTGATCAATTCGTTGCGTTGGGCAAATGGAAATGGAGAGATAAGAAAAAGGACTTATTTTTCAATATTTTTATTTTTATAACACTTGTTTATGTATAATGTTGTTAGTTTTTACACTATCTGTATACAAATATAAATATTGTTGGGTTACCGACTCTTGAACACGCTACATATAATAGCCCATGTGCAACTCGTTTGTAGAACATTTTCGTTTTCAATTTTCAGTAATTGATTTGAGAACAGCTTAGCTGATCTCTCGTTTTACAGCTGGACACGCATATTTTTACTTAATTTCAAAGACTTTACATATAGCCACGAAGCAGAGTATTTAAGGCAATCGTTTATTTCATCTGCTCGAGTCGATCGAGCAACATGTATCTATTGTCTGCGTGCGCCCGCGTGTTTCAGGTGACTGAACTGATGTGTTGAGCGACTCGGATGGAGCTTACCTCTACCTGATATCGGCGGGAGTTTCAGGTGTTCAGAAGAGCACAGTTAGGGTTTTATATTTCTGCGTATAGGTTTACATGCCTAGTTATTAGCTTCTGCCTTGGTTGATGGCTAGGTGTGTGCATTTGAGGTTGCTGTAGGCCTCGAGTTTTGAGGAACTCATCTAGAAGCGACCTACCGGAAGCTATATTCTGGTACCACGGGAGATGAGGTGGTTTCTTGTGTCGCAGACGCTCGTTCCCTCTGCTTCAAACTATCTATGAGGTAGGCGCCCTTGTGGGAGTATCGTGGTGACTGTGTTGTGACTACATTTCTACTTCAGCGCCACGTTTCATAGAAGTACTTTAGATTTGAAGCATCCATTTTCGCTCTTCGGTTATTTTCCTATTTCCTTAAACATCTGTGGAAATTACCACTTTTGTTTTGCTCTCTGAGACAAAAGACAATCGGAATCTAAAAATCGTGATGACGGGTTTCTTGGATTTTAGCATTTTGAACTCAAAGTTACAATAAAGCTTTGCAATTCACCCATTACAGTCGTAGGTCTGAACTCCTTGATTAGGAGCAGTGCACGTAATCTTATACGTTCCGCCTTAAAAGTTCTTCCTTCATATGATCTTTTTAACCTACCTCCTTATGAACATAGGATTAAAGTTCTTGTAGCTCAATTTGCCAGTTTTATATTTTCATTCACTAAATTCAAATCACAATGGCAAGTTACAACGCCCAGTGCCAACGATATTTGTTCGCTCACTAGGTTCTGGAGCAGATTGAAGCGGACTCCGGTTTTAACAGAAGGCGTTTTTCTTTCTAATCTCGGAGCAGGGAACTAAGCTGTCAAAAAAAGAACTGTGTTTCTTTTTTAGCTCAGACACATCCGAGCGCTTAGGTTGTGTTTTTTTCAATCAGAGCTAGCTCTCAGCGCGCTCTATGAGCTCCAAATAAAATGACCGAGCAAATGGAATAAAAAGCTGAGCGCAGCTAACTTCACTTTTTTTCGTTTTATATGACAGAGGCAAAAGGGAAAAAAAATCTAACAAACAATTAGAAATGGAGATCCACGTATTTGACAGTTCAGTGTTGGAGTGTGTTTCATAAATAAAGCGGAGAGCTCTGATCAAACTCTGCTCAGAGCGTACTCGACGTGCTCCAGATCTGCTCAGTGCTCTGCTCAGAGTTAAAAAAAACGCCTATAAAAACACTCATCAGCGATCAGTTGGCATTGCCAGATTTAGAACGATGCCAATCCACACGAGGTTCAGCAAGTGGCAATGCATCGGGACGAAGCTAGAGGCTCGGAGGTATCATCGGTTTATGCTTCTTCGAAAACGACTATGGCATTGCCATCTAATAGATTTTGCTAGCGATCGATAATATGTTATCAATTTCCTTTGGTTCAAATTGGATCTATGTGAAATGTGATTTGGTTCCAATAAGACGGCCGACGACGGCGCTACATGCCTCACAGCGGATTTCACATTGAACATTCTACACTATCGATCTTACGGCATATTTAACACATGCGGCGGCGATATGAACTGGCCACAAGATTTTGAAAATTGACCCATTATGGACCCTGGGCTGGGCTACGTTTAGAAGCACACTGTCATCGTTAGTCCTCTTTGCTTGTAGGGTTTGCCTTAAGTTGAAAATCTATTATTTTTTCAATTATATCTAATAAAAGATTTCCACCATTGTGATGTACAAGATTTCAAGACCAATGTTAATCAACATCTCCTATTTAATCCCTTCCACTTTACCTATACGGTTACTCTGTGTTATAACATACCATTATAAGGGAAGTCATAATCCTTTATATGTGTTTAAATTATAAAAGAAACCTATCTCAAGTCGAAGAAGGTATACTCTACCACAGATCAAGCACGTTTCAATTCTCCATAATTATGTGTTAGGTCACAATAAAGAAATTACAATGGTTTCGTTCGATTCGGTAAAACAAAAACAATTTGTTATTAAAAATATGTAAAATTTAAGTACACCTAGCTCCTAACTACAAACAGTTTTTGTCCTTTAAGAAAGTAAGCTTAAAACTTTTGCAAAACGAAAGCATACCTACATTCTAAGCTACTTTCGATTTTGTATCCAAGTTCCATCCTAAAAAAATAGCATTGAGTATTTGAATGATCAAAAACTTGGTTCGTCAAATATAACCCTTTACAGGTTACCGTGTTAGCTTATTTGAACTTATTCCGCAATTGCTCAAGATCTTGAAATTTGAGCATCTTATTTGGTCCTTCAGCAAGCTTCTTAGATTTTCAAAGAGTTTCATGTCCATCAAAAACAAACAAAATTTGTTTAATATTTTTAAAAATTTGCTTTTTATAAATTGATTAAATATTTAGATATAAATAATATGAAAACTATTTACACTTTACTTTTGAATAAGTTACCAAATGTTTGCAAGATATTCACATAAATTATATTTAAAAAATAAAATTCAACTAAAATATTTATAGTTTTTTATTTAAAACATTTAAATAATCTCCTAGCTACCTACTTAAAAACTATAATCTTATTACACTTTACACAGTTCTAGGTTTTATCATTGGATCAAATTTCAAGTAAGGGAGACTCACACTCTCACAAAACACAAAGATCCTAAGTCAGTTCGATTTCAAAATAATTAACTGACGGTCAGTAAGGTCGCCACACACTTCCCGGATCCACGACATCCTCGTCGGTGCGATGGTCCTGTGGGACTTCAGTCTCCTGTTGTACTTGTACGTGTTGCGGGTGTTGTTGTGCATCGGCTCCTTCGTTGCTCAACATGGCTGACTCATGATCCGATGTACCGATTCCAATCTCGATGCCAGATCGACTACCACCGATGGAACTTATGGTGAGAGAATTCTCAGGGCCGAGATACTGTTCAAGCTTATCGGTGCCGTGTAAATGCAGGTGGATTTGGTTTTGGTTGACAGTTGAGTAGAGTTGAGGATACAGGACCATTGTTGGTGCCGTATGCCCTGGATACTGAGGTTGTGCGGCACAGCTTCCGTATTGGTAGTTATTGTATCCATTGGACCAATTGTTGTAGGATGGATACGAGGGATTGAGGGAATCAATTTCTGGCTTTGTTGATCCATAAGTCGGACTACATATTGGTGGCTGGGTGTGAGACATGATTCCACTTGTCGCAGCAGTTGGAGCGATTCCCGTGTGATGATAGTCAGAGGCGGCACAAAAGGGTTGCATGTCTGTCAACACAGTTGGCAGATGGAAATTTCCGTGATGGTCCGGTGCTGGCGGTGGAGGTGGTGGTCCTGGCGGAGGATTACCTGCTGTGTGACCATCATATCCATACGCTGCAGCCGCTGCACTTGAAGCATTCGTCTGCAGTTGCTGGTATGTATGATATGAACTCATACCCGGTGTTGTTGTGCTCGGCGTGTAGCCCGTCCAGTCGGCAGCCCCCATCAAATTACTTTCTGCAAAGAAAATAAAAATCGAAAAATATTAATTCAAACCTATAATTTCCCAAAGACGAAGAGAAGGAATAGATACATGATATTGTCGTCGGACTTTAATAGAGCTATTAACAGTGCCAGTGGGTATATCTTATTAGGGGTATAATTAATGGGTTTGTCATCGAACGATGACAAGTCCTTTGCAATTACCAAACGTCAATTGAGGGCAAATTAATGGCAATCGCGCCATTCTGAAGTTAAAGAAGTTGTTTTGTGTTGCCAGCGAGAAATAGAGTCATTTTCTGCTTTGCGGGAAGAGGGTGGATATGTAGCTCATAGAACTAGGGTGACTGCAGGAAGGTAGCAATAAATTGAAATACCAACTGACAAATTTGTTTCAAATTATGAAAGGGTTAATAAATTAAAGTATATTGATTTTAATAATTTGCTGCTACTGAAAACAACTTTGACAATTTTTTCAAAATCCAGATAGTGGAGAAAAGTGAAATAGAGGCATAGGTTTTAAAATGCTTTTAAAGGTTCTTATGCGAGCTGGCAACAAGTAGCACCTTACGCATTCAAATAAATTCAATGGATAATTTAAAGAAGGTGTTGAAGAGTAAAGATGTTCCCATAATGGGGTCAATCTCAATTTAAATTTGTTTGGCGCAAAATACAAATTAAAGTTCTCAAGTTCAAGATCATATATTTATGTTTGTACATCAGAAAGAAAACATATGTACATCCAACATTTTTATCAAAGTTGGGAAAAATGAGACGCCACAATTGAAAAGTTATTATTTGAACATGTTCTTGGGGTTACGTTTTTCGTAAAAAAATTATAATGGCCGTATATTACATGGCCAAGTTTTAAGGATGTACCATACAATCGACATTTTAGAAGACTATGTGTGAAGTAGATAAAAGAAAGAAGTAGATAAATGGTCCAACCTGTTTTAAAACTTAGAACAAACGAAAAATGCAAGAACATTAAAACCATATTTCCATTAGGTATCCGAATGTTTTATTAAAACAGTTTAATCAAAATCGTTTGAGTCATTTTAGAAAAAAACTAGAAAACAACAATTTAACAAGCTACCCAACAAGAGATCTAAATAAAAAATTCGAAATTTTCCTAAAGTGTTTATAAGGACCTATGTGAATCCCTAGGGCAGTAATTTTAGCATTTGTTTCAGAACATATCTAATAGCGTTTAAGTGATGTTCAACATTTTCTTTAATGTCTGCGCAAACGGATTTACCGAAAGTAAGTAAACTTTGTACCTACCATGTTCTTAAGTCTTGTAGTAAAGTTGCGTTTTTTGTTTTTGTCGGACGGCAGACCTAGGGGGGGGCGGAAAAATGTCGCCGGAAGAGAAGAAATCATATGTTTCATGACAGATCGTTTGACAAGTTAACAAACAACAATGATGTAAATTTGAAATTTGCCACCCTATCTGTGGTTCGTCGTTGACGCTCTCGGCTGATTTCCGTGAATTCGTAAACGGTGAGTAGGGCCGTAAGAGTGCATTCCGTATTGAAACTAAAACAAAACGTTCCGAAACTCTCGCGAAACTGAAAGGGAGTGTTCCGAAACATATGATATGCATATGCGAGATATGATAAGATAACTAAGATTCGACGGAAACTTTTTTCTAGTCTCAGCCAGCTGAATGTTTTTGCACCCTCCCTCATCACAGAAAGTTATTTCGATTGTGATGTTTATAGTTTAAATACTGTTGAATCTTCTAAAACTAAACACTTAGTACTTCACTCAACCTTTGAACTAGTTTTTGAAAATGAAAAGAGTTAAAGGAAGCGACGCGGAATACCGCAAGAAAAAGGATAAGAAAGAAGCAGACGCGAAGAAGTCTCCAGGTGCATTACTGAAATATTTCAGTTCAAGTTCTGGTTCGAAAGCTACGTTAACGTCTTCAGCGGCATCCAGCAGCAGCGGAAGTGATTCCAATGTAAGTATAATTCCTCCATCTACAATCGTGAGTGGCCTAGAATTGTCCTCCGGCCAATATTCATGGGAATACATAACTTATTTTACAGGCAGAAGAAGAAACCGTGCCTGCCGTCGAAGTTGGAAGCCGTTCTGGTCCCGCCACAGAACAGGGTCAAGACGAAGCCGGCTCACCAGAAGTACATCAAGCATCTAGTCAAAAGCCTGCATCTTGCCAAGACATGAAGCTGTAAAGAACTTAAAAATAAGTTTGTGGAAGTTCTTGAGGTAGTGGGAGAATTGACGGATCGGGAGCCAGTCTTCTTCTGAAAGACATGCAGTCATTCAACTTCCTTACTTTTCTTGGCTTTTGAGCTGCAGAGCTACCTGAAGAAGATGACGCACAGATTTACCTGCAGCAACGTGGACTGAGTGTGGATAAGTGTGCTCAGAAACTCTGTGTTTTAAAAGCTCTCCTAGTGGAGAGCAGAGACCGTTTCGTCCAAGCCGCAATCGACTTTTCTAAGACTCTCTGTGAAAAACTCGGAATAACTCAAAACGAGAAGAATTCGCAGGAAAAAACGCATGCATGGCGATGAATCCGCAGATGCAGCTTTGTCTCACGAGCCTCATTCGTAAGGCCCGTATAATCCGTTTATGAAACCGCTGATCCTATTTTACCTTCAATAAAAGATACCTTATTGCCTGTGAAATGATTTCTCGAAATTTAATTTTAATTTAGTATTGAATGGGGCGGCAAAATGGGTCTCCCGCCCCGGGCGCCGAGATGGCACGCTACGCCACTGGGGCTCAGTGCTTTTTATTTTATTTACTAACGAACTACTGTGTTAAAGTACTCAAACTGTCTGATTTATGAGGATGATGTTTAAATCTTCAAACATATTTTGAATACTCGAGATTTTGAAGAGTTTTAGTATGACCCAAATTCTTTTTTTGACTGATGTGTTCGTAATTGTTTGTTTCTCAACAATGATAAATGAAAAACTATAAGTTTTACAAGAAAGTTTTCTGTTTCTGCTTTTAACTATTTTTTTTTTACAGTTTACTCCTGTTACGTGTAAGTAATATAAATATCCTTGGTGTATCGTAAACTTGAATTTATAAAATACTTCAACGCCCTAGCTAGTAAGGCCAATTCAAACTAACTTGGATTAAAAGGGAGTCAAGACAGTCTTCCGTTCCTTTCGTCATCACATACCTTTTTGTATCATTTGTTCGACCCATTCTGTAATATGATTGTCAGCATAGCTGGGCACCGTTAATCAAACAGTTAACTTCGTTAATCGTTAATCCGCTACTAAAAAAGTTAGCTTCGTTAAACGTTAAAGCGTTGAATTTCGAAAGAATTAACGCAAGTTAACGTTAATCGTTAATCCGTTAACATGTGATAAAAATTGCATTTTTTATATTTTTTTACTCTGAGCACCGGCGCTAAGTAATGCCGGTCGTCCACTAGGCGATCAACGCACAAATTTCGAATTCAACGCATTCAACTCTAATGTACGGTGCCTTCAATTCTTTTCAACCAACGGGTTGGATCTAGTTGTTGGCCGTTGCTCAAAGAATTGCGCAACCAGTGTACGGGTAGTGTACGAGCTCGTGTTGCTCCTTGAAAATCTTCGATCAACACGTTGAGCAACATTTTCAAGATAATGTGTTGCACATTATTTGTTCAACGCGTTGATCAACTTTTTAATTTTCTTTGGGATTTCTTGACGTAATATTGTGTTGCGTTGCGTTCACTGCAGTGAAATGTGTCTACGTTGTTGAACTATTGCGTTGCCATGAACTTGCCGTTGTTGCAACTTGCAAACTGTTATTTATTTTGGTTTTTCGTCATGGAAGGTGATAAAAAATTTTGCAAATAATTTCAGCAATTGAGGAAAAGCCCAATATATGGGACATTAAGAGCCCCTCTTATAAAAATCGAGATGCCAGGGAATTGGCTTGGTCTCAAATTTCCTCGAAAATGCAATTGCCTAAACTTTGAATTCGAATTCACGGGTGTGGTGGGATCAATCGATTTTAATTTCTCATATATTTCATTGAAAAAACAATTTTCTTCGCGACTCAAGAAGAAATCATCTACCCAGAATCGTCTTGGTTGTTTTTTCTTCCTTTGTCGTTCATTTTATAATATTTTTAATGCGGCAGCCACTTTTTTTTTCTTAGAGGAGATCGTACTCATACGGAACAAATTTAAGAATATTTTAAAGCGAAGGCGTGCGTCGACAATAAATGTATGTACCGAACTGAAGTCGAAATTATTTCAGGTTTGACGTTTGAGTTTTTTGTTTATGGTGGTGCGTTCAACGGGTTATCCAACGAGTGATCCTTGGTTAAGTGTACGAAGGTATCAACTCGTTCATCAACTGGTTGAGCAACAATATCGAAAACGCAGTTGATCAACTCGAAAAAATTTTTTTTCTGTCAAAATCGAACAAGTTTATCAACTAGTGTACGAGGTTGTTCAACATTTGAGTAAGTTGGTCAACTAGGCGTACGGAGCTATTCAACACTGAAATAAGTTTTAAGAGTTGATCAACTATGTAGGTGTGCGGGGTTAATCAACATATGGGAAAGTTGGTCAATTATGTATACGGGGTTCCAAACGCATTTTGTTCAACTTTAGTTGCTCAACGTGAATTACGTAAGTTGCTGCACTAGTGTGAGAGGTTGTAAATTCATTTATTTATCGAAAGAGTTGAATAAAAAGTTGAACGAAGTTGGTTGAACTTATCGCGCACATAGTGGACGACCGGCATAATGAAATGATCAAACGAAACGATTCTCTTCGCAGTTTTCTCACTCGCACGCGCCGTCAAAATATAATACGTACCTAGCTGTTTTTGTTTCACCCGCGGCACGCTCCGCACGGCACTTGTCTCATACTTGTCTGAACCTGTTTTTCGCGCCGCGCGGTAAATAGTAGGCATTGGATTAACGATTAACGGACTTAACGTGGATTAACGGATGTAACGTGTTTTTCCCTGTGCAGGGACGGGTTAGAATATTCCTGCAGCGCCTCCCCGCTTGTCGTAAAAGGCGACTAAAGGAGTAAATACATCTAGGCCACAAACAGCAAGGTGAACCTAGCGACACGTAACACCTATAAACTTTCCCAAAAGTGTGCATGCCAGTCCCTGGGTTGGCACGACTGGAGATCACCGGTGCCGTAAAAGAGAGATCAAATACAAAACTGGAGCATGCACACGTCGATACTTACAACGGATTTTGTGAATTCAAGCATTATGGAAGTACTCGTCCAAAATGACACTACCCCGCCAGGCACTACCATTGTTACACATGGTACTGATCCTGGACCGAGCAGCAATGCTCGGGTCAGAGCTAGACGGATTCCGGGGGCTAGCAAAGTAATGCCGCAGATTATACAAAATCTGAGAGTTGCGAGTTGGAACGTTGGCAGTATGACAGGTCGAAGCTTCGAGTTGGAAGAGATGATGAAAAGAAGGCGAGTGGACATCTTATGTGTTCAAGAAACAAAATGGCGAAACACGGGAAACAGGGCCCGTTTCTTGGATACGAGGACAAAAAACTATAAGATGTTCTACTATGGAACGGAAAAGGGTAAAAACGGAATCGGAATCATCCTTGCAAAACATCTATTAGGCAGCGTATTGACCATTTCGAAATCCAGCGACCGTTTGATGTCCCTTAAATAATTGGTGATTAAAGGAAAGTTGTGGAATATTGTCACTGCATATGCTCCCCAAATTGGATGTGAGCAGGTGCAAAAAGATGCATTTTGGCTAGACTTTCACAATCTACTTAAGGACATCCCAAAGGAAGAGTTTTTGTTCGTGGGCGGAGATTTGAACGGACATGTCGGGAAGACAAACGAAGACTATGAAGATTGCCATGGAGGCCTCGGATACGGCATCAGGAACCCTCCTGGTGAAGACATCCTGAGCATGTGCAAAACATACGGTCTTATCGTGCTAAATACCATGTTCGTCAAACAAAGCCGACACCTGGTCACTTACAGCAGTGGTGGAAATGAAACCCAGATTGATTACCATTTGGTATCTAGTTTCATGAAACCCCGGGTAAAAGATTGCAAAGTAATACTAGGAGAAGCGATCGCCCACCAACACCGTCTCCTACTGACAGAATTTTTTATGGAGACAGTGAACGGCAACAAACATACAAAAACTTTTGGGAAGATCAAATGGTATAATCTGGATAAGGAAAAAGGCGAAGCTTTTATTTCGAATATGCAAAACTTTCTGTATAACAACACCGATATAGTTCGAAATGAAGAGAGTACAGCACAAAGTATGTGGGATCTCCTACAGAGAACTTGCAAAGAAAAAGCCAAAACACTGTTAGGGGTTTCAAAAGGACACAACCAACAAGGCAAAGAAACATGGTGGTGGAATGATGAAGCTAAATCAGTTATAAGTAAAAAGAAAATGGCTTTCAAGGCTTGGTCGAAGTGCCCCTCTAATGATACAGAGCAAAAGTCACGCCTCGAAGTGGAATATAGAAACTGCAAGAAAGAAGCGAAGAAGAAGTGCGCCCAAATTCAAGCAAAGAATACAGAAAACCTGTATCGGGAGCTGGATGAAATTTCTACCCCGACAGCTGGTGCTATTCAAGAGCTACGCAGAAACACGAATAAGGGCGCAACCATCTTCAAAATAGCCGCTCAAAGAAGAAGAAATGCCCAGGAGATTTGTTCGCCAAAGTTCATTAACAATGCTCAAGGCCAACTACTTGTGGAAGACAACGAAATTCTTCACAAGTGGCGACAGTATTGTGACGGACTTCTAAACGAACAATTTCCAAGGCTATACTTTCCAATAGCTTCACCTAACTTAAGCGAAGTATCCGACGTCACAGTCGAAGAAGTTAGTGAGGCGGTAAGATACTCCAAAAAGGGAAAAGCTGTTGGCCCAGACGAAATACCCTCAGAGTTTTGGAAAAAGATGGGAGACATCGGGTTTAGATGGCTCATGATTCTTGTCTCCAAACTTATACGAGGTGATCGCATGCCTAATCAATGGAGGGAAAGTTACCTTCTTCCAATTTATAAAGGAAAGGGTGATACTCGAAGCTGTGATAATTACCGTTCGATTAAGCTGATGTCACACACCATGAAGATCGTTGAGCGAGTCTTAGGTAGCCGACTGCGAAAAATAATTAGGCTATCTGATGACCAGTGCGGGTTTGTCGGGGGTAAGTCAACCACGGATGCAATCCCGAGTATAAGAATAATTATGGAAAAACATCGGGATTCTTTGGAGGATTTGCATGTCGTATTGGTTGATTTTGAAAAAGCATTCGATCGGCAACCACGAGATCTAATATGGGTGGCCCTCAGGCAACGAGGAGTTCCAGAAACCTATGTGCGGATAATTATGGACATGTATGATGGAGCAGTTACTAAAGTAAGATGCGCAGCTGGAGTCACCGAAGAATTCGAAATCACAGTAGGTGTACACCAGGGAAGTGTCTTGAGTCCCCTGCTCTTTATTACAGTTCTTGATTACCTGCTTGAAGGCAAAGTGACAGATCCAAAAGTACATCAGTTATTCTTTGCTGACGATGGAGCCATCATAAGTGAAGACCCGATATCCCTACAACGAGCACTTGACGTATGGGTGGATGTTCTAGAAGGAAGTGGGTACCGCATATAAGCGCGAAAAAGACAGAATACCTATGCTGCCCATTTTCTGATCCACACAGGCCTACTCCAGACATTTATTTGAATGGAGTAGTGCTTCCCAAGTGTGAAAAGTTTAAATATCTGGGGTCTATGATAAATAACGAAGCTACTTGTGATGACGATATCAATCATCGCGTAAGCGTAGGGTGGATGAAGTGGCGGGAAAATTCTGCTATCTTCTGTGACCGAAAAATGCCCCCTAAGCTGAAAGGAAAGCTCTGCACTTCAGTTGTGCGTCCAGCACTCACATACGGTTCACAATGTTGGACAATGTACAAAAAGTATGAGAGTAAGCTTACGGCAGCTGAGATGAAGATGCTTCGTATGACAGCAGGAGTTACAAAGCTTGATCGAATTAGAAGTACGAAGATCCGAGGAAGCCTTCATGTTAAGAATACCATTTCCCAAAAAATTGAACACGACCGACTCAGTTGGTATTGCCATGTTCAAAGGAGAGATCCTGAGAACCCCGTCAAAAAGGCAATATCATACAACGTTCCAATTCGGAATAAAAAGAAAGGTAGGCCTAAACACTCCTGGTACAAACAAATGCAAAAACACCAGCATTCAGTTGGCCTCAGAAATGGAACAATACAAAACCGGGAGGCTTGCCGCCGATTTCTGAGGTCAACCCGGCGAACCCCACAGGCGGATCACTAGTGTGAAGCAGATACGTGGGAGAGTTATGATCCCCTCGACATCGAGATCATAACAGCGCCGAAGAAAAGGAAGAAGAAGAAGAACGGATTTAACGTGTCCGTTAACATTTTTAATAGTTAACTTAAAAGTTAATCCGTTAATCAAAATTTTAACTTCGTTAATTAACGGATTAACGAGTTAATGCCCAGCTATGATTGTCAGGTCTAATCGTCAGCCTATAACGACTGTCATAAAGCCAGATTAGAACAAGTGCAAAACAGATTTTTGCGGTTTTGGTTGGGAAAAACCCTATCAACTTCCCCAACTGACTCAAATTTATCGACATGTCTAGCCTTCAGATCAGATGATCGTATTTATCTTATCTTTTCATTGTAAAACTCTTAAATGGTAATATAGACTCTTTGCACTTCAATGTTAAAGTTAATACTTGTCCCGTATTAACTTTAACATTGAGGAATTTGGCTATTGCAAACTATCGGACGAATTATGAACGATTTCCTCCTCTGAATAAAATGTTTAAACTATTAAATATTATCAATAATAGATTTGTTAACTTGCGAAGCAGGGGTTCCAAGAAAATACGGTTAATGTATTGGAGTGGCCAGCGCAGTCCCCAAACCTTAACCCCACAGAAAATTTTTGGTGCGATGTCAAGAAGTATGTTGCTAGTTGTAAGCCACCTACTAACACAGCTCTTTGGGAAGCTATACAGCAGTTTTGGAGGTCCATAACTGTAGAAAGATGCGAAAATCTTAATAATTCGATGCAACGAGTCTGAAAAACATTGCATTGCAAAACTTAAAACAAAAATATTTTTTGAATTAAGAGAAAAATTGAAAATTCGATATCGCATATAAGGGTCAGTGTTTTTTTTTTAACTTACCTTTTGTTAGTACAATAATAAAAAGTTGGCGTACCAAAATTTTTCTTAAAAATATTTTAAAAATTTTGTTTATAAAAGCTTATTTTCTTAAGAAACCGATACATTTATAATTTTTGTTCTTGCATAAACTAATTTTTGCTTAAGAAATCACATGGCATCCTGTTTGCAGCTCCAACTACTAAAGCCATTGTCTTAGTCATTTAAAAAAAATGAACATGAGAGTTAACACCTGCGACTTAGTTTTGCATTTTATTTCTGAAAAGATTTTTTAACCCAAATTCTTAAGAAGCTTAATGCATTTTTAAATATCTTGCTTTTTCAGATTGTGAACATATTTGTAACAAGAATCTTAAAGCCAAGTTAATGGCTCAAATAATATCTCTGGCTTTTTGTTCGCTTTAGATCGTAGGAACATGAAACGCTACTAAACCTTTTCAAATATTTGTAAGGCGTAAAGGCGGTCTAGAATTAAATATTTTCAAACAAGTGTCTTTCCTTAAGATTAAGAAAGTCTAATAATATTTCTAATAGAAATCTGTGCTCCTTTTTTTTTCTTTGTATGATTATTTGTTGTTCAAAGAATTTTCTTAATTAATATTTCAAAGACACAACATTGAACCCTTCCATTTTACTTCAGTGCAATATTTGTTATATCCCAAAATAACACCGCGAATATATAACTAATTAGCTTAAATAATGAAAACATTCTCTCAGCGAAAAGGTATAATTAATCAAAATATGTTTGAAGAGTTTAGAAGGATGAATGAATTATCGTTGAGAAAGCGTTTACTTTGCGAAATACTTCGATTTATTATGAAGAAATATTTTCTTGATAACTAAACAGCTTGTCGCCAAAAAAAAATAAAAGTGGGAATGGGGAAGTACGGGTAATTTCAACCCTTTAAAACACGCATGTATAAAATTGTATCGTCTATTTTGAATTTGTTTTTTGTTTTTAAATTAAATCCTCTAAACATGAACAATGAAGTGTCACTGAAAGCCTTAACCAAATGACATGTGTTTGGCACCATAGTAGTACACATACTCGTACATAGGTGAAATTTCCAATTAACTTCATTTTAAAAATATGTTTCATGGCGTTTTAAGATTAGTCTAAGAGATGAAATTACCCTTGACAAGGGAAGTATAATATCCGTTTGATTTCGACTAAATTTATAAGTTTGCAGTATTTATGTATGTACGAGTATGTATATTGGAAAAGAATCGTTTAGCAAAAAATCTTTAAAGTGTAAGCAACTTAATTTAAAATCCAAATAATACTATGCAAAATAATAACTAGCGAAGAAATAAAGGATTTTTTAATTGGAGCTGATAGATATTGGCGGCAGGTGGCGGCCATGTCGTTTTGGTGACATCTGTCAAATCTATTGTTTGTTATTCAGTTACTGATGTTAAATAACTATGGTAACAGCAAGTTACACAATTGAACTACTCGTCCAAATGATAAAACTTTGTTTTCAAAATTAGTGTTCGTTAGCGCCAAAGCTACCATAGACGTGGTGGCCCTTCACAGTTGACACTGCAAAGTTTGGTGGCCAAATTTGTGACGGCCGGGTTCGATAATTAATCAGCCAAGTTTCGTACGTCAAAAGAACGCAAGTACCAGCCGAGAAAATCACCGTGGTCTGTGAAAATGTACAGCAGAAACCGTGGCAGTCAAATCCTCGCCTTGCACAAGAACTTGGCCTTTCGCAGACTTCCACTTGGCGAATTTTGCGTCGGGACTTCATAAAGCCAATTTGCTGGCAGCACAGTTTGTTGTTAATTCGACGCTACTAGAGAGTGACATGACTCCTTGAGTAAGCGATTTTATGTCCTACTCTTCATACAGGTCTCTTTCCGAGTGGATGGAAAAAACAGCATTTGTCCAGCCTGTCCCTAAAAAAGGCCAATCCCCCTCCCCCTCCAACTATCGTCCAATTGCACTTACGTCCCTTTTTTTCAAGGTCATGGAATCGCCGATTAATTTGCAGCTTAAGAAATATCCTGAGGAACGAACGCTTCTTAATGAGTGGCAGTATGGCCTTCGTAGCAATAAGTCCACTAGTCATCTGATCCTGATGCAATATCTCACTGATCATTGGAACAAACATTAAGATCGTTTTGGAGAAAATAAGATTATTTCGCTTGATATTTCAAAAGCATTTGAAAGAGTTTGGCATCAAGCCTTCTTATCGAAAATGCATTTGCTATCGATGAATCTCTTCTTCGTTGAATCAGAAATAACCATCTGGACTGTTTGCTACAACTGGTATTGGACGGTTTCAAATCTGATATCCACAAAATAAACGCTGGTTTGTCGCAGGGCTTTGTTTTGTCTCCGATACTTTTCCTTATGTTCATAAATGATCTTTTGTCTGAAACTTCTAATCCACTAAATTGTTTCGCTGACGACATCACCCTCAGCTTTTAAATTCACATAATTGCCCTTCGGATGTGGATTTCCAACGGCATCGTATGATAAGCTCATTAAATTCTGATCTTGACAGCATTATCCAATGGAGAATCAACTTAATGCTTCGAAAACTCAATATTTACTATCGCTAAAGGTCAAGCCACTCCCAATGCTACTTTCTATGAGTAGCACTTGCATCGAGGAGACTGAACAGCTGTCAGTTCTAGGTATGTGCATTACAGACCATCTTTTATGGAGTGATCACAAATTTGATGTCGCCGAAAACGCTGTTAAGTGCTTAGGCTTTCTCCGCCGATGCAAGAAGATTTTTACTCCTTCTGATGAGGCTGTAATATATAAAGGCTTTATACTTCCGAAACTCGAGTAAAATTCCAATATCTAAAAACCCCACTTGAGTCTCTTGGACATAACTCAAAAGAGGGCTATAAAAATGATCGGAGACCGTTGCCTATCTGAAACATTTGTATCTCTCGAGTACAGTGCTCTACTGAAACAGCCAGTTGAATTCCTCAAACAATTCAACCGTAATACCCGTACTTCTAGGAATGCTAATCAGGTTACCCTGGAGCCCAATTTCGGACGTACTATCAAGTACAGAGATTCTTTTTTTAGCTGCACTACTACCCGGCTCAATGTATTCATAAGCTCTTGAGTGTGTGTATTTGCTTTTGTAAAAATCGAAAATTAACATTTTTTGAGATTTTTTTGTCAACACTTAGGTATTTCGATAGGTCAAATTAGGTTCAAATCGTTTGGAAAAAAATATCAAATAAATCTGGAGTTCCTCAAGGAAGTCATCTGGGTCCCTTGTTATTTTTACTTTTCATCAACGATCTCACTCTTAATATTTCTTTCTCTCAATGCTTATTATTTGCTGATGATGTTAAGATTTTCAAAAGGGTTGAATGTTGAATCAATTAATGATTGCAAAAACCTTCAGAGCGACTTAGACAATTTCTATAAATGGTGTGGTCTCTAAATATCAATAAATGTCGCCAACTCTCTTTTACAAGATCTCTCCTTCCATTAATTTTTTCTTATAAGTTAGAAACAAGCCAACTACAAAAATATATAATCATAAGGATCTAGGAGTAATTTTTGATTCCAAGTTGGATTTTAGAATTTCATTATTTCTAGGGCTAACTCTATGTTAGGCTTTTTAATTAGAAATTCTAAAGACTTTCGCTGTCCATACACATTGAAAAATGTTTTTGTTAGCTTAGTGCGGCCAATATTGGAATATTGTAGTGTTGTGTGGTGTCCTTTTTATAAAAATATTTCGAATAGGATTGAGAAGATTCAGAAAAGATTCACAAAATATACTTTTCGTCAGTTTAATTGGACAGTTTCATTACCACAATATAAATCGCGTTGCCTATTACTAGACTTGAAAACCTTGGAAACAAGACGAGTTTGATTTTGATAAAAAAAAATTAGGTGTGATATTATGGACATGGACTACGTTTTGGTCAAAAAAAATTTGGGGCAAAATGTTATTAACGGTACCTGTCATAGAACCGTTTTTTTGATTTTCGAATTTCTCATTAACGGCTCCAACGATTTTAACCAAAAATTTTCAGCAGGAGTCCCCCTAAGTTTAAAATAATATTGTATATAAAAATATTCGAAAAATTATTTGTTGGGTTTTTTTTAAAAAAATTTTTTTTTGAAAAATCAATATGTATCTTCAAAACCTACGAGTATGAACGATTATTTTTTTAAATTATATCCTAAAATCAATATTATTAAAAACTTAAAATTCGCATCCCAAATTTTTTCTTATCTAATTTACCAAATTTTTTTTATCAAAATCGTTAGAGCCGTTTTCGAGATAAATAAGATTTTGCATTACGGGTGTATGGGGGGTACCGTTAGTTTTGGAGCTAAAAAAAAATTTCAATTTCCCCTCTAGGGAATCACCGAAGACCCTTAAGTACCGAGTTTGAAGAAAATACCTCCAGTAGTTTAGGCTCTAGTTCGAGGTACAGACATACAGACATACAGACAGACAGACAGACAGACGGAATTACCGGACCCACTTTTTTCGTCTTCGCTATCATCGTAATGTCAACTTTGATCAAAATCTCGAGTTCGATTTTTTTTCCAAATGCAGAACTTGCCCTATAGTACCTATATCGCAAGTAAAAAATGTATTTATTTAATAATAAAACGGTTTTTTAAAGTTTGTTTGCATAAATTCATACTTTTCTAGAAATCAGACGGCAATTTCATTTTAAATTCATGTTTTATATTTATAAAATGTATCTTAAATTCCAAAGTACTTTTACATAAGAGCAAGTTCGTGCGATCCAGTCGTGCATTTTATTTGATATTCCTCATGATTCTACAAATTTAGGCTATAATGAACCTGTCACAAGGTGCTGTAAATTTTTTAATAAATATGCAAATGTTATTGATCTTGAATGTTCTAGGTTAGGTTAGGTTGGAGTGGCTGTCTAGTTGTTGTTGACTCACTTAAACCTCAAGGATCCGTTGTGATACCACTAAAGAAGTAACTCATGGGAGAGTAATGAATTTAAACAAACCATTTCGTACTTTTAATAAAGTTAGATAGACATTTTGTGTCGATCGTTGCCAGTTCACTGGTATTATCGAAGAAGGGATTACCGAGATAATTATTCCTTCTATTGGAGAGTCCTGGACATGTACATAGTAGGTGTTGGACTGATTCCTCTTC
This sequence comes from Chrysotoxum bicinctum, assembly GCA_911387755.1. Taxonomy (NCBI): domain Eukaryota; kingdom Metazoa; phylum Arthropoda; class Insecta; order Diptera; family Syrphidae; genus Chrysotoxum; species Chrysotoxum bicinctum. The sequence goes on along the minus strand of OU426989.1, from coordinate 84,422,834 downwards.
CTCCTCGTCCATGCAGCTTCTACAGAAGTCATTTGTGTAGACTCCTAGCCTCAAAGCATGTCTATGAGGCAGTGTCCTGTTATAACTCCGATTGTAGAGCTTATATTTTGTCTGCTCAGGGAGATCAAGTCTTTTGACCGTTTAAGGTCTATGCTTGGCCATATTTGTTTGGTTACCAGGCAGGTGGTACCCTGTGACCATCTAGCATTTGTTGATTCTAGAGCATGTTGTTTGAGAAGATATTTGCATGTAGCAAGTGGTGTTCCTATGTTATGTTTTTGTCTAACAGTAGGCAGAAGTGTTCCGTTTTTGGCGAGCTCATCGGCTTTGCAATTTCCCGGAATGTCTCTGTGGCCCGGCACCTAAATGAGGTGAATATTGAACTGTTCTATCATCTCAATGAGAGATGTTCGACAATCGTGGACTATTAGAGAGTTTGTGGAGACAGACGCGAGAGATTTGAGAGCGGCTTGGCTGTCTGAGAAGATTCGTATATCCTTGCATGATATAACGTTCTCTTTGAGCCAGGATAGTGCCTCTTTAATCGCCATTACTTCTGCCTGGAACACACTACATTGATTGGGAAGTCTATATGAAAGACTGAGATTCAGTTGTTTCGAATAGATACCACTTCCAACGCCGTGATCGGTCTTTGAACCATCTGTATAGAAGTGTATCGCATTGTCTTCCAGGAGTCTCTCTTCTTCCCAAGACGATCTTGAAGGGATGGAAACAAGGAAGCTGTTATCGAATACCATTTTTGGGGTGGTATAGTCTAAGCGATCTGGGACAGATCTGAAATTGTCTAAGATGGTAGTATGACCAGTATTGTTACTGATCCATTGAGAGGTGGCTCTAAGCCTTACGCATGAGTTGGCTGCCACCATTTTGGAGAAGATGTCAAGAGGTGTTAGGTTTAAAAGCACTTCTAGGGCTGCGGTTGGTGTTGAGCGAAGTGCTCCTGTGATGCACATACCTGCTGACCGCTGGACTTTGATGAGTTTACCTAGATTTACCATCTTGTCCAGTGCGGTCCACCATACGACAACTCCATAAACGAGTATCGGTCTGATTACCGAGGTGTATAGCCATCAGTGGGTTATTTTTGGGGAGAAGCCCCATTTTGAACCTATAGCCTTTTTACAAGTAAAGAGCGCTACGGTAGCCTTTTTTACTCTTTCATCAATATTTGCCTTCCAATTTAATTTGTTGTCTAAAATGAGGCCTAAATATTTGGCTTGGTCGGAAAAGCTTAATGGTATTCCTTTAATCTTGGGTGGGTTAATCTGAGGAATTTTGTACCTTCTCGTAAAGAGTACTAATTCTGTTTTATGTGGATTGACGTCCAAGCCACATTGCTTAGCCCACTTTGTTAGCCTATTTAAGGCATTTTGTAGGAGTTCTGAGAGAACTTGGGGGTGTTTCCCAGATATAGATATTGCAACGTCGTCTGCATAAGCAATCACCTTGAAACCCTCTGCTTCCATTGATGTTAGAAGTTCGTTTACTACCATGTTCCATAAGAGAGGCGAAAGGACCCCACCTTGGGGGGTACCTCGATTCACCGATCTGGTGAATGTTCTAAGGAAACTTTTAAATTCAAAATTTTAAATATCATATCATTCGATTTTACCTACCTACTTTACCTACTTATTTATCAATATTTTATTTATATTCATTTTTATTATGCTTAGTTCAAGTCTACGAAAGTTTATACTTATAGACAATAAATAAATAAATAATTTCTTTTACTCCTTTACTCGTTTTTTGAGAAAAAATTTGTGTTTTTTTTTTATTATACTTTTGGTCCTAAAAATATTTTTAAAAACTTATCGGGGAAACAATAAAAAAAAAGGTACTAAATTTAAAGAAAATTAATCCATCCGTTTGGGAAGTAGCCAAACAGGAAGACATACAGAATCGCTAGACCAACCTCTTTCACATTTCGCATCATCGTGTCAAGTTTGTTATACATACCACGAGTTCGATACCTTATAAGAACTCACTTCTTCAATATTTAGTAACAAAAATAGAGGCCCAAGTTAAGTTGTTAAAAAAACATACTGGCTATTGCTTTACCTTTCCATCTGAAGTGAAATCGAGTTCTGATTATTAGTTAAGTTTCTCAAACTAGGAGGCTGCTTTAGTGAATTTTTTTTAATTATGAGGGTTGGCAAAATTGTCAACATTTTTCAATAGATTTTTTCTTTAAATTAAAAAGCAACATGATGGTAGCCAAGCAAAATAAGGAAAGAAAGTAAGATAATGTACAACATAATCCAGAATAAAAAAAAATCGTTGACGAGGAATGAAACCATGGTTTTGCTGTAATTTTACAGCGCAAGGGAAGAAGAGTTCTAAAATAACAGGCGCAAGAAATATACCTATGCACACATTCTGGAAGACATGATTTCTTCTGGTGCCACGGTAAGTTCTTATTCAAATAAGTTTTGAATTTTGTTTACTTTACTAGTCACGAGAACAAGCTTATTATTAAGTATCAACAATTTAAAACAGGTATATTTCATGTAAAAATTAATCAAAAAATTGTGTAAATTTCAAATTGTCACATGGAGTTATTACGAAACAAATAAGGAAAAACAGGTATTCGAAGATCTTAATTATATTTTAAAATTTGTAATAATATGGAACTTGCATATACGAAACAAGTTTTAGCACATTACTTAATCGATTTAATGGTACATTTGTGCCTTTATTAAATCGTATAAACTCTAAGTAAAAACCCAGTGTAAACTAGTAAATTCTTGTAACCTTGTGAGTACCTGTGATTTTTTGTATAATATAACACATATTATATAAAATAAAGTTTCCCACGTATAGTTGCATGAATATATTTTTGCAATAAAGATTTCTGTCTCCAAACATTTGACTCTAAATGTGTTCCGTACAAACATTTCTGTTTGTTTGTCATTCTTCTGATTTTGATTTTGATTTTAGTCACAAACCTGATATTGCTAGCGCCTCTTTAATAGTTGATGATGCCGAATCAAAGCATTTCCGGTCGTAAATCGCTTGCTGATAATGTTAATTTTGCAACTGGTTAGGTAAAGGTGGCAATCACATTATTTATAATCAAATTCAATATTTTCCATGTTTACTCATAGACCTAGATATTATTCTAATTTATCAATTGATTGTTAATAAGAGTTTTACGAATCGATGACTGTTATACAAGTTAAAGTAGCCACATAAAATAGCTGTTTGATCGAAGAAGTTCATCAGAGATTTGTGAAGTGAGTAGTTCTTACCAATTTTTTGATTGAATGGATTAACTATTTAATTGTCTATCTTCGAAGAAGATGCATGAGTCAGAATTGTATGTTAATCAAGACAAGACAAAGAAAGAATGCGATTGACTTTTTGGCTTTTGTTTTTGGTCAAATGAACATATTGTATGTACTAAATTTTAAATTATGTATTATAATTATTAAATCAAATAGGAAATGCGAATAAATTAAGTTCGTGAACCAGAATTGTCTTTTTAAATATTTAAGTCGTTGACAATCATCTGGAGAATTCTGTAATACAGAAATTCGTCATTAAAATTTCGAAACAAAGAAATTAAAAAAAAATAAAATTCACGACTAGGTCGCATGAAGTTGCTCTTATGTAAAAGTATTTTGGAATTTAAATTGTCTATAAATAAAAAAGCATGGATTTTATTAGAGCAAAATGTTCAAATGCATAACATTTCCATCTGATTTCTATAAAAGTATGAATCTTTGCAAGCAAAGTTTAATAATCATTTTATTATTAAATTTAATAAGAAATTTCTTTTGATTTTTTCTAGAAAAAAATTCAGATGCCAATTTTAAGTATTTAATAATAAAGGCGCAAAATTTTAAACATTTAAGACCAGCTCTAAATCAATTTTAGAATGGGAGTCCACTCTAAATATTATGTATAAAACGAGAACCGACTTTTTGTTAATTTAAAATGACATAAACTCTACTTTAACGTTAAATAGCAATATTTCAAATTTTGCGCAATAGATTTTAGAAAATAATTTCGAAAATTAATCGTTCAAACGTTTAAAAGATATTAGCACAAAATTTTAAATATCCCAGTATTGAGATATTAGTATATGATACTAGTTAAGAATTTGCTAGCTCTAAAGTAGAATACTCTTTCTAAATTTTAAAAATATTGTAACTATTATCAAACCAATTCATTATCTTAATGAATTGCTTCTGAACACACCTAAAACAATGGCAGTTCGTGTAAAAATGTAACTAAACAGATCTTTTTGACGTTTGCAAACATCAAAGAGTCATATGAAATTGGCACGCTACTAAAAAATTAAAATAGGTATTCGATGAACTTAATTAAAAGGGTAGACAAAGTATGATGCTATATTCGATTAAGATTTGCAAAATCGTCGTTTCAACCTATTTTCACACTAAAACAGTTTTAACATCGTTCATCTAAAATTTTGAGCCATTGATTTTTCAAAACAAAAATGGATTTTTTTTTTTCAAAAACCCAACAAATATTTTTTCGAATAATTTTGCATACAATATTTTTTCAGAGGAGCTTCTTTATATAATTTTGGATAAAATCGTTAGAGCCGTCAATGAGAAAACCGTAAATAAAAAAAAAAAAGATTCTATAACTTTTTTTCTAAATTTTTTTACCAAAATGTAGTCCATGCCTAAAATATCACGCCTAAAGAAAATATCGTTAGAGCTGTTTTTTTAGAAAAATATAATTTTGAATGACGGCTTTATGGCAGGTACCGTTAGTTTAAGAGCTAAAAAGATTCAATTTTTCCGAAGACCCTTAAGTACCGAAATCAGTGGTTTAGATTGTAGGTCGAGGTACATACAAGCAGATATACTCCCTTTTTTTTCTAAATGCGAAAATTGCCCTATAGTACCTACATATAAGTAAAAATAAGCAAAAATATACAAAATTCGTAAACATTTTTAAGAAAAAATTTTGGAGCGCCAACTTTAAATTTGTTTTATTATACAAATAAAAATTCAATTAAAAAAGAAAATATCAACCCGTTTTTGAGAAATCGAATTTTTAAATTTTAATTCAAAAAATATTTTTTTTAAAGTTTTGAAATGCAATGTTTTTGAAAGAGTATGAGAAATTAATATTTCGAAAAAAATAGTTCTATGAAAGGTACAACATAGTAGTATCTTAATTTCGAATTTTTTTGTATTAAATTATAGATCGTAAGAATTAATCGAAAGAAAAAAAATTGTATCATAATTCTACGAGTCGTTTTCGAGAAAAAAAGGTTTTTTAAAATCATTTCTTAAAATAAATATGGTGGACATGGTTCTTCTTATGTAAAATAGATTGTATATTGTATTAAGAAACTTTTAACCGTCAACTTTTCAGAAGAAAATCGAACATGGGTCCTTAGAAATATTGAGTTTTGAAAAAAAATTAAATTTTTTTATAAATTTAAAAAAAAAATGCTTTACGGTTGTACAGTTTTTGGATTTAATAAAAAAATGGTTTCCAAGTTAAAGCTAAGCAATGCTTGAAAAAACATTTCCCAAAAATAGTTATAAATATAACCCCCACCTTCTTGGATTTTTAAAAAAATATTCAATTTTTTTTTAAACTCAATATTTCAAAAACCATATGTATGTACTTCCTTTTTAATTATTATAAATATACATATATTTTTCTAAAAATAACGGTACCTATTATACAAATTTTAGAAAAAGGTTTTCAATAATCGTAGTTTTCTCGAAGATTTTTTTTTATATTTCAATAAAAAAAATTAAATTAATATATTACTGACTTCTCTACCTACCATAGGAACATTGTTTCAAATTTTGAAATTGTCATTAACCGGCAAAACGGATTTCAATGAAATTTTGTACATAGAAGCTTCCAAGAAGTTCGAAAAACATTGCCTTTTGAAAAAAAAAACTCAATTTTTGTCTATTTTAAAAATTCCATATCTCAAAAACGGGTCAATATAGTTCAATATTTTTTTTTTGAAATTAAATTATTATTCGTAGATTAATAAAAACTTTAGTTTGCATGCAAAAATTGTTTCTTAAAAATTTTGTATATACATATAACTTATTTTAAAAAAAATAACCACTACAACGATCCATTGTTGCTGCTAAAAGAAATAGCAAGGGGACCGAAACAAAAAATGGGCCCAATATACAATAATTCGACAATAGAAAAAATACGTACACCAAAACAAAACAAAAATGTATTCAAAAACTTTTGAAAACAATTAAATTCGAATTAAATTAATATCTTAAACTTAAATTCACATACAAAAAAAAAAATACAAAACAACAAAACAGAAACAGTTCTTAATTACAATCAGTGCCGGATTAGCCACTAAGCAAGAGTAGCAAATGCTACGGGCCCCGCGCATTTGGGGGCCCCGCGCACCAACCTTTTCTGACCATAAAAAAGTATTATTTACATATTAGATTTAGTCACAATTACTAAGAAGAAAATATTTGCATCAAAATGATCAACTAAAATTTTATTTTTCTATCTGCTGGTCTTACCAAAAATTATGTTTCGCACCGCACCAAACGCAAATTGGACATGAAATTCAGGTATTTATTGTCACCATTGATAACGTACTCACTGCTTTAGGTAAACGTAATATGAACAGTTATCGTAAAATTGCTGGCATTTTCGAAATATTCCGAGAGCTAAAATCTCTTCCTGATTCAAAATAGCTTTTTTGGCCTTTAGTCCACAAAAACTGGCGTTTCGTCCGGGGGATCGCACATGGACTCATCAGTTGGCTGTGAGGACCTTGTCAATACGCAATTTTTATTGAATTCAGTTCATCTTACATCGATTTTTTGACAAAAATCCAATGATGATGATTATCCAACCAAGATTAAAATTATAATCATTAACGTTGGAATATTTTGCCCGTGGCCGAGCATTGATTCTATATGAAGGTTTTTATAATACAAATTCTATATACTACTGAAATAAATCAGCCTAGTAGAAGAATTAACACTATTAATGAATTTGTTGAAAATAGCAAAATATTTCAACGTTAATGATTACAATTTTAATCTTGGTTGGATATAGTTCACATTGGATTTTTGTCAAAAAATCGATGTAAGTTGAACTGAATTCAATAAAAATTGCGTATTGACAAGGTCCTCACAGCCAACTGATGAGTCCATGTGCGATCACCCGGACGAAACGCCAATTTTTGTGGACTAAAAGCCATAAAAGCTATTTTGAATCAATAATTCAACAAGTCCATTAATAGTGCTAAGTCTTCTACTTGGCAGATTTATTTCAGTAGTATATAGAATTTGTATTATAAAAACCTTCATATAAAATCTCTTCCACCAGAATAATTAAAAATCTGCAACCATTGTAAGTGCTTACGCAGATGATTTGGAGGATAGTCTGGGCAACGAATTAGTGCAATTCGCTTCAATGCTCAATTCTGATGTGGCTAGTATTATTGACAGCAGGAATCATGAGGCTCTGGAAATGCAGGTTTACAAGCTGTTGATAAATAATTCTTTACAATCTTGTTTCCCGAACGTTGAAATTGCTTTGCGCATTTATTTGTCTCTCATGATCACCAACTGCAGTGGTGAACGAACTTTCTCAACATTAAAACGTGTTAAAAATTAATTGAGGAACACGATGAGCCAACAACGTCTTAATCTCCTCAATTTAATGAATATTGAACATGATTTACTCCGAGAAGTCGATATCAACAGCATTATTTATAAATTTTCCCAAATTAAATAAATAAAAGTTTGTTTGTAACAGTTTTGTTTTATATGTTTGTGATTTTGTCTCCATGTTGTATATATTTATTTGAATTTTAGTAAAGAAAAATATTTTGATTTTGTTAAAACAATTTTAAATATTTTATTTTTAAATATTTAAATTTTACAACATTTATTTAATAAATATACAAAAGCGACGCGTTTCGGAAGTTTACTCCATCATCGGGCTTTTTACAATTTAAAATTGTTTTAACAAAATCAAAACGTTTTTCTTTACTAAAATTCAAATAAGTTTTGTTTTATTTAATACCATAAACTTCATAAGACGCCTAACCTAAAACAGTCTAAGGGCCCCTTGATAGAATTTGCTACAGGCCCCGCGCTGGCTTAATTCGACACTGGGCAAAACGGATTTCAATGAAATTTTGTACATAGAAGCTTCAAAGAAGTTCGAAAAACATTGCCTTTCAAAACTTAAAAACAAAATATTTTTTGATTTTTTGAAAAAAAAACTCAATTTTTGTCTATTTTAAAAATTCCATATCTCAAAAACGGGTCAATATAGTTCAATATTTTTTTTTTGAAATTAAATTATTATTCGTAGATTAATAAAAACTTTAGTTTGCATGCAAAAATTGTTTCTTAAAAATTTTGTATATATAAGCTTATTTTTAAAAAAATAACCACTACAACGATCCATTGTTGCTGCTAAAAGAAATAGCAAGGGGACCGAAACAAAAAATGGGCCCAATATACAATAATTCGACAATAGAAAAAATACGTACACCAAAACAAAACAAAAATGTAAGTATTCAAAAACTTTTGAAAACAAAATTAAATTCGAATTAAATTAATATCTTAAACTTAAATTCACATACAAAAAAAATACAAAACAACAAAACAGAAACAGTTCTTAATTACAATAAATAAATAAAAAGAAGTTAAGCATGCAAAAGCATATAATATAGTATATATGTATATATTAGTATTATTTATTAAATATTGTCTTCCTGTATAAGACAAGATTTTTTTCTGAACCCAGTTTTACAAATCATTTCTGGTTTTAATTAAATTAAATTTTAATCTTAAATTCATTTGAATCGTTTTTAAATTTCCCTATTTTATACCAATTTTGTTTTGTATCATGGATTTTAAATGTGGTTTGAAAAGCCTTATCCCCAGATTTTATCTCAAGGAGTTTATATTCTTCAATGTGTTTTCCTGAATTATGTAGATACCAGCAGCAATTTTTTTAAGAGTAACATTTTAGGGCCGATTGGGCAATTTCTTAAAAAGTTGGGGCCGCGGGAACCGAACGCAAAAAGGGACATACTTTTTTTCAGCTCCAACTACTAAAGGAGTTGTTTTAGTCATTTAAAAAATTAATTTCATGGTTATGAACATATTTCTCTTGTAACATTAATTTTTTAATTTTTTTAGTCTTTTATATAGAAACAAGTTCGTCCAATCCAGTCATGCATTTTATTTAATAAGGTGTACGTCTATCTCTGCTAAAAAATGATACTTTCGAATTTTCGATTTAATCCTATGTAGTGTGCGGACTGCAGTCTCACATTGCTCTTCAAACATCAACTAAATTCTTAGCTGTATTTGGAGAATATGTCATATAAAACAGCTATTCTCTGAAAACAAATTTATCTAAAAATTTCAAAAAAAATTATTTCCAAAATTTCAAGAGAATTTATTCATATAAAATGAATTCTTCCCTTTCGTTATGATTAATAATTGTTATTCCCAAAATTGTTCTTGTTTTCGATTTTCAATTACGTACACAAAGTAAAGTTTACATAAATGTACATAAAGTTAAGGAATAGCAGAATCTGTCAAAATTTATCTCAAGAACAATGTGCCGAACAATTATATCGTACTAAATTGACAGATAAATCATGTACCGTCAGAAACAGAAATTTGATTTTTTCGTTGAAGCTGCGCACCTTTTGGTGGAAATGCAATGCTTTGGAGAGAATTTTATATGGGATCGTGGCGCTTTAGGTTAGGTTTTAATAAAAATATTATAAATTTTGAATTTTTTTCTGTTGAATATTAAAAACAAAAATTTTTTCAAACCATAGATTTGATAGAAAATTTAAATTTTTAACAAAAAATAATAAAATTTTCAAAATTCAAATAAGTTTTCAACTTAAAGCATATCAAAAATATTGTAAATATATTGTAGTTCTTTTGTTTTAAGACGGTTTTCAGTTTCTAACCAAAAACCATTTTTTCAAAGAGGAATCCTCATTGAACGGTCAATTAAATATTTAAAGGCACTTTATGAGGAAGTTTGGACCGAATTTTTTTTAACTGCACTACAGACACCCTGTATGCAAGTAAGTTCAAACTCGCGATAGCAGCAACACCTGATCAATCTATGTATTTCATTTATTCTCTTCTATAAATTTTTTTTAAACTTGGTATACGACCGATACAGGTAAGCAAGTACAACGCCAACGGTTCCCCCTAACGTCTGCCAAAGTACTTTAAAAAAATTAATAATAGTGATAACTTTCGAAAATATAAAGATATCTGTTCGTTTCTGTCTTATGAGACTAATAAACAATCTTTGTGTCCATATTCAAAGATAAAAGTCTTCCCCCAAAAGACTTGAAACATCTCCTTGAATCGAATCAATTTTGTGTAAAAGATGTTTTATATATAGAAATTAACTTTATTGAATTGCGGACATCCGGAAATCAATCAAATTGCGGTTGCACAGATGGCTTTTGTCGGACTGAATTCATCTCAAGGTGTAATAGACATCATAAGGAGCTGTTTAAAGCCATCACTCTTTCATTTAAGATTACAGTTAAAACATTAAAATGAATATCCCACCATTAGGTTGATATGTTAAGTCCTTAAACTAAAATACAAATCCAGGTTTGCAAGTTTCTATACAACAACCGACAAAAATAAATGCAAACCACATCGTTCTGGCCCCCGAAACGAAGTTGTGGTGAAGCCAAACCACATCGACTTCCGTCTTCGACGATTGCCTTGCCGAAAACTTAATTTTCCAGGAGTTGTGCATCAATGATGGCAATGGCATTCATGTGTAAGTGCAACAAGTTGACCTCTCTCGTTCTCGAATTCTACTATGGGCATCTTCTGGGAATATACATAAAGGGCTCCTGGGTTTCTGGAGAGTGTGAGAAAAAGTTCAGGGAGTTTGCAAGATGAATTCCTTTTATTTTTAATGAAATTTGTTCGTGAACTGTATTCATCAAACTATATCGCCAAACGACAAAGGCTGGCACGCATGATCTTTATTCAAAGATGCAAAACAGTTCGGGTCCCCTTGAATCCCGATTGTAATCAAATACCTGAGCAAAGGCAAAAATAAGTAAAAAAAAAAAAAAAAAGGCAGAACTCATTTAGAATCGACGACCCTTCCATTGCATGTCAATCTGTTTCTTTTTTGCCAAGTTCAGTTGATAGGTAGGTTACCCACTCCCATGTAAGTTATTGGCCTGGTCTGTTGATATTGCTGCTGATGAGGCGGCTGCATTATGCGTCAATGCTGCTGCTGCTGCTGCTGCCAAAGAGTGAGAAAAGGGCTCGTTGAGCGGTGAATTCCTTGTTTCCAGTTCCAGGTTACAATAGTTGGAGTTCATGAGTTATTTTTTTGTTTGCTGCGTTTTTATTGTTTTCGCTCGAACGAGTATCGCTCCGATTTTGACTAGCTTCAGGGAAGCAGGAGGAATACGATGGGCAGGAGGGCGGGTTGGCTCTTGGAGCGAGCTCAAGGAATATCGCATGCTATTGTTGTACTTTGTACAAGGTGAAATTAATATTACGACAAAATATTATTTTCCAATCGGTAAACATACACTTTATTGAACCGATTGAATTTCAATTGTTGTCGAGAGGCGACGTTCTTGTAACGTAACTTTTATAAGAATCTTGTAGTCTAACTATAGCTAAGCTATTTACCTTTATCACCGAGACACTGCGAGATGAGGGTTGTTCTTGATAAAAACTGTTTGCTGTATTTTCTTTTTTTTTATAAATTTTATCAGGCTTCACATTGGCAGACTTATCTCCTTTGGCTCGCTTGTACGAGTGAATGTACTAAAGGAGAGATGCGCGTGCTCGAGCATCTCTAGTTGCTGCTCCGGGTGTTCCTTTGTACAAATGTAATTTGAGAAGGTACTGATTACTCGTACCTACTGATTCTGAAGCTTGGACGTGGCTCATCATACCACTGTTTGTTTTTTTTTTTCTATTTTAATAATATTTTTTTTATTAATTCGCCTGGTTGATGTATTCACAGGATTTATGTATCTAAGCTTTCAGATTTTTGGTTAAGATTTTGGTAAACTCAATGCCGGGAAACTCAGCCCAGATAAGGTCAAGTTCATGAAAATGAAATCATCATGGCTGATCTAGACCATTAATTAATCTAACTTATTGATAGATAACATCATCACATCTAGGCTTTTATTAATTGGTTTTGATAAAGGGAAATAAAGTTGGAGTTGATTTAATAGTGTATACCTTTACTTTTCTTTTGTTTAAGACTCAGAAAGTAAGATTTGATCATAGTAGCGAGGTTCTCAATTTTCATTGGTGGTGTGAGCGTATTGACATAACCCTCGCTGACGAAATGTAATGATGTGAGGTAAACCAGCCATTAATGATTTTCTTTAAATGCTTTTGACAGGTTCTATCATTTTTGTCCTTACCCCAGTATAACAGTTCTGACAAAGCTAATTTCCGATATACTTGGCAGATTATAGTTATTGTTGATTGCACCATGAGCAATTTTGACAAAGCAGAAGTATCGACTTAGATGATGGCCTTTTGGTTTCCAGCCAGGAGATCCTTAAAAGAATAACAAATAGCAAATAGCACTGGTGGAACTTTGGTCTAGCGAAACCATTATCATCTGTCTGAGTATACACTTCCACCAACCCCGTCAAGAACTGTCTACCATACTGCCAAGCCGCATGTTAGAAGCGCTTCGATTGCCGATTTGTATAGCCAGTGTATAATGCGGGGTTGAAGCCTCCATTTATTCCCTATTGTTCTTTTGTAAAAGAAAAGAATACTAGTGGTACACCTTTAATAGTATCGAAGAGGAAGGGCAAGATATGTTTTGTGAGGGTTAACACCCAGTCCAAACCCAGTTTGTTAGTTTGTTTATAAGTGATATTTTAGGGTATAAGAATGCTTTCCTGATAGCAATGTCACCCGTATAGGCAATCACTCTGTAACTCTCCGCTTCTAGACTCAACAGCACATTGGCTACTAAGTTCCAAAAAAGGGGATTTAGGACACCGCCTTGCGGCTTAGTATACACGTTTCTTCATTCTTCGAAAATTAAAAATATGTTGAGGAACTGAGAATAATCAAGATAATCTTCTCAATTACTTATACCATTTTTCCTGGAACTTTGGGCCGAAAAGAAGCCGCAATCGCGTGGGATCCTGTAACGAAGCGTTCCATGCTTCCACCAATATCAATTATAAATCATTGTTCAACCATGATTAAGCAGTCGTCGCCGCAGCAACAGCCGACGACACCCTACCACGCAGCAGCTACCGACGACACCAGGCACGTCGGTCGGTAAGATAAGGGATTTAATACCAAGCTCTAATATAATACGCAGTCATTATAAGATCATGACGTCACAGCCGAGTGAACATATTTCGTAATTTTCGTTCGACCTTTATATAATTCGCATGCAGTTAATACAGAAAATATAACAAGACGACCTCCTTTTGGGAAGCAAAGTCACTTGTTTGCTACGGTCGGAGCTGACGAGCTCGAGCTTAGCTTACAAGGCAACTGAAATTGTCCAGCTATTTCGTTCCATCAGTTTGGTTCGAAGAATAAACATCCTAATTGCCACCAGGGGCTTTGGTACCTGCTGATCTGCCTGTGTTTATACATTGGCTGTGCCTACCAGGGTCCTTAAACCTGCCGATCTAGTGCCTACCAGGGGCCCTAAGCCTGCTGATCTAGTGCCTACTAGGGACATTAAACCTGCCGATCTAGTGCCTACCAGGGGCCCTAAGCCTGCTGATCTAGTGCCTACCAGGGGCCCTAAACCTGCCGATCTAGTGCCTACCAGGGGCCTTCAACCTGCTGATCTTGTAAGCGCCAAGAGCGTCCGCACTTGTAAAAGAGTAACCCGATACCGAATACCAGTTAACGAAGAAACCAGATGCCAGAATAGAGCTTTCTAAAGGAAACCAACAGGACCACGATACAAGGAAAATAACCGAAGTTTACCAGAAACACCATACAAGGTGTAAATTAATTGAATACAAGAATCTTTTAGTTGTTATATGAATTTAAGATTTGTTTTCAATAAAGATTTTGTATAAGGTTTTAAAGACCTTCCTACTGAAGTTTCGTGTTTTCTTCAAAGCGACCCTGGAAATCCGACTAGTAAAACCTCGGCTGGAAAGCAAAAAGCACATCACAATCCTTAAAAATGGCCATATTTAATTAGCAAAATAAAATTATGTTTTTCATGATGAAGGCTTGAGATAGATTTTTTTAAATTTTTGTTCAATTTACTTTTATGTATAAAAATCAATCAATAACGGGTCAGAATTCATTTTAGTTTCAAAAATAAGATGACTACGACTAAATTTTTAACTTTCAATACAAAATTTGACAGTTTGGTGTCAACAAAAAATTAAATGTCAAACGAAAATGTGTAAATGTTAGGTGTGAATGCCTTATGCGAGAAACAGATTGGCACAGCAACTTCAACAGCAACTTTGACAACCACGTAACTCTTTTTAGAGTCAATGGTTGTAAATGGCTTTGATTACATTAGCACAGCAACTTTGACATCGACATCCACGTTAGACCTAAATCCTAAATTCGATGTCGCTGTGCAAATGCTACCAAATTTTAAGGCGAAATTTGTCAGTATTATCAATCAAATGAAAATGTGACAACCATCTTTTTATTTCAAGTATTTATTTTGGTTTTGACAATGGAAGGATTACTAAAAAAAATTAATATTAGTACGACAAATTGCGCAAGTCGTATATTTATCATATTATGTATGGCAAAATCATTTCGCATTTGAAACTATTTTGATTATATGCTGTCAAAAACGCTGTTTACGTTGTAATCTATTTCACAAGACTTTTAATGTTGAAGTTTTCGTTGCTGTTAAAGTTGCTGTGTTAATCTGTTTCTCGCATTACAAATACCGTTTTAGGTTTGGTGTGAAAAGAGTTATGTATATATAACAACACCTTATGTTGCTAATTCTCGTTCTGTGTAAATCATTATAGAGTAGTCATAACCCCTTGTGCTTCTTATCCCTTATACTAAAAAAATTGTTTGTAGTTTTATTTCAATCCAAGATAATTGTTTGTACATTTTTTTTTCTTCATATAAAAATTAAATAAAATAAAAAAAAAGCTTCTAAAAGAAGTAAATATTTTTTGGAAAAAATATTTTTCCAAAAAGGACGAGCGATTTGACTTTTTTGTAAGATTTCTTGGACACCGTTTTGAGTAAAAAACATTCCTTTTGTCCAAAAAACAAAAAGGTAAGTAGAAAGTTTTAAGCAAATTGGTGCATCTCCTTAGGCTGTACCGGAACCGACAGACAGACGGCTAGATCTTGTGAGACCAATACAAATCTCGAGATGAATTTTTTTTACAAACCCACAATTTGTCAAATACATACAGAATTCGTATACATATGTATCTGCATATCAAAAATTAAAATAGATATACATAAATATTCTATATAATGTACTCAGTTGCTTTGAGTAGAAACTCTTTTAATTGGTTGACAACCAGAGTGCGCGAGTTTGTAAGTTTGCTTTAGTAAAAAAAACATTTGGTTTAGCTATGTATGTATGTACATAATAATCTTTTATGTTGCGGTTGTTTTTTTTTCAGTATTAAATATAATTGGATACACAAAAATATTATTTTAAAAATAAACAAAAACCTCAATTTAGAATGGAATGATTCAAAATCAAACAAAGTGATTATTTTTTATTATAAGGAGAGATTATTTATTATTTAGCTTATTAATATTTCTATTCGTTTATTTAATTTCTAGCAAAATGCCTTTTACGAACTTTGTGAAATTTTTTAGTCAAATGTGGTAATTGTAGATAAAATTCTTTATTTCAATGCATTTTTACAAAAGTTTTAAATTAAGAATACGCTACAACATAAAGTATATAATGTAGCAATCACAGCTTTCAATGCTACATTGTTGTAAAACAACTTATAGCAAATTTTTGGTACATTCATACAATAGAAATTTTTAATGTAGAAACGGAATTTTTTTGATGTGTAAACATCCTTGCCAGCGGTAGAGTGAATCGAAAACGTGAGTAAAACTTATACGTTCCGTGTAACCCGTTACGGTTACACGTTCCGTGTAGCAACCTACCTTACCGACGATTGCATTTAACACCATGTTTACATTGGAAATATTGCGTACTTAAGACATCGTGTTTACATTGAAAACTTTGAGTACTGAAATCTCGATTTTATTACTTTCCATTGCTTGCTAGAACTTAATTCAATCCCTTAACATTTCTTCACCTCTCGACCAATATGGTGTAAAATTTCATAGCGAGTTCATTTAATGTCTTTAAAATATCCACTTCACATTAGTGATGGACGATAACATTTTATTTTATGCTCGCAAAAAATGCATTTTCAGAGTTGACCTTTAAAAATCTAAAAAATTTTGTTCAGGGCAAACAGTTGACATCTGCAACGAAATATTCTCGATACGTCAAAATTTAATTTGTCTCTTATCTGTCATACCATATAATTATTTTAATAATCGAATTAAATATTCTTTATTATATCAAAATATACTTTTAGCATTCACTATATCAAAATATAGATCGTTCTCCATCTGTCAAGCTATGAACTGGATGATGACTACGGCTAGGCGCGCACATTCAATTTTTAGTTTCGCAACTGCTTGGTTCGAGCAACTAAAAAGTTTGTGGTTTGACACAAACTAAAACATTGCCTAAAATGAGTTCGCTATTTTGTGTAACATATAATTATATGCACCTGCGCGGACATTCAACCAAATAGTTCATCTGTTTTTTATAAGCAACCAAACAGTTGTGCAACTAAAAATGTGCGCGCCTAGCCTACGACTTCAATTGATTAAAAAATTTAGTTTTTGCCACTTATAATTTCATTACAACGTGGGAATGATGTCAATCGGTTTATAAATCTCTGACAGAGGGAGTAAGATAAAGTACAGAAACCTAAAAAAAGAAGTTAACGGATTGGTTTGATTTTGAAATCTAGGCTTGTCAAAAAAAAGTTTTGACATTTTCGCAGCATGACAAGTACATTTGTTGGCGGCGTTAAGCCAGATATACATTGTTCAAATGCATGGCAAGCACGTGCAAGTCTATTATTTCAGTGGCGAAAGAACGTTGCCCTTTATGAGTTTTTTTTTGTGCAAAATTGAGTTTTTACGATTTTTTTGAGATTTTTGTAATTTTATTCGAGTAATTTGTTTTGGTTTGCTGTTTTAATAGTTTAATCAGTGGTTATGCTGTGCTGTTTTCTCATCTCTACAACCTACTATACGCAAATGAACCAATAAATACATGATCAATCATCAATATTGCATATACATTATACAATATTTCTATGCAGCACGCTAGATTGAAAAGATTTGGATTTTTCTTCAAGCCTACATCCGATCTAAAGATGTGACTTTTTCACTAATACACTTACACGTGCTTGTGATGCATTTGAACAATGTATACGAGTATCTAGCTTTTAACGCAATTGCTGAGGTTGAGAAATATGCGGAGTTATCGTTCATTCTTCTTAGTGGTTTTCTTTTTTTATATTTGGCGTCCGCTCAGTGAAATTGACTTAACTAAGTAGAGTAAGGAGTGCGAAGAGATGACTCCTTTTCGCATGAACAAAGTTAACTTATATTAAAAATCGCTGTGTTTAAAAGCACAGATGCACTCGAAAGGAAGCCAAAAGAGAAACAGAGATTAAAATCGGATTCGTGTAAAAACAGTCTATATTCTATCAGATAACATCTCTGTTTGAATATAAGCGTAAAAATATAATGCTGTCTCAAGCAACATCCCTGTTTAAACATAAGTCAAACAAACTTTACGTTACGTAGCGGAGTCCACTTACTCCTAACACGCCACGAACTACTTCATCGAAGCATATTGTCGATAAGGTTTTTGGGTCATGTGAAATGAATAAGTGTGGACATGGCATGCAGTGCGAACTCTGGGAATCGAAGTAGACATGGCGTGTAAAAAGGACTAAAATAGTTCTTCGACACAATTTTTTATGTAGTGGCTTTCATTTGAATATATATCTAAAGTCACAAACTAGTACGATTGCGTTGTATGTTTATTGGGTACGTTCGATAACAAAAATATTCGGCACTCGGACGAACGTTTATGTTTACACATCTTAACCGTGAGTCCTGGCACTCACACTTTTTTTTTAAAAAAAGAATTTGATAAACTTAAGAGTAAACACGTTCTTAAACCCTAAACAATGACTGGATACACACAAAAGTTTGCCAATGTAAGTATTTTTTATTAAAACATATATTATAAATATTATTTGGTTAATTTTTGTGTTTTTAAGTTGGAAACAGAGAAACGAATGCCTGTTCTACAAAAGACCCTGTTTGCTGCATTGGGAATATTGTGTACTTATTACTTATACATACATCGTATTTACATTGGAAACTTCAAAAAAAATTTCGTTTATGGTGTAAATGGATCGAAATCTCGATTTAAATAAGTACTTTCCATTGATTGTTAGAACTAGATATCTTCATTCTCCCAACGCTTCTTCACCTATCAACCAATATGTTAGAAAGATGAAAAACGAAAAATTCTATTGCAGGTTCATTCAATGTTTTAAACAACTCCCTTTCACGTTAGTGATGGACGATAACATTTTATTTTGTGCTCTGGAAAAATGCATTTTCAGAGTTGACATTTAACAAAATCCGAAAAATGTTGTTTTTTATTATCTACTCCGGAAAATACATTTCCATGGCAATTGGTTGAAATTTGCAACGAAATATTCTCGGTACGTCAAAGTTTAATTTTCCTTATCTGTCAAACCATATAATACCAAATTTCGAATTAAATATTCTATATACATACATCAAATTGTGACTCGTCCTCCATCTGTCAAGCCATGAACTGTATGATGACTACTAGTTTTCTGCTCATATATACTTTGACAATTTCCGTTACAAGATATGAATGATGTCAATCGGCTTATAAATCTCTGAGAGAGGGGAGCCTTAAAAAAAAGTCTCAGGATTTTGTTCAGTGTGAACACCGTCTATAACAAAAACAAAGACATCAACAGCTTGTTATTTCGTGTTTCGTCTTTTTGACATATTTCATGTGAGTTGAACCCAAACTGTCAAAAAGACAAAAGACAAAACGAGCGAAAAAAAAGAATCATGTAATCAGGCTTCAAGAGCCCAGCGACTTGTCAAGCATGCTGGAAGGATTGCAAAATGTTTTGATATTTTGGCTGCATGATAAGCATGTTTGAGATGTGTACACATTCGTGCCAAATCTGAAGCAAATTTAATTTTCCACGAAGTTCTCGAGCTGTGCACATCCTATGAACGTAAATCAAAATAAATTTTATAAGCAATAACGGTAATTCAGGTGGATTTTATTAGATTAATATGAGTTTTCTGCAGACTTGGAATAATAACAATCAAGTAAATTTCGTCATCTAAAATTTCATCTTATACTCTTTTGGTTAGTCGGCCATAGGGCAATATTCTAATGAGAAGTGATGTTTGACAGCATGTTTGACGAATAAGATCTCGAACGAACGTTGATGCTTACACAGCCGGATTACAAATCTATTCAGAATTTTTATGTAGCAATGGGGTTAGGGTATAGTAAAAGTTCAAAAGTCTTGTAAGATTTCAATCAGTATATTTTGTTGTTGCGCCAGATCGTGAATACCTCTAATCTAATTGCTGACAAGCCTTGAACCTAGAGAATTGTATTCTCTTTTTATTTTACTCAATTACACTAAGTTGCATCAAATTTTTGCTTCTTCGTACCAAAAATAGAATCTGGATGGGGTTAGGGTCTCAAGAAAACTCTATATTTACAAAATCAAATTGTACTAGGTATATAGAAACAATAGTTTTGCGGTAAGGAACATTTAAATGTATATTTAAAGGATTTTTCGTAATGTCCGAAGTAACCACATTTTCATGGTATCAAGAAAAAACAATAATAATTTGTCTGACAGGTGCAAGATTTCGCATGAGTGTTTGCCTTCTGCAAGATGCAGATAAGCCCTATAGATGTAATTCTCAGATCAATTACAGTGAAAGCTCTAATAAGCGGACACTCATGGTCCCCCAATTTTTGTCCGGTTATGAGAACTGTCCGGTTAAGGGAAAGCAACATCACGAACATCTTCTTTATTTATGAAATCTCTGCAGCTTGTGTTTTTCCAATATTAAATCTAAAAAACTTTGCATAGATAAAATATTTCATGTCGTGGCTGAAAAAAAAAACAAACCTTTTTGCCAAAGCGCGAACCAATAAGTTTTTGTTGCCCAATGCATTGGCAATTTACAACTTTTTTGCCTCACCCTTTTTTACCGTTATTTTAACGGACTGTGCTCTAGTGAAATAGCCAGCTGCATTCCTCCACTTAAACAATTCAACCGTAATATTCGCACTTATGGGAATGCCCATCAGTTTACCCTTGAGCCCAACTTTAGGCGTACTGTGAAGTACAGAGATTCGTTCTTTAGCCGTACTACGCTAATGTGGAATTCCTTACCACGCTCTGTCTTTCCCAGTCATTGCTATGTTCAAAAATTCAAAACCAATGTACACCGACACCTCCTTTCTGACCTCTCCCATTTTTTCCTATTGCTCACACTGTGTCTCTGACATATTAAGGGTATAGCCTAGTACGCAGATCACGCTAAATTTTATCTCCCATACAAAATTCTCTCCAAAATTTAGCCAAGCTAAAATTATGTTAAGAATTTTAGCTGAGAGGTATGCTGCTCCAGCTAAAAAACCAAAACTTCTCTTCGAACTGTACATAACTTATCTGTCAAAATTTAGCGCACGAAATAATTGTCCGGCACATTTATTCTCGAGCTAAATTTCAATTTCAATTTGAAATGGAAAAATATTTGAATTATATTTAGAAGAATATTTGGTGACGGGTGTCTTACAAGATTTTCGACAACAAAAATCACTCATAATTCATAATTCTCATTCGTTCTCATTCATAATTCTTAAAAAATCATACTTTAAAACAAATTCTTTTAAATCTTTGAAAAAATTCATTTAGAGAACAGCTGTTTTCTGTGACATATTCTCCACAAAGTGCTTATGTAAAAATTTAGCTTGGATTTTAGCTGATTGTTGGAGAAAAATGTGGGAGATAAAATTTAGCGCGATCTGCGTACTAGGCTCATACAAAAAACTTCTGAGTGTGATGAATGAGTAGCTGAAGGAAAGGAAATGACATGTGTAAAAACGAAACGCGATGAAAAAAGGGAGCCATATCCTCTCAAAATTACACCAACTAACCCCAGTAACTAACTCGGGAAATCCCTGTCCAGTTATTAGAGCTTCGCGTCTGGTTATCGGAGATTTTCTATAGATTTACTTACGTATTAAACATAAACTGTACTGAGAACAGATCTGCTGTTCTTTTCCGTTACATTTTTCAGAAAAAATAATCCCTAAATAACATAATGTGTCCGCGTATGGGAGGTTTTCTATCTAAAATAGACAAGAAAACGTGTCCGCGTCCGTTTATGAGAGTGTCCGTTTATAGGAAAGTTATTTGTATGAGATTTTCGAAAAAAAAGTTCGTTCCCGAAAATGTGTCCGTTTAAGGGAGCTGTCCGCTTATTGGAGCTGTCCGCAAGTAGAGCTTTCACTGTATGTCATAAGCCCCTTTCTAAGAACTCCGAGAACCAAAATTACAAACACAAAATAATTGTTTATAGTTTTATAAATACTAACTAAAATAGTCAGGTTGGTTGTAAGACAATATTTTTCCAAATTCCGATTGACGGATTGACGAACTTGTCAAAAATCATTGCTAAGCCCTAATTTATTTTCTAAACCTAACTTCAGACACTCAACATATTTTTTTACGAAGCTCTGACAGCAAAATTATTGTATTTTTATTTCTTTTAAGACTCAAGCCTCATTTAAGATCAAGGAACGGCATTTATCCATATAAAAAAAGTTTTCTTTCTTTTTTAAACAGAACAAAAAGTACCATTAATGAAATTAATCAAATAAAAAGAAGGTTGTAACTTTTACAATTGCTCTATTAACGAAATAATATGAATTGAGGAAAAAAACACAAGAAATTGTATCTCAATCTTTATACTTATTTATATGTCTATATCTAAGTATATCTTACCTTGTATGTGCGGTGCATTAGGCTTGTAGCCCTGTCCGTCGGGGGAATTCATTGTACTATTGGAGGATGAGTGATTACTGGCTAATGGTGGTAGCGATGAACCAGTAGTAGGAGCCTTACGTCTTAATGTCTCTAATTCACGAACATGACTATAGAATGGAGGATCCAGAAAGGGTCGTTGACCCAAACCGACAGCCCGATATTGATGACCACCGGGTGGACCTATGGAAAACGTAAAAAAAAACCGTAAATAAATGTGAAAAATTAGTTCAATTTATCGTGTTTAGTAGTACAAATGAGTAATTAAGCTGGGGACTTCAAAAACTCCGAACTGATTGAGCTAAGCAAATCATCTAATCTACAGTATTGGATTGGGAGTATTGCAGCAACGTACCCAAAAAGTTGCAGTGTTTGTGTGTGTATGTTCGAAATGTTCTTAGAAGTTGCAGATCAAATTTTAAAAATATTTTTTTTTCTTTGAAATATTATACCTAAGTATACTTAGAAGATGGCTTAAGGTCTACGATATTTTTTAAATTGAGTTGTTTATAGAGGTTTTGAACCCATTGCTTTATCGAGGCGAGGAAGAAGCGATTTCCTAGGGTAATCCTTCGTCCGATCTCCACAAAGTTGTCATTCATTGAGTTAATATTTACTCACAAGTAAATCACCTTCTCAACTACATGCATACTTCGAAGTTGTTGCTATCAATTGTGATTTTTTCCCCTAGTATGGAACTGGTTCTTTATTGGATTGGAACTTGGTTGTCTTTTTGTCATCTTATACACTTTACATGAAGATCATTTAGCATCTATGCTGGAAATGCTGCTTAAAATCATCTACTATTTCCTGTTGTTCGGTGAGTAGGTTAACTGCGAAATTTTGATGAGTCTGCGTTCCAACTCGGATTTTTTAATCTTCGCTTGTTGTTTTGATCCTAAGACACCTTCATCTCCCTGATCTGGATGTGGAAGGCCGTCCTAAGCTGTCCGTAATTTCTTTTTTTGGGGCTTTGAATTGGGCATCAGCATTAAAATGTAAGTACGTGTAAGTCGTCTTATACGTGGCATCCGTCGATAAGTACATTTTCGATTTGGACCGTTTAGAGAACGTCAGGTTCTTTTGGGATTCCATAGTCTTGGAAGCCCAGTTCTACTTATTACGCCGTATTACAAGCTTCTCATAAATCTTCTTCTTTGTAGGGTCATGACCTCTATCAGAATAGGCGTATTTGATAAGGCTTATGTTTTCAGAAGTGGCGAAGATGGCATGTGACTTCAGAAAACCCTACAAGAAAAGGTGTAACGGGGTCAAATCGCATAACCTAAGTGGCCAATTCACTTCTCTGCGAGAAATATTTACACTTCATGCATAATGTCAATCATGCCGTCCACGTTAAAGAGTCAACTATGAAGGGCACCTACGAACACTCATTTTTTTTAACAATATTTCATTTCTTTATTTCATCAATCAAAGAACAAAATTCTCTTACAGACTAATAGATAACATTATTTCACTATAGCTATTTTGATATAAACAAAAGAAAATATTTAAATAAGTAATAAATACAAACATCAAGTAGATCTTAGTACATTTAAAACATAAATTTTAAAGGTATCTCTAGTGCAAATACTGAAAAAGTCTAACCTAGTACAAACTGAATTTGCTTCCCTGATGCAACGAGAAACGGTTTCATTACGACCGTAGTTAGTTCTATGAAATTGCTCGTGAAAAACAACATAATCTCTGGAATTATAAGTAGGAACACGAATAGATATTAATTCAAGAAGTTGTGTACATTTAATATGGTAAGTGAGTAAATCACGAATGAACATTATAGCAAAGTATGTATGTCGATTTGCCAAACTATGCATACCAAATAAGAGACATCTAGTTTCATAAGATGGAATAAGAGTACCCCAATGAAGTTTATAATACATATATCTCGAAATATTTTTTTGGATTTTTTTAATTCTTACACACGAATTATTGTAGTACGGGTTCCAAACTGTGTTGCAGTACTCAAGTAAAGATCGAACGAGAGACATATAAAGAGTTTTTATAGTATAAGGATCTGTAAATTCCTTGCTATTTCTTTTGATGAATCCTAACATTTGGTTAGATTTATTCATAATATAGTCAATATGAGGAAGAAAAGAAAGTTTTGTATCAAGGAAAACACCTAGATCTTTCTTTTGTGCAACTCGATCCAAGAAAGAACTATCAATTTGATAGTCATGATAGATCGGGGAGATCGTACGAAAACAAGACATGACTTGGCATTTTGAAATATTTAGATGTAGATAGTTTATATTGCACCATTCTGCCAGTTTATTTAAGTCATCGTTTAATAAAACACAATCATCTGAGCATTTTATACTTCGATATAGTTTAAGGTCGTCCGCAAAAAGAAGACACTGAGAATTTTGAAAGATTTTAGGAATATCGTTAATAAAAAGCAGGAATATTAAAGGGCCTAAATGGCTTCCCTGAGGGACACCAGATGGAACTAATATTTGATTAGAAAGATGATCGTTAAACTTAACAACTTGTACTCTCAAAGTTAAATACGATTTCAACCAATCAAGAAAATTAGAATGAAACCCCAGTTGCAAGAGTTTGTGAAAAAGAATACGATGATTTACGCGGTCAAATGCTTTGGCGAAATCAGTAAAAATTATATCAGTTTGACGATAGGATTCGAAATTATTTACTATATAATTAGTCAATAGTGTAAGATTAGTTGATGTAGACCTCCCAGAAATAAAGCCGTGTTGGAAATCGGATACAAAATCTTTTAATTGAAAAATAAGCTTGTCGCAAACTATTTTCTCAAATAACTTAGGAAGAGCAGATAATTTGCAGATTGGTCTATAGTTAGTTATTTCTTGTTTAGACCCAGATTTAAAAATTGGTGTTATATATGACAGTTTCCAACATTCTAAAAATTCACCTTTCGAGAGCGATAGGTTGAAAATAGCAGTCAATGGAATAGCTAGAGATGTAGCACATTTAAGTAATAAAATTTGTGGGATTCCATCCGGACCTGCCGTATTGTTGGTATCTAAACCTAACAAGGCTGATTCAACTTCAGAAGATGACAAAACCATAGACCCTATATTAATAATGGTAGTAATTTTTGGTAAATTTACATTCTTTGGAGTGTTTGATGAGTACACGGACTGAAAATAAACAGCAAAGAAGTTACAAATATCTTGTACATTACTCGTTGATTCGTTCAAGTACTTCATACAGTTTGGATACCCATTCGTTTTACGCTTAGCGTTAATGTATTTCCAAAAATTGTCACTTTTAAATTTAATATTTGACTCAATAGAAAACAAATAAGCCCGATATAAAAACTTATTTAGCGTATCGAATTCTTTTTGAATAGTCAAATGCTTAGACCGTATATCAGCATTATCGCGATTGGATTTGAGTAGTTTAAAAGATTTATTTTTTCTATTTTTAAGATTTATGAGTCTCTTGTTAAACCATGCAGGATTACTATTAGATTTAACTTTTTTGTTTGGAACAAATCTACGTACAGCTTCATTCACAATAGATACTAGAGTATCATTAGCGTCATTTAATTCGATCTTAGATATAAGCGATTCCCAAGGAATAGATAAGAAATACTCATTCATTGCATCAAAGTAAGCCTTGTTGTAATTAGGTATACAAACATTATCATTCAAAATATTTTTCATGTAGGTATAAAAACATAAGTTTCCTTCTAATGCAACATGATGGACAGAGTTATTGACAATTGGAGTATCAGATTTTTCAACATAAATATTGAACTCTTTATCTACAAAAATAAGGTCAAGTATTCGACCTAAGCTATTAACAATATGATTGATTTGCAACAAGTCAAATTGACTAAAGAAATCTATTAAATTAATTTCAATTTCAGAATTAACATCAAATGGAACTAAAAAATTATCGTCTGAGTCCAATAACCATTTGATATTCCCTAGATTAAAATCACCGATGCAAATAACATGTTGCGATGGATTTAAGTTTTCGAGAATAGATTTACAATTATGTAGAAATATATTATAACATTCACTAGAACTCCTTTTGATAATAAAATTTTATTATTTGGACTTTCTTTTCAATCGTGTTATTTGCCTTGATGATCTGGCATGATGGAATAATATACAACAAATTTGACAGATGTCACCAAAACAACATGGCCGCCACAGACCTCCAAAATCTACATGCGACAATTGAAAAACTCTTTAGAAAAAGAACTGGTTGTTAGGAAGTGTTATATTTTGGAGACCATATAGTCTTTTATATTCGAACCTAATTAATTTAATCGGGTATATTAACCGGGGTCGTTATTTTTTCTTATTTTTCTATCTTTTATCATCCAATAACCTTTTTCCATCTTAAGAGGCAATCTACGGTCTAAGCGGGGTATTATTTGTTAACCTAAGTTTATATGCTGCTATCAGTACCCAAGTGTTACTTGTGTCATAAATATTTTATAATATTATAACAGGTACATACATAGTATGTTGTTTTTTTTCAAAACCGCAATGAATAACAAACAATGAGGTTCAGCTTCAGCTTCTATAAAATAAAAAAGGTGGCCGCAAAATAAAAAAGACTGCAAAAAAGTGTAATTCTTTGACGTTATCCTGACACACTAACCCACAACATGCCACCAGCACAACAGGGATAGTTTAAAGAGAAAAAAAAAAAAACAATGAAACTAGGGTAGGTATACACATTATGCCAATTGCGATGGACAAAAGGTCGCATAATGGTATCTAATTACACAAAACATTCTTCTCTCATTCTAGACAATCTAATGTTTTGACATGGAAGTTAATAAGGAAACCACCTCCTTCATCTCCAGTTTTTTTTTTCGACACACCTCATACTTATAATTTGTATATATGTAGTTATGACATGAAGAGAAGGTCCGATCTGCATCAAACACATGCTTGATGTCAAGAAAAGAACGAAGGATAATATGTTAATTAATGAATGTCGATTATAACAGCAGGATTCTGGGACTGTAAAAATATACTGGAGAACATTTTTAATAACTGTTATATAACCGAAAAAGGTCGATATGTGTAAATGGCTGTGTGAAAAAATGCTTTTAATGTTCCCGACGGGTTTTCATTAAACTATTGGTAATTGGCGACTGAATTTAGAACTTCAGAGCACCAACACAATGTTCAACTAGGCATTACATATCATCAAAGAATTTCAGAAAGAGCCTCGTAGATATCGATCCTGACCCTGACACGTTTAAAAAGATCATTCTGATTGTTGGAAGAGCGAACTTAATTCCAATCATTGACAAGAAGTTTCAAGAACTTCTGCTGAGAAAGCTGAAGCCTTGCCAATCACTTTGAGGATATTTTCAAAGACCGTCCTCCCGTACACCTTCCTCATTGTATCTAAGAAGTAGAAACTCACATAAGACTTAAGCAAAACCCACAAGAAGATGTCCAACAGGTTCAGATCGCACGATCTCGGTGGTAAATTCACATCGACTCCCAGTGAGGTTACCATGATCGAAAATCGCTCGTGCAAAATGTCAATTGGGGAACAGGCTATGTGACATGTAGCGCCATCTTGTTGAAACCACATTTTGTCGGTATCTACATTATATCATTCGATTCGAATCAAAAGAAATTGGTTATCATCGACCGATAACGGTCGACGTTGACGGTCAACGTCGTTTTCAAAGTAGAATATGGACAGATAATGTCGCCATCCCAAAATCCACACCAAACAGTGACTTTTTCTGGATGCATTGCAATTTGGTGGATATTGTGTAGATTATGTTTGTGTTAAATTCGACAAATTTTGCTTCTAACGAAGCCAATTATCCAAATATGGGCCTCGTCACTGAATATCATTTGACGACCTGAATATGGGTGAAAAGTTCGAAATTTTGCTCAAAAAGTAGAAAGACTTTCAGAAAACATGACAGATGTAACTTAAACAATATGGCCACAATTACCTGTCAAAATCCGAAAATCCCTAATGGAGTTTATTTTAATTTAAGTGCAGCAGTATATCAGTGAGAAATCGAGTACGACAGTTTGCAAGTATGACAGTTTTATATTATGACAGAATGAAAGGGTGACAGTGTGAAAGTGTCATAGTTTGGAAGTGTGACAGAATGACATTGTGATAGTATTTGAAAAAGATTTCTCAAAACAAGTTCCTTTAAGTCAAAATCTTACTTTTGTGGAATATGTTTTTCTAAATTTAATTAAATAAATCTAGCAATTTTGAAAAATCTTTTTTTGGAAAAACGTTTACACTGTTATACTATCACATTGTTCTTCTGTCACATTAACTCACCGTCGCACATTCAAACTGTTACACTGTCACATTGTCGAGCTTCAAACAGAATACACATACCCAACGCTGTCACATTGACATTCTTTCGCTATAAGACCAGGCGCGCACATTCAATTTTTAGTTTCGCAACTGTTTAGTTGCTAAAATGAAACATATGGGCTTATATGGGACACCGCGCGCTTGTAGAGCAACTCGATTCGAGCAACTAAAAAGTTTGTGTTTTGACGCAAACTAAACGATCGCCTAAAATTAATTCGCAACAGTTGAGCTGTCTTCCATAAGCGCGAGAGAAAAAAGAATGTGAGCGTGAGTAAAGAGTTGCCAGTGCGCGGTACTCTATCAACTGGTGATTAAACTATTTGATTTCGATCACAGTTGCTAATGCGCGGCTAGTCTAAAGGTACATGGTACACAATAATACTGTTGGCATGTCTGGGCAAAGTACAGAAATACTGTTGGCATGTATAGAGCAGAGATGTCAATGCTGAGCCCAGAGAGTGAAGCAAATCGCCCAATAAAACGAAGTAGATTTGAAAAAAGTGTAGCACAGACTGAACAGATCTAATAGGGGTATCTCCCCATTTTCTCTGTTCTTGATAATTGACAAACATTTAACAGTATAGCTAATTGTTCTTCATGTATTAGTGTTTACTAATACATTCTTGGCTAAAGTGCAATAGATATATGCAGTTGAAGAGAAGTAAATACATCTTCTGTTCTTTTTCCTCACAATATGAAGAAGATGTTCGGAAAACGGAATGCAAATTGCAGTAGATTTTTGCGATGAGTGCATTCAGATCAAGCAAGTGACTCTTCGATTTGCAAAAATGAATCAGTACAACACATATCTATTAAAGGGAATTTCGATTGTTATATAAAAATGAGTCAAACGACGTAGAAATAAGTTGCTACGTAGTAGACGCATTTACAAATAAATACTAAAAATGAAGCAAGTTGGTAGACTAGGTCTGGTGACAATCAAAAAATGCACACATTTTCTCATCAGATCTCTCCAGACATTTTTATTAATTCTTTAGATTTTAGTTCCTCGTGAAAAACATATAAAATAATTTACATTAAAGCCTAGTACGCAGACCGGGAAAAATTTTGTCTCCCATACATTTTTTGTCCTGGGGACAAATTTTGTCTTGGATATTTTTCCGAGCAGTACGCAGTTCGCGCGCCAAATTTATACTTTTGTGCATTGCTGTACAAAATATCTCCACTAAATTTTGCCAGGAAAAAGAATGATACAACCATTATTTTGCGGGACAAATTTTGACAGCCACCGTATTTCCGAAAGTGATTTTTGTCAAAACTGGTTTTATGTAAAAGGTGCTAATGCTTCTCTTTAAAGCATCAAGAGGAGATTCCAAAAAGATATGAACGACTTTTGTAAGACAACCCGTTCCAGAGATACACTACAAAACACATTAAATAAGATTTTATCTCTCCAAACTCAAACTTTTGCCCGCGATTTGGAAAGATTTGGAAACGTTTTGTAGAGATTAAAATTGTAGAGATAAAATTTGTCTTGTCGATCTGCGTACTAGGCTTTATCCGGTAATGTTAGGAGACCAAATTTTTAAGGCCCAGTTTTTCATTGTGAGATAATACTATAATACTAAACTCAAATCATTTCACCAAATTTAAAAGGTGAACTCAGATTGAACTCTGAATTATTTTTTATCTGGAGCGCTTATAAGCGAAAACCAAAAGGGTTTAAGTATCTATTACTTACCGATTTAATCCCTCACTAAGTATAAATGATGCTGCCAGGGCCATCTACATTGCTCTTCCGAAAGGAATTACGTCAAATCACCAAAAATCCAAAAAAAAAATGTTACAAAGCACGAAAAAATTGGTTATTTGACATTGCATGTCAAAATGCCTTAATATTGACTTCTGGTGATTTTGGATTTCGTAATTTTAGCTAACCCACTGTCTTATTGCCCAGAAATTTAAAACTATCATAACACGGTGACTGCCAAGCAGTAAACCGGCCCTCCAATGTGACAACGTGAACTGACACTATCGCTATTTATACTTATTTCGTGCGATATATATTCTAACATTTAAAGTTATATTTCAAAAGAAAAGCAGTTGTTCAAGACCATACATAAGACTATAATCAAACACCATTCGACTGTGTGTAGATAGCTGATTTACTCAACAATCAAATTCTTTAACTTACTTGTCTTAGACCTTGGCTCCCTGGGTCCGTCAACTGTCACTTTGATGGCTTTTCCATATGTGGCTACTTGTGGTGGGCTTGTTGACACGGTTATCGTCAGCGTAAAGCTCTTCCCTGCAAAACAAAAAAACAAAAACAATCTCATATTATAAGGTAGGTGTACTACACTTTAAAGTGGAAGATAAATCAAGATTTTCGAACCGAAAAACTCCACCAAAAGTGTTTAAATGTCGATCGTAAAACAAACGCCTACCGCGACGTCTCGTCTGCTGAATCTTTAAGTCATCTCTCATCGATCGCCACAGCTGTACCATTCAAATTAATTTAAAATCCTCCATGTCAAAAAGTAGCAAAGATTTGCAACACGCGCTTTCCATTGCGGCGGCATTACAACAAACAGATCTTCTTCCTCCCGTTCTGACATTAACTGCAACAAATTATGTGATCATTCAAAGGATTTACGTCAGAACGATACGGCACATAAAAAAAGAGCCTTCTTGAGTTATTATTATAGCAAAAGGTAGGCCAATACATTGTTGCAAAAAACTCTGTCCTGTTTGTATTCCTTTATAATAATTAACTGCCGCTTTTTGCAAAATACATTTTACTTAAGGGAAGTTAAATACTTTTTAATGAGCTTTACATTGCCTCAAACAAATAGACACAAAAAACGTCATTATCCTCTTTACATATCTATCTAGTATATGACAATGCAGACTGCACTTTGCCAGTAAAAAGGGCTTTCTTTCCCTTTCTTCAATTTTAAAGGACATTAATTCCAGTATTTACAAATAATAAAACCACAAAACGTTTCGCCAAACTACATAAATATTCAAACGAGGGGGAGGTCCCGCAATTGCTGCTATTGCAACTGCCACCCGCCCATTGCCACACTCACGACAAAAGTCCGCACAAAACCGCAAAAGCCTCAGTTCTAGAGAGAAAAACAAAACTGCAGTGGAGCGCGCGCAAGGATAACACAAAAGTCGAAATTTGTGGGTGGAGGAGTTCTGTGCGGAAAAAAAGGACCAGCACATAAATACTTCTCCACCGTGGGTCAATTACACATAGTATAACAATTCAACAAAGGAAGGACTCGCCGTCCGTCGGTGGACACCGGAGCCTGAATGAATGAATAAAAACCATAAAGCTCCATCATACAAACATATACTTACTTCGCGAAAGGATAAACGTCTCGCAGAATAGACTTCTGTGATAGCAACCAGGAACAGTTCATTAAAATTGTCCTTTTATTTTAGGGCCACGTATTAACTGATTCTCCAGCTGTCAGTTGCAGGAAACATTTGAATCTGATCGCTGACGAGTAAATTGAAAAAAATGGGCGGACAAACAGTCGTTGGTGGGCTAATTGTTTTACGATTGGAGCAGAAGGACACTTTCAGTTACATAGCTAGAAATATTATGACCTTTTTTTCTTTATTATAATGTATATTAGCTGTTTTTAGTAAGGTTGGGATTTGGGATGATTGGATTTTTTTTAAGCGATGGAATTTTTTTAAGCTTTCCTGATGAACAGTGAAGAGTGTAAATGAATTTTAGTCCCCGGAATAATCGAAATATCGAAAAAGCTAGGCAGTACGTGTACACACATAAAAAATCTAATCAAATGAAGCCATCAAAAGCAGTCTTTCTTCATTTCTGATACTGATGCAACAAGCCGTGGTCACTTTTACAAAAAAAAGGAAGTAAAACGATTTTAATATTATCGATTATTAAGTTTAAGATTATAAATTTTGTTCTTTAATCAACCTTCTGTGTTAATTGATTTGAAGTAATTCATTGGCCCTTAGTAATAGACATTAATAGAATCGGTTTTAAGATCACTTTTTGTTAGATGTAGAAAAGTTGCTTTTAAAATTTCGTAGTAACAGATCAAATTTAACAAAAGTCTTATTTATCACAATAATTGTGACTCATTTTCATAACTTCGTTATTGTGAACGGATACCCAAACAGCTTTGAATTTACTGTTCGAACAATCATCTAACCGGCAAAACTAAATTTTGCAATCTTAATTTATAAAAATAAAAGGAAAATATTAATAAATAATTGCTTATAACTATTGGAAGAACGATTAAAGTAAGTTAATTTAGAAAATATCCATTGCATAATATTAAAAAATTACTTTATATTGAAAGAAACGTGAGAGGAATCAAAATTGGACTGAGGAAGAAAAATAATTTCTCAAGGATATAGGATATGCGAATCAATGCATACTGAAATCATCGACTCAAAGCTTAATAATACTTTTATGATTGGATGCGCATTAAGACTTATGCTCGCAGTGCTATATCGAACTTTCGAAGACAAGTCAACACCAAAACTGGCGGTTCACAAACAAAGGAACCAGAGCCGATAAACTATGAGACTCAAGAAAGGCTCCCAAATGATTTTGAAAACCACGAAGCAGATGAATTCATCTCGAAATAACAATCATCAAAGAAAAAAACAACACCCAGTGGCCAAGATGTCTTGCAGAAGAGACTTGAACAAATTTATAAGGAAATGGCTTATCAAATAGTGTTATTTGAGATACAAGTGCAAATCAGCAGAAAGCAAATCCAACTGCTTCATCTACCAACCAAAAAGAAGAAGAAAAATTTAAATTAATAAAAACGTCAATCGTTTTCTCCACTAATATTGTTTAAATTCATTTTTTTTTCAATCTTTCTTGTGACAGTATAAAAAAAAGTAATGGCTGTCACTTTTGATGTTGACAGATTTGTAACGTTCTATTGTGATTCTATCATTTTAAATTTAACTTAGTTACAGGAAAGCAGCTTTTAAGTATTAAAATGTGAAATTTATGTTTTATTTCTACGAATTTTTGGTTAAAATCGAATTTAAGCAAGATTCGGATCTATTACTCAGGGCCATTGACACTTGGACTATAACGACACCTAGTGCATATACTGGGGACAGTTCAACTTTTGCGCCGCAAAATTATAACACATTCTTGAAGAATATACTCGGAATTTGTTTTATATATGTAGGTGGATGTTCTATCTGACGCCATAAGGCGGGAGGGGCAGTTTAAAGAAAAATGTGTTTTAAATGAAAACAAAAAGCAATATTTAAAAACAAAATTCTCTCCAAAATTATGTCATGCGTTTTAGCCGAGAGGTGCTCTGCTCCAGTTTCAAAATCAAAATTTCTCTTCGAAATGTACATAACTTATCTGTCAAAATTTAGAGCACGAAATAATTGTCTGGCACATTTATTCTCTGCGTACTAGGCTTTTAATGTAAATACTCGTATAAGTACAGTAGATACAGTCAAAAATGCATCGCAAGGAAAATCCGTGAGCGGGACAGAGGATACAAACGGGCCCCCATTTTGAAAAAAGTGACTTGTGATGGCAAGATTTTAGTTAAATTTTCGTACAAGGAATACACCTTGCAGAACCCAAACCCGTTTGAAAACGTTTAATTAAAATTTGTTTCACTTAATTGAAGCTTTCAAGTGGACTAGACGTGTTTTCCTTTCGCTCTAAACTTTTGTTCACAAATTCTCAATAAAAGTTTAGTATTTTAACTTTCAAAATGTCAAATAATTGTACCCTTTGTGTTCGGTCTTATGTCGATTTCCTTTACACACTAGGGATTTCGATCCCTTGTCAAATTTTGACTTTTACGACAGATTTTACGTTCCTTCACACCAAAAAAATCGATTTTTTTTTTTGACAGAGATCAAATCTTTCGAATCCGTATTTGGAGAGGGATTTACATGTATACGAAATACGCACACTAAAAAGATAAATTTGACAAGGGATCGAAATCCCTAGTGTGTAAAGGAAATCGACATTAGAATGCTTGGTAACAAATTAATTGAATGTGAAGGTTTTTATGGTTCAATTTTTAGTAGAAAATGTGCAAAAATTAGTGATGAAACTGTCAAAATTCTCCATTCAGACAGCAATCTTAGTTGACGTCCGCGCCGTTATAGCTGCACTTGTGTTAGTTGCTCTCTGTTATCGCTTATTGTCCAACTTTAAAGGATTTTGCGACTATAAAATCTAAAATATGCAACGATGGGGCTTTATAATAACCGAAATCTAATGGTATTGACAAAAAAGATGTTTTCATAAATGTTTCCGATTTGCTGTTTAAGAAACAAACTACGATAACGATTTTGCAGTGGTCGTTCTACTACAGCTACATAATTTGTGTCTTTTCACAAATTTCCAATCTATTCTTAGGGAACCAAATGCAAGTAGATGTCTTCGTAAAGTACATCATAAACTTCTTATTAAAAAAATCGAAAGAATGGGTTTCAGGTTTCATTTTCTTAAATGGCTGGAATCTTATTTGTCGAATCGAAAACAGGTTGTAAAAATTTAAAATGATCAATCCGCTTTTATTGATGTTTTGTCGGGCTTCCATCAGGGTAGTCATTTGGAACCCCATCTTCAAAACTATACTTTCCAATATCCACAACTGAAGATTGTTTGAACTTTCAAAAAGGCTAGATAAGCTTTATCAGTGGTGTTGATATAATCGTCTGGATTTAAATATCTCCAAATTTAAGATTCTAATAGATTTTTTCGTTCAACACCCAGGACTTTATATACATAGTTACTGTTAATGAAATTAAGGAACTTGGTGTTATTTTTGTTACCAAGCTGTCTTTTCATCGCATTTGAATTTTATCATATCCAAGGTGAATTCAATTTTAGGTCACGTTTTAGGAAAGAGATAAATATTGAGCAGCGTAAATCATTTTACATTCGTGTAGCATGGCTAAAGTAAGAATCTCTGAGTTAGTCTCATGTGCAAACATTGTCAAGAGTCAGTATTTTTACTTGCGATATAGGTACTATAGGGCAAGTTCTGTATTTGGAAAAAAAATCGAACTCGAGATTTTGATCAAAGTTGACATTACGATGATAGCGAAGACGAATAAAGTGGGTCCGACAATTCCGTCTGTCCGCCTGTATGTCCGTATGTCTGTATGTCTGTACCTCGATCTGCAGCCTAAGCCACTAGACCTATTTTCTTCAAACTCGGTACTTAAGGGTCTTCGGTGATTCCCTATATAGAGGGGAAATTGAACTTTTTTTTTTAGCTCTGAAACTAACGTTACGCCCCATACCCGAAATGCATAATCTTATTTATCTCGAAAATGGACTCTAAAGATTTTGATAAAAAAAATCAAGTTAAATTATGGATATGGACTACATTTTGGTAAAAAAAATTTTGGGGGGAAATGTTATTAACGGTAGGTACATGTCATAGAACGGTTTTTTTTGATTTTTGAAATTCTCATTAACGGCTCTAACAATTCTTACCAAAATTTTTATACAGAAGCACCTATGCATTTAAAAATATAAAATTTAAAAATTTTTTCGAATAATTAGCTTTTGGATTTTTAAAAAATAATACAATTTTTTTCTTGAAAATTCAATATCTTGAAAACGGATACATGAATAAATTTTTAAATTACGTTATAAAATGTATTTAATTAATTACTACCAATTTGCATATCAATTTTTTTTTATAAAAATTTTAAGGAAAGTTTAGTACACAAAAAAACATGTTTCAGAGTGTCTGTACCTCTCCCTACAGCCTAAAGCACTAGGCCTATGTTCTTCAAGACCGGTAGTTATTAGGGTCTTCGGTGATTCCCTAGAGGAGAAATAGAAATTTTTTTAGCTCCAAAACTAACGGTACCCCCCATACACCCGTATTGCAAAATCTTATTTACATATATCGAAAACGGCTCTAACGATTTTGATAAAAAAAAATTATGTGTGACATTATGGACTACATTTTTGTAAAAAAAAAATTTGGGGCAAAATGTTATTAATCGTAGCTGTCATAGAACCGTTTTTTTGATTTTCGACTTTCTCATTAACGGCTCTAACTATTTTCACCAGGAGTCCCATTAAATTTAAAATAATATTGTATATAAAAATATTTTGTTTTCGAAAAAAAAAATTCCAATTTATTTTTTGAAAAAACAATATCTTGAAAACGTGTGAACGATTATTTTTTAAAATTATTTCCTAAAATCTATATTTACTTAGCACTAAAAATTGGCATCCCAAATTTCGTTCTAGACAAATTTTAAGGAAATTTTTTATATAAAAAATTACTTTAATAAAACGATTTTTAAACTTTATTTGCGTAAATTCAAACTTTTCCGGAAATCAGGCAATTCCATGCATTTGAACATTTGTATTATATCCATGTTTCATTTATTTATTTTATTTATAAAATGCATTTTAAATTACAAGTACTTTTACATAAGAGCAAGTTCATGCGATCCAGTCGTGCATTTTATTTTACTTGGTATTATGGGACTTGGAATCATCAGCTGGGAGGATCTTGATAATAGGCAATTTTTGTAAAGTTCAGATCATCGATTTTTAAAAAAAACAAAAATCCAATGATAACTAACACAACAAGACTAAAATTCGCAATCATTGATGTTGGAACATTTTTCTTATGGCCAGTTATTAATTGTTTTTTTATAAAAGAAATTCGACATACAACTGAAATAAATCGGTCAGGTGTTGTATTGGGATTTGGGAGATTTTATAAGGAAATTAGTGGTAAAAAAGTTTAAATTATTTTTGTTGATATTTCTGGTGTTTCTCGATGGAACAATTTCAATTAAATCTTGAAAATAGATATTCCAAAGTATTTACAAAATATTGGAAATATCACAGTTCATGATCTTTAATTAAATAAGTTATAAGTCATATCGTTGCTGGTAATTCTAATACCTCATAATCCAGAAAAAAAAACGAACTTTTGATTTTGATCTAGTTTTATAGTAAAAAATGATCCGGATGGATGTTCTGATGGAGAAAGTCTCGGTGTATACGTTTTCCGGCTACTTAATTAGCACTTCAACTCCTTCTGGAACAAAGGGCAGCAACAAAACCCCTCCATCTGTCACAAATTGACGCAAACAGTTTTAGCAGTGGCCACGTACGAATATCCTGAGACATTTTTTTAATTGGATAATGTCTACATCCACTTTTTTGTGCTCAGTTCTATTCCACAACTCAACGTTTGATATGGTTTGTGGATCTTCTTCAAATATCGGTTAACGAAAGCCTGTAATCTGCTCGAGATATTAGCAGATCACTTCCATGTTTCACAGGTGTATAGAAGCACACATTCTACGTTGGATTCGAAGAGTTTCAACTTGGTGCATAGTGATATTTTAATGCACGTCGGGTCTTACTTATTCTGATGTTAACATCAAGGTCTGTTCCACCATCAATTTCTACACAACTACCCAGATAATTAAACTGCTTGACGTCTTCATTGATCCCATGCCTGAGAATAATTTGCTGTTGAATGTTTCGTAAGCACCGTTAAAATATTTGTAAGGTAAAATATTGGTGAAATATCTTGTTAACCTACCCAGTTCCTCTTTTCAATGTAAATTACGTAATGAAAATGTCTCGCAAGCGAAAGAAAATTATTTCGAAAGCAGACAAATTACAATATTTCTTAAACTAAGTATTACCGAACCGAAATTAATGCTGAGAATCATATTAAGAAAATACCCCGTTACAAAGAAATATACCGAATAAGCAAAAAATAGTACCCCGTCCAATAACTCAAAAACAAAATAGTTTAACAAAGACACATGACTAATTCCTCGTAACCTTCACTGTTTATTTAAGATTGCACTTTTAAAAGAAGAGACATCGAGCAGTATCAATAAACGAAGCTTGTACAAAAATTTTATCAATTCCTAAGCCCAATTGTCGCTTAAATATGTACGTTTTTTGTGTCTCCTGAAAAATTGACTTCACGGGTTTGTGAGGTATTATGGCTGAAACAGATGTGCAGCAAGTCTGCACGCAGCGATGCATGCAACGCTGCAGTCAGAACACATGTGCATACTTCCTAACTTTAATGATGCCTAGTGCTGTCAAAACAAAAATGACATCTGCCAAATTTTTATTCTTTTTGTTTGCTTAAATTGTTTTGAACTTAAAGTTTTATAAGTTTATTTTAAATTAAATGGATATTTCAACAAACAAGAACAAAATTTTGATTTTGTAGTGATTTCGCATCAACAGCAAGAGCTGTCTCTGTCATCGTCGTCCTCGAATTCTTCTTCGTCCTCGTCCGAATCATTGTCACAACAAAAACACCAACAACAACCCCAGCTAAAGCAAAAGGAGCCAGTCGCAGGAAATTAAAGATAAAACAACGATCATAACAAATTCTAGCGAATCATCATCATCTTCTTCGTCATCGGAGGAGGAAGAAACGACTTCAGCTTCTTCACTGAAAATAACACACGCAAGCAGTAAATCAGATATTGATGTTCCATCAAATATTTTTACCATCATAACGACGGTAATACAACTTCCACCACCAATAGAGCGACTGCGGACGCGTATCAGCTGTAGTTGCCGCTCCGCT
Organism: Chrysotoxum bicinctum; assembly: GCA_911387755.1. Taxonomy (NCBI): domain Eukaryota; kingdom Metazoa; phylum Arthropoda; class Insecta; order Diptera; family Syrphidae; genus Chrysotoxum; species Chrysotoxum bicinctum. The sequence continues at coordinate 84,383,723 of OU426989.1, read as the reverse complement.
ATAGCCGCTAGTACTACTGTGAAATCGTTGCTTTAAATACCAATTGATTGCTAAATCTATTATCCATTAGTTTTACAAAAAAATGTAATCAATAAGTCTGTATTTTGTTAATTCCAATAAGCTTTTTTTCAAATAAAATGGTTCAAAAAATTTATCATTTGATTTTTCGCTCGGATTTTCTATAAATTCCTTCGTACTATCAAGGGAAATACTGCTCTTTACATCGGTGTTCTCGTCCACAGTTGGCCGATGAATTTCAATTTTTTATTTTCGCTCGTCCTAATGTTAATTGTTTGCAGGCATTCCCAAGTACCGCAGTCCCAAATTTTAAACTCTGTGTTATCATCTGCACCGGTTAGGGCATATGTATTTCCAATATGAACTGCATACAAAATATAGTAAGTAAGATTAAATTTAATTACTATTTAGATAATCTTACTCTGCTGATATTTTAGTTAAGTTGTACAAAAAGAAAAACGATGATACCGGTTTTCCACCGTGGGGTTTCCACTGATGCAAGCATCTCGGTTCTTTTTCATGGAAATATACCTGATAGAACCGAATAAGACCATCTTCCCCGCCAACTCCATGTGTTGTACCGTCGGGTGGTAGAGCAACCCAAGTTATAACTAAAGTTGGCTCATACACAAGATAACCAGTTGCTATGTCTGTTGGACAAAATTTGCCAATCCCATAATTAACATTAATGGTGTTCACATTAAAACACTGATAAATACTGCCTCTGGCCCACACAATCAACTGATCACTCTCTTCGTCGTCATTGCTCGAACAATCCACATAAGGACACCATGAAATTTTATCATCTTTAGGAGGGTCTTCGATTTTGATAAGCAAATTGCAAACCAAAGTCTCGCTGATCATATCGATTTTGTGGACATACAACGAACTGGCATCAATCGAAGCCAATATTCGCTCATTTTCGATGTGAGCGAACTGCAGATCCAGCATCTCTCCGGACATTCCCTTGACCAATGCGCGAAGGCCGAAAGTTGCGTTAACCACTCGAACCATGCCTTCGGTTCTGGAGATTTTGTTGTTCACATTTATAACTTATGCTATATGCTTTCAGTCAATATGAACGGCTATCAAATGGCCTGGATAACTCTTTGTCTCCCATTTGTAGTCAACGATGTTTTTGAGTTTCACTTTGGAACTGCCATGATCATGATTGCCAGCGCTTCCGACGATGGTCACGTTTGGTTCGTTAATCTCATAGCAGTGTTGTTTTTCGCCGGACTTGAAAGCAATAACATTTAACGAGAGTATGTCGCTGCTGGATTTTGTTATGAAAGTACTCATTTTATTAGCTGGCTTATTTTCTTGATTCTTGGATGAATTCTCCGGATGAAGTTCTTGTTTTTTAGTATAAAAACTAAAAGTATAAGAAACGCTATTAACATATCACATTTGGCTATGGGACAAATCTTTGTTGCAAATGGAATTTATTATTTTGCAGATTTGGTGGTTTTTCAATAACTTTTTTTTTTGCAAATATGACAGACAATGTCAACAATCTGTCAATATCAGTAATGCCAAATAGCAATTATTTGGAAATTTTTGTTTTACAATTATGGCTGCAATGAAACTAGGCAGCAAATTTAGGAATAGAGACATCGTGCAGCGCTGCGCTGCATGCAGACTGTCAATGATTCTGCTCCCATAAGAACCTGTGTAATTAAATTTCGCTGCAGGGAAAATGCTGCACATGTGTTTTAGCCATTAAAACTAAAGCAACGATATGAAAATGTATCGATGATCATATTCCTTCGCATTTATCATTTCAGTTTAAAACTTAGATTATAAATTTTATACTTTTATGGGTCTGAAAAAGAAGAAGTTTGTTAGTCATAAGCGAAATACACACAGACAAATATCTAGAAAGAAAAATTAAAATAATGACGACCGCGCATCCTTTTTACAAATGCCACAAAAACAAATGAACTTCAGATTCCAAATGTGTACCCAAAGGTAGATACGAGTACATGCATATTGTAGATACATACGTGATACGTCGTCGTGCGGTCGTTCTCGTTCATTATTTTTGTCGGAAGTTTTTTCTCCCCCAAAAGATTTGAATGACCGACACGCGTCATCAATAAGCGCCTTTCATTCATATCCCTACTTAGGAACAACTTACTTACAACTGATGATGACTAATTTAGATTAACTGAGTGGCCTCATCAAAGAAATACCTCAAAAGAAGACATTTTTCGACAAATCTTTTTGCCTTAAAAATAAAAGCACAAAAGCGATGAAAATCTTTTCGAAACAATTGTTTTTGTTTTTTTTTTGTTGTAAGATTAAGCAGGTCGCTTTCTAAAGAGCACAAACCAAACACCGCGCATCGATTATAATGATGAAAAGAAGGACTGATGCATGGTGTCGTTAAAGTTTAGGACGTTATGTTGTCAAATATGCACGCACCGAACAACCCAAGTAAGCCCTGGGATTTTATCCGTATTTTGTATAATAAATGCTTAGGACACCGAATTGACAACTCCAAACTGTTCACCACACGTTCACCTCAGTACCTCAGTTTGATCTGTAAGCACATGGTGTTGACGTGGGTGTCAGCAGGAGAGCCGAGACACTTAGACCATCAGTTGGTCCATTGTAATACCACATTGAATCCTGGAGACTTTCTCGCAAATCCTTAAACCAATTGGAGCTCCTTACTTATCTTGAAGCAAGCGAGATTGCCTATATCTATGTATATTTGCAAGATCACTAAGATCATTGTATTAGAAATCTCCTAGATGAAGTCTACGTCTTTGGGACAAGGCAGGACATGTACAGAGAAGGTGATCGATCCCTCCTCTTCTTCGTCCATGCAGCTTCTGCAGAAATTGTTAGAATAAATTCCAAAATACGTTGCGTGCTTGTCTATCTAGCATTATTCTGTTATAACGAACATTACGGAGCCTATGTGTGATCTGCTTAAAGATATTAAACGTTTGGAGTGCTTCAGATTTAGCATTGGCCAAAACTTGTTGCAAAGCAGGTGGTGATATTGTTTGTTCTCTGTATAGCATCTTGTTTTAGCGTAAGTTTACACGTAGCGATGGGAATATACCTACATTTGCCTTATCTTGCAATAAAGGTATGATTGTTCCACTTTTGGCGAGCTCGTCAGCTGTACAATTTTCTGAAATGTCCCTGTGGTCCTGAACCAAGCAGAGGAGATTGGAAGTTAAGGGCTGCTATTGAGCTGTTAGAGACAGAATTAAGAGATTTTATGGCTGCTTGACTGTCCGAAAAGATACACATACCTTTGATTGATATCAACTTTTCCTTAAGCCAAGACGGGACTTCTTTAATCGCCAAAGGTTCGGCCTGGAATATTTCAATTTCATCTGTCATTAGATTTTGACCCATCGATGTAAAAAATGGATTAAATCATCTTTCATGAATGCTCAGTCCTCCCAGATATCTCTAGAAGAAGGTATGGTCACCTAAAAGATTTTATCGAATTCAATCTGAGGGATTGTGTAATCGATGCTGCTTGGAGGTGATCCGAATGAGTTCAGAATGATAGAGTGTCTAATTTCATTATTAATCCACTGCGAGGATGCTTTAAAGCGAAAATCTGTGTTTGCCGAATATATCAAAGGGTTTTAGATGGAAGAGAATGTCCAGTGCAGCGGAGGGGGTCATGCGAAGTACTCCACCCATCCCAGACAAGCTGACCGTTGGACTTTGCTGAGTATTAAGCAATTAGTGTTTTTTTCTCGAGCTAGCTGTGCACCATACTATTGGAATCGGTCTGAATACGAAGGTATAGCTAGCGAGACGGGGTCGCAACTCCTATATATTCCCAATAGCTGTATCCTTTTTAACTCTTTTTTGAATGCTCATATGTTTCCAACTTAGCTTCTTATCTTAAGTTTAAGGTCTTTGCACAGAATGTTAGTTGTATACCTTTAATGGAAGGGGGGTCTATATTTCCTAGAAAAGAGGACACGATCTATTTTGTGAGTTTATTAGCTTGCTTAAAGCATATTGTATAAGAGATCTTTTAGGGTATTAGGATGCTTTCTTGAAACGCCAATGCCAATATCATTCGAATAAGTAACCACTCTGTAACTCTCTACTTCCAGATATCTCAACAGCTCACAGCTGCAAAGTTCGAAAGAATGCGGGAGGTATGTAGATGTGGAAATGTTTACATAATGTAAGTACATTGATTTCAGTTCTTCGATTATAAGGTCCATGAAAATTATGTAATTTGTGAACTGAAGGCCATTTCCCAAACAGTTTGAGTGAGACTTATACGATTGGTATACTTAGTTTAGATCTAAATAAGTAAATAAATTTGGTCGTGCAACAGCTCGAAGAGCACCAGGACCTATACTGCTTACAACTATCGACTATTCCTCAGTGCGTGTTACCAGAATTAACTCACCAGAACGTGACAGAACTGTCAAGGCTTTCAGCAAGATTTTAAAAATATAAATATTGGGATATTATCTAAATGAAATCACACGGTATAAAATCACTACTCAAAATTCAACTCAACCTTCCATACTATAACCCCTTACCGCCAGCCGATAATACTAACCTTGAATATGGGTATTTAAGATTTGGAATACCTAAATAAAGTGATTTATTTGCGCTGCTTGATATTAATCATAACCACGGGCACCGGTTGATGATGAGGACGCTGCCGCTGACGCTGATGCTGATGATTCCATTATGAAAGAAAGACAACCGACCAACACCGTGTATTGAGATGTTTATTGGATTAAGGAAAAACTAAAGATTTGTGATTTCAGATAAGGTCTTATGTTTTGTTTGAAATTAAGACTTACATTAAGGTATCTTTACCAAGTGCGTGAGTTGAGTGTATTAAAAGTACATATAAGACGATTAGCCTAACCTGCATTAAATTTATTTATAAAAAAAGAATATGAACAATATATAGGTGTACTAGGTGTCAGGGGCGTATTTACCCTAGGGCTAAAAGGGCTACAGCCCGGGGCGGCAAGGCTGCTAGGGGCGGCTTGCGCTTGGCCAATTTATAATATTTTTTTAAGGCGATTGAACTTTCAAAACATATAAGCAAAGGGCGCAAGCCGCCCCTAGCAATTGGCCAATTTATAATATTTTTTTCAAGCGATTGAACTTTCAAAACATTCAAGCAGAAGGACGCATGTCGCCCCTAACAATTGTTCAATTTACAATATTTTTGAAGGATAAACAAAAAATACAAAGATTTTAATAAATGCGATTTTTTGAGTTTTTCAAGCATGACAATTTTTTCAGTGCCGTGAGTATCCGGGTGTGAGAGAGCCCACTGTAACATGTCACTCACATTTTTCGCGATTTACTGTTCTTAGTTTTTATAAACGATTTTTTATAACGAAAATTCATAATAAAAATATTTACAAACATATGCCTATTCTTTGGAACAAATTCCAATGAAACGGAAACATTATCTAAAAAAACAAAACACTTGTTGCTATGTAGCTCTAAAAATAAAATGCACGACTGGGTCGCACGAACCTGCTCCTATGTAATAGACTAGGAATTTTAAAAACGGATGTTATTAAAGAAAACTGTTCATAAGGATAAAATTAACTTTTTAAATTCTTTTAGTAGTAAGAGATAAAAGCAGAATGCTATGCAAATATGAATTTTTGCAGGAACAAAAATTATAAGTCGTTGTAGTGGTTCCTTAAAAAAATAAGCTTTTATGTACAAAATTTTTAAAACATTTTTAAGAAAAAATTTTGGTACGTCAATCTTAAGTTTTTATTATTGTACGAATAAAAGTCTGATTTCCAAAAAAAATACTAAACCGTTCTTGAGATATCGAATTTTTCAAAAAAAAAAATTACTTTTTTTTCTAAAAATTGAAAAAATATTTTTTCTTAAGTTTTTAAATGCAATTTTTTTTAAACTTTTTAGAAGCTTCTTTATAAAAAATTTCGTTAAAATCCGTTATGATGATAATGGGTAATTCAAAATTTGAAAAAATCGTTCTATGGTAGGTACAGTCAGTAATATCTAGATTTCAAATTTTTTTTTATTAAATCATAGATCGTAAAGATTGATCAAAAGAAAAAAAATTTTAGCAAAATTCTCGGAACCGTTTTCGAGAAAAATACGATTTTCGAAAACCATTTTTTTAAATTTGTATGGAAGGTACCGGTAGTTTTAGATAAAAGAAATTTTTTTTTCTCAAATCTTGTACACTATGTAAAGGAACTTTTATATGTCGAGTTTGAAAAAAATCGAGCATGGGGTTTTCGAAATATTGAGTTTCCAAAAAAAAATTTTGATTTTTTTTTTTAAATCCAAAAAATAAAAAATTGAAAATTTGAATATGTTATAATATTCAAACTTTGGAGGAGCTTTGGCATAAAAAAAATGATTTAAATCGGCTGGACCGTTTTCGAGAAAATCAAAAACAAAAAAAATGGACCCAGGGGGGCTATCAAAAATAACAATTTTTTGTAAAATTTTTTTCAACCATTAGCTAGTTTTAACCAAATAAAATTTTTCAAATTTTTTTAAAAAATTCTGGGGGACAGTTTTTGAAAAAAAAAAAAATATTTATAAAATTTCGAAAAAAAATCATATGGAAGGTACCGTTATTTTTGGTCTTAAAAAAAACAGAAAAAAACGTTCGGGGGGTTGGGGGGGAATTAAAACCCATATCTACCAAGTTTGAAGAAAATCGGCCGAGCCGTTTAGGCTGTGGTCGAACCGACAGACAGACAGACAGAATTGCGAGACCCACTTTTTTGGTCTTCGCTATCATCGTAATGTCAACTTCGATCAAAATCTCGAGTTCGACTTTTTTACGAATGCATAACTTGCCTTATACTCGTAGTACCTTTAAGTCGCAAGTAAAAATGGGCTAGAAAAGCTTTGGCTGGACGGATCTTAATTTTTTGTTTCTAAGCCATCTACAAAGAGTCCCTTTTTATTAAAAAAAAATTATAGAAATCCATCAAACTGCATTCTAGATATAAGGTCACACACAATTTTTGATTACTTATGTATGTATGTATGTATGTACATATACCTAGCAAATCATGCCTCAATTTTTGTTAGTTTTGGCTGACTGGTGTTCCTATATACATACAAATACCCTTCCCTTCGTCAATAGTTTTGAACGACTTAAGAAACAATGTAATTATTGTTTTTTATACAATAGTTTATAATGATGAATAAATAAAAGGATAGGTTTTATTTTAAAAACTATTGGCGCAAAATTTTGGTCGAATTAGTACGATGTTAAAACAATTTTAGTATAATACTAGATTAAAAAGACGATTTTGCTAATTTTAATCAAATTTAGCATCATGCTATCTATAACATTTTACTAAAGTCAAAATCGTTGAATACCTATTTTATCTTTTTAGTATCGTGCTCACTTGTCCAAATTGAAGTCCGTTGAGACAGAAATATTGCCTTAATTTTGGGGTTCTATACTCAAGCAATTCGATATTGTATACAAACAAAATTGAAGGTGTTGATACAGACGTTGAAACTGTGTCCAGGCTCTACGAGGCACTCATATCGTTTGCGAGAGAAAAACGAGAATGCTTTGATGTTTTTGAAGAGATGGGAAAAAGCAAAACCTCTGAAAATTACAAAATGGACCAAAAAAGAACCGTCAAGAGGAAAAAAACGAGATGATGAGTGTCGTGAAGGGGAGGTTCTTTTTTGTGGTCGTGAAAATTTCAAAGTAAATACATTCATTCCTATTTGCGACCAATTATTGAGTGCGCTGAAGAAAAGAAATTCATCCTATGAAGCAATAACTATAAATGGTTTTATTTTTTTTATCTAAGCTTGATCACATGAGTGAAGAAGCAATTCGAAAAAATGCAACCACTCTTCAAAAATTATACCCGGTTGATCATGGGGAAGATTTTCAAGAAGAGTATGTCTTACTAAAACATTTTTTGGAGCAAAACAACTCTGAAAATATGAGTTTAAGGCAGCTTAACCTTCATATAAGAGAAAAAGAATTGAAGGAAGCATTTTTATGTGATGAGGTTGCTTTAAGAATATAAGTGTGCACTGCAGTGTAGAGGTGTGTAAATCGTTTATATCAAATGATCGAATCGTTCAACCATCTACAAGGAAATGATTCGATCATTTGAATCGATCGATCATTCGATCATTTTCATTTCACTCAAATGATTCAATACTGTTCCGATTCGATTTTTATTTCGATTTCGATGATAAGATTGATTCAAGCCATAAATTGTCAGTTGATATCGAATGATGCTACTATGATGATTGAGATTGGGATAGATTAAAATGAAAATTTTTGATTTCGATCATCAATACTTTTCGATGATCGGATCGAAAAATCAAATCGATGCTGATTGACACAGCTCTACTTCAGTAACGAATTGTAGTGCAGAAAGATCGTTATCCGTATTGAAACAAATAATTTAAGGCTTCGCATTAGCGCCTTAATAGTTTAGCTTCATTAAATATAGAAGCTGAATTGACAAAAAATTTAGATAACGAATGTATTGTTAATGAATTTTTTAATGAGTATACACACAAAAAAATTCGAAAACATCAAATATTATGCATTTTGTGTTTTTTTATTACTTTATTTTCATTGTTCTAAAGGGCGGCAAAATTTATCAGCCCGGGGCGGCAAATCCTTAAATACGCCTCTGCTAGGTGTATAGGCATATGGCAGGTATTGGTTAGGTTTTGGTGTAAAAACAAAATTATCGAGGTTTTAAATAAAACATTAAAACTTAAAAGGAATCTAAAACAGTTTGGGACCAAGTCGATATACTCTTCATAAATATATATTTATTTATTTATTCATCAATGTTAATTATATCTACAAAATCCTAGACCAGCATGCAATACTTTACAATTTGGTAAATACTTACAGCCAAATTAATAAAAAAATAAAATGCACGACTGGGTCTCACGAACTTGCACCTATGTAATAGACTAAGAATTTCAAAAATGAATGTTTTTTTTTTTTTATAATCTACTCACGCTCAAGGGATTTTGATTATTATAAAATTATTATTATTATTATAAAATTATAAAATTATTATTTTAAATTACTAAAACAACTTCTTTAGTAACGAAGTGTGATTTTTTAAGAGCTTGAGAACTTTTTTTAAAAAAAAAACGCATAAAATTTGCAAAATCTCATCGATTCTTTATTTGAAACGTTAGATTGGTCCATGACATTTACTTTTTGAAGATAATTTCATTTAAATGTTGACCGCGGCTGCGTCTTAGGTGGTCCATTCGGAAAATCCAATTTTGGGTAACTTTTTCGAGCATTTCGGCCGGAATAGCCCGAATTTCTTCGGAAATGTTGTCTTCCAAAGCTGGAATAGTTGCTGGCTTATTTGTGTAGACTTTAGACTTGACGTAGCCCCACAAAAAATAGTCTAAAGGCGTCAAATCGCATGATCTTGGTGGCCAACTTACCGGTCCATTCCTTGAGATGAATTGTTCTCCGAAGTTTTCCCTCAAAATGGCCATAGAATCGCGAGCTGTGTGGCATGTAGCGCCATCTTGTTGAAACCACATGTCAACCAAGTTCAGTTCTTCCACTTTTGGCAACAAAAAGTTTGTTAGCATTGAACGATAGCGATCGCCATTCACCGTAACGTTGCGTCCAACAGCATCTTTGAAAAAATACGGTCCAATGATTCCACCAGCGTACAAATCACACCAAACAGTGCATTTTTCGGGATGCATGGGCAGTTCTTGAACGGCTTCTGGTTGCTCTTCACTCCAAATGCGGCAATTTTGCTTATTTACGTAGCCATTCAACAGAAATGAGCCTCATCGCTGAACAAAATTTGTCGATAAAAAAGCGGATTTTCTGCCAACTTTTCTAGGGCCCATTCACTGAAAATTCGACGTTGTGGCAGATCGTTCGGCTTCAGTTCTTGCACGAGCTGTATTTTATACGGTTTTACACCAAGATCTTTGCGTAAAATCTTCCATGTGGTCGAATAACACAAACCCAATTGCTGCGAACGGCGACGAATCGACATTTCACGGTCTTCAGCAACACTCTCAGAAACAGACGCAATATTCTCTTCTGTACGCACTGTACGCATTCGTGTGGTTGGTTTAATGTCCAATAAAGTAAACTGAGTGCGAAACTTGGTCACAATCGCATTAATTGTTTGCTCACTTGGTCGATTATGTAGACCATAAATCGGACGTAAAGCGCGAAACACATTTCGAACCGAACACTGATTTTGGTAATAAAATTCAATGATTTGCAAGCGTTGCTCGTTAGTAAGTCTATTCATGATGAAATGTCAAAGCATACTGAGCATCTTTCTCTTTGACACCATGTCTGAAATCCCGCGTGATCTGTCAAATACTAATGCATGAAAATCCTAACCTCAAAAAAATCACCCGTTACTAAAGAAGTTGTTTTAGTAATTTAAAATAATAATTTTATAATTTTATAATAATAATAATAATTTTATAATAATCAAAATCCCTTGAGCGTGAGTAGATTATAAAAAAAAAACATTCATTTTTGAAATTCTTAGTCTATTACATAGGTGCAAGTTCGTTGGAGGTAAAAATAGTATTCCATGTGATTCAAGCACATAGGTTTATGCAAGAACAAAATTTATATAAAAAAATTTTAAAACATTTTTAAGAAAACATTTTGGTACGCCAATTTAAAGTTTTTATTATTTTTCGAATAAAAATTAATTTTACAAGAAAAATATTGAACCGTTTTCGAAATATTTAATTTTCCAAAAAAAATAGATTTTTTTTTTTTTTTTTCAAAATTAAAAAAAAAATATTTTTCTTACAGTTCTGAAATGCAATGTTTTTTAAACTTTTAATTTCATTAAAATCCGTTATGCAAAGTTTTAAAAAATTGTTCCATGGTAGGTTCAGTCAGTAACATTTTGTTTTCAAAATTTGTTTTTTTAAATTACAAATTATAAAAATTAATCGAAAGAAAACAAATTTAAGCGCAATTCTCGGAACCATTTTCAAGAAAAATACTATCATCGAAAATCATTTTTTAACATTTGTATGGAGGGTACCGTTATTTTTAGGCAAAATAAATTTTTGGAAATTTTTTTCAACCATTACCTAGGTTCAACTATGTACATATATGAAATTTTATGATTTTTTTTTTAAATCTGTGGGACAGTTTTTGAGAAAAAAAAATATTTATAAAATTTAGAAAAAAAATCCTATGGCAGGTACCGTTATTTTTGGTCTTAAAAAAAAAAGAAAGAAGCATCCGGGGGCAAAAAATTAAAACCCATATCTACCAAGTTTGATGAAAATCGGCCGAGCCGTTTAACTGTAGTCGAACAGACAGACAGGCAGAATTGCGAGACCCACTTTTTTGGTCTTCGCTATCATCGTAATGTGAACTTTGATCAAAATCTCGAGTTCGATTTTTTTTACGAATGCATAACTTGCCTTATAGTACCTATAAGTCGTAAGTAAAAAGGTTGTGACGTACGCGCGGTAGAAGTAAAACTTCTTTGCTCTCAAACAAAGCTTCTGTAAGAACCATGTCGCTGTCTTTGACGGATAACGTGTCGTTTTGACATGTCACTGACAGATGCATAGAAATTTTTTTTACCCCGAACGCCGGAAAAGAAGTTTTACTTCAAAAACGCTTATTCCACCTTTAATCCACGAGTTTACTAAACCGAGGGATAAGAGTTAAGTTACGGGTTAAAATTTTCCATTTATAAAAACTAAATGTTCGTGGAATAGTAAAGTGACGTTAAACAACTTAAAAAAATCTACTACAAGAAGTAAGTAAGTTTGGTAACTTGAAATTTTCACCAAGCTCTCTTGACCTTAATGCAATCGAGCATATTTGGGATGAACTGGGACGTCGAGTCGCTCAAAAGAATTTTCGAAATATTCAGCAGCTTAAATACCGGTCTTCAAGATGAATGGAAAACAATATCCTCTGAAGTTTGTTTATGACTGATTTCTTGCCCCGTCATCTTGGACTGTACTTAAATCAAAAGTATACGCCTCAAAGTACTAAATGCAATGTGTCCGATTATTTGGGACATGAAATTATGGAATTGTCTTAGTTTCCTTTATTTTGAATAGTAATTTAAAATGTTCTTTTTGTTTATTTAAAATAAATATGAGTTCCCTTATGATAAAATATAATGTTTAATTTTAATGTTTAATTTTAACATATTTTTTGAGAAATTGCACTGCCAAAATATTTCTTTTCTATGTCCGATTAGTCGTGGGGGCCTGAGAATACCACGAATGACAAGTATCTTCTTCGTGTTTTTTATTGTTAAAAATTAATAAGGCTACATCTAGTACCCTAGAAAGGCATACGAATATTTCATTTTAATCTTTATAATGTAATTTTAGTAAAGCATTTTGGAATGCTCTTATTCGTACTGGTCTCACATAACAGTAGGTTTTGCTAAATTGAAGTCGATGTGGAGAAAAAAGTTAGTTAAAATTCAAAGATGACTCCAGGATCAAAGGGCACGGTAGGGCACTACACCCTTTTTACAGGAACAAACTCAGACGATTTTTGACCCCTCCCTATCTACAGTACCAATGAAGTCAGAAACTTAAAACTCCGAATATTTGCTAAAGTAGTTAGGCACAAGCGCCTTACCAAATTTCAATTTTCTAGCATAAGCGGTTCCTGAGATATAAGGCCTCAAAAATCACAAAAACCGTAACTGACTGACTGACTGACAGATCATCAAAATTATGGAGCACTTCCCAACATCGTAGAATCTTGTAATTTTGCACAAAGGTAGGTCTTGTCATGCAAGCAGAGGAAAACATCGAAAATTTGAAATTTTCCATTCAGGGGGCGTGGTATACGCCCACTTTCTCTGAATTTTGGAGCACTTCCCGACATCGTATTATGGTGCACTTCCGACTGCTGTAAAACGATGAAATTTGGTAAAGTAGCAGGGCTTAAATTGCATACAAAGAAAAAAATATAAAATTTGAGGTTTTCCATTCAGGGGCGTGGTATCCGCCCACTTCTTCAGAACTGATGTAAATTATATATGGCAAACTTCCGATTGCAGTAGAACAATGAAATTTGATAGAACGGTAGGGCTCAAATTGTATATAAAGGACCAAAAATAAAAATTGAGTTTTTCCATTCAGGGGGCGTGGAATACACCCACTTTTACTTCCGACTTTTGTAAAACGATGAAATTTGGTAAAGTGGTAGGGCTTAAATTGCATACAAAGAAAAAAATATAAAATTTGAGGTTTTCCATTCAGGGGCGTGGTATCCACCCACTTCCTCAGAACTGATATGTAAATTACATGGTACACTTCCGATTGCAGTATAGAACAATGAAATTTGGTAGAACGGTAGGGCTTAAATCGCATATAAAGGACCGAAAATAAAAATCGAGGTTTTCCATTCAGGGGCGTGGTATCCGCCCACTTTTTTTCGAGTTGGTATTGGTTGAATGGAGCACTTCCGACTGCTGTAAAACGATGAAATTTGGTAAAGTGGTAGGGCTTAAATTGCATTCAAAGAAAAAAATATAAAATTAGCGGTTTTCCATTCAGGGGAGTGGTATCCGCCCACTTCCTTAGAACTATTGTAAATTATATATGGCACACTCCCGATTACAGTAGAACAATGAAATTTGGTAGAATCGTAGGGCTCAAATTCCATATAAAGGACCAAAAATAAAAATTGAGGTTTTCCATTCAGGGGGCGTGGTATCCTACCACTTTCCGAGAAAAAGTTTGATCTATATGGAGCACTTCCGACTGCTGTAGAATGATGAAGTTTTGTGGAAGGGTATAGCTTAATGTACATTGAAAGCGAAAAATAGAAAATCTAAGATTTTTCATTCGAAGTGTCTTTATTGACTAAAATTTGATGGGCTCACTTGGCAAGTTTTTTTTACACCCAATTCGAAAGGTTTTAAAAACTTGACCAGTGAACCCATCAAATTTTATTTAGTAATCATTAAATAATAAAATTTCTCTATTTTACGTTGTAGCTGTTTCAATATTATTCTACTTTAAATATTCGGTATTAAACCTTCATGAAGTAAGAACTTGGCGCACTTTTAGATCTCAGTACTTTTCACGGCTGACTTATTACACAAAGGTTTTTGTATAGAAGAACTTGGCTCTTTTTTTAACATTTATGTTTTTGGTCTGATCGTTTTTTCTTAAATCATTTGCAAATTGATACCACTAATTGAATAAGTAAGGTTTGACCGGGCACAACTACGACGAAAAATTAGATAATCCCATTTGGGCACATTAAGATGTAATTGGTGAGCAGAACACCAGCTAACTACAATATCAAGATCGTTTGTAAGGTGAAATTCGATCAGATGACAATTTAATTTAATAAATTTCAGTAATTTAGAGAAGATTTTATAATGTGAGGAATATCATTAAAAAAAAGAAGAAAGAGTAAAGTTCCAATGTGGCTTCCTTGAGGAACGCCAGATGTAACAGACATTGGAAGTGACAAAGAAAATTTATGTACACGTGCTGGGTTCGACCTATTAAATATGATTCCAACCATAACAAGAGACTCGAATGAAAACCTATTGCTATATGCTTAGTGCTTAAGATATGATGGTTAACTATGTCGACAGGCTTAAGGAAATCTGTGTAGATAACGTCTGAAGGATAATCCTGTTCAAGGCTATTTGTGATTTTATTGCAAATGATAGTTAAATTGGTTGTTGTCTATTTTCCAGAAAGAAAACCGTGTTGAAACGGGGAAATAAGGTCATTGATTTTAAAAGATAACTTATTATAAAAAATGTTCTCTAATACCGTCGAAATAGTTGAAAGTTTTCTTATAGGCAATAAATGGTGACATCTTGCTTCGGTCCTGATTTGTGAAGGGGAGTTATATATGAAACCTTCCAATTCAATAGAAAGTAATGTTAATGGTTCAAAAAGAGCAGCAAAGCATGATTTTTTAAGAATTGAAGGAATCCCATAAGGACCTGGGGGTTTATCAGAATCAAGATCACGTAAGGCTCTTTCAACATCAGATTAGCTTAAAAATATGGAACTGATATCGACTTGATTTCATTGGGTTGCTTGAGGAAAAGCTAGCAGGTGTAGTTAAAGAAGAATAAATTACACTTCGTCACTAGAAGTAGAACCTGCGTAGTACATGACGTTATAAATCTTATAAAGCACCAAAATCTCTTGGTAGCTTTGTTTCGATTTGAACAGCTAGAATGAGATGAACTTCTCTTGACAGGACATATTCTTAGATCAAGAACCCCCCCAAAAAATGAGCTGTTTTTTTTTTTTTAATTTTTAGAGTGGCAGCGGCTGGGGATCGAGCCCAGATTACCAGCATGACAGCAAAACGCACTAAGGGGTACTACACACATTGATATCGTCCAAAAATTATTGGTCCAAAGTTAAAAACATTTCATACTAAATATTGACCTGCTTAAATTTGTAGTTCCAATTTTGTCCACATTCGTTTATCATACATCGTGGTATATATATATATATATCAGGCAAGTGGTATAGTGAATCGTTATTCCGTCTCTCTTTTCTGTAATCAAAGTGAACAGTGCGTGCGAAGTAAGCAAGCTTAGCGCAGTGTGCACACTCACGCCCACCTCATTTACCTAAGTACTTTTCGAATTAAAAAAAAATGTTGTTTTCAAAAATTGATTATATTGAAGTTTGCGTGTCCAAACACACAGACTGCTGTTTCGATTTGCCAAAGAAAGAAATCGCATGATCGCCAGAAGCAGTTCGTCGAACAAATGTAGCAATGACTTCTGGTGTGCAATTACATACCTCATCATACTTCAGTTCTTAATTTGCCTTCAATGTTCTTTAAATAATATCAGATGCAGCAAAATGTCTCGAAGTCAGAATGGGTACACAAGCGCAGAAACAATGTAAATACAAAATGAGATAATTAACCAGCAGGGTGAATGATGACGAAGATGATGATTCTTGGCGTATGCCATTCTTCTTCTGTCACATATGGCAGTGGCATAGGTGAAATCAATTATTATTATAGTTCTTTTTTTTTTGCTAAAGTATAGACTTACCTCGGCCACTTCGTCCGACGAAACGCAGGTCATTGAATTTGGCAACTTGATTCTTCATCACGGCTGTGCAATTTCTTAATTCTGCACAGCAGTTTTCGTCGTTTCCAGCACGTATCGTTACTATTGTGCCGTCACCGACATCGACTAGGGCGACCACTTTGAAGGCCAGCGGAAGAGTTTTATTTGATCTCCAGTGGGTGGGCAGGGCTGAGCATAGGAAATACGGACTACCCGTTCGAACTGAAAATAAAATGCAAAAATTTACCCTAAATATAAAATACTTTATGCACATCATACGAAATTAAAATAAGGAAATGTAGTGTTATAAATCATATGAAGCAAAAAAGTTTAAATCGAAACAAAAGCTTCGGGAAACGTCAAATTCTTTTAGATATTAGAATTGGCGCCAAATGTCAATCTACTTTGACATTTGTGAAGTAAATGGATGCAAAATAATAACGTCAACAGGACATGAATCTTGGTGCAGCGAAATGGTATTGTCATTTGGAAAAACTATAGCATCTTCAGATAAGTTGACACATTTTGCGACGCACCGTAGGTGTCAACTGCGACAACTGTTGTTAAGACAGTTTCAGAAGACAAAACATAGTTATTTTGGATCAATGCTGGAAATTAACGTCCAAATCAGGAAAAGCTGAAAAATAAACTCCAACTTTCTTCAAGTTGGTTACATTACATTCTTACATTCTAACGTTAGAGGTAGCTACCCCATGCTCCCATGCATTTTTTTATTTTTTGCGCACTTAAGGGATTGACTGCCCTTAAAAATATTGAAGTACAGTGCGAGTATCTAGGAAATGTGGAAAGGATTTTAAAGGAGAAATGCATAATGCACATTGGTTTTGAATGTCTGAATATAGCAATGGTTGAGAAATATTGACATAGGTATTCGTGTAGTATGTCTATAGAAAATATCTCTGCACATATGTAACTATATTTTCGAAGTTGTATTCAAGGGTAAACTCCCTGAAAAGCGTGATATTATGGTTGAATTCAGCACTTTTAAAAAAAACAAAACCGATATAATAATAACAGACTTGAAACATTGCGGCTGTGCTCGAACTGGGGTAACGTACATTAAAAAGTTATTAAGTCTGATACATAAAATTTGAGTGTTCAATTAAATGGTTTTACTGTTATATTACACATCAGAGATAAATTACAAACATTCGACAGCCATGATTCGCATACTCCGTTTGTTCTATATTCCTTGCCAGAGCTACATAAGCTTTTTGATGTGTAAACATCTTTGCCGGCGGCAGGGTAACTCAAAAACATTGGTAAAACTTATACGTTCGGTGTAGGTAGTTACGGTTACACGTTCCGTGTAGCCTGTTACGGTTAGACGTTTCGTGTAGCAACTTACTCCACGGAAGGTTGCATTTAAGACCCTATTTACATTGTTGGAAATATTGCGTACTTATGACATCGTGTTCACATTGGAAACTTTGAGTTCTGAAATTTCGATTTTAGTACTTTCTATTGCTGGCTAGAATTAAATTCAATCCCCCAACATTTCTTCACCTCTCGACGAATATGTCAAAAAGACGAAAGACAAAACATTCCCGAAAAATGCATTTTCAGAGTTGACATTTAAAATTCCGAAAAATGTTGTTCCGGGCAATCAGTTTACATTTGCAACGAAATATTATCGATACATCAAAATTCAATTTATCCCTTATCTGTCATACCATATAATAATGCCAAATTTTGAATTAAATATTCCATATTATATAAAAATGCAGATCGTTCTCCATCTGTCAAGCCATGAACTGGATTGTGACTACGACTCCAATTGATTAAACAATTTATTTTAACAAATTAAATTACAAGATCTGGAATGATGTCAATTGGTTTATAAATTTCTGACAGAGGGAGGAAGATACACACAAGATACATTAACCTGAAAAAAAAGTTTGAGGATTCAGCTCAGTGTGAACACCGTCTACTTATAGCAGAAAAAAGGCATCAAGTTCAAGAGCCTGATTACCTGAGTTTTTTTTTCGTCTTTTTGACATATTTGATGTGAGGTGAGGATCTCACCTAAACTGTAAAAAAAGCGAAAGACGAAACAAACAAAAGTTAAACTGAAGTATCATATTTTCGTGCACCATTAGGTCACATTCTCAAATATGTTTGACAAGAACGGCATGATTGGCTTGATTTTGATAATGTGAAATTGTGAACGCTCCATCCTCCATCTATTGAGTTGTCAAACATTCTGGATGGATTTCAAAATGTTTTGATATTATGGACGCATGACAACCATATTTGAGAATGTGAACGCATGTTCGTCAAGCCTAAAGCAAACTTCTAAAGCTGTGCACATCGTAAGAAAATATATCAAAACGAGTTTTATAAGCAAAAGTGGCAATTCAGGTGGTTATAAGTTATCTGCAGACTTTGAATATAATATTAAAGTAAATTTCCTCATTTACTCTCTAAGATGATCCGCCATGGTCAAAATTCTAATGAGAAGTGATGTTTGACAGAATGTTTGGCGAATTTGAACGCTTCTGTTTTTCATCCGTCAAAGATTCAGCACGCCTTGCTTTTCAAACAAATTTAAGAATGTGAACGTTCCTATTAATGCTCGGAGCAAAGAGCAAATAGTTGTAGTATGACTGATTTTAAACGAAGCGATATCACTCTGCAATTTTTTGAGCATGTTGGTGAGAGACGTTGTGGTGGCGGGATTAAGTACAATTAATGAGCTTGAGAAAATTGCGGAGTTGTCTGGTTTGCTTTATTTCTGGAGTATTTTTCATTTTCTATTTGGCAAACACTCAGCGGAATTCGCCTAACTGAGTAGAGTAATATAAGTATAAGGAGTGCGAAGAGATAACTCCTTTTCGCTTGAAAAAAGTTAACTTTTATTAAAAAACGATGTGTTTAAAATCACACATGCATATGCAATCGAAAAGAAACCAAAAGAGAAATAGAGATTAAAAATCTTTTTCGCCTAAAAGCAGTCTATTTTGTATCAGATAGCATCTCTGTTTGAATAAAGGTGTACAAATTTAACGTTGTATCAAACAACATCCCTGTTTAGACATAAGCATAACAAACTTTACGTTATGTAGCGGATTCCAGTGGTGCGTTCTTTTTCTTACAATATTTAACTTTTGAATAAATAGATGCTTTCCTTAACTTTGAAACTCTGCTGCAGAGGAGTAAAAATGAATCTGAGGAGTTTCTCGTAATCCATTGTAAACATTGTTTTGAAACTCTTGATTAAAAAGTCAATGATAAGTTTAAATGATAGCTACGTATGCGTGTGTATAACTGGCGCCTTAGTCGCCCATATAATATCTTTAGCGATGCGATAGTTACAGCGTTAGAGGACGTATGTGACTTGGAGGAAAGGGTTATGTAAGTTTTTATGAACTTATTTTCCTGGAGTGGTTGAATTGTTTAAAATTATCAAGTGAATCTATTTTTATTGGTTTTAAGATTTTTTTAACTTTCACGATTTTAGAAAGAGAAAAACTCTCAGATTTTTGTTTTCAAAATGAAAAAAATTTTTAGTTTTTAATTTATTTGAACTCTTTAAATATAAAAAAAAACATTGAAGTACAAAAACAATTAAGCGTGGCATTATCGTCTGTCAGACATGCATAAAAAATCTTTATATCTTTGTTTGGACTTATAAATAATAAAAAATTAAATAATTTTAAATAGCATATCAAGAATGAAGATTTTTTAAAAGCATTCATTCATTCTATCTCAGTACGTTAAAGCAATGTTTGAAAAAATGTAGAGTTGCGGGACATTGAGGTCATTTAAAAAGGCCTTGCATTCATCATAACTAAGGAAGCACTTTCCAAAAAATACTCCCTCTTGTTTCGCGAGGAGTAGGACATTTTACAAAAAAATGCAGAATATCTTCTCTTTCTTCTAGGTTGCACAGCTTGCACACGAACGGTAAGTAATCATTTCTCCTAGAAGTTTCACCACCATTGATATTAATTGCACATTGTTTTCATCCTTAAAGTAGTTCTTCTGTATAATAGATTTTGATTCAACAGGCTGTAAATTCCTCTCTGTATTGCTCTTTGTATTTAGTAACATTCATCCACTTTAGCAATTAGTTTATAAATTACCGGTCTCCAATTAGCTGCATTGTCAAAACTCAAATCTTCATCAAAACTACAACGTAAGGCCAGCTCCAGCCATTCAGCGTACCAACTTTTTATACATCTAATTATTTTTAAGGATGCATTTTCCAAGAGTATCGTTTCTGCCATATCTAATACTCTTAGCATGTAATCTATTTGGAGTTTTAAAGTATGTAGATTCATTCCGTTACACGACGAAACAACTGAAAAAAACCGTGTAATTAGGCCTTTGATCACTTTTTGCTGCTATAGACATTGTTCACACTGAACTAGATAATCCGACTGTTTTTTTGACGTTTCTGTACTTTATCTCGGTCCCTCTGCCAGAGATTTATAATTGCCATTTTGTAATGGAAATTGTCAAAGTAAATATAACTGTAAAAAACGAAAATTTGTATTCCATTGACTACGACTACGACTCATTATCCCAGCTCATGTCTTGACAGATGGAGAACGATCTATATTTTGATGTTTGTACATATATAGAATATTTAATTTGAAATTTGGCATTATGTGGCTTAACAGATACGGGACAAATTAAATTTTCACTTATCGAGAATAATTCGTTGCAAATGTCAACCGGTTGCCCGGAAAATGCATTCTCCGGAGCAGAAAATAAA
The DNA here is from genome assembly GCA_911387755.1 of Chrysotoxum bicinctum. Taxonomy (NCBI): domain Eukaryota; kingdom Metazoa; phylum Arthropoda; class Insecta; order Diptera; family Syrphidae; genus Chrysotoxum; species Chrysotoxum bicinctum. The sequence continues at coordinate 84,362,909 of OU426989.1, read as the reverse complement.
AAACAAAATTTTTCAGATTTTTTTAAATGTCAACCCTGAAAATGCATTTTTCTGGAGCATAAAATAAAATGCAATCGTCCATCACATAGGTGAAGGGGATTTGTTTTAAACTTTGAATGAACCTGCAAAGAAATTTGACAGGAGTTGTTTCGTCTTTTTGACATATTGCTTGAGAGGTCAAAAATGTTGGTGGAATGAAGATATTTAGTTCTAACTATGTATCAATGGAAAGTACTAAAATCGAGATTTACATCAATTATGACACCATAGGCGAACTCTTTTTTAGGCGCCTCAAAGTTTTCAATGTAAGCACGATGTAGTAAGAACGCAATATTCCCAATGTAAACATGGTCTTAATTGCATTCTTCCGTGAGGTAACGTGCTACACGGAACGTGTAACCGTAAAGAGCTACACGGAACGTATAGGCTTTTGGTTTACCCTACCGCCGGCATAGATGTTTACCCATCAAAAATTTGATAAATTAGAAGGAGGATTTGAAGCTTTAGTGATTTAGAATTTTAATCAACAAATCGATAACCTTAACTTAACACAAAGTGCGTACCCCACACGGTCTTCGCTACTCAACTGGTGAGTCCTTATGAGATCGACGGAACGAAACTATAAATTTGTGGGTATTCAAAATTATTAAATTTAAAGATGCACAGAATCTTAGAAGACAAAATAACGACCAGTTTCAGGTGAATAGTGGCTTAATGCATAAGCACACCAGCAACTTCGTAGATATTCGACGTGTCCTCATATTATTTTTCAAAAGGTGCACTAAAACAGGGGTATCATTGGGAACACTGATTTTCGTGTATATCAAATATCACAAACTAAAAACGCAGAAAAGGAATTTTTAAATTATTCCAAAAAAATATCAGATTCTTCATTGGTTTTTATGCGAATTTTTGTACAAGAGAAACGAAAATAGCACAATACCATCACGATGGGCAGGAGGATACGCTTGGGAAAAATATGAATGAATGAAGCCACATAAGCTAACACAAGGGATCAGTAACAGTATCATATCAATATCAATTTCGTGTCGTGTGATCAGCAATCCGGTCATGTTTGGTTCACGCGCCAGATCTTTTTTTGTGCGCAAATCATGGCTAAAAAAATGATAAAGCAGTTAAAAGAGGAACCAATTTTTGGCGAAAAGAATAAATAACAAATAAAGTGCAGAACTGGGTCGCATGCACTTGCTTTTAAAGCTGAAATAGATTGAAAAAACAAAAATAAAATAAATCAAGGGTAAGTGACTCACAAATGTCAAACATTTCTTTGAACGTGTTTTTGAAAGGAATAGAGGGGACCTTCAATTTGCTTCTGATTGCGAACGGCTTAGATGTGTAGCACTTTTCATGACAAGAGACATTCTATACACTCCTGAAAAGTATTCTTGGATCTGCTGGGAATCTAACCCAGATCTTCCTTATAACATTCTAAGGGCCATTTGCTGATACGGAACATAAGTACTTATGTTCCACATAAACTCTTATGTGACAGTTTACGTAGAGGAAAAAGTAGAACATAAAGCGCTTAAGTTGAACATAAATATTTAAGTTTCGTATCAGCAAATGGCCCTAACTCACCTACATTTATTGCAAATAATACTATAAAGCGTGGGCCTTCTAGTGTTTTCTTTTTAAGTCATAGGTTATTTTGACACTGACAGCTGCTTCTAGCTCGAAATCTTGACAGAAAGTTAGTATCATATTACCGCGGAACAAAATGAGTCGCTTTACGCTTGAAGTTAGTGCTATGTAGCCCAAGCAGTGAGTTTTTTAAAAGAAGTTTTGGCTGAAATGAAACGTCCACTGCGCCTGCTTTACGCAAGTTTGTGTAAAAAGTTCGTGAGACTGATATGCTAGTGGACAACACTTATGTTCCCCGTCGTCGTACGGTGCACACAGACGAGAATGTGGATGCTGTAGCCAAGAGTGTGAGACTCAATTCACGAACATCAACTCGCCATTGATCTCATAAGCTCAAAACATTTCACGCACTAGCCTGAGAAGGCGTATGACAATCCGCTTGAACGTTGTATTCCATAGTTAATGGGAATGTTGGCTATTAATAATAAGGCCATAAAACATGGACAAAATTTACTTTTGTCAATTTCATGCATTTTAAAAAGAAACTCGTATTTGGCCCAGCTTTATATTGACACATTATTAGTTTTGGATCTAACAAGACTTAAACCAAAAATAAATTAGAACCCCTTTTATCCTTTACGTTTAGGGAAAACTATATGTTTAGTGCGACAGGTAAATGCCAACTAACGTCGACTAAATAAACAACCATGCTTCAGCCAAGATAGTCCCCGACTCCCTTAAAAATGTCCGAAACCAAACCATCGATTTGGTTCTGGATGAATTAAAACAAACGCCATTTACGGCCTGGTTGCTTATTATGTTAGTTGTAAGCAAAAGCTTAAAGTCTGGGCAATGATATTCTATAAGTAGTTCCTTTTCAATTAGAAAATAATCAAAATGTTCCAAAACTGAAAGGCCATCTAATACGAAGTCTCTAGAAAAATGAAATATTCTCCATCACCGTTACGTACGTCGGTTGGTGAAGTAATTAAAGCTCTTACTTATCTTGAAAAATGTATATGGTTGACAATTCTCTCACAACTATGATTGCCCAGAAACTAAATTTATTTAAATTCTTGTACAATCGCCACCAATAAGAAATGCTTGCCATATCTACCTTGAGGCAAACCACAAAAGTTCTTCGGCCATTAAATATACTCTCTTATCGTACGTACTCGATAATCCATAGGCACCACATTTGTTATGGTATTCTTAGATATTTAAGAATTGATAAGGAATTAAGTAAGTCCGTATACTGCTTAAGATTTCTTTTCTATATCAGTGTAAGAAAATCATTATTCTCATCTCTTGAATACCGTCGGAATCTTTCATGGATTTTCTTCTTTTAACGCTTTTTTCACAGGGATGCTCACTTGAAGTAGCCAGTTACATTCCCGTCCTCATTTATACTCGTTTCGCGAGGAATGCTCATCAGTTCACACTCGAGCCTAATTTTAGATTGTCAAATACAGAGATCCGTTTTTTTAGTCGCAAAACACGATTATGAAATATTCTACCCGACACAGATTTCAACTTACAAATATTTGCAAACATGTTCATCGACACCTCTTTTCTCTCCCTCCCTAATTTCACCATCGCTCGTGCTGTGTTTCACTGTAATTGTAAAAATGAATCCTTGAGCGGGTGTGAATTGTAAAAAAAAAACAGAGAGGCTCGGGAGTCGGGACCCATTATTTGCTTAGATGTTGGCTTCATGGTTTAACTCAACTTAATCTCATGAGACCCGATATTTTCAAACCGATTAACTACTCCCTATGATATACCTCAGGGAAGTCATCTAGACCCTTTTCTTTTCATTATCGATGTAAATGACGTTGTGCCATTTACCTATACGTTCTAAAAAAGGGGTTTTCCATTAAGAGTTTTTTTATATTTAAGTTTGAATCTAACATATTGTGAGTAAAATATCATTGACATTTTTCATTAATTTAGAGAGCACATGTAAGCCATTGTGTGTAGAATACAAAATTTTTAAAATGTTTGCCGTGGCTTCGCGCATTTGAAACATTCAATTTTCCATAACTCTGGCGCATAAATCAGACTAAATTTGATCATTTGCATTGATTATCTTAGCTTTCAGCGCAGTCGTAGTATATGGTTTATTGGCATAGACTTAAGAGAAACAATCTCAATAGGGTCAAATCACACGATCTCGTTGGCCAATTGCTATCGCCTCTGCGTGAGATAACCATGTTCGGAAATCGCTCGTGCAAAATGTCCATTGTGGCACGGGCTGTGTGCCACGTAGCGTCGCCGCCGGCCATCCCGTTCAAACTACATGAATTCGGTGTCCATATCGTCCAATTTAGGCCAAACGAAATTGGTTATCGTCGATCGATTGGGCTCGCCGTTGACTTTGATGACTTGGCCAACGTCGTTCTCAAAGAAGAATGAACCGATGATGCCGACAGCTCAAAATCCACACCAAATAGTGATTTTCTTTGGGTGCATTGCAATTTGATGGATTTTTATCATTCCAAATTCGACAAATTTCTTTGTAGACGAACCCATTCATCTTGAAATGGGCCTCATCGCTGAATATGATTTTTCAAGCCGAAAGTTGCTCACTTTCATTACCTAAACAATTTAATAATTTGCATATGTTGTTGGCAGAACAGACTGGATAAGCGAGAGCCCATTTGACAGATGTACTCGTATCATCAACAATATGGCCGAAATCACCTATTGCTTGGATTTATATACAACGCCAACGGTGGGAAAAGGAATTAAAGAAATGTTACTACAAATATTATTTCTATTACATGCTCGGCGCGCGACATCTTGAACCGCTTAACAAGTATGAAAATGAACGCCCCAAAAATTTCATCGTATATGAACATCGGGTCATGCTTCTGAAGGAGACAAATTTTTTCCCGATCTGCGTACTAGGCTTATTCAGTGAATTTAGATCCCGATTTAATCCCGAGCTTTGAATAAGAAATAGAAATTGAGACTCAGGGAAATCGTCACCAAAATCACAAATACTTTAATGATCTTTAAGCTAAAGCCTAGTACGCAGATCGAGACAAGACAAATTTTATCTCTACAATTTTAATCTCTACAAAACTTTTCCAAATCTCGCGCAAAAGTTTGAATTTGGAGAGATAAAATCCAATTTTATGTGTTTTTTAGTGTATCTCTGGAACAGGTTGTCTTAAAAAAGTCGTTAATACCTTCTTGGAATCTCTTCTCGATGCTTTCAAGAGAGGCATCAGCACCTTTTACCTTAAATCAGTTTTGACAAAAATCACTTTCGGAAATACGGTGGCTGTCAAAATTTGTCCCGCAAAATAATGCTTGTATCATTCTTTTTCCTGGCAAAATTTAGTGGAGAAATTTTGTAAAGCAATTCACAATAGTATGAATTTTGCGCGCTAACTGCGTACTGCTCGGAAAAATATCCGAGACAAAATTTGTCCCACGAAAAAAAATTGTATGGGAGACAAAATTTTTCCCGATCTGCGTACTAGGCTTAAGGACTTAAAACCCTTTGGTTAAATAATTCAATATAGGGAAAAGTTTTGCATTAACAAATTATTGTTGGACTGGCATTGGCTTCTGATTGTTTTACCAAATCAAAAAGTTGAATTTCTGCTCCAGAAAATTAGATACATATGGTTCGGATTTTCAGTACCTACATTAGTGCACATCTTATTGTGAAGCTGTTTTCCCTATTTCTTCTCAGAAAACTACTAGTTTTTTTTAACAAAATATTGTGGTTTTTGACCAAGAAATTTATGTATATGTGCAGACATTCACACCTCAACAAAATGTCTTTATGAGTGTAACAGGTATTACGGAATACTTTGAGTTTATAATATACCGCACTTTTGCGCAGTTTCAAAATGTTTGAGTGAATTTGGTCCTCACTTTTCAAAATGTGACACTTTGTGAGTTTTGGCGCAACAAGTAAAGGATCATATTATGCATTTGCATTCGAAAGTAAAAGTAACATTTCTATTTAAGTTTAAGTTGCTTTTTTGGAGCGTTTGTTATCACTGACACTGGCACAACAATTTTTCGGAATACACAATCTTTTTGTTGCGCTTTATGCAAGCAAGGAAAACAGTAAGGAACAACTGCGTTAATAAAACGTGCATGGCCGCTTGTACAGGGTGGACCATCTAGTGGCTTCTTTTTAAATCATATACCTAGGTTATTTTGACACTGGGAGCTGTTTACCGCTAAAATTCTTGACAGAAAGTCAGTATCATATCTCCGCGGAACGAAATGAGTTGCTTTAAGCTTGAACAGCGTTGGGAAATATTGGAAAACTTATTTTCAATGTGACCGCTGTGTAGCCTAAAGTCTAGTACGCAGATCGGGAAAAATTTTGTCTCGCATACATTTTTTTTTCCTGGGACAAATTTTGTCTCGGATATTTTTCCGAGCAGTACGCAGTTCGCGCGCAAAGTTCATACTATTGTGAATTGCTCTACAAAATATCTCCACTAAATTTTGCCAGAAAAAAGAATGATACAAGCATTAAGGGTATTCATGTAACGAGATAATTTTCCGCTTTGTAGAAAAATATAACTCTCCGCAACATGTTTTCATGAACACCCCCTAAGAAATACTTGCGTAAATGTTGGAAATATTCTGTGAAATGTCAAATTAAAAGTCAGAATCCATATATCTTTAGTTTACGAGGTTTATTTCTGCACTTTCCGCAGCAAATTTGTGAGATAATTTTATGCGATTTGCAGAAACTTTTTCCCATACAAATTTTGACAGCTCGTTTCTGCGGAGATAAAATTATCTGGTTTACGAGGGTTTTCCGCGTTTACATGAATACCCCTACTATTTTGCGGGACAAATTTTGACAGCCACCGTATTTCCGAAAGTGATTTTTCTCAATACTAGTTTAATGTAAAAGGTGCTGATGCTTGTCTTTTGAGAGCATCAAGAGGAGATTCCAAAAACGTATGAACGACTTTTGTAAGACAACCCGTTCCAGAGATACACTACAAAATACATTAAATTAGATTTTATCTCTCCAACTTCAAACTTTTGCGCGAGATTTTGAAACGTTTTGTAGAGATTAAAATTGTAGAGATAAAATTTGTCTTGTCTCGATCTGCGTACTAGGCTAGTAGAAGTTTGTGCAAAAAGTTTGAGAATGGTATGCTAGTGGACAACACTCATGGTCCCCGTCGTCGTACGGTACGCACATACGAGACATTTACTGTGCGCTCTGTAAATAGACTTTTATGTTAAATATATGCCAAAGGTTATCACAAAACCTTTGAGTACCGCTGACGTACAATAGTTGTATTTTAGAAAACAATTTATCAAGTGTCCAGAATACAGAAAATATGTACCTTATACATAATTATGTAGCTTCTACAGTTAAATGCAATTATGTAATAATTATGTGCTGAGTTAAAGCAAAGTGTACTGACTGAGTCTTTATCTATACGTATATAGTCAGACTATAGACAAATATATGTGCTATGTTGAATACATACGACGGACATGTACTCAATATAATTTAAAAACAGTGAGTTATGTAATGATCACATTAATATTTACAAATTGTCACCAATCCAATAAGAAAATTGTATTCAATACATCAAGATATGTAATGACTACAAGCAAAACATGGTGCAAATAGTACCAATAAATTTTATTTTGTGCACCATTATTTTTCGCTAAGAATTATTCACGTACCTGCTATCTTAGTGTATGGGTAGGTTCCCAGTTCAAATCCAAGTAAAGTATGGCAGCTTATAAAATTAATTAAATTTGTGAAAAAAGGCGAAAATGAGTTTGTGTACTTTCAGAATAAAGGAGAAATGATTTGTGTGACATGCAACACAATAAAGACAGAGATGACTCAAAAATAAGCAACAAAAGAATATCGTCGTTTTATAACAAAAAGTACAATTTGATGGATTTAAATCTATCAACACAAAGTTGTGAATTACGATCATATGTAGTATCCAACCGATCTCTTGTCACTGGTTTTAAAAGCAAGAGGGGAGATACTTCCCCTGAACTATATTTCTCACAGCAGTGATTTGGAAGATAAAGGTATATGTGTGGATTATGCAACTTCAGAGAACGTGTAAAATGGAACAATTCTTGGGAAAGTATCCTGTTTCTAAATAAAAATGAAATCATAGGTGTTTAAAATGTAGGTATGTGTTGGAAAGCCCTTTACAATTATGTCAAGATTGCACTTAACTACAAAAAAAAACGAATCTTAGATGAACTTTTTCAAATTAATGTTTCAATTTTGTAGGTATATTAAACAATACAAAATGTATTAATATTAATACATACTTGCCAACTGACAGACGGCGGGCGTAGGTCATGTTAAAAAAATTAATGACACACACTTATCTATTGTAGTTCGTATTAAATAAAATCATTTGAAAATCTAAAAAAAAAATATAATCACATTTATGTTATGAGTGAATAGAATGTTTACATTTATCTTATGCGTGCATACACATTAATTTCACAACATAATTATGTAATGATAACTGAAAACCAACAGATACTAATGTGATAAAAGTCTGTATAGAATATTTGTATCATCAACAACATGATGAGTCCATAGAAACTGTACTCAATGCATAATCATGTAACTGATGCCAGATAACCGACAGATATTTATTGGATGCTTCCATATCAACAATTAATTACTGGCTACATTACTATTAATAAAATTATGTTGGCAGTACATATTTTAGTTATTTGTGTATAGTACATCTAAACGAGAGTAAATGTATTTACATAATGTATGTAATTTTTCCCTAAGTGTAAACTGGCTCTAGGTATTTTTTTGATATTATTTGAAAGAAGCAAATATTAAAGTTAAATCAAGGGCAAGATTGGTATACCTATGTTTAGACAAACTTTTTTTAGAAGAGTTTATTGAAGACATATTTTAAGATTTTAACGATATAACTGGGACTATTCCACTTCTGTTAAACTGAGCGTAAATATGTAAAATCATCAATTACACCAAAGACGGAGGATTTATTAAAGAATTTATATAAATTTTTTCACAACAAATATCTATAGATCTTTTTCTGTCTAATTTGTTTTCTTTTCTTTTTCAATTGATGATGATTTCAAATTATAATTTAATGAACAAATACTAAAAAATTACCAATTTTAGATCCATCGACTATGTTATTTTACACACAAATTAATTCTCCATCTTAAACTTTGAACAACAACAGATGAGTTTCAATCACTTTTTCGAATGGAATTTTCAAATTTCTTAAACCGTGTTTATTCAACCGATGCAATTTTCAATAAATGCAAAAAAACCGGAGCCGACATTTAAAAAAAAGGACAACAGAACACATCTAACACATGGCACAAATCTAGAACATGGTCTCTATAAGTATATTTTTATTTTATTTTTTTGTGAACCGTTCTTGTGTAACTGTATCAACGCAATGAGTGCTCTTAAGTATCAACATCTCTATGAACTAGAGCCTAGAGTACACAAAATTATGATATCAAAAGAACATAACATATCAAAAACTAAAAAAAAACTTATTCAACTCAGTAGCGGTCCATAACTAATTCTAAAAATATTCGCACAAAATTTTAAACAGCCTATTGTTTACTAAGTCTTTCTTAAATTTAAACATTTTCTAACTAGTACTAGTTTTCCTAATAAATTGATTCTGAACACACGTAAAACAATGACAGTTTGTACAAAAAACTAGGTAAACAGACCTTTTTTGTAGTTTGTAAATACACTAAAAAAAATTAAATAGCTATTTGATGATTTTAAATTTAATAAAATGCTAGAGAAAGAATGATGCTAAATTCAATTAAAATTTGCAAAATTGTCGTTTTAACTAAAAGTATCATACTAAAACAGTTTTAACATGAAACTAATTTGACTAAAATGTTGCTCCATTATTTTTAATTAATTTTATGTCGCAAAGTGGATTTAAATTTAGAAAAAAAATATGTTAAAAAGTAATTATATGTCATTAAATGGGCTACAGGTTAACGTTGCTCTATTGAAAATCAATATTGACGTAAGGGCATATAATAAATTTAAAAAAAATATCACGAAAAAAGAAAACGTTTATGTCAAAAATTTTAATTAAATCAAATACATTTAATCATATTTACGGTATTTAATCTTAATCTTTTTTAGTCAAAGAAATAAGATAAGTAAAAAACTAAAGTCTTAAGGATTGACATTTAAGTACCTACTTTAAACATTTATTAATATCAATTTATTATCATTATAATAAATCTATACATAGTTCCAATGAGAAACCAAAACAAAATTAAATATTTTACAAATAAATTAAATATTTTATCAAGTAGTGTGCAATAGACTTATTCTTGTTCGAGATAACAACTTGTACCAACTCTATATTTATTTTCTTTTAATTGTTTTAATATCTACTAAAAATAATTATAATAATAATTTGGCTTAAACCTTTCGTCATTTAATGATTTAAAAGAACCATTTAACCTTTATTAACAAAAATATCTCTTCATTGAACACCAAAGAAAAATTTAAAATAAAACATAACAGAATATTCTTTTACTAAATATATTTAACAAAATTGTGTAACTTTTACTAATTTTTCTACTTTTTCAATCGATCTTGTTCGATACAGTAATTCTTTTGACCCTATTTAATATGGGTTACCAAAAACTCACAAAAGAGATGACAATTTCTTGAACTCATTTCTTCATCCTTTAACATCCCCTCTTCGAATTTTATAGGAAGTTTAAGTTGCTGAGAAACTTAGTATTGTCAAAGTTCAGGTAAAAGAATTTATTGGACCCTAAATCAAGAGCTTCTCTTTCATATGGCTTTTGTTCAAGTTGCTAAGAAGCATAAGTTCCACTAAGGTACTTAACCCTATGGAATTTGTTGGACCTTAAAATCAAGTACAGTGATGGTATTTAAAAGACATCGTTTTATCTTTTCACGTACAGTGTGAATATTCAAATGACTTTTTCAGAAAATTACCCCCCTTATTACGGCTGGCGAGTCGAACAAATAAACATGTGAGTGTGAGAAATTAGTATTACGGTTGGCGATTCGAGAACCTTTGATTCGACTTAAATGTCATATATTTGATATTTTTAATAAACAATCAAATTTCGAACTCGAATTGTAAAGTTCGCCAACCGTAGTATGTCGAATGTGTAGTTCGCTAATGAAAAAATCTCACCTCGAACGTTCGATTCGCAAACCGTAATAGGGGATACATGAGCGATAAAAGGAAGCAAGAATTTCATACCTTTTATGTAATTGCTTTGATCTCCTTCAAAATCTTTTGGGAGGTTTACTATAGAAAGCAAGGTACTCTCATGGTAGGTATAAGACGCCATTAAGCTTCACAAGAAGCTCCAAATGTTCAAAGTATACGATGATTTTCCTGTCATCCATTTCACCCTTCCCTGGTCTAAGCTACATACTATTACCTGGAAATAACCAGTGGTAGTCGCATAATAGCAGAATTTTGGGCTTAAGCCGTATTTTGACAATAAAAAATGTAGGTCTTCTGTCTTGAATTTAATGGCCTTATGAATATGGAAACTCTATTTACACAATAAAATTCTGTATTGCTTAAAACAAAAGTTAATTTGTCTTTTACAATTCTGGATTTCTTCATTTTGGAAAATGTATTTGTTTATATTAATAAATCAGTCATCACTTCAGTTCAGGTTTCTGAGATCTCTTGATTATCATAGAAATTTGAATACAAATTCCTCAGGTTTTAAAAAATCAAAAAACAAGTTTATTGAATTTGTTTGACTTCGTTTGCAAAATTCTATTTTCTGTAGAAGGAAAAAAGACAGAAATTTCTTTCGGACTTATCTTCTAGTCCGCTTGAGTGGCTTTGCAAAGTTTGTGAAACCTTAGAAATACCAAGATTCTTTCTTATAATACACTGAATTTTGTATCCAAATAAAAACCTAAAAGAAGCTTAGCACCTTTGATGAAACTTAGTCCTTCGAAATTCGATTTTCTCTTCAAATGAAGTTAATTTTTGTTGGACAGATTTTATAATGCTACGAGGGGAGCTTATGTTTTCTAACTATGTTATAACCGAACCGCCACTGGGTAACACTATTTTAATACGTAAATTTGGCATCAAAAATAATTTCCTTACTTTAAAGTGACCAAAAAATATTTTATTTGGTGCTGACAATGTCAAACTTTAAGTCTTATGATAAGCACTTTAACGACGACGCTATCGAAATCGAAATGGACCGGATGTTAGAATAATATACATATACATATATTTATTTATATAAAAAAAAACAATTAGATCAGCAATTGTTTGAGGTTTTTATTGTTTGTTTTAGGAAATTGCTGGTTGGTGAGTTTCTCCTTTAATTTTTGATGATTTTGGAGTCTTAAACACGTCATGCAAAAAATATAAATAAATCCATTTTTCTATAACACAAAATAGGCCCGAAATACCAACCAACAATTCAAGATCTCCCGAATACTTTGATTTGCTAAGTTTCATTTCATTTTCTCTCCGAGGTTTAGCTGTCATTTGTCTGTCATTTTAAACCACTTTTGGAACAACCGTGGACTTCAGAATTTGTTTTTAATGTCTGGCAGCAAATTTCTTCCTTTATATGGCAGAAATAATGACATTTAGGGGCTAGTTTTAGCTATCATTGAAATTGATCTCATTGAAAATATTCATTTCCATTTTTAAGCCGATTAAACAAACGGTAATGTCTTTAATTGGTACCAAAATGAAGCTAATAAGTAGTAGAATTTTTGTACTCTACAAAATACAAAATTCTGATTTAAACATTCTTTTAAATCCACTTTTATTATTTCACTGATAGAAATCAATTTCAATGAACAGCTGATTTTCGTTTCTTTAACTTGGAACAGAATCGTTTCACTGAATGTGTTCGATTCTCTTTCTATTGTCAAATGTCAGTTTTGCTTGCAATGATCAACTCTAACCTCAAATGCATAGAATTGATTGCTATCAGTCACTCACCGGATTTTTTACTGAAACCAATTTTTCAATGATTGCTATATCTGGCTTGTCAAAAAAATGAAGTCAGCATTTCACTGATTTGTTCCAATAATGCATTTCAATGAAAGCTATAACTGGGGCCTTAGTCAGCTGTGCCAAATATGCACCATGAGGTTGTCATTCTTATACATTTGATTGTCAAAGTCGTCATAGTTGGTGCTGCTTTTGTGTATTTTGTGTAGATGTTATTGATCTTCGAAAGACTTTCCTGGTCATGTATGAATACTTACATTCAAATTTGTAAACGAAGTTGCTTGAAAAACTTTTACAGATACCTTCCATATTAAAAGTGACTAAGAGTGTCATTCAGTGTCACTCAAGATCGATAGGATCGATAATGTAAGCCATGCTTTGAATCCAAAAGAATTCAAATCGAATGAGTTTCAAAGCACCATTAATACTTAAGACTTAAAAAATCAATTTGTCAAAAAACGATTTAGAGCAATTTTTTGATTGCAAGATCATTCAAGGTTCGGAGTTTACTCATCAAATATCTATGGTGCGTTAACTTGATTTTGACCCCACAGCTTGGATGATCTTGTACTGAAAAGCTGGTTCTATACGTGTCGCTTGTTGCCTTGCCGGTTTTTCATGGCGTATTGCAGTTAACTCAAGCTCTGAAGCATGAATGATCTTACAATGAAAAACTGGTCCTAAATTGTTTGTTATACTTTTCGCCAGGTTTTAATTTCAAAATCATTGAAATCATCGGTGCTAGATCACCAAATTTGGTTCATTAACTCTAATTTAACTCCGATGCTTAGATATCTCGCACTAAAGGAGGAAGGCAAGAGATTTTTTAGGGTAGATTTAATGGTCAGTAAAATTAGAAGACGACAAATGATTGATCCCTGCTAATGTGATATGTTGGCGCAAAGTCGAATTAGTACGATGTTAAAACTGTTTTAGTACGATATTTAAAAAAAGAAATTTTCAAATTTTAATTGAGTTTAGCTAGAATCATACTCTCTCTAGCATTGTATTAAATTTAAAATCATCAAAAAGCTCTTTTAAGTTTTTTAATATCGTCTTTAATAACTTCAAATGAATCTTTGACATTTACAAACGTCAAAAACAGTCTGCTTACATAGTTTTTTGTACGAACTGTCATTGTTTAAGGTGTGTTCAGAAGCAATTTGTTAAGAGACGGTACTAGTTAGAAAATGTTTAAAATTAAAAGTGAGTTAGTAAACTAGTTTAAAGTATAAACCTTAACAATAGGCTGTTTAAAATTTTGCACCACTGGGTTAAACGAGCTTGGAAGAATCTTTCGCATAGTATTTTACGGATATGAGGAACACTTATATACTTCCATATAACAAAAACTCCCAAGAGACTGTGTCTTTTCCTTGAATATCTCTTTGAAATTAAACTGCTATATAAGAAACTTGCATAAGCAATAATTATTTTTATGCACAAATATTGATTCTAATAACAAAAATAAGAAATTTACTTTTTTTACTTAAATTGTTTATTTATGAGAGAAACTCTGATATAAAAAAGAATTTTGGTGGATTTTCAGAATTTTTTATATCTGTTTGGAAAGTCCATAGAACTCGAACGAACATCAATTTATTAAGTGCGCATTCGGCCTTAGATTTTGATTTAACTTCAAACTAAACCATAAGCTTTTTTTTTGTTTTTTTCGATTTCTTTAAGATTGAATTTGTCTTATTTTTATTATTTTTGTTATTTTTTTGTGATGAAAATAAATAAATATTAAAAGTCAGGTAGACTACCGATCATACCTAATACCTACATACGTATTTATGTTAAAACCTTAATTAAGCTTTTAACTGATAGCTTACCTAACTCTCCAGGATATTCCTGTTGAGCATCACAGATCAATCTCTCCGTCCACCAAAGCTCTTGCGAAGATGGCGGCGAACTGCTGCCACTATTATTGCTTGGGGGGTCAATCATTCCCCCCTTATTGTAAATTCCACCGCCACTGGACTGGCCCCAATCTGCCGCCGATGATACAGACGAAGTCGAAGTTACAGGTCCGGCGGTGGAGCCAGTGTAGACTGCCGACGTTGTACCGGTGGGCAGATGCATTCGATGAAAAGAATTTTTGGGAGCTATTTTGACGGTTTTATTTTTAATCCAATTTCCAATTTAAATCTTACACTTATGGAATGCACACACTTTAACAACACAAACTTTGTCTGAGCTTTTGAATCTTTTCTTTTAATTTGTAGGTAGGTATATTCCCAAGATCCTTTATTTATTTCATAAAAACCAGTCAGACAATAGGGATACAAACATAAACCAATTGGTCACTTCAACTTTTTCAAACACTGTTGATATCTTCACTGTCTTGTACCGTTAAAACACTTTCACTTTCTTTTTGATTTGACAGTTGTAAACAAAAACAATTGCAATATGACATTAGTTAGGCGATAGGCATAGGTAGGTTTGCACCCTTATATAGGTAGGTAATTACATTCTTTAAAAACAAATCAAACTTAAAATACAATCTTAAAGACGGATAACGTGCTAAAAGCTTCCCGACCCTGGGGGGTTTTGGTTTGTCATACAACAAGTTCTCACCGTTTAAAATAAAACAAAATACAAAATTTAAAAAACAAACGTCAACATCACAGATGTTATTATAAGACGCGGCATTTAATTTTTATTGCTAGACCCCTTTAAGCGAAAAGTATGAGTATCTACTGATTCATAAAATTCGCGGAACCGATGACGCCGAAGCCGAACCAGTATTGCGCGGTGGCGGCGTGTAGTTTACTTTTAGCAGTTTCAATTTAACCAGACACAAATTCGTCAACACAAAAACCTGCCTTTAAACTTGATCAGCTGATTGGGGCTATTGATATAAACTAACGGAACTAAAATTTGTAGCTTAACGAACAAAAGTTTGGACTTTCCCGCGAATTTTGACGTAAGTTCTACTACACTCTAACTTTGTACACGGAGAATGATTCACAAAATCCTCTTAAACCACCGCCATCGGATTTGAACTGGAAGCTGCTCTATCGTTCGGCTCACAGTTCTAACTGGAATTTTGAATCGACACGAATGGCTTCGAGACGTCTTGGAGAAGTCATGATTGGGTGAACGCCTCTTTGGATGAATTGGAGTGTAAACGAGAGCATCGGCATGAATTCAGCGATTTATCATCTATTCAATAAATTTCCCCACTCGACTCGGTTGCGGCTCGGCTTCGGCTGGTTATGAAAAAAGACCGCCTGAAAGAGCGGATGGTTTGTGTTTTTGTGAGCTGTCAGTTGTCCTCCAGCACGATGCACAATGCGACTCACTGACTACGACGATGAGGGTTGGTCGACGTCGTTAAGACGGCTTGGTTGGTCTCTCACCGAACTGTTTGTGGTTCGCTTTTGTGGATTTGGTATGTTAGATTTCTTGGTTGCTTCTTTTTTGTTGTTGTTTTTGTTTTTTCCTATATTTCTTTCTTTTCACAAGCAAAAAAAAAATGAAGTGAGTGTGGTTGAGGAGGTAGTGGTTGTCTAATTTACGTGTTGGGAGAGGGGATTACATGCGCAGTGATTGGCGGAAGACGTTTAACGGATTTTTTTACCCATCGAGTAGGCGGGATTGCTTGAAAGAGGGGGTAAATGCCTAAATGGTAATTATGAAGAAAACGATAAAAACATGAGGATTTTTTTTTCGCTTGCGAATTTTTGTTGTTGGATAAAATCATTGCTCGGATTACGGAAATGTAAGAAGTTAATAAATAAGTTAAATCATGCCTACCTTACCTTATTTAAGTGGATCAAATATTTTCAAGGTCAGCACAAAAAATTCAAATGGTTCGGCTTAGTATTGTGTCTAGATACCTACCTATAATGAAAAAATAAGGTTGCACTTTTGTACAACTGGTGAAATAGCTTCTTAAACGAAAACACCCATAAACAAGCGAGAGAATGGATTGAGTTCGAGTTTTACCAATAAATTTAGGTAATGTTATAGGCCCATACCTAGTATAAGTATAGGTAGGTGCCTATAAGTAGGAAGTTAGGTAGGTACATACCTAGGTGTTTATAAGTATTTTAATTATTCCAGAAGAAATTTGGAAACTAAAGTGAGATCAGTTTGAAACTCACTTTTCTGTCTCCTATCAGTTGTGTAGGTACACTTTACATCTTAACATTGTTAGGCATACTTTTTGTTGTGATGTTTTTTGATGGGTTTGTGTAATGGCACCTAAACAAAAAGTGCTTCGTTTTTTATCGATGAAAAATAGAAAGATAGGTGTAAAATTTTGCGCGAATAGATGCTGGACATTCTGAATTTGCTGGGACATTCTGGGAAGCATTTGGATCATTTCCAAAATGCTGAATCTGGACCACGGAAGAGGAAGGCGCTTAGGAAATCCGAAATACCTAAAATGGAAAATTCGAGTTCCAGATTCAACAGATTTACTCTGCGAAAAGCAAACCACTTCAATCTGCAATTCAAAAGAGCTCCGCATTTCAGAGCTAGTCAAGGTTAGGTGGGTATACAAATTTAAGCAAAGGTATTGTGTAAGTAATAACATTAAAATTATGCGTCGAAAAGTTATCATGCAATAAAAATTCAGTTAGTCCGTTTCTGGAAAAAATTACATGAAAAAATCCGAGAAATGCCCCTTACACTTTGACCTTACACGTTTTCCTAAAAAAGCATTGTTGCTTCTTGTTGCCACTGCAATAAAGAAATGCTAATTAGCACTGATAACTGTTTTGTTTTTTCCACCGAACGTCACCGGTTTGATCCAAAACCCATAGACCAAAATTTAATTTATTTAGTCAAGGCATACCTATAGGTATACTGCAAAAAAAAGTTGCTAACTGAAATTATTGCAATGGAAAGTGAAGACATTGCTGTTGAAATAAAAAAAATAGCCCTGAGCATTATGTAATGAGCTTAAAATTATCCTGGGCACAACTCCCCGCTTCCTCTATTGCTAAGTGCTTTAAATGTACTCAGGTATAGGCAGGGCCGGATCTACCTAAGGGCTGTATGGGCTGCAGCCCAGGGCCCCGAGGTCACAAGGGGCCCCCAGACCCCGTTGAAAACAATTAAAAAAAATAAAATTAAAAAACCTACCATAAGGTTGGCAATGGCAACCCTGAGATCAATCTACTAATGTATAGTCCCCGCCAAGCTAGATGGCTCTATTTTAGAGAGAGAGAGAGTAAATTCGCGCGTCGCTTTTACCTGGAAAAAGCGCTGCGCGAACTTACTCTCTCTCTCTCTCTCTCATAGACGAGCATTTAGTGAATGAGTGCATTCAATTAAAATCGTACTTACTCTAATCTAAGCCAGAATCGTACACCTCTTCCAGTGACATTTTTAAGCTCATGTATGAAAATAAACTTATTAACGTGTTCCCTAACTGCTATACCATTTTAAAGATTTTTATAACTTTGCCAATTACTATAGCTGTGAAGCAGAGCGCTCTTTCTCCAAGATATCCTATGTAGAAAATAATTACAGGACAACAATGTCGAACCATCGACTAAATAATTTATCACTTCTTTCGATAAATTGTGATCTAACAAAACACTTGCAATGTGATGACCAAATTAAGGAATTTGCAGCACAGAAATGCAGAAAGGTTGATTTATAAATTATAATTTATATAACATGTCATACACATTATCTGTCAATTTCATTTACTAATTCATAATAAATAAATAAAATGTTTTTATTGTTTTTTTATATTCTTATACACTTATATATCACTATTTCGTTTTCACTCTCATCCAAAGGTTGCCTGGAAAAGATTGCTACCACAGCAATAAGGTCGCCGTTTGCACAACTAATGCTTGCGTAGATTTAAGTAACATTTATGTTTTTCTTTTGTGCAATAAAGAATATATAATAATAATATATCACTATAGATACAGTTTTTTGACATGGCTATTAGTTGAGTACTTAGGTAGGCCACTAAATAGTTGCAGCCCAGGGCCCCACAAATTCACGATCCGCCTCTGGGTATAGGTACTGTCAAAAGAAGATAACTGGGAAGATGAAGATTTAATTCCACTTATTCAATTAAGGATGGTACTGCCCAAACCTCAGCTTCAAAGAGAATTGCAAGAAAATAAATGATCTCCTTGGAATATAGGTATGTAGATACTACAGAACCCAGAATTTCAATACAAGAAGTTACGAGACTGGTTCATCGTGATTGAATACCTATGTGTTACTTTTTTCGTTCTGAACATGTTCTGAGCGTGTTCAGAGTGCGCTCTATGAGCTCAGAAAGCAGAATAAAATAACTGAGCAGACAGAATTAAATGCTAAACATAAGCATTTGACAGGTTGAAACCAAAAAAAAACAAAATGGTGACAGCTAAGTGTTCATAAGTGCTTTAAAAACAACTCAGAGGGCTCAGAGCACGCGCTTACTTCAGAGTATGTTCAGAACATGCTCGGAATCTGCTCAGACCTCTATTCCGAATTAAAAAAGAAAAACGCCTATTATCGAGGGGCTTCTGCAGAAGGCTCTAAGTGCTGATGATTGTCAAATCTGACTATATTGTCAGATCTGTCTGTAGAAAATATGTCCGAATAGACTTTTTAACGTGTTTATATGCAATCTGACTGTCAGAATCGCCATTGTCAGGCCATAGTTTAATTTATTATCAGACGCCTCACGATTAAAATTTGAAATTACATATTTTACTTTTCTGGCTAATTTGTCAATAATATGGTCTAAGGTCGCTGAACCAAATAAGGCCCAGAGACTAATAAGGTCTATTTCGTAAGAGAAACACTAAAAAGAACAAATAACGAGCTTTTTTTTTAGCTATTTAAGCCTAGTACGCAGATCGAGACAAGACAAATTTTATCTCTACAATTTTAATCTCTACAAAACGTTTCCAAACCTCGTGAATTTGGAGAGATAAAATCTAACTTAATATGTTTTGTAGTGTATCTCTGGAACGGGTTGTCTTACAAAAGACGTTCATACCTATTTGGAATCTCCTCTTGAGGCTTTCAAGAGAAGCATCAGCACCTTTTACATAAAACCAGTAAGTATTGACAAAAATCACTTTCGGAAATACGGTGGCTGTCAAAATTTGTCCCGCAAAATAACGCTTGTATCATTCTTTTCCTGGCAAAATTTAGTGGAGACATTTTGTAGAGCAATTCACAATAGTATGATTATGAATTTTGCGCGCGAACTCCGTACTGCTCGGAAAAATATCCGAGACAAAATTTGTCCCAGGAAAAAAAATTTATGGGAGACAAAATTTTTCCTGATCTGCGTACTAGGCTTTAAAGATATTCCACCATTTGGCGCACGAAATGAATGTCAATGAAATAATCGAAATTTCTGATGAACTGCTTACATATACATATATGTATATGTCGATTTCCTTTACACACTAGGGATTTCGATCCCGTGTCAAATTTTTTCTTGTGGTATGCGTATTTCGTACATATGTATATGTAAATCCATCTTCAAATACGGATTCGAAGAATTTGATCTTTGCAAAAAAATTTGTTTTTTTTGGTGTGAAGGAACGCAAAATCTGTCGAGAGATCGAAATCTTCAAACAGAAATTGATTTCTCATGTGTAAAGGAAATCGACATTATAGGTACTATGTTATATTAATTATTAAGGGGAGGTTCTCCTTTTTCAGTGTCAAAAATGACACTTTTTCATGAATTTTTTTTTCATGGAAGGCATGATATAATCAATTCAAATTTTTTACTTGTTTATTATCATATTAAGTGCAAAAAATAATTTTTTCATCAAAAATTACCGGGCCGTCTCGGAACGAGATCACCTCCAAAAAAAGTTGTTCGCTGTTGGCCACTCTAGCTCCTGCAAAAATGATGGAAAATTAAAAAAGTCAAAGTTTTTTATAAAACAGAAGAGTGTAGTTGGAGTCTGGACCAAAATAATTGCCCAAAGTCAAAAATTAAAAAAATGGCGGACACTTGAATTTTAGTGTTCGTTTTTTCCACTTTTTTCGCTCTTTTGAGCGCTGCTGTACAAAAAATTTTTTTTGATAGGTATATCAGCCTAATTTTTTTCAGACTCCAATAAATTTAATAAGCTTTAAAACAAAAAATTATGACGATCCGTCAAGTAGTTTTAAAGTAATCGTGGCCAACAGTTTGAAAACGTGGTTTCGAGTTAAACGCGGTTAAAGTTTTTTTTTCGAGTCATGGCTCATGTTTCCGACACCTGGTGGTTCATGTCATGTCAAGCCTGGTGGCCTATATGGTATATCTGCTTACCATGTTATGGATAGGTATACAGGCGCCAAATTTAAAAATATTTATGTAAAACATGCTACGCCCAAAATGCCGCTAAATGTCAATTTTCGAAACAAAAGGGTTGGCTCTTATGTAAAAGACTAAGAATTTCAAAAATGAATGTTATTAGAGAAACTGTTCATAAGCATAAAATTCATTTTTTAAATGACTAAAAAAAAACTTCTTTAGTAGTTAAAGGTAGGAATAGGATGCCATGTGATCATTGTATATATATCTTATAGTATTATCAATTGACGTGATTTTATGTTAGAGTCCCTAGCCTGTGATGTCGCTGAAATCAGCAAAATTTGTCAGTGGAGACATTGTATATACAGGGTGTCCCACAGTCACCGCCCCAAATGAAAACCATGGATTCCTGAGGTCATTCTAAGTTGAAAAACTTATGAGGTAATTTTCTCGTTTTCGTCCCGTTTTCGAGTTATAACGGTTTTTATGATTTTTGCTCTCTTTTTCCTTAACTAGCTTTATCTTTGCCAAACTACGTCCGATTCGTAAGATTTTTTTTATAACCAATCAAGAATTTATTACAGTTTTAGTTTGTCTCAGAACTTTTTTTTCTGTGGGCAACCGTTTCTCCGCAATTTTGCATCAAACCCAATTTTTTTCGTTTTTTAAGTTGTTTTTTTCACTTCGATATCATTTTTTTCAAAAAAACACGTTAATGAGTATTAATTTTTTTCATTAATTATTAAAGCCCATTTCATTTTCTTAAAAAAAATATTTTTTTTTCCTTAAAAAGAATACTAAATGTAATTAACAACAAATAAACAAACTGAGTGAATTTAAAAAAAAAAATAATTTTTAAATACAAAATTAACTTTTTCTGAGCTATTGTGGTTAAGAAAAGGACAAATAGATAAAGTTGTCCCATTTCAGCGTATATTAATAACATTTCCAGATATTCTTGATTAGTGTAATCCATTGTTCGCAAATAATTGAAAAAAAAACTACAACTTGAATAACAAATCCAAAATGGAGTATCAAGTGAAAGAACACGACGCGGACACTAGTTCACGCGAGAAAGACATTTACAACCATCAAATCATAATGCAAATTTTTACTGTTTACATTAGTTAACGGTCTTACTAATTAACTTTATCTATTTGTCCTTTTCTTAACCACAATAGCTCAGAAAAAGTTAATTTTGTATTTAAAAATTATTTTTTTTTTTAAATTCACTCAGTTTGTTTATTTTTTGTTAATTACATTTAGTATTGTTTTTAAGGCAAAAAAATACTTAATTTTAGAAAATGAACTGGGCTTTAATAATAAGTGAAAAAAATTAATACTCATTAACGTGTTTTTTTGAATAAATTGATATCAAAGTGAAAAAACTACTTAAAAAACGAAAAAATTGGGTTTGATGCAAAATTGCGGAGAAACGGTTGTCCGCAGAAAAAAAGTCTTCGGACAAACTAAAACTGTAATAAATTCTTGATTGGTTATAAAAAAAATCTTACGAATCGGACGCAGTTTGGCAAAGATAAAGCCAGTTAAGGGAAAAATAATAAAAACCGTTATAACTCGAAAACGGGACGAAAACGAGAAAATGACCTCTTAAGTTTTTCGACTTAAAATGACCTCAGGAATCCATGGTTTTCATTTGGGGCGGTGACTGTGGGACACCCTGTATATTTTAATAGTACTCTCATGGAACACGAAAAAAAGTTTTATTATTGTGCCGCAAAATCGTAAGTGTGGCTATGTTAAGCAGTACAGAGTTGACGTGGAAGGAGAAAATATAAGCAAAAAAAAAGACGAGGTAGAGATATATTTACTCTAACAACAATAAAGAGGGTAAGGGAGAAAGTCTTATCTGCATTTCTTTTTGCTGTCAGAATCAATTGTAGGTAGTTATATAAAGTTTTATATGCCATGGGCGAGATTAATACAAGCAAATAGTATTGAGAGTGTATGAGAGTTTTTGTTAATTTTGTTTTATTACTCATGCAATCTGGTTTGTTTGAATTATGATACGATTAATTACCGAGGTTGCCATTTTATGGACTTTTTAATAAGATCTAGAGGAATTTGAACTTAATAAACTCGAATGGTTTTATTTCGTTTTTGAAAACTAAATAATTTCAAATTGGCTTTATTTCGTTATGGTAACCAAAATAATTTTATAATAATAATTTTATAATAATTATTTATTATGTATGCACATACACAGTTAGAAAACTATTTCTTTAAGAAAATCTTATAGGTACGTACCTATATTTTTATTAAAGAAAATAGCTTTTGCATAGTATGTAGGTACACACCCATAGAAAATTGTATGAAATTAAAATAATAATTTTGATTAGGTACAAAAACGAAAAATTATTGTTATGCGTTGATAGGTAGAACAAAATCTCGAGTTAAATTTTTTCCACATGCAAAACTTGCAATT
Organism: Chrysotoxum bicinctum; assembly: GCA_911387755.1. Lineage (NCBI taxonomy): Eukaryota > Metazoa > Arthropoda > Insecta > Diptera > Syrphidae > Chrysotoxum > Chrysotoxum bicinctum. Next base: position 84,339,616 of record OU426989.1, on the reverse strand, counting down.
ACATAATTTTGTAAGTGAAAATAAAATAAAAAAAATTTGGTACGCCAACCTTAAGTTTTTATTATTGTACGAATGAAATTAAGTTTCGAAATAAAATATTAAGTTTCGAAATAAATATTCCAAGAAAAAAAAAACATTTTTTTTCCAAAAATTAAAAAAAAACTTTTTCAAAGCTTTGAGATGCAATGTTTTTTAAACTTATTGGAAGCATGTCTATAAAAAATCCCTATTTGGATAATGAGAAAATTGTCAAATGTCAAACTTTGAAAAAATGGTATCGAAAAACGAATTTTTATCTTTAAACGCGATTTGCGGCTAAACGGAGCCTCGTAGACCCCTCAAAGTTGACATTTTCAAACGTGATTTCTGGCCAAACTATTCATCCTACAGAATTAAAAATTACATATTCGTGATCTAAAGAGTGCCACCTTTCAATCCACGTGTGAAAAACGCTTAAAACGTATTTTAAGCGTGGAACAAAAAAATATTGTTTTTAAGTAAAATCTCCTCAAATCGTGCGCTAGCTTTAAGTTTTATTACGAAAGGAAATTAAATTTCGAAAACAACATTGCGCCGGTTTTTGAGAAAATTCGATAATTTTCCAAAAAGAATGACTTTTTTTCCAAAAGTTAAAAAAAAAATATTATAAATATATAAGACTTCATAATATTAAAATTTTCAAAAAAATCGTATTTTTCTCGAAAACTGTTCCGAGGCTGAAATTTGTTTCTTTTTATTAATTTTTGTATATAAAAGCTTATATTTTTAAGAAAACAACACGAATTATAATTTTTGTTCTTGGAAGATAGTTTTGAGGAAAAATTGAGTTTTCAAAAAAAAAAAAATTTGAAAATTTTTTTAAAAAATCCAAAAAATTATTTTTTGAAAATTTGAATACACAATAATATTCAAACTATTAGGGGCCTTTAGCTAAAAAAAAAATGATCAAAATCCGTCGTACAGTTTTTGAGAAAATCGAAAACAAAAAAAATGGTCCCAGGGGGGTACCAAAAATAACAATTTTTTGTAAAATTTTTTTCAACCATTACCTAGCTCATTGTATATATATACAATGCCTAGCTTTAACTAAATGAAATTTTTTGTTTTTTTTTTAAATCTTTGGGACAGTTTTTGAGAAAAAAAAAATATTTATGAAATTTCGAAAAAAAATTCCAAAGAAAAAACATCCGGGGGAAAAAAATTAAAACCCATATCTACCAAGTTTGAAGAAAATCGGCCGAGCCGTTTAGCTGTAGTCGAACTCAAATGTTTAATAAAGTGGTTTATTGAACATAATAGTTCTTCATAACTTAAAAACTAAAAGAGATGGAAAGAAATGGAGTACGCCATTCTAAAGAGCATGTTTGATTTATAAAAACTGCATTTCTAACTAAATTTCGCCAAAAATGCTCTTTTGAACAAGATATAACCATTGTATATATATCTTATAGTATTATCAATTGACGTGATTTTATGTTAGAGTCCCTAGCCTGTGATGTCGCTGAAATCAGCAAAATTTGTCAGTGGAGAGTAGGATAAGAAAGATAGAAACAAGTAGTATGAAAGAGAGATTTTATTATTTTCATTTTTCAACGAAAGACAGAGTAAGGGAGATTTCCGAGAGGTGGAAATGAAAAAAAATTCTTTTTTGACCTTTTTCTGTTGGAATATATTTTCTTGTTCGTATGTTTTTGTGAGTATGTTTTTGTGAGTATATATTTTTTGCTTGAACTTCTTTGGCTGAATACATTTTCTTGTTTGTATGGTGTTTGTAGGTATTGAAAAAAAGAGATATGCCTATCATTTGATTTGAAATTTTCAATTCTGGTGAAAAATCAAATAATTACTAGGTTGATATATAAAACGAGAACTATCAACCAATGCTACAAAGATACAGTGTGTTCTAGAAAGCATAATAATTGCAATGACAAACTTTATAAAAAGTATATTGGCGATAAATTTTATGGAAATTAGTACCTAATTAAACTGTTTTAATTTTGAATAAATATCTGCCATAAATTTTTTTTTCCAAATCTTAGAAAATATTTTTTTTTCTCTAGAATGTTTTTTTTTTTATTTTCGTAGGTATTTATTTACGGCGGATTGATGAAAAAAATGTCGAGGATGAAAAAAAATGAAAATTTATACTAGTTTCAGGGCTTTAAATGTTCATGTAAACGCACTTATTCACGTTATAATAAATTGTTTATAACTTTTTTACAAGCGATCGAATGAAGTTTTTATATTAGATATAGGTATTCTTATATTTTTATATTATGTTCTTTCATAATCTACACAAAAAAACACGACAAGGTCGCATGAACTTGCTCCTATGTAATAGACTAGGAATTTTTAAAATGAATGTTATTAGAGAAAACTGTTCATAAGCATAAGATTTATTTTTTAAATGAATAAAACAATTCCTTTAGCAGTTGCAGCTAAAAACAGGATGCCATATGTTTTAAGCAAAAATTAGTTTATGTAAGAACAAAATTATAATTCCTTGTAGTGGTTTCAAAAAAATAAGCTTTTATATACAAAAAAATGTTTAAGAAAAAATTTTGGAAGCCCAATTTAATGTGTTTATCAATGTACGAATAAAAATTAAATTTCCAAAAAAGAAATATTGATCCGTTTTTGAAATATCGAATTTAAAAAAAAAATAATTTTTTTTTAATTCAAAAATATATTTTTTTTTAAAGTTTTTAAATGAAATGAAATGTTTTTTAAACTTTTTAGAAGTTTGTCTATACAAAATTTCATTGAAATCCGTTATGCCGATAATGAGAAATTCAAAATTCAAAATTCAAAAAAATCGGTCTACGGTATGTACAGTCAGTAATATCTTGATTTGGGCGATTCCGCTATAGACGATTTTCGACACCAATTTTTAAACTACAATATTTTTTACTTTTTTTTGATAAATATTCAAAGTAGAAATACTATATTTAATTTAATTTAATTTATTGCACCCGCTATAATGGAATCGCCCATTCCAAATTATTTTTTTAAATTAAATTATAGATCGTAAGAATTAATTGAAAGGAAACAATTTTAGCAAAATTTTCGGAACTTTTTTAGAGAAAAATGCGATTTTCGATAACCATTTTTTAGCATTTGTATGGAGGATACCCTTATTTTTTAGGTAAAATACATTTTTTTCTCATATCTTGTGGATTACATTAAGAAATTTTATTTTTCAAATTTAAAAAAAAATTGAGAATGAGGTTTTCGAAATGTGTATTGAGTTTCCAAAAAAAAAAATTTTGAAAATTCTTAAAAAAATCTCAAAAATTATTGTTTGAAAATTTAAAGCCATAATAATATTCAAATCACAGAAAAATCCGTCGTACTGTTTTTAAGAAGATCAAAAACAAAAAAAAAAATTTCCAAAAATATCTAACAATTTCTTGCAATTTTTTTTTCAACTGGCACTGCAACTTATTCAAAAAATCGGGAAAATTATTTGCAAGAAAATATTTTGATATGGCATATGTCTAAACAATAGTAAACAAAAATACAGTGCAACCCTAATATAACGTACCTAAATATAACGACTTATTCGATTTAACAAATTCTTCGTAATCCCCTTAAATTGTCCATAAGAGTTAATGTAAAATATACCTTTGCATTGCGAACATTTTTTCCGAACAACATCTTTATAACGAATTTTCAACTATCAAGAAAAAGGATAAACGCCTTCAACTAAAGAATTTTCTCAACCCAAACCTTTATATAAAGTTCCCACCAATGTATGACCCTTAATCTCATAGTATGTGATTCATGTCGCTACAGGTTTCGACCCGCTTTTGTTCGTAAAACAATCATTGTTGTTTGATGGAAAGTAATGCAAATACTGCTGCTCGTCACTTTTACCTCTTATACCTCTTTATAACTAATTTTAGACCAATCTAACCTCAACATAACAAACCTCAGTTCAACGAATTACTTGATATAACGAATATTTACTTGTTCCCTTCCGATTTGTTATATCGAGGTTGAACTGTATACATGTATTCACAAATCCACAAAAAACCTTTAAAATTTGCAGAGGAAAAATCAATCAGAAAGTCATGGTTGCCAAATTGATTATTTTCAATGCATTATGATTCGAATCATTTGTTCCATATAATTTTGAGATTTTGATTAATTTTTTATATTTTCTCAAAATGTGTCCCTTTACTTGCTCAAAACTAATAATTTCAATTTATTTAACCAAAAACTAACGCCGCTACCCACCATACAAATGTTAAAAACTGGTTTTCGAAAATTGTATTATTCTCGAAAACGGCATCTAGAATTTTAATAACATTTTTTTCTTTCGATTAATTCTTGCGATCTATAATTTAATAAAAAAAAATTGAAATTAAGATATTACTGACTGTACCTACCATAGAACATTTTTAGATTTTAATGAAATTTTGTATAGAGAAGATTTTAAAAAGTTTGAAAAATATTGCATTTCAAAACTTAAAAAAAAAATATTTTTTGAATGTTTGAAAAATACCATTTTTTTTGGAAAATTCGACATCGCAAAAACGGTTCAATATTTTATTTATGTTAATTCTTACAATAATAGAAGCTTTAAGTTGGCGTACTAAATTTTTTCTTAATTCATATTTGCATAGCTTTCTTTTTTATCTCTTACTACTTAAGGAGTTTAAAAAAAAAATAATTTTATGCTTATGAATAGTTTTCTCTAACAAAATTGGTTTTTAAAATTCCTATTCTATTACATTCTATTACATAGGAGCAAGTTCGTGCGACCCAGTTGTGCATTTTATTATTTAAAAAAATATAAGCCAGTAAGTGCAACAAACTCTGTTATTCTAACTGCCTATATTTCTATTAGTTTCGTAAATCGAGTTTGTACTGTTTATCCTAATAATGAACTGTACACATATTCATATATATTTTATTTTATTTACAAGTATTTAAGGTAAAATAAGTAAAATAAGGCTAACCAAAACATAAAAAACTTTCTTTTATTCTATATGCCATGATTACATTCTATATTTATATTTATTTGTTTGTGGCAACCATGGTCACAGATTTATATTTTTCCATACAAATATATTTTCCCTATCCTCACAAAACGTCACATATACATCCATGAATATAATTTTCTCGTTTTATTATTCCTATTTTTTCTTTCAGCGCACATTCTCAACACAATTTATTTTTTCTCATTCTTCCATTATCTCTACACCCATATTTTGAAGTCTCCAAAATTTAGCAGAGACACATTTTAGCAAATGCGGTCCGTAGCCTGAAGATGCCGCCATAATCTTTTGACTTCTCGATATTACTATAAGATATATATACAATGATGTGATTCAAGCAAATATGGATATAATGCAAGAACAAAAATTATGTCTTTGTAGTGGTTTCTTAAAAAATAAGGTTTTATAGGTATAAGAAAATTTTAAAACATTTTTAAGAAAAAATGTTGGTACGCCAATTTCAATTTTTTATTATTGTATAAATAAAAATTAAATTTACAAAGAAAGTATTGAGCCGTTTTCGAGATAATGAATTTTCAAAAAACCAAAAATTGATTTTTTTTTTCAAAATGCAAAAAAATTATTTTTCTTAAAGTTTTGAAATGCAATGTTTTTTAAACTTTTGAACTCTCTACGAAATTTCATTAAAATCTGTTGTGCTGATAATGAGAAATTCAAAATTTTAAAAAATCGTTCTGTGGTAGGTACAGTCAGTTATATCTTGTTTTCAAATTTTTTTTATTAAATTACAGATATTAAAAAATAATAGAAAGAAAACAAAATTAAGCAAAATTCTCGGAACCGTTTTCGAGAAAAATACGATTTTCGAAAACCATTTTTTAACATTTGTATGGAGGGTACCGTTATTTTTAGGTAAAATGAATTTATTTTTCCCATATCTTGTAGATTATTTTTCCAAACTTTTATTTATCAGGTTTTGAAAAAATCGAGCATGGGATTTTCAGAATATTGAGTTTTCAAAAACTAATTTTCAAAGTTTTTGTAAAAATAAAAAAAAAAAATTTTGGAAAATTTGAATGCACAATAATATTCAAACTGCTGGGAAGCTTTAGCATACAAAAAATAATCAAAATCGGCTGTACCGTTTTTGAGAAAATCAAAAACAAAAAAATGGTTCCAAGGGGGTCACCAAAACTACTCATTTTTTGGAAAAATTTTTTCAACCATTACCTAAGGTACTGTTGCGTGCCCAAGAAAACCCAGAACGTCGGCCCCATAAACAATTATGTAGATACGAGTAAGTAAGTAAGTATTATATGAATCTAACGGCAAAAAACTACTTTTTTTTATTTTTAACAAAACATTTTATGTTTGTCTTTAAGTCACAAATAAATTTGTAAGTCACAAACACTTTGTAAAAGTGACATAATGCCAAGTCCTAAAATTTGGCCTTATGTCTCTTGGCTTTATGTCACGGCACCGTTCATACTTAAATACACTTTATTTCAGCCAGAAATTTTGCAAAATTCCTTAGTAAAAATGAATGGGCCTTATTAAGAACCCCTGTTCTGAATAAGTCTGGAAAAATATACTTTCCACCTTTTTTTTTCAAAAAATTTTCAAAAAATTTTCAAAAAAAAACATGTATTTACGTGTAGATAAACTGATACAGATTCAATATCTTTTTAAATCACTTTGATTTTCCAAAAAATGTGGAAGAAATTTGGAAAAAACTATAGTTTATAAATCAAAGTTAAAATAAATGAGGAATTGAATATAGAACTTGAATCTCGCTTCAATCTTATGTAAACCTGCTTTTGCTTCACACCAAAGTTTAAAGTTTAGCTGCAGCTCCATCTCCATTGTGTTCATCCAGTAACCTGACGTCAATCATTTCAGGATGAACTTTTCCAGAGGGGAATTTAAGCCATATGTAGGTACATGGATGATCTTCCCTTATTGTGTACTTTTTGTAGAATTGTGTATACTTTTTGCGAGAATGTTTGAAAGAACACTTAGCCCCAAGCCCCCTGTCCAAAATTTAATTCGTGGCGTCCGTGCCTACATATACAGTACAAACTCGATTTACGCAACTAATAGACAAACTAGCTGTAAATTAACGGCAGGAATACAGAATCAAAAGGAGAGCATGCAAATAAAAAACAGTTGAATACACATAAGAAGTTGCACAAATCGAGGTAGCATTTTTGAAAAGTTGCACTTATAGAGTCAAGACGTGCTACAAATTTAGAGTTGCCAAAATCGAGGAGTTGCACGAATCGAGGGTTGCGTAAATCGAGTGCGTACTGTATAAATTTTTTTAATTTTATATCAAAAAGGTACATAAATAGTATGTAGATATAGAAACATATGTTATGAAACCCCACGTGCACAACAAACTTTTTATCGGGCTACAATGTAGTCGCTTCTTATCAGAATGAAGTCGGTATGTATTTATTTATTATCAACCTTTTTGTTCACATGAGACCGAGACCTATAGATACTCGTATATTAGAGCAGGGGCCTATTGCACCATCTTACAAAATTGTGATTACAAGCATTTTTTTAACAAATTTGTAAAATATCGAGATTTTTTCATTTGTAATTTTTTTGTTAAACACAAATTTGTAAGTACTTGTGAATTACAAGTCACAAATTTGTTGACAAATAGAATTTTTCGTTGAACAAAAAAAAAGTTCTTATTTAATTACAAGCTAAAATTTGTGAAAATAGTTCTTTTTTTTTGTGGGTTTCTGTTGCACCATAATAAAGAGATCACAAATTTGTTTCAGTTTATGAAGAAATTCTACAGGTGAAACACCGTGTGTAAATATTTCTACAAATTTGTTAACACACTCATTTGAACATGGTGCAACAAAAAATCCTATACAGGATTTGTATTTGTAGATTACAATAACAAATTTGTGGTTATAAATTGTAAACTGGTGCAATAGGCCCCAGGCAACTAAAAAAAGCTCTGATATTTTAGAAAAAAAAACATGGACAGAGATGTATCGGCTTCTTTGTGTAGAAAGCAAAAAATTGGCTTACTATCAGCCAAAATTCAGTATTATGCTGACTATAAAAATCTGTTTTTTAGAAGTGTGCCTGCTGAAATATGTAGTTAAAAACTATTCTGAGCAGCTCCAATTTAAGTAGTAGGTACCATTTAAAGTTTTTTTTTTAATTCCCACGCGCTCAAGAGTTTACTATAAGACCCTTATAATGTTAAATACAGCACAAACGATGGGAAATTTTAAGGGGGGGGGGGGAAGGGTTAGAGAAAGGAGGTGTCGATGAATATTGGACTTGAATGTTTGAAAATTAAAATGGAAAACCATGCCGGGGGAGAGTACGATAACTTGGCCGCCAAGATTTGATTACGGGTTTTTGTAGAGGGGTCAAAAATAAGCACTTTTTACTATGGAAGGGGGGGTCTATCTCCCCCCGTTTAGGAGATAGGGGCACTTTTAGAAAAAATGGTTTAAATTGAAAAAAAAAATATTAAAAAACAACGGCAACACCTACAATAAAGTGCTATACTGCGTTTGAAAGCCAGAAGATTGTTCTATAATCCTGCATTTAAATTAAATTAATCATGTCAATGGTTTTTGAGAAATTCGCATTTAAAGTCCAAATTTTGATAAAAAAACGTGAAAAAAAAGTTTAGACCGATTGTCTTCAAAATTGTGAAATGAAATTGTAAGTAAGCTTATATGTGTTCCATGTATCTATCAGTTTTTAATCGAACACAAAAAACCGCATGGTTCTATGTCTTCTAGTTTTTGAGAAAATCGAAAATTACCAAAACTGCTTTTTTTGATTTTTGGTGGTGACGGTGATTCCATTTTAAGGATTAATGTTAAATAAACATAATGAATCTTTGTTAGTTCAGTACCGCAATTATTTAGCGTTACCCAGAATGCACCATGAGGAGGTAGAATTGCATCTGGGTCAGTTATTTTGTCAGTTAGTCAGGAGTTAGTCAGTCATAGTTAGTTAAAAAGGGTCAAAATGTATTAAAAAGGTGTGTAAGTCTCGTCAATAAAGCCATCGTCCGTACTATAACTGTCGAGTTCGTTGAGTTACTCTTTTATGGTGGGAAGCCGAGGATGTTTTGGCGGTAAAACACTTCCTAAATTTTCGCTCTGAAGGGTGGGAGGATCGATGTCTTTTAACTGTAAACCCTCACATATATCACCATCGGTATAACAAGGGTAAACTTTTTTTACATCTGATAAAAACTATTATTTGCGAACCCCAGTCGTCCTTATATTTCCTTTCTAGGCACTATTTTCGATAGAAAAATAGTGCCATGTATTGGTGAACATGGTCGGAAGTTTGTTTTGGTTTTCAAGTATTTTATATGTATTTAGTGGACATTGGATAAATAGAATAAATTTGAATTTTTTTAAATACAGATTCTGTGAATGCAAAAGAAACTTTGCATGCACCCAACCTCGCACCTACCCCAAATCCTATAGTGTGCCCAAGCAGGGGGGTTGCAGGGGGGCAGCATGCCCCCCCATACATACTTTACTGTTTATATATTGTAATGTTGGAAGCTAGCACTGATTTATTTATGTAAGGAAGCAAAAAATATCAAACATTTTATAGAAAAGTAGTTTTAATTAATTTAATTTTTTTCAAAAACTAGAAGACATAGAACCATTCGGTTTTTTGTGTTCGATTAAGAACTGATAGTTACATGGAAAGCATATAAGCTTATTTATAATTTCATTTCAAAATTTTGAAAACAATCGGTCTAAACTTTTTTTTCACGTTATTTTATCAAAATTTGGAATTTAAATGCGAATTTCTCAAAAACCATTGACATGAGTAATTTAATTTAAATGCAGGATTATAGAACAATCTTCTGGCTTTCAAACGCAGTATAGCACTTTATTGTAGGTGTTGCCGTTGTTTTTTAATATTTTTTTTTTTTTCAATTTAAACCATTTTTTTGAAAAGTGCCCCTACCTCCTAAACGGGGGGAGATAGACCCCCCCTCCCATAGTAAAAAGTGCTTATTTTTGACCCCTCTACAAAAATTCGTTATCAAATCTTGGCGGCCAAGTTATCGTACTCGTGCCCATAATTGTCGTCCGGTCAACGAAGCATTTAATCGAGAGGAGTATATTTGGCGTTTTTTCGATCGTATTGCTTGAACCACCTGGTTCCGAAGTGAGCGGTAGGTGCAGAGGTGATCATTTAAGCGAAAACGTTTCCAGCGTCTTTTAGAAAAAAAAAAACATGGACAGAGATGTATCGGCTTCTTTGTGTAGATAGCAAAAAATTGGCTTACTATCAGCCAGAATTCAGTATTGTGCTGAATATAAAAAAACCTATTTTTTTTAGAAGTGTGCCTGCTTAGTTGAAAACTATTCTGAGCAGCTCCAATTTAAGTAGCACCATTTAAAGTTTTATTTTTTACATAATTCCCACGCGCTCAAGAGTTTACTACGAGTATAAGACCCTTATAGTGTTAAATACAGCACAAACGATGGGAAATTTTAAGGTTAGGAAGGGTTAGAGAAAGGAGGTGTCTATGAATATTGTACTTGAATGTTTGAAAATTGAAATGGAAAACCATGCCGGATGAATTATTCTATAATAGTGTTGTGCTACTTAAAAACGAATCTCTTTATTAGACGGTATGACCAAAAATAGAATCGAGGGTGAACTGATGAGCATTCCTAGCTAAACGGATTTCACGGGTGAGCTGATTTAGGGGAGGAATCCAACTGGCTACTTCGGGCGAGCATTGCTTGTGAAAAAAGATATAAAACAAGGAATGGCATGAAACATTCTGACGGTGTTCAACAGATCCTATATCAGTTTTAACACTCTGTTCTAAGTTCTATCCAATAAGAGACAACTTTGTGCTGTACCTGCCCCAAGAGTTTTGGACGTATAAACGCCTTAAATTGTAGACAGATTAGACGGGGTAAATAGTGAATAGCTAGTACCAAAATGAGCTACAAATACACTTGCCTTATCTTAAAAGGTAGTTATCGGGTGTTCATTGAAGATGAGCGTTGGAATCGAATATCAAAATATTGTTTTAGAAAACCTACTCTTCGTTTTGTAATACATATTTAACTTAAATTATTATTTTTTGATTTTGTTAAGTGATCTTTTTAGATACACATACTGAACCAAATATCACCTTTCAAAGCGACCAATAAAGCTTCAATGCGATTCCCATGCTTGTGCAGTTAAATATAAAAATTATTATTTTTTAACTTAAACTAAACTTGAACTCAGTTATACAAGGTGGCGCAAAATTATATACCCTATCAGATGTTAAAATTTTTACAAATGGCGTCGTACGTCAGTCATATTTGACGTTCGTGAACTAGACAGGTGCAGTATACAAACTGACAAGCATAAGCGTGAAATAATTGTGTCGGCGCTTAGCTATACTCGACTCGAAGAGACTGGAACCACAGGAGACCATGGCGGGCGTGGCCGCCAACGCACAGGTCGTTCGGCCAAGAATATCGCGCCTGCGACCGCCGATGTCGCTGAGAATGAAGAAACATCAACCAGACGACAAGCTACGCAATTGGAAATAATCAAACGGATCCTACATCGAACTTTAGTAAAAGACTTGCACATGTTTCCGTACGAAGTGTATTTATTATAATTCAAAAATAAATACTAGCTGAGTGCTAGTTCGTTTTTGATCAACAACACAGTTCTTTTTTGACAGCTCAATGCATTCTATAGTAGAAGAGAAGTGCTTAGTGCACTACATGAGAGTAAAATATCTTTCTTTCTCTTTTTGGATTCTCGTACTTTGCAATATTTATTTATTGATGTGATAAGGCAAATAATTTTGCAAGAGGAAAACTGTTATATTTCGCGCAGTATTCGTATTCTTCTCAAATCAAAAGCAGAAAGTAATATTACATTTTTACCTAGAGGTATGGATTTAAATGGATTTACCATAAATCTTTGTCAAATCTCGAAGATTTACTATATAAATTAGTTCGTTAATCCAGTAAATACAAATTAATCTTGTTAAACCTTCATTGGATCAATTGTTCTATAACTCAAACGAACCTATCATATCGTGCTTAATTATACCCATGTTTTTTCATCGTTTAGTACAAATGAAACTTTCCTTCTCTCGCTTCAACTTTTACTTATAAGAATAATTGAACACCATTAGCATTTTGATAGTTATTGTCAAAGTTAATGTGTGCTTTTTAACCTTTTAGTGCAAAGAAACTACCACACAGTGGCGGCTGGTGGGTTGTTGAACAGGTGGTGCACTTTACTTGCTCACTAAGTAGGTATTAAGATTATAAATCGCAAAAAAACAAAAATTTACATGTTATGTCGATTTCTTATTATTTTGTATAATTGCTCGAAGAATTTCGACCATGTATAAAACTGACACACTTATTACATTTAGCAAGGAATCATGTTTTTTATTTTTTCACTTAAATGCGTCAAATCGTGGATTCACGTAACTTTATTTAAAAAAAAATTATTACTGTCTTTAATATACCTAATCACTGTTAATTTTTCCCACACCACACACTGTACACAGTACAGAATCGAACCAAAACCAAAATAAAAAACAATTACTAACCTAACACCTACAAACCTACACTATTTAACCAGTCACGGATAGAGCGAAACAACATTACATATTCGCAGGCGCAGCGCATTCTAGTCAAACATCGGTTGCTGTAGTTAATCTTCAGTTCTCGTGCGGCGCACGAGTGCAGGCTAATTCCTAGTACATTTCAATGAAATATCTTTTGTCTCACGCGTCAGGGATACTTGCTTGTAACTCATACAAGTTATATTAGCAGTCCTCGTGCGCTCGCCGAAGCGCACGAGAATTTTTACTTGCAAGGAAAGTAAGTCAGGTCTTAATAGTAAAGCAAAGTGCTTACATTGTTTCGTCATAATTGGAAATTTTACTTGTTTGTGTTCTTGTACGTACATATGTTTAAAAAATAAATATTAATATGGGAATCTAAAAATAAAGATGCAGTAATATTTTGTAATTTTTAAATCTTTTGAATTGGTGGTTCAGCGCACGAGCGCACTTAAGGTACAGCCGCCACTGCTACCACATAAATCTATTGGCTTAAATCTCGGAGTATTTCTTGGTGAAAACGTAGTATCAGTTGGTACAAGCAAATTACATTTATGTGAGATTTACTTTTTTTTTTTTTAATCATAGTTGGGCTTGTTTTCTTTAACTACTTGTGTGTCTAGAACTAGAGCAAAGTTAAATGGCTTGACAATAATGTAATGTTCTTATGTTCACACAAGACATTTTAGAAACATCTATGTTCTTAAATAAATAAATATATCCCTTTTATACAGTATTACATGGTAAAATACAAAACAATTCAAAACCGCTTACCATAACAAACCGAACCTAATCTATTTGTTGATATGTTCGCTATAGCTCTATAAGTACATTTGACAGATATAAAGACCGTTTAACCATTATATCCGTGAGAACGTAGACTTAGAACAATTTCCTTATTGTTTTAATAATAATTTGTTCTTAATAGGAATTGTATTTTCTGACAGCTAAAATTTAAATTTTCTCAGATTAACGATTAAAAAGGCTTATCAGCTGCACTGTCTCAAGAAAATAGTAAAAGTGGTTTCAGACAACAACAACATAATATCAAAACAATAACACAATTCATAATTTATTTTTTTTTTCACTGTGGGAATTATTGTTATCAGTATCAGTTTGAAGTATATCTGTGTAAATGATTTCGATATTTTTATTTGTTACTCGTGTTAAATAGGTTTTTAGTGCGTTTTAAGATAAAGGGCGCGTTATGGAATAGTAAAAAGTTTCACATTTATTTTTATCAAACTTCACACAACAATGAGACTGTATTTAACAGGTGAGTTAAATTCAATAGCCTGGGTATTTGTTTCTTTGGAAAGCACACCTTAGCAACGACAAGACTTAAAGCGAGGATAATGAGCCTGTTGAAATTTTTAAGTGCTTAGCTACTCGAAACTCTTAATTTTTTTTAGATTTTCATAAATATTCGTTGTTTGAACTTGTGGAGTACGTAATAAAAACACTAAAGCACTCTACAAATCTTCGCACTGACTGGCTAAAGATTTGGTATTGAAGACATTTTAAATTTTGTTTAGGACAAAAAACAAAAGCCAATGAATGCTTTGCGATAAGTTCCAACGAACTAAACTCAATTGGAATATTAGAACCAAGTCATTTTATTTTAAGCGACAGAATCAATGTCATCTTCGCATGATAGTTCTCTCGCAGACCAATTTTACACATTCGTTTATCGAGATCAGTTTTACCGAGTTTTGTGAGTTAATCAAAATTGAATTTTTTGATAACGTTTTGAGATATTCTCAGATCTTTTAATGTATCTGGTGAAGGAAAAACATAAGGTTTTCATTTTCAACTTTTTTTACAAATGAAATATTAAACTATGGCTAATACATATTTTATATAATACTATCGATTTTTGTATGAAAAGGAACAGATGGTATGAAATACCTATTGCTTCGAAAGCCATTCCCGAATGTTCATATTTGAGTTGGAAACAACTTTAGGGTTTTCCAATGCAGACTTAAGAACTTTTTTTTTAAATAAAACCATTTGCTTTTGAAAATTTTATAATTATGTAGTTTAAAGAAATAACGTTGTAAAATGTCGCTGTAGAGATCTGCATTGACCCAATAGCCGTGTTTTTTTGGAAAAGTTATCCGTAGTACAGTAGGATTTTATATGAATAACAAATACAACATCCGCAATAGGATCACTGCCAATAAAAGGAGAAGCGAAATCCTGCTGCGGATAGAGATTTGACGTTTATTCGAGTATCGGCAGTGATCCTACTGCGGATGTTGTATTTGTTTTTCATATAAAATCCTAATGTATCTACTACGCATAACTTTTGCAAAAAAACACGGCTATTGACACCACCCACCGGCATGAAAACCACACTATCTATATAAAGGGTTTTTCAGTTAGCTCGGATAGATTTTCACGCCGCACCTCCATTAGCAATATTTATTTCTGACACTATATCAGACACTATATCTGAAGTTTATATTTCTTTAACTCTGTGGGCAAATTATGTCGTGATTATTCATTCCTCGCTATAATCTCACCAGGTAAGTCACAAAAGGACCTTGAAGAACATTTGTTCCAAAACATAATTGAGTAGTCCCACAAGCATTGAAAAGTCTCTGAATGCCCTAACTAATTTAAAAAAAATTAATCAAAATACTCTTATCCTCAATGTTTAATTCTTTTAATGTTAATTTTGGCCTGAAAACAAACAAACAACATTATATATGTACTTCAACAGACAGTAAATGGTAAAAAAAATACATCTTGGCTTCACAGGACATAATTTCTATACGAAGTAAAAACATAACATTAGTTCGTCAATGAAATGAAGGAATGTTACATGAAAATGTGGGAATTGGTGTCAAGACTCGACGTCTTGTGAGAAATTTGTGTCTAGTGAAGTCACAAGTCATGAAACGTCAAAATTTATATCTCCATTTATTTCTCCTACGAAGACAAGAAATAAATAGTAAAAATAATATCTAAAAATAACAAAAATCGAGACATAAGGGGGCTCCACAAGAAATATTGGCTACATGACACATTTCTTGCAATCATTTATTTCAAGTGGAGGCTCAGTGTCACAATCTGTGACTGCCATGTTGTTTTGGTGACATCTGTCAAATTTGTTGTTTATAAATTAATTTCAAATCTTTATGACTAGTTATACGACTGAAGAGCATGTCCAAATGATCAAAACGAGTGCTCGTTAGTGGAAACGTTGCGCCCATTTTACAGTAGACGTGATTTCCCTCCACAGTCGACTCTACAACGTTTGGTGGTCAAGTTTGACACGACTGGTTTGGTAATCAATCAGCCCACATTTGTACGTTAAAGGACACAAGATCGGCCGAGTACATTGCCGAGGTCTGTGAAAATGTACATCAGAACCCAGCTGTCGATTCCTCACCGCGTGCAAGAAATCAGCCCCTTCGCAGACTGCAACTTGGCAAATTTTGCATCGGGACTTGGGCCTGCACCAGTACAAGATCCAAATGACCTAGGAGCTCAAATTTCATGACAATAGATAGAGCCTAAGGAACAGGAGCCCTACTTCAGCCCAAAAATCATCTTTAGAGAAGAGGCGCATGTTTTGATGAATGCCTGTGTTAATAATGAAAATTGACGTATATGGGATGACACCAACCAGCACGAGTTTCTGTTTTAATAAATAATATTATACAACTCATTTTAATATAAATTCTTTTCAACCTTTATTTGCGTCCACTTAGTTCCGTTACAATCACAAGACTAGACAAGAAAATGCTACAACTGGATGATGCACACATACATAATATATTTTAATAGCGTACATTAATGTTGCTGTGTTCTTATAGATACTACAGATACATTAGTGTTGCTGTGTTCTTATAATATAATGGTGATACATAGTAGTTAGATTGTAGATACTTATTATTAGATAGGTACATATTATTACACGCTTTTTTGTTTTTCAATTTTTTTTTTTTTTTAGCAATAATATGTATTACATTTTTTTTTTTTTTTTTTTTTTTTTTTTTTTATAATAATTTTAGATTTATTTGAGTTTTAATTTATTAATTACATAGTTTTATTTATTAAATCTCAATCAAAATGTGTGAATCTTTTTTCTTTTTTTTTTTTTTTTTTTTTTTTTATAATAATTTTAGATTTATTTGAGTTTTAATTCATTAATTACATATTTTTATTTCTTAAATCTCAATCAAAATGTGTGAATCTTAATAGTGACATCTCTTAATCTCTATATCTTTTAGGTGGAACAATTACTCGTCCATGTCGAGTTCTAAAAGGTTCAATATTTATAGATTCGGGTTCAACATTTCTATCGCTATAATGACTACCAGGGCAAGAAAGCTCACTGTCATCGACATTAACTAATGGTTCACTTACTAATTCTGATTGTTCAGCTTTGACAGAAGTCGGAATTGACGGGCTTAAACTATCGTTCGTGCGACTTAAATTAGGCTGACTGCTAACTTTGTTGTCTAAACCTATGTTCATGTCTTCTTCTAAGATCAATTCGCTTGGTTTTTGCATATTATTTGTAGTTTTTGTTATAAATTTGCGATTTCTACGGAAAATTTTTCCAAAGTTGTCGATGATTACATAGGAGCGATCATTAACTCGGTGATGAATTTTTCCATAAAACCATTCCTTACTATTTTTTTTGAACATGATTTGATCACCTACTTCTAAAACCGGCAAAGGTTTTGCGTGACGATTGTAGTATTGCATTTGATTCTTACGCTTCTTTTCAATTTTATCTTGAACAACCGACTCTTCAATGTCTGCGCGATGTAATGATTTATTTGTCACTGGCAATTTTGTTTTGATTTGGCGACCAAAAAATAATTGAGCAGGTGTTGTTTTCATGCTTGCAACAGGTGTTGCATTGTATTCTAATACTCGATATGGGAACTCAGCTACCAAATTTTCCTCATAGCAACGTTTCAAAATGTTTTTCGCAATAGCGACCCCTTTTTCCGCTAAACCGTTACTTTGTGCGTAACGGGGGCTAGAGTATTTGAACACTAAATTTGCATCATTCGCAAAGTTTTCGAATTCTCGAGAACCGAATGGGCTATTATCGGCACGTATTTCTGTAGGATATCCAATACGATTAAATATGTCTGTTAAAATTTGAATAATATGACCTGATTTTTTGTTTAATAGTCGCTCGCAACAAATATAACCTGAATACGAGTCAATCAAAGCTATATAATCTCGCCCAGCATACTCGAAAAGGTCCATGGACACCTGCTGCCATGGATAATCAGGAGCTTCATTCTGCAAAAGAGGCTCCTTTTGGTTACTTCTTTTGAACTGTTCACAGACAATACAACTTGTGACAAGTTTTGTAACGTCACTTGTCATGCCTGGCCAAAAATAGTGCATGCGTGCCCGGGCTAACGTCTTTTCAATTCCTAAGTGAGCAATATGAAGCGACTTGCATATTTTTGATTGCAATTGCCTTGGAATGATGAGCCTATGGTCTTTGAACAACAAGTTATTTTCATAATGTAAATCGCTTTTAAATCTGTGAAAGATTTGACTGAAATCATCTAATTGGTGATATGAGGGCCAACCATTTACAACAAAATCTACTATGCGAATAAGCTGTTCATCACCTTTCAACATTTCAACGTACAATTTATAATTTTCATCCGACAAACATACTCGCCTTGTCAGAGAATGTATCATATGGTCAAGCTCTTTATACCCAGAATCAAGTTCTGACAAGGCTGCACGAGACAGACAGTCCGCAACGAGCATTCTACTCCCAGGAGTGTAAACAATTGTTAAGTGGGGATATTTAAGCAGCTGCAAAAACATCCGCTGAAGTCTAGCAGTGACATCATCAATTTCGCGTTTTATTAATGTTTCTAAAGGCTTGTGATCGGACTGAACAGTAAAGTCACGGCCATAAATAAAGTGATGAAAACGTTCGCAGGCGAAAACGACGGCCAGTAACTCTTTTTCAATCTGAGCCCATTTTTGTTCTGTGGCCGTTAGGCTACGTGAAGCGTAAGCAATAGGCTGGCCTTCCTGCAACAAAACACTCCCCAATCCATCCTTTGAACTATCAGTCTGTATTACTATTGGTTTATTTTGATCAAATGTTGCGAGGACTGGTGTTGAACTTATCGATTTTATCAAATCATTTAATTCACCCTGATGTATTTCAGTCCATTTCCACTCCACACCATTTTTCGTTAATTCCCTCAGGTTTGCAGACCGTCGGGATAGGTTAGGAATGAATTTTGATAAGTACTTAAACAGACCGAGCAAACGCATTACATCTGACTTGTTACTAGGATTTGGCATATCAGTTATAGCTCGAATATATTTTAAATCGGGTTTGATTTGACCATGAGCTATTATGTAGCCCATAAAGTTTACCTCTTTTTTACGATATTGTATTTTTTCTTTATTAAATTTGACCCCGTTTTTTTCTGCTCGCTCGATTACTTTTGATAAAATCGCATCATGAGAAGCCTCATCAGATGCCCCGATATGAATGTCATCAAAATAAACCTCAACGCCTTCAATATCACCAAATATTTGCACCATTTTCTTTTGGAACATTTCCGGGGCGCAGTTGAGGCCAAATGGAACGCGCTTCCATCTATAACGACCGAACGGGGTCATAAACGTTGTCATATCAGATGACCTGTCATCCAACTCCATTTGCCAAAACCCGTTACTGCAGTCAAGCACAGTGAAAATACTTTGGCCAGACATACGGCTTAAAATATCCTCAGAAGTTGGAATAAGAAAATGTTCACGCCTTATACAGGCGTTTAATGGTCTAGGGTCTAAACAAATACGCAGTGATCCATCTTTCTTTTCTACAATTTGCATATTATGCACCCAATCGGTCGGATAGTCAACCGGTGCCAAAATATCTTGGTTAACCATATCCTTAATCAAACCCTTCAATTTGGCTGTCAGACTAAACGGGATCCGCTTCCTATACTTAAGTGAAGGCACTGAGTTCTCCTTTAACAGTATTGAGCACTTGCCAGGTAGTTTTCCCAAACCTTCAAATATCTTACTATTTTGAGCAATGAATTGCTCTTTCAAATCAGGTAGAGACTGAAGAGTGGCTATTCGTTTAATTAAACCAAATGAAAGACATTCAGGCAAGCCAAGTAATGGCTCATATGCATCACCAACAACATGAAAAGATGCCTTGTGGTTCACTTGTTTTGTTGAATCAAAACAATCAAGTTCTACTGTGCCTAATAAATCAAGTTTATTTGAACTATAATCAGTCAATACAGATTTTGTTTTAATCATTTTATTTAAAGGAACATGTTTGATAGATCGTTTTGGTATACAGCTGACATCAGCCCCAGTATCTAACTTGAACCTAATTGTTTTTCCTTGAATTTCGTAATTTTTGTACCAACTTTCAACGCGCCTACCATCAGAATTTACTCTGGAAGTATTTAAACAATAATCAACCATGTTAACACAATTTTTAGGTGAGTGTGCATCATCAACTAAACTTAAATTATAATTATAATTTTTACCTAATTCATTCCATATAATCGGCTTAATGGACTTCGTTGATGATGAAGCTCGGTCTGGTCCAGCTGCTCCTCGTCTCTTGGTTTGACGACAAAATTTGGCAAAGTGCCCCTTCTTATGGCAGTCATTGCACACGATGTTTTTTGCAGGACAAACTTGACGATGTTGTCCATTGTATGGCTGACCACAGTTGAAACAAAAAAGTGCTTTCTGGACTGCATCAGCTGAGGATGGGTTAACTAAAAACTGCTCTTCCACCGCGTTAATTGTTGACTGCTGCTTTTTCTCTAATTCCCTCTTGTTCATATCTGCAGCTTCAAACGCCTTGCATGTTTCGACGACTTGCTGGAGTGAATCCTCTCTATGGCCAAGTAATTTAAGCTGCAACGATTTATCTTGCACACCGACAATGATTCGGTCACGCAGCATTCGTTCCCAATACGGTGCTTGACATTGCTCGCATTCGAATGCACAATGTTGAATTTGAGTGCGAAGCTTCGTCTCAAATTCGCCGAACGGTTGTTTTTCTTTCTGAATAATTGTATGGAATTTAAAAGATTCCATTGCCAGGTTTCTCTGTGGCATACAATATTCTTGGAAAGCTGCGAGCACAATGTTTAAGGAAAACAATTGTTGAGGCTGTTCTCCTTCGGGTGGTACTACAGGAGCCACAAATAATCCGTTGATGTCTCCATCGTTTGGAAATAGTGAATTGAAAATTTGAATCCCACGTTCTCCAACTAGCCATAGATATATGGATACTTTTTCCACTTCTGTTTTTTCCATTTTGTCGTGTGATCGCATATAAATCCAGAATCGTTGCTTAAACCGAGGCCAGTCTGTTGCAAGATTTGATCCATCCAGTGGCGCTATGGGCGGGCGTACATCATCATTCATCGACATTTTATATGCACGAAATTTTGTTCGTAGCACAACACAAGTATATTACTGTTTTTTTTTTTTTTTAATAAATGTTTTTCGTGTTCAGTAGAACGAATGTTAATTTAAATGACTTTTCATTAAATTTTAAGAAGTTTTTACTTCTGACACCATGTTTTAATAAATAATATTATACAACTCATTTTAATATAAATTCTTTTCAACCTTTATTTGCGTCCACTTAGTTCCGTTACAATCACAAGACTAGACAAGAAAATGCTACAACTGGATGATGCACACATACATAATATATTTTAATAGCGTACATTAATGTTGCTGTGTTCTTATAGATACTACAGATACATTAGTGTTGCTGTGTTCTTATAATATAATGGTGATACATAGTAGTTAGATTGTAGATACTTATTATTAGATAGGTACATATTATTACAGTTTCAGCAGGTGGTAGTGCAATATTAAAAAGTTACCATTTGGTGTGGATTGTGGGCTGGTGGCGTCATTGTTGCGTACTTTTTCGAAAATGACTTTAGAGAGGCGGTCATTTTCAATGTCGACCACTACAGAACTACAAACAGCACTAAGTGCTACAAAGTGGACGCCACGATTGACATTCTGCATAAACAATTTAAATGTAAGGTTATCTCTCAAAGAGCTGGTGTGAGTTAGCCACCAAGGACATGCAACTTGACCCGGCAAGACTTTTTCATGTGGAGTTTCCTCAAGCCGCAGGTCCATGCGAATGAACTACAATCGACCGATGACCTTGTGATGTATATAAGGCCATCGCCGAAAATCACACGATCCATGCGATGCGAAAGAGTTATTGAAAATAGGATCACTCGGTGTCATATTCCATACATGGGACTTTTGGATACAAAAAGAATTTTGTTAATAAGCCCTACACAGCTTGTTTTATTCCATTTCATAATCTGACCGCCCTTATTGAAAACCCCTTTAGTTGATTTTTGGTATATGAAAATGAATCGGTGTTTCTTAAAAAAATTTCTTACAAAAATGCGCTTCATAACTGAAGAGATTTTAACTTGTTAACGCCCTTAAAGTTGCCTTTACCACCGATACAAAGTGAAAGTTCAAATTAGCCGTGTTTTTTTGGAAAAGTTAGCCGTAGTACAGTAGGATTTTATATGAATAACAAATACAACATCCGCAGTAGGATCACTGCCGATACTCGAATAAACGTCAAATCTCTATCCGCAGCAGGGTTTCACTTCTCCTTTTATCGGTAGTGATCCTACTGCGGATGTTGTATTTGTTATTCATATAAAATCCTACTGTACTACGGATAACTTTTCCAAAAAAACACGGCTATTGTCAAGTTTCTATTGGAAAATTCTTTCTAATTTTCTAAGTTGAACCTTGGCCTTAAAGATACATTTTGGCTACGAATTATTTGCTACAATTTTGTATGATGATCTAGTACAGTATCAGCTTACAAATATCCTATCTCATTTTCTCTTACATAGCTATACCCGATTTGTTGTTATTTCTCTCTCATGTTTACAATCTTTTCTGTCAATCTCACAGAACAGCTGTTGTTCAACTTCATTTAATTTTTTAATTTAATTCGAGTAACGTGCGTGTTCATTGTTTTTCTTTCAACAATTTTGTTAGTTTTAAGTAGTCAAATAATGTTGAATCCTTCTCGTTTTTTGTCCAACAGTAGAGGATTTCTAACCTCTATCTACAAACATAATTTAAAGTCCTATAAATCACTGTTATTTTCCACAAAAGCACAAGCGGTCGAAGGTCAAATTACGATAGGTGATGTAACCAAAGACATTCAGACTCCGGCAAATCCCGAGCTTGTTCCAAATAAATATGGTATGTTCTTCCCTAAGTTGGTTAACAATTTCGACATAGCAACTTATGCATCTTTTAGTACAATACGACAGAGATGGTTCCATACACCTGACCCAGTCGGCTCTACA
Organism: Chrysotoxum bicinctum; assembly: GCA_911387755.1. NCBI lineage: Eukaryota > Metazoa > Arthropoda > Insecta > Diptera > Syrphidae > Chrysotoxum > Chrysotoxum bicinctum. Next base: position 84,316,664 of record OU426989.1, on the reverse strand, counting down.
TCACCTACGATGGATGCTCCAGAAAGATTCCCTAAAGCAAGACATGTTTTTGCTCGGCTATCCTGGATCATTGCGTCGAAATATAGCAATGCAATTCTCCGAGTTGACTCAAAGGGAAATGGAATATATTGCCCTGAGTAGAGACACGACAGAAAGTGATCTTAAGCAACGGCGCGAAATAAAGAACAAAGGTGCTGTGTACTTTGATCAGGTAATAACTTTGATATACAATTAAGTAATGGTGTGTGTAATCTTTTTGAGAATCTTTAGTGTGCTGTGCGTGCAGCTTTGAATGGTCGCCTTCTTATTTTGGATGGAGTTGAACATGCCGAAAGAAACGTTCTTCCGATTTTGAATAATTTACTTGAGAATAGAGAAATGCATTTGGAGAATGGCAAATTCCTCATGGCACCTGAACGATACGATGCGTTACTCGAGGTAAGTTTAAGGTTTATAATGAATATTCTTGCCTGTTTGACACAAATATAATTTATAATAATTCTTCAGACATACAAAAAAGAACAACTAAATGAATGGGGATTGTTGCGAGTGTCGGAGAACTTCAGAGTTGTTGCACTAGGTCTACCAACTCAGAAATATAAAGGAACACCTTTGGACCCACCGTTGCGATCACGATTTCAGTCCAGAAACGTCACCCATTTCACATTCGAGGTAAGTTATGGTTGAGGAAAAAAATTGTATAAATTCAGAAAAACTTCAAATAGATTCAGACCAATGGCAAGTCCGAAACTTTGTTAAATTATTGCCAAAACTTTAAATATTTAGAAATTCAAATTTCTTAACAAATGGATTAAACTAAAAATGTATCAAGAAATAACCAACTAATTGTAAATAAGCCAATTTCACAATCAGCTCTATCTCGAAAGAAATTTCCCGGAAGTTTTCTCCCATTTAGGAAGACTTGGTATCGTAAATCATCTTCGAAGGGAAGAAAAAAAGATTTCCTTCGCGAAGTAGCTATCGTGACTGATCTTTCCCTGGGAACTTTATTATCATGTTACCATGTTACCTCAAAAATTTCCGTGAGTAAGTTGCCGGGAAACAACGCGAAAAATGTAAAGATTTGTTTACAAAAATAATGAAACAATAGGTAAAACATTTTTTTTTTCTTGAACGAATAAGAGGTAGCTTCTCAAATCCAACAGAGCCTACTATAGTCTGTCAAAGCTCTTCAAATCCAGAAATCTCACCATAACTACAAAACTGCTGTTGTACAGGACCATGGTCCTGCCAGTATTCACATATTGATCCGAGACTTGGGTGCTTAGCAAAAGGCACTCCGACCTCTTCGCTGCGTTCGAGAGATAAGTTTTAAGGAGAACTGTTGGCCCCATATGTGAGGAAGGACGATTCCGGAGACGGTACAATCATGAACTGTACGCAATCTACCTTGAAGCAGATATCGTGATAAAAATTAAGCTCGGTAGACCCCGGTGGGCAGGGCACCTAGCTCGCATGAGCGAAGAGAAACCTGCTCGGAAAGTTCTTTGTGGTACATTCTATGGTAGGCGACAGCGTCGTAGACCATGCTTGCGCTGGAGAGATGGTGTAGACCAGGACGCCCGAAGCCTTGGGGTGCGCAACTGGATGGCGTCGGCAACGGGATAGGTGGAGAGACTTGTTGAAAGAGGCCAGGACCGGAACTTGGTTGTCGAGCCGATGATGATGATGATGATTCAAAAAGCAAGAATAAGTTCAGAACACTCAGAAACAAATCCAGTATGATTTAAATAGCATTAGGGCACCCGCTAAGTCTCGATTTGAATGGAAAAGCGGATTACTTTTCGTAAATACACATAATTTATTTACTTAATTGAATGTTTAATTTTACCTCTGTCAGGTACGGAGTGACAAAAAAATGTAAGAAAAATGTTGGAAAGTATTAAATCCAAAAACTTAACAAGTGGGGGCCCCTTTAGTGAGTTTATGTTCTCACAACTGCAAGAGTCCACTATAAAAATATTTATGCAATGAGTTAAATTGTGGAAGGTCATTGTGTTTTGGATTGCTTCCCTGTTCCCAAAAAAAAAAGGAAGGTGCAACCTTGGGTGGCGACCAGGAAGAAGTCTACACCACATAGAAGGAGCTTAGCAAAATTTTCGATACCTTAATTGAATGCGATGAAGGGGTTTTTACTACCCTTAAAATGATTAACTAGGTAAAAGCGTTAGGAAAACAAGAAATGGTTTAAGAGGAGATACCGATGGACATTAGTTTTAAATTTCTGAATATTACAATGGGAAGGAAAAATAGATCTAAGTAGAGCATTCCACATTCGTGTAGTCAGGATAAAAAAGAATTTCTGTATTTCACAGTACGTCCGACTCAAGGGTAAACTGATAAACATTCCTAAAAGCGCGAGTATTACGGTTAAATTGTTTAAGGGGAGTAATGAAACTGGCTGTTTCGCTAGAACACTTTTTATAGAAATAACGATAATGTAAAGAAAGACAAGAAACATTTCGGCGTTGCTCGAGAGGTGCACATGTTTTCGTTGTATTTATATCACCTATAATTTTTAAAGAACTTTTTTGAATTTTATCCAAGAGTCTCATGTGGGTTATTGGAGCACTTGCCCAAATATGGGAATTGTACTCGAGCCTTGGACGGTCACAAACCTTATTGATTGCAGCCAGATCAGAAGAGGTACAACATTTCTTACAACGTCGAAGGAAACCTAAATACTTGGCGGCGTTTTTGGCGACGTCTAATATGTGACCATTCCACACAAGTTGGTCTGTGATGCACGTATCGAGAACTGAGAGTTGTTCAGTTTCCTCAATGCTCATGGATAGCGGCATAAGGATTGTATTTCGCTTTAACGATAGAAGACAGCATTGGGTTTTTGAAGCAATAAATTCTACACGGTTTTTTATTTTCCAATCGACAATTCTGTCAGGATTAGAATTTAATGAGCTTATCATACGCTGCCGTTCAAGTTCCACTTCAGCGGATTTTCTTGAAAAAGAATTAAATTTTCAAAAAAAAAACCTTTAAAAATAGATTGGTGTTGCTGCTTCAGTATTGAAAAATCAACAAAGTGAAAACCATTCAAAGTGTATAACACCACTGTTAGGAATGAGCGTCGATGTTTATTATGAGCTTAGATCAATTCTATAAAACCAGGAGATAATTCATAATGAATTTCCTGAGTATTTCTATGAATATTTTAGTTTCTTACAACCACCTAGAGGTCTACAAAAATAATACCACATTTATGTATTATGGTGGGGGAGCGATCTTTCTTTGTAAGTGCGATTTGCTTGTGGAATAATCTTCCACATTAATTGCAATTACCTATTTCGTGGGGCCATTTCTGGGGAAACTAATCACACATGACACTATGAACTCACCAACTTTAATATGTCTAATCAAGTGTAACAAGATATGAAAAACTTCTCTTACATTTTTTCTTTATCAATATTACTTGTATCAACATCCTGTGAAAGTGACTGGCAAACGTACAAATTTAGTCAAAAGAATTTCAAGATGAAAACACAAAGAACCAAACGCAGCTCGTTGAGAAAATTCTGCAGTCAAGTTGAGAGTGCCAACGAATCAGCAAGACTCAGGAAAATTCTTTCTAAGGAAATTATTACTCTGGGATGTTTTAAGGAACGCAATAGACATTGGACAGAAGCGTGTAGCGAAACACTGGAACTCTTGATAAACGTTCACTTACTTGGTTGCATCTCTAACGTGAATAACAACCAACAAGTGGAGATCTGCATAGAGGACACAACACCAGCGGAGTTGATTACGGAAGAAAATATAAAATGGGCTATAAACTCCTTTTCACCGTTTAAATCACATGGTTTGGATGGTGTAATCCCACAATTAAAAAACATATTCTTAAGCAGCCTGAAGTGGAGATATGTGCTTAAAGCATACCGAGGAGTCAAAGTGGTATTTATTCCGAATGCATGTAGGCTTAGCAACTCTTACGTTAAAGACTTCTTACGTCTTTTCTCTCAAAAACATTTTGAAGACTCCAACGGAGCATGCTTATACAAAAGGTAAAAGTGTTGAGACAGCACTACACAATTGAAAAAACGCTCAAAGACAAAGAATACACCCATGCACATTCAAGGAGCGTTCGTAAATCTTAATGTGCATATTGCCATCACCAGCTGGATAATGCGCATGTTTAAAAACAGACAAATCAACTCGGAGCTAGGAGGAGTACAGATCAAAGTATCTACTTCCATACTTCCAGAGGGACTAGACAAGGTGGGGTCCTTTCTCCGCTCCTCTGAACACTCGGGATGGAGAATGGGCACTTCGCCCATACATCTTAGATTACCAAATGCCCCTACGGGCCTGGTGAAGAGTAATTTCTTAAGTGGGGTAAAGGATCACGCATTTAAAAGGCTTCTAACTCTTCTCAACCAGGTGATTATGTGACGACAGTCGTTTCTTCAATGAGATAGAAGTAGCCTTCGACATTTCAGGCTTATAACTTGCTGAAACTCATCAACACCCTTACCGGGCTTGAATGACATAGGATTATCATAGGTTTCAATACATTGGAGTCACATTCCCTAGGTAAGCTGATCTACATTGATCTAAGTGTGACGGTAACAAGATCAACTGTCAGCCCATTAACCTAACCTATCTAACATCCTGCTTTCGTTATGTGTGTTAATAAGGGCATCACATACAAATGATAAAATTTGTAGCAAATTGGTAAACTCGTTCGGCTCTAGTAAAACTTACTATATTGTGTAGCTAATGGGTGAAATATGAAAAATTAGAAATTTTTAGTTTGTAATTACATTTATTAATAAATTAACAAATTATTTGTATCCTTCTCCACTAAGGAAATACTATCAGATCTAAAAAAACAATCACCAAAAGCTGATGAGGACAAAATTAAATCCTTAATTTCTTTCGGACTGGCAGTACATTCAGCTGATTCATCAGTAAATCTACCAGATTTCCCCTTAGATAATCTTCACTTGATTGCTAGAATGATGGTAAGTTTTTGTTTTCCACTCAAGTAAAAATTAACTGTGCCTTCTAATTATTTAACAGAACAGCAATCCGTCATTGAGTGTTCACGAATGTATTTGTGCCCTTTACCCATATCAAACAACACTCAAGAAGGAATCCAACGATCGTGTTATAAATCTTTTTGATTCATTTAAAATTCCTCATAAACAAAATATTAGCGTAAAAGAAATAAGTGTGACAACAAGTTCGAGTGATTCTGTCCAATTGAATATCGATGGTGTACCACTATCCGTGCCAGGTGGTAGTAAACCGCATGAGTTCAAAGGTTTCGTCGACTTGGATCATCAAAGAGAAATTCTTTCATCAATGATTCAAAAGTATGCAGTTGGGGACGTCTGTTTGATTGGTAAGATCAGAGCTGCTGAAATAAACCCATAAAACTCCTAACAGCTATTTTACTGTGCAGGACAAAAAGGAGTTGGCAAGACTACTCTGACGAATCAATTGATGCACTTGCTAAATCAGTCGGTAGAACCAATGGTACTTTACGAAGATATGACCTCAAGGGATTTGGTTCAACAGAGAATAACAACAGTCGAAGGTGACACTGTTTGGCGTGATTCGCCCTTGGTTAGAGCTGCTAAAACGGGTTCAGTAGCAATCTTAAATGGCATTCAAAGGCTACACAAAAGCACAGCCTCAGTGCTGCAAAGGTTTGGAAAATTTCTCGCACCTTCTTTCAATGTATTTCTTTAAATACTTATTGCAATTTTCAGACTTATTCAAGACCGTGAATTACAACTTTGCGATGGAACTACGATGCTGCGAAGTGATCGTTATGAAGCTCTTCTTGCACAGGGTTTTACCGCAGCCGATCTAACGAAAAAAAGTATTCTCAAAATTCACGATTCATTCCGTTTAATAGCTTTGGCTGAGCCTCCAAATTTGAATTCCAGTAGTCAAAATTGGCTAACACCAGAGATGCTCAGTTTGTTCTTATTTCAAGAAGTTCGACCTCTGCATCAGAGTGAAGAATACGAGATTATCAGTAAACTCTATGGCAATGTCGACGAGAATATTCACAAAATCATCAAACTCTCACATATTCTTCGGGAAGCCTCAGATCCGATTTTGAAAGACCTATCTGGAACTTTATCGACTAGACAGCTCCTTAAGATCGCTCGTCGAATGTCCATCTATCCAACCGATGACCATGTAAAAAATCCACAGAATTCGGTTTACGATATTATTCAAAATACATTCCTTGCGAAATTTTTGCCCGCTCTCCCGCGTTCAGCTCTAGAGAATGCCATCCGAGAAGCAGGTATCAAAAAGCCAAAGCAAACTTCCTCAGGGGAGAAACGATCCATTAGTGTGGAAGGTGATGTGTTACGTGTTGGAAAAACAGAAATGAAACTAATTGCAACTGAGGACGAGAGTAAGATTCCTAGCACATTGTTCTACGATGTACCACAGCATGTTGAGTTGCTCGAGAGATTGCTGCAGGACTTTCTGATCGGTGATCATCTTCTTCTGGTTGGAAATCAAGGTGTAGGAAAGAATAAACTCATAGATAAGCTTCTACAACTCATGAACAAACCAAGAGAGTATCTGCAGTTGCATAGAGACACCACGGTTCAAAGTCTGACTGTGCAGTCAACTTTACGCGATGGTCAGGTAGTTTACGAAGATAGCCCTCTCGTGAAGGCAGTCAAAAATGGCAACATCCTGGTCATTGACGAGGCTGATAAGGCTCCAGTCAATGTCACTTGTATTCTTCGAACTCTGGTAGAGAACGGAGAGATGATTTTGTCTGATGGACGAAAGATAGTTCCTCCAGGAAAAGGATCAAATGAACTGGGAGTTATAGAATCTCATCCCAACTTCAGAGTGATTGTCCTGGCCAATAGACCTGGTTTTCCGTTTCTGGGGAATGATTTCTTCGCATCTCTTGGAGACGTGTTTAGCTGCCATGCTGTAGATAATCCTTCTCCGGATTCCGAGATATTCCTCCTCCAGCAATATGGACCATCGGTGTCGAAGAAGACCCTTTCGACTTTAGTGAATGCATTTGGCGAACTAAGAAACATGGCTGATGAAGGGCTGCTAAACTATCCTTATTCAACTCGTGAAGTGGTTAATATTGTGAAGCATTTGGAAAAATTTCCCAATGAATCAATGTCAGAGTTAGTTGGAAATGTACTCGATTTTGACCGATACTCTCCAGAAGCCTTGGAACAAGTTACCACAGTTCTGGCCAAACATGGTCTCCAAATAGAATCCTATGCCAAAAATGAACTATTTACATTACGCAAGAAAAAAGAACTCCAGTTGACTGTGAATCGCGTGAGTGGTTTAGATGTGGCTGGACCAAAGTATGGTAAGGTCGATCCTAAGAATGAGCCGCATGTTGGTGGCAACACTTGGGCTGGTGGTACTGGAGGACGTGACACAGCTGGATTGGGCGGAAAAGGTGGACCCTTTCGTCTAGATGCTGGACACAAAGTTCATCAGTTGTCAGACGAGGAAAAGGATGCTGTTCCTGAAGAGGTTAAACGAGCAGCCATGGAAATGAATCGTAAAGCCTTCGAACAAAAACTGAAAGAAATAAAAATGTCAAAGCACGACTACAGTATGTATGCCCAATTTAGTGCTCCGATTCGGAAGCAAGTGCAGCAATTGAAGGCTATAATGGATGCCCTTCAAACGAAGAGCAAGGAACGCCAGTGGCAGAAGTACCAGACACATGGGGAATTAGACGATACTCGGTTGATTGAGGGCATAACTGGAGAGAAAAATATCTACAGAAGACGGGCAGAGGCAAATCCTTGGGCAGATCATGTGCAAGAGAAACCAAATCGATTAAAGTTAGTTGTAGATGTGTCGGGATCCATGTATAGGTAGAAAGAAGTATATATATTCATTGTTCTCCATAGCTAAATGAGTTTACTTTTCTAGATTCAATGGCTACGATCAGCGGCTGGACCGAGAATTGGAAGCTGTTGTCATGGTGATGGAGGCTTTCGAAGGATACGAAAAGAAAATCGTCTACGATATTGTTGGTCACAGTGGTGAAGGATGGGAAGTACCATTCGTTTTAGCGGGTAAACCACCACCAACGGACAAGGAGCGTCTGGAAACGCTTCGCATGATGCATGCGCATTCACAATTTTGCTGGTCAGGCGATAATACTGTTAAGGCAACAAAAGTAGCTGTAGAATCCTTGGCCGAGGAAGATTACGATAATTCAATAGTTATTGTGTTGAGCGATGCAAATCTCTCCAGGTATGGCATCCATCCCAAAGATTTGGCTAATGCTTTGAAGAAGGGCGATCCAAAAGTTCGAGGACATGTGATATTTATTGGCAGCTTAGAAGAAGAAGCTGATTTGTAAGAATTAAATGCAATAATATAATTAATTGTGTTTATTAATAAATATTATTTCAGTATAAATGCACAAATGCCAGCTGGACACAGTTATGTTTGTATGGATTTGTCGACTTTGCCGCAAATCCTAAAACAAATATTTACCTCATCGTTGATGTAAAACTAAGTGAAAATAGGATAATTGAAATGTGTAGTTTAATTGAGTGATTAAATCTTTTAAAGCAGATTTTTTAATTCTAACTGTTAAGTTTTATTTTTATATAAAATTCTATAAAATACAAATTCTATACAAATTTTGATTTATATGCTTTTTTACATCACGAACTTTTCACAATTATGCCTCATACTTATATATGCTTGTCTCTTCATTAAGCTGAAAAGGCATCAAGATGCTAGTAATGTTCCGAGTATATTTGAAGAAAGGAAGGATTTATAAATAAGCTATTCAATTCGCACGTTCGAATATAGCTTTCTGGATATAAAAAGGTCTTCAGATATCTTGAGTTTTTCTTGCATCAGGTGTGTTTTCACAAGCGCTTACAGAAACAATATGGATACACGAAAGCCCCAAATTATATTCTCTTTGTTTTAACGACTTCATGAACATCGAATGGCTTGTGGCTGAAATTATCAACTTTTAAATACCTTAAACTCACAAAATATATTCTTACGTTTGTATATGGCAACACTATTTATTTTATTTAAAGTCTAAAAAATAACAATGAAAGTAGGTATGCATTTATGTATAAGTGTATGTATATATAAAATAAACGACATTCAGTTCTAAGCTCACGCACATCATGGTCACATCTTCGTCAGCTGATTTGTTTTTTTTAAGTACTTACAAAGCTAATAAAACTTAATTATCTAACAAAAATAAATGACTTAGCATCAAGGTTTGCTGCATAGCTCAGTGATCGCTACGTATTATTCTCCTTGGTAGGAATCAGAACCCAGCCATCGTCAGCCGGGTCTGCGGCAAGACTATCACTGCTTTTTTGTGATTGCAAAACTTTTGCTGATCTCGATGTCTGGGGATCAGACGTTGTATTATTTTGAGCTGCTGTCGATTGTTGCGAGGCACGGATTCGCTCTAACTGCTGTTTCAAATCGTTGTATAGTTCAAGAAGTTCTTCCTGTAATTTAAAGGTTTTAAAGATGATGGTCCAAAGCAATTATATTCTATCCCCACTTCGAACTTACCTTCTCTTCTAGTTTCTTCATAAGCATTATTTTTTGTTCCCGTTCAATGGAATCCAGCGAAGCCAAGTACTTATCTCGCCGGTCCGTTGCATAGTATAGTTCTGTGTCCACACGCAAATATTCTTTGGCTAGTCTAGTGTGCTCCTGGTAGATCTCTTGTGAAAGTCTATTATTTGGTATTGGAAGCTCTGGCTGGAGGGAAGGATCAAGCATTTGATGTAACGATTGATCGGCCGCATAATCGTCATCGACAGAGCAGGCATTTGGTAGATCATCGTCTTCGTCATCATCAACGTCTTCAAGTATCACTGGTTTAGTTTCTGTGACAGTTAAACGTTGTTTGCCATCACTTTTTGCTAAAATGAAAAATAAAATACAATCGGTAAGGTGAATTCGCACTGGAACACATATTCATTTATGTAAACGCTCTCTTCATGGATATCGAACGAATTTGATATAATTAGATATCTTTAGAATTGCGATTTCATTTCACTTCGAACAAAAGTAGTTTCGATATTGTGATGGTTCATAATAGGTAGGTCATCTTCAAAAGTGTAGATTGAGCTCAAAAAAATGTTTGGTTTTGTTTGCGTGAGCTGGTTATACACTTTTAATGGTTTATGCATTATTATATTTCGGGCTGATTTGAACAATTTGGTTTTTCATTTAAACAAAACTTAAGATTGAAAGTTTAATTTTATTTTATAAACAATACCTATCGGTCTTTAGAATATTTTGTTATGAAACCAAAGGATAAAGTGAAACGCATTCGAGAGAGAAATGTCGGATTCGGCAGATTCCAATGTAGAGGCCAACATAAATTTGAAAACATAAAATTTAAATGCATACTGTAAATAATCCAGCAGCTACGAAGATCGTTTTGTTTTGAAAGAAGAGTACTGGTGTCACACATTTTCTGTATTGTTTAGTTATTCAAAACAAAATCTTTATTTTTGATAAAACTCTTCTTTTGTATTAAATGTATATCTAAAGAATGGAAACTGGGTTTATAAATAAAATAGAAAATATGCCGTTTATATTCTTCCATTAGACGAAAAAAACAATCATATGGTCATAGTTTTTAAAGATTTTGTTTATACGAGCGCGATTCAAATAACATTTAATTTTAATGCAGCAAAAATAATAGGTACATACATATTATGTACATATAAAAGCGGAAAAATAAAAACTTTATAATAATAATATAATCGCTTCGATTCGTCTAAAGACAACACCGTGTATTAACTTTCACAAGAAATTCCCAAATTTATGAGAAGAATTTAGAATTTCCAAATTTCTTTGGAGGTATTTCCAACATTCTGATGGCTTGGTCGTTTGGGGATTTATTGTTAATGCGATATTTGATTTAAAGTTAAAGTTTAAACATCGTAAAATCATTTCCTAAAAAATTTACATATCAAAAATTTAAATCAAACAAAATAAATATATGAATTTTAATATTTGAATTTTTATTCCGGTCGAGATTGGTCAAATATGAAAGTGGTGTGTTTTGGGAGGATTTTCAATAACACGTTCATGATACATTTTAAATACGAAAACAAGAGCCGTTCATAATTGTAACCCATAGTGTAAATCATCCTTAGGATCAGTATAACTTATTGAGCAGGGAAATCCCTCTTGCTCAAATGTATAACAGTTTAGAGTAGGACTGCACAAAGCAGCTCGTCAAGTGAGGCAGACGCATTGAGTTGAGTTCGCTTTTCGTATCTGACCTGTAAGGGCGCTTGGCGAGTTAGCGCAGTGCAATATAGTGTGTAATATTTTGCAATATAGTGTGTAATATAATGCTTTTGAAGCGCATTTAATGACTTGAGTAGGGAGCTTGAATACAAAAAATCGTTGTTCAGAAAGAAGGAAACTTTTAACGACCTTGATGAAAATGCTAAGGAAATGATGAACTATGTATAAGCAGCAAGGGCGTATTAAGACTTTGAGAGGTCCCACATACCGCGAGCTATTTTAGGGATATAAAACCTTATAGTCTAAGATTGTTATCAAGGTTCGAAACACCTCATCAGTGATCAAGCAACACGCTAGTCAATTTGTTTTTACATTTACATTACAGGTAATTATACAAATAAATTTGTATCGTCCGAAATTCATAGCACCGGTGTTGTAAGCCCATTCGGATGTTATAATAATTCATATAATTACATTAAAGTGGTTTTCCATTAAAATAAATCAGTTTATTTATTAGATTGAGTTCTATCAAAATGAAGATTTTGGGAAATTTCGGTTAAAATCGTTAGAGCCGTTAATGAAAAAGTCGAAAGTTCTATGATAGGTAACGTTAGTAACATTTGTTCCTAAATTTTGTTTTGACTAAAATGTAGTCCATACCCATAATAACACACTAAATTTTTTTTTCAAAATATTTAGAGCCGTTTTTGAGATAAATAAAATTTCGAATTACGGCTGTATAGGGTGTACCGTAAGTCTTGGAGCTAAACAAAAATTCAATTTCTCCCCTATAGAATCACCGAAGACAATTAAGTACCGAGATTGAAGAAAATACCTCCTACCTTTACCAGAGGTAAAGATATACAGTGGTGGAAAAATAATTAGAAACGATGAAAAAAAAAAAATTATTGTTTTTCTGTCCTAAATTTTGGCCATATTAACTATTCAATATAAATGGTAAGAACTTACATAGTTAAACATAACTATTATTAGTCTCTTCTTCGCTGGATTTTTTATTTTTAATGATAAGAAACGAAAAAAATTATAAAATTTTGAGTTTTTCCAAAACAAATATCAGATTTCCTTGGAAAAATAATTAGAAACGACTTCAATTTTGTTAGTTAACTGCAAACGTGGTGAGTTATTGGATTCGAAAAATTCTTAATTTATCTTTCTGATGTTTGAGCTTATATCTCCAATACGCAAAATGGGTAAAAACAAAATCTGCACTCCTGAAATGCGTAAGATCATTGTGCGTATGTACTGTTCAGGAAAGTCTTCTATGGCAGCCAGTTAAAATGCTCAAAGAAGATGGTACATAATGCTATAAAGTTTTACACCGCGACTGGCAGCCTTGAAAACCGCAAGAGGAAAATCATTTCATAGTCCAACAGAGTAGGGTCAATCCTTTTGCCACTAGTCAAGCAATTCGTGATGCCATTTCATCCCAATTAAGCCATGAAATAACAGTACGGACTATAAGGAATCGTCTTCTCGAAAGTGGCTGGCGGGGATGTATTTCTCTTCAAAAACTATGCGTTAAAAAAAAAAACCTTAAACGTCGCGGTCGCTTGGAGTTTGGTTTGAGCAAGAACATTTGGAAAAACCGGTCTCATTTTGGAAAAAAATCTTATGGAGTGATGAATCCAAAGTAAACAGCTGGCAAATGGGTTTGGAGAGAGTTTTCCTGGCGAGGTGTGGGTCGCGAATTAATGGACGCATCAATCAATAGCATTATAAACATATACTGGAAAATGTAATGGAGCCCTAAGGGTTTGAAAATTTGCCTGTTTCTTACATTTTTCAACAGTACAACGATCCAAAACACAATTCACGTCTTGTGAAGTGCTTGTTTGAAAAAGAAAAAAATAAAGTTTTGGAGTGGTCAGCTCAAAGTCCGGTCCTCAATCCAATAGAACATTTGTGGGGAGATGTAAAGAGAGATTTAGATAAGACAAAATCCAAAAATGCATCTGAGCATGGAAAAAAATTAACGTGAAAAGATTTCAGGACCTGGTAGCCAGCCTTCCAAGGTCGGGTTACGCGACCAAGTACTAACGTTTCAAATTGGAAAATCCGGCAAATTTGCTTTGGATTAAATCAAAATGCTATATAAACATGCTAACTTCAGTATGTTTCTAATTATTTTTCCAGCTGAAAACACATTTTCATGCAATTAATATCAAATACAGCTTTTCTTTTGTTTATGTTAAAAAGAAGTTAAGGAACCAAAAAATGAAACAAAAACATTATTTGAAAAGAAAACACAAAAGACTACTCAACTGGGCAGAAAAAGCAAAATTTCTAGCAACGAAAAGATATCGGTTATTTTCGACAACGTCATTTGCGTCAAAAATGCAATTGCAAGATGTTCTTAAACGCAAACTGCTTCAGTCAAGTGTTCGAAAACTCAAAACGAAATTTTTTATGCACAAGTCATATGTTCGATAACATCATTTGCGGCGCAACTCTGCAGTGAAAAAATCAAGTTGACGACAAAAATGTCAATAAGGCAGAGAGTGTGTTCGTGAACGTGCAAGAAAATTGGCTGACGTTGATCGAACAGATTTTGTGCAAGCAGGGGTGGAATCGCGTAAGGTGATAGTTGATTATCAATTTGTTGATTGTCGTTTTGACCATCGCTCTCTCTATAATTCTTAATTGAAATGATAGAGACAGCTATAGTCAAAAACGACAATCAACGAATTGATAGTCAACTATCACCTTACGCGATTCCACCCCAGGACAATAGCAATATCTGCGTCAACAAATGACGATGTAATTGACGTTTTCGAAAACGGCCATATATGTATGTTCGACATCCGTGTTTACTAAACGCTTTGCGCCGAAAAGTTCAAAACTGTTTTGCAGGTCCGCATCTAAATTTTGGTCGTATCTTTCGAGTTCCATTTGTAGCATATCAGTGTTAATAAATTCATTTCAAGCTGAGTCTATGTCCTTCTAAGCCTTAAATTAGGATTTTTTGGTTTCATCAAAAGCTTTTAAATAAAACAAGCTTTTAAACACCCTTATAAACTAAATACCCATTTTTTAGAAAGAAAAAAAACTATTTATTTTTTACAGGAATGTGGAAAGAACTCAATTTTAACAAAAAATATCCTTAAAATTTCCCTTTTATAGATTAGTGAAACTAAAAAGATTTAAGAGTCTGAGAAAATTTAAGAGGATTTTTGATAAAAGTGCTTTTAGTGTTGGTTTATGAATACGAAATCAGAAAGTAATGTATGATTCGTTTTTTTTTACTTGCATATATAATTTGCGCTTAAGGGGTTTTGACTACCCATAAGATTACACTGGTAGATATAATTAAATATTCTCCTTAAAATTGCTTCATCAGTACTAACCGAAAAATCTATATTTCCTGATCTGGTGGTGCAATTCCAGACGTTAGAATCGAATAACATCGAAAATCTTCAAAATTTAAAAAAACCGTATTGAGCTGAGTTAGTTCAAACAGTAGAATAGTTAGGTTATTATTTAAAAGAAGGGCGGAGTATACAATATGCCGCTTAAAAAAAAATGAATCAGAGCAGAAAAGAGTAACAACTGTGCTTTTATTGCCTCATCAACTGTAAAATTCTAAATAAAAAAATTGTGAATTCTTTCTTGTTTGGATTAATATTCGATTCGAATCAAATATTAACTTGCACTTTCTTAGTTTATTTTGTAGGGTTTTAAGTACAATTTTAAGTTACCTCTTGCTGACACTTATTAAACATTACTTTACTGAACTGGACAATTTCATGGAATACAAAGTAACAGAAGGCTGAACAGTTTGTTTAGATCACTTACGAACATGGAAAACCCAATTCTGATCTTTTCGGTGCAGTTCAAGTTCACTAAATACACATTTTAAATTTTAATATTCTAGGGAGTCTAAGCTCCAGATTAAAAAAAAATCAAGTCAGATTTATTTGAATTTTGCATTTGTGGGCCAGTACATGGAAATTATATTAATTTTTTCTGTAACTGCCCTGGTAATGTTACATCCCTGAAATTTAAATAATAATTTGACACTTTCTATTGTGAATTCAACAAATTGGCCTCGTTTAGAATTCACTTGGATAGGCTATCTAGTACTACGTTTATATGAGGTGTTGAAGCGAGCTTGAAGCTCGTTTGGGCCCTTTGTATACCTGTATTGAGTTGAAATGAGCTTCGTTCGACTCGATCCCACTCGCTCAGTGGTGTCGAGTCGAAATATGAGGCGAAAAACCTGGGTCGAGGAGTTTGTTTAACAAATTGTTTCAGAATCGCTCAACACCATTTCAACTCAACTCCAAATCGAGCTCTTAACTCAAATGACGAAAAACCTGGGTCGAAAATCCGACTCTAATCCAACTCGATCTTTCGATACTGCCTATAAACATAGTATAGGATATGTTAGTATCTATCAGTTTTCTGAACGAACAAAACCGGATTGGATAGGTTTGGTGTCAAAAATCAGCTGATATGCGGAAAATACGAGTACAATAGAATTATTTTCCAAAAAACAACCATTCAAATAACAAACTCAAATCGGATGTGTAGTTAGTTGTTTTTGAAATTTCTTATAGGATAGCTTTGTATACCAACATTTTTAGGATAGCTCGAGATTTCTTTTTTGCCAAGAGCTGTTTTGTTTATAGCTGTTATTTTACACGCGATTACAACAACACAGATCTATCCAGATAGTTTTGGATAGAATTCTTAACGCAGCCATTAACAAAACAAATCATATGCAAAATATGAGTGCAAATAGGCGTATAGCAGTCTGATGCCGGTCGTCCACTAGGCGATCAACGCACAAATTTCGAATTCAACGCATTCAACTCTTATGTACGGTGCCTTCAATTCTGTTCAACCAACGGGTTGGATCTAGTTGTTGCCCGTTGCTCAACGAATTGCGCAACAAGTGTACGGGTAGTGTACGAGCTCGTGTTGCTCCTTGAAAATGTTTGATCAACACGTTGAGCAACATTTTCAAGATGTGTTGCACATTATTTGTTCAACGCGTTGATCAACTTTCAAATTTTCTTTTAGGATTTCTTGACGTAATATTGTGTTGCGTTCCGTTGGTTGCAGTGAAATGTGTCTACGTGGTTGAACTATTGCGTTCCCCTGAACTTGCATTTGTTGCAACTTGCAACAAGTAGTTTATTTTGTTTTTTAGTCATGGAAGGTGATAAAAAAACAGAGCAGACCACGGAATTAATTTTGCAGTTGATTTCAGCAATTGAGGAAAAGCCCAATATATGGAACATTAAGGCTCGTATTCACCGAGCGCTCTAAAACGACTCTTAACTTTACGAGGCTCTTAACTTGAAATTTCTGTGGGGTATTCACCAACCACTCGCAAGTGTTTTTCGAAGTTCGGAAATGAGAGCCACTCTCTCTTGTTCAGGCATACCCAAACTGTGAAATGTTGTGAAATGTTGGTCTTGACAGCAAATGGATACTCTTCTACTTGGCATTGCTCACATGGATTTGAGTCAAATGCATGCGTGGCACACGCACAAGCGAACAAACTTTCGAAGAGAGCGCTCGTAAGTTAGGAGTGGTCGGGACTCGGGACCACTCATAACTTTTAAGAGCGCTGGTAGATCTTCACTAATATTGCTTGGTGAATAGGTTTATGAGCTTCTTAAGTTATGAGCGCTCGGTGAATACCGGCCTAAGAGCCCCTCTTATAAAAATCGAGATGCTAGGGAATTGGCTTGGTCTCAAATTTCCTCGAAAATGCAATTGCCTAATGTATCGAACTGAAGTCAAAATTATTTCAGGTTTGACGTTTGAGTTTTTTGTTTATCGTGGTGCGTTCAACGCGTTCCCCAACGAGTGATCCTTGGTTAAGTGTACGAAGGTATCAACTCGTTCATCAACTGGTTGAGCAACCATATCGAAAACGCAGTTGATCAACTCGAAAAACTTTTTTTTCTGTCAAAATCGAACAAGTTTATCAATTAGTGTACGAGGTTATTCAACATTTGAGTAAGTTGATCAACTAGGTGTACGGAGCTATTCAACACTGGAATAAGTTTTAAGAGTTGATCAACTAGGTGTGCGAGGTTAATCAACATATGGAAAAGTTGGTCAATTATGTGTACGGAGCTCCAAACGCATTTTGTTCAACTTTAGTTGCTCAACGTGAATTACGTAAGTTGCTGCACTAGTGTAAGAGGTTGTAAATTCGTTTATCCAAAGAATGAGTGGAATAAAAAGTTGAACGAAGTTGGTTGAACTTATCGCGTACATAGTGGACGACCGGCATGATTCTAATTTAAGAAGGTTCATTTATTCAATTACAATTTGTTTAGAGTAGGCTGGGGTGCTGTAATTATTCAAGAAATTATATTAAATATGTTTTTAATGAAACCGATAAAATCGTACATAAGTGTTTGATATTAATAGTATAGACTTATGCATGTTTATAATGAGACTGAATACGTATTTGTTTTTAAAATTTCTGTTTTTTTCTTATACAAAATCTCAAGCTTGTAATCTGATTTAATTTTTACCCAAATTAAAAAGTAATTCAATGAGAAAATGCTTTTTAATCTTCTTTCTACAATTTTTGTCTCGCGATTTCTAGTGACTTCTAGCAACATTTTCTTTTAAGAATTTCAGCTAATCTAGCGATTTTTCGAAGTCTAGCAAATTTTAATTTCAGCATGCGGCAACACTGGTTAGTTTAAATCTGAAAACCTTTATTAATCCTAATAAACTCACGTTTAAATAGTCGCTATGTGTGAACTCTTGTAAAATACATAAATGTCAAACTAATCACACTCTAACGGTGTCTTGCCTTTTTGATGTAAACATATTTCAACTGTCACTGTTTTGCTGAAATATATTATGTACATAATTAACATTCAAAAAATATCCTCAAATTCATTTGAATGTCATACCAATTGAAAAGTCTACACAAAATCTTTTAAATTCAATTACATATCTTGTTGGTATCCTTGAGTAATAAAGCCATTGTTGCATTTATTATGTCATCTTCAATTATTTGATATAAACAAAAGACTAATAAAAAAAAGCAACAACCATACGCAAAACATGTTTAATTATTTTTTTCGGTCTAATGGAAGAACTTAGGCAAAGGGTCGGAGCGGAATCTTACAAACTTGACTGTGAGTGTATTTAAGAGGTAATGATTTAAGATACCCTATAATGAACTAAGTATTTCTAGTTCATCATTGAAAACTACTTGGGTCGTAATAGGTTTCTTTTTTTTTTAATTTAGATCGCCCTCTGCTGCAAACGTAGACAAACGACGAGTGCACAAATATCCCGGTATATATGTATATAATTCTTTTTCAATCAATCTTCATGACACAATTTATTAAATAAATATAAGAAACTATTAAAGAATAAACAACAACAAAAAAAGAAGAAAGATAACTATTCCGATTTCAGTTTTCATGCGGTTTTGACTCGGCGGCACTCCAATGCGAACTAACCAGCTGCTTTGTTCGCCTCCGCAATCTTTCGAAAATTGTTCTCCGAAAAACTTATGGCATTTTGTTGTACACTCACATTGTCAGAACTCGAATGTAAAACGAATGGAAATATGCTTCAACGGAGGACGGAAAATTATTTAGGCGAAAAAAAACACGCAGACAAGCGAGGCGCATTTGTCGTCAGTCAATTGTATTGGCGCTTTGGGTTTGGGTCCCTTGTGCTGAGATACTTTTTCTGTGAATACAGTATATTCGAAAAGTTTTAATCCCTTTTCAAAAATTAAATATTAATAACATGAAAGAAAAACGTCAAATTGTATCAGACATTTTTTCATTGCCACCATCTCATCTTCTATTAGTTCGTAAAAACAACATTTTTGACAGATTTGATCTTATAACTAAAAAGCACGTCCTTATGTTAAAATAAAAAAAAATCTATATACAAAAATGGATGTAATTAGAGAAAAATTATCAGAAGTATAAAATTCATTTTTTTAAATGGCTAAAACAAATTCTCGAGTCGTTTTTTCAGCCATAAGTTAGCTTTTACTTAAACAGTTTTTGAAAAAAAAAAAAGAAAAATTTTAAATTGTTATCTTCCAAATCAGCAAAAAATCAAGTTGACAACAAAAAGATTGATAAGCCAGAGAGCATGTTCGTAAACGTCAAATGTGTTTGCAAGAAAATTGACAGTTCTCGAAAACGCCAAATCAAGATCAATTTGATCGTCAAATGATCGTCATTTCTTAAAGCAGATATTGCTTTAGTCAAACATGCGCTAGTGCTGCTAACAAAAATGTATTCGATCAACGAAAGTCATATTTCTTGACCAAACATGTTAGCAGAGGAACACCTCAGGGTGGAGTTCTATCCCTCCTTTTATGGCTTTAAGTCATGAATAAAATTCTCGTTTAGTTTTAAAGATGTGGCTTGAAGGAGGTTGTTTAGCCCTCTGTTAAGTTAAATTACAGAAACGGCTTCCAGAAAAGTTAGTAACTGGGCTAGGAGTTGTGGACTAGGCAAAACTGAACTGATACTATTTACCATACAACCAATACTAACTAACATAGATCTCTTCGTTCCACCTCGACTCAACGGCCAAACACTCTTGCTCTCTTCTAGTGCCAAATATCTAGGTATTATTCTTAGCCCTATGTTGAACAAGAAGGCCTGCATAGCTTTCTACGCACGTAGCAAGTCTTTTGGTAAAAAGTAGAGTCTAGAATCTAAGATGATCTTGTGGACGTACACAGCCGTGGTACGACCGATCCTCCCGTAAAGTTTGATTGTATGGTGGACCAGATCGATATACTCAAGAAGGTACACAAAACTGATATAGCCTGGGCACCACGGAGGCTATAAGATCTTGCTTGATTTAAACAATAAGTATTAAGTATATAATATTGCAGTGCATTAATCCTAGAAGAATGGAACTCTGTGACTGCTAAATTTCATGGTCACAGCAATATTACGGAGTTGATACCAATAGAGATGTTTTCAACTTGTACTGTCTACTACACCACTAAATTGAGCATAAGTAAATAATAAGTCGTGACGAAAGACTTTGACACAAATGTATTTATTGATGGCTCAAATATGAGGTATGTTGTTGGTCAGGAATTTTATTTTTTGAGACTGAATGTATCTAGGTCTTTTAGGTAACCCAACCATGCAAGGTACTCAAACAAGATCCACATAAGATCAAAACCCATTTTAACCTCAATGTCACTCTATTGGGGTTCCGGGTCATTGTGGAATTGAGGGGAATAAACGGACAGACGAGTTCGCCAGGCAAGGATCAGCCTTATTACTTTCGGGAAAACATTCCGCTCGGAGTTATTAAGGGCAAAATTCTCTCAATTTTTTTTGGGGAATCAAATTGTAGGTGGAGCAGTTTGACTAACTGCATTATATCTAGGAAGATTTGGCCCACCTATAATAAATCCCGAAAACTTGAACTGATATGCAGATCGAGGTAAGACATAGCCAGGATCGTACCTTCCTAGCGGATATTGGCGAATAGGAGAGCATGTAGCGAAGTTAGACATTCCTCACAACACTCACTGTCATAGCTGTAGAGACCAGCTGAAATATTCCTCCATTTGCTTTGCAAATGCCCTTGTCTGACCAAATTTAGAGCACAACCATTAGTAAGGGCGAACTTTCGAAATTGAAGATCAAAGACTCGATCTCCTTTTTTCAACGGGATGAAATGGCTCGAGGACGAATTTCAGTTACTTCTGTGCTGTGAATTCCTGAATTCTCCGGCATCTTATTTTTAACACATTATTTGTGAAATATAAGAGATCCAAGTTTACAAATGAAACGCTATGGAACACTTTATCAAATAAATTAATAAAAACATATTTGTATACATATCTACCTAACCTAATTGATCTTTTGGGAAAATTTTCAGGCTTTTAGGATTGCTTACTTTTTCCCACTAATGTGTTTCACTAATGGGAAGCTAGGATCTCGGAGCCAAAAATGTGATTAAATAAAAACCTGAGATTTAGGTATATTTTCAAAGTAAATATCTTTATAAATCACTTTTATTTCAAATGGACCAATACTTTCATTCTCTATTGTCTCACATGAGTTCTACAATCTTTCACTCGTGTATAAATATCTCACAGCAGAGAAGGTATTAGTTATGGAGTTCAAAGTGTATATCCCACCTTAATACGGTGACTAAACTCTGGGGATACCCTGGTGTTTTCCTTAATTTGGAGAACTTAACTTAATTACTCATGACTATCGTGATTCGTGACCAAAAGAGGAGCCGTGTTCTTCTTGCGAAAATTCTCATTGTTTATTTATTTGTTTGTTTATTATTATTTTTTTTTTGCGCCGGCATGTTAGAGAAGTATTTCTGGATTTCTAATTATATCACATGTCAGCCGCACATCTTGGCGCACATGTTCTCTGCTCTGTAGGATTATTACCAATTTGAATTCGTTTTAGCCAACAGAACCATATATTTCGATTGAATCATCTTTTGTCTGGTTGAATAAAGAGATGATGAGTTTTGAAGATTGCGCAAACTCATTAAAAATGTAAGAAAATTAATAGAAAATTGATAGAAGAAAAGCAAACTATGGGAGAACTGAAATTTTCGGAAACTTAGAAATGGAATTAGATGTAGACTTTTCAGAAAAATAAAAAATCTTTTTTTCATGAGTGTGTGAGTCAAAATTGTGATTTTACGAGAAATTGTACACATCTGTTTTGTTTAAATAATGTTTTCTTAAAATAATTGGAGGAAAAAAAAAATTCACATCACATCACAAGTCATTAAGTAAAGTCAACAAAAAATATTGATTTGGTTGAGCGGCTTGTTCAAAATGAAAGATTTCGGATGGGTGTTGGTTTTTAGAGTAAAATATAAAAGCGATTGTTATCGAAAAAGCTTGACAGAATTAACATTTTAGAAAAATAAATGTTTACTTATTTATTTACCCGAAATATTTGCCAGGTTTGATTAAGTTGGCAAAAACTTTTTATTTCGTCAATCAAACGAATGAAACCGGACCTAGTAATGTCGTTTCGGTAGCGCGAAGCGTACTGCATTGGCTTCTGAAGACGCTATGTCTGAGTGCAAATCTCACTCAAGACCAAAAAGTTTTTGGTTTAAACTTTAAAGAATAAAAGCTAAGCACCACTTAAATGGAGTATGATGATCGGCTTTGCACCCGTGAAATAGCTATAACTCCAGCCAATACTATACCACTTGGTGGTGGTTCATTCAAGTTGTTGTTGTAATATTCATTTTAGAAAATGCCACAGTTAAGGTTTCTTGTCAGCAATAGCCAAATGGAAGGGTTTCTCAATGGTACCAGCGATTGTGAATCGAATCGGTCAAAAAAAATTTCGTTCACTTTTAATCATTTTTAAAATTCGTGCTCTACAATTTTCAATTTTTTGTTTTAAACAAATTTTTTTTGTCCAGGTAAAATTCAACAAGTGTCTTTCTAAATTTACAAGCTGCAACTTCCCCCTATATAGTCACAGAAAACTCAGAAACCTACAAGTTTTCAACAACATAATATTAATGTGTATATTACATGGCATTATTTTTACTAACATTTTATACAAGAAGACGTCAGATTATTTCAACATGAAATTCTTTTGAATATAGAGTTAATTTTAACAAAATGTTTGCTATTTTAACATGATCTCCTGCAAATTTCAATTTTACTACCTTACCCGTAGGTTTCCTTCGATAATGCAAGACATTTTTCACCCCTTCTGATCTGGCTGTAATATATAAGGCCTACTCACTTGAGTCGAATCCAAAAACGAGTTTTAAAAATGATAAAATGCATTCACCTTTAGTAATATAACAGCTTAGGATGTGGTAGAAGCGAAGTTATCTATTAAATCAAAAGTGTTGGGGTTGATAAAATTCACCCTTCTTCTTACTTGCGACTCGAAATTTTGATCAAAGTTGACATTACAATGACAGCGAATACCAAAAAAGTGAGTCTCGCAATGTTCGAAAATGGTTTTCAAAAATCGCATTTTTCTCGAAAACGGCGGGCGCCTAGAATTTTGATAAATTTTTTTTCCCTTCAATTTATTTTTACGATCTATAATTTAATAACAAAAAATTTAGAAATTCATATATTACTGACTAAACTAGGACCATTTTTTCAAATTTTGAATTCTCTTTATTTGCATAACGGATTTTATTGAAATTTTTTTTATAGAGAAGCTCCTAAAAATTTTGAAAAACATTGCTTTTTAAAACTTAAACAAAATATTTTTTTAAACCAAAACTGGCTCAATACTTTTTTTAGAAATTTAATTTCTATTCGTACAATAATAAAAACTTTAAGTTGGCGTACCAATATTTTTACTTGCGACTTATAGGTACTATAAGGCAAGTTATGCATTCGTAAAAAAAATCGAACTCGAGATTTTGATCAAAGTTGACATTACGATGATAGCGAAGACTAAAAAAGTGGGTCTGGCAATTCTGTCCGTCTGTCGGTTCGACTACAGCCTAAACCGCTCGGCCGATTTTCTTCAAACTTGGTAGATATGGGTTTTAATTTTTCCCCCCCACACGTTTTTTTCTTTTTTTTTTAAGACGAAATTTTATAAATATTTTTTTTTCTCAAAAACTGTCCCACAGATTTTTTTTTAAAAAAATTTGAAAAATTTTATTCAGTTAAGTCTAGGTAATGGTTGAAAAAAATTTTCAAAAAATTGTTATTTTTGATAGCCCCACTGGGTCCATTTTTTTGTTTTTGATTTTCTCAAAAACGGTACAGCCGATTTAAATCATTTTTTTTATGCTAAGGCTCCTCCAAAGTTTAAATATTTTTACATATTCAAATTTTCAATTTTTTATTTTTTGGATTTTTAAAAAAAATTTCAAAATTTTTTTTTGGAAACTCAATATTTCGAAAACCCCATGCTCGATTTTTTTCAAACTTCACAAATGAAAGTTTTTTAAAATAGTCTACAAGATTCGAGAAAAAACATTTTGTTTTATCTAAAAATAACGGTACCTTCCATACAAAAGTTAAAAAATGGTTTTTGAAAATCGTATTTTTCTCGAAAACGGTTCCGAGAATTTTGCTAAAATTTTTTTTCTTTTGATTAATTTCTACGATCTATAATTAAGTAAAAAAAAATTTGAAATTCAAATATTACTGACTGTACCTATCATACAACGATTTTTTCGAATTTTGAATTTCTCATTATCGGCATAACGGATTTTAATGAAATATTTTATAAAGAAGCTCCTAAAAAGTTTAAAAAACATTGCATTTCAAAACTTAAAAAAAAATATTTTTTCAATTTTTGGAAAAAAAAGTCATTTTTTTTTTGGAAAATTCGATATCTCGAGAACGGCTTAATATTTTTCTTGAAAATTTAACTCTCATTTCTACAATAACAAAAACTTAAAGTTGGCGTACCAATGTTTTTTTTTTAAATGTTTTAAAAACTTTGTGCATAAAGCTTATTTTTTTATGGAACCACTACAACGACTTATAATTTTTTTTCTTGCATAAATTCATATTTGCATAGCATTCTGTTTTTATCTCTTACTACTAAAAGAATTTAAAAAATTCATTTTATCCTTATGAACAGTTTTCTTTAATAACATTCGTTTTTAAAATTCCTAGTCTATTACATAGGAGCAAGTTCGTGCGACCCAGTCGTGCATTATATTTTTCTTAACAATGTCTTAAAAATTTTGTATATAAAAGCTTATTTTTTTTAAGAAACCACTTCAACACTATTTTAACAACTGGAGTATTTCCAATTCAGTGGAAAATAGCTAGGATTATTCCTGTTCCCAAAACCATATAAGGTGAATATTTCAGACCAATTTCAATACTACCATTTTTGTCTAAGGTGTTTGAGCAAATTATGCAGATACAAATGGGTATATTTTTAGAACATGAGAAGTTACTCGACCCTAAGTGATCCGGCTTTCGAAAAAAAAATAACTGTTAAGGCTCTGTAATGGCTCTAATAAATGTTTCTGAACACAAAAGGAAAGCACTTGATAAAGAAAAGGTAACTTTTTTATTTCTCCTTGATTTTTCTACAGCGTTCGACACAGTCAACCACTCAAAGTTGTGTTCAAAACTTTTTTGGTTATACAATTTCTCTCTAACTGCAGTCAAACTAGTCTCCACCTATTTAAAAGGCGACAACAAGCGGTGGAATTTCATAAATCCCCGTCTAAATTTTTACCACTCGTAAGTGGAGTTCCCCAGGGATCAATTTTGGGACCACTATTATTTTCGTTTTTTCATAAAGGAACTTCCTTCAGTTATCCAGCACTGCTCTATCCGCATGTAAGCAGATGTTTAGATGTATCTAAGTTGTCTTTTAGGGCTTATCGAACATTTTTTAACCTGCATAAATGAAGATTTAGTAAAGATCGTACAGTGTTCACAAAATTTTGATCTAATACTCAATCCAAAAAAGACTTAGTGCCTAATAGTATCTAAAAATATTCTTGACCTTTCTTACTTTCCTCCAATAATCTTCAGCGATTCTTCAATAGAATTTCCACAGTCGGGTAAGAACCTTGGAGTTATTTTTAATAGAAACTTGTAATATAAGCTATCTAATGTAGTAAGCAAAACATATGGTGTGATCCGTGCTTTATGGGCAACAGATCACTTAAGTCCTACTAACATTCTTTATTGCTCGCTAGTCTAGTACTTCCCTTACTAGCTTACGGTTGTGAAATATTCGGTAAGTTAGTTCAAAAACTAGAGAAGAAAAGTAAAGTTACGATAAAGTATCTCACCTCGCTCCGACGTTGCCTAAATATAATTTTCTATTTTATGCAAAGAACGAATCTGCTTTACTTTTAAGGACAAAGATAATCGTATGTTCTATAGTTAAAAACCAACTTGAAATTCACTTATTAATCTGTTTGCATCTATCCACGATGTGAATCGATTTTGCAGCATCGATGTAAATACGAGTATTTAGTATGATACGTTTAAGAAGGAGATACCTCTGTAGTTTGCAGGGTCCATTGTGTTTCCCTTTTTATGGATCGAAAAATGAGCGCTTCCTTAAATTGTTGCGGTATGTTTTCATGTTGAAACATATTGTTAAATACCTCTGTTAAGTTCTCAATAAGTACTTCGATGATATATTTATAGAATTTCCATGGAATCCTATCTAATCCGTCCGCTTTTCCACCCTTGAGTCCTTTTAACGCTCTCAAAACTTCTTCCACAACAATTTTCCGAATCAATATATCCTCATAAAAATCAGCTTGAGCATATTGAAAAGTATAGGAGCCCAGAAGATCTTGATTTAGTAGCTGAGAGAAATGTACCCGCAAGGTTTAGATTACGATTTATATTTTTTTCATTAAGTTTTAATGGGCGTTTTTCTTTTTTAGTTCAGAGTAGAACCTGAACTGTCAAACAAAAAATCGTGTTTCTTTTTTAGCTCAGAGTGTATAACAGTTCAAATTTGTGTTTCTTTCTTCGTGTAGAGCGTGTTCAGAGATTGTTCAGAGCGCACTCTATGAGCTCGGTATAAAATAGCTGAGCAGAGAGAGTTAAATGCTGATCTCATTCTGACTCAAAAACTCGCGTGTGTTTATAAAATAATTCAGAGCTCTTAGAACACGCTCGATTCGGAGAAAGTTCAGAGCATGTTCGACATGCTCGTGCTCTGTTCAGTGCTTTACTCTGAATGAAAAGAGAAAAACGCCCATATCTGCTTGCACAAATCACTCGTGTTATTGCAGTTGGTTAAGCTTTTGGCTTTTCATTGGTAGTAGGATTTCTTCTTTTCTTTACAAAGTGCTTTCAACATTCGATTATGATCAATTTATTTAGAACTGCTTTGCTTTAACTGATTAGCGGTCCTTAATAGAAAGAGCCAGTGCTGCACGTGAGCTTTACCAGCAGAAGGGAAGAGATGAACGCCGACTTCTCAGAGAAGAAATAGAAACAGCGAGATCTAGGGAGGCTGTCATAGTAGGGTACTAATACTAATGAAGTTCAAAAGTTTTAGGAAAAGGTAAAACTAACCTCTTAAAGTTACAAGTTTTGAACTGAAATCCTTCAGAGAAGCACATCGTAGTGATGCTGGAAAAATCATTTCTAATTTTTTTAATTTAGCTGTGTACTTTACAACCTTTACTACTTTAACCGACAATTCCGTCTATCCGATCTCGAAGTGAGGCTAGTTCTATCTAAGTTGAAGTCAGAAGAAGAAAAACAACACAAATTAAAAATATTGCTGGACCTAACGACCTTGCTACCGAAATGTTAAAAGCGGCAATGACTTGGTTAGGAGAATGAACCAGCTTATTTACAAAACATGGTCGAAGGAAATCATGCTCGATCGTTTGACTGATCCTCAAGAAAGAAGACTCTTGTAAATACACCAACTACAGTGGCATCAGTCTCCTTAACATCATTATACATAAGTAGGATCTGCCGATCGTTCAAATCTGTGTGGCTTTAATAATGTTCAAAGATCAAGCTTCATAAAATAATCTTGGAAAAAATGCAGGAACTTTCAATCGACGAGAACTATCTTTTAATTAGTTCAAGGCCGAGACGAGTTTTATATAGTAATGTAAAGGGTTTTTCAATAAGGGCAGGTAGATATTAAAATGTGATAAAACAAAGCTTTTATTTTTTTGGAAGGTCCATGTATGTCATTATCTAAATCTAAAGGATATGACATCGTTCAAATACGGTGGCACGAATCTGAGGCGTTCAATTTTCAATTACTCTTTCGCATAGATTTGGCTGAATTTAAGCGATGGCCTGTGTTATGTTCAACTGCGACTTCAGGAAACCCTTCAAGAAAAAGTCTAGCGGGGTCAAATCGCATGACCTCTGTAGCAAATTCACGGCATCGCTGCGAGAGATAACCTTACTCTCAAATTGTTAATGCAGAATGTCAATCGTGGCATTCATTGAGTGACACGTACCACCGTCCAGCTGGAACTACATGTCGTCCAGGTTCATATGGTTAAATTTGGGCAATAAGAAATTGGAGGATGATCGCGAGTCAGGTGGTGCAAGCAAGTGGACGAGGACCTTAACTTACTGGGCGTGCAAAACTTTAGACACCAAGCAAGGGAATTTGGTGCCTCGAAGAAGCTTGTTGGTCAACGCCCTGGTCCACTTAGTCTGATTGTAGCGCCATCTATAATTGAATTAAATGATCTACGAGTATCTTTAAAAACTACAAAAAAAGAACAGCAAAAGGTACATATGTATATGTGTGGTTTGGTTCGTGGCAAATTCAGAAAATACTTTCAATACTTTGCTCATATATATGAATCCAGCTAGATGGAGATTTAAAATCGATCTAGCTTGTAATTATAATTTAATTGTTAAACAGAAAATGTATACTGTAACAGAATTGATGTGTGTGAACATGAACGCAACTCTACAGAAAAAAAAAATAATAAAATCATTCACGACAAAAAAAAAATCGCTTTGGCCGCGGATGATTCACTTGCATATTGCGAACATCACACATTTCCCTCGAAAATATTCAAATCCGGGAACCCAACAAGCGGGGAAGATGGAAAACACAAAAATTCTTGGCAGTCAGAGCCACTACAACAAGTATTTTCCAATTAACAAGATTTCGTATCTGTTATGGCAGTGGCACACCAAGACGGCTAACAGCATCATCATTCATCACCAAGAGGCTAAAGAAGCCGAGACATAAATATTTGTTGATCTTTGTCGACTTACAAGCAAGTTGCAATTTAGTTCAATTTTCAAAAGAAATTTCAAAAAAAAAATTACTACCGGATTTTCCAGGGGGGAGGATTTCGAAATTCCTCTTTTGAATTACTATGTTTTACGAAAATCACTTCGAATCCTGAGTCACAGTCAGTGAAAGAAAAAAAAATGTTTTTCCAAGCAATCATTCATCATAAAAAAATTGATTCAAATTGGTGATAGGTTTTTGCACATTTGTTTGGCCTTTGAAGTGTGTTGCACGCTAATACCTGGTGGTTGTTTGTTTAATGCCACCACATGCCACCCGAGCAAATAAGTAGGACATTGTATTGGAATGTGGCCAACACAAATTTTTAAACATTTACGATAACTTGCATTTCTTAAAATAGGTAAATAGGTAAGGAAACAGATCCCTAAGAGTGAGAGGAGAAAAAAAAACAAAAACAAATGCAGCCGGCAAGATTCTACCAAACCTAAGGTGAGGCTATTACCTGGCTTGACGTATTTTTATTGAGTGACGCATACATTAAACAGTGCCAGAAGATTGCCAAAAACAAATCTATCAAACACCAAAAATGTCAACAGTTGTACACAGGTACATGCATACCTAAGTTAAGAGAAATGGTTCGAGATGTAAATTTTACGATTTCAAAACAGATTTGGTATTTACAAAATGTGACACCATATTTTTCAATATTAAAATTAACTATTAGATTTTATTAAAATATTTGTATGTTGTGTTTATCAAAAGTAAAATATCACGCTTAGATGAAACACACATTTTTATAGATAGGTAAGTATTTTTTTTTTTTTTTTAAATTTCAAGAGCAACATTTCTTTACCCCTGACACCTAAAATAAATAAACAAGATAAACAAAACGAATCTTTGAAAGATCGTTATAATTGATTCTCTCTATGATTTAATCCGATGCTAAAAAAAATTTATCTGTTTAAAAAACTAGAACCACAATAATTTAATTTCTTTTAATGAAGTTAACCCCTGACCGGCTGCACTGGAGTTTTGCGTAACAAACATTGTACTTCTAATGCACCAATTATTTGGGAGTAAATTTGGACTTTGGATTTGTGAACAAACAAGCAAAAACAGTACCCCACATTCAGGACAAGGACACTAAAATCGTACTACCCAACTTTACAAGTGCTTTTCAAGGTACTCAAACAAGATCCAAACGAGAACAAGAATACTGCTATTATCACAGACAGTTAGGCGGCTGTTTAAGCTATTAATTCTAATGCATAATACTTCAAATTGGTCCAGAAATTGCTAGTCTCAATATTATCCACAATATCACTCTTATTTGGGTTCCGGGTAATTGTGGCATTGATGGAAATGAACGGGACGACGAGCTGGCCAGGTTAGGTTAAGTTAAAGTGGTTGTCATTAAAGCGTCTGACACACTTAGACCATTAGAGGTCCATTGTGATACAATGATCTAATAGGTAACAAAAAGATTCCATACTAGTTAAAACCATTTGGAGCATCTGATGAAGCGAAGGAGACTTTTAATGTCTGTGTTTATGAGATCGCTTGGTTCATTATAGAAATATTCTCCTAGATGAAGTTTGCGTCTGTAAGAGAGAGCAGGGCATGTACAAAGAAGGTGTGGGATTGTCTCCTCTTCCTCCTCGTCCAAGCAACTCCTGCAAAAATCGTTTGATAGTACACCGAGTCGTGCGGTGTGTCTACCTATAAGACAGTGTCCAGTTATGACACCTGTTACGGAGCTGATCTGAGATCTACTGAGGGACAATAGACATTTTGACCGTTTCAGATCCAGTTTAGGCCAGATTTGTTTGGTCGTCATACAAGTGGTAGTATTAAGCCATCTTTTGTTTGATTGTTCCAGAGCGATTCGTTTCAGCAGAAGTTTACTTGTAGCTATGGGCATCATCATCATCATCGGCTCGACAACCGGGTTCCGGTCCTGGCCTCTTTCAACAAGTCTCTCCACCTATCCCGGTCTCTAGCCGACGCCATCCAGTTGCGCACCCCAAGGCTTCGGGCGTCCTGGTCTACGCCATCTCTCCAGTGCAAGCATGGTCTACCACGCTGTCGTCTACCATAGAATGTACCACAAAGAACTTTCCGAGCAGGTTCCTCTTCGCTCATGCGAGCTAGGTGCCCTGCCCACCGGAGTCTACCGAGCTTAATTTTTGTCACGATATCTGCTTCTAGGTAGATTGCGTACAATTCATTATTGTACCGTCTCCGGAATCGTCCTTCCTCACATATGGGGCCAACAATTCTCCTTAAGACTTTTCTCTCGAACGCAGCTAAGAGGTCGGAGTGCCTTTTGCTAAGCACCCAAGTCGCGGATCCATATGTGGGTACTGGCAGGACCATGGTCCTGTACAGCAGCAGTTTTGAAGTTATGGTGAGATTTCTGGATTTGAAAAGCTTTGACAGACTATAGTAGGCTCTGTTGGATTTGAGAAGCCGCCCGCGTATTTCTTCTTCTATATTGTTATCGGCTGCTACTATTGACCCAAGGTATTTAAAGGATTGCACCACTTCAAATTCGTGCTCCGCTACCTTGATTGTTTGACCAACTGTTCCTCTCGCATTCGACGCCACCATGTACTTTGTTTTACCTTCACTAATGTGCAGCCCCAGATTTTGTGCCGCCTGCTCGATCTGGATGAAGGAATCGTGTACATTTTGTTCGGTTCTTCCGATGATGTCAATGTCGTCTGCGTAAGCTAGTAACTGGCTGGACCTGTTGACGATGGTCCCTCTTGTTGCCGTGCCAGAGTCGCGGATTGCTTTCTCCAACGCCAGGTTGAAGAGGAGGCAGGCCAAACCGTCCCCTTGTCGGAGTCCATTAAAAATGTTGATTGGTCTGGATAGCAATCCGGCTATTTTTACTTGGCTTGTTACGTTGGTCATGGTCAACCTACATAGTCGTGTCAATTTATTTGCGATGCCGAATTCTCTCATGGCTTTGTAAAGTTCTACCCTGGCTATGCTATCATAGGCGGCCTTAAAGTCTATAAACAGATGGTATGTTGGGATGTTAAATTCTAGACATTTTTCCATCGCCTGCCTAAGGGTAAATATCTGATCAGTTGTTGATTTGCCTGGAATGAAACCACACTGATATTGTCCGATAACGGTTTTAGCGTATGGGGTTATCCGGTCTTGTAGGATAGAGGAGAGTATCTTATAGGCGGTACTCAACAACGTGATACCTCTATAATTGCTGCACGTTGTGACATCTCCCTTCTTATGTATGGGGCATATTATGCCTTTTCGCCAGTCTTCTGGCATTTCTTCCTGCTCCCATACGTGTACTATAATATCATGAATTGCTTGACGTAAGGCTGGCCCGCCGTGATGAAATAATTCGGCTGGTATGCCATCGGCTCCCGGGGATTTGTTCTGTTTAAGCCGGCCTATAGCCTTCTCAACCTCTTCTATGCTTGGTGGCGGCAACATAGGGTATTCTTCTTGAAGTAGTGGAGCCTCCACTTCTGCAGTGAGCTGACCATTTAGCAATTCATTGAAGTACACTTCCCATCGCTCCAGTATGCTTTCAGGATCGGTGATCAGATTTCCCTCTCCGTCCTTGCAGTATGTGCAGCTAGGTGTGTACTGCGTCATGTTTCGGACGGATTGGTAAAACTTCCGCGCCTGGTGCGGACCTCGCTCTCGGTTGTCTTCTATTTCACAGATTAGGTTCTTCTCCCAGGCTGATTTCTTTTGTCTGTGAAGCCGTTTTTCTGTTCTTCTGAGCTCTTTATATTCCTCTTCGCGTGCCCGCATTCTATGAGATTGTTGCATTGCTCGGTACGCAACATTCTTACGTTCAGTCGCTAGCTTGCATTCATCATCAAACCAGTCGTTCCGATTTTTACGACTGCTGCCTACGATGGAATTGGCAGTACTAATGACAGTATTTTTAAGACGTGTCCACTTTTCATTTACGCCCAGCATACTGGCTCCAGGACTTACTCTCCCTAAGTCAGGTGTTTCTAGGGCGAGTCCTAACGCATTACCAAAGGTGTTACTGGTGTTTTCATTGCGCAGGGCAGCCGTGTTGATTCGAACCTGATCGGCGGATGCAATGCGTCTTCGCAAGGCAATCCGCCCTCGGAAAACCATACTAACAAGATAGTGATCCGAGTCGATATTGGCACCTCGGTACGTTCGTACCGTCATCAAGTTCGAGTAGTGGCGACGGTCTATCAACACGTGGTCTATTTGGTTACGAGTGACTCCATCAGGTGATACCCAGGTGGCTTTGTAGATATCTTTACGCGGGAACCTGGTACTCGCAACGACCATGTTTTTCTTTGCTACCAATTCTAAGACTCGAAGTCCATTGTCATTAGTGTTCTCATGCAAACTATGGGTGCCTGCGTAATGCCTGAATACCGGCTCCCGACCTATTTTTTGCGTTCAAATCCCCAAGGATGATTTTAACATCATACCTTGGACAGGCATTGAGGGCCCTCTCGACTTGTTCGTAGTAAGTCTCTTTTTCTTCGTCTGAGGACTCCTCCGTAGGTCCGTGAACGTTAATGAGGCGGATGTTCGTAAATTTGCCTCGCACGCGAAGGGTGCATAGCCTTTCGCTTATAGCGTTAAAGCCGATGATAGTAGACTTCATTTTTTCGCTGACTAGGAAGCCTACCCCGAGCACATGATGTTTTGTATGACAGCTGTAGTATATGTCATATTCTTTCTTCTGTAAAACACCATTCCCTGTCCATCTGATTTCTTGAAGAGCTGTTATTTCAGCTTTATACTTTGACAGGGCATCGGCTAGCTGCTGAGCAGCTCGAGCTCTGTAGAGCGATCGTACGTTCCATAAGAAAATTCGTAAATGCGTAAATGCTATGGGCATACCTACTCGTATATTTGCCTTTTCGGGTAAGATAGGCGTTTCCGTTCCAATTCTGGCGAGTTCGTCGGCCTTTCAATTCCCCGGAATGTCCCTGTGACCCGGCACCCAGAATAGGTGAATATTAAACTGTTTGGCCATCTCCATTAGAGACGATCGACAATCTTGGGCTGTAATGGAGTTTACAGAGACTGATGCGAGGGATTTCAAAGCAGCCTGACTATCTAAGAAGATGCGGATATCCGTGCTAGATACTCGTATCACGTTTTATTTAAGCCAAAACAGTACTTCCATTATCGCCAGAATTTTCGCTTGGAATACGCTACAATGGTTTGGTAGGCGGAAGGAGAGACTAAGGTTTAGTCCATCTGAGTACACTCCACCACCCACCCCGTTTTCATCTGTATAAAAATGTACTGATTTATATTCTGTCAAAGCCCCTTCCTCCAAAACTGACCTTGAGGGAATGGTGACTTCAAAGATTTTATCGAAAACCAAAAACGGAGTGATGTAGTCAGAGTGACTTGGGAGAGTTCCGAATAAATTCAGAATGGTTGTGAGGCCAATAGAGTTATTGTTTGTTTGCTGTAAATATCTAGGGGTGTAAGGTTGAAAAGTATGTCTAGTGCAGCGGAAGGTGTCGAGCAGAGAGCTCCGCTGATGCACATACTCGCTGAACGTTGTACTTTGCTTAGTTTATCGCGATTTGTCGATTTATCTAAGGCCGTCCACCATACGGTCACCCCGTAAGTGAGTATCGGTCTAATGAATGCAGTATATAGCCAGTGAAGTATTTGTAGAGACAAGCCCCACTTGTTCCCCACGGCTTTTTAACAAGAAAAGAGAGCTACTGTGGCTTTCCTTACTCTTTCCTGTATATTAGGTTTCCAACTTAACTTTTTATCTAAAATAAGACCCAGGTATTTAACTTCATCTGAGAAAGTAAGTGGAACACATTTGATCGATGAAGGGTCTAATTGAGGAATTTTGTATTTCCTTGTGAAGAGGACTAGTTCAGTCTTGTGGGGATTAACACCTAGTCCACAGCGATCTGTCCATTTGAGTAGCTTGTTGGGAGCGGTTTGTATGAGTTCTGTTAGAATTTGAGGATACTTTCCTGATACGGCAATGGCAATATCATCAGCGCGCGTATGCAATCACTTTGAATCCCTCCTCTTCTAGGTCTATTAGCAGTTCATTAACTACCATATTCCATAGAAATGGGGATAGGACTCCAACTTGTGGAGTATCTCTACTGACTGACCTTCTTGTAGTAAAGCTACCTAGTTCCGCAATTTATAATTTTGCTTTTCAGCATAGAATTTATTAGGTCACCAAGTGAGCTATCTACGTTGAGATTCTGCAGTGCCTTCGCTATTGCAGAGCCGTCATTGTTAAAGGCGCCTTCTAGGAATGCAACTAGAGTGAATTCTTTGTGATTTAGGGAGTGTTCGATGAAGCGTTTCTCCCGATTTTACCTTACAGTAAACGTGTTGTGCTGTAGAAAAAAGGTTCGGTTCTATAACACTACGCAGATGAATGTCAATCAATCGTTCCAGAGTTTTAAGAAGAAATGACGATAAACTGATTGGTCTAAGATCCTTGGGCGTAACGTAGGAGCATTTACCAGCTTTGGGTATCAAGACTACTTTAACGTCTCTCCATATAAGGGGAATATGAACCAGGTTTAGACAACCGTTCAGTATCTATTATCTCTAAGGTGGGTAAGATAATGTCTGAAGCAACTTGCAGTTCAGCTGGTATTATACCATCGAGTTGGCCAGGCAAGTATCATAACTCACTTGTGGAACGAGTCAACATTCCACTCGCAGTTATGAAGGGCCAAATTTCTCTAATTTTTTCTAAGGTGGAGCAGTTAAACTATCTGCACTATATCTAGAAAGATTTGGCCCACATATAATAAATCCCGAACACTTGACCTGATATGCAGACACAACCATGACATAGCCAGGATCATTGCTACCTGTAGTGGACGCTGGCCAATTGGAGAGCATGCAACGAAGCAGGCATTCCTCACAACTCACTGTCATATCAGTGGGGATCATGCATGCACTACTCCCGCCAAATTTAGAGTACAATCATTAGGGAAGCCACTTTTTGACGACATTGACGAACTTTCAGAAATGAAGATCAAAGACTTGATCTCTTTTCTCAACCTGACGAAATGGCTCTAGGACGAACTTCGGTTCGTTCTGTGCCGTGCTCTTCGTTTGACCCCGAGCTAGCGGAGGTATATGGTGCGGATAGCCGGATGATCACTTAATCAGATTGGCTACTATTTCAGCACCAGCCAACAAACTGTCTAGCTTGGCACAGTGTATATGGTGTCGGATGAGTGTGGTGGTCCGGTTGAATGCGCGATACAATTCCCGGATGATTGGGCAAAAGCAAACACACAATATGAAACATCAAAACCTACTAAGTCCTTTCATATTTTTTTATATAAATTCAAACTGGATTACTCTGTGAGTATGTCCATAATTTCTCATAACAATGCCATCCAAAGGATCATACGAGTTGTGGTTTTAAAAATGGCGTACTTCAGCGCTAATTGAGCCACAAGGCTAGACTGCCGTAAGTCGCCATTTCTGCGGCAAAAATATATGATTTGTTTGTTTTTGTTTTCAAAAGTTACTCGTACAGGGTGACGCACGAATCGTGCTACAAAAAAAATCGTATAATAACTTTTTTTTCTGTGTGAGTAATAGGCTTGTTTTTTTTATTTTGTAGGTTGCTATTTAGATATATTAAAATGAATGCTTGGGATAACGAAACTAAGATTTGGATAGTGCAACGGTATCATGCTTTGCAGTGCGTCATTTCATCCAAAGGGAATTTAGGCGGGAGTTTGGCGGAACTTCCCCTAGTAGATGGACCATTACGACTCTAGTATACATGTTTGCCGAATCTGGAAGTGTAACACGAAGACTGTACCATCGAGATACCTATGCTCAGTGTTCAGAACACAATCGCGGCTGTATCCAAGCGTTTCGACTTGAAACTTATCCGCGCAAATGGGAGCTACCAAACAGTCATTGCAACGGATAATTCATAATGACTTAAACTTGTTTCTGTACAAAGTTCAAATTACGAGCAATTTAAACCCTCTGGGCAATGTAAGCAAGCAAAATTGCCGTATGTGGAGTGACTCTAAGGCTAGGACCGCACTTGCGATTAAAAAGTCGTAGTCGCTACAAATTATTGTCATGCACGCACTTGCGATTTTTTTGCCGCGCGATTATTTAATCGCGAAAAATAAAACACACTACTTTTTATGTGAGTGCAGGCACTTGCTACAAATAAGTAGCGACAGAAAAATCGCTTGAAAAAATAGAACTTGTTTCATTTTTATAATCGCTGCGATTTTTAAGTCGCATGTGCGTGCATTCACATTTAAGGCCATGTGTCTTACTTTTTGCGACTAAAAAATCGTGGATTAAAAATCACAAGTGCGTGCATGCCAATTTCTCTTTGCGACTACGATTTTTAAGTCGTAGTAAATTAAATCGCAAGTGCGGGCATATCCATTTGAGTACATGTGTTTCATTTAAGTTTACGACAATCGCATCGCAAGAAAAATGAAACAAATTGCGACTTTTAAATCGTCATGATTTGTTGGTAGCAAGTGCGTTCATTCTCATTTAAATTCATGTGTTCTATTTTTGCGACTAAAAAATCGTGCGATTGAAATCGCAAGTGCGGTCCTAGCCTAGGGCAGAAAATACTCCATGTGGCGGAATTGCATCCAAAGCGAGTCACTGTGTGGTGTGCAGTATCGCGCTGTATTTCTTTGAAGAAAACGGTGTAACATTTGCTGTCAGTAGGAAACGTGCGCCGAAGAAATATTCCTTACAGCAGGATTTAATTCCAGTAAGATGGCGCAGCTGCATACAAAGTTGTGAGGTTGTTACAAGAATAAAACACTTCTCAAAATCAAGTTTACCTCACATCGTAAGAATTTTTTAGACTTCCGAGCCATCAGTGACGCTTGGCCAGAATATGGCTGTCATAATCTGCATCAAATGTATGCAATTGACAGAAAAGTAGTTTCTTTGACAACTCACAACTCTTTCTGTTATAAGTTCTATCAGTCTGTAATTTCTCACAAATGTGTGCATCTTTTGGTCTAAAATTTTCGTCACTGAACAAAGCAATTTATTATTCAAGGTGACATAACAAAACCTTGATCCGATTTAATTAATTTCATTTAAAAACACATTTTTTTAGAAAATCGTTGTTCCTTGAATCAGATGATTCTTAAAAAAAAAATATTATTATCTTCCCAGTAGGTAGGACATAATTTTAAAATGTCAGCTGCTGTCTGTCAGTTATTGTAGCAATAAAAGTCGAGTTAATTTAACTGCACAATTAATAAAATCCTAATCGTACTGTGACATCTGTGATGATAATGAATTCATTATAAAAATATTCAAATACTACACACAAAACGGATATATGTATGTAGACTTCAAAAGATTTTTTTTATTAAAATATAAAATATGAACCTACACAAATGTACATACAAATGTATCTAATAATATTTATGTTTTTAAGCTATAGATTTTATGGACTATTAATATTTGTATTCTACAAAAGTTATTTCTGCGATGAATCAACGAATTTTCTATTTTTAAATTCTATGACACACGCAGATTATGATTTATGTTTCCGGAAAGAAATTCAAATACCATAATTCATTGTCCGAATTTTAGTCGATATTGAACGGTTCCTAACAATTATACCAGTGTAATAAATTGCATAGGTTGTGTAGTGTTATAGTTATGTTTTGAGAAAGAGAGATTAAGACCAACATTCTAAATTAAGTCTTTGCATTTTTAAAGCAATTTTCAAGATCGAAAAATTTGTCCAGCGAAAATGAAAGTCGAATGCGATAAAATCGTTTATCGAGAAAAAACACCTAAGAATTTTAGTCAATACCATTTGACTTCAGACAAATAGACGGTTATAAAGTGTAAGACTTTCGAAATACAAAGGAGCCCCTGTCATCTTTCAAGTCAAACAATTTGTATTATTAATATTTATTTGTTGGAAATGGTACAAGCTATTGGAACTTACGTCATTTTCTATGTAATCTGTTTAGATCACCTTCGTTTAAAAGTAGGGCGTGTTCGTACACCATGGATATGGACTGATGACGCTTCTCTCTTTATGTAGGTCATTATTCGTTATGCAAAATAGACTGAGCAAATTTTATCATTTGAATTAGCCCAATCTATTAAAGGTGTATTTACTTGCGATAAACATACATACATACATACATAGGTGTTTATTTTGACATTCTCTTTCGTTAGAAAGTGAGTCGAATTCGTTGAAACTTAATTTTGAGACTCGGCGATTAGAATGTTAATCGAACAAATCGAAAGTTCACCCAATCCATAGAAAGTTCATTCATTTGCGAAAGCTAATTCAATTTTGACATTCGAAAGAATAGAATTAAATGTCATTTTGTGTCGTTTGAATTTTATTGTCGAGTAAACAACAAAACTTGTAAGTTTTTAATTATTTCATGGAAAATAAATTACTTTTATTAATTTTTTTGTTGTTTTATGTTTAAAAGTCGCATTCCAACTGGACAAACCGCGAACAAAAGGAAAAGTTTATCAAAATAGAGGAAGAAAACCCGGAGGTAGCAAAGAGTTTTTTTTTACCACCCGCGTTGATACGGAAAGCATCCACTATCCTTCTCCTCTGCAATTCTTCAACACCATCTTCATTTATAAACAACACAAATGCCATATTTTTATTTTTATTTTTATTTATTATTTTATGTTTTTATCAAAAAATTTAAATTATTAAACAATAAACAACACAATTACAAATAAACAAAGATTTCACTTTTCGGTTTTGACATTTCACAAACACTTCTCTTTTGTTTTTGATATTTTAGTGTGGCCAAGTGTATACGAAAAAATAAAAAATTAGAACGCGTCATGAACAACTTATTTTTTTTAAGAATAGTTTCAAAACAGCTGAGTTGACACAAAAAATGTAATAAATTTGTAGTTCTTTATGGTTAAACTTCTTCTACCTGAGCGTCGAACTTGTCGAGTTGTAGAAGCTGAGTAGGGTCAATGATTCTCGAGATGTGATCTCCAGATGAGTCCTGAAACCAAAGGACGCTCATCATCCTCTTACACATCCTTGTATCCCTCCCTCTCCCACATTGGAAATGCGAAAAAGCTATCCAAAGTTACCAGCTCCTCTATTACCCTTAACGTCCTTCTTTTCAGAACGGTGCTTACTGTCTGATTCCCCGCCCACTCTCTCCTTTTCCTATTTTTGCAACTTCCCAATTGGGCTGGATTCAAGGTGTTATACGACCCGTGCCGATGATCAGCCTGGCTGAGGGCCCAATCAAAAAACTAGCTCAGTCGCTAACGGAGTATCCGGATACCAGGCGACCTCCGGATTAACTAGCCTTATCTGCATATACGGATCTCTGTGCAGATGGACCACCCTTTCTCCGTTACTCGTGGGATCTTTTATGAAAAATTTAAATACAAAAGATGGTGGAAAGTCCTGGTCTTTGAGACAGGCCAGCAGTGCGACTGAAAAGCCGTCTGCTGTTTCTCCGGCTTGCGCTGGAAGTAGTAGTACTGTGGATTCTCACAGTCCTATTGCCGAAAGCAAAAGCAGGAGTAAAATGGTAGAAATACCTCCTTCCAGTAACAGGGGGGCTGTGAAGCATGGCCCTTCTATTACTACTTCAGAGAGTAAACCTCTCCAAACTTCGACACCGCGGTTCAGTGGTAGTAAGATTGTGAAGCATGGTCCTGCTACCACTAAGGAGAGTAAACCTCCCCGAACTTCTTTGCCTCATTCCAACGGTGGTAGGACTGTGAAGCATGGTCCCTCCACCTCTAACAACTCCACAAATCCTAAAGAAGGCCCTAGGGGGAGCGGACGTAAGCCCAACCCTTCTAGGACACTCTACAAGGACATTCGCAATGCTAAGAGAATACTCAGGGTGTTTGGTGAACAACCTGGCGCCGGGGGAAACTCTCAGCATGATGCAAAAATCAAGTGGGCTAAAAGCTTTTTAGCTAATAATAGCGTCCAGGCCAGCGGAGACTCCACGTCGAAGCGTCAAAGGTCTATGGAGGGCACAATTTCAGTACCCAAACGCCCCAAAGTGCACAACATCAGCGCTCCATCACATCCCTGTGGAGGGAATAAGACCTTCAGTGATGTGGTTAAAAACAAAATCGTGGTCGCGATCATTGACGGGAACGACGTCGATGGCACGATCTCTGCGGAAAATTGGCAGGTGGTCAAGGGGAAGCTCCAGTTGAGCTTCATGAGTATCATGATGGAGAACCCTGGACCACCTCCAATCACAAACGATGGAGGCTGGCATCAAGGACATGCTAAGCTCATGGTTTGTGACGATCAGAGATCGTGTGATCTTCTATCGTTGGCCGTTAGCCGGTTAGGGGAAGTCTGGCCTGGTGCTAAGCTCGAGGTTGTTGCTAAGGAGAAAATCCCGTGCAGACCAAGAGCTCGCGCCATGGTTACAGCCGAACTCTCCAGCATGGATGTAATACTCCAGATGATCCGGCTATCGAACCCATCCCTTCCTACTCACAACTGGAAAGTTGCGAAACTGGAGGAGAAAAAGGGACCCTACAGAGGTGCAATTATTGTACTAAATAAGGAGTCCCTTGCTCCTCTGGCGCAGACCAAAGGTGTGATTAGGTTTGGGTTTGAGACCATCACACTGAAGGTGTATAAAAAGGACGCGGATGTTACTGGTGCATCCACTTCCTCCAACGTAGTCGAAACTGCTGCTGCAGACCCTGGTGCATCTATCACCTTCCCATCACTGGAAGAGGAAGAGGCATCCAGGTCATCTTCGGCAACAGTGGAGACAATAAAAACAGTCAGCGACATGGAGATCGATGACCACAACAATGAAGATCTTCTGAGTGAGGACGCTCTTCTGGGCTCAACCTCGGAATCGGAAGACTCCAACGTCACCGTGTTGGAGGTTGATCGGGAGGGTTGTAGCAAAGATGCTGCGATTTCTTCAGATTAATCTCCAACACTCTATCAAGGCCTCGGCCTCCCTGCTTCTTCGTCTATCCAGCAGCGGAGAAGACATCGTCCTAATCCAAGAACCCTGGATTGTGAAATCCATCGTTCGGGGACTAAGGACTCCAAACTACTACTTGCTGTATGCATTAGATAAAGGTGAACCCAGATCTTGCATACTAGTTAAAAGTAGCCTAAATGTATTTTTACTACCTAATTTCAGTGATCGAGATGTAACCGTCGCAAGATTGGAAACAGCCAAAGGAACTTTCTGGCTGGCGTCGGCATATCTAGGCCATGACCACCTTGGCCCTCTCCCAGGAGACACTCTGAGGAGGCTTATCACTGATGCAGATAGGCAGAAGACTGACCTCATTATTGGAAGTGATGCTAACGCCCATCATACAGTGTGGGGTAGCACGAATAT
Organism: Chrysotoxum bicinctum; assembly: GCA_911387755.1. Classification (NCBI taxonomy): domain Eukaryota; kingdom Metazoa; phylum Arthropoda; class Insecta; order Diptera; family Syrphidae; genus Chrysotoxum; species Chrysotoxum bicinctum. The sequence continues at coordinate 84,274,357 of OU426989.1, read as the reverse complement.
AAACGACAGAGGTGAGTCTCTTTTCGATTATATTTTGAACACTAACCTAACAATATGTAACGTTGGAAATGAACCCACATTTGTTACTAAAAACAGACAGGAAGTACTTGACATAACTCTTGTCTCAGATAAAATTTATCATACTATCTCGAATTGGAAAGTATCAAATGATCATTCTTTCTCTGATCATAGATACATACAATTCGAAATAATGGACGAACCTCCTAGCCAACCTTCCTTTCGTAACCATCGGAAAACAGATTGGCTTCTATATAGGGCAACTCTATTAAGGTCAATCAGGCCTGAGTTATACAGCATACCCTACAACACTGAGGATCTTGATATTAAAGTCAATGACCTCACAGCAGCCCTCAACAAATCTCTGGAAACTGCCTGCCCTCTTATACAAATAAGAGGTAAAAAGAAACCACACTGGTGGTACTCGGGGCTGGATCCACTAAGAAAAGAATGCAGGAAACTCTTTAATAGAGCGAAAACCTCCAGAGAAGCTTCTGATTGGGATTCATATAAAGACTCCCTCAAGTTATATAAAAAAGAACTGAGGAAAACCAAGCGTATGTCCTGGAGAACTTTCTGTAACAATATAGAAGGCAACTCAGAGGCATCAAGGTTAAGAAAAATCCTCTCCAAAAATCCAGTAATGCCAAGTTGCCTAAAAAACAATGACGGTTCCTGGACAAACTCAAGCGAAGAATCGCTCAATCTGCTCCTGGATGTACATTTTCCAGACAGCTCTCCTTACGTTAATAGCACTGATCCTGATCCTAACAACATTCTCAGTAGCATAACTCCTCCACAAGGTCTGATTACAGAGGAAAAATTAAAATGGGCAATAAACAGCTTCAATCCATACAAATCTCCTGGGCCAGATGGAATAATTCCAGCGGAATTACAGGAAAATTCCGATATTCTGATACCCATTCTGGTAAACATCTTAAATGGTTGTATCGCTCTGGCTCACATTCCTTTGTCATGGAGAGAAGTAAATGTTATTTTCATCCCCAAAGCTGGCAAACCTAGCCATGTTAATCCTAAAGATCTAAGACCTATTAGCCTTTCATCATTCCTACTTAAAACATTTGAACGTCTGATTGAAATCCATTTGAGGGCAAACATTGATAAGTCCTTACTATCCAATGCTCAACATGCTTATAACAAAGGGAAATCTGTAGAAACCGCTCTACATACGCTGGTTCGTACTATCGAACACTCCCTTCATCATAAGGAGTTCACCTTAGTTGCTTTCCTGGATATAGAAGGAGCTTTTAACAATGTCGACGCATCCGCAATCACATCTGCGCTGTCATCTCTAAAGGTGGATAAGTCAATCAGTAATTTGATAAATCATATGCTGATAAGCAGGATTATTAATTCAAAACTGGGCGATTTTACTACTCGAAGGACTGTCAGTAGGGGTACGCCGCAAGGCGGCGTCCTCTCTCCTCTCCTTTGGAACCTAGTCGTAAATGAACTACTAGTGATTCTTGAAGGGGAGGGGCACAGGGTGATTGCCTATGCGGACGATGTTGCGATAGCGATATCTGGTAAGCATCCTAATACTCTGAAGGAACTCCTGCAAAATGCTCTAAACAAGCTTACTAACTGGGCAGATCAATGTGGACTCGGTGTCAACCCCCACAAAACTGAACTTGTCCTATTTACCAGGAAATATAAAATCCCACACATAGACCCTCCCCTCATCAAAGGTACACCGCTTAAATTCTCAGACAAAGCAAAATATCTGGGTCTTATTTTGGACAAGAAATTAAGTTGGAAGCCCAATATCCAAGAGAGAGTCAACAAAGCCAACATAGCTCTTTTCTCTTGCAAAAAAGCCGTAGGTAACAAATGGGGTCTACAAACTCATATAACACACTGGCTATACATCTCAGTCATTAGACCGATACTTACATATGGAGTGACAGTATGGTGGACTGCGCTGGAAACACAGCCATTCGACTTAAAGCCTCCTCGCAGTGGATCAATAATGATATTGGTCACTCTACTATACTGAACTCGTTCAGTAGTCTACCTAGTAACGTCGATTACACCACCCCTCATCCAAAATTTGATAAAAATTTTCAAGTATCCATCCCTTCCAGGTCTTCTTGGGAAAATGAGTCGTTTTTGATAGACGAAGCAATTCATTTCTATACAGATGGATCTAAAACCGATGACGGGGTCGGTGGAGGCGTATACTCCGAAAAATTAAATCTTTGTCTATCTTTTCGTCTTCCCAATCACTGTAGCGTGTTCCAGGCAGAGCTTTTAGCAATAAAAGAAGTCCTCTCTTGGCTAAAAGAAAACGTTATATCGACAACCGATATACGTATCTTCTCAGACAGTCAAGCTGCCTTAAAGTCACTGGACTCTGTCTCCATTAACTCACAAACAGCCCAAAATTGTCGATCATCTCTGGTGGAGATGTCAAAACAGTTTAACATTCACCTTACATGGGTGCCGGGGCATAGAGACATTCCAGGAAATTGTAAAGCTGACGAACTTGCAAAAAACGGAACAATATTACCTTTGTTGGATAGCAAATCTAACATCGGTATACCCCTAGCTACTTGTAAACTTATGCTAAAGCAAGATACCATAAAGAAAGCCAACCACAGGTGGACCAGCACCCCAACTTGCCGGTCTACTAAACTGATTTGGCCATTGTTTGATGCTAAACGCTCAAAACAACTAATTTCTATTGGTAGATTGCATATTAGCTCCATTATAGGTGTCCTTACTGGGCACTGCCTAATAGGAAGACATGCTTCTCGTCTTGGAGTTCCTGCAAATGACTTTTGCAGAAGCTGCATGGATGAAGAAGAAGAGGAGTCAATTCCCCACCTTCTATGCTCTTGTCCTGCCCTAGCGCAAAGACGTAGACTCCACTTGGGAGACTACTACTATAACGATCCTAGTGATCTAAATAATTCCGACATTCACTGTCTCAAGCGCTTCATTATTAGCTCAAAATGGTTTAACGAGTAAGGGGGATTTTTGAAATCCTTGTGGTATCACAACGGACCAAATATTGGTCTAAGTGTGCTGTCCTTTTCCGGTCAGCAGCCACTTTAACCTAACCTAACCTATGGTTAAACTTTACTTTATAATGAAAAAGTGTATTATTTATTTTGTTTCTTGATTATTTATCCAACATCTATAAAATGTTTAGAAACAAGAAAAATGTAAAACGGTCATACTAATTCAAATAGAAATATAGTAACAGCCCGATTCTCCCCCTTGTGAGGAGTCACAAGCTCTTGTGACTATTCCTTGTGAGGATTTTTGTGATTCGATAACATTTTGGTATTCTCCCCCTAATCGTCACAAGAAAACTCACAACAAAACTCACCACAGCATGGTAAGATTTTTAAGTGTCATTATTTGAACAGCTGATTATTCAAAACAAAGAAATTACAAAATGCAAGGTAACATAATTTTTAAACAATAAAATGAATAAATGATTCAGAAGAAAACAATCGTGGCGACTGCATAAAGTTTCCGGAAGGTGAAAAAACTTTATAAATGTATATTGTTTTGGAGAGCGAATGGATCTCTCAATGTTCTTAAAGCCGTCGACGCTGTAAACTTCTTGATACGATTAGTTTCTTAAAGAAATTTTTGTTTATGTAATAAAATTACTTTTCTTTTTTGTGGGAAAGATCAGCAAAAATATTTACTAGAACAAAGTCCACTTCCATTTTCGTGTTCTCACAATTATTCACAAATTTAGAAAATGTTGTTACTGAAATACTGAATGTCAATCCAAGAAACTTTGAAAATTTATGTGTTGTGACCTGCTCTGAAGGAGATCACAGTTTCGATTGTTTTTGTGACTCTCACAAGTTGTGACTGAGCGACAGAATTCGAAAAAGTCACAAAATCATTTTCACCTCTTCTTGTGACTTGTGAGGCATCACTGACTTTGGGGAGAATCGGGCTGTAAATGTCAAACAGCTGACAATGAAAATGAATCTTTTTTGAAGTTCATTTTATGCTATCTTTCGCAAATGAATATTATTCGTTCGAATCTCAAAATTAAGAAAGTTCATTCGAAGGAATAGAATCATTCTAACGAATAGACTATTCATGAGAATGTCAAAATAAGCATGATAATGTAGTTAAGGGCAATATTTTGAGATTTTCATCAAACACATCATCACCATTAAAAAGAAGAAAACAATGTGAATTTATTCTGTTTGTCTATCTATCTGAATCTCGTTGGACTTTTATGCCACGCCGCCGCCGTCGAAATTTTACAAAATACAAATTTTAAACTAATTTTACAAAGTTAATACATATATCTAATTTAATATCAAAAAATAAATGTCCAAGTAATCTAAGCTAGTGTTTGTCGCTTTTTGTAAATAAAGTTTTATATTGGGCCTTACTAATAATCAAATTTAGTGTTAAGGTTAAAAGAAAATCTCCAGATTTTAGAGAATCCCCATACCAACCAATAACTTATTTGATCTCCAGTTTAGTCGTTAGTTATACATATGTCAAAATTTAATACACGGAAATAAATAAAGAAATATGTTTCCTTGTGTAAAAAATATGGTGTTATAAATTAAAAAACAATTGAAAATTTGCTCTGACACTTCAAATCATTTGACGCACTTTAACTACTTTAATAATGCTTTCTGTTGAAAAAAGAATACGGCAATACTTAACTTTGAAGGTATAGAACAAATTATGACAGCTCCTGAACTTTGACAGACCTTGGTGAAAATTCTGACAGTTCATTACATTTTTTTTCTCATTTGTTGTAGATTTTGTAATAGATTTAATAGAAAGTCTGGAGATTAGTTGGTGAAAGGATTAAATTGTTTATTGGTAACATTTTGTTAAAGCTCAGCACTTTGTTTTAACCTTCCAGTTAACTAATAGTCGACATTAGCGTTTGATTATTAGTAAGGCCCATTGAGTCGCCATAATGTCATAACAAGAAGTCTTAGAAAAGGTTAAAAAATGATTGATTTTCCTGTTAAATGTTTTTTTGGAAATTGAAAAATGGTCATATGAAAAGAAGAACGGAAAAAGATTGATTTTTTGTTTGTCCAATGGAAAAATACGAACACAGCCATGGAGATACATACATATGTACAAGTACAAATCGCATCATCATATAAGAGGGGTTTACGTTCATAAATATAATTGATAAACTAGGTTTGATTGACTTATTTTGAAAATGTAAACACTCCATCAAACGGATTGACAAACATGCTTGATGAATATCCAAATATTTTGATATTTTGCTGACTTGACAAGCATATTTGAAAATGTGAACGCAAGCTTTTCAAGCATGAAGCAAATTTCATTTTCCATGAAGTTCTAGAGTTGTGCACATCGTAAGAAAATACATCAAAATGAGTTTTATAAGCAGGGGCCAGATTCTGTAAAAAAAGAAACGAAAGCGATCGTTCGTTTTTCAAAAACGAAAGCAAATACGAAGCAAACCGTTCGCACGTACGAAAACGTTCGTTCGCTTTTGCCATACAGAATGTCACCCCAGCCCAGACTTCAGGTGGAGCTGCAACTTGAATAGGTCATTGTATTCACACAAATTAATTACTACGAACACAACGCAACGCAGCTGCAGTCCTTTTGACATTTCCGAATTTGAATAGTCAAACCATTCGATGTAGGTTTACATAAGATTGAATTGAACTTCAAGCTCTCTTAAATTCCTAATATAATGCTTTGTTTGATAAATTCGCAACAGATTTAAATCAGTTGACAGAAATGTTAGAAATCTATTCAGTAGCATTGTGTTTACACGAAAAATATATCACGCACGACACTTATTGACAGTTATTCCAGCTGCAGTTCCGGTTTGCTGAACTCCGTTCAGTAAGATTCTTCTTTAGCTTTTATCGGCGGTATTCCTACTGTAAAATCCTACTATACTACGGATGGCTTCTTCAAAAAAACACTGCTTATTTCAGATGAACATAGTTAAATCGATTATAAAAATAAAATGCACGACTGGGTCGCACGAACTTGCTCTTATGTAACAGACTAAGAATTTTAAAATCGAATGTTATTAGAGAAAACTGTTCATAAGGATCAAATTATTTTTTAAATTCTTTTAGTAGTAAGAGACGAAAACATAATGCTATCCAAATATGAATTTATGCAAGAACAAAAATTATAAGTCGTTGTAGTCGTTTCTTAAAAAAAAGCTTTTATGTACAAACTTTTTAAAAGCTTTTTAAGAAAAAATTTTGGTTTTTATTATTGTTCGAATAAAAATAAAATTTACAAAAAAAAAATATTGAGCCGTTTCTGAGATATCGAATTTTCAAAAAAAAAAAGAAAAAATAGTTTTTTTTTTTTCAAAAATTCAAAAAATATTTATTTTAAAGTTTTGAAATGCAATGTGTTTTAGACTTTTTAGAAGCTTCTCTATAAAAATTTTCATTAAGATCCATTATGTGGACAATGAGAAATTCAAAATTCGAAAAAATAGTTCTATGGTAGGTACAAGCTGTAATATCTTAATTTCAAAATTTTTTTTCATTAAATTAAAGATCGTAAAAATTAATTGAAAGAAAAAAAAATTTTATCAAAATTCTCGGAACCGTTTTCGAGAAAATTACGATTTTTGAAAAGCATTTTTTTTTTATTTTTTTAGCATTTGTATGGTAGCTACCTTTATTTTTAGGTAAAATAAATTTTTTTTTATCACATCTTGTAGATTATATTGAGAAACTTTTATTTATCAAGTTTAAAAAAAATCTAGCAAGGGGTTTTCGAAATATTGAGTTTTGAAAAAAAAATTTTAAAGTTTTTTTTAAAAATCCAAAAAATTTTTTTTTGAAAATTTGAGTACACAATTCTATTCAGGTTTTTGGGTGGGAGCCTTAGCAAAAAAAAATTATCAAAATCGGCTGTACTGTTTTTGAGAAAATCAAAAACAAAAAAATGGTTCCATGGGGGGTACCCTCAATAACCATTTTTCTGAAAATTTTTTTCAACAAATACCTAGCTTTTATTAAATGAAATTTTTTTGTGTTTTTATTTTTAAAATCTGTCGAACAGATTTTGAGAAAAAAAAATGTTTATAAAATTTCGAAAAAAATTCGTATGGCAGGTACCGTTATTTTTGGTCTTAAGAAATCAAATCAGAAAACATCCGGGGGGAAAAAATTAAAACCCATATCTACCAAGTTTGAAGAAAATCGGCCGAGCCGTTTAGCTGCAATCGAACGGACAGACAGACAGAATTGCGAGACCCACTTTTTTAGTCTTCGCTATCATCGTAATGTCAACTTTGATCAAAATCTCGAGTTCGATTTTTTTTACGAATGCATAACTTGCCTTATAGTACCTATAAGTCGCAAGTAAAAATAAAAAAAAATTACAATTTTATTTAACCGACACTCGATCCATGAAGGGTCTCTGCCTGAAACAGGGTAGATTTTCATCCTCTGAGATACCGAGCACGCTGCTTCCAATCATATCTCTCTGGCTTGGTTTTTAAACCGAAGGTTCGGTCTTCCTTCCCGCCGCGAACTTGGAGGCTGGGATTCGAAGACTCTCTTATCTGGAGCATTGTTGTTGATTCGCTCAATGTGGCCGAGCAAATTTAGTAGCTGATAGAGTTCGCGGTTATATTTTCTGCTTCATTGGCCCCCCCGAACTCAGGATCAAATATCCGTGAAAGATTTTTCTTTGCTTATAGTCCAAAACTCGGCACCGTAAAGCAGGACTGGTAGTATAAGGGTTTCATTGGGCGTGCGCTTCGTCTTAAGAGTGAGAAGTTTTGAACCCATTTGTTTTGCTAAGTCTTAGTAGCAGCAGTTTTTTAGGGTAATTCACTGTCGGATCTCCATTAAGGTGTTGTTCGTGGAGTTAATAATAACTCCAAAGCATCCATTGGCATAGCAGGCAAGCCATCAAATCCTGCGGCCTTGTAGTTCTTTGAGCTTATTTGCAGCTAAGCCCACTACTGTTAGGTGGAACTGGTTCCTCATTTATTGGAAGAAGGTTGTGTTCTTGCCCTATTAAAATCTCTACATTTAAGAGCTGCTTGAAAGCATCTACAATTCCCTTAGATTCGGTGACTAGGTTACCTTCGTTGTTTCGAAGAGCCTGCGTTCCGGTCTTGAAACCAGCAGCCAGTTTTTATAGGACTCTTCTTTCTACGCAATTTTTTTTTTTCCCTTCTTTCATAGCTCTTGTTTTAAGCTGCAGCATATTCGCATTACCACACGTTTCAGTTCAAGGCATTCATCATCATACCAAGGATTCTTTCTCTAGGAAGGTGTGTAGCCTACGGTGGTTTCGACTACCTCTCTGATGATATGGCATCTGTGGTAGGTGAATGCACAGCAGAGAGCTTCTCGCTGCGGTGCTCTTTGTAAGCCCTGGCAACTCCATGTACATAATGCTGAGGCGTCCAACGTCCATTTTTTTTTTCTGGGCGGTTCGCAGTTTTTTTTCGTTTGACAGTCGAGCTCTGAATGGATAAAGTCGACGACGACGTTTGCTTCTGGAAATATACACCACGTCTAAGATGTCTGATTCGTGCCTTGGTTTGATCGCGTGCAGAGCGCCAGGTTGCTTTGTAGATCCTTAGCCTTGGAAACCTAGTGCTACTTATCACCGTATTACAAGCTGTTGCAAAATCAATTAGTCGGAAGCCGTTGTCTATTGTCGTTTCGTGGAAGCTCTGCTTACCAACTAATAAGCTGAAGATGTCTTCCTTTCCGATTGTAAAGAACCTGAGCACAACTTTGACACCGTACTCCGGAAAAGCTCCATCAAAGAGATCATAAAACTCCTCCTTGCGAATCACAGCCAGACGATCACTTATTGGCATAAAGTGAATACCATTGCCTTTTAGCCGATTTCCCTTGACGAATCCACATTCTCACACGTGCATTCTTTTATCACACTTGTAATAAATGTCGCAAGTTTTTCTTTTCAATATACCTGATCGTATCTACTGGATTACGGTAATATCTGCCATATACCGCGTGAGGACTGATTCAAGCTTTTGAGTGGTACCTGAAACGTAAAGTGTTCTCATGTTACAGGTACATACTCTCAAATCATTGTCCTTTGACGTTCCGGGTCTTGATGCCAGTTGAGGGTAATCACTATCCGATGCTCTTCGTGTCTCTCTCATAACCTAACCATTAAATTGTTTGTGTTAAGGAAATTAACCCGACGACACAACACCCATACCCGGCCGACAGAGCCCTTGTTTTACTTTAGTACAACAGGCCGGATTATCCGATGCTAGTATCCCACCAAGCCGGATGATCCGATGCTAGTAATACACTAAGGGGATATGAAGACTGCCATACCGTGTTCATTTGCGACCATCTCTTTTTCAGCAACTTGGTTTGTTCTGAAAATTCTTACTGACCTCTTCTCTAAATATGTCAGAGTAGCTCGGGTAAGGTGGACACAAAGTAGTTGTCCTTACTAGAATTGGAAACGCCAACGTTGATTCTATCTAAAGAAAACTTCCGCTACCGTCTTTTCGAGAACGCTTTGAAGTGAGTACACAATTCCGTTGCAGGGAAATTAATAGTGACATCCTACTCCACTTCGACTTGTAGACCATGGGAGGCCCGCCCTCCTACGGAAACGAATTCCGCGAATACCCATTGGAGGTAGTAAAGTAGCGCATTTTATATTAACTTATGTACTTGAGCTGTTGTCTTTTTTGATTTCAACAAAGCTATAGATGTTTCCCTATCTTAATGTTGTCTTTAATAAAAACAATTAATTCATTTATTATTTTATTGCAAATTTGTTCATCCAAATATACATACATATGTATGTATATTTTTATATAAAAAAATCTCTTTTTGTGTAAAAATAATTCAGAACAAGTAAAAAAAAAATGGGTCAATACAACAAAGTGAATCACTTCGTTTTTCGGCCACCGTCTTCCGAAGGCCAATACACTTTATGTGTGTCTTCCTGATTTAAACACGCTCTTGTTTCTGTATCTCTAATAAAATCTATTCCGAAATGATTCTAAGATTTAGATTTATGTTTTATTTTATAATAGAAAGACATATTTTGTATGTTGGCATCTCCGTTTTCTTTTTACGCCACATAAGTATCCCATTCATTGGGGTTGCTATTTTTATCTGGGAAAAGATACATATCTCGCATGTAAAATATTTTATTGCTAAGTCCAAAGCTACAGGAAAACAAATTGATTTTTTAAATCGCACATTTATATATGAAGTTTATTAAGATTTTAATTTAATATTTAATTTTTTAATTTTTGTTTTATAAACAGTTTTCTTTGTGACACATTTAACGTAATATAATAAATAATTCTTGATTATAATTCTAAAGATGCCAACAGCCATAATTATGGTGTTGAGTCTTTGATGTTTAATCTTTAATTGACCATTAAGGAATTAATTGTTCAAATAATTGTGTAAAATATGTGCTGCTCAGTAGGTGTTTTTATTTTTTCAAGAATAACTTTCACTCACTTTCCTCAGACTAGCCGACTCGACTTTTTAATATTGGTAAGAACAACTCTTTCTTTTAAAAATAGAATCAAACAACAGTTCAATGTTCATCAAACCGTATTGGGTGAATTAATTTGCAATATGACGTGCGCAAAAACTCGGCCTTTGGCAGACCAAATTTTGCGCCATGACTTAAGTTTTCACCCGGACAAACTTCAACTCGCCCAGGAGCTTAGATTTAACGATCAAAGACAACGACGACTGGGCTCTCGAGGAGTTAGAAGTTAACCCCAATTTCGGTAGGAAAAACATGCACAAAACTTAACGCAAAATTTGTATCTACATAACATTAAATTCAACACAGTTATATGTACACTTAATCAATTTAAGGCTTTCTGATGTACTTTATTTTTTGTCTTTTTTTTGAGTGCGTAAATATATAAAGATGATGGTTTTCCGACTCACGAACACGCGACATATAATTGCCCATGCGCGAAAAAGGGAAACTCCAAGTTCATTCCGCAAACCGTCAACGACTGGCATTGCGATTTACTTATGACGGACGGAAAGCTGTAGACGCGCTTAAAATCGAATGGCAAATCTGTTGAAATCATCGGTATATGCGGGGGGATCAACACATCTTCTCCTTTATATTTTTCCTTGATGGTCTTGGCCTCGATGACGTTATTCATTAGCTTTTTTACAGCCAGTCTCGTTCCATTACACAGTCGTGGTTGATTAATGTTACGCAGCATATTCAGCTTTGGTGGTTGGGTGCTGTAGGAACTGGGGGCTTAGAGCTGTATCTTTTCCTACACATCAAGTGCTTACAATACCTCCTCGTTGGTAACCGCCGGATACTGGTCTTGGCTTTATGTCATGACTTGCTAAACTTGTAAGTGCGAGTGTTGACCATGGAAACAATTGCAACACTAAACCCATGGCCCTACAGTTTGGAGGTTAGTGCGTCGGGCTAACGACCCGGCCACAGTAAAAAACACCAATTGTTATGAGAGAGACGCGAGAGCCTCGGATAACGACCCCCCTCAAATGGCAACCAGACCCTGGAATGTAAGGACACTCTACACACCAGGTGCTACTCAAAAACTTAAATCTGTCCTCTCGCGGTACAAGGCAGACTTTACCGCGATCCAGGAGATACGATGGATAGGATCAGGAATAGCGAAAAAAAAAGATTGCGACATTTATTACAGCTGTCATCAAAGAATGCACATGTTAGGATGCGTATTCGTCTTGGGAAATCGACTCAGATCAAAAGTCATCGATTTTAAGCCGATTAGTGATCGCCTGGCTGTGATCCGCATCAAAGCTACTTTTCAAAACATCAGCCTAATATGTGCACACGCCCCTACCGATGAAGCTGAGGAATTTAACAAGGAGGAGTTCTACGACCTCCTGGACGGAGCCTACGGAGCCTGTCCGGAGTACGATATCAAAGTCGTGCTCGGAAATTTCAATGCTAAAGTCGGGAAGGAAAATATCTTTGGCGGATTAGTTGGAAAGCACAGCCTTCACGAAATGACAACAGATAACGGCTTCCGACTAATCGACTTTGCTGCAGCTCGGAATACGGTGATAAGTAGCACTAGGTTCCCCAGGCGAAGGATACACACAGCAACCTGGCGATCTCCAGATGGTCGAACCGCCAACCAAATCGACCACGTGCTAATTGGCACAAGGCACGCGTCGAACATCTTGGACGTGCGAACTTTCCGAGGTGCAAACGTGGACTCTGACCACTTTCTTGTTGTGACAAAGTTCAGAGCCCGACTGTCCAACGAAAAGAAAATGAGGACCGCCCAAATGAATAAATTTAATATTGCATGCCTTAGCACACCTGAGAAAGCCAGAGACTACAGTGAGCAATTGACCGGGAAACTCTCTGCCGTACCCGCAGCCACAAGCGCCAACAACCAGTGGAGCCAGTATCGCGAGATCATTAAGGAGGTAGCCGAGTCCACCATAGGCTATCAACCACCTAAGAAAAAGAAACCGTGGTATGATAATGAATGCGCGGTATTGAAGCAGGAGACGGAAAATGCACGAATGCAAATGATGCAACGGAAAACAAGAGCAGCAAAAGAGGAGTACCGTGAAAAGAGAAGGAAGGAGAAAAAAACCCTGCGCAGGAAGAAAAGAGCAGCTGCAGCTTCTCAGCTCAGGTATCTCGAGGAGTCTAGCACCGCCACAAACACCCGCCGGTTCTATAAAACAGCCAAACAACTGGCATCAGGTTATAGGACCGGCACGCAAGCTCTTCGAAACAGCGAAGGGAAGCTAGTCACCGAAGCACAGGGAATTGTAGACGTGTTTAAACAGCATTTCCAGCAGCTGCTTAATGGGCATTATTTAGACGAAAACACAGGTGAGCAAAGAAGCATAAGACCAGTCAATGAAGATCCAGTCCCACTACCCAGTACTGAAGAGGTTAAGAAAGCCATACGTAAGCTTAAGAATAACAAATCCGCAGGCTCGGATGGCCTACCTGCGGAACTCTTTAAGTATGGAGGAGATGTCCTGATAGGGTGCATGCATCAGCTCATCAACCAAGTGTGGGAGGAGGAAAGCATGCCTGACGACTGGTCAAATAGCTCCATATGCCCAATCTACAAAAAAGGCGATCCTACGTCCTGCAAAAACTACAGGGGCATATCCCTGCTTAATGTTGCTTACAAGATCCTATCCACCGTACTATGCGAGCGTCTAAAACCTTTCTGCAACAATATAATCGGCACGTACCAGTGCGGCTTCAGGCCAGGCAGATCAACGATAGACCAAATCTTCACATTGAGGCAAATCCTGGAAAAGACCAACGAATTTCAAGTCGAGACCCACCATCTTTTCATCGACTTTAAAGCCGCATATGATAGCATAAGTCGCCAAGAGCTTCTATTGGCAATGTCGGAACTCGGGATCCCGAAAAAACTGATCAAGCTATGCCGCATGACGTTACAAAATACGCGGTGCAACGTGCAAATGGGTAACAGCTCATCCGAGCTATTCCAGACGTGCATAGGGTTCAGACAAGGAGATGCGCTATCATGTGATTTCTTCAACCTAGTCCTGGAGCAGATAGTGCGCAAGAGTGGTGTTAACCTGGAAGGCACTATTTTCAACAGGTCTTTCCAACTGCTTGGATATGCGGACGACATCGATATCATCGGCCGCTCCAAGCAGCTATTGATGAACAGGCGAAACGCGTTGGTCTTGAAGTTAATGAGGACAAAACAAAGTATATGCTATCAACAAACAAAGCCGCATCTGTCCATCGCCTAGGACAAAACGTCACTGTTGGTAGCAGTAATTTCGAGGTAGTCAAGGAGTTCACCTACCTCGGAACGAACATCAATCCCACGAATGACACCTTAGTGGAAATTCGACGAAGAATTACCCTAGCAAACCGCTGCTACTTCGGTTTGGCCAAACAAATAGGTTCAAAACTCCTTTCTCGAAAGACAAAGTGCACGCTATACAAAACGCTAATTTTACCAGTTCTACTCTACGGCGCCGAGTGCTGGACGATAAGTAAAAAAGGGGAATTGATACTGGGCACTTTCGAGAGAAAAATTCTTCGGCGGATATTTGGTCCTATATGCGAAGAGGGCGAATGGAGGAGAAGATTCAATCGTGAATTATACGAGCTGTACCAAGATGTGGATGTAGTCCAAAAAGCCAAAACACGTCGACTACACTGGCTCGGTCACATCGAGCGAATGGATAACAACGCTCCAGCCAAGAAAATCTTCGAATCCCAGCCCCCAGGTTCGAGACGACGAGGAAGACCGAACTTCCGCTACAGGGACCAGGCGGTTATAGACGCAAGAGCGCTTGGTCCCGACGACTGGAGGGAGCTCGCGAGGGATCGAAACCGATGGAAGACCGCAATAACTCAGTCAGAGACCCTCCATGGATCGGGAGCCGGTTAAGTAAGTAAGTAAGCATATTCACAATTGATTGTACTTTTAATTGTAAATTGTGAGGTGATAGTCCCGGCAAATCCAGGAAATTTAAAAACTCTGTGAGATAGTTGACTACGTCATCCTGGTTTGTAATTGTGTCAACTGATTTGTAAGAAAATTCTAAATGGTTGCATTGACATCATCGACTACTTTGTTTTTGGCCGCCAATATTGCTCGTTCACTCAGCCAATTATGGTTGTTCTATGTCCGTTAAAACACGCTAAATAAGCTCCCCTTTTGAGTCGATGAAGTGACAAAAATCCGTGAGTAGTGTAATTAATCCGGTCGACGTGTCAACTGTGACCTTACCATTTCCAATATCTAATAACTGCTTTGAAAACATATTCGCAGTTTGATCTTGTTGCAAAAATACTTGAATGTTAGTTGTTAATAAGAGAGTGTCTTTGCATGCCGCCACAAATAAGATGATTTTACGTCAGCAACAGTTGATCGGGGAATAATTAAAAGAGCCTGACGAAATCACCTGACAACAGAATCATGGCCCCACCAAAAATGTTTTGGTTGTCACGAAGATCATTTAACGCTGTGTACAGTGCTTCCAGTGATCTCTTGTGGGCCATCGCACATTCATTACAAACGATCAATTTGCATATCTGTAAAGGGTGGTCCAACCATAATGCACGATGTTAAGTGTGAGTCACACCTTAATGTCAAGTTTTTTGCCGAACTTAATTTGACATTTCTTTGTTTCAGTGTTGGACAAATTCAACCATGGAGGGTACTTCGTGATTTTTTTGGTCAGCATAATCGACCAAACAGAAGTTAATGGTGACTTTACAAAGAAAATCATCTTCAGCAACGAGGCACACTTTCAGCTCAGTGGATTCGTTAACCAGCAGAATTCGGCATTGGCCAAATGAGAATGTACGAGTGATTGTTGAAAAGCCGATGCATCCACAAAGAATGACTGTTTGGTGCGGTTTATGGGCTGGCGCCGTCATCGGGGCGTACTTCTTCAAAAATGAGGTCGGCCAAGCAGTTACTGTGAATGGTGTTCGCTATCGCGAGATGATAACAGACTTTTTGTGGCCAGAAATTAACAATATGGACCTGGACGATATATGTGCTTCCAACAGGATGAGGCCACTTGCTACACAGCCAACGAAACAATGGCTATTTTGCGAGAGAAATTCAATGGCCGTGTTATCGTTTTATCGTTGGACCACCCTTTAGAATCTTTGCCATTGCGCTGTTTTTGGAGATGTTGCAAACTGGTGCTTCGTTGATTTGCATGTTCAGTGGTAGTTTCAAGGGAGAATGTGCAGTTCATCCACTTTCGTCCAGTTTCATTGCCAACAGCAATGAAATTATAAGTAAACGTTTTTCAGTCCCCCCCGGGAGCATCCACCAGATCCACTGTTCACAGCTTCTCTCAAAGTATCGTAAGCAATTCCTTATTCAAAGGTTCAGTTGCGGAACATTTGAACGAATTGTTTCGGCCAATACTTCAGTATCGTATGGTTGTTCTCTTTTTGAACTCGTGGTTAATTGCATCGCGCATAGGAAAAGTGGGTGTTGTGATATCAAAACGTGACAATACTTTATTTACCATCAATAAACACATATCTTCTATTATATTCAATTTCTCACTGTAAATTTCTGCAGTAATTTGTAGTGTAGGATTCAAAGATTGACGACGCACACGATTCAACACATCCTCAGACGTGTCATCAATATATTTCATCAACAAATCTTTCGGGTTCGAGGGGAAACATGTCGATATTATAATCGCAAGCAATGTGCCAATTTAATATGACGATGAAAATTTAATTATCGTTTTTAGTATTTTTTGTTACTTATTATTCATGTTATAAACTTCCACAAATATTTCAAGATCAAAATTGGCAAAATCGGTCCAGCCATTCCTGAGTTTTAGCGAGACAAACGAACATCAATGGATTTTTTATATACATATTTATGTATGTATGTATATAGATTCAAATTTCCGAAAAAAATATTTATTGGGTTTTTTGAGAAAAAAAAAATCCGTTTTTTTTTTTTTTGAAAAATCAATATCTTCAAAATGTGTGAACGATTATTTTTTGAAATTATTTCCTAAAATCTGTACTACTAAATACTTAAAATTGGGATCCCAATTTTGTTCTCGAAAACTTTAATTCTTTGACAAACTCAACTCCTCAGTTAATGTAATATTCTTCATTTTCAACTAAGTTCACCAACCTCACCTTTAGGGTGAAATTTTCCATAGGAAACAAAAAAATGTTTTTTTCGTTCTTCCTATAAAAATGTACAAATTGTTCTCAGAAATGTACCAAGGCTTAAAATAAAATTATGTATACAAAGATACATGCTAAAAAAAATAAGAAAATTATTTTTTTTTACTTTAATATAGCCCGTTTGTCCTCTGAATGGCTGGCAACGCAACGACAACCGCGTGAAAGCCAAACGCTTCGTCATGTTGATGACTCATCGTTTGGTCAGAATTACGCACATTTCGGCATTGGTGATTGGTCCGGCACGGCTCGGCGAGCCCCGTTCCGTCTTAAAATCCCAACACCACACCATCAGGCAACGATCTTGATTGCTGCGAATAATTATTGTAGTTTAATCGCATCGGACCGAATAAAAACAGATATAAACAGAATACAAACAGATGCACGCTCAAAAACATAAATAACATTTTTCGTTTTTCCTTACGGGCATCTACAAGAGATATACAAATCTAAAAATCAACTCAAGGAAGAACATTTTCTGAAATAAGAGTGACTTTTTTTATTTTGATTTGTGTTTTTTTTTTATTGTTCATTATTTTAGATGAGATTCTTGCAAATTGCGTTTTAAAAAAACAGGGTGTTCTATTTTATTTGCAGAAAATACCTACAATATCTTTGTCTATTTAATGGTTTCTGAATTTAGATTCTAATAATTGCAAAAGAGGAAAGGATGTAGTGTCCCAATCTTAGAGCCATTTTCGAAAAAAAAACATAATTCTTCCCTAACTAAAATATACGAGGGTGGTCCGATAAGTACTTAGCCTACAAAAGAAAAACACAAATTTAGGAAAAGTGGCCATTTATATCATGGAAGATATGATCTACGCGGTCTTTTGAGATGCCTACTGTTTCAGCTATCTCGCGCACCTTCAATCGGCAATCTGCCAATACGAGATCGTGGATTTTTGACACGTTATCCTCCGTGGAACCCTTTTTCGGGCACCTGGGCGGGGCTCATCAAAAACCGATGTGCGACCACCTTGAAACTCGTAATCGCCATCAAAGGAGAAGATTCACCGTACACAGCATTCAAGCGCTCTTTGATTTCGCTGCGCGATTTTTCTTCCAAAAACAAGAATCGAATCACCGGCTGATATTGCTCTTTTTTCCATTTTTCTAAAATTCAAGGACAAGCTGGCTTTCACACGTGTTAAAAACAAAACTACGAGTCCGATTCGACTGAAATTTTGACAGTAGCCGCATCTTAGAGAATGTACTACACGATAGTAAATCTCTCTTGCGATACTGGCATCATCGGGCGATGAGACTAAGTACTTATCGGACCACCCTTGTATGTAAGCTGTCTAGATTCGCGCTTTTTTAAACTTTATCTGGCTTTTTTTTACTTGCGACTTATAGGTACTATAAGGCAAGTTATGCATTCGTAAAAAAAATCAAACTCGAGATTTTTATCAAAGTTGACATTACGATGATAGCGAAGACCAAAAAAGTAGATCTCACAATTCTGTCTGTCTGTCTGTCTTTTCAACTGCAGCCTAAACGACTCGGCCGATTTTCTTTAATCTTGGTAGATATCATTTTTAATTTTTTCCCCCACACATTTTTTTCTTTTTTTTTTAAGACAAAAATAATGTTACCTGCCATACAATTTTTTTTTTCGAAATTTTATAAATATTTTTTTCTCAAAAACTGTCCCACAGAATATTTAAAAAAAATTTCAAAAATTTTATTTAGTTAAAGCTAGGTAATGGTTGAAAAAAAAATTTCCGAAAAATGGTTATTTTTGGTAGCTTTTTTCGAAAACGGTACAACCGATTTAAATCATTTTTTTTTTTTATTTAAAAGCTCCTCTAAGGTTTGAATATTATTAAATCTGTGGTGTTTGGTACAAACATGATAAGTCCATAAAATAATTTACGTTTTTAAGTTCACTTTACATGGAGCTAGGACTGAAACCGGTTGACTGATTTTCTTCAAATTTGGAAAACTTTTGAAAATTTTCTTTGAAAAACTATGTTCCAAATTTTAAGAAAAACGGTTTAACCGTTAAGGCTCGAGCTCGATATAAAATGAATGTAAGGATGCAAATTATTTTATGGAGTTACATATCATGTTTCTACCAAACACCACAGAAATATTCAAATTTTTAATTTTTTATTTTTTGGATATTTAAAAAAAAATTCAAATATTTTTTTTGGAAACTCAATATTTCGAAAACTCCATGCTCGATTTTTTTCAAACTTGATAAATAAAAGTTTCTTAACACAATCTACAAGATTTGAGAAAAAAAATTGTTTTACCTAGACCTAACGGTACCCAACATACAAATGTTAAAAAATGGTTTTCGAAAATCGTATTTAAATCGTATATAAAAGCTCATTTTTTTAAGAAACTATTATGACTTATAATTTTTGTTCTTGCATAAGCTAATAGTTGCTTGAATCACATGGCATCCTGTTTTTAGAACCAACTACGAACGGAGTTATTTTAGTCACTTAAAAGATGAATTTCATGCTTATGAACAGTTTTTCTCTAATAACATTCATTTTTGAAATTCTTAGTCTTTTACATAAGAGCAAGTTCGTACGACCTAGTCGTGCATTTTATATCTTTTGAATTTAAATCAAAATTTAAAACTTAAAAACAAAAACTTATGACTTGCTTGTTTTAGTTTTGTTTTGAGGTGTTGATCTCGTTTCTATTTAACGGATCTATAATTGCTTAAAAAAAATTATTTTAATAAATTCAAACTTTTCAATAAAGTCTTCCTGTGGTGGTGTCATTTTGAATACTATGCCAAAATTTTTGCCGATTTAACAAACTAAATTGGTGAGTCATTAAGGTATTGATTAGGAAAATACGAGGTATCAATACTCATTTTTGAGATAACTTAACACTTAGACTTAGAGGGATTCAAACATAAACTATTAGATATAGAGACCAGCATAGGATTCTGCTATGGTCTTCGTTAAATTCATGATCTGCATTTTCCATAAGACAATAGAACAGTCTAAAGTACTCAAGGGCAAATTATTTATGAACATTGTAAAGAAAATTGGTTCCAATATTGAGCCATGCGGGACACCTTTGTTAAGTGGAAGAAACTCTGATAAAAAGATATTTAAAACAACAGCTTGACACCAGTTATTCAGGTTAGATGAAACCAAATTCAACAAAGACTGAAAAATTAAGTTGATTGCCAAGCCTTCGAGAAATCTAACAGAACAAGAAAAGTAAACATTTTATGTTCGGCGAAAACCAGACTGATTTTCGCAAAGTAGATTGTTGTTGCTATAGATGTGTTTGTATATGAAAATTTAAAAGTTTCTCAAACAACTTAGAAAAGAATGGTCAGATATCTATAATGCCCCATTCAGAGCTAGATGATTTGCTAACTCTACAGCTCTTCCTCCAAGTTTATCCCTTTGATGAATTTGATTATTTGGAGTACCTGCTAGCGTCCCTGATACTTGATGTATTAGTGCTGCTTCGAAACTGCCTGGCATGTGTTCATGTAGGACTGTTTTCTAGGCGAAGAGTACTCGAGTGTGTTCTTAGTTTACAGCAGCTGGTGTTTCTAATTAAGTTGATACAGTTCATGAAAAGATCTCGATAATAGTTCTCAAGAAGTAGTTTGGGCTGCCTCAATTTTGATAGTTCTTTCCAGATTTTGGATCTTATAGCCTCCTATTTTGATTAAGTTTTTATGCTGTTTTCTCCTATTCCGCAGTAGGGCTCTGCACCCTGAACACCTGCTTGTCCAGATACCCAATGAAGTGAGACGTTATTGTTATTGCCAAGTTCTTCAGCCTGCCTAATCAATCCCACACCAAATTAGACGTGATGGCGTATGAGACATAATGTTTTGGTTTCGGTAATTCGAGATTTTGACCTGAACATTCCGCTATGGCATGGATTTCCGCCTGGAAAATGACTCAGAAATTCCATTTTAAATTTTTTTTTACAAAGTT
Organism: Chrysotoxum bicinctum; assembly: GCA_911387755.1. NCBI lineage: Eukaryota > Metazoa > Arthropoda > Insecta > Diptera > Syrphidae > Chrysotoxum > Chrysotoxum bicinctum. The sequence continues at coordinate 84,253,718 of OU426989.1, read as the reverse complement.
GTATTTTGTAATTATTACATTCCTAAGAATATAGATAAGGTTAGTTACTACTTTAAAAAGCAGTCCTTTTCCATGTGAGTTATACATTTTCCGGACGCAGTCCTTTCGTTGGCAAGCATTTCCAACTACTACATGTAATGGGGACAGATGAAGAATAACCATCGGTGTATCGGTCAGAACTCATGCTTCCTGCATTTTGAAGGCTATCATAAGTCAGTTTGGATATTTCCGGAAGATTTGAGATAGGAGAATTAACAGAGGTTAAGGTTCTATTGAATTCATTGGGATCAATGTTATTTATATGAATATTTTTAAAGCTTATAGGCCTGGTCACGTTCCATAAGTCGTAAACCACGCCAGATAACTTCTCAATTCCAATTTGGATTTAAGTGGTACATGGATGTTTCGAATATTATCTTCAATCAACTAATGGCATTAAAAATACCCGAAACCAGACCCATATTGACCGACATTTTAAAAATCACGAAAACTAAAGGAATTGTCAAAATTTTTAGGTTCACATTCAAAAGTCGAGTGCATGAGATCATAATTAGTAAAACATGGAGCTGGGAGTTGATTAAAATGAAGATCTTTATTAGAATGACTCACGAAAAATACATCTAAAAGACTAGTATATTAGATTTCATGAAGTGAAAATTTCAATTCGTCAAAATCTATCAGATGGAAAATGCTTATGAAAACTATCCAAGTCATCGATTTATTTGCTATATAGTCAAGATTCAGAAATCCAAACATCGACTTCAAATTAGTTTCGAAACTTAACCAATTTGGGTAATAAACTCTGAGCATTAATGTGGCAACTTTGCAAACCAGAATGCTGACTGCAAATAATTTTTAACATTATACGCGTCTTGTTCCAATAACTAGTGAAATCCCTATTTCATGATGAGAAATAAAAATGGATGGTGCCCAATAATGATTCGACAATAAGTTTGGTGGGCCAAATACATACATATCTATCAAAATCAAAGTGCGACACTATGGAAATGGGATTTGACTATCGAAACAGAGATGTACTTGCGGTGCTGTGAAAATGTTGATTTCCATATAACACCCTTTAAATCAATCTATCTCTCACAAAATACATGATTTTTCTTGATGAATTGAAAAATATTTATGGAAACAGGCACAGAGGTAGATTTTGGGTGGATGGAATCTCTTTACTAGAATACCTATGCTGCCTATTTTCTGATCCACACAGGCCTATTCCAGACATTTATTTGAATGGAATAGTGCTTCCCAAGAGTGAAAAGTTTAAATATCTGGGGTCTATGATAAATAACGAAGCTACTTGTGATGACGATATCAATCATCGCGTAAGCGTAGGGTGGATGAAGTGGCGGGAAAATTCTGCTATCTTCTGTGACCGAAAAATGCCCCCTAAGCTGAAAGGAAAGCTCTACACTTCAGTTGTGCGTCCAGCACTCACATACGGTTCACAATGTTGGACAATGTACAAAAAGTATGAGAGTAAGCTAACGGCAGCTGAGATAAAGATGCTTCGTATGACAGCAGGAGTTACAAAGCTTGATCGAATTAGAAGTACGAAGATCCGAGGAAGCCTTCATGTTAAGAATACCATTTCCCAAAAAATTGAACACGACCGACTCAGTTGGTATTGCCATGTTCAAAGGAGAGATCCTGAGAACCCCGTCAAAAAGGCAATATCATACAACGTTCCAATTCGGAATAAAAAGAAAGGTAGGCCTAAACACTCCTGGTACAAAAAAATGCAAAAACACCAGCATTCAGTTGGCCTCAGAAATGGAACAATACAAAACCGGGAGGCTTTCCGCCGATTTCTGAGGTCAACCCGGCGAACCCCACAGGCGGATCACTAGTGTGAAGCAAATACGTGGGAGAGTTATGATCCCCTCGACATCGAGATCATAACAGCGCCGAAGCAAAGGAAGAAGAAGAAGAAGAAGGAATCTCTTTACGGATATAGAACCGTATATGTCGCACTGTATATGCGCTTTTCAGTAAAATGAATATTGGAAAAATACACCACCATATTTTTTACTCGATACATAGAGATTAAAACTTAAATCCGGATGTATTTACATTGAATTTGTATAATTTACATCCGGGTGTAAGTTTTAATCTGGATGAATCGAATGAATATTATGCCCGTTAGACTCTGTTTCAATAGTGTACAAAGCCTCTCGCGGATCTCATCGACAAAAACATCGTCATGGATGGCGTAATGAAAAGTCACAATATAAACAGGATTTTATAAAGACGCGTATAAGCGCACCTTAAGTGCATGGCGAATATGAACATTGGCGCTGTTATCGTTAAGATGAACGTAAATAAGAAGAATATTAGAAAAGCGTCAAAACACTCAAAAATGGAAATTTTCAAATTGTTTCCATACTATTTTTTTAGTATGTTTTTAATTTTATGAGTATAGTTTAATTAGCAAGTGTTTCACTTTCAGATGGGGCTTATAACATAATAGATAAATAATTTTTTTAATTTATGTATTATTTTCAGTGTTTTTTTTATTACATAGTTTTGCTGTCATGTACAGCCTAAATGACAAACAAACACAAGAACACTTTTATATAATAGTATAGATACATAAATACGGTCAAAACATTGCAACGAAGAAACTCGAAGTTTAATAAGAAAACTACGTTTGGAGGGGAAAACTTACCAGGATATTCAGGAAATCCTAGGATGTTCAGCAAAACAGATAAGTAACGCTATAAAATGGCAGAATAAACCGAAAACAGGGCCCAAAAAGGATGACCAATGTTAGAACTGACAAAAAAATTATTCAGTTAACTAAACAGAACCCTTCCATAAGCTCCAGAGAATTTAAAAATAAGCTTGAACTGTCTGTAAGCGCTGTAATCGTACGAAGACTACTTTTGGATGCCAAATTACCAGCCCGAAGTCCACGCAAGGTACCATTGTTGATAAAAAGGCATGTGGCAAAGAGAATGGAGTTTGCCAAAGCACATCGAGATTGGCTACTAGAGAAATGGAAGAATATTCTGTGGAGCGATGAAAGCAAAGTCGTTCTTTTTGGGTCCAAGATTCTTCGGGAGTATGTGAGAAGATCAAAAAATGCAGCAAACGATCCACGATACACTATGTGAAAACAGTGAAGCATGGCGGAGCGAAAATTATGATATGGGCTTGCTCTTCTTACCTTACTATGGAGTTGGGCCTATCTATCCCATTAAGGGTATAATGGATGCAGCTGAATATGTTAAAATTTTAGAGGAGGTCATGTTACCCTACGCTGAAGAGGAAACGCAGTTGGTTTGGGTATACCAACAAGACAACGTCCCAAAGCACACTTCAAAAAGCGCAAAATCATGGTTCCAGGAGAACAAGTTATGCGTTATGGTGTGGCCCGCTCAATCCCCTGACCTTAACCCCATTGAAAATTTGTAGGGTGATGTTAAGAATGCGGTTCATGAAGCGAAACCAAAGAATTCGAAAGAATTGTGGGAAGTAGTGCGAGATTCGTGGAACGCAATACCAGTCGAGAGGTGTCAAACTTTAGTGGACTCCATGCCACGCAGATGCATTTATGTTATAAAAAACAATGCTTATGCTACGAAGTATTAATGGTAAGCTAAAATATCAATATAGTTTCATATAACTTTTTTACAGTTTTTCTAACTTTTTGAGTTATAGATTCAGAACATTCAGATGCACTGCTATTTTTGTGAACAGACATAAATTTTAAAAACGCTTCTTACTGTGATAAAAGTAACGGTAAAAAATCAATCTTAATTTTTACTATTAATATAAATGAAATACCTTGAATTGTTATTAGAAGTTAAGTGAAATATATTATAACGTCGATAATGAAAGCCTTTTTGTTTTTTTTGGGGAGTACTACTATTTTTATGAACACAACTGTATATAGAAGCGAGACCGTGGTGAAAAAATAACCTTGGCAATTTGGCATAAAGTTGTAACCAGGTAGTTGAAATTCTGACGGATCAGAACCTATTTGGGTTTCACTTAGAACTAAACCAAAACTGCTGGTTTGAGTTTTGCAATGTAAACTTTTTCAGCTCTCAATCTCACAAGGAATATTTCCTTCTCGTTGGAAAAATTCCTACATTATCCCGATCCATAAAAAAGGCCCTAAAAAAGAAATATGTAACTACCGCCCCATAGCTAAGCTGTCGTGTATTCCTAAGCTTTTTGAAAGCATAGTCTATGACACTTTGCTTTTCCACTGTAAACAAATTTTTCCCCCAATCAACATGGTTTTCTTACCGGTAGATCAACTACTACAAACCTAGTTGATTTTGTCTCTGGTACTATATGCACCATGGAGGCTGGGAATGAAGTTGACGTCATCGCTACTGATCTCAGCAAAGCCTTTGATAAAATTTCTCATTCCCTTATTCTCTTTAAACTCAAAGCACTTGGCTTCCCTCCCTCCTTCATTGCATGGACCCAATCATAACTGAGCGATAGGCAGTATACAATCCTTTTTAGAGGTATCGAATCAAATCCCATCCTTGCAACCTCTGGCGTTCCGCAGGGAAGCCATCTCGGCCCTCTGATTTTCATTTCGACCATTAACGATGTAGACTGCGTCATCAATGATTCTATGATTTCTGTTTATGCTGATGATAAAAAAATTTACAGAAAAATTTCCTCACCTTCCGATTCCATTCTTCTTCAGCAAGATTTAAATAGATTTTCTATCTGGTGCCAGAAGAACTTTCTTGAACTTAATGTTAGTAAGTGTCAAGCTATAACATACTCCCGTAAACGCTCAACTCTCCCTCCTCGAACATACTTTATTAACAATGAAACAGTCACAGTAGTTGACTCATTATGTGATTTAGGTATTCTTTGTGATAAAGAACTTAATTTTAGATCTCACATTACCACATCTATTAATAGAGCTAACTCTGCACTTGGCTTTCTTTAAGCGCTGGTCAAAAGAATTTTCAGACTCCTACGTTACAAAATCCCTTTACCTCACATTTGTTAGGCCCCTTCTTGAATATGCCAGCCAGGTTTGGTCACCCAGTTATATTACCCATTCCCTTCGTATCGAAGCCGTTCAACGAAGATTCCTTCGATTTGCACTTCGCGGGCTTCCCGGGCTTGATTCGTTTCACCTCCCACCCTATGCTCATCGTCTTCAACTTATTACTCTGCAACCTCTTGATAAACGTCGCAAAGTAGCCGACATTGTATTCATTCATCAAATTTTAGCCGGTAATATTGATTGTCCTACACTTCTCCAAAAAATCTCATTGCATACTAACCCTAGAAATCTTAGATTGGTGTCTTTCTTTGATGTCAATTTTCACCGAACTAATTATGGTAGTAATGAACCATTGACACGCATGCTTCGTTCCTCCAACATTATGCAAAATTCTTTCGACTTTCACACCTCCAAACACTCTCTCAAAATCTCGCTATATTCCCAACCTTAACCACACAATCCCTCCACTGTCTTTTGTCTCTCTCTTCTAACCGCTCTCAATTCAAAGCCCACTTCATCCTCAATTTTTTTCTTTTTTTTCAAGTTTTTTAAAGTTTTTTTTAAAAAAACTGGTGGGTGGGCCTACGGGCCCAGACTAATATTAAAATTAAAAAAAAAAAAAAAAATAAAAAAAAAATAAACCCACCATAGATTTTAAGTTTAGATTTAAGTTTAGAGATTTAAGTTTAGATTTTTAGTGCAAGCTTGTATTAAGCTAAATAAATAATAAATAAATAAATAAATAAACATAAGCAGAAAAAATAAGTTTGATCTTAGTCTGCGTTTAAAATGTAACTTTGCTACTTCCACTCGAACTTCAGCGGAAAGGAAATTAACTTTGGGAAATTTAAAAATCTGAGTTTTACATATACAAAATCTTAATTTATTTTTTAAAATTTTTTATCAAAAGATAACTATGCGGGCGCTAAAGGGGTTATCACTACTCTTAAAAAGTTATAAAAGATATTGTTTATACTGACTGCGAAGACTATTGAAAAAGTTAATTATAAGCTTCTAATTTTCTCAATTTTCGTTGTGGATTAGGTCCTACTTGAAAAATAGAATTCAATTTGTTAAAATTGGGAGGCAGCCATATCGGCCCTTTGCTATATATTCTATTTATAAATGACATTCAAAATTATATTAATTTTTCACATAGTCTATTATATGCTGACGATGCGAACATTTTTAAGACTGTTATACTCGTATCCTTTGAAGATTCTCATATGTTACAGAAAGTAAGAAAGTTGTATGGAATCCGTCTTATAGTTTTTATTCTTTAAGGTTAGAACGGGTTCAAAAGCTTTACTTTTTACATATTGAATTGCAATATTCCAAAATCTTCGTATTTGATTAGGTGGATGCTTTTTGGTATGCAAACCCTTGAAACTAGAAGGAGTTATTTTTGAATAATTCTTATCAATGATATTGTTAATAATCATAATAATTGTGCTTATCTACTCGAGCAAATAAACTCTTTTTTTCAAGTAGAATGCTCAGTATACGTTTCCATTTTATTGAACATTTTTCTTATATTATAAACTATGGTAGAAACGCACCAATATCGCGACGCATTAAGGGTAGGTACTAATAATATTTAAAATGTATGTAATTGACATTTTTCAATAAAAGTTCTAGTAAAAAATTGTTTTTTTTTTGTCTATTTTTTATTATAAGAGTTGTTATTCCATCTATTTAGTCACTTTGTACATATTAATATATTTATTATAAGTTAATTTTTTTTGTAATCTAATTGAAGATTTTTCGCAGATTGATGAAATAAATAAATAAAAAGATCTAGACACACACCCTACTGAAATTTGCCTTTTACCAATTTGGTGTATTCAAGTATTTACCACTTCTGGAAAAGAAAGATTCCAAAATCAATACCCAGAACAGCCAATAAAAGGAGCTTTAGTATGGGAGTACTTCTTACTCCCAACCACCAAACGAATTAGATTAGAACTTACATAATGTATGTTATGTCAAAGTACATATTTTTAATTTTTAAGACTTCTTTCAAACTACAAATCATGGCCTTTCCAACATAATCAAAATTTAAAACTCATGAAATCCTCTATTTTATAAGTATTGAAGCACCTTTTAATTACCCATGTTTGCTAGCGGAATCATCTGTGATGAGGTTTTTTTTTTTGTTTTTAATTAAACCGCCGAGTATAACGAACTTGTTTATTTACAGTATTTAATGTTTATGTTCACTTATACAAACAGGAAAAAAAAATCTGAAATAGTAATGCTAAATTCACATACTAGCCCGACGACTTATTGCTTTCAACTGAGTATCGAGCGGGAAACGTTTTACCCAACAATAATTTCAATTCAATTGAAAAACCGAATTAACATCTTGAAGGCACCTATTTCTGTGTCTCTATAAATGTTTCAGATTCTACAAAAAAAAAAAAACGTGTGTACTCGTACCTATAACACTCGTGATGCGACATCCCTACCGGAATTTTGTCAGATATAAACTTGGGGCAGCCGGCGACGAGTATTAGTCGTAATTATTTAGGTGAATGAAAAATGACACATATTACTCATTAATGAAACATTAACTCTCGACCGATAGATACTATTTATCATATTATGAGTTATTCATATCACTGCACATCGTCCCGAAAAAAAAAACATACCTACATCTACAATCACCCACCTTGATTTGTTGAGCCGATTTATTTGAATTCCCTAGCGGTGAGTCGCCTTAAAATTGCGACCAAAGTGTCGACAGAGCAATTAAATATTCACCAGGTCGCCACTTACACTGATTCATTGCCACTCAACGCATCAATTATTCCAAATTAACATGATTAATAGGTGAGTTTGACAGTGACGAGAAAAACTCGGGGGGTACTTTCTTACGTATTTTACCCCCAAAGCCAGGGCTTTTCCCACCCACACCCGCGCCTGTTTTATGTTTCTTTTCAAACTGAACTCATTTCCTCGATTAATTCCCACTCAAAGTGATTGAGTAATTTAGTTTTTTCGCGATCGCTGAGGTGAGATCAATTGGCGGCGACGCACACCTAAGTGCAGATTCAAAATTTGGGGGGATGACTTTGTGTATTTCGGTGATGAATCATCGATTAATTTGTTGTCACAGAGAGAGATGGAAACATCTCAGACTCATTAACACCCAACGCGCATCAATTATTCCAATCAAACATGATCAATGTGGTGGGTAGCGGCAATGAGGAGCCGGGCGCTTCACTTCTTCACAAAATTGAACATTGTATCCCCCAAAGTTACCCCTGTCCCAATTTTCTTCTATTTTTTTTTAACTTATTTACCCAAGTCCATTCTCACTCTAAATGAGTGAGTATTTTTGTTTTATTGCGATCGTAGATGAGATCAACCAGCGACGACGACGCGCGCCAACCAACCGATTTATATTTATTAGGGGGATGAACGATGATTCACCGTTTGATTTGTTGCCGCAGATATAAAAATATGTACACGGGGGCGGCGGGCGGCCCAAAAGGGGTTTTGATAGTTGTTCTATTAATTTTCTGTTTGTTTAGGAAATGTGAGTAAAAATAGACTTTATACAGTACAGCAGCAGGATGACAGATTTGGGAACATTTTTTAATCGTGCAATTAGTGCAGAACAGTGCACCGCTACTGTCGGGTTTTTATTTGCATTAAATAGCTGGGTAATTGTTATTTTTATAGGGAATGATTAGTCATTGTGCGGTGTGTGCGCGAACAATAAATCAAGCGAGAGTCCGCTGATCCGGCAAAGGGGTACCAGTTATTTTTACCCCTAAAAATAAAAACATCCAAAAACAAATTAAAAAAGAAAGAAAAATTAAAAAAAAAGAGCCAAAGGGAGAGAGAAATGTAAAAATGTTTTAATTCTTTTGTTATAACTAAAGACTTATTTTGGTTCTACATCTAATAAATATTTTTATCATGAATACGAGTAGATACATTTTAATTTGCCAAATACTTTGATTCTTACTTCAATGAAGATGAAGTAAACATTCCTCTAATAATTATTTTGAAAACCGCAAAAAAAAATGTGTCGGTAAAAATTGTGTAATATAAGAAAAATAATTATACAATTACGTGAATTATACCTTCAGATGCAAGACTTTTCATTCCAAGCTGATTTCAATGAAAATTAATTGAAGATCATTTAGCAGCACGTGGAATTAATTAAGTAAGTATGTATACAAGCTATTTATATGCACACCGAGTTAAAGAGCATTTCCTTGAATATTCTTATTGTTTTTAAAGTTCAGTTAGCTAAGCAAAATAAAACTTTCGGTTTCGTAGAAAATTGTAGGCATTCTAGAGTTCCATACATTAGGGTGATTATTTAAATCGTAATTTTGTTATTATTTTAATCAATAATTAAACAAAAAATCCAGTAAGGTCTTGGCTCTTAATATTACATAATATAAACATTCTTACTAAAATAGGAGGAAGCTTAAAATGTAAATAAAATGCATGACTGGATCGCACGTTCTGCTCTTATGTAAAAGTACTTTGGACTTTAAAAATCTGTGTTGTATAGTTTGAAGTTTACGATACACCAAGGATTTTTATATCACACACACGTTACAAGAGTAAACCGTTAAACAAGTATTTTTAAAAGAAGAAAGAGAAAGGTTTCTCATAAAACTTATAGTTTTTTCATTTATTGATGTTGAGAAACAAACAATAATTATGACAATTATCACCAGTCCAAAAACGAATTGAGGTCATACTGCAACTCTTTAAAATCTCGAATATTTGAAATATGTTTGAAGATTATTACATTGTCCGCATAAATCAGACAGTTTGACTACTTTAACACAAACTGTAAGTCGTTAATAAATAAAATAAAAAGGACTGGGCCAAAATGGCTACCCTTTGGTATTCCAGAATTAACTTTAAAGTTATTCGTTAGTTAGCCGTTCAAAGTACCGAGTATGATCTACCAAAAAAAAAAAGATTGAAGCCACCTTTTTACTAAATCCATGAGAGTTTGTCGAACGCCTTAATGAAGTCTGTAAAGACGCGATCTACTTGCCTTTTGTTCCCTAACGGGTCAATACAATTGTCAGCCAATTCCAGCCAAAAAGTTATAATTAAGCGCCATAATAATATAACCATGTTGATTTGGAACTTTAAAGATACACAAATAATAGCCTCGAAAAGTTTTAGAATAACCGATAATTTAGCATTAGTTCTATAATCTTTAATTTCATCTTTTTACCTTTATTAGTTTACCTTTATTATTTTCAGTATTTAAATTAAATTACAGTCAAGTAAGAGAAAGATTTCAAAAGCCCAAAGTTTTCGGCAATTTCGTGAAAGTTATCACAATTCCAGAATATCAAAGTTTAAGGTATCACAGATGTTAGTATCACAGTTGAAGGCACTTTGAAAGAAGTCCGAAAATAGTTTATGTTATAGACTGAGGGTCATGACTTGCGGACAGATGGGTTAGAACAATTTAAGTTCTCTTTGAAAATTCTGCATATAATTAAGAACATCATCATTTATACAATTCAAATACCATAGAAATGTCATTTAAATAATTATTTACACAAGACCAGTCTGCTTGTGATGCCAAGGTATTTTGTTTAACAAAATCTGTCTTTTTAAAAGTTTAAATAGGATTTTAAGGCAATCAAAATTCCACCACCCACAGCGAAGATATTAGGGTCAGAATGTCTGTCACGCCTAAAAACATTAAACGTATTGTCAAATATTTCAAAATGATTAATACCAGCATATAGCATTGTTTCGGTGAGGGCAATGATGTCATAAGAGCAGATGGAGGATGAATAGTAGACCATTTTCCAAATGCAAAACTTGCCCTTTAGTTCCTATGTATATCGCAAGTAAAAAACATGGAAAGAATATTTTTATACTATAAAGTTTTGTTTGCTAAATTGGCAACACTGTTTTTTTGCAATATTAAATTTAACAGCTGACAGATGATTTCTGCTCAAAATATTTTACCATTTCACCATAAATAGACTTACGCAAACAGAACTTTTACAAATTGTAGTTGGCGTCTCAAACAAATCTGCTCCAAATCAAGTTTAAATCTTAATGACATAACATAGGTTCACATTTTACATTATTTGTTAGTTTTATTTAATTTAAAAGTTGGCACATCTAAAAAGAAACCCTTTTTACTTGCATGCATTCGTAAAAAAAATTCAAACTCGTGATTTTGATCACACTTAAAATTACGATGATTGAGAAGACGAAAAAAAGTGGACTAGCAATTCTCTGTGTCTGTTCGACTACAGCCTAAATGGCTCGTCCGATTTTCTTTAAGCTTGGTAATTAGCATTTTACAAATTTTCTCCCTAAAGGTTTTTTTCTTTTTTTTTTTGTGAAGACCAAAAATAACGCTACCTACCCTACGAATTTTTTTCTAAATTTTATAAAAAAAAAAAAAATTGTCTCAAAAACTGTTCGAAATTTAAAAAAAAAAATACAAAATTTCCTATAGTTAACTAAACAATGGTTGAAGAAAGGTCCGAAAATTGTTTTTAATAGTACCCCCTAAGGTTTATTTTTATTGATTTTCTCAAAAACGGTAAAACCGATTTCTATCATTTTTTTATGCTCAAGTTTCCCAAAAGCTTGAATAAGTATTCAATGTTTCGAAATTCCCATGCTCGATTTTTTTTAAAGTTTACAATTAAAAGTTTTTTATAATACAGTCTACAAGATGTGAAAAAAATATTTTATCTTAAAATAACGGTACCAACCATACAAATGTTCAAAAATGGGTTTCAAAAATCGTATTTTTCCCAAAAACGGCACCTAGAAAATTGAAAATTCGATATCTCAATTTTTTTTAAATTTAATAATTATTCCTACAGTAAAAAAAAAGTTAAAACTTGGCGTTCCGAAACTTTTTCTTTATAATTTTTGCGCTCGCATAAACTAATATTTGCTTCAGAAATAAGTTGGCATTCTGTTTTTAACTACTAAGGGAGTTGTTACTATAACAAATACAGTAAAAGCCGCTTAAGAGAAAAACCCGCTAACCTGCAACACTTTTTTCACCCCAAGTATTTTCCGACCGATTTCCCTTAAAACACTCCGCTTAAGTGAAACTCGCTTAAGGGAAAAACCCGGATAACTGGAACATATTTTCAGTTAATTTTTAATATTTTTCAACAAAAAAAACTCGCTTAAGTGAAAAAAAAATTGAATCGAACAGAACAAAAATTCGCTAGTCTTCGTTTTTCAATAAATTATTTTTGTGTTATTTAATCGATGTTTTATTTAACTTCTTTCAAGGCAAGTCCAAAAGATAAAAACAATATTGTTTCTAGCACTAAGTCTCCGCTAAATGGAATTTTTAAATCCGCTTAAGGGAAATTTTTTTTCACTTATCCGAACTCAGCTTAAGTGAAATTATTTTTCACTTAAGCGGGGTTCGCTTAAGTGAAAAACCCGCTTAAGTGAAAGAAAGACTGTGACATTTTGCAGTTTCTCTTAAGCGGGTTTTACTGTATTTGTTATATAAGTAATTAAATTTCTGACAGCTTTTAAGTTGCATCATCAAATAAGGAACAAATTTTGACTTTTGAAACGGTAATCTTTATGCAATGTTACGTTTTCTTTTTGATGGCTCGTGATAAAAGCACAATTTTTTTCAGTAATTTTAATGAATTTTTAAAGTTTTTTTTCAAGGTCACAGATAAAATGTTTGATAGCTCATTTGAATCACTAAGAAAAATAAAATGCACGACTGGATCGCATAAACTTGCTCTTATGTAGAAGACATTAAAAATTTTAAATATGAAAGTTACTAGACTATAAAATTCATTTTTAAAATGACTTGAAATAACTCAACTGATTTCTTAAGCAAATATTAGTTTATGCGAGAGCAAAAATTATAAATCGTTGTAGCGTTTTTTTTTTTTTAAATAAGCTTTGTATACAAAATTTTTGAAACGTTTTAAGAAAAAGTTTCGGAAGGCCAACTTTCATTTTTACTTGCGATATAGGTACTATAGGGCAAGTTCTGCATTTGGAAAAAAAATCGAACTCGAGATTTTGATCAAAGTTGACATTACGATGATAGCGAAGACGAAAAAAGTGGGTCCGACAATTCCGTCTGTCTGTCTGTATGTCTGTATGTCTGTACCTCGAACTACAGCCTAATCTACCGGAGGTATTTTCTTCAAACTTGGTAGTTAAGGGTCTTCGGTGATTCCCTAGAGGAAAAATTGAAATTTTTTTTTTAGCTCCAAAACTAAGGGTACCCCCCATACACCCGTAATGCAAAATCTTATTTATCTCGAAAACGGCTCTAACGATTTTGATAAAAAAAATTAAGTGTGATATTATGGACATGGACTATATTTTGGTGAAAAAAAAATTTGGGGGGAAATGTTATTAGGGGTACCTGTCATAGAACGGTTTTTTTGATTTTCGAATTTCTCACCAACGGCTATAACGATTTTAACCAAAATTTTTATGCAGGAGCTGCTTTGCATTTGAAAAAATATAAACTAAAAATTTTTTCGAAAAAATAGTTTTGGGATTTTTAAAAAAATAATACAATTTTTTTTTTGAAAATTCAATATCTTGAAAACCGATACACGATTAAATTTTTAAATTACGTTTTAAAATGTATTTTATTAAATACTAACAATTTGCATATCAATTTTTTTTATAAAAATGTTTCAGTGTGTCTGTATGTCTGTACCTCTCACTACAGCCTAAACCCCTGGACCTATTTCTTTCAATCTTGGTAGTTAAGGGTCTTCGGTGATTCCCTAGAGGAAAAATTGAAATTTTTTTTTTAGCTCGAAAACTAAGGGTACCCCCCATACACCCGTAATGCAAAATCTTATTTATCTCGAAAACGGCTCTAACGATTTTGATAAAATTAAATTAAATTAAGTGTGATATTATGGACATGGACTACATTTTGGTCAAAAAAAATTTTGGTGCAAAATGTTATTAGGGGTACCTGCCATAGACCCGTTTTTTTGATTTTCGACTTTCTCATTAACGGCTCTTAAGGATTTTAACCCAACATTTTTAGCAGAAACCCCCTTAAGTTTAAAATAATATTGTATATAAAAATATGTATTCGAAAAAATATTTATTGTTTTTTAAAAAAAAAAAAAAATTTAAATCAATATCTTCAAAACCTATGAACGATTATTTTTTGAAATTATTTCCTAAAACCAATATTATTAAATACTTAAAATTCGCATCCCACATTTTTTTCTTGAAAAATTTTAGAGAAATTTCTTATATAAAAAATTTATTTAATAATAAAAAAATTTTTTAAGGTTTATTTGCATAAATTAATACTTTTTCGGAAACCAGACGGCAATTTTATGCATTTGAACATTATTATCTCATTAAATCCATGTTTTATATTTATAAAATTTATCTTAAATTCCAAAGTACTTTTACATAAGAGCAAGTTCGTGCGATCCAGTCGTGCATTTTATTTTTTATTGTACGAATAATTATTAAATCTCAAAAAAAAAATTTTTCAATTTTCTAGGTGCCGTTCTTGAGAAAAATACGATTTTTGAAAACCATTTTTTAACATTTGTATGGTTGGTACCGTTATTTTAAGATAAAATATTTTTTTTTACATCTTGTAGACTGTATTATAAAAAACTTTTAATTGTCAACTTTAAAAAAAATCGAACATGGAGTTTTCGAAACATTGAATACTGAATACTTATTCAAAATTGGTTTTACCGTTTTTGAGAAAATCAATAAAAATGGACCTTAGCCCCCTATTAAAAACAATTTTCGGACCTTTTTTCAACCATTATTTAGTTAACTATAGGAAATTTTGTATTTTCAAAGGGCACGGTAGTGCCCAGCCAAGTTCTGGCACTATACCCTTTTTACAGGAACAAACTCAGGCGATCTTTGCCCCTCCCTATCTTCAGTACCAATGAAGTCAGAAACTTAAAATTACGAATTTTTGCTAAGCTAGTCAGGCACAGGCGCCTCACTAAATATCAATTTTCTAGCATAAGCGGTTCCTGAGATATAAGGCCTCAAAAATCACAAAAACCGTAACTGACTGACAGATCATCAAAATTATGGAGCACTTCCCGACATCGTAGAATCTTGTAATTTTGCACAACGGTAGGTCTTGTCATGCAAGCAGAGGAAAAAATAGAAAAATTGGGGTCTTCCATTCAGGGGGCGTGGTATCCACCTACTTTCTCCGAATTGGTATTAGTTGAATGGAGCAGTTCCGACTGCTGTAAAACGATTAAATTTGGTGCATACAAAGAAAAAAATATAAAACTTGAGGTTTTCCATTCAGGGGCATGGTATCCGCCCACTTGCTCAGAACTGATGTAAATTATATATGGCACACTTCCGATTGCAGTAGATTAATAAAATTTGGTAGAACGGTAGGGCTCAAATTGCAGTATAAGGCTAGGACCGCACTTGCGATTTCAATCGCACGATTTTTTAGTCGCAAAAATAGAACACATGAATTTAAATGAGAATGAACGCACTTGCTACCAACAAATCATGATGATTTAAAAGTCGCAATTTGTTTCATTTTTCTTGCGATGCGATTTTCGTAAACTTAAATGAAACACATGTACTCAAATGGATATGCCCACACTTGCGATTTAAATTACTACGACTTAAAAATCGTAGTCGCAAAGAGAAATTGGCATGCACGCACTTGCGATTTTTAATCCACGATTTCTTAGCCGCAATGAATAAGACACATGGTGTTAAATGTGAATGCACGAACATGCGACTTTAAAATCGTAGCGATTATAAAAATGAAACAAGTTCTATTTTTTCAAGCGATTTTTTTGTCGCTACTTATTTGTGGCAAATGCGTGCACTCACATTAAAAGAAGTGTGTTTTATTTTTAGCGATTTAATACTCGCTCGGAAAAAAAATCGCAAGTACGTGCATGACAATAATTTGTAGCGACTACGACTTTTTAATCGCCTCGACAAAAAAATCGCAAGTGCGGTCCTAGCCTTAAGGGCCAAAAATAAAAATTGAGGTTTTCCATTCAGGGGGCATGGTATCCGCCCACTTTCTGAGAAAATGTTTAATTTATATGGAGCACTTCCGATTGCTGTAGAATGATGAAATTTGGTAGAGCGGGTATAGCTTAATGTATGTACATTCAAAGCGAAAAATAGAAAATCTAAGGTTTTTTTTATGCCCGATTCGAAAGGTTTTAAAAACTTGACCAGTGAACCCATCAAATTTTAGTCAGTAATCATTAAATAATAAAATTTCTCTATTACATTTTATAGCTGTTTCAATATTATTCTACTTTAAATATTCGGTATTAAACCTTCATGAAGTAAGAACTTGGCGTACTTTTAAATCTCAGTACTTTTAACGGCTGACTTGTTACACAAAGGTTTTTGTATAGAAGAACTTGACTCTTTATTTAACATTTATGTTTTTGGTCTGATTAGCATTTCATGCCCTTTCTTATATGTTTTTTTAATTTGTGTAAATCAACATCGCTGATCAAAAGAAAGAATTTTTCAAAACAAAACTTGTATATAAAAATCGTTTGTTTGTTTAAATTGTATCAACAAGTACTTCGAAAGACTCCAATAAATATTGCATATTTTCAATTTTTGTACAATATCTAGAGTTTTAATCTAGAAGCTGGTCGCGTCTCAAATTTTGGAAGGGTGGCTAGCATCAAAACTTCCAAGTTACCATAACTTTGGAGCATAAATCAGGCTGAATTTGATCAATGGCATTGATAATGTTGGCTTTCAGGGTAGTTGTGGCTTGTTTTTTATTAGCATAGATCTGTGACTTAAGAAAATCCCACAAAAGAATATATTTAACGGGGTCAAGTCGCAGTTCGAAAATCGCACGTGCAAAATGTACATTGTTGCACGGGCTGTTGAAGCTATTTGTCGTCGGTGTCCATATCATCCAATTCCGCTCAAAATTAATTGGTTATCATCGACCCTTAGCGCTCGCCGATGACGGTGATGGCCTGGGCAACATCGTTCTTAAAGAAGTATGGACCGATGACGCAGCCAGACCAAAATCCACACCTACGACTACGGTTGCACGGCTGAATTTGAGCGATGGTCTATGTAATATTCACCTCAAGGGCATCGACCGATTGTGATTAATTTCATTAAACTGCGACTTCAGGAAACACCATAACAAAGAGTCTAGCGGTGTCAAACCGCATGACCTTGGTGGCCACGTCCCCGAGAGATAACCTTATCTTTAAATGCAGAATGGCACATCTCCATATGGTTCAATTTGAGCCATAAGAAATAGGTTATCATCGTTCTTTAGTGGTCGCCATTGACGGTGACCTGTCAGCGAACAAACTGTTTGAGCTCCTGGATCAGTTGGTTCTTGTATGGAGTTAGTTCCAAGTCCGACTCGAAATTTGCAAAATTGAAGTCTGCGAAAGGTCAAGTTCTTGTGCACAGCAAGGAATCTACTGCTTCTCGTTCTGCTGTACACTTTTACGGACCGTGGCAATCTTGGCAAACCTTTGACCTACGAATGTTGGCGATTGATTACCGAACCAGTCGTATCAAATTTGGCCATCAAACCTTGAAGAGTCGACCGTGAAGAGTCACAACGTCTACCATTAAATGGGGCAATGCAGGAATCGCTTGCACTAATGAGCACTCATTTTAATAATAAAGTTTAATCATTTGGACGCGCTGTTCAACCGTTTAGCTTGCATTGGTAATTTGACATCAGTAAATGAATAATAAACAACAAAACAACATGGCCACCACAGGCCGCCAAAAATGACGGCCATTTTTACACATATAGCCAATATGCCCACAATCACCTGTCAAAGTTCGCAAATTCCTCAAAACAAAAGATTGGAGCTAGGTTTTAAAACTTCGACACTATTTATGTGATTTGTAATAATGCAAACTCTGATTTGTCAAAATCGAATCGAAAATCATATTTCTTCCAGAATTAATGGGAAGGATTTACAGTTTTGCAAAAATTGTGTTCTAATCAATTTATGTCTTAAATACAAAACTCCTTATAGATCCGTGGATCTCCCGCCCTAAACCAACTAAACTTTTCGGAAACTTACTAAATGTTCGTGGTCATCCATTTGTTCAAAACAAAAATCACATTTTCCACATCATAACCGACCAGCACCATATTTCCTGAGCTCAAATTTCAAAAACAAAATTTAGATAGACTAAAGAACAATATTAAATGTGCTTATTTTTGCTTTAAAAATTCGAAAGAAATATTTTCCTGAGCCAAGTTAGCACTGTGATGTGCTGCGCAGCATTTCTTAAAAAAAATTTACTTTTATTGTAAAATGAAAACTAACTACAGTGAATCAATTTCATATTCGTACCCCTTCTATACAAAGTTTGAAAGTCCTCCTTATCCCTAATGCCTTGATATACAAAATTAAATACAACATGCGATTTAAGCATGTACATGGTTGATATATTTTATCAAATTTTCTTAGTTGATAAAAATCATTTTACTTGGTAAATGCAAGCAAACCATAAAACTAATGCAAAACTAGGTCAATTTCGTATTCGTACTCTTAGTTCTAAGTAGCCAAACAACTTGCATTTTCATTAAATTTTCAATCAAATGTGCTTTGCCAATTCATTTGCTATTATTTAACGTATCCTGAAGTTATTTTAAATTTAAAAGAGCGTTTTGGACAATTTTCCAAAGAATTTAAGAACAATGGGAAAAAAATCAAGTGAAACATCAAAAGAACTTCGAGAACTCATAATAAAATACCACCAAGAAGGTAAATCATATAAACAGATTTCATCGTTAGTTAATCGAGCCAAATCAACCATTCAAACTATCGTTAATCGGTTTGTAAATGAAAAACGAATTGAAAACTTGCCTCGTAATACGACGAGAAGTATTTTCAACACGCAGGACAAGAGGGTAATTGTGCGAGAAATAAATAAAAACCCAAAAATAAGTGCACCAAAATTGGCCCAGAGTCTTTGCCAATCCCTCGAAAAAAAATTTTGCACTGAAACATTGCGGAAATGTATGCGGGAACATGGGGAGAGTACGATAACTTAGGCGCCAAAAATTGATAACGGATTTTTGTAGAAGGGTCAAATACAAGCGTTTTTTACTATGGGAGGGGGGGTCTATCTCGCCCCGTTTAGGAGGTAGGGGCGATTTTAGAAAAAATTACTTAAATTGAAAAAAAAAAAAAATATTAAAAAACAACGGCAACACTTACAATAAAATACTATACCGGTTTTGAAAGCCAGAAGTCTGTTCTATAATCGTAAATTTAAATTAAATTATTTATGTCAATAGTTTTTGAAAAATTTGCATGCAACCTCAAAATTTTGTTAAAAAACATGAAAAAAAAAAGTTTAGACCAATTTTTTTTCAAAATTGTAAAATGAAGTGCTCAATTGGCTTTTTGTGGTCAATGCTACTATTAATTCTGAATCGAACACAAAAAACCGAATGGTTTTGTCCCTTCTAGTTTTTGAGAAAATCGAAAATTACTAAAACTACTTTTTATGAAATTTTTGATTTTTGGTATTTAACTACGGTGATTTCATTTTGAGGATTAATGTTAATGTGGTTCATTTGTAGATAAAGTACAGCAAATCATTTAGGGTTACCAAGAATGCACCAGAGGAGGTAGAATTGCATGGCATTTCGCGTCTCAGTCAGTCAGTTTGTGAGTAAGTCAGGCGTTACTTAAAAATAGTCAAGTCAATTTTTTTAATGTTCAATGTATTAAAACCGTGTTTACAGGCATTTTGATCACAAAATAAAAATTATAGCAAGCACCTCCCGAATCTCTAGCCAATATTGAGGCCCATGGAAAAATGTGCCGATAGATGGGTTTATTGCTCTGAGATTAACTTTTATATGGATTGCACCAGAGAAACTTTTAAATCATTAGTTTTAAGCAAAATTTAAGTAACGTTATTTATTAAAATAAAAGATTAACTATGTAAATCATTTAAATGTAATTTGAATTTTATATACGCACCTACAAATTTGTAACTATATATTAACTTAAGTATCTTAGTCTGTAAGAGTATAATATGCTCTGGTTGATGAATAAATAATAATAATAATATTGTATTCTTACAATTTTTGTCACCTTTTTGAGTTGGAGTTGAGGGGAGTTGACGCTTTAGTTGGAATGCCTTTGAAATATTGAAAAGTTATTTAATTTAGGATGAAGTAGTGGATGCTTAGTCGCCATTCTTTATTCAAAGAAAAAAATACTTCACTCTTACAAAGGTTGAATAACGAATGACCTTCGTAAACAATAACCTGTGCCACATTAGCATTAAAAATGTTAGACACAAACAATAAACATACATATTAATTAAGGAATTATATAAATTTGCTGCATTCGTACAGTAGTACCTAGGTAATGTGAATTTTTCATAATGTATTAAATTTTCATGTCTGAACATTTTAAATGTGCAAGTTTGGGCTACGTACATACATATATTTAGTAGACATTGGATATAGGCCATAGGGTAAATTCAAAGTTTCTTTAAATCCAGATTCTGTAAATGCAAAAGAAACCTTGCATACACCCAACCTCGCACCTACCCCAAATCCTATAGTGTGCCCTGGCAGGGGGGTTGCAGGGGGGCAGCATGCCCCCCCATACATATCTCACTGTTTATACGCCGTAATGCGTAAGCAAGCAAAAAAAGCAAATATCCCATAAAAAAGTAGTTTTAGTTATTTTCAATTTTCTCAAAACCTAGACGACATAAAATCATCTAGTTTTCAGTTTTTGAATAAGAATAAATTAGAGCAACGAATTTTAAGAAAAATAATAATATATAACTTTGCAGTTTTGGAAAATTAAACTTTAAACTTTTTTTTATGTTTTTTTTAACCAAAATTTGAGTTTAAAACTCGTTTTTTCAAAAACTGTGCATAGATTCTACTTGATTTAAAAATTATCTAATAGATCAGAGTATTGGCTTTAAAAAAAGGTATAATACTTAATTGTAAGTATTACCGTTATTTTTTAATATTTTTGTTTCTATTTTAGTACCTTTTTTATAAAATTGCCCCTCCCGCCAAAACGGAGGGAGATAGACCCCCCCCTCCCGTAGTAAAAAATGCTTGTATTGAACTGTTCTACAAAAAACCGTTATAATTTCTTGGCGCCTAAGTTATCGTACTCTTGCCGGGAACATGGTTTGAATGGAAGAGTAATGCGGAAAAAACCATTTATTAGTCAAGTCAACAGACTTAAACGGCTTGAATTCCCTAAAGGATACCAAGCAAAAGACTTTGGCGCAAAATTTTAAAGAGTTCTCGTTTAAGCAATTAAACTGACTCTACTTAACGCAGTCGTTTAGCTTAGAGACTTTGTCTAAGTTTTTCATAATTTTAATCACGTTAGACAACTCTTCTAACTTATGTGGGTTTTACAACAGAACCTAAGCAAATTTGCGTTGAACAACCCTTAATTTGACAGATGCATAACTCACACAACTACAAAAACACAAAAAAAAAAGTAAAAAGAACAGACAACTTCAAACCAAATAATTTTTCGCCGAAAAAAGTTCATTTAATATACTACATCGGTACAGATTTTGATTGTTTATAAGTTATTTACATTATTTTAGATGAAAATAAAGTATAAATCGCAAATTCACAGCATAAAAAACTCAATTTGGTGTTGTAAGGTGCAGATTCATTTAGCTATATACTCGTCTCGGCGGCGCGCGTGCATACAT
Organism: Chrysotoxum bicinctum; assembly: GCA_911387755.1. Taxonomy (NCBI): domain Eukaryota; kingdom Metazoa; phylum Arthropoda; class Insecta; order Diptera; family Syrphidae; genus Chrysotoxum; species Chrysotoxum bicinctum. Next base: position 84,232,015 of record OU426989.1, on the reverse strand, counting down.
AAGATATGTACATTTGTATCTACAGATTTTTTAATTGTAGAGCACTTTCGTACGATTGTTTTGAATTTATAATATTCAGTGATTTAGTCTATTTACAAAGAACATCTTTAAAAAATCTAATAAAACATCAGTAAACATTTTTCCTTCCATTTGCTTTGGTATGAAATGTATGTACATTGTCAATATGGATAAAGTATACTTTTAAAAGATAAACTAGCTATTTGTGGCTGTTAAAGTAAGACGAGCTCTTTAACGTTAAAGTATAGTTTATGTCCTTTAAAATTAACAAAAAGTCAGTTCTCGTTTTATACTTAATATTTAGAGTCGACTCCCATTCTAAAATTGATTTAGAGTGGGTTTTAAATGTTTAAAATTTTGCGCCTTTGACTTTTGGAAATCCGTTATTTTCACAGATGAGTCAAAGTTTAATGTTCATGGCTCGGATGGCAGGCAAATGGTTTGGCGTAAGCCGAATACAGAATTCCTTCCAAAAAACACGCAAGGAACAATTAAACATGGTGGTGGGTCGGTGATGGTGTGGGGGTGTTTTTCAGCAGCTGGAGTGGGAAAACTGCACATAATTGAAGGCAATATGGATCACAAGATCTACATTGATATCCTGAAGACAAATTTGAAAGATAGTGCTGCACAAATGGGCCTAGAAAACAACTTCATTTTTTATCAGGATAATGACCCAAAGCATAAGGCTAATGCAATTCGAATGTGGCTTCTCTATAACTGCCGGAAAGTTTTGGAAACGCCCCCACAATCACCTGACATTAATCCGATAGAGAATTTATGGGACGAACTGGACCGCAGAATCCGCAAATACACCATTAGGAACAGGAACGACCTCAAAGAGAAGATTCTATATGAATGGTCACAAATATCGTCGGAAACAACTGAAAAGTTGGTTAGGTCAATGCCAAGACGATTGCAAGCCGTAATTGCTTCCAAAGGTTATGCTACAAAATATTAAAGCCTACTTTTTTTATTGATTAAAAAAGGGTACGAATATGAAATTGGCCCATCAGTATTACTGTAGTTTAGTCTTTTGTTTGCATTTTTCAAGAAAAATGATTGTTACCAACTATAAAAAATTGATAAAATATATCAACCATGTACATACTTAAATTGCATTTTGTTTTTATTTTTGTATCTCAAATCATTTACGATTAGGATAACATTCAAACTTTTTATAGAAGGGGTACGAATATGAAATTGATACACTGTATATGGGCGAATTCTCAATGCTGCGCTACAAAGGCGACAATTTGTCGAAAGACAAGCAGTCTACTTCTGTTCGCGTATTATATGAGACCATCGATCGCCTTCTCAAAAAAACTTCGTGATTCATCGAGTTTTGATTTTCTGACTTATTTTTGGGATCGGCCTCTCTTATGCGTAGCCGAGCATTCGAGCAAAGAAAGCCTTCGAATTTAGAGTCGAAGTGAAAAATGACATTTTGCGTTGTGTTGGGTGCTTACAAGTAGATACTGTATATTCGTTGGTTCGCATGGAATGAATCACTTTTGTGCGGAGATTTTTGTAAACACAAAACGATGAAAATTCAAAGTGAATGGAAATTAAGTCAGTAAATTATTATTTAATTAATCATTCATACGATTCACTATTTTCGGAAGCCAAGAAAATTCGCATTAAAATTAAAAAAATAGAAGAAAGGAAGGATCTAAAATGCAGTCATCGTGGGGGGGATTACTGGGTAAGTTAATTTTCTTAATTTTTTTTGTTCGTATAAAAAGGAAAAGTTGGTTTCTAGGAATTGAAATTTATTAATTGAAAAATTAGTTTGAAAACAAACATTTTATTACATTGGAACTCGTGTTATTAGTAGGTAGATACACTGCCAGTCACTTGAATATATCCAGTGCTTCTTTCAAATTGAAATGTAGAATTAGAAATAATATTGGCGCAAAATTTTACACAGCCTATTATTAACGTAGTCCTAGTATGATATTACTTAACAATTTGCTAACTTTAAAATAGTTTACTAACTCATTTTGAATTTTAAACATTTTCTAATTAGTATCGTACTAAAGCAATTTTCTTAATAAATTGCTTCTGAACACACCTAAGATAATGACAATAAGTGCAAAAAACTAAGTAAACAGACCTTTTGTGGCGACTGTAAATAGTACGATACTAAAAAAATAAAATAGGTACTCGATGATTTTAACTTTAATAAAAGGGTAGAGAAAGTATGATGCTATATTCGATTCAAATTTGCAAAATCGTCGTTTTAACCTAGTTTCATACTAAAACAGCTTTAACATCGGGCTAATTCATCTAAATTTTGCGCCATTGTCTTTATTATTTTTTCATTTCCCTTGCGGTGACTACTACGATTAAAAGCCTAGAGCTATGCTATCGCGGAATTCGTGTCCACAGAAGCGCCTTCCATGGTCCACAGGTCGAAGTGGAGTAGTTTGTTACTGCTAATTACTCTGCAAAGAAAAGAGTGTACTGTGTAAGGCGCTCTCGAAAAGACGGTAGCAGAAGTTTTCTTTAGAAATAATCAACGTTGATGACTGGTTTCAGTTAGGTTAGGTTAGGTTAATGGGCCGACAGTTGATCTTGTTACCATCGCACTTAGATTAATGTAGATTATTGTGATATGCATGTATTGAAACCTATGATAATCCTATGTCATTCAAGCCCGTTAAGGGTGTTGATGAGTTTCAGCAAGCTATAGCTGAAATGTCAGAGGGTGCTTCTAAGTCATTGAAAAAATATCTGTTGTCGCATAGTCACCTGTTTGAGACGCCTTTCAAGGATGTGATCCTTTCCTTTCCCCCAATTTAGAAATCATTCCTGCACCAGACTCGTAGCGGCATGTAGCACCTTGCAACGTCTGGTGGATGAGTTTCATAGTTCAGTGGTTAGCTTATATGGTTTATACATATGTCCGGTTTTTTGGTCAGGATTGCTGAATAAGTCGAAGGGGATGCCCATCTCTCCTCGAGAGAATTTCACCAATCTAAGGGAGAGGTGGCCCCATCAACTTACTGACGCTCGTGTTTACCGCAGGAATGTCAATCGCTGGTATATAGGCGAGGTGTCTATTCTCCTTTGGTGCTGCTCCTGCATCGTTCAATCGTTTTCGTTCGTTCTATCATTGTCACCCGTGACCATTTTCATGTCTTTTGACTTTAGTTGGATGCGATTTCCTGGTTGATAGAGCTTAGGAATTTTCGAGCCATTTGGTAGCGTTTAAAAATGGCAATATTTTTGGTTTGGTTTTTCCATTTAGACCAAACTACTTGGTGTCTTCCTTACGTGAGCTAGTCTGATATATTTAGAGAAGAGGTCAGTGAGGATGGTAGCGAATGAATCTGGTATTCCTCGGATTATCCGACTTGCTGTCTGAAGACAAAACAAAGGCCCTGACCCCTGGGTATGGGGTTGTGTCGGTTATGAGAAAGACACGAGGAGCTTTGGATAGTGATTACCCTCAAAAGGCAAACAGACCTGGAACGTCAAAGGACAATGATCTGAGAGTATGTACCTGAAAAGTGAGAACACTTTACACCCCAGATTCTAATCAAAAGCTTGAATCTGTCCTCACGCGGTATAAGGCGGATATTACCGCAATCAAGGAGATTCGATGAATACGATCAGGTATACTGGAAAAAAAAACATGCGACATTTATTACAGCTGCAATAAAAGAATGCACATGTTAGGATACGGATTCTTCGTGGGAAAAAGGCTAAGAGTCAAAGTTATTGACCTTGATCCGATAAGTGGACACATGGCTGTGATCCGCATCAAAGCCAACTTCCAACATATAAGCTTAATATGTGCACATGCTCCTACCGAGGAAGCTGAAGAACCTGTCAAGGACGAGTTTTATGACCTCCTGGATGGAGCTTTCCGGAGTACGATGTCAAAGTAGAGCTCGAGGGCTTTAATGTTAAAATCTTAAAGAAAGACATCTTAGGCGGATTAGTTGGTAAGCACAGCCTTTACGAAACGATAACAGACAACGGCTTCCGAATAATAGATTTTGCTAGAGCTTGGAGTACGGTGATAAGTAGCGCTAGGTTTTGCAAGGTTTATAATCCACAAAGCAACCTGGTGCTCTCCAGAAGTCCAGACGGTCGAAATTTCATTGAATTAAAACTAGGTATTGATTGAAAAAAAAATTTGCCGAAAAATGGTTATTGAGGGTACCCCCCATGGAAGCATTTTTTTTTTTGTTTTTGATTTTCTCAAAAACGGTACAACCGATTTTGATCATTTTTTTTGCTAAAGCTTTTCAAAAACATAAATAGAATTATGTACTCAAATTTTCAAAACAAAATTTTTTGGATTTAAAAAAAAAACTTCAATTTTTTTTTTTCAAAACTCAATATTTCGAAAACCCCATGCTAGATTTTTTTTAAACTTGATAAATAAAAGTTTCTCAATATAATCTATAAGATGTGAGAAAAAAAATTATTTTACCTAAAAACAAAGGTACCTACCTACCAGTGGCGTGGCGTGAATAATTTTAAATGGGAACCCGTTATAAAATTTTGTCACCTGTAAGAATGAAAAAAAAATCTTAGAACCTCAAAAACAACATTTCTAGTAAAGATATGGTATCTACAAATGCATACCACATTGACTTAGCAAAAAATGTGTAGCTATATTTTTTATACTTCAAGACATTAATATTTCAATCAACAATGAGCTTGAAACATAATAAAAAAGGACCTCCTTTTAGACACCACCCCTTCGTCGGACATAACTGCGGCACTCTCCTAGGAATGTTCTATTAATTTTTCCTTGCAATCATTTGTGTCAAGAATATAAAATATATGATGGGACAACTCATCTGCATTAAGACTCGTCCTAACGTCAAAAAATACAAGATATCTTTCTTGTATTCCATTCTCTGACAAGAACCGGAATATGGCACTCCGTTATCCCCTATGACTCAAATCTAATGTTTCGTCGATCATAATCGACACGAACCGAGCTTCTATGATTTCTGTTTTAATTTCAGATTTAATAACAGCCGCGATACTATGTATCAATCTCATTTTGAATATCGTTGCCCTATAACACTACTCTAAATAGGATTCCATTAAAGTGTCATAGGTACTTATATGTTGATTTCCTTTGAACATAAGAAATCAATTTCTGTGCGAAGATTTTGATCCCTCGCCAGAGTTTGCGTTCCTAAGCACCCAACAAAAATTTATTTTTCTTTGACATGGATCAAAATCTTTAAATCCATATTTAAAGAGGGATTTACATGTATACATGAAACACGCACACCAAACAAAAAATTTCGATCTGCAATCGAAATCCCTGGTGTGTAAACGAAAAAAGGATAAAATGTAAACTATCAACTATCCTTACTAAAATTATTTGGTTTCTCCGATAGGTAATCTGTTAAACAGCAATCTACATTTATCAAAGACATTTCCAAGACAAAATCTAGAACTGCACTAAAATTAAGAAGCTTAATTTTTGTTATCACTATAGCGGGTAATAAAAGGAATTAAATTTTCACCTTCACATCTAACTTTTCACTATTTTTAATTAAGTTCAAATTGGCTTTTCAAAACACTAGATTTATTTGAAGTTATTGAACCTGTGCAACACAGTCTTTTATTGAATGCCAATTGAATCTAAATTTAAATTCCTACCTATTAAAAAAAAGCACATGCATTTTATTTGTCCAGAGTAGTGATATGCTAAATTTACACTGCTGACAAATTGCCATATATTCTACTATGATTTATTTCATAATTCAACATTATCACAGTAAATTTGCAAAAACATCAATCGTGCATTTTACATTAGCATGCAAATCAACATCAAATTCAAAATCAAGAATCAACAATACCCACATGCCATATTTATATTTATATGACATACCCATCAAAGAAAAAAAAAAAACAAATAAGTCGAAGAACACCGTCTTATTTCTTACACAAGGTTAAAAAGAGGCGAGCACCTAAACTCCTGCAATGTATTATCTTCCTACTGAAATGCAATGTTAATTGCTAAAGGGAGAATAAAATACAAGTAATTCCAACTCCTACTGGTATACATCGAAAATTTTATAAGACGGAATGTAGCGTCTTATTTTTTGCATATGTTGGACAAAGAGGATCCGAAAAACAATGCTTGAGGAAGAAAGGGATATAACACAAATAAATAAGACGGTGATTGAAAAGTTTACGTCAGAGTATTTTTGTGACTCTCTTGATTAATGTTGGTTGTGGATTGTGGAATGTGTTTGGATAAAGTATAAGATACTCGTACAAACGAGAGGCAGAATGGATAACTTAAACTTATTCGATGTTTGTTTGGTAAATTGTGTTATTTGTGGATTTTCTAAAAGGGAAGACGATAGGAATCGTGTTATATGGACGCCACGCCACTGCTACCTACCATACAAATGCTAAAAAATATAAAAAAAAATGGTTTTCAAAAATCGTATTTTTCTCGAAAACGGCGCCTAGAATTTTGATAAAATTTTTTTTCTTTCAATTAATGATCTTTAATTTAATAAAAAAAATTGAAATTAAGATATTACAGCTTGTACCTACCATAGAACATTTTTTCGAATTTTGAATTTCTCATTATCCACATAACGGATCTTAATTAACATTTTTATAAAGAAGCTTCTAAAAAGTCTAAAACACATTGCATTTCAAAACTTTAAAATAAATATTTTTTGAATTTGTGAAAAAAAAAAATTCAATATCTCAGAAACGGCTCAATATCTTTTTTGTAAATTTAATTTTTATTCGAACAATAATGAAAACTTTAAATTGGTGTACCAAAAGTTTTTCTTAAAAAGCTTTTAAAAAGTTTGTATATAAAAGCTTTTTTTTTAAGAAACCACTACAACGACTCATAATTTTTGTTCCTGCATAAATTCATATTTGGATAGCATTCTGTTTTTGTCTCTACTAAAAGAATTTAAAAATTAATTTTATCCTTATGAACAGTTTTCTCTAATAACATTCGTTTTTAAAATTCCTAGTCTATTACATAGGAGCAAGTTCGTGCGACCCAGTCGTGCATTTTATTTTTTTGCGGTTCAATTCAAAGCTCGAATTTAAAACGAAAGAAATTGCGAACCGTCCAGAAAAAGAAATTTGACGTTGGACGCCTCAAGGTATCCCGATATCATCAAAGTGGTAGCCGAAACCACCATAGGCTACCAATCACCCCAGGTACAAAAAACGGCGGTATGATGATGAATTGGTTCAACTGAAACAAGTGGCAGAAGATGCATATGCGAATATGGTACAGCGGAAAACCAAAGCATCAAGTGAAGAGTATCGAACAAAGAGGAGAGAGGAAAATAAAATCTTGCGTAGAAAGAACAGCCTCGCAGCTCAAGGAGATCGAAGAGTCTCGCGATAGAAACAACGCCCAGAAATTTTATAAAAAAGCCACCCAACTGGCTGCTGGTTTCAAGACCAGCACGCAATACATTTTTATACATATAAAGCATGGATTTAATGAGATAAAAATGTTCAAATGCATGGAATTGCCGTCTGATTTTCGGAAAAGTATGAATTTATGCAAACGAAGTTTAAAAATCGTTTTATTATTAAAGAACATAATTTTTTATATGACAAATTTCCTTAAAATTTTTCGAGAACAGAATTTGGGATGCCAATTTTAAGTATTTAGTAGTATATATTTTAGGAAATAATTTCGAAAAATAATCATTTTACAAAAATGTAGTACATGTCCATAATATCAAAATCGTTAGAACCGTTTTCGAGAAAATAAGATTTTGCATTACGGGTGTATGGGGGTACCGTTAGTTTTAGAGCTAAACAAATTTCAATTTCCCCTCTAGGGAATCACCGAAGGCCCCTTAAGTACCGAGTTTGAAGAAAATAGGTCCATTGGCTTAGGCTCTAGACCGAGGTACAGGCATACAGATATGCAGACACACTGACAGACAAACGGAATTGTCGGACCCACTTTATTCCTCTTCGCTATCATCGTAATGTCAACTTTTATCAAAATCTCGAGTTCGATTTTTTTTTCCAAACGCAGAACTTGCCCTATAGTACCTACCAGTGGCGTGGCGTGGATAATTTTAAATGGGAACCCGTTATAAAATTTTGTCACCTGTAAGAATTTCTAGTAAAGATATGGTATCTACAAATGCATTCCACATTGACTTAGCAAAAAATGTGTAGCTATATTTTTTATACTTCAAGACATTAATATTTCAATCAACAATGAGCTTGAAACATAATAAAAAAAGGAGCTCCTTTTAGACACCACCCCCTTCGCCGGACATAACTGCGGCACCTTCCTAGGAATGTTCTATTAACTTTTCCTTGCAATCATATGTGTCAAGAATATAAAATATATGATGGGACAACTCATCTGCATTAAGACTCCTCCTAACGTAAAAAAATAGAAGATATCTTTCTTGTATTCCATTCTCTGACTAGAACCGAAATATGGCACTCATTTGTCCCCTATGACTCAAATCTGATGTTTTGTCGATCATAATCGACACGAACCGAGCTTCTATGATTTCTGTTTTAATTTCAGATTTAATAACAGCCGCGATACTATGTATCAAGTCATTTTGAATATCGTTGCCATATAACACTACTCTAAATAGGATTCCATTAAAGTGTCATAGGTACTTATATGTTGATTTCCTTTGAACATAAGAAATCAATTTCTGTGTGAAGATTTTGATCCCTCGCCAGATTTTGCGTTCCTAAACACCCAACAGGGATCAAAATCTTTAAATCCCTATTTAAAGAGGGATTTACATGTATACATGAAACACGCACACCAAACAAAAAATTTCGATCTGGGATCGAAATCCCTGGTGTGTAAATGAAAAGAGGATAAAATGTAAACTATCAACTATCCTTACTAAAATGATTTGGTTTCTCCGATAGGTAATCTGTTAAACAGCAATCTACATTTATCAAAGAGATTTCCAAGACAAAATCTAGAACTGCACTAAAATTAAGAAGCTTAATTTTTTTTATAACTATAGTGGCTAATAAAAGGAATTAAATCTTCACCTTCACATCTACATAACTTTTCACTATTTTTAATTAAGTTCAAATTGGCTTTTCAAAACACTAGATTTATTTAAAGTTATTGAACCTGTGCAACACAGTCTTTTATTGAATGCCAATTGAATCTAAATTTAAATTGCTATTTAAAAAAAGCAAATGTATTTTATTTGTCTAGAGTATCGATATGCTAAATTTACACTACTGACAAATTGCCATATATTCTACCATGATTTATTTCATAATTCAACATTATCACAGTAAATTTGTAAAAACATCAATCGTGCATTTTACATTAGCATGCAAATCAACATCAAATTCAAAATAAAGAATCAACAATACCCACATGCCATATTTATATATATATGACATATTAAAGAAAAAAAAACAAATAAGTCGAAGAACACCGTCTTATTTCTTACACAAGGTAGAAAAAAAAGCGAGCACCTGAACTCCTGCAATGTATTATCTTCCTACTGAAATGCAATGTTAATTGCTAAAGGGAGAATAAAATACAAATAATTTCAACTCCTACATGTATACATCGAAAATTTTATAAGACGGAATGTAGCGTCTTATTTTTTGAATATGTTGGACAAAGAGGATCCGAAAAACAATGCTTGGGGAAGAAAGGGATATAACACAAATAAATAAGACGGTGATTGAAAAGTTTACGTCAGAGTATTTTTGTGACTCTCTTGATTAATGTTGGTTGTGGATTGTGGAATGTGTTTGGATAAAGTATAAGATACTCGTACAAACGAGAGGCAGAATGGATAACTTAAACTTATTCGATGTTTGTTTGGTACATTGTGTTATTTGTGGATTTTCTAAAAGGGAAGACGATAGGAATCGTGTTATATGGACGCCACGCCACTGGTACCTACCTATAGATATATCGCAAGTAAAAAATAAACAAAAGCACTAGTTCGCTAACGGCGCGTTGTCTCCATCTCCCACTCATCCACTTGCTTTTCCTAATTGATCAGTAACTGTGTCGCTTGCATGATTCATTCTGATGTATAGTCCAATTGTGTTGGTATGCATTGCCTTGATTGATTTCAGATGCAAATTGTTCTATGGGCATAACACCTAGAACGGTTCTTTATTCTGTTTATTGATCGTTTTGACCTACACTACACAGTTGAACGAAACAGAAGCACATCATTTATTATTGTTTCAAATATAGGAGTCCAAATCTTGACAGCAATTCAACTTTTAATAAGTTTGATGCGCTTTTTGATTCCATTTTCCGAATTGTTTCCTTGTACCCTCACACTGAAGTCCAGTTAAAGAATACGAGAAAGCCAACTGGGAAGGTCTAAGTAATTTTAACTGGTCACTATGTTTCCTCCATAGTGACGTTGATGCCAGTGCTGATATCATCAGAGAAGTAATTTTTCATGGAATAACAGAAACAAGAATATAAATCCTAAGGTTCGATACAAGCTCTAAAGAAGCTATAAGGTTGAGAGAAGTAAATTTTCGATCTTACAAAGCCAACTCAACTGAGGAAAATCGGAAAAGGTATAAACAAGTCAGAAAGTATTGCAACGCTCTTACAAAAAGAACCAAATTCTTACAAGACCAGAAATTATGGTAAAAAATCCTGCAAAGTTCCAAAGGCAGTAGAAATTTCTGGTCATTTGTCAAGAACGTAGAAAATTGAACTTCATCTTCGGTTCCAACGCTTATCTATAATATTAAAACCCGATAACTAGCTCTATAGATAAGGCAAATGTACTTACAGTTCATTTTGCACTTACTTCCATTCTTTCCAAAGTCATGGAATCACTGATAAACCATCAGCTCAAGAAATATCTCGCAGATCAAAAGGTTCTTAATGACGGGTAATCTGATATGTAGTTATATCTCACTGAAGATTGGAACAGATCTTTACATTGTTTTGGAGAAAGTAAGACTATTGCGCTTGATATTTCTAAGGCATTTGATAGAGTTTAGCACCAGTCTCTCTTATCGAAAATGCGGGCGTTTGGTATTAACGGAACCCTTATTCTTTGAATTAGAAATTACCTTCTGGATTGTTCAACACATGTTGTATTGGACTGTTTCAAATCTGATCTTCACAAAATAAATGCTGGTGTTCCCCAGGGCTCCGACTCTCTTCATTTTTACAAAAGATCTTTTGAATGATCTTCTAATCCATTTCATTGTTTTGCCGGCGGTTCTACTCTCAGCTTCTTATACTCCTTCTCAAATTCACGTCCCGTCCATCTTCTTCCGAAGTTGCAACGGCATCGTATAAGCTCATAAAACTCCGATCTTTACAACATTGTTAAATGGGGTATACAAAATTTTCGTTGAAGCAAAATGTTCCCCTTATGCCATTGTCCTTAAATGGCACCTACATTGAAGAAACCGAAAAGCTCTCAGTAGTCGATATGTGTGTCAACGACGATCTTCGTTGGAATGACCACATCCTCGAGACCACCAAAAATGCTGCTAAATGCCTCGGATTTCTATATCGATGTAAGACATTTTTCACCCCTTCTGATCTGGCTTCCATTTATAATGCGTTCATACGTCCAAAACTCGAGTATAACTCACACCTTTGGGCAGGTACAGCACAAACTTCTCCCCACTTATTGGGGATAGAATTCATAACAGAGCGTTAAAACTGATGGAAGCAGATGGATTTTTTTCCCATCTTCGGAATGTTTCATGTATTTCCTTATTTTATCGCTTCTTTCACAAGTAATGCTCACTCAAAGTAGCCAGTTGTATTCCTCCTCTTTATCAGTTCACCCGTGATACCCGCTTCGCTAGGAATGCTCATCAGTTCACCCTCCGACCTAACTGTAGTCGTACCATCAAGTATAGATATTCGTTTTTAAGTCGCACATCACACGATTATGGAATAACTCGGCACGGTTTTCCCTTGCCATTTCAATTTGCAAACATTTAAGACCAATGTTCATCGACACCTCTTTTCTCTCCCCCCATAATTTCTCCTTCGATCGTGCTATATTTCTAAGGATCTCAATAAACTTTGAATTTTAATTATAAATTTTACCAAATACCAAATTTTAAGGTCGTCCGTCCATCTGTTTAGGCTCTAATTTGATATTATCTTGAACGCAAAAACAAACAGAATGACGGAATTTATGACGAAGCCTACTCCTAATTATCATAATATTTGACTTGATTAAAAACCTCGACATTTTTTTTAACACGAAACCATTGTCCTATAGAAAAAAAACACCATCAAATTATGTAAGCGGAATGTACGAGTATTCTTCATCGATGTGATTGTAAATAGCTTCTACTGTAATCATTTTTAGCTTTGTAATCTTAATTTTTAATCGCTGCATTTCATTGACCATATTAGTGGAATGTAGAAAAGCACATTTTATTTATTAATCTAAGACTTACATGTGTTTTTAAAAAGGTCAGCCATACTGTTGTTTTTCAGTTCCCATGCATTCTAAAATAAAAGACGTTTATTTAATCAGAAAATTTTCAAAAATTGATAAACTTACAGGATCAATTTCCACTGAGGGCGGAGTCATCATTGGAAGATTTCCTCTTTTTAATATATCATTTCTAATTGTTTCAGTTCTATTGACAGTTTCTTGTGATGGTTTTAATCGAAAAGGATCGCTTGAGTGAATCCAAGAATCAGCCTTCTCTTCCGAAATCGGATCATTATTATTTAAAGTTGACGTAGATACACTAGGACTAAAACGAGGGGATCTTTTGCCTGCATTATTCGGACTATTCGCATTGCTAAGATTATTAAACATATTTGCCAGATGACGGACTGATTCTGAATTAGTTGGTGTTTTCTGTGATGAATGTAAGGAAGACCATGGACTAAAGCAGACTCGGCTGTTGTCAATAGTAGCATCTGTCTCGCAGCGTTCTTTAGGCGACTGTTGCTGAAAATTAAAAAAATCATGGTAATTTATCGCCTATTTAATGACATTCTATAAAAAAAACATACATTTGTTGTTTGTTTGTAGTCCAGTGGTTGATCGGCACCAGGAAAATACTCGCAGAGTAAAGTCATTATTTCTACAACGTGTTGCATCGATGGACGTTCAGATGGCTCACGGCTCCAACAAGAAGTGTAGAGGTCTTCAATTGGCTTGGGACAACCTTCTATAATAGGTGGACGATTGCCTTAAAAAAGTAAGAGTAAGAATTCATTAATGTTTTGCTTTGTCTTCTCTTCCAAAGTATTGCTATGTAAATTATTTTAAGTATTTAAGATTTGCTTTACCTTTGTGAACCCCCCACAATATCGACAGAGCATGTTGTACATCTTTGAAAGGCTGTTGTCGCGCCAGGAGCTCCCATAAAATTATACCCCAACTGAAAACGTCACATTTTTCCGAATAGTGTGAACCTTCGAAAACCTGAATAAAATATTTGTATAAAACAAAAACACATGAGGCTGTTAGTGCAAAAGTGGAGTAGAGTAGAGGTAATGATATTATACATTTCAGGACAGTTTATGTCCCTACATAAAAAAAAATTTCTTTAGTTTCTTAGCTTTCGAGTCAGAAACTCCCAATGGACATATTCGTCTGATTCGCTTGTGAGGATAGAGATTAACTTCCGAAAGTTCTTTAATCAATATACTCTCAATTTGACCGATTTATGCTACAAAACCTTTGCACTCTCAGCTTCACACTTAAGTATTATTATTAGGCCAGTTCAGGTTTCTGAGATATCTGTATTGTTAGAAATGTAAAAACGGTCTTTTCGAAGACTTTTGCTATTGATAAAAATGAAACACATTTTTTTTTTAATTCGTTCGCTCAATAATCTTTGGATCCGACTCCGAGGAACTATAGAAGAGGATCGTGACTCCAGTGGCTACACAAATGAAAGAGGACCTAAAATCACTAAATTGGAGAGAGCTAGCTAGCTTGTTACTTAAGATCTTAGTTCAATTCAACTGTAACGCCGCCTTAAGTAAGCTCAGTTATTATTTTGTGTCTTGGGAACAAAATACATAGATCATTTGTTTTGTAGCTTAAAAATACTGATCTAATTTCTGCTAGTAGATAATTTGTTCAAAGTGACGGACGAAAGCATATTTGTGACATCTCAGAAACTTGAATAGGCTTATATGGTTGTGAAAAAAAAACTATTTACTTCTGGTGCCATCCAAGCTGCACTGCCTTGATTGTTTGTCATCCATGTTGATTTGTCCGCAGCTGTTCCAAAATCACAAATCTTTAAGTTTCTTCCAAAGTTGACAAGTAATAAATTTGGTGGTTTTAAGTCTCTGTGAATGAGGGCCTTTGGTTTCATAGCATGTAAATATGCCACACCCTATGATAAAAAGCGATAGAAAAATATTAAAAAATTAATTAAATATTAAGTTAAGAATTTTATGTGAAGAGGAAACTTTCAAAAATAGCCTTCATTTTCATTCAAATGTTTTGGGATGTTTTCGATGATAATAGGGAAAATTTTGAACAACATAATACATCCTGCATATCCGAAATTTGTCAAAGATTCCAAAGTGGGGTTTGACAGCCACCTTGGATTTTGATATATTTCAGAAACTAATTCAAGGAAAGAGCACACAAAATATAAATGGCGAGTTGGTGTATAAAAGAAAACCATTCGAAAATGAAGAATTTGCCAAGATCCACAGCTCATGCAACAAGATCTTTCATCTTCCCATTGCAGCTTGGCCTCTATCAATCCATTTACACTTGAAGTTCGGATTGAAGTTTCTTCTGGATATCTTATGCAGATGCTCTCCATACAAGGAAAAGAGCAGTAGCTGAAAATGAACTCCCGGTGGTATACTATGACTGTTATGAATAGTTCAGAAAGAAGAACTATGTATTCTTGTATTTTTACATCGACCGACAAAAATGCTGGATTTTGTACTTTCGGAAAGCCTTTTATCCATTACTCTTTGGCGACTTGGACTTCTCAACCTCTTAATGTTCATCAGAGTTCATTGTTCCGGTGACTAGAGTTTGCACTTGTACTGTCTGCAAAAGAAGCTTTCCTAATTGCACATCGGATGACAATTCTAATATCCTAATTATGGATATGATTACCACCAGTAAACATTGAAAATATACGTTACCGTTACTCCGTTGAAATTCTTTAAGTTTGTCATGCAGACTTTCTTCAGCGTTCAAAGTCCTGATGACTTCCGGGGTTAGTTGAAGATCGCGTTCAATGAAATCAACGGGAGGACTAACACATCGCCGATGACTATCCGAAAACGTTATCGCCAAACGAGTAACTGACATGACACGCAATGGTCCCTCCCAATGTGAAGTTAACTTCTAAATTTGTTTATCTTCATGATAAATCTAATTCTGCTCAAATGATGACAAAACAGAAACGAACGTTATTGTTTCTATCAAAAAGAAGGCCTTCCAACTGATCCTGCAGCCCTAAAAGTATCATGAAAGTTTTAACATCTCACCCACCACAGTAACAAACGACCTTCGTATATATGCGTCTCACATTAGCAACAAAACGTACATCTTACCTTTAAAATACTCGTAATAACTTCAAAAATTTATTTCACTCCTAACACAAATCTAGAAATTTACCAAAATGTCAGAATTCTTCGAACCAAAACTATTAAGCATCCTCAACCAGAACTTCAAAACAAACTTCCAAAATGCTTTTTTCTATACTACAAAAATGTCAGAGAACTTCGTACTAAAACCTAATGAACACTTTAACCCCGACTTCAGTGGTTCTTTGGATAACGATGTGTCCTTTGGTCGTGGTGTTCTTTTAACAAATTATAATCGATTCGACTCATCACTCTTCAAAATCTCTAATTCCCCTTCTTTCGAGTTTGTATGTGTCAAATCAAGTGTTAACAAAATTACCCTTTATATTGTCTGCTGTTACATTCGGCCTTGACAGCCTATTCATTGTTACCAGCTTGCAGTTGATGCTCTTGATTCTATATTCGAATCAGCTGATTCGATTCCTCCCCTCAAACAATTCAACCGTATTACTCGTACTTCTAGGAATGCTCATCAGTTTACCTTTGAGCTCAATTTCAAAGGTAAAATACAAAGATTCTTTTTTTAGCCGCTCTACACAAATGTGGAATGCTTTACCCGGCTCAATGTTTCCCACTCATTGCAATGTGCAGACATTCAAAATCAATGTGCATCGGTATCTTCTTTCTCATCGTATCCTACTTTCCTTATCGAAATAGTGCAGTTATCCTTCTCACCGAAAAACAGGAAATAGTAGATAATTTTAAGCAAAATTTCCAGCAGGTGCTAAATGGTCATCAGTACAGTACAGTATGTAAAATGCCAAAATGGCAACCAAGTTCCAATTAGCTAAACAATCACAGTTGATAGCAACAACTTCGAAGTATGTATGTAGTTGAGAAGTTGATTTACCTCGGAATAAATATTAACTCAACGAACAACAACTTCGTGGAGATCCGGCGAAGAATTACCTAGGAAAAATCTCTTTTTCGCCTCAGTAAAACAATGTGTTCAAAACCCCTTACGTGTAGGACGAAACTCTAAAACTGCCAGTCCTACTTTATGTCGCTGAATGTGGTACACGAAAAGCAGACACTAAAACAATACTTCCCCTGGAGATCAAGTAAAAATTTATTATTTCAAATTTTTTTTTATTTTTTTGTGATAAAAAAGATCTCATTTTTCCTTAAATATTACTTTTTTAATGGTTTTACATGAGATTAATTTGACGTTTTTTTTTCGTTCCTTTTATTTGCAGGTTATTTGCCAGATTGGAATAGCGCAGTATTAAGCTGAACACTGAAATTTGGTATAAACAATATGAAATTCTTTTCTTCTAATTTAATTTTGTTTTAAAATATGTTTTTAAATTAAAAAAAAAAGTATGTTTCAGCTTTGCAGCTGACACCCTTAGATTACATTTGGTCCATTGTGATACCACATGAACCTAAAGATTTTCTCTCTACTCGCTGAACCATTTGGAGCTTCTTATGAGACGAGGAGACTATAATTGTCTACATTAATTAGATCACTAGGATCCTTAAAGAAGAACTAAGACGGGGTCTACGTCTATAGGATAGAGCAGGGCATATACATAAAAGATTAGGAATTGATTCTACCTCTTCCTCATCCCATCCATATAGCTTGTGCAAAGATCGTTTGAATAAACGCCAAACGTGTTTGCTTATAATACAGTGTCTAGTTATCAAACAAATTAGGAAGCTGATATGAAATCTGCTTAAGGATATCAACTACTTGGAATGTTGTAGATCAAGCATTGGCCAGATTTGTTTTGTCATCAAACAGTTATATTATTCCATCTAAGGTTTGTTCTCTCAATAGCATCGTACATCATTATAAGTTAACATGTAGCGATGGGTATACCCTATACCAATTTTATCTTTATCATAGGTAACATAGTAAATGCTGTTCCACTTTTGGCGGATTCGTCAGTCGTCAGGTGAATATTAAACTGCTGCGCAAACTTCATAAGAGATGAACCGCAGTTGAGAGCTGTTATAGAGTTAGTAGAGATCGAGTCCAGACAGGACTTCTTTAATCGCCATAAGCTCCGCCTGGAACACGCTACAATGATTAGGAAGACGGAAAGAGAGACAGTCAACCTTAACGTCTTGGACTTCGATATTTTCAATCAGGGGGCTTAACTACACATTTTGGCAAAGTTGTTATCACAATTATTTAGACTTGGAAAGAACTGCATATGTGATGCACTGTGAGGGTTAACTCTCACACACCGTTGTCTAGTTTGTTAACTTGTTTAAATCGTTCTGTAAGAGTTCTTTAAAGATGTTAGGACACTTTCCTGATACGGTAATAGCAAAATCGTACACATAAATAATAATTTTGTTAGCAACTTATTTACTAATTGAGTTCCAGAGAAGGTGAGAAAGAACATGGCCTTGTGGCGTAGATATACTGACAGATCTTCTAGTAGAAAAGCCGCCCAGTTTTCAGTTGATAATCCTGCTAGCCAACATTTGGTCAATCAGTTCACCAAATCTACCGTCAGATATTTTTATTTATACTTCACACGTGCTTAAAGGTTTATTAAATACCCTTATAATGTGAAACAGAGCACGGGCGATGGGGAAATTATTGTGTCGCTGAACATTGGTCTTGCATGTTTGCAAATTGAAATGGCAAGGCTAAACTGGGTCGGATAAATAGTTGCATAATCGTGTTGTGCGAATCAAAACCGAATCTCTAAATTGACGGTACGGCCAAAATTAATCTCGAGGGTGAACTGATGAGCATTCCCAGCGAAACGGGTATCACGGGTGAACTGATTGAGGGTAGGAATGCAACTGCCTACTTCGAGTGAGCATTGCTGGTGAAATAAGCGATAGAACAAGAAAATACATGAAACATTCTGACGGTGTTCTAGAGCTGGGAATTAATCCATGATAGCTCTGTTTCCTATCAGTTTTGACGCTCTGATCTGAATTCTATTCCATAAGTGGAGAGAAGTTCGTTCTGCACCTGCCCGAAGATGTGAGTTCTAATCGAGTTTTAGACGTATAAATACATATAAATTGTAGCCAGATCAGAGGGGCTAAAAAATTTCTTACATCGTTATAGAAATCACCATTCCTAAAATCCACTTACCAGCATTTTTGGAGTTCTCGAGAATGTGGTCATTCCAACGAAGATTGTCGTTGACACACATACTGAGTATGACAGTGCAGATGCCATGGCAGACGTGCCGACGTTGTTAAACGGAAAACAAGCATAGTGTACTCTTTATGGTAGAGGGAATATTCGACTTACCGAGTGTAAGGCAGTATCTTCCCTTGCAATAAGCATGTTGAGCCGCAGACAGAAGTCTCTTATCGATGCTGGCACGTAAAAAACAGAATAGTTAGAAGCTTGGATTTCTTGACATCTACCCAGCTTGTAACCGACAAAAAAAGGTTCAATTAATCGCTTTAATCTTGTATTCATATAAAAGTTAAAGGGCTTCTTATATTTCAATCAAACTAAGCAGAAACGTTGTAACTGACTCTGGGCAGGCTGAACTTTGCGGCCTATTCTGTCTAAAGGTGTCCCGAATACTAGGATTCCTAAGAGCAATAAATTTGCGGGAATAACTAATGGCTGAGTTTTTTGTTGTTTTCTTTTTGGCCACACTGGTTCCGACAGCTCACGCACGTTTCGTGTTTTGTGTCACTGTCAAACATCTTCAGTTTGGTCTATAATTTAACCATGAATCGTCTTACAAACGAACAACGGTTGCAAATTATTGAATTTTATTATCAAAATGCGTGCTCTGTTAAGAAAGTTCATCGCGCGCTTCTTCCATTTTATGGTCAGTTTAATCGACCTACTGAGGCTACTATTCGGGCTATTGTGACTAAATTTTGCACCAAATTTACATTGTTGGGCATTAAACTACCAACACGCTTACCTAGAGTGCGAACTGAGAAAGTGATCGCAGCTGTATCGGCCAGTGTTAGTGATGACCGTGAATTATCGATTCAGCGCCGTTCGCAGCAATTGGGCCTCTGTTACTCCACTACGTGGAAAATTTTGCGGAAGGATTTAGATGTGAAGCCTTTCAAAATACAGCTGGTGCAAGAATTGAAGCCGAACGACCTACCACAACGCCGAATTTTTGGTGAATGGTCTCTTGAAAAGTTGGCCCAAGATCCACTTTTTTATCGAAAAATTGTGTTTAGCAACGAAGCTCATTTCTGGTTGAATGGATAACAAGAACAAGCATGGAGTGAAGAGCAGCCAGAAGCATTAAAAGAGCTGCCAATGCATCCAGAAAAAGTTTCTGTTTGGTGCGGATTATGGGCTGGCGGAATGATTGGGCCGTATTTCTTCAAAGATGATGCGAATCGCAACGTTACTGAAAATGGTGAGCGCTACCGTGCGATCATAACAAACTTTTGTTAGCGCAAAATGGAAGAGATTGGCTTGCATGACATGTGGTTTCAACAAGACTGTGTCACATGCCACACAGCACGCGTAACAATGGACCAATTGAGAGGCGAGTTCTGTGAACAGTTTATTTCACGTTTGTGGCCGGTCAATTGACCGCCTATAGATCGTGCGATTTAACGCATCTAGACTATTGTCTATGTTGTGAGGCTATATGTTAAGGCTCATGTCTATAGCGACAAGCCCGCCGCTTCGATTGACGCACTCGAAGCCGACATTGAATCTTTTATTCGTGATATACCGGCCGAAATGTTAGAAAGAGTATTCCAAAATTGGAATAAGCGGATGGACCGTTTGAGGCGCAGCCGCGGCCAACATTTGCATGAAATAATATTCAAACATTAAATTATATCGACAGTACTATCGATTCAAATAAAGATTTCATGCATTTTTCTGAATTGTATGTCTTTTTTTTTTTTTAATTTTCGATAGCTCTTAAAAACTCACTCGTTATTAGATATTCAAGAGGGGGCAAAATAGAACTCCAGGTCGCAGTGTAATACCTCCAATGCATAATTCATTCATTCATAAGGTCAAAACCTAGTTTAAATGAACTACTCTAGTTCCTTATTTATTTCCATAAGCAACTTAACTGATTGTTCTTATCACGACTTTGGCACAATTATTACACAGGTCTGCAACAAAAATGCTGTCTGGATGTTTTTAACTGATTTCTATGCATTTAGATGTTCTGAAAACTAAAAAAATACTCAGAAAGTTCCAGAACGTCAGGTTATTTTGCAAAATGCAAAATTTTATTATAAAAAAGGTGTTTTTTGGGCTAACTTACAAGTCATAAATAATAGGTACAATTTTATTTTGATTACTGTTTTTAAATGTATACAGGCCATAACCATCATTTCTTTCAAAATAAATAACGCCCTATGTGAGCTAAATTAGCATAAACATGTAACCTGAACATGCGCGCTCTGATATCGTAGAAAGTAACACAGTACAATTACGTATTAACTCATTGTTGTATAGATCTTGGTTCAATATAGTGCAATGTCGTCTGTGCGGAAGTGTGTGAACGCGTCTGACAGTTTCTGATATATTTGTGGCGAATATATGGTATTAAAGCAACAACTTAATATTAAGGACTTTGTAAAAAAAAGTATACTTCGCGTAAACTTGGAGATCAGGATAAAGTTTGGGCACCTCATAAAGTCTGTAAACGATGTACTGACGACCTATGAAATTGGTTTAAGGGCAAGAAAAAAGCCTTCAGATATGCGATTCCTATGGTATGACGCGAGAAGTAGATCGAAATACCAGTGGCCAAGGCCCCTGCTACCTTTGAAGAGATTCCAAGTTCTGACGAAGATGGTGCTGTACCTGAACCCGATGACAAGACAAGTTTTGAATTTGAAGATGACAACAGTCCGAAATTGTTTTCCCAGAGCGAGCTCAAAAGCAGGAACTTACTTTTGCCGGGAGTGTCTTCCTCCTGGTTTAGATATCGTGAGAAGCAGTTCTCTTCCTACTTTGTCCAAGAGGACGAGTTGGTTTATTGTACCAATATTGAGGGTTTGATTCTTTAAAAAGAAGCCTTAAAGCAGTTCTGCTTCACAATGGCGGTTTCTATGCATCCATTCCTGTCAGTCATTCCGTACACCTCAAGGAAACCTACAAGAACCACGGTTGGCAAGTGTGCGGTGATTTCAAAATCTTGGACATGCTGCTTGGACAACAATCTGGGTTTACCAAATTTCCTGCCTTTTGTGTCTATGGGATAGTAGGACCGAGCAAATCACTGCACCAAAAAGTGTTGGCCTCCGAGTGAGCTTAAAGTTGGCGAAAAGAACGTCTGAACGCATGAAACTTTGGTGCCTCCTCATAAATTTCTTCTACCACCGCTTCACACAAAGCTGGAATTGATGAAGCAATTTCTAAAGTCACTTCCAAGAGATGGAAATTGCTTCAAATACTTAATATCTAAGTTTCCAGGCCTCTCGCAGGCAAAGTTGAAGGAAGGTGTTTTCGTTGGACCAGATATTAGACGACTTATGGCTGATCCACAATTCATCGCAACGATGACAGATCCTCAAAGAGAAGGGTGGATTGCCTTTAAAGAGGTCATAGAGAAATTTTTAGGCAATAACAAAAACCCTAACTACAAACAAATCGTTGAAAAAATATTAAAAGCATTTCAAGCTTTAGGTTGCCTAATGAGTTCAAAAGTACATTTTCTTCATTCCCACCTAGACTACTTTCCAGATAATTTAGGAGATGTGAGTGAAGAGCAAGGTGAACGATTTCACCAAGATATTAAGGAGATGGAAAAAAGATACCAGGAAAGATGGGGCGTCTCACTGATGGCAGACTACTGTTGGACGCTTCAGAGAGACGTTCCAGATGCTTCCCACAAGCGAAAATGTACCAAAAGTAGTCTCACTGGGAAAAAGATATGTGTTTAGTGCTTACTAATGAATGTATTTTAGATAAAAAAAATAAGTTTTGTTGCGCAATTATAAATTTAAAAAAAAAATTGTAGCCTTTTATCTTTTATTTTAAGATGATAAATTGTTAAACATAGATACCCACATTGTCAGAAAACGTGACGTTCTATGACAAAATGAAAGTCAGTTTCGGATTCAGCACACCCAAAATCATAAGAATTACGCAAAAAAAACCAAAACAGCTCTTAATTTTTTTTGCAGACTTGTGTTATTGTCAGACCTTAACAACGACGCGATGCTTGTCTTAGTGATAACCTGAAATATTAGCATAACTCCAAGCAGACAATACAAATTTATGTGCTTAGAACTATTTTCTACTCAGTTATTCCAACATTAAACATTTCTATTTACCTCTGCACATTGGAGTGCCCAGTTCATGGCATGTGCCGCTGAATAATAAGGATTCGCTTTTCCGTGAAGAAAATTATAAAGCGATCCACCCTCTGCGAATTCCATTATCAGATAGACGCATTCGTTCTTTATCGAAACGCCATACAGAGCAATGATATTCGGGTGCACAACTCTCGACAACTGTTTCACCTGAAATACAACACAAACAGATTTTTTTTTTCTTCAGAAATTCTCTTGAACTATATGAAAGCCTGCGATACTTACCTCTGTTTGAATTGCTTTCTGGTCGGCGGTGATGTAAAATTCCTTAACAGCCACATAGCGACTCTGCCACACAGCCTTGTAAACAGTTCCAAAGGATCCTCTGCCAACAATCTTCCAATAGAGAGAAAGAGAAAATAACAAACGAAAACAAAGGAAAATTATCAAGTGATTCTAGTTTCGTTGAGCGTCGTTGTCATTAAGCGTTGTGCTCGCCATCCCTGCCCACCCCCAATAGACACTCGAAATGGGGTAACCTAATTTCGATTCGCTGCTGTTTATATAACAAAAATAAACAAACAAAATTCTTTGGCATTCGGGTCTTTGTTTTGGATGAGTCGCTGGCTTGGCGACGAGGAGTCTTGGTAAACACGCAAGGCATTCTTTAGTTACACTGCTTCTAAGCACTTTGCAAAATTACAGAATGCGTAGTTTATAAGAATGCACTGCTTGTTATCATTAAATGTTTAAAAAAAAAATCCCCAAATTGAAGGGTTGTAAGTCTAAAGGGTCTAAGTGCCAAAAAATCAAAAATCAATATTTTTATCAAAATACAATCTAAGTGCCAAGCCTTATAATATCAAAATGGATTCAAGTGCCTATTTCTTTTAAAATTGTACACAAACACAAATAAAGTTGTGGCAGAGCCTAAGTGCCAAAGGGCTTTTTATTTTGTTTTTCTCGATTATCTCTAAATTATAAAAATGGCACTTAGACCCTTTAGACTTACAACCCTTCAATTGTTGATAAATTTTCTTTGCTCATACAAACCTCTCGATTATGGATATCGTCGAACTCGATTTGCCGAAGATTTACAATTGGTTGTCTGGCTTCAGCCATTTGGATTTTCCTCACTTATTTAGCAACAATTAGACTCTTTTTTATATTGAATAAGCATTTTTGGGGAAATGCGCTTAGTTAACAATGGTGGTGATGAAGGAGAGATCAATATTTTTGTGGATAAAACGCGATAATAATAAATGTAGTTGATAAAATCTCTTGTGATAAAAATCGACGGTGGCGAATAGCTGTCAGCTGTCAGGAAAATGTCAGTTTTTTTAGTTTTTTTTTAGGCTTGTTTTGACAGCCCTGCCAGGCGCACCAACATGGAGATGAGAAACATATGATAGTGAATTCATGAACCAACTGATGTTGTTTGCATGGAAATGAAGAGGGCAGTGGCATCGAATGGTTAGGGTACACTTCTAAACGAAAATAGGCGTTTTTCTTTTTTAGTTCAGTATAGAGCTCTGAACAGAGTCCGAGCATGTCGAGCATTGACGTAGCCTTAGACTAGCCGCGCACTAGCAACTTTTAGTTGCCAAACTGTTTGGTTACTTATAGAAAACAGATGAACTGTTTGGTTGAATGTCCGTGAATTTGCAGATAATTATATGTTCAATAAAATGGCGAACTTATTTTAGGCAATCGTTTAGTTTGTGTCAAAACACAAACTTTTTAGTTGCTCGAACCAAGCAGTTTCGCAACTAAAAGTTGCTAGTGCGCGGCTAGCCTTATCCGTAGTACAGTAGGATTTTATATGAATAACAAATACAACATCCGCAGTAGGATCACTGCCAATAAAAGGAGAAGTGAAAACCTGCTTCGAATAGAGATTTAAAGTTTATTCGAGTATCGACAGTGATCCTACTGTGGATGTTGTATTTGTTATTTATATAAAATCCTACTGTACTACGGATAACTTTACCAAAAAATACGGCTAATGAGAAGAAATCGAAGCTTGAGGTGTATGTTTTATGAAGATTTTATATTAGAGAAATAAAAATAAAGTGCTTCTTCTTCTACTCGCTTTAGCTCTTTATTTGATATTTAATTCATTGGATATTTAAATTATTGACTTCTTTTTAGAACGGGCAAATATATCTTGAAGGGTTTATTATTATGGTATAAGTTTTACGATTGTATTTCGGGCAAGGAACTTGTTACTCACAGTAACTTTTAAGCAAGAGACTTCAAGGCACTATTTTATGTTCTTAATTTTAATTTTTATTTCTTCAAAAATACAACTGTTCAAAGAATTGTTAATAAAAAAAAATAGCAAGAATAAAAAATCGTAAACTAAAAATTTAGTGCAACCTCTTCCTTCGCCGCTTCGAAAACGCACCCAAAGAAGATACAAAAAACGTCAAAGGCAAAACCGAAATCAAGAACAGGGATGGCATCTCAAGTATCTGACTTAAGGATCCGCGCCCGTTCCATCAGTAACAGAACTCTTGGAGTGTTTTATCCAAAAGTATGATATTTTAAATGAAAAACACAAATTACGGAAACTTTGGAGACAAAAAAAGAAAACAACTTACTGCAGTACACTTTACTAAACTCATGGAGAGTTTTTTTTTGAAATCAGTAGCTAGCGCCAGTATATAAAAGGTTTTTCAATTGGTGCGGCTAGATTTTGACGTCCTGTGGTGGCCATGCTGTTTCGGTGACATCTACGAAATCTTCATTACTGATGCCAAATCACCGGGGCAAGTAACACGATTACACGATCGATTAGAGCTAGTTTAAATGTTGCATTTTACGGTAGACGTGGTTGCCCTTTACAGTGGATTATGAATAGTACTTTTTCGAACACGACGTTGGTGAGGCAGTCGCCATCAATACCAAGAGCTACACAATGCCTGCGTTAAGGAGCCATTTATTCATTGCTGGTATTCCAAACGCAGCAACAGTTAATCGAAATCAAATATGCTGTGGAGTTCCTTTTTTCTTCTTGATCCTACAATACCAAAATTGTATCTAATTGAATATTCAAGGTCGTATTCAACAATTCTGTCTAACTTTAGACAGCCGTCCACGTTCAAAAACTTATATAAAAAAAAACATTTATATTTGATGTGCAAAAGTGGTCTTAAACACAGAAATCAGTTGACTAAGGCTAGGCGCGCACATTCAATTTTTAGTTGAGCAACTGCTTGGTTCGAGCAACTAAAAAGCTTGTGTTTTGACACAAACTAAACGATTGCTTAAAATGAATTTGCCATTTTGTGTAATGCCTAGTACTCAGATCGAGACAAGACAAATTTTATCTCTACAATTTTAATCTCTACACAACTTTTCCAAATCCCGCGTAAAAGTTTGAAGTTGGAGAGATAAAATCTAATTTAATGTGTTTTTTAGTGTATCTCTGGAACGGGTTGTCTTACAAAAGTTGTTCATACCTTTTTGGAATCTCCTCTTGATGCAAGCATCATCACCTTTTACATAAGACCAGTATTGACAAAAATCATTTTCGGAAATACGGTGGTGGCTGTCAAAATTTGTCCTGCAAAATAATGCTTGTATCATTCTTTTTCTTGGCAAAATTTAGTGCAGACATTTTGTACAGCAATGCACTGCGTACTGCTCGGAAAAACATCCAAGACAAAATTTATCGCAGGACAAAAAATGTATGGGAGACATTTTTCCCTATCTGCGTACTAGGCTTTAAACGTTGCCCTGTTGCTGAGTAACTGAATAGACAATTCTGCGCAATTCCTACTCAAGATACTTAAGGAAAAAAAATTAAAGATGTTTGAGTGGCAAGCAGAAAAAAAAGTTATAAGTAATCTATCAGCAGAAATTATGCTTTTACGATAGCTCGTTTCTTGTTTTCTGATAGCATTTTCAACTAATCCTAGCAAATATTCAAATGTTTCAATCCGCATTCTGGTGAAATTATTGAATTTTCAGGATAAGTTCTGTACAATAATATTAAGTTCATCATCACATCCTCAGCATTTCGATTTCGATTATATGCATTTTCCCACCACTCTCTGCTATTTTCGTCCTTTTCCTCAATTGCTTTAAAAATTGTAAGGGTATTCATGTAACGAGATAATTTTCCGCTTTGTAGAAAGATATAACTTTCCGCAGCATGTTTTCATGAACACCCCCTAAGAAATACTTGCGTAAATGTGGGAAATATTTTGTGAAATGTCAAATTAAAAGTCAGAATCCATACTTCTTTAGTTTACGAGGTTTATTTCTGCACTTTCCGCAGCAAATTTGTGAGATAATTTTATGCGATTTGCAGAAACTTTTTCCCATACAAATTTTGACAGCTCGTTTCTGCGGAGATAAAATTATCTGGTTTACGAGGGTTTTCCGCGCTTACATGAATACCCCTTGTATTTAAGTTTCGCACAGACAACACTAAACACAAGTCGCAAATTCTATTTTGTTTCATTTCAACGCACACCAAACGAAACAAGAAAACAAAAAGTTTTGTTTTGTTACATTCTGTTTCACTGCTTGGTGTGTGTTCAAATAAAAAATGTTTTTTTTTTACTATCGGACCAAAAACGTTTTGTTTGATCCGGTGTATTTTCAGCCTTATGGCTAACATGGGTTGGGTTGCTGTGATCAAAATTTTTGAAAAAGGTTTGTTTCAAAAGTTTGAATTTAACTATTTCTTGCATTACTTTTTCTTGTATTTCAATAGGCAAAAGTTGTGTTTGTGAATAAAATTAATTTGTTCGGATTTTTTAAAATAAAATTTAAAGTAATTTCTAGAAATATAAGTGCTGTAGCTGCATTTAATAAAACTTCAATATATTTATATTGGAATCTTCAACATTAGTTTTTATTTTTTAAAAAAGAAAATCAAGGTAGGTATATCCATTTTCTCTATTTGTTGAACTCAAAATGTGTTTTATTATATTCCCAAATTTCCAGAGCTTGTTAGAGTATTTAACTTTCATTTCCATGTTTATCTTAAATCCTTTTATTTTATGACTCTAACTAAACTTACATCACTTGTGCATTCTTTGAACCAAGTTTTGATGAATCTAAAAAAAATAATACTCAGCCTTCTAATACTGCGTCTCCTCTCCACTGAACGATAATCTGAGATTTACTCAAATCTACTTGAAATCTTCTTGAAATCACTAGATTTACCATACAAAAATTAATCATCTCGATTCGAGATTTCAACTAAATCTACTTGAAATCTACTGTACTGAACGGATTCACTTTTCCATTTCCAATTAATCTGACAGTTTGCTGAAAAAAAACAGTCTGTTGACAAACTGAACAAAAAAAAAAAAAAAAAACATTTTAATAACTGTAAACAGGTTCAAACTACTTGATGCCGCAAAAACTTTTGGCTGGAGCGTAATGGTAAATACGATTGTATTTTAGTTAAAAAAAAGATTTTAAATGTTTGTATTTCTTAGGAAAAGAAAATCAAAAAGAAGGACGTTGTGGTCAAAGAAAGAGGAAGCACTGTTGGTGGAGGCTTGGGCAGACGAAATAAATGATCTGCGAGGCGCTAGAAAAAATTTGTATGTATACAAAGAAATTGTACAAATTCTCGGGTGCGATTTCAGTCCTCGTGAGATCCAAGTTAAAATACATAGGGGCCTATCGGGAATCTCCCTGGAAATTTTGTTTCCCTCGGAATTGTTTGTGGCCACGGAACTTTTTTCGTCAATCGTGAATCTCCCTCGAAACTTTTCCCCTCCGATAAAAAGAAAGTACCATACATCTGTTGTCGAAAAACACCTTTGAATTAGGTATGTGTAGTTTTAAGGCTTCCAATAACATTAAAATCCTTCAGAAATGGAAGAAAATCACGATAGCCATAAATTACGTGGGAATATTTCAAACTCATTAACGATCGCGATTTTTCGAAAATGGGAATTCTTCCCAGGGGAATTTTATTCACGATAGCCCCCATAATCTGACCAACAGATACAAGTAAGGTGTTTTTGTTTTGCAATTCTTTAGTTAAACTTTATTATTTTCAGAAAAGCAAAGAAAATGATTGTCCCTTCTGGAGGATCACCATCTGAATGGCCATTTTATGCCAGAGTGCATAATAAATAACTTGCCTGAAGTGGTAGAGGAAAATACTCCAATTCTAGCTGCAGGTGAATTTCAAACAATTATGAAAAGAAAAACTTTTTTAAAATTTGTTTTTGATTTATTTAAATTTCAGAAGAAAGTCATTCGAACATCGAAAGCAGCTCGGCAATGTCCGATTGGGGCGACGTTTCAGATATTAAAGAAATTTCGGCCATAGTATCGACTTCTGAGGCATCTGCGGTGCGTCGACTTCAACAGCTGCAAACAAAAAATTAAATAATTTTGAAAAGCAGTTCTTGGAGATTGACCTCTAAATCGAAAGCCATTTGGAAACAGTTAAGTGAGTGAAAGCGCGCAACGAAATCTTAGAAAGATTTTTAATATCAACTGAGAAAATTCAATACATCGAGACTCTTATTCGCGTAGATGTTGCGCATATAATGGCATTGGTTGCACGTTAGAATTGCGTAAAAAGAGCATCGCATACCAACATCAAACGGGTTTATCTGCGAACTGTGGCTCTTATGATTGATTGTCAAGAAATCCAAGAATTCGAAAAAGTGTTTTCTTTGACTTGGGAAGTCGCGTTAATCCATATGAAAATAATCACGTTGAGATATCCGGAAAAATTTTAAATATAAGATAAGCACGAAATGCCTTTATAAATTAGGTATGTATATGGTTACAAGAGAAAGAAAAGTGTTTGAAATGGAGGAAACTATGTATGTATATCGTCGTTTGAAGAACGTTCAGAAGATTCCCCAGAAACAGAAGAGAATTCTCATAACAGCAATGATATAACCTTGACACACAAGTATATCAAAGAAAAAATTGCTCAAGTTAAACCAAAGTCAGGGATCGCTACTTTAAAAGCCGAAGCAAGTGTCTACTTCTTACCAGATTTTTTAAATAATTTAAACAGACTTGCAAAAGAGTTCCATTACGGACTGCAGCTGCCACTCCCTGTTCTGAAAAACATACATCGACAGCGTATCAAGAAGGATACTTTGGCAATTTAAGAAGCACACTTTCGGCTGACGTGAGATTACCTACTTCGGCTAATCGGTTTCTTCATGAACATTAGACAGGAATTAAAACTGGAACAATGGTAGTTGCATCAAATGTGAAGCATATCAATCACCTCCAAAGAAAACTTCCATTTTCTCATTCTGCAAACCCCCAATCGAAACACACCCAGAAGATGCCCGGTAAAGAGAATCAAGATGATTCTGAAAAAAATAATACTAAAATAAAAGATTTGATTAAACAAAACACAGAAGACATAAAATGATTCCTAAAGGTAAAGGATTTTATTTTGAAAAAGTCCTAAATGTCAGTAAAGTTCAAAATGAAAAAGTGAGCTTAAAGTTACTTCAAAACGGTTGTATTTTACCACCTTCAAAATCAAATGGACTATTTTTCAAAGTAGTTAATACATGCGGCTTCGATGCGACTGTCCGATGTACAGTACAGTATACAATTTGGAATACTTTCAATCAATTGAATCATCTTCAAATTTATTATTACAATTTGTTGTTATATTAATTAAAACGGGGCCCAATGCATTGCTTTACAAAAAGAGGCTTGAACTTTTAAGACCGTACTATACTATTAGAAATGATTACAGTTCAACGGTTCTCCACCCTCATCATTTGGACGCAACTGATTCCATTGGAGGTCTTTTAAAGAATTTTTTTTCCTCGGCACCAAGTATTATTAGATATAAACGTTGCAGCAGCCCGAACTGTGGACTGACGGAGTTAAAAAGAGGTGAAGAGCTTGTGGGGGTTAACCATCTCTCTTTTGGACTGGGATTTGAAGGATTTAAAAACTTGCAAAAATCTCTCGTTGTACATACATAAGTCAAAAATCCCATTGAATGCGAAATTTCTAAATGTTCTGGAGTGGTTACTGAGGTAACAACATTTACAAATTACAAATTATATATGGATCGAACTAGATGTCAGACCCGACTTAAATTTCAACACTAGTTTAGAATGTACCTTGCACGATTTTCCCGACACCTTCAAATTTGACCAACAATATAGATTAGCTGGAGTTATCGCTAAGGATACATCAAATACGTCGGATCACTTTATTTCCTATTTTAGAAAAATAACCGATACTGGGCATAGGTACTTGGTTGCTTTGCGACGATTTAAACAAAGAAATAACTACCATACATGCCAAGATAATGTGGTTGTAATTTCTATGGCAGCTTTTTATATTAGGGAAAAGGTTGGTAAATGTAAACAGTGTAAAGTAAGTGTAAACCTTTTTGCTGTCGGAAATTATTTTATGCTTGTACTGATGATTAAAAAATAGTATACATATAAATACAATGAATTTACCTATGAAATAGTCTAAAATAAGAATGACTGTACAAAAAAGTTCTGACTACTTAATAGTAAGTTTAAACTTTCCTATAGTCAAAATAAGAATATCTTAGTTTTAAGTAAAATACAAAAAATATCACAAGCCAATACCTTCTTAAAATAGTTCAATATGACTCTGACGTAATAGACAAATTAGTAGTCAATTTTGAGTATGTAATAAGAATAACATATATTTTGATATTTGATATAGTCAAGAAAATAATACATTAGTTTTAATTTAAATACTAGGTAGGATAAATTGTTTTCACAAACGACTACAAAAAAGATAATTCAGACAGTTTAATAATAGTTTCTTACTTTTCTTTAGCAGAAAAAGAATAGGCACGATACCTACTTCCATTCCATCTACTACCATCTGTTTATAGACTTTAAGGCCGCCTATGATAGCATAGCCAGGGTAGAACTTTACAAAGCCATGAGAGAATTCGGCATCCCAAATAAATTGACACGACTATGTAGGTTGACCATGACCAACGTAACAAGCCAAGTAAAAATAGCCGGATTGCTATCCAGACCAATCAACATCTTTAATGGACTCCGACAAGGGGACGGTTTGGCCTGCCTCCTCTTCAACCTGGCGTTGGAGAAAGCAATCCGTGACTCTGGCACGGCAACAAGAGGGACCATCGTCAACAGGTCCAGCCAGTTACTGGCTTACGCAGACGACATTGACATCATCGGAAGAACCGAACAAGCTGTACACGATTCCTTCATCCAGATCGAGCAGGCGGCACAAAATCTGGGGCTGCACATTAGTGAAGGTAAAACAAAGTACATGGTGGCGTCGAATGCGAGAGGAACAGTTGGTCAAACAATCAAGGTAGCGGAGCACGAATTTGAAGTGGTGCAATCCTTTAAATACCTTGGGTCAATAGTAGCAGCCGATAACAACATAGAAGAAGAAATACGCGGGCGGCTTCTCAAATCCAACAGAGCCTACTATAGTCTGTCAAAGCTCTTCAAATCCAGAAATCTCACCATAACTTCAAAACTGCTGCTGTACAGGACCATGGTCCTGCCAGTACTCACATATGGATCCGAGACTTGGGTGCTTAGCAAAAGGCACTCCGACCTCTTAGCTGCGTTCGAGAGAAAAGTCTTAAGGAGAATTGTTGGCCCCATATGTGAGGAAGGACGATTCCGGAGACGGTACAATCATGAATTGTACGCAATCTACCTAGAAGCAGATATCGTGACAAAAATTAAGCTCGGTAGACTCCGGTGGGCAGGGCACCTAGCTCGCATGAGCGAAGAGGAACCTGCTCGGAAAGTTCTTTGTGGTACATTCTATGGTAGACGACAGCGTGGTAGACCATGCTTGCGCTGGAGAGATGGCGTAGACCAGGACGCCCGAAGCCTTGGGGTGCGCAACTGGATGGCGTCGGCTAGAGACCGGGATAGGTGGAGAGACTTGTTGAAAGAGGCCAGGACCGGAACCCGGTTGTCGAGCCGATGATGATGATGATGATGATGACGATACCTACTTCATCCCCATTCACAAGAAAAACCAGAAAAAAACCGAGGAAACAAAATCTCTAAAAATTAATAAGGGTGTATTCATGAAAAGAGAAAATGTTCTGCTTTGTAACAGTGGAGAATGTGTTACGTTTTTTCTTAAGGAACATTTTTCTTTTACCGGTGAACACGCCAAAATACATGTACTACTTGGAAACAGGACTTCCAAGGCTCTTCGTTTCCACTCTCAAGTTAAATGCTGATTACTTGGTGCGAGTAATAAAGATGGATAATACTAGGTTGCCAAGGCTATAGTGTTTATGCATGCCGTACGTCGAAAATCGCTATTTTACAAAAATTGGGTTGATCATGCAGCTAATGTTGATGGAACTTAGGAGAGTTTTCTACAAGAAAAATTACCTGCAAGAAGAAGACATTAAGATTATTCTAAATGTAGAAGACTGGTTTCGTCTGTATCAATTTACTTCAGAAGCGATGTCCTACAGAAGCAGAATCATAAGTGAACTTTTTTTAAACTTAAATGAAATTATTCGTTTTTTTTTTCATTAACTTAAAAAGCCTTTTTAACAAAAAATACATTAATATTCCGTTAAACTAAAAGTTGCAAAAAAATCCTTTTTTTTAAATTAATTTTGTTTTAACTAAACTAAAAGTTCAATTCAGTCAATCAATATTCATGTTTGAAATTAGAAAGCTACATATATTAATATTTATTAATATTTAAAAAATTTAACATTTATTTTTTGGAATAGTAAAAATATTATGTAAAAGCAAATATTAAAGATATCGCTCGGGCAGACGGCAGAAATGCCATGTCCTACTTTATTCAATTAAGGAGTCAAAAATGTAAAGAAATCTGTTTTTTTTTAACTTTAATTTTTCACTTTTTAGAAAGATATAACTATCCGCAACATGTTTTCATGAATACTACCTAAAAAATACTTACGAAAATGTGGGAAATATTTTGTAAAATGTCAAATTAAAAGTCAGAATACATATTTCTTTAGTTTATCAGGTTTATTTCTTCACTTTCGGCATCAAGTTCGTAAGATAATTTTATCAGGTTTGCAGAAAGTTTTTCCCATACAAATTTTGACAGCTCGTTTCTGCGGACATAAAATTATTTGTTTTCTGAAGTTTATTAGGGTTTTCCGGTTTAGATGAATACCCTTATTACATATGTACCATAAAGCGAAAAGCAGTGAAAATATATTACAAAATACAATACCTACAAACTCGATTTACGCAACTAATAGAAATTAAGGTAGTTGCAATAACCGAGGTTGTTGCACTTAGGTACTGGGTTATATTTTTTTTTAATACAAAATTATAGTTGAATTGGTAATTTCAAAAACCTCATAAGTCATTCAATTAGAATTTTTCAGGAATAAATAAAAACTGTTTCATGCTCAAACAAATGAGTTTTAAACCACTTTTTTATGCTTAACTAAGTATTTTAGTGGTAAGAAAATTAAAAAGGGAAAAAAATTCACAGTTTATTAATAAAAATAATGAAAAAAACCTAAAAAACTGTTCTTGACTTACCTATGTAAGTTGTTTTAGCAAGGACTGGGGTAAGTGGTATATAATTTAGCCAAAAAAAATGGTAGTAATTATATTTTGTATTGCTTATTATTGAAAATTACACTTAAGAATAACTTTTTGTTATGTTTTAATATCTTTAAGGTACATAGATTGATTATCTTCAACATTTTCTTATTGATGGGCACTTTTAAAACATAAGCCTTTGCTGTTAGAAGTGAAACCGAAGTTGCAACTTTATTTATTGCTAATAATAAATGTTTAATCAATCCATCAATATAATATTCCTATGATAGAACCTTTTCTATGTGAAGCATACTTAAAGCTCATATATGTACATATGTCAAAGGTGCTTTTTTCTGTTTTTGTGGGATTTTTTTCTATAAGATTCAGTGTTGACAAACATGTTTTTTTGTACAAATTTGGCCAAAATTTCATGAATTCCAAAACATCTTCAGTTTTTAGCTCTATGACTATATTTCATTCATCATTCAGTTTCAGAGATCATTAATAAAAATGAGAAAGAGAGTCTGAGACTAAACGGAGACCTTGGGGTCCCCAGCATTTATTTTGTGAAGATCCGATTTGAAACCTTCAAAAAAAAAAAAGTATTGAACAATCCAGTAGAAAATTTCTAATCCAACGAATAAGGGCTTCATTGATACCAAACTCAAAATTTTCGATATACATAATAGCTTGATGCCAAAAACCATCAAATGCCTTAGAAATATCAAGCTCAATGATCTTACTTCGACATATGATTCTACTCTTCTGCAACTTGATATCAACAGTTCCTCGGTTTTTTAAATCTCTTAGATAAATTAGTTTATGTCTTGTCTTTCAATTTTATAACTTGTTTTATAACATTTCATTAAGGTCTTACACATTCTCTTCTTTTTCGGCGGACCATCACTCTCTGTTTCACTTGAAGATATTTTTAAAGCTAAAATTACTTTTCGCAGAAAATAGTTGTAGGAAAAACGCAAATTTGACATTGATGATGGTTGTTATCAAACTGATGATTTGAACCAATCAGAGCAAAGCAAATTTAAAATATCAAACTACTCCCACCATTTTGGTAGTGCATGCAAAAATCTCTTAAGTCACTGACTTATGTTGTTTATGCAATGAACGTTTTTCCTACGGTATTATTTGAAGAGGAAGGAATGTACAGACTTACGTGGTTCTTACCCAGAATGCGCATCTCCCTTTAAGGAACCATTTTCAGCAAAAAAAGCATTTTGGAAAAAATGTGACTTAAGAGGTTTTTGAAATGACCGATTCAGTTGTAAAGGCTTATTTTTTTGTAGATATAACGAAAATGTTATAAAACAACATTATTGAAACCAAACAAATCGTTTTTGTTAGTTTGATGTTTTGATTTTAATGAACAGTAGCACTTATAGATTAAAGCTTTGCTTCAGTTGTTGAGAAAATCGAGGAGTTTCACGAATCGAGGGTTGCGTTAACCGAGTTCGTACTATAGTCAGAATTGACTATTGAATAGTTATTTTGACACTCTTCATAGCTATCGCATAGTCAATTTTAAATATTTTGTAAGTGGTTTGTCACTTTTGGAATGTAAAAATGCATTTTTAAGGTAAAGTCACAATGGACTTTCCAATACTTATTTTGCAAACATATAGCCCCCTTTTACACTATTATTTTTAGTCTGATTCTTTTGTGAAGGAGAACGAAATTTAGTCAGAGTCAGACCGAAACAGTCATTGTGTAATATGCGTCATAATATACGCATAGAGTATAGATATAACAAAAGATATCTAATAATGAGCAACATTGCCACTGATCGTAAGATTACCCAAAGAAGATTTTCAAAAAAAAGTTATATACCCACTATCACAAACAGTCTTTAGCTAACAAGCTTAAAAATTGCAAGAAAAAATTACACCGTTTAAAAGCAATTGTAACAATTACGAAAACAATAAAAAGATGAACATTTTCATAAAACTTTTTGAGTACATGTAATTTTGAGTTTTCTTTAAAAAAATATTTTTCGGGTATTAAATTAATCTATATCTAAGTCCATGTTTAGAAACATTTTTTGTATGTTGTTACCTTTTCGAAAAAAAAATATTTGTTTTATACTTAAACATTTTATTTTAATGTTTGCTTATAATGCTTTATTTGTTTTAGCAAAAAATCTGCTTTATACAGGGTGTCCGGTAATTCGTGTTGAGCAGCTAAACAGAAATACAGAAATTATTATAGTATACAAATCAAATGGATTCTCATAATAAAAGTGATAAAAGTTACTCAATGTCGATGGACAGGAAATCTATTTAACCCTTCCCCAAAATAAAGACAATGCTGCGGATATGATCATCGAAGAGGAAGACTTTGACGAGGAGTTTAGTTGCGAAAATAGATGATAGTTCATAATAAGTGAAGAATTTAAGACTGCAGGAAATAAGCCATTTTTAAAAACAAGTTATTGCCAATAATTCATATGAGTAATTCCCCTTGGTGAAATTGTTAGTGCGTTGGAATGTCATACCTAAGGTCGTTCGATTTACAACCGCTGCCAGAAAAAATTGTTTTCAAGGGTGCTGCCTCTCGCAGAGAAGTCACAAATTCGCACAAAAAGTACATCTCGTCTTAAAATGCGCTTCTCATCTTATCTTTTTGGAGATTCGGACACGGGTCCATTCCTGCTGACACAATCCCAACGGATACATGTTTAAGAGTTGTAATTCAAATTCAGTAAATTCAAGTTCTCTACGAGCTGTTGTATCTCTAATTTATTTATTTTCATATTTTTAATCCTGCACAATTTAAATATGTAGAATGTGAATCTTGGCAGAGAATTTTTTCTGCTTTGTGAATGCCCATCAAAAATTCTCATACAATATATTTTGATAATTTTTTTTAGATTAAATTTCTTTTGAAATGCTACAAAAATATTTTACTAAATTAAAAAATATATTATGATAGATAAAAAAGAAAAATTCTTTTGTCTGCTCCTTTACAATAATACTAATTAAGGATACCTACCTTGCCTTCATGTATCATAAATTTTGTAGTATAGAAAATAAAATTGTACCTTTGTTAAAATTCGTTTGTATTTCAAAAGCGCCAAGGATGTGTGCAACTTTGTTTGCTTTTTTTATTTAAATAAATTACAAGTAATGGTGGATCCATTACAATTTGTAAGATTCTACATTACAGCACATTATCCTGGTGGCATCAAACGTTTTGTTATTTTTTTGTTGTATTGTTTGCCTGAGTGTTGAGAGAAAGGATATGGAAAAAGGTAAAATTTATTTGAATTTCATACGAGAAAAGGGTCGCAACAGATAGAAGATGGTATGTAGGCGATATATACACATATGCAATACATACATATACATATGTATGTAGATATATAAAATTACGCACATATCTTACATATCCAACTCTCAAAAGGATTCAGGGAAAGAGTTTTAATTATTTGTTTTTCGCTTACGTCAAGATGTACCCAAATGGAAGAGAGTGATTGTGATTGAATCTGACAGGACACAAATCCTGCAGGAATGATATCGCCTTATCTTATACCCTTTAACCGAGAAATGTGAGATGTCGAAGTGATTTTTCCGGCCATACATACTTGGGAATATTAATTATTGTAATTTATTTTTTAATTAGAAGCATTAAACATTGTCGTATGAGGAATGTGCTAAATTGTTTAAGGGCTTTTGTGAAGTCTTTTGAAAATGTTCCATTTATCTGTTCTATTTTTACTTGCGATACATAAGGTAGTATGTACACATAATGCGGAAGTACTCACTAGAAGTTAAAGGTTATGAAATAATAAAAAAAAAGTTTTTTGATTGGCGTGGGTAGATTTTGGCCGCCATTTTGCTTTGGTGACATCTGTCAAATCCAGTAACTGATACTAAATCAAAATCATAAAACTTTACTATCAAAATGAGTATTCGTTATTGCAAACGTTGAATCCATTTTACGGTAGACGTGGAGGTCCTTCACAGTTGACTCTTCAAAGTTTGGTGCTCGAGTTTAAAACGATTAGTGAATCAGCTGACATTCGTGCGCAAAATGAACGCAAAATCGACCGAGAACATCGTTGTGGTCCGTAAAAGTGTACAGCAAAAACCGAAGCCGTCGACTTCTCGCAAGAACTCGGCCCTTCGTAGACTTCAACTTAGGGAATTTGCGTCGGGACTCGGGCCTACACTCGTATAAGATCCAACTGACCTAGGAGCTCAAAGTTCTTGAACATAGACACCGCAATTTGTTCGCTGACTTGGCATAGAGCGAGGAAGAGCACCCCAATTTTTGCCGGAAAATCATCTTTAGCGACGATGCGCATTTTTGGATGAAAGGCTATGTCAATTATCAAAACTTTGATATGGGACGTCACCAATGCACACGAGGTTAAAAAGATTACCATTTGGTGTGGATTATGGGCCGGCGTCATTGATCCGTATTTTTTCGAAAACAACGTTTCTTATGACCCAAATTGAACCATATGGCTCCAGATGACATCTGGTTCCAGCAGGATGGCGCTATGTGCCATACAGCAGACGCTACGATTGACATTCTGCATGCACGATTTGAGAGTAAAGTAGGCTGCACACTGTCATTTTTTTACATCATTTATATTTTGACAGGGCATCGGCTAGCTTACTGAGCAGCTCGAGCTCTATAGAGCGATCGTACGTTCCATAAAAAAAATCGTAAATCGTTTTTCCTTTTTCTTTGCGTGGGTTATCGTCGTGTGATTAGTCCGTTTCCGAGGCTTGTTGTCGTTCTCGAAATTCTTTTAGTTTTACGGGACAGGGAATTAACCTGTCGCCAACCTGAGGAACCAGCCTGATCATATTAGTCAAACCTTTTTTAAAAGGCTTGTTTCTAGCGGCCGCCGCGGAGAGGCTATGATCACACTTTCACCAGTCCTGAATAGTTACAGTGGAAACATGAATTGGCCACATCTGTCATGCGATTTGATCTTGCTAGACTTTTTCTTGTAATCGACTGATGCCCTTATGGTGAATATAACACAGAGCATCTATGCCTGCTGTCAGTTTCTCTCTTTCTTTTCCGACGTTCTCTGAGGCTTAAGACACACGGGAGAACGTTTTGATCATTTCTTCTATGGATCTTATATTAATTTGTTGAAACATATTTGGGTCGCTAGAATTAAAACTCTACTAGTCATAATGGAAGTCAGAAGTTATCTCTTGATTCAAATCGGTTTAACGCAGAGAAAGATATCTTACGAGTAAGATAACTAGAAAAGGGGATCATCTTAAGTAAGGATCGACCTTGTATCTTCTTATAGAATTTGAACAGAAGATGATGATTTATATATGTGAACTGTGAATATCTCTACAATATACATATATGCAAATTATAGAACTTTTCCAGCTATAAAATAGCTCACACATGTGTTAGAATTCCCATTGGTGAGTCAAATAAATGAATTACCTAAGCACTCAAACCTATAGAAATTCACTGATTTATATCCTTTTCTCGCATATCAAACCTTTCATCCATATATTCTTCTCATACTATACAGAGGGCCATCTTAAACTTGGGAACTCTTGAAAAATCAGGTGGCATCTCATAAAATGTAATGTTAAGTGATACAACACAACATCCACACAACATGAGTTTTTAAGTGTATAAAAATCCCATCAGGACCACCCCCTTGTCCATTTTATATGCTGATATTGTGTCGTCTGAAGTCCATCCGCATCATACATTTGCATCAACCCTTTTATTTTTTGTGAACCCAAATGTAAAGTGCTGAAAAGTATAGTCCCCAAAATGTATACATATTTATAAGAGCACAGATATATTTCTCATGCAGGACGATGAAAGTCCTTTTCATCACAAAGAAGTTTTTCAAATTCTAAATAAATCCTTTGAATATACTGGGTTACAAAAGTATACAAGTAGCAGCATCCAGCAGCATCAGTGGTATCATCACAGGGCGGCGAACAAAAAATAAAGAACGGGCTAAAACCTGAAAGAAAAACGTTGGAAACTTTTACTCGTCCTTTCATCATATAGTCATGTCGGTCTTAGGAGGAACCCATGGCAACGACCCACATTATCGTTATACAATAAATATGCAAACTAAAAGCAGAAGTCCACCAACAGGGCGAGGGATGGAAGCGAAGTTAAGGATCCTTTTTTTATGATGTCCTTTAGCTGTATTTTCATGAAATAAAATGGTAACGGAAGAGTTCAAAAGGATATCCTTAAGCAAAATGCAACACAGAGATGTGTTTCATTTAGCCACCTTCTCACCTCCAACTCCCAACGCAGGCACTACCGCCCACCGGCCGCTGCCACCAGTTTTTCTCACCCGTCTGTCCATTCTTCGGCTGGATTGCATACATATGGAGATGACGTTAAAAGCATCCTGAAACTTTTGTTTTGTCTCTACCATTGGCATCCGCATCAGTAACAACAGCAGCAGCTGGAAAGTCCTTATGGGTGGCGAAATTGAAGTCTTAGCACTGGGCACTCGGGGGCCGTGTTGGCCAGGGAATACTCGTAAAACCGAAATTGAAATAAAATAAATCTCCAAAAACAAAGTTGCAAAAGTTTTTCAAACAAAATGCACACACTTAGGGGCTTTGCGAGTATGTCTATATGCATTTCTATATATATGTTGCAGAAAGAACAGGGAGAGGACGAATATATTTTATTTATTTTCTAGAAAGTTAAATTTTGTATGTAGCGGTAGGTACAAGGAACGCAATTACGGGACATTAAATATGCTTTCGCATTTGTGATATACAAATACATGTACATATCTATATATAGGTATTGCTGGTTTGGGTGGTGCGGTGCAACGGTTGAAAGCGCAATCCGAATCATTGGAGCTGAGACCCGCACATAAAACTAGCATATGTCATGGTTAACGAAAATGGCCAATTTTCATCACATACGTACGAGTATAAGGCTCCATCGTTAGCGAAGGTTGAATGAGTTTAAATTAGAAGTTTTCAAAATAGCTAAGGCACATTACTTAATTTGAAACCGGTCGAAATTCTAGTTTTCAAAATCCTGTAAGACCAAAATTCAGATTTTTCTTTTCAATATTTATAAATAGGTACAGGGTGCGGCAAGATAGGTTTTTTTAATACGCGCCATATAAGGGTCTTATTGGGTCAGAAGTGGTCTGGTCTCATTCGACAGGCTTGGTTCCAAAAATTTGATTCATTTTACGTCGGATGCTATCATACGTCGCAACTGTGAGAAACGTCTGTTTGCCGTCGAGGCATAATTTTTCAACGAGGACGCAAAGTTTGGAAGGACCAGAGCCCTATTGTGGAATAGGAAAAAAGTGTATTAAAATAAAACCACAACAGAAGAGGCGACCATAAGGTCCAAAATATGAATAGAACTCACAAGACAGAGGCAGGAAATAAATAGCTCTGGGATCTTGACAATCCATATATCTTCCTACAAGGTGGCTTTTACTAAATAAAAATAAATGATTTTAAGTGATGGAAATATTTATTTGGATCTCTAAAAATTTGTCTGTTAAGTGCATTTTTGCCTGTTTTATGGCATTTTCCATGACTTTCCGCAAGATTTCCGATAATGACTGTTCGCATTCACTGGATTGTCTGAAACTTGTGGGAATAACCCAGCGACTTTAAGTAGTCTCAAAGAAAGAAGTCTGAGATGGTTAAATCGGGCGATCATTTTAGCCGTGCCAAATCGAAAAAATGAGAGAATACGCGACCAGGAAACGATTCCTTCACAATATCAATTGTGGCTCGCACTGAGTTTGCAGTTGCACCATATTGTTGAAACCACATGTTCACCAAGGCCCGCTCATTCAATTTCGGGAGTCATTCATCATGGCCCTGTGGCGTTTGCCAGTAACCGTATTGCCGATGGCATCCTCAAAAAAATACGGTCCAATCCAATCCAAGCGTTTAGTTGGAAATGCACCTCGTCGTTCATGATGATTTTCGTAACTAAATCGTCCTCTTCGATGTTGAGAATGAGGATGTATAATTCATATACTTAACACACAGTCAGCAGGCACAAACTGATCCGCTGTTTGCACTTTGTAACAGGTACGGGAACATTGATTAATCTTTCACAAAAATTCGCTGTAAGGCTTACCTAACAGATTTTTCTAAAATTCTGCCACATTTTTAAAAAATTCCGAGTGAATTTAAGTGATCATGAACCTGTATCATTTTATCTATAGGTACAAATAAATATAGATCTTTTCTTAATTTTTTATATATGGAAAGAATATTTTTTCGAAATTTAAAAAAAGCTTACGTAGGGCCTTATTAAGAACAAGGGGTCTAAATAAAATAAAATTTCTGTCTGAAATAAAACGTGTTTAAATTAAAACACAAAAAAAAAATATTTTTTCAAAAACTATTTCGAAAAAATGTATTTCATAAAAAATACAAAAAACAGCCTCTTCGACATATGTAGTATCGTTTTAAACGAAAAACATGAAACTAATAAAACCCTTCTTGGTTTAAAAAAAAAAAACTTGGGTAAAATATCACATAAAAACTTAAAAAACTAATAAATAAAAATTAATAAAAAAAGCCAGACAGTTCAGCGTGAGTTTAAATCTTTAACAGGAGTTCATTCGCATCCACCAGGGCATTCGAAAACCTCGTCAGCTGATGTCAACCCAACACAGAGTACCAGGTACCAGTACATGTACATGGTACCAGGCTTCACATTTCTGACATTTCCTCATATCCTCCATGCGATCTTCTTTGCAGGCATGACGCTAGCACGATTTTGCTTTGGCACAGACTTTGATGTTGAATGCTTAGGTGGGTGATTCATTCTTGTCAATGAAAAAATTTTTTGTCACTTGCTGACCCTTAAAGTTCAGAGCCTTTTTTCGTAGCGTCTTATTAGTTTTATTTTAGGAGTTGGCAATAGTTTCTGAAATGGAGATTTTCGGGTTTGGCTACGTTCCTCACTCTCAATTCGCTCCACAGCTTGTAGCATTGCAGCTAGTCCAAATGCTGGTTCTGGCTCTGTTACGACAGCGACGTTAGCATTTTCATTTAAAGTCGAAAGGGGCATGTTCCATGTTGTCTGATTCAGCATCTGAGGCTGGTGCGACCGTAGAGCAATTTATATTTTCGTTGTCTGCTGAATCTGGACATGGTATTTCGGAAAGAGCTGATGGAGCAAATGCTAGGTCCGATATTACATCTGGTTCGAAGGGATACAAACCGGTTGCACGAAATCCTGAAGTGATATTATCATACGTCATACATTTGGACCAAACGTTCGACAAAATGACGTTAAAACTTGTTTTGTTCAATTTTCTTTCAGGATACTTTGCAGTGAATCTTAACGATTCTTGGTCCCAGTGGTGCTCAAAAGACCGATATACGGATTTGTCCAGAGGTTGGAGTTCGTGTGTGGTGTTTGATGGAAGACAATACAGTGTTATTTGGTGGCGTTCTGCCTCGTCTACGATGAAATAGTCTAAGTGACAGGCTGCACCGTCGAAAATTAGCAGACATGGTCCTGCAGTCTTAAACTTGCCCAAATTGGATATGAACTCTACAAAAGTAGAGTGGTTCATGTATCATTTAGGAGTCATTTTTTACTAACGAACTAGTTGGAAGGTTGTCCATTAATTCAGGCTTTTGTCTCTTTCCTTTAAAAAGTACAACTGGTGGAATGGCCGTCCCTATTGCGCTCACAAATCCCACAATCGTCTCACACTTTCGGCATGTTCGTTGGAAATTTGATGAACCCGTTTCGATCCTTTTTGGGCCAAGACATTCTGCTATTGGTGGAGCGAAATCCTACAGCCCTTCTCGTCCATATTATATATGTATGCATTCTGGTCTGTTTCGGATATTTAACCTTTCCATTAAGGTCCTTACCTTCTCAAAATGATCGGACA
The DNA here is from genome assembly GCA_911387755.1 of Chrysotoxum bicinctum. Taxonomy (NCBI): domain Eukaryota; kingdom Metazoa; phylum Arthropoda; class Insecta; order Diptera; family Syrphidae; genus Chrysotoxum; species Chrysotoxum bicinctum. Next base: position 84,187,866 of record OU426989.1, on the reverse strand, counting down.
TAATATGCCTGTTGAGTTTCTGGGCTCTTGCTGGGTTCATCATTTGAGCCTTGCGTACTGAGATTTCCGGGTATCGGTTCATAAACAACCGCAACCACTTTCTTCCAGCGCCATTTTCTGAATTACTAAGGCTATTCGGGATGTTGTTCAAATTGCAAAAAATGGAAGCTTGGTATCGGGGTAATTGGCATTCCAACGTGAGACAGCGTCACTATCCTTTGGCACAAATCTGTCTCTTGTTCTGCAGTAAACGTAGATGAACGCCCTACTTGAACCACTCTTGATGTGATTTGAGTATTCTTCTTGGAATTCCAAAGCGCCTGGAAGCTTCATGTTGTGACAAACCACGTTCTACAGACTTCAAGGCATTTTCCATCTCGACTTCGCTCCAATTTGCTCTTTTTTTGTTTTAAAGTTGACATTCTGGCTGAAACCCAACAAAAATTTAATGAAAAAGAGAATATGTATATATGTATCTAAGTATATTAAAAGAAATTTCGTCATGTGCCCAATAAGGCCCACCACGTTTTTGTATGGGCCTTATTAGGACAATCAAAGACACTTGTTAAAAAAATTATAGAAAATAAATATTAAAATGTTTTTAATAAAAAAAATATCGTGATGTAGTCTAAATTGAATTTACTTTATGGGAAAAATAATAAAAATGTACTTACTTTATTGAATTTTCCTGAAAACACACAAATAACACGTGTTTTTTTTTTAATATATCGAGTGCTCTTCACCCTTCAACGAACTTCTTTCAACTGCAGGTCTCGTCATGAATCGCGCAGCTGGCTGTTTTTGCTTTGTATGAGTTTCTATAGAGAGAGTTCACATATACAAAGCAAAAAAAGTCCCGTTATTTGTTCGTTTCGGTGTTTTCTACGATTTGGGCCTTATTAGACACTGGGCTTTATTTGGCCCCCCTATACCTTAGTGTCCGTCTGGTGATGTCAAATTGCGTGGCCCGTGCGTCGTCTGGTTGACGTTTCTTCGTTTTCAGCCACATCAGCAGCCATAGCCGCGATATTTCAGTTATTCCACGCTCTTGCAGAGTATAGCGCTCCATTGCTTGTCTGTTTGTATACTGCACCTGTCTTTTTCACAAATGTCACATATGAGATATGATGAACGTACGACGCCATTTGCAAAAATTTTAAACATCTTCAGATAGGGTGATTAATTTTGCGCCACCTGTATGTAAAATTTGTAAAAAAGTCTTCCATCTAATTGTTAAAATAGTTTTGCAAATTATTCAGCCATAGAAAATTTGTAATCGAGGCTTAAACTTTTCACTTGGGAAATTTAAAAATATATGTAAGTATGCCATTTACGGCCATACAAGGTTAGATTTTTTTAGGAATTGGTCAGTCATAGATTTTTGCTTATGAGTCTTTAAATCTTCTTCAAAAGTATATAAGAGAATGTAAGCAGTTCATTTTGAATCGACTTAACTTAAGTGTGAAAACAAATGTTCGTGGAATAGTTTACTGACTTTTCTATTCGTCAAAGGGTAGGTATTTGTATAAGTCATAACTTTATAAATGTTATTCAAAAAATGGATTGGAAAATGTGTAAACAACTTAGCAAAACAAAACAATAAAGCCTGAATATGAAAGCTATATGAAATTATCTTTGAACTTATAAAAACAATCTTGTTGTTAACGAACCTTTAGAAAGTATTACATTAATGCTAATAATACTCGTAGCTCTACTGTGACTTAGGAAAAAACTTTAAAAATTCATTCAAAAAATCTATTGCTGACCAGCTGCACAAACTAACTGAATTTTTTTGACAATTTCCTGAACTTTTAAAGGCTTTTTTAAAAAATTAAAATGTGTCAATTCATATTCATAAACTGTTACAGTGGCAAGCTTTTACACTGTAAAATTCTAATATTGTTAAACTGTCTCACTTTTACTCTTCCGCATCAGTTAAAACAAACATCGCTGATAAATTGGACCGCTATCACACTATGTTATCGGCAGTTCGAAGGCAGATGATTTGTTTAGTTTCTCAGAAAATTGGGGTATCCGCAAATTAATTACGGTCAACCGAAGTTTCAAAAGTAAGCATGTAACTATAAGTAACGAATAAAAAAAACGATTGGAAATGGCCGAAAATCAAGTCTTTACTTGATTTTCACTTATCATCTTATCAAAAAAATAACTAGATTATTTTTGTGGGAAATTTTTGTACCCTTATTAAGGTATAATAATAGGAAATATTTCAGGAAAAATTGAGGTAAATGAATTATCGAAAACTTAAGATCTAGAGGTCAGCTATTCTTAATTCCGTTTGCCATATTTTATCTAAAATCAGAAAGGTTAGATAAGGTTAGGTTAGTGGATCACTGTAGATCCGTTGTGATACCCTAAGTGGTTGTGACCCTTTGTATTGAAACCGATGATAATCGTATGTCGATCAAGCCCGTTAAGGGTGTTGGTGGGTTGCAGCAAGTTATAGCCTAAAATGTCGGAGGGCACTTCTAAATCATTGAAGAAATACCTTTCGCCACATAATCACCTGGCTAAGGAGAGGTAGACGCCTTCTTAGGGCGTGATCCTTTCCTTTATCCCCACTTGAGAGATCGTCAATCATCAATCGATGCTTGTGTTCAACGTATGAGTGGCAGTTGCAGGTGTATAGGCGATGTGCCCATTTTCCGTTGGTGCTGCTCCTACAAGGAACACCTGCATCGATAAGTTGGTTTTGTTCGTACTACACTATCGACCTATCGTACTGTTGTTGAAGGAGCTTTTCAGAGTTTAGGAATTCTCAAGCCATTTGGTATCATTAACAAATTTTAACATGATTTTGCTTGGAATATCAGAGAGCTCCTCCAAGTCGCTGAAGAAGTGTTTCCCTAAGTGTCTGTTTCTCAGATGATATAGCGCAGGGCAGTGACACAGGTAGTGAGAAGTTTCCTCATGTATCTCCTCGTCACCGCATCCTCCGCATAAGTCGTCCATACTGAGTTTCATCTTTTTGTTGTAGTAACCAAGTTGAGCGAATGGAAAACAACGCTCCAGCCAAGAAAATCTTCGAATCCCAGCCCCCAGCTTCGAGATGACGCTACAGAGACCAGGTGGTTACAGACGCAAGAACGCTTGGTCTTAACGACTGGAGGGAGCTCAACCTATGGAAGACCGCAATATCTCAGGCAGAGACCCTCCATGGATCGGTAGCCGAGTAACCGAGTTGGTTGTGACCGGTGATGATGCTCACGAGAAGAGAAAGTGACTTTTTACTCAGTTGGATGATAACGTCGGTCTTTTGTTTGCTGAAACTAGGCTATAGTTTTCTGGTCATAAGACAGGAATGGAGAGAGTTCCATCTCTTGTTTGTTATAGCTAGAACTTTGCCCACGATTACCCAGTGGGACTTGAACTGTTGCGTCTGCTTGATTAAGATCAAGTGTTGATTCTATTCCTGCCAGCTCGTCAGCGCTTTCATTACCTTCGACACCACTATGGCCAGGAACCCAGCAGAGCCTAATGTTGTACTGTGTACCAAGAACCCTTAGCTCTTCGCGAAGGCAGGTTACAAGCTTCGATTTGATTTGATTTCATCGCAATCAGATAAGTTGTAAAAAAATACAGGAATGTAACACCAAATAAAGCACTCTGAAAAATTGGGGGTGTCCATACCTTGATCCCCAGAACTTAAAAATTTCATTCTGTTTAAACATAATATTGAAGCGTAATTCCCATCCAAAATTTGATTTTGTCACTGTGACCCAAAAAAACTTTAACATAAATATGTTAAGTATAACCGGCACTAGCTTATAGGTAACTAAGCAAGCCCAAATCCCGGAGCCTGCATGCATTTCAACCCTCAAGTGAAACATAAACTTCGTCCCCACTTACTCAAATTTGTCCTCTCTCAATCTGTTAAAACCAATCTTTCCACCCAATAAATTTAGTGGCTATAAAACAGTATCTACAACCTATACAGCTATTCATAGATTCAAAGCATGTAAGAGATCAAACGCAAGAATATGAATATTTTTTCTTCACATAAAAAAATTGACTCATTTGATGGGGTGCGGCCAGTATTACCTACTCGTGCTAAAAAACTCACATTCACATCAAAACATATTGTTCTTTCCTTATAATGTTGGCCAAGCTAAACGTGATTCTCAATTACATCGAAAGGGCGACAGGAGGGTTGAAAAAAATAAAAAAAATCGCGACTTTTCCCATTTTAGTCCTTAAGTCACGGATCGAAGGATATTAGCTTCGTAAAAAGCAAACATCCAACCAAGAAGCATCATCTCCTGACTACTACACACATGGGAGCTATAACCGCTGTACAAATGTTGCTCAAGCCCCTCTTTTGCCACCGGAAATCTAATGGGCCGAACAAATTATCCACTCCTTCCTCGATGTGTAGTAAATTTAAGTTGTCTTGAAATAGAAAAAAAATTGCAAACGGGACAACAGCGGGTAGACGTGTAGTCGTTCCTGATAGTCTTTTGGTTTTGTACAACTTGTACCATTATGTCGTAAGGGGGATGTGCAGCGGATTCCCATCCTATAGATCGAACTCGAACAGTTAAGTAATTTTTACATCCTTTCCTAGAGTAAATAAAAAATTGCGAAACAAAAAAAAAAGAACAGAGGGAAGACGGGAGGTTAAACCCATTTGATCCCGACACATGTGCAAAACGGATAAATAACTAAAAAGCAAAGGGAATCCATTCCTCGGCTGCTCCATCCCATCTGCTGGCCGGAAAAAATTAAAAAAAGGACAAAGTGTGGTCGTGCGTTGAATACGATTTTTCTTGCAAGTGGATGGGGGTGACACAAGGTGCGCTCCCGGGTCAAATTGGAGGGCACGGATCATCATCATCATCGTCATTACCATCATTGATACCAATAAAAAAGTTGACCGTTGTCATTCTTATCGCTTTCCGGTTCCATTTCAATGGCCTCTGGAACGTCGGCTTTTGAATTGAATGACCCATTCAATTAAGCTCTGGAAGAAGGATAAAAGTGAGGGTGTCGTTAGGAGGGTCGGTATATTCGAGGAAGAAGATGACAATAAAAAAAGGACATCGAAACAGCACTTAAGCCAACCGAGCAACCAATGCCACTTTCGCTACTTTCAGCTCTACACACGCACACATACTCGTGTGTGCCTCAAAAGGTGTAATACGATTTTGTGCTATAATACCCCAATATCCGGTTGACATGTGTGTGCGTGCGTGTTTCTAACTTTGACACGAGAAAAACTTCCACCAAGTACTTATAGCCCAAAGGCGAAAACAGAGTTGGTTCGGTTCGTTAGGGTCCTTGAGCGTGACATAAAATTGCAATTGAGCCAATTTGTAATGTATCCTCTGTCTATGGCCTTTAGAATGTGTGTGTATTTGAAAGGGCATTTGGCGAAAGATGACAGAAAAAAAAAAACGAAAGCCAAAAGTAATACTGGACACCATTTGTGTAAGTGGAACACATATGGTATTTTGTTTGAGTTTTTTTTTAACATACAACTTATTGCTGGATTTTTGTGTGTTAACTTCGGTTCAACACAAATTGGATTGTTTTACTTTATTGGTGTAATTAAAAGATACATGAGTATCTGTCGGTGGTTGATGCTCTTCGGGCACTTGATGGATGGTTTTTTTGTTTTTAGCAGCATCTCACCGAAAAACAATAGATTCGAGGGGTATCGTGAACAAGTAATTACATACATATCTATATGTGGGGCAACCACGTGAAGGCCAACCGCCACTTTCAAAGCGGATGTCCTTATGTGAAGTATGTTCATTCTAAGCCGTTAATTAAAATACCGTAAGGTTAAGGTTTTACAATTTCCCATGTCTAGTTCACTGACTAAATCACAAAAGAAGACAACACTTTTAAAAAAAATAAAATAAAGTAAAAAAATAATCAAAATCCGTTATGCCAATAGTGAGAAATTCAAAATTCGAAAAAATGGTTCTATAACTTCATTTCAAAATCTTTCTTATTGAATTATAGATCGTAAATATTAATTGAAAGAAAAAAATTGTATCAAAATTTTCGAGAAAAACATGATTTTCTAAACCATTTTTTAGCATTTGTATGGTGGGTAACGTTTTTTTTAGATAAAATAAAAATTGTTTTCACAGTTATAAAAATAAATAGCATGGCCACTTTTTTAAAAATCACAAAAAAAAAAATATATAAAAAAAGGCCCAATTCTTTGAGGAGATTTAGCTTACAAAAAAATGATAAAAAAAGGTTCTAGGAGGGTTATCATTAATAACCAGTTTTCAAAACATGCTTTAACTAATTTTGAAATTTTTTTAATTTTTTTTTTTAAATCTGTCGAACAGTTTTTGAGAAAAAAAAAAATATTTTATAAAATTTAGAAAAAAGATTCGTATAGCAGGTACTATTATTTTTGGCCTTAAAATAAAATTTAAGTATGATATGTACCAAGCTTAAGGAAAATCGGCCGAGCCCCTCAGGCCATATCGAACAGACAGACAGACAGATAGGTAGAAACGCGAGATTCAAATTTTTCGTGTTCTCTATCATCGTAATGTCAACTTTGATCAAAATCTCGAGTTCGATTTTTTTTTTATCATAGCTTTTTTCACAATGAATAATATTTGTTTACTTCATCCGCACAATTAGATTGTTATAACTTTGTCTGGTTTTATTTTTTTAAGTTAACCTCATAAATGAATAATTTTTGAAAATTGAAGAATTTTTCTTATTTGTAAGAGGGACAGACATATACATTTTCGACCACACAACCCTTGAATATTGACTTTTAATAAAAAAAAAGTTGAAAATTCACGTAATAATTAATCTTCCTTAAAATTTATATGGCGATTGCATTTCAAATGTACATTCCGACAGGGTTAAGTTTGATGCTAATTTAGTTTCCCAGACAGACAGAGCCCAATAACTAAAGTAGGACAGATGGAAACAGTGGCGTACCTAGGATATTTGTCGCCCAGGGCAAAACAATTTGCCGCCCCTTCGGTCTAACCATTAATAATCAAACTTTTGTTTGCAACAGAATTATTAATTAAACAAAAATTTTACTTTTGTGTTAATTTCCAACTTCTCATAATAAAAATTTTGTTAAATTTAAAATTAAAAAAACCTTCCTGACGCTCGTGGTGAACATCCCCCCCTCCCGTTAGCTATGCCACTGAAAAAGATTGCTGAACGCATTGTAAATTTTCTAGGTGTCTGAATTTGACCAAATTCCACTAGAAAAATATTGCGTTAATGATGTACCTACATTTTAGTTTTTCGTATAGTTATAAATAGAGAAAAAGTTAACTGTTTTTATATTTTATACTAGCGGCCAGGTACGTGCTTCGCTACGTATAAAGTGAAATAATAAAAAAAAAATTAATTGCAACATCAAATTCATTTATTCAATCAAAAAAATATTTTATTAATTGCTAGCTATTTTAAAACTTAATCCAAAACATTTGGATAAACAATATTCTTTGTTTTTCCATTTTGGGCATGAATAAACAAACGGCTGGGGATATCGACTCTGGAACAGACAACATAAAGTTGACCATGTGAAAAACATGATTCCTCAAAATTCACACCACAAACGTGATCCTTGTTGATGGACATCGCAAATGATAAACGCACAGGATATTGTAATCGTTTGAACTCAAATGGCATATCAGTTGGAATCATGGGGATACGTGGTATCAAACAAACTTCTCCTCTTGATTTAGCAGCTTAGATCGTAGCTTTAATCAAATTTGTCAATAACTTTTTCACTGCCAATCTGGTGCCATTACACAGTTTTGGTGGATTAATATTTCGCAATAATATGATCAAGGAACCAACTTTCAAATTCAAGCAATGCGGTGGCATACCAGCTAGTTCCAATGAATTTAAAAATTCAATTGGATAATTCATTGCCTCATCTTGATTCATAACACTGTTGATTACAACGTAAATCTTGCATTGTTCGGATAACTGCTTCTAGTGATTTTTTATTCGCTGTTGTACACTCATCCCATAAAATAATTGGCATTAATCGCAGAACTTTTGCCATAGCAGAATTTCTCGAAATATTGCAAGTTGGAGTTTCAATCACCTGTACATTCCAATGGCAATTTTAGTGCAGTGTGCAGTCCGACCACCTTCTAATAATGTAGCAGCAATTCCAGAAGATGCAAGTGCCAATATAATTTTCTGTTCCGATCGAATAGTTAGAATAGCTAAAATCAATGACATAACGAACGTTTTGCCTGTACGACCAGGCGCATCCAAGAAATATAATCCACCTGCATTATTGAAAACGGCTTGCATAATTGTGTCATATACGATGAAGTTCCGAAACATGTTGCAATTGCTCATTTCTGCGATGAAGTACAATATCACGGGATTGAAACTGATCACCAAGAATTACAATTGCAACCTCATCAATTGTGGGTGCATTGAATTGTATGCTCTCCAAAAAGTGTTTTATCAGCCCTTATATTACGATTTTGTGATTATCAGATGGCATACGATCGAGAGCAATTTTGAACAATTGAACTAATGCGTTATGCTGATGGAAAAACCTATGTAGCTCACGAATAATTTATCGTCTTGTATTCGAAACAATTGCACAACGTTGATCCAATTCACGATTTTCATCACCAATAAAATAAATTTGTAAAAATTGATGATCAGCGTCGAAGTATGGCAATAACGAACCAGCTTGATAATAAATCTGGCCCTGAATCTGTAACATGTATGCAATTTTAGGTAGATGTTGGATCAGAATTTTTAAAACTATCGAATACTTTATGATTCAGATTGATATAAACATGGGACAATCATGTTGAAGTATTTACCTTAAACGTTCGGCATAATTATCTCTAATAATTTTAGTAGCACTAAAAGAGGTCATTTGAAATGCCGAATTGTGTTGTTGAATATGGATCAAAAAGTGATTCGACGTTGAGATGTCCCAAAAATAAATGAATACAATGGTTTGGGTGGAGGGAGTTTCTAATGCTGAAAATCTCACTTTGCCATTAGCACAACACATGCCGGGCGTTTCACGTGGAAAGTTAGCCGCATCACAATGTGGACTGTTGTAATTAAAAGCAGCACGCATCATTTTAGCCAAAAGAGCAGCACGACGCGACGTATTCGTGATCGGCGTGCAAGGTTCAGTACAGGTACAGGGTCAACAGCGTTCATCTGCAGTCTGTGATCGACTTAGTAATGCCACATCATTTGCATTACGCGTTCGTCGACCTATATTTGCTCACCCAGCTTGTGGCATTATTCCTTCATATAAAAAAGAATAAATCAAATTAAAAATACAAGTTTCAATTTGACAGCAAAATCCCCACTAACAAAATGATCCGACATTTATTGAGTTCATTTGTTACAAAAAATGTGATAAATGAAGAACCACTCGACCGATTTTGTGCAAACTTCACATAAACCATCTACTAAATAGTCCAAACAAAGCCTTAACATTTGGTTTGGATAGGAAAGCCCGTTCTTGAGTTATAGAATAACAACGAAAAGTGGCATTGATTTTTATATATATAGATTAGAGACAAAATAAGATTTTCTTTGACAGATTTTTGACTGTTGTATGGTTGGTCCTCAGAAAAAAAATGTGTAAAAATCGCTTGGAAAGAGTTTAAAAACCGATTGGTTTCAAGTTTTGAAACAATCATCTAAGTGTTTATTTCTGAAATATTGAGCTTTCAAAAACGAAATACAGAAAATTCTTTAATGATTCCAATTTTGCTTTGAAAAGAAGAAGAAACGTTCAAAAACTGCTAGTTTATAAATAAAATCGAAAGACAGATTTGTGGCACTCACTTATTTCGGCTTCCCAATTAACGTGATGTTAAGTTTTAAATATTAATTAAATATTAAGTTTCAAATATTAACTTGGGTTTTTGAAGGAATGCGTAAATTTTTTACAATTGTGACATTTATACTTTGGAGAAGAGAAAGTTTTTAAAACTAAAGTTAAGTTAAAGTCCTTTTTATATGCTTAAGGAAGTATGTTTTCCATTAAGACAGGCACAATATTACCAAATACCTTTGGAAATAGTGGTAAGTTGGTGAAACTTCAAACAAATGAGAAGGGCCAGTACAAATATTTTTTACGTTTGTCATATTTTCTTGGCGTTTCACTTTGATAAACCTTACATATCCCTCTTAAAAAAACAGTCTTGCAAGTGAGACTTAGGAACCATTTCAATTTTTAATTCTTGTGGTAAAATTTTAACCAATTTAATGAGTGGAACTTTTTTTTTTTTGTGGAAGCCTACTCCGGTGCTGAACTGAAATTTTATCTATAAATGTAGCAGATTTTTAGGATGCATAAACAAAACTGTACTCGATATTTTGATCAAAGATTAAAATTACTAGTGTTTCCATTCTCTATAGAGACCGTATACGATAGTAGCTGGTCACTATGCTCAGTGCCGCCGCTGCGTGTTCGTGCGCCCTTGTGCAAGAACCTGAAATTACCGCCCCATGTCTCGGGTGCACGGGGGTATTTACGTTGAATAAGTGAAAGTTTTATTTATTCTCCATTTCGCAGTTGAAAAATTTAAGCAAACGTGCATTGCTGTTGTCGCGTTCCCAGCTACACCAAATTCTTATACAATGAACGTAGACATTAAAGCATAATATATGCACAGTTTTTGCATCCTTTTAAAATTATTTACTCTTTTTAATTGAGACTTATAGGTACTACATATAAGGCAAGTTATGCATTCGTAAAAAAATCGAACCCGAGATTTTGATTAAAGTTGACATTACGATGATAGCGAAGACGAAAAAAGTGGGTCTCGAAATTTTTTCCCCACACGTTTACTTTTCTTCTTTTTTTTTTAAGACCAAAAATAACTGTACCTGCAATACAATTTTTTCGAAATTTTATAAATTTTTTTTTTAAAACAATGTTCAATAGATTTAAACAAAGATCAAAAAATTTAAAGATTCGGTACAACCGATTTTGATAATTTGTTTTATGCTAAAGCGCCCCAAAATTAAAATATTCCTGTGCATTAAGATTTTCAAATCTTTTTTTTTTTATTTCAATTTTTTTTTTCGAAACTCAATATTTCGAAAACCCCATGCTTAATTTTTTTTAAACTTGATAAATAAAAGTTTTCGAAAATCGTGTTTTTCTCGAAAATGTCTCCGAGAATTTTGATAAATTTTTACGTTCTAAAATAAACAAAAAAAATTTAAATCAATATATTACTGAATGTACCGAACATACATAGAACCATTTTGACGATTTGGGAATTTCTCATTACCGACTGAACGGATTTTAATGACATTTTTTATGTTTTTTTTTTTTGAAAATTCGATATCTCAAAAAGGGCTAAATATTTTTTTTTGGAAATTTATTTTTTATTCGTAAAGTAATAAAAAAAATGTTTTAAAAATGTGTATATAAAAGATTATTTGAGTTATAACTTATAACTTTGTTATACTCGTAAATTTTGTTCTTGCATAAACTAATATTTGCTTGCATCACATGGCATCCTGTTCTCAGCTCCAGCTAATACTAAAAGAGTAGTGAACTTTATGTTTATGAACAGTTTTTCTCTTATAGCATTCATTTTTGAAATTCTTAGTCTTTTACATAAGAGCAAGTTCGTGCGACCCAGTCGTGCATATTATTTTAAGAGGAAATAAAAAATATGGCGATTGCGAATAATTTTCTTCAACAAAACCATTTTCATATAAAAAACAAAGATTCGAGTTCCTAGCACAGTTTTTAATTTATGTATATATGTCAAATCAATCCTTTGGTAAAAACCAATAGTTTATAGCTTGACAGAAAGAAGACAAGGTGGTTTTTGTTTCCACTTTCTTTTTGAAACACAGCTTAAATTCGAACAACCAATGAAACGTTAAATTTCTGGGTTATTCTGATTTTGTTCAATCCGTTGACATTTAAGTTATTTATCAATTCAATTCCAAAATTAATTAAAAACTATTCGTAAACCCTTATTTAAAAAGAAACATAAATATTTACTCGTAGAAACATTTTTTTTACCGTTGGTTTTTTTTCCCAATGACTGCAATCGAAGAGGTTATTTGGTTTGAGAGGCGACAGTCACAAACAAAATATGTATGAATAAAGATTTTTAGTAGTGTAATGATTCCAGCTTGGAGAATAACCTACCTCACCTACTAAGCTATGGGAGATATTATGAAGGCTTCCCCAAGCCGAAATGTATGATGGCTAAAGAGCCGATCTGTTTTGACTTTTCTGAAAACAAAAGAAAGAAGGCTGAAAAGCCGATGTTTTACTTTTAACTTCCAAATCGAAAGTGACTTTATTTGACAAAACTTAGACTATTTATACAAAACTTTTTACTTACATATTAAGAACTTAAGCCTACACATATTTTCACTTAAACATACATACAATATTTATTCTATCTTCCAAATGTCGGGCAGCATATTTGCTATGTCATCAAATTAATAGCCAATATGCATGCCCCTTTCACAATGCACAAATGTATCCAAATACATTCAGTCATAAACACTATGCAGTGCATAGAACCTAGTAAGTAGGAAGATACATCTGTCCAGAGTAAAAGTAATCTGAAACGTCAGTAACATTGGGAATATAATTCGGTAGATTGTGCAGCGCATGAGGTTGGTATGGCCATGAATGAAATGCGAGTGTAGTCTGTAGTGCATTGTGAAGTGCACCCTGAATCTGGAGTCAATGACCAGTAATAAAAACAGAATATAATGTTGGAATTGTATATGCACTACAGTAGATTGTGTGTGGGAACTACGTAGTGAACGGTCAAATGTAAACAAGTTCCAATAGCTAAAGAAAAACTTTTGGAGTATGCTGTATAGGTTGAGTTAGATCGATCTCTTAATTTTCCGCCCCTAGACGTTGGCGCCCTTGTGCGCCGCACATTTTGCACATATGGTAGCGGCGGCCCTGACTATGCTTGATCGATAGTGACGCAGACTCCAGTGCAGATATGGCCTCAAATCTGATTCTTTACGGTATGATACATTTTATTCCGAATAGGATAAAATCAATCAAACCGAAAGAAAACTCCTGGTTTGATTCGAGCTGTAAACAGGCTAGGCTAGGTTTAGAGAAATAAGTTTCCGTAGTTTAAAAGCCAACCCTACTGAGGAAAACCGGAGAAAGTAAGATTATTGCACTTGATATTTCAAAGGCATTTGATAAAGTCTGGCATCTTGCTCTTTTATCGAAAATGCGTGCTTTCGGCATCGACGAATCCCTACTTCTTTGGATTAGAAATTTTCTTTCGAACCGTTCAATACAAGTTGTACTAGACGGATTCAAGTCTGAAACCCACAATATAAATGGTGCGCCCCAGGGCTCCGTTTTGTCCCCAACCCTCTTCCTCATTTTTATTAATGATCTCCTGTCTGTAACTTCTAATCCAATTAACTTTTTCGCTGACGATAGTACTCTTAGCTTTTCATATTCATTTTCAGACTCACATCCCTCCTCTTCGGATGTGGAACTGCAACGACAAAATATGATAAGTTCATCAAATCACGACCTAAACAGCATTGTACAATGGGGAATAAGAAACCGCGTCGAATTTAATGCTTCGAAAACTGAATGCTGTCTTGTATCGTTAAAGCGTAATATACCCCCGTTGCCACTATCTATGAGTGGCACTTGCATCAACGAAACTGAACATCTCGATATTCTCGGTATGTGCATCACGAACCACCTCTTGTGGAACGATCACATACGCGATGTTGCCAAAAATGCCGCAAGAAATAGCCAGTTGCATTCCTCCCCTTAAACAATTCAACCGTAATACTCGCACTTCTAGGAATGCCCATCAATTTACTCTCGAGCCCAACTTCGGTCGTACTGTGAAGTACAGAGATTCGTTTTTTAGCCGTACTACGCGAATGTGGAATTCCTTACCACGCTCTGTCTTTCCCAGTCATTGCAGTGTTCAAGAATTCAAAACCAATGTACACCGACACTTCCTTTCTAACCCCTCCTTTTTTTCCTAATGCTCACGCTGTGTCTCTGACATATTAAGGGTATACAAAAAACCTTTGAGTGTGTGCTAATTATAAAAAAAAAAAAAGTACAAACAAGCTAGAAAGACCTGTAACGTTGGTATCCGACGGAATAAATTTTCATATGACCATAAATTACCGCAAAAAAGTACTATTATGTCCCAAAGGTAGTACAAATTGTTGGTCATTTGTCAAAAACCTACGAAACACTACGAAATCCTCAGTTCCAACGCTCGTCTGCATTGACACTCCTGTTGTAAGCTCCATAGATAAAGCTCGATTTGTTTGCAGCAAAGTTTGCTGTTAATTCGACGCTACCAGAGAGTGACATGACTCCCCTGTACTTGAGAGCGTAAACGATTTTATGGGACGAATCTTCTTTCGCACTCGTGCAGTTGCTATAGTACTAAAAGATCTTGACATGCACAAATCCGCTGGTCCGGATAGTATCCCTCCTATTGTTTTGAAGAGGTGCGTAAGATTTTCCATGTTTCCTAATCTACTGGTCTCTTCCGTCTTCCCGAATGGATGGAAAACAGCATTTGTCCAGCCTGTCCCTAAAAAAGGCGATAACTCCTCCCCTTCTAACTATCGTCCAATTGCACTTACGTCCCTTTTTTCCAAGGTCATGGAAACGCTGATAAATTTTCAGATTAAGAAATATCTTGAGGAATCAAAAACCGTATAAAATTTAATGCTTCGTAAACTCAATGCTCTTTACTATCGCTTAAGCGTAACTCTCCCTCAATAGAACTTTCTACTTGCATCGAGAGACTGAACAGCTTTCACTTCTAGGTATGTGCATCACAGACCATCTTTTGTGGAGTGATCAGACAAGCTCGAGTACAATTCCCATATCTGGGCAGGTGCTCCATAAACCCACTTGTGTCTCCTGGACAGAATTCAAAAGAGAGCTCTAAAAATGATAGGCGACCATTGTCCGACATTTGTATCTCTCGAGCACGCCGCAATGTTACATGTCTATCATTATTTTACCGTTTACAGTGCTCTAGTGAATTAGCCAGTTGCATTCCTCGCCAAGTAAAGAAATTCTTTTTTTAGCAGCACTACATGAATGTAGAATGTTTTACCCTGCTCAATGTTACCCACTCATTGCAATGTGCAGACATTCAAACCCAATGTGCATCAGTTTCTCCTTTCAAATCCTATCTTACTTTCCTGATTGCTCGCACTGTGTTTAACATCATAGGGGTATTCATAACACCTTGAGTGCTCGTATAATATAAAAAAAACATTGTATAGCTAATGTATGCCCATTTAGAAGCTGCTGGAAATTTTGCTTCAAAAGATTTTTTTTTCTTGTGGTTTGTGACTACTTTACCTTCACTGAAAAGCCTGTCATTCGGAGCCCAGCAGTCATTCCGAGTCCCTTGAAGTTTAAGCTTTTCTTATGGATTCAAGTATGGCAAGTATAGAGCTCGGCTGTGAAAGACATAAACTGTGGTAAACGATTCGATCTTAATCTTAACCGGTCTTCACCTTAAAAAGGCGATGAGTTATTG
Organism: Chrysotoxum bicinctum; assembly: GCA_911387755.1. Taxonomy (NCBI): domain Eukaryota; kingdom Metazoa; phylum Arthropoda; class Insecta; order Diptera; family Syrphidae; genus Chrysotoxum; species Chrysotoxum bicinctum. The sequence continues at coordinate 84,172,336 of OU426989.1, read as the reverse complement.
GGGAATCCTTCTCGTCTTATTCCAAGTTTTCTATAAAACCTCAATCTAATCATACAAAAAACTGCATTTCATAAATTACCCAGTATCTTATATTTATGGATGTTGAGAAGAAATAAAACCTCGGTTTTTTCCACCTATCGTACTCTCTAACCGTTCTTTGCAAGTTTCTATAAAAGCAAACGAAACAACAAAAGCGCCAAATAGCTTAAAGCTGAATGTTAACATAAAAAAAAGGTAACAAAAGAAATCCAACCCGTTTGGCCATCTGACAATTTATGGCCAATTAAAACATAACCTAAAAACACGCATCCTCAAGAGTCCTTTTGAGTTTCCATCTTTCAAATAGACGGGCTCACCATATGTGCTCCTCATTGCAAATAGCCCGAAGGTGTTGCACTGCAGCAGCTTCTGTTCCTGCTGTTGCACCGTTCGAGCATGACAATTATTATCATTGTTCTGCTATGTCCTGTGGATTTAAATCCTGACACTCTACAACAACCAAAGAGTTAACCCCTGACGAATGTGCTACTATGCAGTGACAACAATGTTTGTTCAAGTCCTTAAGTCCTTCCTTTCTTGTTTATTTCTTTTTGTTAGCTCTACATAGTATACAATTTATGTTAACACAGGTAGGTAACGCAGTCTCAGCTACAGAAACAGTAGCACCAATCATGCAAAACCTACCACCCCTGCCACCTCCGCCGCCGCCAACATGTCGCACACACAAAATGAAATTGTGTCAAAACCTTTGTCAACACAATTCAAGCTGTCAGACAATTTTCTTAAAGTGCTTAGCAAACAATGCAGATGAATGTGACGAAATCGGAAAAGGAAAAGCGGCTTCAAGTAAGTGGTGCAACCTGATTGTTGTTTGGAATGTTGGACTTTTATTTTGTTGAAGATGAATTAGTTTTGGCTTGTTGTTAGCTTTATAATATGTGCTTTAGACCAATTTCAATCAAGCAGCAAACTCGTTGTGGCTCTAAGACTAATTTTAATTTTTTTTTCCAAATTTAAGACGACTTTTCAAAAATTCTGATAAATACGGAAATCTTCAAAATAAGAAAATACAAATATTATAGGGTTTCTGAGATTGCAATATGGTGTCACAAAATCTCAACATCAAACCAAACCAAACCAAAGTATTGGTCGAAAGGAATTCCTAACTATTTGGGCATAAGAGGTTGTCGAAGTGATTTTTAAGAATTTTGACTGTAAGCTCGCTGTTAACCTGTTAACGCTGTTAACAGTTTGCAAGCTTTTGGGCTTCCGATTCAAAATGTTCCTTGTTTTTGGTTTGACATATGTTTTTATAATAGGCGTTTTTCTTTTTTAGCCCCGAGCAGCGCACAGAGCGGGGCCTGAGCGCTTAGAGCTCGCTCCGAAGCGAGCGTGACCTGAGCGCTCTGAGCTAATTAAGAAACACATCTGAGCACTGAATTGTCATTGTATCATTTTTCAAATAAACCAAATGCCGAATTTATCTCCAGCGAAATTTCCTGGAACGCTATTTTTTCACTCCGGCGTCTATCCGCAACTTGTTCCTTTTTAATGATTCTGTCAAGAACAACATCATCTGTTTCGTCCACTTCACCCCTTCGAAAACAAAAAATATTATACTCTGCTCATAATTACATATATTTATTTTTCCTCATCTTCACTGGGAGAACAACCAGCTTCGCCCGCCATTTCCATTGTTTTGATTTTGTATTTCTTTTTTTCTTTTACTATCATCCCTTCCAAAAAAATTTAATGAAGTTAGCCGCGCTCAGCTTTTTGCTCCGTCTGCTCGGTCATTTATTATCGAGCTCATCGAGCGAGCCCCGTTCGAGCTCTGAGCTAAAAAAGAAATGCAAGTTGAGCGCTCAGGGCGCTCTGGGTTAAAAAAGTAACATAGTTCTTTTTTTGACAGTTCAGTGCCCCGCTCGGAGCTAAAAAAGAAAAACGCCTAATGTGTGCTGGCTGTAGTATAGAATTAATGGAAAGTTACAGTGTTGAATTTTCTAAACATCCTGAGAAAAGCAAAAGTTTTTTGCCTCCTTTTAAACACTCTTTATCAAACTATTGACTTTTTAATTTTATTTTTGACCTTTTACATATTTCCTGAAAAAAATTGGTTTGGAACAGAGAGTTTGACAGCTTCTTTTAAATTTGACATAGAAATGGAGGATCACTTGGATAGCAGGTTATTAATATTGAACTCATAGGTTTCAGCCATCGATTTATTCCACACATATTTTGTCAGTAGCTTAATCACGTGCATATTATCTATGTTCTTAGAAAACTTCTAGCACTATTTTTGCAATGATGGTCGGAGTACTTGAAGGAATCAACTAAGAAATCTTTCAATAAGGAAGCACCAATCGCCTGCAAAGTCAATAGTCGATTAAAGAACGATGTTTGCCTTTAATGTAGGTACATAAATGCACCTTGTTGGTCACATTGTGAAGTTCCATTTACATTTCATAAGTCCATTGAGGCCATGAAATCCAAGATTTTACGACCACAAGTGTTAATGGATGAATCCCCCGAATTTTGTTTAGTTCCTTATCTCATATTAGATTCACTTTCTAGATTACCAATCCTGCTGTTCAATTCACGTATCATACGAATTTATGTTTTGACTATGAGTAGTGTTAATTGCCTCTGCCAATTCATTAAGCTCATCATTCCATTTTTTGTAGTCACAGTTTATATAAGTCTTGAGCCCAAAGTATCAACCACCTAAAGCACGTCCAGATTTGTTTTCTTTTCAATAACTTACCCGTATCTTCTCAGACAGTCAGGCTGCTTTGAAATCCCTTGCATCAGTCTCTGTAAACTCCATTACAGCCCAAGACTGTCGTTCGTCTCTAATGGAGATGGCCAAACAGTTTAACATTCACCTATTCTGGGTGCCGGGTCACAGGGACATTCCGGGGAATTGCAAAGCCGACGAACTCGCCAGAATTGGAACGGAAGTGCCTATCTTACCCGAAAAGGAAAATATAGGTATGCCCATAGCTACAAGTAAACTTATGCTGAAACGAATCGCTCTGGAACAATCAAACACAAGATGGCTTAATACTACCACTTGTATGGCGACCAAACAAATCTGGCCTAAACTGGATCCGAAACGGTCAAAATGTCTTTTGTCCCTCAGTAGATCTCAGATCAGCTCCGTCATAGGTGTCATAACTGGACACTGTCTCATAGGTAGACACGCCGTACGACTCGGTGTGCTATCAAAGATTTTTGCAGGAGTTGCTTGGACGAGGAGGAAGAGGAGACAATCCCACACCTTCTTTGTACATGCCCTGCTCTCTCTTACAGACGCAAACTTCATCTAGGAGAATATTTCTATAATGAACCAAGCGATCTCATAAATAAAGACATTAAAAGTCTCCTTCGCTTCATCAGAAGCTCCAAATGGTTTTAACTAGTAGGAAACTTTTTTGTTCCCTATTAGATCGTGGTATCACAATGGACCTCTAATGGTCTAAGTGTGTCAGACGCTTTAATGACAGCCACTTTAACCTAACCTAATAACTTACCCGATTTATTAAGAAAGGAAACTCTAAAGATCCAGCTAACTATAAAGACAAGCTACATAGAACAACGTTTCGGTCAACGGTGGGTGTTACAGAGCCATGTTAACTGACTTTTGCGCACCAAATTCCCAAATCGTGTTTTCAGCCATCTTGGTGACGTCAATTGGCCGCCTCGGAGCTGTGATTTCATCCCTTTGGACTTTTTATTTTGTGGGTAACCGTGAAGAGCCGATATTATTCCAACAATCTGGAAACGATTCAAGCACTTAAAGCCAAAATCATCCAAAGCAATCCGTGAATTACAGCCTGAAACTATCAAAAAGGTCTTGGAAAATTGTAGTGACAGAATGCGCTACTGCGAAGCCAGGCGAGGCAGCCACTTGAACGACGTTGTGCTCTATAATTAATGGGAATGTGTTTGCTCTTACGAAGAAGGCCATAACACATGGACAAAATTTAATTTTGTTCATTTTATTGCATTTTTAAAAAGAAACTTGTATTTGGTCCACCCTATATATCGAAGACATCATTAACCATCTCTCATTTTGGGTTAAATCTCCCGAATCTATTCAGATGATGATCAATAGAGTTTCAAAATACTGCAATCTTTGGGATCTAGAGCTAAAAGTTTATGATATTCAAAAGTGGTGCAGGTAAAATGTCAAGCGCTGAGAAATGGGTATTTAAGAGAGAACCAATCCAAGTAGTTAAACAATACAAGTACCTATAAAGTATTTTCACCTCTAATTTGAATAAGGAAACTCATTTAACTTAAAAACTAGCCCAAGCTAATAGTGCAATATGCTCAAAATGGAGAAATTGTTTCCAAGTATTATCTCGAATAGTGCAACAAAATACCAAGTCTTTGAAACTGTAGCAAAATCCTTTTTATTTTATTGGTCCCAAGCATGTGGTCATTTATACTTTGATACGATGGAAAAACTGTTAAGATATTGCCTTCGAGGAACCTTTCTAATATTTGGATACCTATGTATGTATGCCCGTGACACACCTAGTGTAGACACTTATGTAAGTACATATACGAATGAACCACATGTCTGTAAGTTGCACCACGGTAATACCAGCCGAGCAATATGGTATCAGCGTGGTTTCAATACTAGGGTTTATTGCATATTCTTCTCCTTAGCGAAAACAGTGCCATTCTTTTAAAGTGGATAATAGTTTTGCTTAAACTTATTGTCATATTGATTTTATTATGATTTTTAAATATTTTCAAATTGTAATTTCAAAATGACAACGATTAAAAAAAAAACAAACAGTTCTTGGCAGCAATCAAATCGCCAAAATTTTAAATATTTATAGGACAAATATAGAGTGCGTAAGGGAGAATATAAAAAATTCTCATATTTATAAAAAAAATCAGCTGAGCTGGCACAGAATGGGAATATGAACACGATTAGCTCTCTAACTGTACTACGTTCTATAGTGTGTCATGTAGGATGGTATTGAGAATACTATGGTATTTATGCCATGATGGTACCTGAAGTGTTTCACGGGCTTTACCAAATTTTATATTGATGATCGAAAGAGTTATTTCCGCCTTATTTGTTCGAGCGGAGCGCTATGACTACCCTCTTCAACTGAACTAAGATTCAAGAACCGAATGGAAAGAAATATTGAACACCTTTGTTGGACATATAGACGACAAAATGCGATTTAAATGGAAAGAAGATGCAGAAGCATAAGAAATTTGCAGGACCCTGGAATTTAATTTGGGCTCTCATAACTATTTCAAGGACTATTGAAGGTTTGAATATTACAACAACAACTTGAATGAACTAGCACCAAGTGTATAGTGGTGCTTAGCCTTTTTACTTTCAAGTTTAATCGAAAAACTTTTTGGCCTTTGAGCCTACAGGCACAGTGTCTTTAGACTCCAATGCATTATGCATCGCTTTTTGATATTTAATGAAAGACCTTCTCGACATTAGCAAACTTTCTGCTGGATAAAAACATTTTAAAATTTATATATTTTTTTTTGGGATTCTGGATTTGGGATTATTCTACCTGAAATTTGAGATTTATGGACCTTAGATTTTTAGCCGCTTAATAGAATCAAGTATTGCATTGTCCTTTCTAAGTATTTGCGCATAGACACAGCATAATTTGCTTCTTCAGGCCCGCATCTGTCTCAATCAAGCCATTCTAGTTTAGTTTTCTTTTTTCTGCTCTAATAGCATTAGCGCATTATCTTCATATGATTTACCTCTCAGTAGGAAAGATTTTGAGATGGTAGAATTTCTTGCAGATCAAAGCCGATGTCCAGTCTTGCTTCTATTGGTTTATCCATTATTAATTGAAACTTATAGGCGAGAACTTCATGCACTTTTTCAGTTGGATCGAACCTACTGGAAATTTCCGGGTCCTGCTTAAAATTTGGCATTTTGACATTAAAATTCTAACACGTAGAACATATATTTCCAAATTTAACCTTAACTTCAGAATGAAATGCGATTTTATATATTTTCCAAGAATTCCGTGAAAGTTTGATAATGGATCCTTCTAACGAATACTACTTCTGGAAAACAATACTCGTCTGAAACGACGTAAGATTCAAAACCTGTGAATAAAATCAAAAGATAAAAAAATTATTGGAAACCCGAAACAGAAGGCTGACCTCTTCGAATATTTAATGCCATTCTAAGCAATTGTAGCTAAACAGAACTTAGAGAACAATGTTAATAGAAATGATGAATTGCTGAATATATGTATGTAAGTGATTACCGCGGTCAAAAAATGAAATATCATCAATTAAATGTCCACAGTGAATGTATGGTCGAGTGTTTATTTCGAAAGACGTACTGGAACTTCGGTATGACATCTCTTTCTCTGCAGAGAACGTTGAGTTTCTTCAATATTGACGCCTGTAGTATCTTGCTCATATAACCGAGAAGCGAAATTGGCCGATATCTTTCCACATTTGCACGGCTTGTCTTCTTCAGTACGAGGACAACTTTTGCTGTTTCCAGGCTGCAGGGAAATAGCTGTTGGTCAGAAAGTTTTAGAAGGTTAAAGTCAAGAAGAACAGCAAATTTGTTAACTTTGTAAGTGCGTAATTAGAAATCTTGTCGCTTCCTGCTGATTTTTGGGAGTTTCCGTCCGGTGATAATAATGTCAGCCACTTCTTAAGGAGATTTTATATCATCTCATCCTAAAAAATGATGATGTTTAACTGCCTGGTAAAAAATTTAGCTGATGCACTGAAGTTCTGAATATAGTCGCGGTATTTGTAACTTTTCCTGTTGAAAATCCTGTGGCAGATTCTTTGGAAGTTTTTGCAGAGTGTTTACCGGGATGCATATGTATATTGCTTCTATATACTGGGGCAAGTTTGTGTCCTTGTCTCTGCTGGTAGGGGGAGTTTTCTGACTATCTGAAGGGTTGTTGACCAATGTTTCATATCGATCAATTGTGTTATCGAACTCATTTTTGATTAGGTTGTTGACGCTAGAGACTTCTGGTAGGTGCTCTTCCACTTCTGAATAGAATCTTCTCGAGTTTAATTTGTCTTATCGGATTTGAAATTCGAAAATACGTCGTCGTTCAGTTGTAATTCTGTAATTCAATCTGATTCTCATCTCAACCGACAGCAAGAAGAAGTCTAAAAGAGACTGAGTTCTTGGAAATGTGGGCCTCTGTTGTGTTCATTGAAGTTCGGGATAGTTTTGCAGCCACTCCACAATTACTTTTCCTTGTGTAGACTACCTGCTTTTCAGCCAAAGTGGGGGCCGTGTATTGAAGTCACCTTCAAATACACAATACAATACGTTTGTTGGCTAACTAGATTGTTGATGACGTTGAGGTCGTGTATGATGTCATATCTTGTTGTATACTGAGACCAGCAGCAGTGTCTCAGTATCCGGCATATTGATGACAACGGCTGTTGTTTCTATGCAGCGAAGTCCAGGTATCTTTAGGTGCTCGCATCTGAGGTTTTTAGTGGATGGCAGTTCCTATACCTTCAGATATCTTGTCTTTTCTATAGAACAGTTTACCATAAGATGGTTTCTTGCTGTCATTTTTGTTTCCTTAAAAATGATAATTCCGAGTTTCTTTGATTTTAAAAAAAGGTTAAGTTTATATTGAACAAACAAGTTTAACCAATATAGCTGTTTTTTCTTTATCATTGAGACTAATGTTGTTGATTGGAATTATCTCCTTTTCCTTTTGGAGGAAAGAGATCTGTTTCAAGCAGTGTTTCAAAGATGTTAAAAGACTGTGATGGTCGGCTTCTGAATTGGTGGTTATACCGATGGCTTCTTTCCTGGCTTCTCTATAATGAGCCACCCAAAGATTGAGGCTGCTCCAGATGTGGTGGCAACGCTGGCGTATGATAAGCCAATCACAATCGCTTTTGTTGTTGATGTTACAGCAAAATTGTGAGTTTCACGCTTCTGGGTTGCTGTCTTCGTTTTTTTCGCCCAGTTTCTTCTTCTTTGCCTGACATCCACTGTAACTGAAAGGATTCGCCGTTTGTTAGCAGTTTACGCAGAAAATCATATCGTTTCTAACTTTGTTAGGGGACTTCGGCAGTTTTCTGAGATATGACCATCCTTACTTTTTACAAACAGTATTTTATGTCACAGTTGCTAGCAAACTTCAAACTTCTGGCAATTCTTACACTGCGCAATGATGGTGGTCTTAAAACTTTAAGAATGCACTTTTTGGTGCATAAGAAGTGTTCTTCTGAAATTATTCATATGTCCGATGTTTTGGAAACTTCAACCACGAAGCTGTTTTACTTCCGATCCGTTCTGGTCTTGCAGGGACTCACTGCTAGGACTGCGATGTCTTCTGCAATGAGCTTATTCTTGACTTAAGGATTTTTGTAAATGTGTTGAATTTTTTTTAAGAACCAACAATGTCTTATTGTCTTCTTTGGAGGTATGTATAGGTGTTGAATTCTGTGCAGATGAAGATTTCAGGAAATCTCGGATATTCTAGTGTTTCTCTTTTGTCTTTGTTGTGATGACCGAATTTTCATTATTGATACTGTGAACTTTGAATGCTACACCCTGTGTTCTAAGATATTTACTGACACGTTCAACTTGAATCACACGATTGGTGGCATAAGTGTGGAACAATATTTGACCACCGACTAAGACAAAACGTTACTATTAATAGCCGTGTTTTTTTGGAAAAGTTATCCGTAGTACAGTAGAATTTTATATGAATAACAAATACAATATCCGCAATAGGATCACTGCCGATAATCGAATAAAGATCAAATCTCTATCCGCAGCAGGATTTCACTTCTCCTTTTATCGGCAGTGATCCTACTGCGGATGTTGTATTTGTTATTCATATAAAATTCTACTGTACTACGGATAACTTTTCCAAAAAAACACGGCTAATGTCATCAACTTTTAAGTAGTTCTTGAAGAATTCTGGAAATTTATTTTTTCCAATCGTTCGCATGAAATTACAAACGTTATTCGAAGTCATTATAAGCGTTACAAAATTTCGCTTTCATACTTGTTGCAATATGTTGCTAATCAGCCTAATCCAAAGAGTGCTGATAGGACCAAAACTGCAAGGTCTAGGATCAGTTAAGAAGAACCCATTACGCCAAATCCTAATTTTAGATTCAGATACTTTTGATGGATTTGTCACTTAACAGTAAGAGGCAGTATCCATGCAAAAAAAAAAACATTTTTAGTTTTAGGTGACAGTTGCTGGAAACCAACCCAACACATCGGACTTGACAGTCCAACATACTAACCATTACGCCATTTCTAACGTATTTTTTCTTATTATATAATTACACACAATAAGAGATACCGAGGAAACGAAAACAACCTAGTTAGCTTGCCTGCTAATGTCGGACAGAATTGCGGGACCAACTTCTTTCTTATGTTCTATTTGATTAAAAAGTGGAGTGCAATTTGTTATCGAATGCAAAACATGCCTAAAGGACTTTGGAATTCTAACTTCAATCATGCTGTTCACTTAACATATGGTTTATAGTTTACCAGTATGCGGCTACCTATACCGATAAAATTTTGAAACATTTTCACATTGAAGGTACATTTGTCCATTTCCCGTCGGTAAAATGAATTCCTAAGACTCCATCTATACAAAACAAACCCCCACACCGAAATCATAAACCAAATTGTGGGCTGGCACGAGCAATTTTTGTGCTGTTTTTTTTTCAGCTACGCTTTACGTCTTCGTTCCCCGAAAATATCTAAGTCAACTCCTCTTCTACGTTTATGGTCGAATACAGCCACAATATTTAGCCACAACACATTGGTCGGATTTCGGGGTAATACATTCTGCAATTTTGCAACCCTTAAGTTTTAACCACTACCACATCACCACGATGGAGCCCACCGATTTTCCCACAGGAAAAACTTCAAAAGAGAGCAAAAGTGCAAAATATAAAAAAAAATTAACTCAAGAAAATCACTCCCGCCCCCTCGACCCACCGACCGACCGGTGAAGAAGACGACGACGTCGTGGTATATATTTTTAGATATTGGATGGTGGCTTTGGCTTTGAGTTGAGGTATTCACCGCTACCACTACCACTGTCAAACCCGCTATAGAGTCTTGAAAGATTTCCCAAACTCCTTCCTTGTGGCTCTCTCTCTTCGTGGTTATTCATTGGGGTTGATGATTGTGGGTTTACTGGGTCGGCTCGCGGGGGTTGTCGTGTTATGGAGGAAAAAAAACTCTTATTTTCTTTTTTCTCTCCATTTTCTTGAGTTTTTCTTTGGCCTCAATTTGGTGGTGTATAAGGTTTATGTACCAACATGTAACTGCGACCATTTACCGTTTGTGGAAAAATCTCTTAAGAAAAATTCAAGAAGACAGATGGAGATGGAGCTGGATGTGCCTGCGTGAGTGAGCGAGAGGCCGGGAAAACTGGTCGTTCTCTTGGAATTTTATTTGGGTCCCCCCAACTGATGATGGAACTGATAGGGCTTAGGTGGGTGGGGGTGTGTTTGACGTTAGAGAAAAATCCAAAGCAAAGACGAAGAAAAATAAGCGGGAAAAAAAGAGAAATCGGTCTTTGCTTGGTTGGTGTTGTTGTTTTGATGTTTATTTTTGTTCTCTTGCTTGCCTATGTCACTCATTTTCGTCGCCAAGTGCAAAGCAATGCGGCGGAAAGATTTGACAACGACGACAATGGATCCAACTCAGGAGTAGCAGCAAAGTCGTTATGAGTTTCTTTTTTGTTTTTGTGTGTTTTTTTTTTGTAATGAATATTTTTCTCTCTTTTAGAGGGTGGTACTGGTGGTGGTGGTGGTGAAAAAAGAATCACCACTCTTCCGAGGGGTGGCTGTATACCGTGATGTTTATGTATTTTATCTTTTTCCTCAAGATATTGGAAACAGCGGGAACGGAGAGTTCTGGTTTTTTTGCCTTATTCCTTCTCCAATTGGTGTGGGGGATGGAAGGAATTCCCATTTCTTGAGTTGGAAATATGAAGCGATTTTTGCGTGATACCATTAAAGGACACACACCAACAACAATGAGCAGAAACAGTTAAGAGAAAAAATAAGAAAAGAAAAGTTTTGGAAAAAATAATATGTATATATATGTACAGAGGTAGGTATAGGTGAACCAGTTATCCATGGGTTGGTTGTTGGTCGGTCGGTTGGTTGGTAGGTAGTACGGCCTTCCACATAAACCACTGCTACTGGTTCTCGCGGTAACGAAAACGACGAAGACACTCACTATAGGTATACCATGACAATATGGAAGCAGTGGTTGGGGAGGGAGCACAGAGCACAGCATCAGCTGGAGATGATGATGACGATGAAGACACCAACAACGACCATGACGATGATGATGATGATGATGACGAGTAGTGGTCGGGTTCATGGTTACCACAAAAAAATAGTTTAATATCGTTGCGTCGGTCGATTCGATCGGTTTTCGGGATTTTTTTGTGTGCGATACAAAAATTTAACGTCGCTTATACGGTCATCCAATACCTATATGGGGATTTATTGAAAAAAAAAAGTGTTTTTTGAAATTTCACGTCGAATATACAAAAATCGGTAGTTTCAAAAAATAAATTTAATTTGAGTTCAATTACCTGAAAGGATTGAAAAAAGTGAAAAAATTATCTTTACAACCTCGTGGTGGAAAACAACTCAAAAGTGAAAAACTGAATTTTTCAAATTTGGATAAAAATACCTATTTTAAGGATAAAAAAAGAATTTTGCACAAAAAACAAACGTTGCAGCAAAAAATCAAGTTTTTCTTACCCATATCAACAAGATCTCCAATTTTTCTACAGTCATGTCTCTCGAACTCGAACGATAACAGAAATGTTGCCCGTGTCAGGAAATACGCCGTCAAAGTGTTGGTTATTTTACTATTGGTTTTGTTTTTAAATTCTGTGTCAAAAGGTTAAAAAAGGATCATAGGTACCTAAGATTTGCCATTTTCTAAAAGAGCATATCTTTCTCAATTTGAATTCTGGATATTTATGACATGTATACAAAACTTAACTCAAGTTGACTTAAGATCTGGGAGCTTTTCGACACACAAGTCCTCAGTTTAGAATTTGCATAAGGGCTTATTTTACGCTCGAGTGTATAAATGTAAGGGTTCGTTAAAACTCCGAAATTCATGTTTCATTTCTTCATGAAAATACTGTCCGTTAGAAAGTTTTTCTACGATTTTTGGAGAATTACTGTTGCAAAATTTATCAAAAAAATATGCATTACCATTTCTTAGAAATGCGTGGATTTGAATTTAAATTTAAATTTTGGTGGTGCAACAGCTCGGAGTGAACCAGGACCTAGTGACTTATAACTCTCAACCATTCCTGGGTGCGTGTTACCAGTGACAGAGGGGACCTACAATTTTCTGCCGATTCCGAACGGCTAATAAGCAGCACTTTCGATGACAAGAGATACTCTTGGAGAATTTGTCAATTCCTCGCAAGAGGCAGTACACCATTATGCCACGGGGTACTACCTAGTGGATTTGAATTACAAATAGAATTAAGAAGATTCGCACGAATAAAATTCGCTTTTACGGAAACCACAATTTATGGAAGTAGATTTGGAGCAAAATTGACATAATTTGAACTTCGTTTTGCAAAACTTTTTATGTTTTTCGCAACTAAAAAACTGACTTCTACTAAAGTCAAAAATAAGCAAATATGTGAGGTCCTACAAGATGCTCTCAACCAACAAAGCGAATATCACATTTGATTCAAAGTATTTGCACAGAACATACATTTTCTAATACAGGGTGCGTCAAAATTTACTTTAGAATTTGAAATTGAGATAAAAACTTCAAAAAATGCTTCTATTGAATTATGAGGGTAAATATATATTTTGAAATAATCAACTTTATGTTTTGACCAAAAAGTGATGCACTGTGTAAAATTTGAGCTACTAAAATGAAATACATTCCTTTTTGACGAATTTATGTACATATGTATGTACATACATATGTGCAAAAATATGCATCGCCATCTTGGATTTTTCGTAAAAAAAAATGGTTATTGCAAAGTGGCGGATTTGTTTTATCATATCTCAAAATTGTATAGTATTTAAGTAAACACATTCTAAGGATATGAATTTTGGAGAGTTAGGGAGTCGGAACCGTCATATTCGATTTTCAAAAAAATCGGTTATCTGATCAGATTTTACTATCAAGTACACAATAATTTAAAGAAATATTTGGGTATTTTTAATTTTACAGTCCGAAACGGAAAATTAAAAAAAAAAGAAAACACGAAAACTACGATACTAACTTCATGCATATTTCTAGACTAGTTGACCAATCACATATTGGATGATAGTTCTTCAAACTTTCATGTTTTTCCTTGATATAACTTTTCTTTCTTTTAAATATCCCAAATGAAAAAATTATGGAAGTGTGAAATTCAAAGAATAACTGTCTGCCAATAAACATACGTAGAAAACCAATGGAAAAAAAGTGGAGACATTTTGCATGTAATAATTTTGGTTGATTCATAGGACATGTGTGGAAAACATCTTAAAAAAAAGCCTAGCTAGAAAATAGATTTTCCCAAAACATTAACAAAAATTTATGTAAAAGGATATATCTAACAGCGGTTTTTCAATATTCTTGATTATTAATTGGATTGATCCTCAAAAGTCCAAGTTCAACTACTTTTCGAGTTTAAATGGACAATGTTGAACACAATCAAAAATATGAGTTCAAACTCCAGAAGATAATATCTTTCAAATGTTATCCATTGCTTGCTTCGATCTGAAGTCCTCTTTCCAGATTATTTTTCATCACTTTTCTTAGAATTTCAGTTTTAAAGGCCCTCACTTTTTATCGGATATTGGAATTCAGCTTAAGCTGTTTGTTGATTCTTATTGGTATAGGTATCTATACTTTACATAAAATGCACGAAGGATCGCACGTACTTGCTCTCATGTAAAAGTACTCGTACTTCGGAATTAAGAGATTGTTTTAAATATTAGAGCTTAATGTTCAAATACATAAAATTGCCGTCTTATTTTTAGAAAATTATGAATTTATGCGAAAAAAGTTTAAAAATTGCTTAATTATTAAATTTATTTGTATAGGTAGATACCTATAAGAAATTTTTCGACGATATTAAATAATTTGGGGTGCCAATTTTAAGTATTTAATAATATAGATTTTAGGAAATCGTTTCAAAAACTAAAAAAGGAAATTGGATTTTTTGTTCTCAAAAACCCAAAAAATATTTTTTCAAATATATTTTCTATATACAATACTATTTTAAATTCAAAGAGCTTCTGCGCAAAAATGGTTGTCAAAATCATTAGAGCCGTTATGAGAAAGTCGAAAATAAAAAAAACACGATTTCATGACAAGTAGATACTGTTGATAACATTAAAAAAAAAATTTTTTTTTTACCAAAATTTAGTTTTTGTCATTAACACACTTTAACACACTTTTTTATCATCAAAATCGTAAGATCAGTTTTCGAGATGAAGAAGATTTTGCATAGCTGCTGTATGGCAGGTACCGCTAGTTTTCCCGGACCCACTTCGTGTTCTCTATTATCGAAACTTTGATCAAAATTTCCAGTTCGATATTTTTCCAAATGCAAAACTTGCTTCATAGTACATACCCTCGTTTTTTTTCTTTTTTTTTAAGATCAAAAATAGCGGTACCTACTGTACGAATTTTTTTCGAAATTTTATAAATACATTTTTTTCCCCAAAACTTTTCCACAGAATTCAAATAATTTACCTTAGTTAAAACTAGATTATTTTTTTTTTGATTTAACAAAAAAAAAATTTTTTAAACTCAATATTTCAAAAACCCCATGCTCGGTTTTTTTTTAGACCTGTCAAATAAAAGTTTCTTCATACAATCTATACAAGATGTGAGAAAAAAAAATTATTTAACCTCAAAATAACGGTAGGTACCCATGCAAAAGTTAAGAAATGGTTTTCGAAAATCGTTTTTTTCTCGAAAACGACTCGGAGATTGACTGATTGATTGATTATATTTTTTTATTTTGATTAATTCTTACGATCTATACTTAATTAAATAAAAAAATTTAAATTAAGATATTAATGACTGTACCTACCTCAGAACCATTTTTTCGAATTTTGAATTACTCATTATCGGGAGAACGGATTTTAATGACATTTTTTATAGAGAAGCTTCTAAAAAGTTTAAAAAACATTGCACTTCAAGACTTTAAGAAAAATATTTTTTGTATTTTTGAAAAAAAAAATCTAGAATTTTGATATTTTTTTTTCTTTCTACTAATTTTTACGATCTATCATTCAACAACAAAAATTTTGAAACTAAGATATTACTGACTGTACCTACTATAGAACCATTTTTCCGAATTTTGAATTTCTCATTATCGGCACAACGGATTATAATGAAAATTTTATAGAAAAGCCTCTAAAAAGTTTGGCTTAAAGTTGACGTACCAAGATATTTTCTTAAAAATATTTTAAAAATTAATAACATTTATTTTCAAAATTCTTAGTATTTTACATAACTGTCGTGCATTTTATTTTTATTTTAAGTTTGAACTTGAGAAATTTTTTTTTATTTTTCTCGTGTAATTTTTTCGATAAAGCTTTTGTGTAGTTCATGATTCTTTTGAAAATGCAGTCACATCACTGTAGATAGTTTTCTTTTTCTGTTTTATAAGAATTCTTAAATACTCACCATTTTTAAACAGGCATGAAGATATAGCTCTTAAAGAACACCTTAACAAAATCTTTTGCTGTTAAAGAGCTATTTTTAAGGATAAATAATCAAAGTGCATCTATGCTTTCTGACAGCTTTCAAACATGACAGGGCTTCAAGATTCGTTCACCAAAAGCGGCAATGTTACTTGGGTTCTCTATATAATTGTATACTAAAATCCGTTATGTCGATAATGAGAAATTCAAAATTCGAAAAAATTGTTCTGTGTGTAGATACAGTCAGAAATATCTTAATTTCAACGTTTTTTCTTAACATTATTGCTAAGCATTTGTATTGTTTCTACCGTTATTTTAAGATAATATAATTTTTTTCTTACATTTTGTTGATTGTATTAAAATAGTTTTAATTGTCAAGTTTGAAAAATTCGAGAATAGGGTTTTCGAAATATTGACTTTTGGAAAAAATTTTTTTTAAGGTTTAGCTTAATACAAATCGGTTGTACCTTTTTTGAGAAAATTAACACAAAAAATGCTTCTTGGGAACATTAAAAACAATTTTTCGCAAATGTGTTCATTTCTTCGCTTTTACACTGAAAATAAAATCTAGGTATATATGATAAAAATCTAGGTTGATTTGACAAAAATTTTGTCAATATACAAAAAGTTTTATCAAATTGACAAAAATTATAGAACTTTGTTGAGGTAACAAAAAATATTTTGTTGTATCCACAAAATTATTTTGTTATGCTAACAGATAAATTTGTTGATATAACAAAAATATTTTGTCAATATGACAAAATTTCGTAGAATTTACAAAATTAATGTGTCATATTAACAATTCTTTTGTTGTATTAACAATTTTTTTGTTAGTGTTAATGCTTTTTTATTATTGTCGGACTAACAAAATTTTTTGTTAAATTAACAAAATTGTTTTGTTAAATATACAAAATTGTTTTGTTAAATTAACAAAATTGCTTTGTTACATTAACAAAATATTTTGTTAAATTAACAAAAATTTCTTGTTATATTTTGTTAAATTAACAAAATATTTTGTCAATTCAACAAAATATTTTGTCAATTTTACAAATTTCTTTTGTTGAATCCACAAAAACAAAATTAATTTTGTCAAAATAGTTTTTTTTTTTTGGGATTTAAGTCCACAAAAATTGGCGTTTCGTCCCTACGATCTCACATGCAACCATCTGTGAGGGCATATGGGCAATACGTAATTTTTGTTAAGTTCAGTTAATCTTACATCGGTATTTTAACAAAACCCAAGTGTGAACTATATCATACACAAAAGAAATTTTTTGGTTTCCTTACAAAATAGTTTTATCTATCTGATAATATTCTTTTATCAATATTACAAAATAATTCAACCCCAAAACAAAATATTTGTCATTTTAACAAAAATGTTTTCATTTTTTGTTAAATTGACAAAAAAAAAATTAACAAAAATTTTGAGATATTGACAAACATTTACAAAACAGATTTTTTGTAGATACAACAAACATTTTGTTAACATCACAAAAAAGTTTGTCGATGTGACAAAAATCTCTGTTTTATTTTGATATATTAACAAAACTTAGTTTGTTAAACTGACAATATTATTTGTAGTGCATATTTTGTTAAATTGACAAAAAATCATGCTGGATTATAAAAATTTTGTGAAATCAACAAAATCATTCATTTTCATTTTTGACAAAAATTTTATTAAAAACGATAAAATTGTTTTGTTAAAGGTCAACAAAACGTTTTTGTCAATATTACCTAGGAATTTATTTTCAGTGTACTAAACGAAATTTTGTGTGTGTTTCTAAATCTGTATAACAGTTTTTAAGAAATTTTTTTTATAACATTCTGTAAAAATATTCGATGGCATGTATTTTGAGTCTTACAAAAAATTTTGGGGGGAAAATTTAAAAATGCTATCTACCAAGTTTTAAAAAAATCGGCAAGCCCGCTTGAAACTTAAACAGACAAATTTAACTTTGAAACCATGATTATGCCAACATCTAAGTTAGAAATAAAAGTTTAAGTCGTTAATACATATTTACACGTGGATTAGCACCACAGACAACACATGCAGGGAAGTTGCTTTACATAGTTGTATATTTTGTTCATATTATTTTTTTGCCTAAATTCGGACGTAACGTCAAGTATAGAGATTCTTTTTTAAATCGTATTACACGAATGTGGTACTCTTTACCCAACTCCGTTTTTCCTTGCCATTTCAATATCCAGACATTTAAGATAAATATACATCGATATTTTCTACCCATTTCTCCCCCTATTTCCTTAACGCCCGCACTGTCTTAAAACAATTTAAGGGTAGTCATAACATAACCCCTTGATTGCGCGTCAATCATTAACCGCACCAAACAGTCAGTTGCTTTGGATCAGAGAGATTATTCTTGGGTTTTCGGAGTCCAAGACGCAACTCTTTTTCTTTTGTTTTTGACAAATAAGCCCCATCACTCTGAATAATTTTTTGAAAAATATTATTTTCAACACATTTCAACACATATCTTCTTGGCCGTGGCGCGATGGATGTGTGCTCGCCTGTGAACCTCATGATCACAGGTTCGATCCCTGCCGTCGTCTATGTCTTTTTAATTCCATTAAAACCTTCTAAAATTCTCATCAATGGGTTGCTGGTTTACTCATTACATGTTGTTCAGGCATAACACTAACAACATGTAATTGAGTTAAACTAGTATCCCCAACAAGGATGAACACGAATAAAATAATGCGAATTATAAGCGACATTGAAATAAGACACGGCATTCTCCGCTTTAGTTCAGCCGCCATCCCTGGAGATAAAATATCTGAGACAACAACCTTCAGTCTCAGAACATCGTGCCACACATCTTTCCTATCCTTCTTTCTCTTCCGTAACTTTACGCCCGCGCTGTGTTGAAACATTTAAAGGGTAATCATTGCAATGACAGTTGAATGTTGACAGTTAAAAGAGGGAGCGAAAATAAAAATGACATCTCTTTTCAAAATGACTTTTCTATAAACTCCACATTAAATAATTCAATGAATGTGAACTAGAGCAAAAGAAAGTTTTTGACATTACAAAAATTTGCTCAAAGTTTTCTTTAATCCGAAAACCCTTTTAAAAATCGTATTAAATTTTACGAAAACACAAAACAGGCCTTTGAAAACAGCAGCTGTTTTTATCTTAACTAAATGCATCATGAAACTATAATTTTGGGTAAAAATGCAAATTAAAATTTTAATCATATACTTGTATAAATATTTAAAAATATTTATTTACTCTCATTGTACAAATAGAACGGATTCAAAAAAAAAAAAAAATAATATATTTATCCACTTCCTTTTGCGCTTAATAAACATAATGTTGCTGTTTGTTGTCAACTTTGCACGTTTGTGTGCGTTTCTCCTGAAGTTATTTTGGCCATATGTGCGGTTTTCACAGGCGATTGTAGTTCTTCACCACATACCGTTCCGTGTTTTTATTATTTTTCAGTTTATTGTAGGTATGTATATTTTTTGTTTTTTGTTCTTGTTGCTGTTTTGTATTGCTATATTGTACTAACGGCTGTTTCATCAGTGGCATTTCCACGCAGCCAATAACTGACATTTTCCGTCATTTTTATCCCACAGACAATGAGGTCGTCCGGATAACGCCCCCCACTCACATCTCTCTCAAACCAATTTGGCTACCTTGTTTGAGTTTCAGCCACTGACAATCGTGATGAGTTTTCATGTTTCATTCATTTGTGCGAGAACGCGGAAAATTTTTATCATAAAGTGTATAGGCAGATTTAAATGTTTTTGCACGCAGTTGTTTCGTTTGTTTTTTTTTTTTTGACTTTTCATTAAGTCGTGAACAGTCAGTGACAGTTGATATAGGGCCTTAAAGTATTTGGTTTTATTTCAAAAACTTGCCTCAACTATTCGCGTTGTGCAGAAGACCAGTCTGTACTCAAACAACGGATGGATTGTGTTCGTTTTATGTGTTCCTAATGACTTTGTTCTACAACAACTGTTCGCTAGATGGCGCTGCTTGACATGTGAAAATATGGGAAGATAAAGTGACTTAGGCAGCCAGTAACGAATTAGTATCCTTTATTTTTTGAATCACTGTCTTTCTTTGCGCATGAATTTATAAAGACAGCCGAACACAAAAACTACCCGGGTTTTTCGAATTTTTCATTGTAACGCTTACCATTTCCATCAAGTTGACAAGTGACATGAAATATTTTGGTAGTGTCTATTTTCTTCGTCTAAAAAAACCACTTAATACTGAATTTTCTTAAAATCAGATGCTAACACCAACGAAAATAGCAGAAAAACTAAGTTTTTTTTTGTTGGTATCTTCTTGTCAAATCGCATGCTTAATGGAATACTGACCTTACTCGAAAAAGACGATTTTTGGGAAATTGCAAAAAAAAGATCTTGCTATGAGGATTTGTTCTACTTTTTGACGGATAAACTTAAAACTAATAATTAATCATGAATACTGGTATTCTTAAAGTATGATAAACTATTCATGAGATCTGAGGCTTGCAAAAGCCTGTATCTGTACGTAACTCAATGTTGACCTATCTGCTAATGTTTCATTAAGCATGCAAAATGTTCAATTTTATTTGTCCCCGAAAGACAAGTAAGAAAGTTATTATAATGGAGCGCAAAAGTTCGTGAAAAACCAAGTCCTGGTAAGGGTGAGTTATATTCCCAACCATTTCTGAGGGCATGTTGTGAATCGGGAGTGTCCTAAAAATGCCTGCAAATTCAGAAGGGCTATTATTAATTTAGAAGACATTCAATCATGGGAAGAGAACTTGGAGAATTATTCAGTTTTCGACAGGAATTCTCTGCCAAATCCGATCAACTGATATGAGAAGCACTTTTTGACAAGTCCAATGAACTTACCATTACGCCACGAGGTACTATACAAATATGATCTCTAAGATCAATTATGGAAAATTGCAGATTTGTTGAAATGATTAAAGTTACAATATTTGTTAAATTCTCTCCTAAAATTTAGAGGTTCATTTAAGCCATAATTGACTCTAGGGCACCAGTTGTAAAAAATATCGTTATATCGCAGACGTTCATCTTGGACGGGTGTTCATGCTGAGTTTGCTTAGAATATAAGAGCAGTCAATAGATCCCGATAATAGAACATCACATTGTTAACCACCCCTCTATTTTCCATCGTCAATAGGTTAAGAAAATTTAGTTTACTTCCAAACGGAGTTAAATGTCGAGTTCGGTTCCATGGAAGATGTTGTAGAAAAAGATACCCATTATAACTTTTGAAGCCATAAAAAAATTTAAAATTATCAGAAAACATTTAGATCTTACGAGAATGGTATTAAAAGAATAGTTCCAATGTGACTGCCTTGGGGTACTCCAGATAATAAAAGGTTTTCAATTGGCGCGGGTAGACTTTGGTGACATTTGTCAAATCTGTTGTTTTATATTTAGTAAGTGATACCAAATCATCTTGGCAAGTTACACGATTGAACAGCACGTTCAAATGATAAGACTTTATTATTAAAATAGGTGTTCGTTAGTGTAAGCTATGAGCGAGTAGGCCCATTTCATGGTAGACCTGGTGGCCCTTTACAGTCGACTCTTCAAAGTTTGATAGCCAAATTTGAGACGACCGGTTCGGTTATCACCCAGCCAACATTCCTTCGTCAAAGAAACGTAAGATCGCCACGGTCCGTGAAAGTGTACCCGTGGTAGTCGATTTCTCGCCGTGAACAAAAACTCGGCCTTTCGTAGACTTCAACTTTGCGAATTTTGCGTCGGGACTGGAGCCTACACCCGTACAAGATCCAATTAACTTAGGAGCTCAAAGTTCATGACAATAGACAATGCCGTTTGTTCCTGATTGAACTTAGGGGAGTTTTGAAGAGGACTACAATATCGGCATAAAAATCAACTATAGAGACGAGGCGCATTTTGCACGAATGCATTTTTTTTTTATATTTTGCGCGCACTAGAGGGATTTTTGATTACCCTTAAAATGATTGATCACAGTGCGAGCGTTTAGGAAAGTGGGAGGTGATTTAAAAGGAGATACCGATGCACATTGGTTTTGAATGTCTGAATATCACAATGGGAAGGAAATATAGAGACGGGTAAGGCATTCCACATTCGTATAGTGCGGGTAAATAATGAATCTTTGAATTTAACAGTACTCCCGAAGTTGGGCTCAAGGGTAAGCTGATGAGCATTCCCCGAAGCGGGAGTGTTTCGTTTAAATTGTTTAAGGGGAGGAATGCAACTGGTTATTTCACTAGAACAATGTTTATAAAAATAACGGAAATATAATGAAAGACAAGAAACATTGCGGCGGTGCTCAAGAGGTTCAAATGTTTCTGTAGTCCTGTCACCTAGCACCGTATGTGGTCATTCCACACAAGGTGGTCTGTGATGCACATACCGAGAACTGAGAGCTGTTCGGTTTCCTCAATGCAAGGGCCACTCATGGATAGCGACATGGGGGGTAGATTCCGCTTTAACGACAGGCGACAGCATTGAGTTTTTGAAGCCTTAAATTCTACGCGATTTTTCGTTCCCCAACATTTTTTAACAAGCAAAATTGTCATATATGGGAGGACACCAAACCACACGAGGTTCACCAGGTGACAACGCATCTTTAAAAAGTTACAGTTTGGTCTGGATTTTGGCCCGGTGGAGTCATTGGTCCGATATTTTTCGAAAACGGTGTTGGTTATACAGTCACCGTCAATAAAAAGAGCTACAGAACTATGATAACTAAACTCTTATGGTTCAATTCGAACCATATGCATATAGAAAACATGTGGTTCCAGCAAAATGGCTCTACGTGCCTCACAGCGGTAGCCATGATTCACATTCTGAATAACTGATTTGAGGGTATGGTTATCATTCGCAGAGGTGACGTGAATTGGCCAACAAGATCATGGGATTTGAAATTGCTATAGACTTTTTCTTGCGGCGTTTCCTTAAGTCGCAGGTCTACGCGAATGAACCACATTCGATCAATGCCCTTAAAGTGAACATAACACTTTGAATATTAGAGTTTGTAGAGTAATGTAACTGCCTTCTATTATAGTAAACAGAAGATCGGTAATAAAAATACTGTGTTTTGTTTTGCACTTTTTGTGATATTTATTTAAAGGTTTCTTATGTGTCTTAGGGTTTTATTTAGCCAATGAACTCAAGGTCGTTACTTATTGTTTTAGTAGGTATATAATGCTAAACAAAGTTTCCTTATACAAAACGTCAAATATAAACGTCGGTCGGCTTAAGTTTGAATTCGAAAACCCATATTATCGCATAGAATCAAATGGTTTTTTTTTTTTAATTTTCATTTAACTTGACCTAATTCAGCAGGTTTGACTGTAAAATTAAATTCTCCAAAGTTATTATCATTATTCATTACAAATTTGATTTTAAATACCTAGATGTTTATTAAAATGAGCATAAGTTCTCCTATATCAACAACGTTTCCCAAAATCACAGCATGCCTCCTAAAATTCATAGAACAAAAAATCATAACGATGATGCTCTTTTATCTTATTTCTGCCAGAGCAATAATGAACAAAATTATTTTTAAAAGCTAAAAATTGACAAAAAAAATATCAAACATTTTATCACACATCACCATATCCTTAATTCATATAATCAACTGCCAGATTGTTTGGAGCTCTCTATTCTTGCGGAAATCGTTCAGCGCACAAAAAAAAACAAAGCTTCAAATAAAGGACCAGGACAATGACAACGACAACGACGAATATCCATATACAAACGAACAGGGGGAAAAAATTGTCCTTGTGAAAAAACACATTAGTCCCGCGATTTAATTCACATCTGTGGTGGCATTTTATATATTATAATTTTTTTTCTTCCGCCCTCCTCGGCCCATTTGGACCGTGTCGCATCGTACAAAGCTTCACATTGGCTGGAAAAGCGCGCGGAATTCTCTGAAAATAATTATTTAAATTTTCTATATCACTTTTAATTTTTTTTTTTAATTCTTCTTTTTTCTTCTGTTAATTCTCTATCGCACTTTGTCACATTTTATGACGACACACATATGGTCAGGAAAAAAATATAAAAAAAAAACAACCCAACTTGGGAGGTTCGCGAGCACTCTGGATGTTCTATGGCTCCACTTAAAAACCCACTGAAACCATCTTCTTTCGGGAGTTTAATGTTGGGTTGAGAGTATTTTTTAAATACTCTATGTTGTTTTGTTTGACCAACTCTGAGTTGATTTGCTTTTTGATTTTTTTGTCAGGTTGTTTGAAAATTACAGTATGGTTTAAGAAAATTCGGACATATTTCGGTTTCGAGGGATCTCTTTCGGAAATAAAATGGTATCATGTGGAATCGCTCAAAATACGAAACACTTAAGCAAATGTGGGTGATTTGACTTGACAGAATGCCCAAGAAATATTGGTTACTATATGGCAAGTTATACACTAATAGCCAACCACTAACACGAGATTTTGGGCAAACTCGAAATATTAAAAAAAAGAATAAACATTAATAAACATTTTAAAAATGAATGTTACTAGATGACCATAATTGCTTACTTAACCGGCTCCCAATCCAAGATGGTCTCTGTCTGAGACACGGCAGCTTTCCATCCTATGCGATACCAAGAACACTGCTTCCAGTCATCTAAGACAAGCACTCTGGTATCCGCGATGGCTTGGTCTTTAAACCTGAGGTTCGGTCTTCCTTGGCGTTGCGATTCAAAGACTTTCTTAGTTGGAGCATTGTTGTCTATTCGCTCAATGAGGCCGAGCCAATCTAGTCGACTTGTTTTGGCTCTCTGGACTACATGCACATCTTGGTAAAGTCAATAGAGCTCGCGGTTATATCTTCTCCTCCATTCGCCCTCCTCGCACACAGAACCAAATATCCTTTGCATAGTTTTGGATCGCTCGTTTGCTCTGATGTAAAAGTACTTTGGAATTTAAAAATAATGTTTAAATAAATATAAAACATGGATTTAATGATAAAAATCTTCAAATACATAAAATTGTAAAATACGCAAGCAAAGTTTAAAAATGGTTTTATTATAAAATTAATATTTTATGTAAGAAATTTCTTTAAAAATTCTCAAGAAAAAAATTTGGGATGCCAATTTTAAGTATTTCGTAATATAGATTTTAGGAAATAATTTCAAAAAATTATCTCTTACACGTTTTGAAGATATTTTTTTTTTTTTTCAAAAAACCCAAAATATGTTTTTTTTCGAATATTTTGTTTGACAAAAATGTAGATGCAGAGCCTTTTTTGAGATAAATAAGATTTTTCTTTACGGGTGTATGTACTGTTAGTTTTTGAGCTAAGACAAAAATTTCAATATCTCTTCTATAGGGAATCAACGAAGACCCTTAGGTTAGGTTAGGTTAGGTTGTTGGGCTGACAATTGATATCGTTATCGTCACACTTAGATCAATGTAGATCCATTGTGTTACCCGTGAGTGTAATCACTCTTTTCTGATTAAAACCTATGTGTTCTGTTAATCAATCAAGCCATTTTGAGGCATTGACGAAGTTCAATATGTGAATTCCTGAAATATTAGAAAGATCTTCCAGATTGTCAAAGAAGTAACTACCAAGCCATTTCCTTCTCTGGTGGCATAGTGAAGGGCAATGACAGAGAAAGTGTGATGTGTCTTCATGTACCTCTTCATCACCACAGCCTCTACATACATAGGTCATCTGCACTTAGTTTCATTTTAAATTTATGATATTTCAGTAAATTATGTCCGGTGATTATGCTCGAAGAGTGAGCGAAGGGACTTCTTACTAAGTTGCATAATTTTGTCAGTCCTCTGCTTGTTAAAGCAAGGCCATACTTTCCTAGTAGTGTCACAGGTGTCAAGTGGACTCCACCTTTCATTGGATTTCTTTAGGATTAAATCTGAAATTTTCTGTTTAATGTTGCAGAGAAATCGCCTTTATTGCCGCTTGGCTATCAATGTGAAAGGTGATATCTGCCCGTGGTATCGCCATCATTGACACCATCTAGCAGCTGTTGTCACTGCCAGGACCTCCGCTTGGAAGACACTACTGTAATCTGGGAGCCTAAGTGAGTTGTTTAGCTCAAGAGGTTCTGAGAAAAAGCCTGCACCAATACCTGTGTCCATTTTGGAGCCATCAGTATAGATTGCTTTCTAATTCACTGGTGTAGGGTTGGTTGTTCAGCCATTCTTCTCTGCTTGGAAAGGCAGTTTGGAATGGTTTATAAAAGTCAAGCTCGGGTGTTGTATAATCTGTAATGATGCTATCACCCAAGTATTTCTGAAGAATTTGAGCATGTCCTATTGCGCTGTTTTTAGAGGTGTTAGTCTGGCTTTGCCTTAAGGCGCTATATGTTGATTCTTGTACGAAAAGGTCATGGGGTTTCAGGTTGAGTATGGCCTCTAACCCTGCAGTTGGTGTGGATGTCATGGTACCCGTAATTCCTATACACGCAAGTCTCTGTACTTTTGTCAGAGTTTTTTAGGTTCGTGCTTTTTTCCGTTGCATTCCACCATACCAAATTACCATAGGTTAGTATTAGTTTGATTTTATCGCCAAATACATCCACCTAATAATTTTTGGGCTCGGTTCCCAGGATTTCCAAAAGATTCTGTTACAAGAGTAGAATGGAATCATTGCTTTTTTCGCTCTTTCCTTAGTGTTAAGACTCCAGTTTAATTTCCTATCTAGAATCACACCAAGATACCTTGCCTGATATGAAATCTTCTGAAGCTTGGTATTTTCCTTTTGTTTGTAAAAAGGACTAATTCTGTTTTTGTCGGGTTGACGGGCCGCACTTTCTAGTCCATCTACTAACCTTAGAAAGGGCGTATTCGATCTGTTCGCTGAAAGTGGATAAGAATTTACTTGTCACTAATAACGCAAGACCGTCAGTGTAGGCTACTACCTTTAATCCACAATGTTTCAGATTAAGAAGGATTGTGTTCATAACCAGCACCCAAAGGAGTGGTGAGAAAACTCCCCCCTGTGGGGTGCCCCTGGATGTGGATACTGTCATCTGTATCCCTGACAGTTCCGAGTTAATTTGCCTGTTCTTTAATATGCACATAACCCAACCTTTTATCAAATTATCGATTTAACTGTCTAATAGAGCTACCTCTACTGCTTTATTGTTCACTTTATTGAAAGCTCCTTTAATATCAAGAAACGCAGCAAGGGTATATTCTTTGTCGCTCAGTGTCTTCTCAGTTTCAGAGTGCCGCGAATATGTAGGTTTATCAGTCTTTCAAACGTTTTAAGAATAAACGATTTCAGACTGATTGGCCTGAAATCTTTTGCTTCTGTATGACTTGGCTTGCCAGCTTTTGGAATGAAAACCACCTTGACTTCGTGCCGTGATAAAGGAACATATCCCCATTTTAAACTATTAAGAAATATATTTTTCAGGAGCGGTATTATTTGCATTTTGCTTTTCTGTAGCATCATTGGGAAGATGCCATCAAGGCTAGGGGATTTATACGGAGAAAAGGAATGGATTGCCCATCTGATCTTTTCATCCGTTATAATATCCGATGGCACAATGTGTTCCGTGTAGGACTCTGTTTCCGGGTTGCTGTCATTTGACCCGCAACCCGGGAAGTGAGTATTTATCAGGTGCTCAAGAGTCTCATTGCCGGATTCGGTCCAGCACACAGTGGGCGTTATAAGGTATCCTATTGGGATTGAATTTTTGGAAAGAATTTTTCTTAGCCTAGCAGATTCGTTTGTCCCTTCGATTTCACTGCAAAAAGTTCTCCATGAGCTTCGTTTCGCTCGTTGCGTTTCTGCTTTAAATTTTCGCTGACCGGTTTTATATAGTTCCCAGTCATTCTCATTTTTAGTGTTTTTGGCGGCATTGAAAAGACTTCTCGTTGGTGGTTTCTTTTTTCCCTTCCCTATATGTTTTAGTGGACAACCTTTCTCAAAGGCGTTACTCAGAATCACCCTGAGTTCTTCAGATGCTTGATCAATATGTTTGGGTTCTTAAATCGCAGTGTTATTAAGGCGAAGATCAGCATTAGGCCAGGGAGCTATCGTAACGTAACGAAGGCCCTTTAAGTACCGACTTTGAAGAAAATACCTCCAATATTTTTATTTTATTTTTATCATTTGGTACTTTATAAAATCATTTATAAAATTTACAATTGTAATTTTTTAAATTTAGTTCAGTTAAACATGGCCGTCTGCATTTCTTTTTGTTTTATCAAAATTTAAATAAGAAATAAATAATATAATAAAAATAGTATAGGTACACGTATTTGTACAAATATATAAAAAAAGACAAAAGTGTTGATTTTCCATGTTGTACGTTAAAAATTTTCATTTATTATTCTTGGTCTATAATTATTGAGCCCTGTAAGAAGCAAGTTTCCCCCAATATTCACTGTCGTTCATTCATTCATGTTTAATTTCTTCAATATTTATTAAATTGAGTTCATAGTGATATCACCTTATTTCTTTAAATCGGATTACCATAGAAATTTGTGCAGCACTGAGGCCTAGGTTGACGAGTTTTCTATTTGTATTGCCTGTTTCACATAAAGACCGAACTTTCGGGTTATGTTACGCCACTCTGAAATATTATTTTCTGTAAGGTCTAGCAGGATGTTGTACTTAGCTGCGACTTGTAAAACATTGTTTTTGTTCTAAGTTCCATCCTGACGAGAACCTTGGTAAGTCGTGAATCGTCTGCCTCGTTAAGAATTTTGGGCACATAGTTCATGCTGAGTTGAAGTGTGAAAACATAAAGAGTTGACATTCCCCTTTCAATTATGAGCATATAATTGGGCGTGGTTTCTGGTAGCCGAAAATGTTTTTTCATAAAGAAACGTAACAATTTTCCTACATCTTCATGGTATTTACTTCTCCAGATTTGTCCACCATAGCACATTATGCACATTAATTGTGGATGGTAACCCAACCCTAGAATTCGATATAAGGTTTTTCCAAGTCGAGTTTATGGCTTTTTTCCAATCAGCAAGTTTCAATTTAAAATGTTGTTTGAAGGAAAGGTTAGGATTTCTTGTATCTCCCAGATACTCGTACTTATATGATTTGACGACTTCCAGATCCTCTCCACCATATTTCTATTTTTGAAATCCAGCTATTCGGCCTAATTTATTTATCATAAGCTGATGAGAGCTATGTGATTCTGATTACGAGATCATCCGCAAAAAGCAATGTGGTTATTTCCATATCTTCGACTGTGATTACTGCTGGTAGGTACTCGGAAATGTTGTCCAGAAATAGTGAAAAAATTAGCGGACTTAACAAGCACCCCTGTCTTACACCTATTTCTATTCCAAACCAGTCTGATAGTTCATTCCCATTCTATATTGCAGATTTTTTTGGCACTGTAGAGATTGATAAGGGCACTTAGAAACATAGTCGATACATCGATTTGGGAAATTTTGTAGAAAAGACAGTTTTTATTGATCGTATCAAATGCCCCACTAAAGTCCATGAAAAATGCATAAAATTTTTTTCCTTTGTTTAAGTATAGGTTTGCGCTATACTTGTTAGCTTAAATATTTGATCCCCAGTAGAATAGCCTTCTCGAAATCCCACCTGGAATTGGCTTAACTTTTTGTTTTCTTTAACCCATTTTGTTCGACGTGCGTTCGCTATGTTTCACATATATGGTTTTCTTGGACTCACAAATTGTTTTATAACGAAAATTTGCTTCTCTGTTTCCGTGTTCATTTCTCTAAACAAGTTGAGAGATCCAAGCGATTTTTTTCTAGCTTTGGAGCAGCCTTCATCAAACTAAGATTATTTTCTAACTAGTAGTTTCTAGTTGCTATTTTTTTGGTTCAGTTATGTGTTTGGGAATAAAAAAACATTATACCACTCAATTTCTAGCTTGGTGACACATTCATCTAAATAAATAAAAAAATAAATTTGGTGGTGCAACAGCTCGAAGGGAACCAGGACCTAGTGACTTACAACTCTCAACCATTCCTGTGTGCGTGTTACCAGGAATGAGGGGACCTAAAATTTTCTGGCGATTCCGAACGCCTAATGAGCAGCACTTTTCATATCAAGAACTACTCTTGGAAGATTAGTCAATTCCTCGCAAGAGGCTGAGGCAGCTGAGAAAGACACATTCATCTAGTTTGGTGATACTCATATAGATCCAGCTGTCATTCCAAATAAGTTTCGGTAATAACGAAAGAATTGTAACACAAGTGTTTGCTTTTGTTCCGCATTTGATAGTAAAGTTGAGTTGCTACTTCCAGTTTAGCCTGTAGATCGAGGTACAGACATATAGACAGACAGAGTTGCAGGACCTACTTTTATCGTGTTCCCTATCATCATAATATCAACTTTGATCAAAATCTCGAGTTATAGTATCTATATCGCAAGGAAAAATGTTAGGGTTGAAACGTAGGGAGGTAGATATTTCCCCGAGCATAAATGTTAATATTTATTGGGACTTTTGTAAGTTTTCAGACTCTTTTGAATATCACATAGAATTTTTAGAAGTTCTCACAGTTCAATATCTTACTTTGCACGTCACTACCACCCTACAATCTTCCCCAGCCAATTTGCACTCTGTATATCTATTTAGGTAAACCCATATCATCAAATGGTAAAATCGTACGAATACCGACACATTCCACTGTAACTTCGTTTTTTTTTATTAAAGCGATTTTACTTTTTTCAGTATTGTTACTGATTTGTTTGGTTGTATGGCATGTGTGGCCCACCACTGTATGGTCTGCGGCCCGAGAACACAAAAGCCACCAATGCTAAAACTTTGTGTGTGCTTAAAATTTCAGGATATCCCCACGTGGTATAGGGAGCATACAAGTGAGCCAGCGAGTGCCACCGGCCGGGCCGGTGAAATCATCATTTAATTTTTTGTTTGTATTTTTATTCGAATTATTATTTTTCCATTTAATATTATACAAATTGGGCTAAAAGAAAAAGCTACAAAAAAAAAATGAATTAATAAATGAAACCCAACTCACATACATTCGACCAGAGGAATAAAATTATATGTACAAAAAAAAAAAAAAAAACTGTGAACGGAATCAGAGAAAAAACCAACCAACCAACCAGCCGGCCTGTCACATATGGAAAGGACGTCCTGGAAAAAAGGACATTATTAACGGTGGAAATTATTATTCAGCGCGTTTATGAGATATATTGAGAAGTTTACCAAAACTCTTTTAATTTGTATCGGTTTATTCGAAAGTTGAAATTAAAAGCGACCGGACACGGTTAGTTTTGTTGTGGGAATATTTGGGATTTTATTTATGGGCCAAGCAATTTATAATTTTTTGATTAATTTGTTCAATTCTGAATGACCCATACGCACTTAAGATATTGAACATTCTTGAAAACAAGGCAGTTTCGTACTAATGTGGCCCGCGACTGAGCTGATCAATTTCAATAGGACTATCAACAGGTTTCTCCACCACGAGTTGCAAGGATTCTTTCCTTTTAACTTTGTTCAAATAATCTAATTTCAAAAATTTTACAGGAAGTTGAAAAATGTGTCAAAACTTGAAGTGTTAAATTCATTCACGAATTAAATTTAAATATTTAAGAAATCAAAAAAAAAAAAAATCAAGAATAAAAATACTTAAATAAAGTGATATGCATATTTCAAGTGAAGTTAGTTCAACAACGTCACAAACGCAACATGATGGAAGTCGTGCAAGCCGAAGCAGTGTTAACAATAACAACAATAATATTAACAGTAACAATAGTTCAAGCTCTAGAAATAACAATAATAGTGCATCTAGTAAAAAAAGTGTCGACAATAGCCCTTATTTGACGCCAGAGAATCTTATTGAACGAACTGTTGATGGGCTTCTGGCGGAGCATCCTGGAGAACTAGTCAAAACTGGATCGCCTCATGTTGTGAGTACAGTTTGTTATATTTTTTTTAAACTATGGCGCAAAATTTTACTTAAATTAGTACGACGATTAATTAGTAAGACGACGATTTTGCA
Source organism: Chrysotoxum bicinctum (assembly GCA_911387755.1). Classification (NCBI taxonomy): domain Eukaryota; kingdom Metazoa; phylum Arthropoda; class Insecta; order Diptera; family Syrphidae; genus Chrysotoxum; species Chrysotoxum bicinctum. The sequence goes on along the minus strand of OU426989.1, from coordinate 84,140,699 downwards.
AATCTTAATCGAACTTATCTTATCTTATCTTATCTTATACCTATTTTATTTTTACTTGCGACTTACTATAAGGCAAGTTATACATTGGTAAAAAAAATCGAACACGAGATTTTGATCAAAGTTGACATTACGATGATAGCGAAGACTAAAAAAGTGGGTCTCGCAATTTTGTCTGTCGGTTCGACTACAGCCTAAACGGCTCGGCCGATTTTCTTTATGCTTAGTAGATATCATTTTAAATTTTTTCCCCCCACACGTTTTTTTCTTTTTTTTTTAAGACCAAAAATAACGGTACCTACCTTCAAAAACTGTTCAACAGATTTAAAAATGCAAAAAATATCTTTTAGTTAAAGCTAGATAATGGTTGAAAAAAAAATTCCGCAAAACGGTGCAACCGATTTTGATCATATTTTTTGCTAAAGATCCCAAAAAACTTGAATAGAATTATGTATTTGTATTTTCAAAAAAAAAAAAATTTGTGGATTAAAAAAAAAAAAATAATTTTTTTTTTCAAAACTCAATATTTCGGAAACCCTATTCTAGATTTTTTTAAACTGGATAAATCAAAGTTTCTCAATATAATCTACAAGAAAAAAAAAATATTTTACCTAAAACTAAAGGTACCCACCATACAAATGTTAAAAAATGGTTTTCAAAAATCGTATTTTTCTCGAAAACGAAATTACTCATTATCGACATAACGGATCTTATTTATTTTTTTTATAGAGATGCTTCTTAAAAGTTTAAAAAACATTGCATTTCAAAACTTAAAAGAAAAATATTTTTTGAAAAATTATTTTTTTTTTGAAAATTCGATATTTCAAAAATGGCTTAATATTTTTTTTGGAAATTTAATTTTCGTACAATAATAAAAACTTAAAGTTGACGTACCAAATTTTCTTCTTAAAAATCTTTTAAAAATTTTGTATCTATATAAAAGCTATTTTTTTAAGAAACCACTACTTATAATTTTTGTTCTGGCATAAATTCATATTTGGATAGCATTCTGTTTTTGTCTCTACTAAAAGAATTTAAAAATTAATTTTATCCTTATGAACAGTTTTCTCTAATAACATTCGTTTTTAAAATTCCTAGTCTATTACATAGGGGCAAGTTCGTGCGACCCAGTCGTGCATTTTATTTTAGTATCGTGCTAACTGACTCTTTGACATTCACAAACATTAAAACAGGTCTGTTTACTTAGTTTTTTTGGATAAACTGACATTACCTTAGATATATGTTCAAAAGCAATTTATTAAAAAAATAGCCTTAGCACGATACTAGTTATAAAATGTTTAAAATTAAGAAAAAGTCAGTAATCTACTAAAAAGATAGCAAATTGTTAAGTAGTATCATACTAATTCCTTAATACTAAGCTGTTTAAAATTTTGCGCCTATGTTTAAGTTAATTTATAATTATTTAAAATGTCAAATATTTGCTCATAAAAAATCGCTTTCCCCATTTCAAATGGAACCAGCATATTTGTTGTGTGACCTCCCAATCTTCTGGTTGTGTTCGGACAGAAAAACAAATATTAGATAATTTAGTTTCGTTTGAATGCTTCTATTATTTGTTTTCTTATTTTTAGAGAGGTCTCATCATAACAAAACAAAAAAAAAAAAAATAAGATACTACTTTACATAGTCCTTTAACCTAGGACTAGTTTCTTTAAAAAACTGCTTCTGAACACACCTAAGACAATGATAATTTAAACTAAGCAAACACACTTTTTTGACATTTGTAAATGTCAATTGTCACATGAATTTAGTATCATACCAAAATATAATATACACATGGGAATTTTATCTTTAGTAAAATGTTAGAAAAAGCTAGATGCTAAATTCAATTAAAATTAGAAAAATAACCTTTTTAAAGTATCTAGTATCCAAAATTAGCAAACAATTCAAGGCATCAAAAATCTTTGGAAATGAAGTTTGATTTCGGCACCAGATAACGGGTGATTTTTTTGAGGTTAGGATTTTCATGCATTAGTATTTGACAGATCACGCGGGATTTCAGACATGGTGTCAAAGAGAAAGATGCTCAGTATGCTTTGACATTTCATCATGAATAGACTTACTAACGAGCAACGCTTGCAAATCATTGAATTTTATTACCAAAATCAGTGTTCGGTTCGAAATGTGTTTCGCGCTTTACGTCCGATTTATGGTCTACATAATCGAACAAGTGAGCAAACAATTAATGCGATTGTGACCAAGTTTCGCACTCAGTTTACTTTATTGGACATTAAACCAACCACACGAATGCGTACAGTGCGTACAGAAGAGAATATTGCGTCTGTTTCTGAGAGTGTTGCTGAAGACCGTGAAATGTCGATTCGTCGCCGTTCGCAGCAATTGGGTTTGTGTTATTCGACCACATGGAAGATTTTACGCAAAGATCTTGGTGTAAAACCGTATAAAATACAGCTCGTGCAAGAACTGAAGCCGAACGATCTGCCACAACGTCGAATTTTCAGTGAATGGGCCCTAGAAAAGTTGGCAGAAAATCCGCTTTTTTATCGACAAATTTTGTTCAGCGATGAGGCTCATTTCTGGTTGAATGGCTACGTAAATAAGCAAAATTGCCGCATTTGGAGTGAAGAGCAACCAGAAGCCGTTCAAGAACTGCCCATGCATCCCGAAAAATGCACTGTTTGGTGTGGTTTGTACGCTGGTGGAATCATTGGACCGTATTTTTTCAAAGATGTTGTTGGACGCAACGTTACGGTGAATGGCGATCGCTATCGTTCAATGCTAACAAACTTTTTGTTGCCAAAAATGGAAGAACTGAACTTGGTTGACATGTGGTTTCAACAAGATGGCGCTACATGCCACACAGCTCGCGATTCTATGGCCATTTTGAGGGAAAACTTCGGAGAACAATTCATCTCAAGGAATGGACCGGTAAGTTGGCCACCAAGATCATGCGATTTGACGCCTTTAGACTATTTTTTGTGGGGCTACGTCAAGTCTAAAGTCTACACAAATAAGCCAGCAACTATTCCAGCTTTGGAAGACAACATTTCCGAAGAAATTCGGGCTATTCCGGCCGAAATGCTCGAAAAAGTTACCCAAAATTGGACTTTCCGAATGGACCACCTAAGACGCAGCCGCGGTCAACATTTAAATGAAATTATCTTCAAAAAGTAAATGTCATGGACCAATCTAACGTTTCAAATAAAGAATCGATGAGATTTTGCAAATTTTATGCGTTTTTTTTTTAAAAAAAGTTCTCAAGCTCTTAAAAAATCACCCGTTACAAATGTAAATTTTGGTTGGATAATAAAAGGTGTTTCAGTTGGGGTGGGTAGAAATTCAGCTACTGATATCAAATTACGGTGGCAAGTACCATGATTGAACCCTCACGTATGAGGTAGGAAGGTAGGTAGAGATGGTAGTCGCCAGCCCTTGGGCCCGCGACTCAATTAGCGTTGGGGTGCGCCGTTTTGATACCATTTACTCGTGTAAACCTAATAAGGCTTTAGTACGGAAGAATATGGATTTTATATACTTTAGCGGAGCATTGCTAAAGCCATTTTGTCGCATTCAGAAAGATAATCAGATCTTCGATTTTCTTCTCCGAAAGTTCGATGGGGTCATTGAGGAAGGCTTTCCCAATGGAAGTCATCCTGTAATTTGCTAAGGTGGGGTAATCGCAAAGAAAATGAACCAAAGTTTCTTTTTCTTGTGGATCTCCACAACTACGGCAGTGTGGGTTGTAGGGGATGCCTAGCTTTCTTGCATGTTCACCTATGGGCCAGTGCCCGGTGCATATTGCTGTGATCCTGGCTATGTCGCGCCTGGGTCTGCATATTAGATCGTTGGAACGTGAGTTGTTGTAAGTAGGCCATATCTTTCTTGATATGACACAGACTGCTCCACCTACGGTTGGATTCATTGAGAAAAATCGAGAAGATTTTTCTCTTCATAGCACCAAGAGGAATATTTACGTTTTCCGCTAGTGAGCTATGTAAGGCCGAGCCTTGCCGAGCTAAAGCGTCAGCCTGTTCATTACCGTCTATGTCACTGTGACCTGGAACCCAAATGAGAGTGACCTGGAGGTCAATGTTCAGACTCGCCAGTTCATTGCTGGACAAGTACTGAGGTAGATGTAGATGATTTAATGGCCTTAATGGCCGCCTGGCTATCTGAGCAGATAGCTATATTTCTGAATTAGTTTTGGTTAGATTGGAGCAACTTGCATGCCTCCTTGATTGCTAGTATTTCAGCTTGAAATACACTCGCAAAATCTGGTAGTCTGAAGGACTTGGAGATGTTAAAGGACTCGGAAAAAATTCCTAAACCAAACCGCACTCCATCTTAGATCCATCAGTGAAGATTACCCTCACGTATGAACGATAAAACTTTATTTTCAAAATGAATGTTCATTAGTGCAAACGTTGGTAATTCACAATCAACTCTTTAACGTTTGGTTGCCGCGTACAAGAATTCAGCCTTTCGCAGACTACAAGTTGTCGAATTTTGCGTCGGGATTTGGGCCTACAACCATACAAAAACAATGATTGCAAATTGAAATGGCAAGAGAAAATAGTTCCGGGTAAATTATTTCATTAAAGTGTTGTGCGGCTAAAAAACTAATGTCTATATTTGACTGTATCATCAAAAATAGGATCGAGGGTGAACTGATGAGCATTCTTAGCAAAAACAGGTATCACGAGCAAACTGATTTAGGGGAAGAATGCAATTGGTTTCTTCGAGTGCACATTGCTTGTGAAAGAAGCGATAAAACAAGAAAATACATGAAAAATTCCGACGGTGTTTAAGAGATTTGAATGTTTCTATGATAGCTCTGTTTCTTATCAGTTCTGAATTCCGCCCTGTTCTGAATTTTATCCAAAGAGAAGAGGGAAATTTTGTCCTGCACCTGTCCAAAGATGTGGGTTATACTCGAGTTTTAGACGTATAAACGCCTTATAAATGGTACCCTAATTTGACGTTTTCATTAGATCACTGATGAGAATTACTCACTCGGTCACTGTAGCGGTAATTTGGCCCCAGGATTTTTGGCGGTCTCGAGAATGTGGTTATTCTAACGAAGATCGTCGTTGACTTACATACCGAGTACTGAGAGCTTTCGGTTTCTTCGATGCAAGTGCCATTCAAAGACAACGGCTTACATTTTGCTTCAACGACATTAGACAGCATTGAGTGTTCGAAGCATTGAACTCTACACGATTTTGTATACCCCATTTACTCGTAACAATGTTGTAAAAATCGGAGTTTAATAAGCTTATCATACGATACCGTTGTAATTCCACTTCCGAAGGAGATGGACGTGAATTTGAGAGCGAGTATTCGAAGCTGCGAGTAGAGTCATCGGCAAAACAATGAACTGAATTAGAAGTTTCAAACAAGAGATCATTTATAAAAATGAGGAAACAAAACGGAGCTTTGTTTTGTGAAGAGCATTCCAATACAAAATGTATTAGACTAAGAGCTCACAGCAATTTTTGGGTGTGATTGATAACAAAAAATAAATAGCATAATTAAATAGGCCTTTTATAGTTATTTACAAATGTGAAAGTCTTGCATACTCTAGTGGGAGCATCAATAATGCAGTTCTTTCCAAGTCCAAGCAATTGTGATAACAACTTTGCCAAAATGTAGAGTTAAGCCCCCTGATTGAAAATATCGAGGTCCAAGATGTTTTACTGACAGCCTTGTGTCTGCCAGACGCGAAAAGAATAGGCTACTTCTTGCACTAAGAAGTCCACCTTCAAAACGTCTTGAACCTCGATATTTGCAATCAGGGCACTTAGCTGTTCATTTTGAAGTTATGGCAAATTTTGTGTCCCATTTTTTTAGAATTTGGAAAGAACTGCATATTTGATGCACTATAATGCACTATTGCGCCCACTAGAGTATGCAAGACGTTCACATTCATAAATAACTATAAAAGGGCTATATAATTATGCTTATTATTTTTTGTTATCAATCACACCCAAAAATTGCTGTGGGCAATATCGGTCTATATTGAACGATCTAGAAGGCAATTTCTAATCCAAGGAATAAGGGTTTCGCTGATACCAAACGCAGACATTCAAATTCCTTAGAAATATCAAGCGCAATTATCTTACTTTTTCCAAAACAATGTAAAGATCTGTTCCACTCTTCGGTGAGATATGCCATCAGATCACCAGTGGAACGATTGCTGCGAAAGCCTTATTGCCGGTCATTAAGAAGTTTTCGATCTCCGAGATATTTCTTGAGCTGATAATTTATTAGCGATTCCATGACTTGCGAAGAACGGGCGTAAGTGCAATTGGTCGATAGGAGAAAGGGGAGGAAAGGTCGCCTTTCTTAGGAACAGGCTGGATAAATGCTGTTTTCCATCTTCTAGGGAAGATTCCAGAACAGTATAGTAACAGTAGAAGCGATAGAAAAGCTTACGCAATGGTTTTGCGAGCTATGAAGAACCTCTTCACAAGAATGGAGGGTATACCACCAGGACCAGCCGATTTGTTTTTATCATGATATCGAAGGGCTCTTGCAACTGTACGAGTGCGGAAATATACCTGTCTCATTGAATAATTTACGTTCTCAAGTACAGGAGAGGCAATGTTGCTATAAGGTAACGTAGAGCTAGCAGCAAAATAAGCTGAAAGTACATTTGCCTTGAATCCTTAAATCCTTAATCTGAATTACATCCCTCATATAACTGATCTTCGGCAGAATTGTGACTTGTGCAACAGAAGAGAATGTGAAGATGTTTACCACTTCATTGCTGTTTGCCCTTTATTTCAAGAAATACGGCGCTTTATTTCTAAGAAAGTTCTTTTTCACGCAATAGCTTGTATGAAATATTAAACGGTGGTCGTGGTTGGTCTAATTAACAAATTTTGCAAACATGCTTTAAATTATCGGGATAGTTTTTGAAATTTGTATTTTCTAAATATTTTTTCAAATTATTACTTTTTATGTGGAAAATCATTAAAATTGCAAAAACTTCAGGATTATCGCTCTCCCATTTATTAAATCTTAGCTTAAGCTATAACAGCCTTATTTACTAACTCGTTTTAGCGGTGGAGTAAAGTTACTTCGACTTTACAACGGCTCTAATCCTGAAAACCTTATTTACAAGTATAATGAAAATGCACGAGGAATAGCGGTGGAATAAGCTAAAACTGGGGCCGAATTACCGCTTCAGTGACGAGTGAGTAAGTCCCATCAGTGATCGAATGAAAATGTCAAATTGGAGTAATTTATTGCTCGATAACTGATGCGGTAATTTGGCCCCTGGTTCATAGGAGGTTTAAGGCCGTTTCAGTATCTAAATGTCATTTTGAGATGACATCTTGTGAAATTTACAAAAAGGAGTGTAAGCAATTTTTTTTTTCGTTTCTTACTAAGACAAAAAGGATAGATATTTTGCAGAAATTATTTATATTTTCCAAACGCTCTAACAGTTGTACGGTATTGGGAACGCAATGTGGTTTGGTTGGTACATTCATTTTATTATTGGATTTGAACTTTATACAATCCAATTTTAAATGTATCCAATTTCCAATATGCGTACAATGATAATAAAATGAATAATAATGGAAATCAGCTGGGGTTTTTGTTTGTGTATAATAACCAGAGTTTTAGATTGGTGACTTTTTTTCCCAGTATATTTGACATAAGGAAGGCGTGTTTGACGTGGCGTAAACTCGAAGTAAGTGCTTCGGCTCGGCTTAACTATTCCGAGGTTGAACCCAGTATTAGTGAAAAATAATAAATAAGGCTGTAAATATTCAATATCCTTAGTATCACTTTTCGTTTTTATTTTTAATTCTTTTTTTATTATTCTTTTTTTTAATTTTTATATTTACTTACTCATGAAATGTCATATCCGGCAGACGGCAGATTGCCATGTCCTTATTCTTAAGTTTAAATTTGTATCAATATAGAATCGAAAAAATAAAGAATTTTATCTATCTAACTATCTATCTACATTTGCCTTAGCTGAAAGTTCATGACCATAATACAACCCCGTACTTTTTCGAAAACGACGTATGTGAGGGGGTCACCTTCAGCGGCGAGCTACAGAACGATGATAACCAATTTATTATGGGCCAAAACAATTAACTGAATTCTTGGCAGTGGCGTATCCAGAAAAAAAATTTGGGGGCCACCTCACCACACCTTTGTTTTGTTTTTGGTTTTCACAATTGCCATTCACGTTCACGAAATCAAATTAAAAAAAATATGGAAAACAGGTTTTGGAGGGAAAAGTACGAGACATTTTTCTCTCTCTCCTCTTTGATCGAGAGTGAAGCGCAGTGCTGCCTGCTGCGGTGCTGTTGAAAGTACTATAGTAGCATTTTACTGCTCTCGGCAATTTCGTACTACCGTCTCCTCGTTTCACATTTCTTTTGTTTTTTTTGTTTTCTGTTGAATATTTAAAATGCTCATGTTTTTGTACCTTTGTTATGCTATGTTATTGTTTTAGTTAAAATCACGCATTGTATAAGTTTTGTGCTTATTTTCTTAAGACGCTTTATTAACAATAATTGTTATTTTGAATGCATAATTTTAATCTAAAGAATTCCGAACGATTTATCGAATTATGTGGTTTGACTCCAAAATCGGTCGATAAAAAAAAGTGCGAAAAAAAGTTAGCCCAACCCCCAACGTCAGCTAGGGTCTAACTCAAACAAACACAAACAACCGTTTCAGAACTTGGGAGGCTCGAGAATCTGAGCTCCCTCTAAATCTGTAACATTTACGAAAAAGTTTCAGCTAATCATGTACATTATGATGAAATCACCTAAATAAATATGATCTTTGAGGCTTGGGGGAGGGACCCAGGCCCCTTGGGTCCCCCTTCAACACGCCACTGATTTTCGGAACCGTTTTCGAGAAAAATACGATTTTCGAAAACCATTTTTTAACATTTGTATGGAGGGTACCGTTATTTTTAGGTAAAATATTTTTTTTTCTCTTATAGATTATTTTAAGAAACTTTTATTTATCAAGTTTTAAAAAAAATCGAGCATGGGGTTTTTGAAATATTGAGTTTTAAAAAAAAAATTTGATTTTTTTTTTAAATCAAAAAAAAATTTTTCTTGAAAAAATCAAAACAAAAAAAAAATGTCGGTACCAACCAAAAATAATAAATTTTTGGGAATATTTTTTAAACCAGTAGGTACCTAGGTTTAACTAATTGAAATTTTATGAATTTAAAAAAAAAAAATCTGTGGGACAGTTTTTGAAAAAAAAAAAAATATTTATAAAATTTCGAAAAAAAATTCGTATTGCAGGTACCGTTATTTTTGGTCTTAAAAAAAGAAAAAAACATGCGGGGGGAAAAATTAAAACCCATATCTACCAAGTTTGAAGAAAATCGGCCGAGCCGTTTAGCTGTAGTCGAACAGACAGACAAACAGAATTGCGAGACCCACTTTTTTAGTCTTCGATATCATCGTAATGTCAACTTTGATCAAAATCTCGAGTTCGATTTTTTTTTTACGAATGCATAACTTGCCTTATTCCATTTCAATATATCTACCCCGCTTTAATATATGTATAAGATATTTTAAAATCAGCATAAATGTCAGCTTCTAATAACATTTCAAATCTTTCAGGTTTGTACCGTGCTACCAACTCACTGGCGCTCCAACAAAACCTTACCAATAGCCTTCAAAGTTCTAGCACTAGGAGATGTAATGGATGGAACAATAGTGACGATACGTGCTGGTAACGATGAGAATTTCTGTGGTGAACTTCGAAATTGCACAGCAGTGATGAAAAATCAAGTAGCAAAATTTAATGATTTACGATTTGTTGGAAGAAGTGGTCGAGGTGAGTTTTAAAAGAAAATTTAATAAAAATCTATTTTTACGGTATTTCAAAAAAAAAAAAATAATAATAACAATCTACCCCATCTCTTAACTAAAATGTTTGCAATTGACGGTCTGGTGTTAACGAACCCTTAATTTAACCATGGCTACTTTTTTTTCTTAAGTGGATCATTGAGAATACAAAAAAAAAAAAAGAAGAAGAAAACCGTCAACCCCTGTGTATTAAAAAAAGGAACCAATTTATTTATTCTCCCCCATCCCGTTGTGGACGCAAATGATTGCTCATTTTCTCCGACTGATTCTGTGTCCTTTTCGTCTTTTTCAAAGTGTTTGTTCGGGAAATTAGGATTTTCTTCGTTTATTTTTTTTTTTGATTTAATTCAATCAGATTTCACTTTTTCTTTTACGTGTTTTTATTTCTTTTTTTTTCAATTTTTCCGCACAGGACACAAAAAAAATGTTTCAAATTGATTGTGAATAGTCGCAGGACGGTTGTGTGACGTCTTTCTGTCAATTTATCACGGCTGAAGTACGAAATCAAATGGTGGATGATGACAATGCCAAAAGAAATGGGGAGACCGTCAGATTTGTGTTTGTTTGTTTTTTTTTGTCCGAAATGTAAGGGAAAAGATTTGAGTTTTTCTCCGCTGCTGACTTCATAACAGCCATATCCTCCGCGGTAAACGGGATAATACTGAAGGATTTAAATTGAGCCTTCTTTAAATAACCGAACAAAACTCAGGAAAACAGAGAATGCCAAAAAAAGAATCTGAAGATGTTCCAAGCAAGGGTGTGTGAAAAGAAAAAAAAAATATTTTTTTTTTTTGATGTTGCTCGGCGCGAATAAAAATCTCCTCAACGACAACGGAAGTTATCCTTTTTGTTTTAACAAATTTACAAAAGGATTAGTTGGGTCGTTCCCGGCGTATACTATGTACACTTGGAGAGTCTTGGCTCATGTCACAAGCTTAAGTAGTCATTTTTAATAGAATCACTTGTTTTTAATACATTTTTATATTTGCGAGACGATTATAGCGGCGATGATTATAATGGCGATAATGCTTCCAGACTATACTGGGGATTAAGCTGGTTTATGGGTTCAAGGAAATGAGCAGAATGAAGAGCTACAGCTTAGTATGATGATTCAACCCTTCACGTTTATCTGATGGTGGAAGGAGGCAGAGAGAGTAAGTCCTGGCCATTTTCTGTCCAGCTAATTGGATTTAGTTCAGATATGACTCTCGTCATTTAACACTCAGTTTCTGGCAACACAATTAATACCTAGATCAAAACTTCCAAACATTTTTAAAGACAAAAGGCCAGGTCAAGATTGGTTGCAAGTGAAGAGTATTGCCTTAAACTTTCGTCAGATGTGCACCTTGACCATCAAGTTTGGAAAACTGATGACTGGAATACAGTGCACAATGATTAAGTACTGCAGGTTGAAAGCCGACAGATTTATTGTGTTTCGGCATATTTTTTTTTGTTATTACTTGGCAAATTTCAGATTTGAGTAAATTCTCAATAAAATTTGAAATTTTTTCAAATTTGTGTTTTAAAAAGGGTACATAGGGGTACAAAATTCTTAAAAGTTGTAAACAAATAGTTGATTACATCATATGGCATGGATTTTAAAATAATGAGAAAGTAGAATTTCGAAACGATTTAAAAAAACGTTTTCGAGATATGATTGTTTAAAATTTTTTTCTTAAGGGTTATTACTCTCCTTAAATTGTTTTAAGACAGTGCGAGCGTTTAGGAAATAAAGGGAGAATTGGGTAGGAGATAATGATCTACATCTGTCTTAAATCTCTGCATATTAAAATGGGTAGAAAAAACAGAGCTGGGTAAGGAATTCCACATTCGTGTCGTATGGTTAAAAAACGAAGATTTACATTTGGCAGTGCCTCCGAGGGTATATTGATGAGCATTCCAGGCAGAAGCGGTTACTACGTTAAAATTGTTTTAGGAGATTCAACAGAGTTTGAAGAAGTAGTTATAAAACAGTGGTAAGCAAGAAACATTTCGACTGTGTTCCAACGAAAAAATTGTGTCCGTAATCGATCTAGGTATCTTCTATCAGTTTTAAAGCTCTATCCTATATTCTGTCCAGTAGGTGCAGTGATGTCGCCGATTCAGGTAGCTCCAAAACATGCATTTTGAATGTATCAACTGCTTCTTTAGGTGTCGAAAAACCTCGTTTTATTTGTTTGATCTATGGGAATAACCAGAAATCATTATGAGTTCCAATTTGAAGTTTTAATTGCTCTAAATTCTAAAATATACTTGTTTGAGCTAAAGTGTGCGAGAAAAGGATTCACAATCAAAGGAACTGAGACGAACATCTGCCGCTCCTTCTTCTTTCTTATCGAACAGTAGTATACATAGCAGTACAAAAGAAACTTCAGCTTTCAACTAACCTTTCGAAGGGAACTTCGTCTACCTGTGAAGTTAGTTATCGGGGTTGTTCTTGATGAGCCTGTGTCAACATCGTCCTACATTCTTGGCTTTACCGAATCGCTTTGAAAAAGTCAACGAGAACTGGTCAACAGAAGGATGAAAGAACGTTACGATCTGTCATTTCGGGGGAATAGTTTCGTCGAAGGAAATAAGATGTGGCTCAAAAGGGAAATGTCCGAAGCTGCAACGAAACTGGGAAGGCCCGTACAAAGTAATTGTAAGTGAAGTTGTCTATCGCATACAAATGGAGAGATCCAACAAAATTATTACAACTGCGCACCGAGACCGACAGGCCCCTGTGGTTGACCGATATGCTTTGTCGGAACATAATAGATTTTTAAAAAATCATCTCTTTAAAGGATGGAGCTGCATTGACTGAACGCACCCTCTGGGATGCATCTAATAGTGCAATGTCAAAGAGAGTGGAATGGTTTCATTTCAGAGATGTGAAAGATTAAAATAGGAGTATTTTTAGAGGTTAGTTTGGGATAAAAAAAAGTTGAATTAAACAAGAGCAACGTTTCCTTTTATTGCTCCACAAATTTATTTAACATTGGTCAAATTATGCGGTATCCGCAACGCGAACAAATTTTCTAGACGGCTAAATGTTGATGAAATAATGAATGGATGCGTGTGGTGGAACTGGTGCCCAAGTGTTCTTCAATTTTACGGTATATCACATGAAACGAACGACATCGATTTTTTCTAATATAACAAATGACCTTCACGATATTCTTTCTGTATCAAATTGACCCCATAGAAACAAAAGATGGTACTTTACTACCAAAAGTCGAAGCAAGTTGATTGGCACACTTTTGTTTTTTAAATTTACGTCCCAAATCATTAAAAATTATTGTAAGAAAATAATACCGATTCACTTAAATTTCTTAACCAAGATGAATTTTGCAAATAACTGTAAATAGCACAAATAATATTCGTATTACATAAGTACGATAACCATTGAAAATGTCAAACTTCATGTTGACAGGGTGAAATTTGAGATGTTCACACTGGTGTTGCCATATCTCCAGACTTACGTAGCAACAAAGAAAGTAAGTCTTGAAAGTTTTTAACTAAGATATAGACATATATACTAAATGATATTTTAACTCATGTCCCTAGGATTATAACAAAACTATTTGCTGACTTCTTTCAAATTGACTCAACTGCGATAACTAAACTTTAACTGTAATATTTCCAACTATGATTAATTTGACGAAAAAGACTTTGATCTTTTGGAGCATTTTTCGTACTTTTTGAATAAAATAACTGAGCAGACAGAGTTAAATGCTTAAAACAAGCATTTGACAGATGGAAATAAAAAAAAAATTGTGACAGCTAAGTGTTCAGGTGTGTTTCAAGTGTGTTTCGGACTCTGTTCAGATCTCTATTCTGATCTAAAAAAGCAACACTTCTTTATAATTTATCTACAAAATTAAAAACAAATAGATTGTGTACTTTCTGACTTCAGTTTATTTTAGTTTTATTTAGTTTATTTATTTATTTGAAATTGTTACTAACACATTAAGATAAATCATATAAGGTAGTGAAAGCTTATGAATAAAAAATATATGATAACGTTTGTACGAGTATAAACATAATATTAAAGTGAGTTTAAGAATTGAAATAGCCAATAAAAAAAGTATAATAAAAAAAAAAAAAAAAAATAATAATATAAACATTTATGTACAAACAAAAAAGAAAAACAATTTAGGCAAAAAAGAAACTTTGGTGTATCTTATAAAGGGTTTTCCAATAAGAGGTGTTATTTTGAATAGCCCGCTATTTCGGTAGCTGTCACTTTTGAAGCTGTCATTTTTTGACATTTGACAAGAAGAAACTACGTTATTAATAAAAATGGAACGATACATGCTTCAACAACGCATTGAAATTATTAAAATTGGGTCCTTGAAATGCATGAAAATGAACCGGAATTTCATCGAAAAATCATCTTGACTGATGAGGCCCATTTCCACCTCGGAGGCTACGTCAACAAGCAAAACTGTCGCATCTGGGGCTCGGAAAACCCAAGAGTTATTGTTGAAAAGCCTCTCCATCCTCAACGCGTGACTGTTTGGTGCGGTTTATGGTCCCGCGGGGTCATTGGACCTTACTTTTTCGAAAATGAGGCTGGAGCAACAGTTACGGTCAATGGATTGCGCTATCGAGAGATGATTAATGATTTTTTATGGCCTGAATTGGATGGTATTGATCTGGACAACGTTTACTTTCAACAAGACGGCGCTACGTGCCACACAAGCAATGAAACCATCGATCTTTTACGGGAAAAGTTTCCGGACCGTGTTATCTCTCGAAGAGGTGATCACAATTGGCCACCGAGATCTGGTGATTTAACACCTTGCGACTTCTTCCTTTTGGGCCACGTGAAAGATAAGGTCTACGCCAACAGCCCAGCGTCGATTCAAGACCTCAAAGATGAAATTCGTGAGGCTATCGAGGACATAGGGCAGCCACTTTGCGATTTGGTTATGGAAAATTTCATGAAAAGGATATGGTCCTGTAAGCGTGGTCTTGGCGGCCATTTGGCTGATGTTGTGTTCCATTATTAACGGCATACCTTCCTCTTTATAATGAAATAAACATCCGATCATTTATCTCCAAAAATGCCATTTTTCTTTGAATATTAAAATAACACCTCTTATTGGAAAACCCTTTATATTGGTATAATAGAAAAAGAAGGAAGAAAAGAAAAAGGAAGAAATAGGGTATGAGAAGTGAGGAGTCTGTAAAAGATAAGTTAGTCGCTTTGATTAGAAATGAAATTATGTAAACTTTTTTAAAATTTGAAACATGGTCATATCTTTTTAATCCATAAATATATCGTATGATGCTATTAAAGGCTACTTTTAACTTGTTTTTGTTGTAGAAGTCACAATTGTGATAGATTTCACATCCGTTTGTTAAGACTGTTAAAACCAAAGACTTAGCAAGTAGAATTCTTGTTTTAATCGGCGTAAACCTCTGCGCTGTGCATAATGTTCTTAGGGTGCCATTATGCTTTTCCTAATAATGAATTTATATGGTCATTCCATGTAAGCGTCCTATTGAAAACCACACCAAGATTCCTAGAAGTGTTTACAAATTCTAATACAGTACCAGTTAGCATGATTGGCGGAAAATATAGCAAATTGAGTTCTTTTTTGGATATCACAAGGCAGTTGCATTTGTTTGGGTTAAGAGCCAAACCGTTATCAGCTGCCCAATTTGAGATCCGCTCGAGATCCTGATTGATAGCAAAAGCGCAGTTTTCGATAAGGCCCAGTGAACAACTTCTATAGATTTGTATATCGTCTGCATAAAAGTGCTTTGAGGCGTCGGGAATAAGAGAAGCAAGTTCGTTTATTTACAGCGAGAATAGCAGGGGGGATAAAATGGAACCTTGCGGAACACCATTAAGTATAGGTAGATACTCAGACAGACTATTATTTATACAAACGGCTTGTTTTCTATTGGTAAGATAAGAAAGAATAGTAATTTTATTGCATCCGAAGATACATTAAATTCCCAATGCAGCTTATTCATCAGCACCGCGTGGTTCACCATGTCAAAAGCTTTGAAGAAGTCTAGAAGTACTAAAAATGTTACGCTATCCTTATCCAATTCGGTCCTAATGTCTTCAATGACTTTAAGAAGTGCAGTTGTGCAGCTGTGTTGAGCGCGAAAGCCTGACTGGATTGGTACCAAATAATTGTTGCGGGTTACATAGCCATTCAGTTGTTTTTGCATAATGCGCTCACAAACTTTAGAAAGAAATGGAAGAATTGAGACTGGTCTAAACTCTTCACAAAGTGAGTTTTTGGAAATAGAAATTATTTTACCCATCTTCCATTTCTGAGGAAAAATTCCTGTTGTGATAACTGTATTGACAATATGTGTAAAGTAGGGTAAAATCATTGGCAAAATTGATTTCACAAATACAGGATTTACTTCATCTACTCCTTCAGCGGTGGATCTTATAGAAAGAAAACTTTCCCCAACATCTAGATTGCTCACTCCTGAAAAACTAAATGCAGAGTCGGTTAGAAGTAATGTCGAATCAGCAATAAGTGAATAATTCGGTTGAAATCTCATTGTTTGGAGTAGATAAAAATTTACGATTCAGTTCATTTATATCAATATTATTTTGAGAATCTTGTCGTTGCTTACCAATTCCAAGCTTTCGGAGATTTTCCCAGAGTTTTCGACTATCACTATTAACGTTTAGTCGGCTAGAGAAAAATTGTTCTTTAGCAGTTCTAATTTCTAGAACAACTCTATTACGAAGGGACTTATAAGCTTTCTTAAGTTCTTCCACCCGAAAAACTATCCAGCTTCTATAACTTCGATCTCTTTGGTTCATCAGTTGTTTGATTCGTTCACTAAACCAGGGCTTTGATACACATTTATATTTTTTTGTTTTCAAAAGCACGTGACAGTCAAACAGCATTTTTAAGTTATCATTTAGAAAATCTACTTGGTCATCTGGTGAAGGCATCAGATAAATATTATCCCAAAAAATCGAACGAATATGTTGTTGAAGTGCTGACATGTTAACGTTTTTATAATCCCTATATTTTATGTTATTATTGTCGGAACTAGTTTTAGTTCAAAAATCATATGTCTGAAAAATCAGGTTGTGAGGAGTTTAAAAAACTCTTACATGTCTGCTTTGGAAAATAAAGAAATTTTAAAGTTGATTCTAGAATACCACAGGGTAGTCACTTAAACACTGTTCTCTTAATTATATTTATTAAGGATCAAAAATCACAGCCTGTGTTTCGGTATTCAAATTGTCTCATTTATGTCAAATGATTATTTTGAAGGTGCAATTAAACGTTTTCAAACAAAAGCTAAAATAAAACAAAATGGATGCGGTAAACAAATTTAACTTAAATTCTAATTGACATCCTCTTTCAGGAACTAGTAATAATACTCGTAATTATCTATAATCTATCAGTCAAAAAAAAAAATATTTTGAAAAAAAAAGAAACCTATAATGAAACTCCGAAGTAACAGAAGAGAAATTCCGAATGTGTGAATTTATTTGAAAATAATCAGCCAATTTTTAGAAGATGAAGAATTCACCGAGCGTCAACAAAAAAGATATTGTGAGAAAGTGTGCATATGTAATCTCTTGAATATGTTGCGTTTCCAAATCACACCTAAACCTTAAACAAGAAATTATTTTTGTTTGTCTCTTTGATCATTTCGATTTCCATGCTGCACAGCTGGTTCATAGGTTATTTTTTGTATATGTGACTTTCACAAACTATATTATCAAGTACAGTGCAGCAAAATTGATATTTCGATTTTCGAACCAAAGACCTTTACTTTACGATTAAGAACATTAAGAAAATGCATTTTTGACGTAGAAGACGTTTTCAAAAACTACCAATCCGATTTTCAAAATTAAGAGATTAAAATCATAACTCCAACCTAAGGTTGTGAGGACTTTAAAAGCCTTAGTGAGGACCAGACGGAAATCCTGCTTTAGTTTTAAAAAATTGTTATATTATTCTTCGGCCCCAAAAGAAGTTCCGTTCCAGACATAGTTTGAACGAAGTATTTTTCCCAAAATTAAAAAAAAAAACTCATTCATTAATCTTGTTCAGGCCTCTGACATGTTTTGTTCTAGTCTTATTATATTTAAGCTTTCACATCTAGGTTTCATGTCATCTTTCGTTCAATGCGTCAGACCATATTTGAAGGGGAAAACTTGTCAAATTATTTTTAGAGAAATCACTTCTGTCTGATTCAATAAACGCGAACTCTGTTGTACCTCAAGGTAGTCACCTTGGCCTACTACTCTTTAAAGTTGTTTCGATTGTAATTTATTTACCATAATCAGAAACCAGTGGGGATTCTGCATCACTTTAAAATTACCTAAATATATTAAGACTACCTTAAAATTTAAGGAAAAATAACAAACCAAAAGTTACACCGCCAGAAGGCAATTGCAATGAACAATTTCTCTCTATTATTTCCAAATAAATTTACGGTTTAATGTATTTTCTAATAAGTAATTGATGAAGTTAATTTCCAAGAGAACCCTCGATGATGCCGGAAAAACCGTATCAAAGAAATAAAGATAACAAAAACAACAGAACAAAAAAAAAAATAATAATATATATTGTAGTATAAAAACCAAGAAAAATAAGCAAGCAAGAAAAGGAGCTCAGGATAAACATGGAACTTCCGTTTCCATAATTTATACAGGACGTTATAGGAAGCTAACAACGAGAAAAGCAAAGAACTCCAGGGGAGTGAGTTAGCGAACGGAACTTTGCGTTAAAAGAATAATGAAACAACAAAACATACGAAAAAAAAAACATTGAAGATCTACAGATGTATGTGTGTACTTTCAATCGAAACTCCATTACTCTCATGGAAGAAAACGGAATGTTGCATAAAGTGCGAGGGTGGTTTCCTGGCTTTTGATTCCGTTTTTTGTTTCTCGTTCGTATAAAAAATCTCTTTTTTCACATCTGCATTTGATATCAATTCAACCCAACCTCCATCCGCTGCCTATATACTCGTATAAGAATCCGATTGCCAAGGGCGAAAAATCACGTCATTATCGCAATTTTCCTTCTGTCATTTTTTTTTTTAAATATCTTTTTCTTGGAAGAGGTTAGAAGGATGGACCTTGCTACGCCACGTTGTTGGGCAGGTCTAGCTTCAAAACCAATAATCCAAAAAAAACAGCGGAAAAACAAAAAATCCAGGACACAGATAAATGACATTCCCAGATGGACGTGCAGATTTGTGCAGAGTAGACAGAATACCCAACAGAAAAAAAAAAAAATAAAACTGGATACAATTGGGGTGACAGAATCGTTTTCTTTGAGATTTTGCGGACAAGTGAAAAATGAGAAACAATTCGAAGGACATCGGAATTTTTGTCGAAGGTGTTGTACCTATATCACTGCATTGCTACAGGAAATTCCTCCCGATAAGATGGAAATCCCTGTACAATATTGGAGCATGTCCTCTATCAGAAACAGCTGCTGACTGTTTTTTTCCGAAGTGGGCAGAAATTCAATAATATTTTTTTAAGTTGCTGCAAAAACTAAACCTTGTACTGCGTTCGAAAAAATATTGTTGTCGTATATTGAGAGGTTGGGGGAATTTTGCTAGAATTTCGGCGAATTTTGTTTAAATGCTTTTAAAAAAATATGTGAGAAATTGGATCCATTCTATACCTTCAGCATATCATCTATGACTAGATTATCTAAAATTCATCACACTGAATTTAACTTTATGGGCCACATTTTTGCTCCTTATTAAGTTTTGCAGGTTGAACTTATAGCAGTTTATAGTATATTTTTTTTTTGTCAAGCTACATCATTCTGAATTCATTTACTAGTTCAATGTTTTACCCATTTTGAAACCACCTTTCATTTCTGCTAAAAAAATCATAACCTTTGATTTTGATATATTTTTACTACAAAATTCCACAATTTTTAATAATTATTCAGAGTATTTTAATAAGCTTAAGACTTTAAAATAAAATTATAAAAATACATATACCGCATCTCTCCATGTCACACCATGGACTCGCTTTGTGGATTCAAAATGATGATGCTTCCCAACTTCAACCTCGATATGGGCACTGTGGCTATAAATAACTGCCTGTAAGGTTCTAAGCCAAGTTTAGATAGCGATCTAACTTCTAACGAATTCGATGCGCTATCTGAATCCATATTAAGAATAATTGTTACCCATTTACCTCGAACTGAAATCGTTATAACGGGCTATTTCAATGTTCATAATTCTCCTTGGGTTCGACATTCGCTAGAAAACACCTGAAGTAGGTATGAAGAGATCTTTGCTGAGTTAAACCATTTAACTCAGCTTGTTAAGGAGCCAACTCGAATGCCTGTGATTCGGCAAATACGGTTGATCTGTTCCTCACCTCTGGGCTCTTCGGGCCACTGCATCATATCAGAACATTTCTGATGCTCCAAGAGTTAGACAAAGAAAAAATTCCAAAGAGAACCGTTTGCAAATATGAGAAAGCCAACTAGGACGGACTAAATAACTTTTAACAGGACAAAAAGACTTAGTTCCAAAGAGAATACTTGGAACGACTATGGCTGTAAAGAGATTATCAGATTGAGAGAGTTAATCTTCCGATGCTACAAAACAAACCCCAGTATTACCCAAATTACCGGCAATCGAAGAATACCTGCAATGTTCATATTCGAAGAAAAAAGTTTTTACATTACAATAACACTGCTTTTGTCAGTTCGCAAGAAAAAGCAAATTTTCATGCAACGCCGTTTACTGATAATAAGACTTTGCAAATGGTAAAGGTCCCCAAAGATCTTGAACTTTATAAATCTGCTGGACCTGATCGTATATCTCCTTTAGTTCTAAAGAGGTGTTGATACACGCTAGCAAAACCATTTCATAAGCTTTTCTATCTGTTATACTCCTTGGGTACGTTCCCGCGTAGATGAAAAACGGTATTTGTTCAGCCGGTCCTCTCCCTTCAATTCCCAGCCAATAGCACTAACATTCCTTCTTCCCAAGGTCATGAAAATGCTGATCAACAATCAGCTCAAAAAATATACTAGTGGTTTGTTGCGGTATATCCCACTGAAAAGTGGAACCAATCTTTACATCATTTTGGAGAAACAAAGGTAATTGCACTTGATGAAGTTTGACACGAAGCACTTTTATCGAAAATGCATGCATTTGATATCGATTATTTTCTCCTTCGTTGGATTAGAAATTACCTTTCTGACAGTTAAATTCGTGTTGTCTTAGACGGTTTAGAGTTTGATAATCAAAAAAATAAATACTGGTGTGCCCAAGCCTCTGTTGACGTCCTTCCTTATGTTCATCAATGATCTTTTTGTTAAGACTTCTAATCCACTTCATTGTTTCGCTGACGACAGCACCATCAGCTTTTCATATTTCTTTCAGACTGTGCTTCGGCTGTGGAATGGAAACGGCAGCGTATGATCATTAGGTTCTGATCTTGACAGCATAATACAATGGGCTACTAAAAACCGCGTGGAATTGAATGCTTCGACAAAACAAAGCTATCTTCTTTGGGCTAAGCAAAATATACCACCCATGCCATTATCATGAATTATGCCTAGGTTTTCTTCAAGGACGCAAGAAATTTGTTTCCCCTTCTGATGTAGATGGTAGCCAGATCTACAAGGCATATATCCACCCAAAACTTGAGTGTAAGTCTTGACTTCTTGTTTGCAGTTTGTATATTTTTTCGGATTGTAATAGCCCTCAAACAATTCTAGCTGGGAATGCTCATCATCATCAGTTTACCCGCAAGCCTTACTTCGGACGTATTGTTAAATATAGAGGCTCTTTCCTTAGAATGTGGAATACTTTGCCCTCTCGATTTGTCCCCCTCATTGTGATACACAATTTTTCAAAACCAATGTGAATCGACATCTCCTATTAAATCTATTAAATACTTTCCACTTTACCTTAACGCTCGCACTGTGTTACATGACAAAAATATAAGGGTAGTCATTATAGGTACCTAGACTGTATGTAAATTATAAAAAAAAATTATATCAAAACCAGCAACTTTGATATCATTTGGTAATACGTCAACTATATTCACCCCTATTACAGAATTCGGCGAATGAGCTAAGTTTCAATTGATTTCCAAACTTTTGCTATTACTGAATCCGGTGAAAGAAAGTTGAACGAATGTCGGTAACATGCCCTGTACCACCGACATTCTGTTCAACTTATCTGATATTACTAAAATCGCAATCCATTCGCACTCCATACAATTTCTAATTTATCATTTTACACATTCGCGCCAATTTCAATACGAATCAAAAGTGAATTTTTGATGAAACGCAAAAAAAAAAAAAAAAAAAAAAAAAATAAACAATGGAAAGCACAAAAATGTATGTCAAAATTTATCGTAATGAATGTTTAAGTGTTTACTTAACAAATTTTAATACAAAACGAACAACTAATCGAAAACAATTTTGAGAAATGGTGAAAACGATGAATACGCAACCGGACATAGCCATAAATCTAACAAAAAAGTCTCCTGAGCAATAAGAGTTTTGCGGGCGACTTCACAATGCGCTGAATGGCATGGGTTCACCATTTAAGGAGATTTCTGAATATAGAAAAGTTAACTACAAATTTATATGTTTTAAGTTTTCGTTGCTGTTAAAGTTGCTGTTGAAGTTGCTGTGTAAATCTGTTTCTCGCATTACACTATTCCGTAAATAAATCTACGAAGTAGAGTAGAGACACTGAAAGCGCTGACAACTGAGACCATCGGCTTAGACATTGCAACAGAGAGAGACATACATAATATATAAAGAAAGAACAACAGAAGAAACACATGTCAACAGCACACGGTCCTCTATCCATGTACTAACCACGCACAATGATGCTTGATTTCGTTGACCGATGGGAAGCGATGCTTTCATCAAATCCTAGGCCGTTCACTAAATAATGTCTGTAACTGGCAGTGTCGATAGGAAAGTTCATAAATGATAAGGTAATATTAAGAATCGACAATGTAGTTTATCCGGCGAATTTCGTAATAAGTTTTACAGCGGATGCGAAAGGTCAATAGATCCAGTTGACTCATCGGAGTAAAATTCTTCGAATTCCGTAATCGACATGATTATTGATGAATAGTGCGAACAGCAATGGTAATAAAAGACATCATTGACGCACTCCAATTTTAGTTTCTGTATGACATTTTTGATCTTTGATGTTAAGCCCAGTTGACTTGATTTATAGAACAATGCCCTTCGAATAATACTATTAAAATCAGCTTTAAGGTTAATGCATATTGCATACCACTTTTTCCGATTTTCAGGGTAACAGTCTACAATATTTTGAATGGTAAGAATGTGATTTATCGTTGAATAGATCGTATTTTTCTCGAACTATTATTTAGCATAGAACCATTTTTTCGTCTTTCGAATTTCTCATTATCGGCATAATAGATTTTAATAAAAATTTTGTACCTATAGTGAAGTTCTTAAAGTTTGAAAGACATTGCATTTAACAAAAAAATTAATTTAAAAAAATCTCAAAGTCGGGTTAATATTTTTTGTTTTTACATTTAATTTGCATTCGTACAGTCATACAAATTTAAAGTTAGCGTTCCAAAATGTTTTCTTAAAAATATTTTAATTTTTTTTTTGTGTAGGTAAAAACTTATTAAAAAAAAAAACCGCCAAAAAGATTAATAATTTTTTTGTCCAGAAACGTCTATTTGCTTTAGAAATCACATAGCATCCTATTTTAAGCTGCAACTACTAATAACTAATGCTAGTCGCGCACTGGCAACTGTGATCGAAATCAAATAGTTTAATCACCAGTTGAAAGAGAACCGCGCACTGGCAACTCTACTCTTTACTCACGCTCACACTCTTTTCTCTCTTGCGCTTATAGAAAACAGCTCAACTGTTGTGAAGGCAATCGGTTAGTTTGTGTCAAAACACCAACTTTTTAGTTGCTCTAATCGAGTTGCTCTAAGTGCGCGCTGCGCGGTGTCCCATATAAGCACATATGTTTCATCTTAGCAACCAAGCAGTTGCGAAACTAAAAATTTAATGTGCGCGCCTGGCCTAAAGGAGTTTTTTTAGTCTTTAAATACTGAAATTTATGGTTAGAAACATTTTTCTGTAGTAGTATTCATGTTTACTTGCGACTTATAGGTACTATAAGGCAAGTTATGCATTCGTAAAAAAATCGAACTCGAGATTTCGATCAAAGTTGACATTACGATGATAGCGAAGACTAAAAAAGTGGGTCTCGCAATTCTGTCTGTCTGCCTGTCTGTCTGTCTGTTCGACTACAGGCTAAACGGCTCGGCCCATTTTCTTTAAACTTGGTGAATATCATTTTTAATTTTTTCCCTCCATACGATTTTTTTTCGAAATTTTATAAACATTTTTTTTTCTCAAAAACTGTTCGATAGATTTTAAAAATAAAAATGCAAAAAAAATTAATTTAATTAAACCTAGGTATTGGTTGAAAAATTTTTTCCGAAAAATGGTTATTGAGGGTACCCCCCATGGAACCATTTTTTTGGTTTTTGATTTTCTCAAAAACGGTGCAACCGATTTTGATCATTTTTTTTTGCCAAAGCTCCCCAAAAATATAAATAGAATTGTCTACTCAAATTTTCAAAAAAAAATTTTTTGGATTTATAAAAAAAACTTCAAAATTTTTTTTTCAAACCTCAATATTTCGAAAACCATGCTAGATTTTTTTTAAACTTGATAAATAAAAGTTTCTCAATACAATCTACAAGATGCGAGAAAAAAAAATTATTTTACCTAAAAATAAAGGTACCTACCATACAAATGCTAAAATATTTAAAAAGATGGTTTTCAAAAATCGTATTTTTCTCGAAAACGGCGCCTAGAATTTTGATAAAATTTTTTTCCTTTCAATTAATTTTTACGATCTTTAATTTAATAAAAAAAATTTTGAAATTAAGATATTATAGCTTGTACCTACCATAGAACCATTTTTTCGAATTTTGAATTTCTCATTATCCACATAACGGATCTTAATGAAAATTTTTATAGAGAAGCTTCTAAAAAGTCTAAAACACATTGGCGCAAAATTTTAAACATTTAAAACCCACTCTAAATCAATTTTAGAATGGGAGTCGACTCTAAATATTAAGTATAAAATGAGAACTGACTTTTTGTTAATTTTAAAGGACATAAACTATACTTTAACGTTAAAGAGCTCGTCTTACTTTAACAGCCACAAATAGCTAGTTTATCTTTTAAAAGTATACTTTATCCATATTGACAATGTACATTTCATACCAAAGCAAATGGAAGGAAAAATGTTTACTGATGTTTTATTAGATTTTTTAAAGATGTTCTTTGTAAATAGACTGAATCACTGAATATTATAAATTCAAAACAATCGTACGAAAGTGCTCTACAATTAAAAAATCTGTAGATACAAATGTAAATATCTTATGTATGCACGCGCGCCGCCGAGACGAGTATATAGCTAAATGAATCTGCACCTTACAACACCAAATTGAGTTTTTTATGCTGTGAATTTGCGATTTATACTTTATTTTCATCTAAAATAATGTAAATAACTTATAAACAATCAAAATCTGTACCGATGTAGTATATTAAATGAACTTTTTTCGGCGAAAAATTATTTGGTTTGAAGTTGTCTGTTCTTTTTACTTTTTTTTTGTGTTTTTGTAGTTGTGTGAGTTATGCATCTGTCAAATTAAGGGTTGTTCAACGCAAATTTGCTTAGGTTCTGTTGTAAAACCCACATTAGTTAGAAGAGTTGTCTAACGTGATTAAAATTATGAAAAACTTAGACAAAGTCTCTAAGCTAAACGACTGCGTTAAGTAGAGCCGGTTTAATTGCTTAAACGAGAACTCTTTAAAATTTTGCGCCATTGCATTTCAAAACTTTAAAATAAATATTTTTTGAATTTTTGAAAAAAAAAAAATCATTTTTTTCTTTTTTTTTTGAAAATTCGATATCTAAGAAACGGTTCAATATATTTTTTGTAAATTTAAGTTTTATTCGAACAATAATAAAGACTTTAAATTGGCGTACCAAAATTTTTTCTTAAAAAGCTTTTAAGAAGTTTGTATATAAAAGCTTTTTTTTAAGAAACCACTACAACGACTTATAATTTTTGTTCTTGCGTAAATTCATAGTTGTTTTCGTCTCTTACTATTAAAAGAATTTAAAAATTAGTTTTATCCTTATGAACAGTTTTCTCTAATAACATTCGTTTTTTAAAATTCCTAGTCGATTACATAGGAGCATGTTCGTGCGACCCAGTCGTGCATTTTATTTAAATTCTCAGTTAAGACAAATTCGTGCGATTCAGTCATGCATTTTATTTCAGTTACTTGTTTATTTGAGGCAGTTGTTTTAATGAATGCTTATTCTTAAACTTATTGAACTTTCACACTTAAGGTATTCTAAACGAATACAAATAGCAATAACTCCCTTTCATCATATCACATAAAATAAAAGAAAAACACTCAATGAAAACCCTGCAATTTTAGGTATGTTTATGAAGTTTCTTCTTGAATCAACTTCAACATTTTAAAATAATACCGCGTTACCAACGGCAACTCTCAACAGCATTATCTTGAAGTGAACATTCAAATCCCAAAGGCGATAACCTTTCCATTTTCCTATAGCAACCGACAAAAAAAGAAGCCTTCTCAAGAACTCCTCCCGTAGATACCCGAGTTCAGAAGGAAGATTGCGCATAATGAGGCCTGTGGGCCGGCGGCAGTTTGGGAAAAAAGAGGCTAAAAAGTCGCGGGTTAATGATTTCAATAATCCGAAAAGCGATTTGCTCTTTCGAAAGATGTGTAGCATTACACATCAGGCACTGGGGGAGATCCACATCCACAAACCACCCAAAAATACATTGTTGCTTAAATTCCAATTGACAGTGGCGTCGGCCAGAATGGCCAGCGGCACAGTGTGGCGCGGCGGCGATGGTGGAAGCTAGAGACAATGGGGCTATAAATTGCCTACGGATTTGGGTCCTTTATTAAAGATTATGTGACATTTATTGTTCACGCTGTAATTGTATGCCGCATCCTTGTTGCGTTCAAAAAGATGTTTGTTGTTGTTGTTGCTGTTGTTATAGTTGTTTGAGAACTCTTGTTTTCATTTCAACGCCTTTGGCTATTAGTGTGTTGGCAGGGGGGAGAATGTGTCTTCGTTTTAACGATTCCGTCGTCTGGTACGTAGACATCAATTTTATATTCAAAACAACCCTCGAGCTCCAAAATAAAGCAGAAGCAAAGAATAAACTTTCTCCCGAACAACAGGAGTCATTGGCAATGTAATTTTGACTTTGTGAAATTTAATTTCCTTTTTCCTCCGACTCGAAGTCACATGGAATGGGTACAGAGGAACAGAGGGTAAGAAACCCCTGACAAAAGGCCACAAAGAGCATACGCCAACAACCGCCAAAGAAAATGAAATCCGAAAAAAATATACAAAACTGCAAACAAGAAGTCAAGACTTCGGTCTTTTTTTTTTATGCCGTCTTCTTTTATTTGCAAACGAGGAAAGAAATTAATTTTACATTTTTAAGTAGGTCCTTGTGTCAGGCTGCAGAAGGCGCTCCCATAGTATAAGAATTAGAAGTTCCACAGACTGTCGAAGTTTGTGTCATCATTTTGCTCCGTCGTAAAGCTATTGAAGTTGCTGTCTCTAATGATATGGATAGCCAGATTCGTCTGCTCCCCAGAATAAGTGGTCGAACTTACATGCCATTTCTTCTTATTTTATTTTTCCAGGACGATTGGAGAACGTGACTTCAATTAAATTCCTTCGATTTATTTGATGCATTATAAGAATGTGAGACAATCGCGTCTCTGTCTCAAATGAATATGTGGGTGTGTGTCAGTGATTTAATTGAATATTTCTTATACGGTAAGTCGAATTTGCCAGAAGATCCTAAGGAATTTGGAATTCTATTGATATTACTTTGGTAGATTTACATACAATGTGTGTACCCAATATGGGGCCAACTTTGGGATGCGTTTGCTTCTTGCATAAATGTCTTTGATTCAATGGAATTCGATTGTTTGCATTTGAACATGTGAGACCTGAGAGTTTGGGGATTTTGGCTGGAATTTTAAACTGATGATATGTTAACTGCATATTTGGGGATTTGAGAAAAACACATTAAATTTGGTTGGTTTGAACAGGACTAGTTAAATATTTACTTCACTTAAAATTTGTCCACAAGTTCATTTATTTGCATTATTGGTGATGGCACTATGCAGTACTTCCTAACTTCCTTACTCCTGATAAAATAATTCCTTAAGCGAAAATTCTAATAAAAAAATGCAATAAAAAAAACGCAGACAAGAACGTATAAACCACCTCTGATCCGCCTTAAGTCCGTTGGTAAGCATTGAGTAGACACACACCCGTATTCGAGGACTGATCTAACAAAAGATACGAAAAGAAGCTGTTAGAACTTAAAAGTATATACTCAGAAACCGCCATCGAAACCAGAAGAAGATGAACATATCGAGGTAAAGGTACTAGTACGGTCTATAGAACGCCAAAAAAATCAAGATTTTTGGGATTTTTTTTTCTCGGAAACTTTATTAGGTAATACCATAATTTTTTTTAAAATTATGAATACATGCGTCAAAAGTACAAAAAAAATTGTTTTTTTTTTAATTTTCGAATTTTGACCGATTTAGAGAGGGCGCCAACGTCGACTCATCAAAAAATACACTGTCCCATTGCGGACAGTTAATCTCAGGATTGGCTGGACTGAAACAAAAAAAAAAGTTGGTTATTTAAAGGAAGGTTTCTTACGAGACAATTTAAAATAGTTTGTTTAAAAGGTAAAAAACAAAAAAAAAATGTCAAGCTTTGAAAAAAAAAAAATTCGCAATTTTTTTGGTCATTTTTGGGTCGCCATTTTTTTGTTCATAACATTTTGATCAAATTGTGGTAAATTGTCTTAAAAAACATAAAACCAATCAAGTTTCAACAAGTTTTTTGAAAATCGGTTCAGTAGATCCGGAGATTAACTGTCCGCAATGGGACAGTAAGTTTTTTGGTGAGTCGACGTTGGCGCCCTCTATAATTCGGCCAAAATTCGAAAATTAAGACAACAAATTTTTTTTGTACTCTTGACGCATGTATTCATAATTAAAAAAAATTAAAAAAATATGTTATTACCTAATAAAGTTTCAGAGAAAAAAAAAATCCCAAAAATCGTGCGTTGTTTTGGCGTTCTAGACCGCACTAGTACATCATTCCATATTCGTAAGATAGTTCCGAAGTTTGGTTCTAAATCTAAATAAGATAAGGCAGTTAGAAAAATATACCAGACAAGATCAAAAATGCTCATCAAAAGATCACAAAAGCAAAGGAAGCTGAAGAACAAACTCCGAGTGAACACAAAAAAGTTGAAGAGAAAACCGAAACAGATGACGAGTTCTATTTCTATCCTCAAAGAGGCCGGATCTGCCGAAATGGCAAACATTGGTGAACTTTCACTTGAAGATGCAATGTCTGCAGTAGATGCACAACAATGGCTTGAGGCGATCAAAGATGAAATCCAAGGTCTTATTAAGAACGATACGTGAGATCTAGTCGATCGTCCTGAGAACAGAGCTGTTGTGACTAGCAAAATTGTTCTGCGTAATAAGATAACATCAGATGGATGGTTGGATCGGAAGAAAGCTCGTGTTGAAAGCAGAGTTTTTTCGCAGCGCCAATGAATAGACTTCGAAGAAACCTTTGCACTTGGGGCCCGTCTTGAGTCCATAAGACTTTTAATGGCGCTAGCTGCTTGTTTACCAGATGGATGTTGTTACAGCTTATTTAAATGGTGACTTCGAGGAAGAGATGTACATGGAAGCTCCCTGAAGGTATTGCAGATGCTAGTTGACGAAAATGGACCTAAAGATGAAGTACCAAGAAAACCCAAGAAAATACTCTAGAAGATCAAAAATGGTAAAAATGTCTGTCTTCGACAGACAGGACATAAAAGCTAGATCAGATACTAGTTGGCCTAGGTTTGTAACCAGCTTCCAATGACACATGTCTTTACTATGGATCAAACAAGGAAGAATTCACAGTTGTTGCTGTATATGTCCAGGACCGGCCTGAGCTAAATTAGAGCCCTGCGCAAGCTTTATCACTGGGGTACCCTTTGCAATGCTTTTTTTTTAACGAGGGATCCCCAAGAGGCCTATTCCTAGATAATATTTATTATATTTAATTAAAATAAATATGATTTTTATTAAAAACTAAGAAATCAAAAATATATCACAAAAATAATAGTCAAAAAATATATCACAAAAATTTAGGAATTGAAAAAAATATTTTTTGAAGTAAGAAATATTTAAAAACTAATTCAAAAACATAACAACATACAAATAAATAATGAACTCATTAATTGTTGTTGAATTAAAAGTTTTATATTCATATTTAATTTATTTAGTGTAGGATATAATAATAAGATTATTATTTTAATAAAAATAAATAGAACCGAATTTATTGCAATAGATTAACTTTTCTGGCTTCTGTTTTAGCAAACTCAGTTACCAGATCATCATAATTATAATGACTTGACAAGCTCTTTCTCTATAGCCATGATTGACTAGTCAACTTATCTTTCCTGAGTCATTGGGGTCCTGAAGTAGTTTTTTATTAATTTTAATTTCGAAAAACTACGTTCCGCTGATGCTACCGTTACTGGCAAAGTAGGCAAGAAGGTTTTCAAAGTTTGATTTATAAATATAGTTAAGGTCTTCAAATGCTTCTCAATATAGATTCCCTATCCTTTCTTTTGTTTTAAGTTTTTTTTTATATCACAATAGACAAAATAATGAAGTTTAAATGATCGATGAAGTGGATGCAATTAATAAAAAAAACTAATTCATCTTATGTTACCCTCCGTTTCGCTGGCTTTTTTCCGGTATCTTCAGGGTTTTTTTTTTTTGTTTTTATTTATCTAAAACAACCAATGATACAATATTATTTGGATAAATACTCGTAAAACAAAAAAAACCCTGAAGAAGCCGGAAAAAAGCGAAACGTAGGGTAACATAAGATGAATTAGTTTTTTTTGTTAATTGCATCCACTTCATCGATCATTTAAGCCCAAATAAATACATATAATATTAAAATTTAATACATGATCAAATATAACAAAACTTAAAATAATGAAGTATTTAGATTAAATGTAAACAATAACTGGAGAGAATGAAAAAATAGAGAAAAGGAGAAATTGAATAAAACAGATTCACTCATTAACGACAAACCTTCCTCAACATTAGTCATCGCATCATCATCACTCAAGTATTTCCATATTTCAACCCTTTGTCTCATTCTCGATCTCGACACACGACAGTGATAAAATTTCACTCATAAACAGAGGCCAGTGCCAAACTAAAACATAGTACAAGAAACACTCAACCGGAAGAGTTTAAATTCCTAGACGCAACTTTTAATTCTGCGCACTGACATGTCAATGAGTATGAATTTTGTACCTCAGAATGTCTGTTTGAGTAACATTGCTGACTTCGATTTCATATAAAGGGTTTTCCAATAAGAGGTGTTATTTTGATATTCAAAGAAAAATGGCATTTTTGGAGATAAATGATCGGATGTTTATTTCATTATAAAGAGGAAGGTATGCCGTTAATAATTGAACACAACATCAGCCAAATGGCCGCCAAGACCACGCTTACAGGACCATATCCTTTTCATGAAATTTTCCATAACCAAATCGCAAAGTGGCTGCCCTATGTCTTCGATAGCCTCACGAATTTCATCTTTGAGGTCTTGAATCAACGCTGGGCTGTTGGCGTAGACCTTATCTTTCACGTGGCCCCAAAGGAAGAAGTCGCAAGGTGTTAAATCACAAGATCTCGGTGGCCAATTGTGATCACCTCTTCGAGAGATAACACGGTCCGGAAACTTTTCCCGTAAAAGATCGATGGTTTCATTGCTTGTGTGGCACGTAGCACCGTCTTGTTGAAAGTAAACGTTGTCCAGATCAATACCATCCAATTCAGGCAATAAAAAATCATTAATCATCTCTCGATAGCGCAATCCATTGACCGTAACTGTTGCTCCAGCCTCATTTTCGAAAAAGTAAGGTCCAATGACCCCGCGGGACCATAAACCGCACCAAACAGTCACGCGTTGAGGATGGAGAGGCTTTTCAACAATAACTCTTGGGTTTTCCGAGCCCCAGATGCGACAGTTTTGCTTGTTGACGTAGCCTCCGAGGTGGAAATGGGCCTCATCAGTCAAGATGATTTTTCGATGAAATTGCGGTACATTTTCATGCATTTCAAGGACCCAATTTTAATAATTTCAATGCGTTGTTGAAGCGTGTATCGTTCCATTTTTATTAATAGCGTAGTTTCTACTTGTCAACTGTCAAAAAATGACAGCTTCAAAAGTGACAGCTACCGAAATAGCGGTCTATTCAAAATAACACCTCTTATTGGAATACCCTTTACGAGTAGAAGAATTGGCATCGTGCGCATGTTACGAGAAGTTATCAACATGCATACTGTTAATTGTCTGTATTTGCTGTTGAAATTCTGTTTTATGTTACACTGCATAGGTAAGGGTATCAAAATAAAATAAATGCCTTCACTCATACACGCGATATTGAGTGTGAAGAATAACGTAACAGTAGATTGATAAAGAGAAAAATAGCAAATATGTAGGTATCTTTTGTTAAGCGAACAAAATTGTGCACTTTGTAAAGATTTTGTGATGTAGTTTTTTTTACTTTGGGAATGGGGTGTGTATAGGAAATTAAACATCGACTTATTTTTGGAGAAGTAGATATGTATATATATATATATATATATATATATATGTATATCTGTCTTTAAATTCAGAATTAGCTGTTAGTTATATAATAAATACCAATATTGGAGTGAGCTATAAAAAGAAATGAGACTTAAAAAAGATGGTAGGTAGGTAGTGGTTATGAAGTAGTAGTTTTTTTAACGCTTGCCCAAGGCGCCTTTTGAGTTCAGCGCCCTGCGCATTTGCACAGCTTGCACGTATCGCTTGTCCGGCCCTGTATATGTCGATGACATTTTGTATGCATCAAGATGTCAAAAGACATTGAACAGCATTCGAAAAGGACCTGCAACTATGTCTGAAGTCAAAGATCCTGGGCTTGCCGTTACTGCTTGAGGGTTGAAATAATTCAAGAAAATGGCGAAATAAAACTGAAGCAGCAACGTAACCTGAACGAACTGTTGAAGAAATTCAACATGGACGAGTCAAAATCAAAAAACACACCAAGTTATGCGAATGCGAAATTACCAAGAGGATAGAGCGTCGCTCTGGAAGAACAACGAGTTAAGCAACCATATCGTCAGCTTAATGGATCACTAATGTATCTAGCGATAGCTACTAGACCTGACATCGCATTTACTGTTAATCGATTTTCACAATATCTATAATGAAAATTACCGGGATGTTCAGTCTTTATTTTATAATACCCAATAGAAGCTTTGTTACATAGGGATCTTTGAGGTCACGAAAGAATCGCTTAATGAATCTGTTTGAATTTTATTAGCTTTTCTATTGGTTGAATTAAAGTTTTCATTAAAATGTCAATTAAGTGTCAGAAATTATGCCCAGATCAAAGAACACAGAGAAAAAGAATTATCTAAAAAATAATTTAAAGTTAAACATGATCTTTTTTTGGCGTGAAAATCACCAGAGTTAACATTTAATTGGTCAGAACGTTCATCATTAAATATAACATAGAAGTTTTCATGATATTCACATTAAAAAACTTTCATTAAATCGAAGATACTTCAATCAATCGAAAGGTCTGATTTGGGCCATAAGAAAATGGGTTTCGTCGTTTTGTAGCGCTCGCCATTGACGGTGAAAAAGTTCGGACTAATGACGACGCACAGTGCGGTGATTCAGTGCAAGGTAGGAAAAAAAAAAACAAAAACGGCTTGATTTTAATATATTTTTTTTTTAAATTATAAATTAAGTAAAAATAAACAGGCATGAGAAATCCATATTTCAAATAGTTCCCTATTCATACACATTATCTATAAGAAGATGTGAAACAAACAGTGATTGCCAGGAGAGACGTGGACGAATGTTACCTTGCTGTAAGACCGTACTGCCCACTTTATATTTTGTTAACTTTTTTTATGAATACAGGTGAATCAAGCGTGATGCTGCGTTTTGAAAATAAGCTATTTTTGGGAGAAATATACCGTCATTTAAATCTTTATTAAAACGGTCGAAGGGTTTCCGAGTGCAAGCAAACACAATAAAATAAACTTTGCTTACCTTACTAAGAGTATCCAATTAAAAAACGGTTTATTTTGCAGCAATTTTACTAGTGGTGCATAGGTTCGTAGATCAAAGGGCACGGTAGTGCCCAGCCAAGTTCTGGCACTACACCCTTTTTACAGGAAAAAACTCAGGCGATTTTTGACCTCTCCCTATCTTAAAATTCCGAATATTTGCTAAGCTAGTCAGACACAGGCACCTCACCAAATTTCAATTTTCTATCATAAGCAGTAACATATAAGGCCTCAAAAATCACAAAAACCGTAACTGACTGACCACTCCTTTACCACTCTACTAAATTTCATCATTCTACGGCAATCGGAAGGTCTGCATATAAATTAAACATTTTCTCAGAAAGTGGGCGGATACTACGCCCCTGAATGGAAAACCTCAATGTTTATTTTTGGTCCTTTATATGCAATTTAAGCCCTACCGGTTCACAAAATTTCATCGTTTTACAGCAGTCGGAAGTGCTCCATTCAACCAACAGCAATTCGGAGAAAGTGGGCGGATACCACGCCCCCTGAATGGAAAACTTCAAATTTCCTCTGCCTGCATAAAAAGACCTACCGTTGTGCAAAATAACAAAATTCTACGTGTCGGGAAGTGCTCCATAATTTTGGAAAGTTTTCTTATGCCCAATTCGAAAGGTTTTAAAAACTTGGCCAGTGAACCCATCAAATTTTAGTCAGTAATCATTAAATAATAAAATTTCTCTATACATAGTACCTGTTTCAATATTATTCTACTTTAAATATTCGGTATTAAACCTTCATGAAATAAGAACTTGGCGTACTTTTAGATCTCAGTACTTTTCACGGCTGACTTGTTACACAAATTTTTTTTGTATAGAAGAACTTGGCTCTTTTTTTAACATTTATATTTTTGGTCTGATCACTTAACTGCCTACTTTTGACAAGTTAACTTTGAGAGTTTGTATTGCCTGCTGCAGTTCATTTTACAGTAAAAAAATTTACAGTTTATCTAGTAAAGAGTGTGGCTATTATTTTGCATGTTTTAAAACCGGTTTAAGAAGGTCATTTTTGTTGTTGATTTTTTTTCGACAAAAAACCACAACAAAGGAATATTTTTTGAGGATGCATTGTCTCCTCGTGTGAGTTGGTTTCGCCTCATATACGAAAATTTTGCTTGTTCATACTAAAATGCGCCTATTCGCTATAGCAATTAAACAGCGTCATCTATGGTCATGAACTTTGAGTTCCTAGGTTAGTTGAATCCTGTACGAGTGTAGGGACAAGTCCCGACTCAAAATTTGCCCAGTTGAAGTCTGCTAATGGCCAATAATAAAATTGCCAAACCAAACTTACCTCACAAAACAACAGAAAACTTACAAATCCGCTATCACCGAAAACACTGTTGCTAATTTTAAGCTCCCAGCCACTAGAAAAACACCATTTACTTGTAAATACGAGCAAGTTCATGCGATTCAGGCGTGCATTTTATATTTTTTAACAAACTGCGATTGAACTCACCTTAAACGATGACAATTCGTGCAAAAAAAAAGTAAGCAAACAGATCTTTTTGACATTTGTGTTGATGATTCTACAAAATTGTTGGACTTGAATTGTTGTTATTTTATGCTAAGTAAGTTTGCAGGATCTTATCAACAAATTATGGTTGTTTGTTCTTATAAAGACAAAGCTGTAACAAAGATGTGATGTGATATGGTAAAAAATTAATTGTTAGGACGAAACAAATTGTTCGTCCCAACAATTAGTTTTTCCCGTATCACATCAACCTTTTTGTAGAAACTCATTAAATTAAAACTTATTTGTTTTGTTTCCACCAAAACGCTTTGAGATTAAACTCATTGGGGTACCTTTTGCGCCTGGCTTGTCATTTCCAGACATCCCGATGTCTAATTAAAAGGACACTTCTTCAAATACCACATCATCTCCCGCGTCTAACCAAAACTGAATTGCAATTAAAAACTTGTAAACAAAGTCGGTCGAGGGACACTATGCCCCCATCATGCTCCCTATGTCATCTTCAGTTCTTATACCTACCTATACAACATCCTTCCTGATGTTGAGCAGCACCTGCAAAGTGTATAAACCAAACACCATCTATTCCCACTGGCATTTTCAAGTAAACAAGGATAATTAATACTCATCTCTGGAAGATCTTAAGGACTATCACGTTCTATCTTTTCTTGCCGTTGTTGTAACCAAGCTGATTTTGTATATGGGAAGTGAAAATATTCGCAGTTTTCCTTAATAAGCTTTAACCGACTAGTTGGCGTAGCGGAAAAACTCACTCCCTCCACCGACCGTCCTCCCCACCAACTTCTCATTGAAAAATATCTTACTATCGTTCAAAAAATTAATACCACGTCATATATTAAATCGTTTTTACACAAAGCTTAGAGAACAGGATATAAAATGTGCTGTTTGCCGGATATACGAGCAATAAATAGCGACCTGTATAAGTGAAAAGATGCTCCGTGTTAGCCGTTATTTATTTACACTCAGCCATCACATCCGTGTGCATCTACCACAGTTGGGTTTGTATGGGTGTATATGGAAAAAACTTAAACCGATTAGATATAAGTTACAGTAGCAAAAAGGATACACAATCCTACTCCACCCTTCAGCCCAGCTTACAAGCGGGCCGGGCGGGTGCCTCACAACAAGAATGGCCCCCTAATTATTATTATGAAAAGGAAAAGGCTTTCAAGTTAAAAAGGGGTTACACAAAGCAGTGTAGCAGCGGCAAACTGTTGTTAAGTATACACAACGAGGTTAAGTATTACGCCCTCGAGCTCGAAGCCCGAGCTACTCATCTAAATGCAAAGACATCCAAAGCAAAGGGTAATGACGATGATGGCAATGGGTTGGGATTCTCTAATATACAAGTAGTGGGTGAGTCGATGGATGGGGATCATTTGGATGGCGGCATCAGGGAGTTTCGTAAAAGTTTCGGGTTAGATGAACCTTGTTGGTGTGCTGTAACCTCGTTAAGCTTAATTAATAGCAAGGGAACACCAAGAAACAGGTGCTGGTTGAATGTTTTTCTCATTCTTAACGTTCCTGCGTCGGTCGGTCGTTGTCGCGGAACAATGCCAGGGAAGAGGGGAGTTTCTTCCTTTATTTTTATTGTATAGAAAGGAGAAACCGGATGCTGATGAGAAAATGCTTAAGCAAAGAAAAGACAGATTTGTTGGTACACTGCAAACAATTAACGCACTTGAAAATGGGGAAAATTGATTTTTCACCATTTAGCGGGAAACATTGTTAAAGTTGAATTCAGACTAAGCGCCCTTAGGGAATAGTATTTTAGTTTTTGGAAGAAGTGGATGTTATTAATATTATGTTTAATAACATTTGATCAAAATAAATTGAGATGAGAAAATTTATTTTTTATCATTACTGTTGTTTTTGTTTCAAATACTTAGTCTTCTTCGAGAAGAGTGATGGTTTTGATCTTCGAAAATTCTGGAATGTAAGTTACCTACTTAGAATTTGAATATCCTTTTTCTATCTTTATGGGAATACTGAAAAAAAATATATATATACCCATTTGGACAATCGAATTTAAAGAACTTTGTGCCGAAAACATGAAAAACACTTTTACATTGCATATTTCAAAGTTTTATAAAAATCGTTGGAGATGTTCTTGTTATCGACGAGTTTCTTCTTCTTTGGATTAGAAATATCTTTTCAATTCGAGTTGTTCACACCACTTCCAAAATAATAAATGGTGGTGTGCCGCAAGCCTCTAGTTTGTCGCCGACACTCTTTATTATCTTCATACAGTTTCTTGCCTGAAACTTCTAAGCTTCATTGTTTCGTTAAAAAAGCACACTCAATTTTTCATATATTCGTTTTCAGGTTCACAACTCTATTCTTCGGTTGTGGAACTGAAACTGCTGGGTATGCTAAGCTCATTAGATTCCAATTTTGACAATATCATTCAATGATGTAACATTTGATCAGACCAAAAACATAAATGTTAAAAAAAGAGCCAAGTTCTTCTATACAAAAACCTTTGTGTAACAAGTCAGCCGTGAAAAGTACTGAGATCTAAAAGTGCGCCAAGTTCTTACTTCATGAAGGTTTAATACCGAATATTTAAAGTAGAATAATATTGAAACAGCTACAATGTAATAGAGAAATTTTATTATTTAATGATTACTGAATAAAATTTGATGGGTTCACTGGTCAAGTTTTTTAAAACCTTTCGAATTGGGCATAAAAAAAAACTTGCCAAGTAAGCCCATCAAATTTTAGTCAGTAATCATTAAATAATAAAATTTCTCTATTACATTGTAGCTGTTTCAATATTATTCTACTTCTACACAAAGATTTTTGTATAGAAGAACTTGGCTCTTTTTTTAACATATATGTTTTTGTTCTGATATAATTTACATCAGTTCTGAAGAAGTGGGCAGATACCACGCCCCTGAATGGAAAACCTCAAATTTTATATTTTTTTCTTTGTATGCAATTTAAGCCCTGCTACTTTACCAAATTTCATCGTTTTACAGCTGTCGAAAGTGCTCCATTCAACCAACACCAATTCGGTGAAAGTGGGCGGATACCGCGCTCCCTGAAAGGAAAACTTTGGTGTTTATGTTTGGTTCCTTGTACGCAATATAAGCCCTACCGGTTCACCAAATTTCATCGTTTTACAGCAGTCGGAAGTGCTCCATAATACGACGTCGAGAAGTGCTCCAAAATTCGGAGAAAGTGGGCGGATACCACGCCCCCTGAATGGAAAATTTCAAATTTTCGATTTTTTCCTCTGCTTGCATGACAAGACTGACAAGACCTAAATTTGTGCAAAATTACAAGATTCTACGATGTCGGGAAGTGCTCCATAATTTTGATGATCTGTCAGTCAGTCAGTCAGTCAGTTACGGTTTTTGTGATTTTTGAGGCCTTTTATCTCAGGAACCGCTTATGCTAGAAAATTGAAATTTGGTGAGGCGCCTGAGCCTGACTACCTTAGCAAATATTCGGAGTCTTAAGTTTCTGACTTCATTGGTACTGAAGATAGGGAGGGGTCAAAAATCGCCTGAGTTTGTTCCTGTAAAAAGGGTGCCAGAACTTGGCTGGGCACTACCGTGCCCTTTGATATAATGGTTAGTGCGATCTATGAGCCATAGATCATGAGTATAACTATCATATCTCGATGGGTAGCCCAGATAGAATGGAGAACAAAGCCCTTAAATTTATAAGAGACACATCCATTACGCATCCATTGAGCACTGTCCCATCGTTTTCTGTCTTTTATTGGTTCTTCTTCCAACATTACTCAATTGAAATAGCCAGTTCCATTCCATACTAATCCTTTAAGGAATCCTCAGCTGACTCCTGTGCTTAACTTTGGATGACCCGTCAATTATAGAGCTTCTTTCGTTAGTCGTACTTCTCGAATGTAGAATGTTTTGCCTGCTCCTATGTACAGACTTTCAAGATCAATTTGCATCCCCTTCTCCTATTAAACCCTCATCACTTTATATTTTATAAACGCTCGAACTGTCTTAGACCATAAAGGGCAGTCATAATTTCTTGAGTGTTTGATAATTATATAAAAAAAGTTAACAGACCTTGGTTCTTCGAAAACTCCAACTATTTTATTTAATTCTTCTTCTACTTCTACAATGGGAAGCATTGGGTTGAGTTATTCCCGACCAATAAGAAATTTCCGTGGCTAACTTTGTGTGTCTTCTCTTTACTAGTAAGGATAGAGATCCAGCGCAATCGACCAAGAGCAGACCAGTTCTAAAGGCCATTGAACTTCAGCTTATGCTTCCAGCGTTAAGAAACCTCCTTAATGATTGCCTCCTCGAGTGCCGATAAATCCTCAGCAGTCAAAGCGACCTCTAGGTGTCCATTGGGCAGAACAGCAATTCTGATGCTCAAGGCCGCATTCACATATGAGAGTCTTTGTTCGGCGGGCTTAACCCAATCGATACTTAGTATCTACCGTAGGTGGTTTTTCCGTCGTCCTAGGTTTCTTCATTTCTCTCCTTAGGGGAGGAATTAACTGGTGGCACTTACTCTTACCTTGTCCTAGGCTTTTCTTGACGATTTTCGTGTCGTCCTATCTTTGGTCCACTCTCTTCCTAGCTTCCTGCGGGGGCATCTCCACTGCAAGGAACCGGAAGAACCATTTTGTGCATGCTTCACTTAATCCTTTCCTATAAATGGTTCCTCCAAGCATCCTGAAAGCAAGTAAGTTGTTCGGTTCGTTCGACTGTATGGCTTTTTGGGTGGCCTCGATAACCTATATTGTGGTAACTTTCCATCATTAATGTCTTCTCTGGACTTTATCGAAACATTCATTTGCTTTGATGGTATTCTCCCTGTGCTAGCAGGGTGCTGTGATTTTAGTAGCGTTTTCTACTATACTCTGTCCAACAAAAATTGTCAGTACAGGGAATATAGGACGTTTGTCTCTCATTCTGGTTGCATTGCCATGTGTCGCCTTTTAAAGCTCTCACAGGGCTACCGATTCAAAACGACTGAAAACGATATTCAATGTACCTTTTCCCACAACACCAAGCGGTAAGATAATAGGCGCGTTTTTTTTTAAGTTGAAAAGCAATACGACAACACTCAACATACTCATCTTCTTAAAATTTATTCTCAAAAGCTTCAATTCCCAAAAGCTCTTTAATAAAAACCACTGAAAAAGCTCCTTGCTTGCAATTGAGAATGTTAATGGTAACTCTGTTTTGATGTAGATAAAGAGCGCACGATCGTATTGAGTGACACTTGACAGTTGACAGTTGACACTCTTGACAGTATCTCATCAGAAGTGGGATACGACGGTCGTGTTGGGGTGTACAACTTTTTTCAAAGATTTACAACAACAATTCCTTAAGAAAAGTCAGTGGCTTGCTCTTTTTTTAGTGGCATTTTTCTTAACGCATTGTAGTGAGGGTGCATCCGGCGCCACTGCTTTAGAAAAAGCTGAGTAGAAGTAAACGCTGCACTCTGAGGTACGCCTTCTTCTTGTCTATGAGGCATTCTCCCTTGACAAATGACAAGAAGTCGACGCTCCTCCTGCTGCCCAGTTTTGTGAGTTCTACTCTTCAGGTACTTACTTATATTCTGTCTCAGATCTTCAGCAAAGAGGTTTTTCTCCATATCATCTGCTTATTCACTTTCGGTAACATCCCGCTGAGTGTTGAACTTCTTAAGTTTTTGGTTTTGTTTGTTTGTAATTTTCAGGCATATTGTTCCCACGAGTAGCTAGAGAAATAATGGGCTGCAAAGCGTCCAATGGGCACGGGTCATTTTAAACCCTGGATTAGGAAGGGCAGTTCGTGGTTTTTCGCTCCTCAGCTTCTCTACAGATTTGGGGTCATCCCAAAATGGCAGATCAGGTGAGTCTTTTCTGCTTAAGCCTACGCACCACGTCACGGTTATAAAGTTACTAATGCCAAATCACCGTGACAAAAAACGATTGAACAGCAAGTCCAAATGATGAAATTTTATTATCAAAATGAGTGTTCGTTAGTGCAAACGGTAAACCTGGTGGCCCTTCACAGTCGACTCTTCAACGTTTGGTATCCAAACAAGACCGGTAATCAATCCGACAATGTTCGTATGCCAAGGGAACGCAAGACCGGCAGAGAATATCGCTGCGATCCCTACACAGAATTGTATAGAAGAAACTGATTCAGTCGATTCCTCGTTGGGCACAAGAACTTGGCCTTTTACAGACTTCAACCTGGTGAATTTTGCGTCGTCACTTGGGCCCACACTCGTACAAGGTCCAAATGACCCAGGAGCTCAAAATTCATGACCATAGACAACGCTGACTGTGCTTCGGAGAGTTGGGAAGAGCACCCTAATTTTGGCCAAAAAATCATCTTTAGCGACAGAATGCATTTTCGAATGAATAGCTGTGTTGACAAGCAAAATT
This sequence comes from Chrysotoxum bicinctum, assembly GCA_911387755.1. Lineage (NCBI taxonomy): Eukaryota > Metazoa > Arthropoda > Insecta > Diptera > Syrphidae > Chrysotoxum > Chrysotoxum bicinctum. Next base: position 84,098,703 of record OU426989.1, on the reverse strand, counting down.
GCCGACACCATCATTGGTCCGCAATTTTTCGAAAACGACTTTGGTGAGGCGGTCATCGTTGATGGTGAGGGCTATAGAACGAAGAAAACCAATTTCTTATGACCCAAATTAAACGATATGGGCCTAGACGACATGTTGTTCCAGCAGGACGGCGCGCTACGTGGCATACAGCAGACGCCCCGATTGACATTCCAGACGACCGATTTGAGGGTAAGGTTATCTCTCGCAGAAGTGGCGTAAATTGGCCACCAATGTCATGCGATTTGATCCCGGTAGACTTGTTCTTGTGGTGTTTCCTGAAGCCGCAGGTCTATGCGAATATACCACAATTGACCGATTTTGTTGTATAACTTTGCGCGCACTTAAGGGATTATGGCTACCCTTTTGTAAGGTGAAAAAATACAGGCCATCGCTCAAACTCAGCCGGATCTATGTGGAAGAGTCATTGAAAATTATACCACTCCGAGCCGAACATGTATGAAGGTATATAGTGTTTTTCTTATCATACGTACAAAAAGAGTTTACAGGACGTTTTTCCCTTTAACTTTGATATTGTTTCAGGTTAAATTTATTAACGAACGATTTCCGTTCATGTGGATTTGGTCCACTAAAAACTGGATTTGGAAACTAAAAATCCAAGTTTTCATTGAAATTCATTTTGTTCGAACAAATCGAAAACCAAATGGATTATTACTCAATACTCATACTCACATATAATACTTGTACTCGCATACACATACATATTTGTATTTTCCCTTTACCAGATCTGCTCCTTCTTATTTTTTTCACTTCAAAACAAGTTTATGAATATTTTAGTAAATAAACCTGATTCCTTTTACCAAACAAATTCCAATCACAATTTCAGACAAAGTAGATCCTTTTTTATCGTTTGGCCCTCACCACTACAAAAACTGCGAATTGTCAAAGTTCATGCAACCGTAAGTCGCATTCTAATTTCCTCGTTTTCCGCAAAAGGGGCGAAGCGGGGGCAGTAACCATTCATACAGTCATACAGAAAGCTGAGTTATGAATTTTTAAGACTCAAACTAGGGTGAATGCTTTCAGTACCTTGGGTAGATAGATAGTAAAGAGCAATAAATTGCAGAGGAATTTATTGAATCACCCTGGGTATTCGTGAAGAGATCGATTGTAAAGCTGGCTAGATGATAAATGTGTCATGTGATGCGGATTCGTTTGAAAGCAATATGGTGTTGATTGTCCAACTTGGTAATGCGGTAAGGTTAAAGGTTGGTGTGAAATAAAATGTTTAAAAAGAAGTTACTGTATTTGTAAAAAATGTTTTATTCAAAAACCGCATAAAAGCATAGTGAATAGTGTTCTGCTGTAAAGTATTTAAAATTTTGTTCATCGAAAAATTACATAATACATATGTGCAATAAATGTAAAAATCAAATTTTAACTCAATTAACAAAATAATTTTTTATTCATAGCCTTTAGAGATTGAAGCAAACGTTAAGTTATATTTTTATAATTTTTACGTTCACTAAAAAATAGTTAAATTTAATGTTTGTTTCGCACTTTATGGAGAAAATCTACTTCAAAGTCAAAAACTAGAGGAGTCAGGAAAAAAGGAACAGGCTTAGAAATTTGATATCTGAAGATCTGATCAACTTTATTTAAACGCACTTATAAAGACTTGTACTTATATCTTCTAAAAATAAATTCCTTAGCAGAGCAATTTTACTTAGATGGCTAGGGGTTGACCAAAGTAGGGCTTTTATTAAATCCCCAAAAAATGATTTCAACATTGAAGATAGGCACATCATACTGTAGAACGATTTTGTTCTTAGCATTTACCCAATAATCATATCCTAAAATATCCTTGATAAACTAGGAGACACCCTGTATAATGAAATAAGCTGTAGGACTAACCGAACAAATCATAAATGGTTGAAGGTTGAATAATAATACATTTTCATTGACTCAAAAAATGAATACATTCATTGACAAATGAATGACCTAACGGAATGGATTGTAATATGAAATAAAATGCACAACTGGATCGCACGAACTTGCTCTTATGTGAAAGTACTTTGGAATTTAAGATACATTTTATAAATATAAAACATGGATTTAATGAGATAATAATGTTCAAATGCATAAAATTGCCGTCTGGTTTCCGGAAAAGTATGAATTTATGCAAATAAACTTTAAAAAATCGTTTTATTATTAAATAAATTTTTTATATAAGAAATTTCTCTAAAATTTTCCAAGAAAAAAATGTGGGATGCGAATTTTAAGTATTTAATAATATTGGTTTTGGGATATTGATATAGGTTTTGAAGATATTGACTTTAAAAAAAATTTTTTTTTTTTTTTGAAAACCCAATAAATATTTTTTCGAATATTTTTATATACAATATTATTTTAAACTTAAGGGGACTCCTGTTAAAAATTTTGGGTTAAAATCCTTAGAGCCGTTAATGAGAAAGTCGAAAATCAAAAAAGCGGGTCTATGGCAGGTACCCCTAATAACATTTTGCCCCAAAATTTTTTTTGACCAAAATTTAGTCCATGTCCATAATATCACACTTATTTTTTTTATCAAAATAGTTAGAGCCGTTTTCGAGATAAATAAGATTTTGCATTACGGGTGTATGGGGGGTAGGTACCCTTAGTTTTGGAGCTAAAAAAAAAATTTCAATTTCTCCTCTAGGGAATCACCGAAGACCCTTAACTACCGAGAGTGAAAGAAATAGGTCCAAGGGTTTAGGCTGTAGTGAGAGGTACAGACATACAGACACACTGAAACATGTTTTTTGTGTACTAAATTTTCCTTAAAATTTTTATAAAAAAAATTGATATGCAAATTGTTAGTATTTATTTAATAAAATACATTTTAAAACGTTATTTAAAAAATTAATCTTGTATCGGTTTTCAAGATATTGAATTGTCAAAAAAAAATTTGTATTATTTTTTTAAAAATCCAAAAACTATTTGTTCGAAAAAATTTTTAGTTTATATTTTTTAAAATGCAAAGCAGCTCCTGTATACAAATTTTGGTTAAAATCGTTAGAGCCGTTGGTGAGAAATTCGAAAATCAAAAAAACCGTTCTATGACAGGTACCCCTAATAACATTTCCCCCCAAATTTTTTTTGACCAAAGTATAGTCCATGTCCATAATATCACACTTAATTTTTTTTATCAAAATCGTTAGAGCCGTTTTCGAGATAAATAAGATTTTGCATTACGGGTGTATGGGGGGTACCCTTAGTTTTGGAGCTAAAAAAAAATTTCAATTTTTCCTCTAGGGAATCACCGAAGACCCTTAACTACCGAGTTTGAAAAAAATACGTCCGGTAGTTTAGGCTGTAGTTCGAGGTACAGACATACAGACATACAGACATACAGACATGCAGATGCAGACATACAGACATACAGACAGACAGACGGAATTGTCAGACCCACTTTTTTCGTCTTCGCTATCATCGTAATGTCAACTTTGATCAAAATCTCGAGTTCGATTTTTTTTCCAAATGCAGAACTTGCCCTCTAGTACCTATATGGCAAGTAAAAATAAAATATATTAAATGAATACATTAAATTTGCTTTTAAATTTTCGCAAAAATGTGATTAAGTGTACCTAGACCTACCTTTATTAAAACATTATTTATTATTCACTTACACCATTTTTTTAAAGAACAATCTTTAAGGAAATTTCTTATGTAAAAGACTAAGAATTTCAAAGATGAATGTTATGAGAGAAAAACTATTCATAACACAACACCTTTAGTATTTGGAGCTAAAAACAGGATGCCATGTGTTTGAAGCAAATATAAGTTTATGCAAAAACAAAATTAAAATTCGTTGTAGTGGGTTCTTGAATAAATTAGCTTTAATGTACAAAATTTTTAAAACATTTTTAAGAACAAATTTTGGTACGCAAATTAAAAGTTTTTATTATTGTTCGAATAAAAATTAACTTTACAGAAAAAAAAATTGAGCCGTTTTTGAGATAATGAATTTTCACAAAAAAATAGATTTTTTTTTCAAAATTCCAAAAAAAAATATTTTTTTATATTTTTTTCTTACAGTTTTGAAATACAATGTTTTTTAATTTTTTAAGAAGCTTCGTTGTAAAAAATTTCTCTAAAATCCGTTATGTCGACAATGAGAAATTAAAAAAAAAATCAAAAGCAAAAAAAAAGTGGTTTCAAGAGGGTACCAAAAAGAACCACTTCTTGAACAAAATTTTCAACCATTACCTATAACTTTAACTAAATGAAATTTTTTGAATTTTTTTTTCTTAAATCTAAGGGTGAGTTTTTAAGAATTTTTTTTTTATTTTTGTTAATAAAAAAACGTGGAGGGAAAATTAAAACTACCTATATGTATCAAGTTTAACGAAAATCGGCCAAGTCTTCAGGCTGTAGTCGAACAGACAGACAGAATTGTGAGACCCACTTTTTTTCGTCTTCGCTATCATCGTAATGTCAACTTTGATCAATTTTAGTAAGAGTTTTTTTACGAATGCATTACTTGCCTTAGTACTCATAAGTCGCAAGTAAAAATTAAATGCATAACATTAAATCGCACGAACTTGCTGTTATAAATTTTACAAATTAATCTTCCTAGAGAAATACGTTCATAACAATAAAATGTATTTTTAAATGACTAAGGAAATTTTTTTGAAGTTGGAGCTGGAAAAAGGATGCCAATTAATTTTTCAAGCAAATATCACTTAATTCGTTTTAAGGTTTTCTTGAAAAAAATATGCTTTTATGTACAAAATTTTTAAAACATTTTGGAACGGCAACTTTAAATTTGTATTAATTTATTAAGTGGATAAAAAATTCCGACCCATTTTTGAGATATCGAATTTTCAAAAAACAAAAAATAGATTTTTCTTTCAAAAATTCAAAAAAAAAATTAAGTTGTAAAATACAATGTTGTTTAAACTTTTAAGGAGGTTCTCTATAAAAAATTTATTTGAAATCTGTTATGCCGATAATGAGAAAAAAAAAGAAAAAAAAAAAAATGGTTCCACCGTAGGTACACGTAGTAAGATCCTGATTTTCAATTGTTTTTCTTAAATTATAGATCTTAAAAATATCAAAATTCTAGTTGCCATTTTGGAGAGAAATACCATTTTCGAATATTCTTTTTAAAAATTTGGTAATAGTTATTTTTAGATAAAATAATTTTTTTTTCTTACATCTTGTAAATTGTATTAAAAAACTTTTAATTGTCAAGTTTCAAAAAAATCAAGCATGGGGTTTTGAAAAAAAAAAAAAATTGAAATATTTTAAAAATCAAAGAAAAAATTGTTTGAAAATTTGAATACACAATACTATCTAAACTTTTTTGGAGCCTTGGCATAAAATATTAATCCAAATCGGTTGTGCCGTTAATGAGAAAATCAAAATAAAAAAAATGCTTCTAAGGGGGTACCATTAATAACCATTTTTGAATTCTGTTTTTCAAGCATTATCTTACCTACATCTTAATGGAATTTTGCGGATTTAAAAACAAAATCTCTGTGGAACAGTTTTGAGGGTAACATTGTTTTTTATAAATTTCGAAAAAAAAGTCGTATGACAGGCACTGTTATTTTTGATCTTGAAATAAAGAGAAATAAAATGCACGACCGAATCGCATGTACTTGCTCTTATGCAAAAGTAAGTATTATGGAATTTAAAAATTGCTTATAGATGTAAAAACATGTATTTAATTGTTGAAAAATGTTTAAATGCATAAAAATGCCCTCTTATTTATAGAAAATTTAAATTGGTGCAAACAAAGTTTTATAGAAAAAATTTCCTAAAAATTTTGTAGAAAAAAATTTAGGATGCCAGTTTTAAGTATTTAAAAATATAGATTTTAGGAAATAATTTCAAAAACTAATCGTTCAAACGTTTTTCAAAATATTAAGTTTTCAAAAAAAAAAAAAACAATTTGATTTTTTTTTTAAATCCCGAAAAAATATTTTATCGAATATTTTTGTGTATAATATAATTTTAATTTCAAAAGAGCGTCTGTATAAAAATTTTGGTCGAAATCATTAAAGCCGTTAATAAGAAAGTCAAAAATAAAAATGATGGTTCTAGGTATAACAGATACCGTTAATAACACTTTTTTCAATTTTTTTTTGACCAAAATGTAGTCCAGGCCCATAATAGTACAATAGATATTTTTCTTATCAAAATCTTGAAAGGCGTTTTCTGGAAAAATAAGATCTTACAAAACTTTAGTTTTGGAATCACTGAAGACCCTAATGAACCAACCAAGTTTGCAGAAAATAAAAATGTAAGTCGAGGTACAGACATACAGACAGACAGACGGAATTGCCGGACTCACTTTTTTCGTGTTCTTTATAATCATAATGTCAACTATGATCAAAATCTCGAGTTCGATTTTTTCCAAATGCAGAACTTGCCCTATATATTTATCGAAAGCAAAAATATGTGGGGGATGAATTTAAAAATGTTATCCATTTATCGCTTCCCTATCATCGTTCAAAATCACGAGTTCGATGTTTTTTAGAATGCATAACTCGCCATACCTTTACACAATGTCTTAAGTAAAAATGTATTCAACATTAAAACGATTTTTTAAACTTTGTTTCATTCATACTCTTCTAGAAATTAGATGGCAATTTTATGCATTTGAATAAAAGACTCTTATTATGTCATGTTTTCATTTTTAAAAAACACTTTTTAAATTCCAAATTACATTTAAATAAGAGCAAATCCTGCGTGTTATTTTTATTTTCTTTTAGAGACCAAAACTATTAGGTCCTGTCAAACCATTTTATTCCGAAATTTATATTCTTTTTTCTTCAAAAACTCTTCCACAGGATTGAAAAAATAATTCTAAAAACTCCTTTTTGTAAAAGCTAGCTTTTAGTTTTTTTGTATTTATTTTTTTATACAAAAATAACGGTACCCACAATACAAATGATCGAAAATCGTTTTCGGAAATCTTATTTTTCTCGAAAACGGCGCCTAGAATTTTGATAAGATTTTGTTTTCTTTCGATTCATTTTTATGATCTATAATTCTATAAAACAAAATTTAAGATAAGATATTATTGAATGGACCTACCATAGAACCATTTTTTTTTTAATTTCGAATTTCTCATTATCGGCCTAACGGATTTTAATAAAAGAAATGCATAAGGAAGCTTCTAGAAATTTTAAACATAAACATTTTGTCGTGCATTTTTTTTTAAGTACGTATACCTCTTCAAGATTCTTAATCCAAAAAGTTCAAACAAAAATAATGTCCGCTATTTTGAAAAAAAAAAAAAAATATCAAATAACTTATACATATACGTAACACGACTAAGAATTTCTCGAAGAAGATGGAAAAGTAGTGTAGAGATGAATTTTGAAGGAGAAGCAAAGTACTTTCAGATGTCGTCACAAACAAAATTGCTTCTAAAGGCATTTGACAGTTCATGGCAGCCATATTGTTTTATCTGTTATTCATTTTCACGTTCTTCATTTTGTATAGAATAAAAATCACAGTGCGAACTTTGTACGTTGTTGGAAGAAAAACAGCAACTGTCAGCTGATTGGGTTGGGATTTTAGGCCTGACTGAGTTTTGGATGAATCAAAAAAAACGTCTCCATTTTTGGATGAATGGCTGCACGAACAAGAACAATTTCTAAATGTGGGACCATGTTAATTCACAACCATATCCACACCAAATCGACAAAATAAAAATAGCTATATCAAAAGAAAGTCAATGTTTGTTGTGGATTGTGAGATGGCGGCATCATTAGTCCGTATTTCTTAGAAAACTTTCGAACGATCTCATATTTCATATACATTATCTACTGTCATTGCCTTTTGAAATAAAAACCAATTGCAAAATGGTATATTGGGAACCCTTTATATTGAGTCCATATTCACTGCAGCCAAAACGGCGAAAAATGTCGATAGAATTTAAAAGAAGTTTTATACTCGTAAATATCGGAATTATGGGAACAAAATAAGTTAGACCCCAGGAATGTAAAACTTTATTTGTATGACTACTAAAGTCTGAAGTAAGTCTTGAGTATTCTATATAATACCGTACAATATTTTTGTATGGTCTATCGTTTAGTAGAAGGATTGTGTTTGATCTCTGCACTTAATTCTGATCTTTTATAGCTAACACTGATAGTCGCCATGAATTAGTGTTTGACTATAACCTAATAGAGGGGTCCATTGAGTTATCTACTCTAAAAGTTAATTTTTATTATTTAAATTTAAAGAATGTCTATAAAATAAATTTCTAGCGCCACACCACATCATCGTGCTCTCTATTACTTTTTAATTATTTCGTCGGAATACCTCCATTAGGCGAACTTTGCATGCTTCCTTTTGCTTCTATCGCATCAGAAACATTCTCAAATGCTGTGCAAAGCTCTAATAAGAATCCCATTAAGCAACGCAATTTCAACCCTCCTACCACCCCTCATTCGCTCATTCCAACTCGAACATCATCAGCAGCAGCAACAATTTATTCCTTGTTAGGTTGGATGCTGTGCAACATGCCACCCCTGATAGCTCACAGTATTCAAATGCGCCACATTGACATCATTGGGTGCTAAGGCGACAACAAAAACAATTATCTCCCCCCATGCCTCCCGTCAAATTTATATTTTACCCCATAAACGCCTTCTTCATTGAAGCCAAGCTGGCTGAATTTTGCGGAGTACGAGAAGGGCTGCAATTTAATTCGCATTGTTTCGATTTTATAGTCAGGGGGGAAGGGAGAGTGTTTGTCCAACCCTGATGCCTTGGGCTTAGAGCGGTTTGCCAAATGTAGAGCTGTGTATGGATGAACATTTGAACATACCTAGCAAAACATTGTACATGACTAATGTGCAGTTGATTTTATTGTGGGAGGCTTGATGGGGAGACAAACAGCCACATACAAAATCGTCTGCCCCTTAATGCTCGACCTTGTGCACTAGGACATCGACTAACTTGACAAAATGATTCTCACAGGTTCACATTAAACATATTTGGCGCCCTACAGTCTACAAACGAGTCGCAATAGGTGAGGTTTGGGTATGAGGAGAAGGCAGTTTGTGGACCGACAACAATTGTACTTAAACGGGATGTGGACTCAGCAAAGGTTGTCCACAGTTTTCTACTCAAAGTTGTTGGCTTTAATCTGTTGGCAGCAAACAGGTAGGTGCACCACCTAGTTCATGACGATTCATTATGGCTTGTCTGAACTGAGTGACTTAACCGCCAGTTCGGCGCCTTAAAAAATAAAAATTAGTACTTCTATCAAATGCGGCCCTGTTTCATTTACACGCACTGCACATTGAGCCTACATGCGTGTGCGTTTCTACTTGCTCCTGAAAGTGCAGAACATAAGAAATTCATAGGGTGCCATTGTAGCTGACAGTTCTGACAAATGCTTAAATGACTTCTTCGGGCGGTTCATATCATCGTCATTTTTCGAAGGCAAGCAGCGCTGGCCGGTGTGATGACGGCAGAAGCAAGAGCAAGAGCATGATGGGGGCTTGAGGTAAGTGTCAACGCTGCTTTTCTGGTCCCGTCGTCTATGGTTTGGTTTTTGGTCGAGAAAAGTTCAGCCTGATGCCCCTTCCCACAAGCATGCAACAGTCTGTCATAATTCTAACCCCTTTTTGTGTAGATAATGTATATCAACGTGGGTTGTTGGCTTTGAATTTTTTTTTATTGTCAACGAAAAAGTTTATAAAGTGATTTTTTTTTTAAACAAATTGGGGATGGGTAAACGTGGTCTCATTCGAACCCTTAAGAAATGCGAAGTTTTTGATATCCCCGATGGAGAGGATAGAGCGCGATCTAGGTAGCCCCTTTATTTTTGATTCATGACTTTGGAAGCAATTGTATTTGCCTCCTATATGATAAACAGGGATATTTTTGGAGCAACCCTTAGGCTTTATGTTGGTTGTTTTTTGTGAGCTTCTTTTTGCTTATTGTTATCCTTAATGTCAACACATTTGAAACAAAACGCCAAAGCCCCGAGGCTATGGCAATGGCAGTGGTTCCGGGGACGAAAATGAAAGAAAAGTTAAATGGATGCAAGGACAAAAAAGGGTTGAATTTATGATGAATGGCATGTTCAGGGGGGGTCCCTCATGAAAGAATAAAATTCCCCAAACAGTGGGAGCAATATTTATGATTGTGTATTGTATGTATAGTCGGCGACAGAGGCTACGAGAAAACGACAGTGTCAGGGTCTTGTTTTTTATCGTTGGCACTTTCCTCACACATGGGGGGCAGGGGGGCTTTAGCTTTGTTAAAGTGTTTAAATTTGTGTTTTTTTTTGTTGTTGTTTTTGTTTTTGCCTATGAAGAGAGCTTGTAATGTGAATCCATTATTGTTGGAACGACTCGCTTTAATGAATTCCTTTTCTAATCTCAGACTTGTGTGCTGGATGGAAACCATTGGCTGGTGGCCACATTGACACCGCACACAGGTTGTTTTTGGCTTTTTCACTGCCATTCAGAAAAAGTGATACACGATGTATGATGTAATTGATTTTAGTCTGGCAAAGGATTTGCCATAAATCAACTATGGTGTGGAAGGATTGGTCATTTGGTTGGGTGATGTGGAAAATCGTCATACAAAAATATATTTACTGCCTACATACGTTTTGGAGAGGAGCCAGAACAATATGTACCTAGAAATAACCTTTGATCTTTTTGATCCTTTGGGATGCCCTTAGCTATATCCAAAGTTGTATATGATTATAATAGGCTTTATTATTTATTTTATTTACAAATTTAGAAGTAATAAGAGTTAAGGAAATAGAATCCTAATTGCAGATCGAGAAAAGGTGCATCAGAAGTAAAATAAAATCAGAAGGTTACTACTTAAACAAAAGGCCTTGACACCCTGTGATGCTTTTTTACTCAAAGGCTGAGGTAGCGTCAGCTTGTCCAGGGTCAGTCCGAAGAAAGCACAAAACTCGGTTTTGAAAGTTCAGAACTCCAAATAATGTCCGACTTTATTCAGTTTAATCTTAATTCTAACTAACAAATTATTTCATATACTGGTACATTTGTATCAATTCCTTAAATAACTAACACGGTATTTCATATAGTTCACAAATTTTCAAGTACCTAAATAATTAACACGGTATTTCATATACAAGGGTGAGACGGTGGGATTAGATCCCTAGCCTTGACTGAAGCTATAGGCAGAACGCAGTGGGATTAGATCCCTAGCCTAAGGCAGCGACAAGACATGGTCAGACGGTAGGATTAAATCCTTAGCTTTGATTGAATTGCCTGGCAAAATCGGTAGTGAGATTAATCTCTAGCCTCGGCTCAAATCGCAGCGGGGTACAAAAACGGGTAGGATTAAATCCTTAGCCTCAAACAAACGTTCGTGGCAAAGCAAGGGGCGGCGGTGACAGAAGGTGGGATAACTTCCCTAGCCTTGACTGAAGCTATCGGCAAAACGCAGCAGGATTAAATCCCTAGCCTCAAGCAGCGACAAGACACGGTCGGACAAGTAGGATTAAATCCTTAGCTTTGATTGAAACGCCTGGCAAAATCGGTAGTGAGATTAATCTCTAGCCTTGGCTCAAATCGCAGCGGGGTACAAAAACGGGTAGGATTAAATCCTTAGCCTCAAACCAAGTTTAAGACAAACTAAAGGGGAGGTACCGAGAAGGCAGAACAACACACACACAATTTACGGCCAGAGCCAAAAGCTTTGAAACGTCTGTAAGTACACTACGTACCCTATCAGCGTGTTTCAACCTTGATACTCTAAATTGGTATCTCAACAACAACAGGCGAGAGAAAATCCCATTTGGTCTCGATTTTCTACCTCGCTATATCACATCCATCGTCATCAGCAAATGTGAATACATAAGAAACAAACACAATGCATTCATCGTAATTTGTTGTTGTACCACCGACAATGCTTTCTTCCTACTTTGTTGTTGTACCATCGCCGACTTAGTTCCAATGCGTGTTGTGTGTACCTACACCTCCGTGGGCGCATTAAGGTAGGCAATAGTTTTGTTGCACTTTTCAGCTGTACCTTCGGTGTATACTTTCTGATGTCGGGTTGAGCAGAAAAGGCGGCTTTAGATAAGTAGCTGAGTAGTAGCGTCGGCGTGCCGCGGCGGCCGAAATATGTAACTTCGTTACAACCCTTAGGATAAATATGCTCATTGCTCCGACTCGGATGCATGAATACAGTCTTCGAAACTCTATAGAAAAAACCGACTCTCCAATCGCGCTTGAACACATAAAAGGGAAGGATATGCGGTGAAGTATTTGGGACTGAAGTTCGACGCAAGTCTAACTTTGTGACATCAGCGGAAAGTACTGAAAATAACAATCTCACTAGCCATACTTAACATGAACATATAGACGGTCAAACTGCCATTTAAGGAAGTCTTCCGACATCGAGCATTTTCCTCTACGGATGTACAATATTCGAATATTCAGGGATAGCCCACCTATCAATTCTATTCCCAAAACTGTGGGAGTAAGTGTTTTCAAAAAAAGACTTCCACCAACTGGCCTGAAAATAAATGGCACGTAAACTCTCCAAAAATGTCTTATTGCTTAACCTTTCATCCGATTGAAATAGAGGCGTAAGTTATGAGCAATAAAACAATAGAACACACCAGATTTCTGGTTATTCGTCAACAGCGACATGTCATGATGAAGTAAAAGAACGAAGTTCATATCGCATCAATTTTTGAAATTTTACTATTTTAACGGACCAGCACGAGACTTATAAAATTGAAGGGTGGTCAAATACAAGTTTCTTTTTAAAAATGCAATAAAATGAACAAAACTAAATTTTATCTATGTATTATGGCTTTATTAGTTAAAGCAATATTGAATGTAACTTTTGTCGTTCAAGTGCGGCTGTCTCGGCTTCGCAGTAGCGCATTTTGTCACAACAATTTTCCAAGACCTTATTGATGGTTGCGGGTTGTAGATCACGGATTGTTTGGATGATATTGGCCTTAAGTGCTTGAATCGTTTCTGGCATAAGATCGTTCCTTCACGGTTCTCCACAAAAATAGTACAAAGGGGTCAAATCGGAGCTCTGACTGCTGATAACACGATTTGGGAATTTGGTGCACAAAAGATTGATTATGGCATGTGCTGTATGGCATGGCGCGCCATCCTGTATGAACCAGAGGTCGCCCAAATCCATGTCATCAATTTCAGTCGCACCAACTTGCTCTTATGTAAACGACTAAGACTTTCAAAAATGAATGTTATTAGAGAAAAACTGTTCATAAGCATAAAATTAATTTTTAATAGACTAAAACAACTCCTTTAGTAGTTGGAGCTAAAAACAGGATGCCATGTGATTCAAGCAAATATACTAACTTATGCAAGAACAAAAATTATAAGTCTGTACTAGTTTCTTAAAAAATAATCTTTTATTTATTTTTCAAATAAAAATTTAATTTACAAACAAACATATTGAGCAGTTTCTGAGATATCGAATTTTCCAAAAAAAAAAATAGATTTTTTTTTCAAAAACTCAAAAATTATTTTTTATTATTAAAATCCGTTTTGTCGATGATGAGAAATTCTAAATTTGAAAAAATGGTTCTTTGGTAGGTACAGTCAGTAATATCTTGATTTCAATTTTTTTTTTTATTTGAGTATAGATCGTCAGAATTAATCAAAGGAAAACAAATTAGCAAAATTCTCGGAACCATTTTCGAAAACCATTTTTTAACATTTGTATGGAGGGTACCGTTATTTTTAGGTAAAATAATTTTTTTTTTCTTACATCTTATAACTTATATTAAAAAAAACTTTTATTTATCAAGTTTTAAAAAAATCGAGCATAAAGTTTTCGAAATATTGAGTTTTCAAAAATAAATTTTTAATATTTTTTTTAAAATCCAAATTCAAAGTTTGAATACACAATAATATTGAAACTGCTGGGGAGCCTTAACATAAAAAAATGATCAAAATCGGTGGTACCGTTTTTGAGAAAATCAAAAACAAAAAAAATGGTTTCAAGGGGGGTACCAAAAAAAACCTTTTTTTTTTGAAAATTTTTTTCAACCTAGCTTTAACTAAATGAAATATGTTTTGTGGTATATGATCATGTATTAAATTATAATATTATATGTATTTATTTGGGCTTGAATAATCGATGAAGTGGATGCAATTAATAATAAAACTAATTCATCTTATGTTACCCTACGTTTCGCTGGCTTTTTTCCGGCTTCTTCAAGGGTTTTTTTATTAATCTAAAACAACCAATTATACAATATTATTTAGAATATTACTTATGGACATATGTAATTATTATATAAAAGTGAATATGGAAAAAAATTTTAAATTAAACTTACTTCTGATGTTTAAAAATAATGTTTTACATTATGTTTTGACTGGAATTGAAATTTAAAATTAACAAATAAACAATTTAACACTTAAAAAATTGACATTAACATTAACACTATTACACTGAGCCAAAAAACATTGTAGAATCAAAAAAAAATACTTTGAATCAAAGTAAAATGGAAACAATTTGGCACCGAACACGGAATTTTTAAAATCAAAGTAGTGCATCTTTGAAAAAAAAACTTAATCAAAAGTCTCTTTAAAATAAATGCTTCACGAACTTAAATCAAAGTAAAAGACGTAATATTTTCATTAAAATATACCCTTTATTTTAAACACATTTAGCTTTGATTTAATTAAGGCTAGAGTTTATTTTAAATGTTTGTTCATCGTGAATTAAAGTCAATATTTATTACATTTAAATAAGATTCTACTTTGAATAAAACAAGTTAGTAGTTTGAATGCAAGCCAAATGATTTCAAATCAAAGGGATTTCGACTTAAAATTAAAGCCAATAAGCAATACATTTTAATAACATTCTATTTTGAAAGAAACAAATAAGTAGTTTAAATATAAAGCAATACCGGCTGGATTTAAATGTCAAAATTTTCAAATCAATGACTTGATTCATACAATTGATTTCATTTTCTGCTTTGAAAATATATTTAAGATGATATAATGATTTGGAAATAATTACTTTAAAAGTTTTGAAATCGATGTCATCTCCGTTGACAAAAGTGTAAAATTATAATTATGTACATATGTATATTATTTTGTACAAATTATATTGGAGTAAATGTTCCTATTTAGTCTACAGATATAAGGAAAAATAAAAAACGATTTTGCAGTTCAAATATGTACATATAATAATTTCATTTATTTAGAAATAAGCAAAACAAATAAATTATTTTTAAATATAATCTCAAATAAATTTTTTTCCTTGACATGTGTTTATTTAATCTATTAAACAAATCGCAAATGGAAGCCGTTTTCAATTTACTTTTTTATTGTGAATAGTTAAAATAGATTTAAACTTTCAAAAAAAGCAGCTCATGCTTATTAAAAGAGTAATAGTTCTTTAAATTCGGATTTGAGTGCTTTAAAGATTTATAATTTAACAAGTGTTTTGAAAAAAAATACCAGCTCTGAGTCTTCATTTAATTCCTTCTGCCAGAGTGAAAAAGTTTTTCTCCAATTCTCTTTAACTAAGTTCCAATCCGAACGATGCCAACTTAAGCTTGTTGTTCAAATTTAGGACCCGTATTACAGATTACGAAACAGATTATAAACGATAATTGTAATTCGTAATACGGGCCCAGAGGGTTCGTTAGTTGACATGGAAGATCATTCGCTTGACTTTGAACGTTTCGAGCGGCTATTTTCAATATAATTTTCCACTTGGATGTTTTTGCCTATTTCGTGGAATAAAATAGTAATCCTGAAAATGATATTGATAGTTCAGGTGATAGTGCTTGTGAAAGTAACATAGCATAATTAAATTTGTTTCCATTTACCTTACCGTATTTTTCAGTGGGAAATAATGATATTTTCTGATCTACAATGGATGGGTTTTCGCCAAAAACAAAGCTTTTCCCTGAATTATCCCCTTAATCTAACACTTGTGATAGCATCTCATATATCCTCTTTAGATAAATATTGTAAGCTACGGTTAGTAACGTGCTGATTTTAAAGAAAGTATTATATTTTAAGGTTTATGAAAACAAATAGCCTATATGTTTATGTCCACACTGTTTATGACACCTGTAATGAAAAAAAACATCTACCTTGTTAAAATTCCAATTAAATTTAAATTTCTCCCAAATATATACACATTCTATGGAAAAAAGCATATGAACTATCTGATCCACTTCGAGAAAAAATTAAAAGATAAAATTTACCAATATGAAAAACTTTTAAATATAATTACAGTTTTCATCGGCTTGCAAATAAGTAGCCTAAATCAAATAAAAAGAACTCACCAACAAATATTTCCACTTTTCTTGCACAATAACTCACTTTAATATTGACAACTTATTGCCTCAAATATTATTTTCTATTTTAAAAACTAGCTTTAATGCACACGCAAACACTCTTAATTGACTTATTTCTTCAAATAACCAACGCGACTGAAATAAAATTCAAAAATGTAACCTAGCACCTTCTTATAATGAAAATACAGTTAACTTCCATTTGTTGAATATTTTTCTTGTTTGTTTTAAATACGTTTTAATTTTGATCTTAATAAACATAAACCACGAAAATAAGAATGCAGTTCATTTGGAATAAGTTCTTATTTGATTTAAATACGTTTTAACTTTGATCTTACAACTTAGATACAATTCCGTTAGTTTCCTTTAACTAAATCGCATTCTTATTTATTTTTAATAAGATTTCCCTATAAAATAAATACATAATGTACTTACAATTAAACTATTAAATAATACCAATTTCAAACAGTTAGCATCCCAATAAGGAATAACATTATGGTTTACTTTAAATGTGTTTTCTTAATATTTTAATGCATTTAATTTTTAAAGCGAAAATATAGATAATTGATAACTACCTCGCAATAATTAAAATTTATTGGTGTAAATATGCTCGCACTTTGATTAAAAATCTATTCAAATATATCGATAAGTTAATATTAGGGAGTTATGTTTTAACGTTGCTTCTTTAAACATTAGGACTTATAATTTCATTACGTTTCTACTTTGTTTCAAGATATTTTGATTTTGTGAGTTTATCGTTTGAATTTCATGTTTGAATTTAATATAATTCATTTTAAATGCATCAAAAGTATAGAGGATATTTAAATCAATTGTGTCATTTTTTCAATTCAAAAATCTAAGTTATTTACCTAATTTCGTAAAAGCTTTTCGTATTTGATACAAATCATTTTTAAATTAATTTAAATGCGTCTTTTAAAACTGAATGCATTTTTAATTTTAATACGGGGCTATTAAAATCTAGGTCGCAGTTTTTTTCTGGGTGTAGAAACAACAAAAATTAAAACTAGTATCACTTGGTATCACAGATTGGAAATGGCAACGCCATATATCGAGCTGATGTTGTCAATGTCTTCTTGATGGTTCATTGTTGTTTTTATGTTCTGCTGAATCCGAAGACTTTCTAGAGTGTAGCGGGTGGAAGTGCGGCTCTCCTTGTCAAGTATTTTGACATTTTCGAAAAACCCCTGAAGAAGTCGGAAAAAAGCCAGCGAAACGTAGGGTAACATAAGATGAATTAGTTTTTTTATTAATTGCATCCACTTCATCGATCATTCAAGGCCAAATAAATACATATAATATTGAAATATTTTAAATTTAATTCAATCATTCCACTCAAACAGAGATAATTCTCTTACATTCATTTATTTTGAATTTCTTTAAAAAATCTGTGGGATAGTTTTTGAAAAAAAAAAGAATATTTATAAAATTTCGAAAAAAATCGTGTGGCAGGTACCGTTATTTTTGGTCTTAAAAAAAAAAGAAAAAAACGTGTGGGGGAAAAACCATATCTACCAAGTTTGAAGAAAATCGGCCGAGCCGTTTAGGCTTCAGTCGAACCGACAGACAGAAAGACAGACAGAATTGCGAGACCCACTTTTTTAGTCTTATCGCTATCATCGTACTGTCAACTTTGATCAAAATCTCGAGTTCGATTTTTTTTCCGAATGCATAACTTGCCTTATAGTACCTATATAAGTCGCAAGTAAAAAGTCGGTTAATATGGCTCTGTAACGCCCACCACTCCACAATCCGCACCGAACTGCCACTCACTGTGGATGCATTGACTTCTGGAAAATATCGTGCGGATTTTCCGAACCCCAGATGCGGTAATTTTGTTTGTTAACGTAGCCACCGAGATAAAAATGCACCTCGTCAGACAAGATAATTTTTCACCCAAAATCGTTGTTCAATTTAAGCTCCTCTAAGGCTGAAACTGCGAAGCGATAATGAAGCGGTGGGTCCTTCATATCGGCCAAAAGTTCTTTTCAAAAAACGCACTGTTTGGGCTGTACAGCATTCACTTTGTAAATAAGTTTTCAATATTTCCCAACGTTGTTCAAGCGTAAAGCAACTCATATCGTTCGGTGGAGGTTTGACTGACTTTCTGCCAAGATTTCGAGCGGGAAACATCTGTCAGTGTCAAAATACCCTATATGATTTAAAAACAAATCACCTGTATAGTCGGTTGTTTTAGAGCTTCACTGTTTTAAACGTAAGAAATTCCCAAAAAAAACTTGATAGACTTAGCCTGGTTCTTATATTTCACATTGGTTCTACTGATATAGTAGATGAAGATCGCAACTAAGGTGGTGCGCGCAGGTGACTAACTTGGGGTGCGTAACTTGAGACAGCTAGTTAGGAACCGAGCTGGCTGGAGAAGTTTGTTGATTGAGGCCCTGGTCCATCCCGAACTGCAGCGCCACCTTAAGTAAGCAAATATTATTATTTTCATTACGAAGAAGTAAACATAAATGAGGGGGTATGTTCGTAGACTATAGTCAAATTAAAATTTCGTTGCTTGCTACACATAAAGTGGTGATCATTTTTTCAGGATAAATAAAAACATAGCAAAAGTGAGAAATTTTTGTTAGGAATAGTCTTTAATTTTATGAAAGTATGGATACCTCTGAGATCTAACAAATAAATAAATTCAAAGACAAACATTAAAAAAGAATTGATCTGTATCTCAAATTAGAATTTACATCAGAATAACTCTATGAACACAGCCGCGAGCTGTCATTCGGTGCTCCAATAAACGTTAAAAGTCCATCCGCAGTAGGATTCTACTTTAGCTTTTATCGGTCTTGATCCGATGCTTTGATTGTTATACGTCCTTGTTTCTTGTACTACATTCACTGAAGCGTGAGAGGTTGTTCATCATGTACATATCAAGAACTGAGAGGCGTTCGGTTTCTTCAATGTAAGTACCCCTAGTGGATAGCGCCATTGGGAGTGGGTTGCGCTTTAGCGACAGAAGACAGTATCGAGTTTTTGAAGTATTAAATTCCACGCGGATTCAGCAAAACAATTCAAAATTCAATGGATTAGAAGTTTAAGACAAAAGATTGTTGAAGAATATCAGAAAGAGACTCGGAGACAAAACGGAGCTTTGTGGCATACCAGTAATTATTTTATGATTTTCAGACTTAAAACCATTCAATACAGCTTGTATTAAACGCTTTGAAAGGTGGTTTCTAATCCATCGAAGAAGAGATTCATCAATACTAAATGCAAGCATTTTCGATAAGAGATCTTTTGAAATATCAAGTGCATATAATCTTACTTCCTCCAAAACGATGTAAATATTTGTGCCACTGTTCGGTGAGATATACCATCAGATCACCAGTGGACCTATTGCTACGAAAGCCATACCGCCGGTCATTGAGAAGCTTTCGTTCTTTAAGATATTTCTTGAGCTGATAATTTATCAGGGTTTCCATGAACTTGGAAAGAAGGGGCTTAAATGCAATTAGACGACTGTTAAAAGGAGAAGAAGATTCTCCTTTTTTAGGGACAGAGTGGACAAATGCTTTTTTCCATCCACTCTGGAACAGATGGAAAAGCTTACTGAATGCTTTTTCCAACGTTAGAGAATATATCTTCATAACAATGGAGGGAAACTATCCGTGCCAGCGGATTTATGTATCGAGATCTTTCAGTACTTTTGGAACTGTACGAATGCGAAAGTAGATCTATTCTATAGAATCATTACCTCGCTCAATTACGGGAGGAATCTATCTAAGGCTAGGACCGCACTTGCGATTTCAATCGCGCGATTTTTTAGTCGCAAAAATAGAACACATGAATTCAAATGAGAATGAACGCACTTGCTACCAACAAATCATGACGATTTAAAAGTCGCTATTTGTTTCATTTTTCTTGCGATGCGATTGTCGTAAAGTTAAATGAAACACATGTACTCAAATGGATATGCACACACTTGCGATTCAAATTACTACGACTTAAAAATCGTAATCGCAAAGAGAAATTGGCATGCACGCACTTGCGATTTTTAATCCACGATTTTTTAGCCGCAATGAATAAGACACATGGCGTTAAATGTGAATGCACGCACATGCGACTTGAAAATCGTAGCGATTATAAAAATGAAACAAGTTCTATTTTTTCAAGCGATTTTTCTGTCGCTACTTATTTGTAGCAAATGCGTGCACTCACATAAAAGCTAGTGTGTTTTATTGAAGTATGTTTTTACTTACTATGGTTGGTCATACAAACATTTCGTTTGCCGAATACATTACAGTTCTTTCTAGCTTATTTGAACTTATTTTGGTTTTCCTCAGTAAGGCTGATGGCTTCACAACATCGAAAACGTACTTCTCTAACCCTAAACATTTCATGTTTCGTAGATGATGTTGCAAAACCCTGTATTTATATATCTGAAATGCCGCAAAATTTTATGAACAATCAATAAGAACGCAATATTTATTGATCGGACCTACTTACTGGCCCTTAAGATAAGGCTGTCCCCCTTGATGCCTAGGTAGTCGAGGTCATCCCAGCTAATTTCCATTTTTGTTGGCTCTGTATTAAAAAATATAGTAATTTCCTTGTCCAAACAAAGTGTGACCGATTTAGACGACATCAAGGTATTGCGCATTTTGGGAGAAGACAAATCCAGATGTGGCATCATCCAAATGTTTGCACTGCAAGTTGCAAGTGTAAACATATTTACAATGTGCCTCACCAATAAAGGTATAGGCACACATATCAGTGTGCGTGCTTGCAGCATTTAATCCTGAAAGGCATCCCACTTCAGATGGTGGGTGTGTAAAATGGTTGGCGTCACATACAACCAAACCTACGATTACGTTGGGTATTTATGGGAGATAGAAAAGCGCATTATCATCATCATCATGAGGGTATTATTAATGCGAAATAATCGGGCAGATGTGTAAACAAATTTCGATTCCCTTATTAATTACTTGTCAAGGCACCTTGCCAAACATAGCAAACGACTAGAAAATCAGCCGCATGCACCGCCAGATGTTTGTTTTGGGGATAAAACTATAGGGATCGGGGTATGTTTGTGTAGATTGCAGAGGCACACGAAAGTCCAAACTTAGAGGTGGACAATGGCAAATAGATTGTAATATTCCCGTATAGCAATTCGGATTAAATCCTAACCCAACCGACGACGGATTGTATGCAAAGATGTCACCTTGAACACCCCGACCCCTCATCGGCTTCCAGCTTTCGAAGCTCATTCATTAAACTGATTATTGCTCGGATGTCGGGTGTGTAGCTCGCATCCCTGGGCAAGGACGTGTGTGGAGCATGCTTGCACCAGCACCATGCTTCTGGTAATAAGACATTTCCTCTCCCATGTCCTTTTGCATGTTTGCTGGTGTAGGCTCATGTAGTCGTCAGCCTCAGCGTCATTGTCATCCTCTCATTCGGATCCGGGAATCGGCAGTTGGGAGCAGGAGGCACAACGAAGAGATAGATGTGTATGTGGGGAGGGATTCTACGATACATGTCACAATGTGTTGTGTTGATAATTTCCTGACTAACTTTAGACGAACAACAACAAAAGACGAATTCAAAAGCACTCAGAAACCTCAGAGGGTGGGTGCAATTGCCAACTACGGTACTTTTTGGCTTTGTTCTGCTTGTGTGCACGTGAAGTGCAGAGACATTCCAATGTGGACAGTTATTGGTGTTAAATGCGCTTAAAGTGATGACAATTGTCGTCATCTGAGGCGTCGAAGCTCTGTCCTTGGTATATCACCTCAAAGGAACTTTATCTTCGCACTGCCTTCAAGCCAGTGAGTAAATGATGACCGGTTCGGCATTCGGTTTTGATAATTGCCTTGTTCGCAGCATGCGATTTTCTGTTTGGAATGGTATTGACGACGTCGTCATCGTCATCGTCATCATCACCGTGGACACTATTTGTTGTGGTCAAGTAGCTAGCAGAGTTTGAGGCGTAATCGAGAGATTGTTGGTTTTGGATGGTTGATTGGGGGAAGTGAAATTTATTATAGGCTTTCTTATAGCTATTATGTGAATGAGAAGCGAGGAGCTGCGGATATAGAATTACAATTGGAATTGACAGTCTGTAGATCAGGAAATTTTCTCAGCTTGGGGAAATTTATAGAAGTACTTTGTTAAATGTACAACCAGTTTTGAACATGTGTTTAAAACTTAACTGTATCTAATTGTTAAGGGACAAAAATTCATCAACTGATTGGACTGAAACTTACGCAATACCTATAAAGTTTTGGAAACAGATCACTGAGATCAAGGGATGTTGATTTCAACCGAGAGGGAAAGAACAACCGACTTATATCTGTAATGCCGTTTAGCAAAATGGTTATGATGTTGGATTGTCATGCGCAGAGGGTCTTAACTTCGATTCTCATGCCTCTATCCTCAAATCGCTTCTAACACGCACACAGGTTGGGAGATTTAAGTCACTAGATTTAGGATCTCTACGAGCCATGATGGCTTCTAATTTATTTTCAATCTCGTCAACTCCTATGAACTAGGGATACGTAATGGTTGTTCTAATGGTGACAAGGGCCGAAGGCTAATATTAGTTGTAATTGATCTTTCCGTAAAACACAAATACCCTCTGACCATCTTCCAATTATTATCCGGCCACTGAGATCTCAATCACTATACGAAGATCCAGCTGCACTTCCGATCCCAGCTTAATTCAAATGGAAGGCTGGATTTACAAATAGGTATACCAGAGTTTTCGACCACAGAATTTACACAATAAGGAACGAAGGCGGTTTTCTATCGTCTACGGTCTTGGAACACGCTGCTTTCAGTCATCTAGACTAAGCGCTCTGGTATCTGTGATGTTTTGATCTTTAAATCGGTAGTTTGGTATTATTTGCCACCTCGAACTTGGTGGCTGGGATTCAAAGACCCTCTTGGCTGGATCATTTTTGTTTATTCGCTCTATGTGGCCGAGCCAATGTAGAGAGTTCGCAGTTATATCTTCTCCTCCATTCCTCTTCGCACATGGGACCAAATATCAGCAGAAATATTTTTCTTTAAAAAAGCTTAGAATCAGCTAGCCTAGGACCCGTCGCCGCCGCCGGTAGGCAGAACTTCTGGTATCAGGGTCTAGTATAGATCGTGGACTTCTTTCTTCGCGTTAGAAGTTTTGAACCAATTTGCTTCGGCGAACTTAGGCAGCAGTGTTTTTCTAGAGTAACTCTTCGTCGGGTTTACACTGTGGTGTTAACTCGGCAATAGATGAACACCTGTATGAATAAGTTATATCTATCAGTAGTGCTGATGGACAGATACTTCTACCTTTACTTGGGCATGTGGTCGTTCTCTACTTCAAAACCAAAAATTTTTACCTAAACTTCAATAACCTATTACGGAAAGTTGAGAATGGCCGATGATGCCACTATATCATATAGTGGACTGCGCTCGATACTCGTGTATGCTCCAAAACGAGATTGAAGAAGTCCTTGACGATACCATGTGCATGTTTGGAATTGTTGTGAGAAAGCTATTCCCTATTTGCATATTGCAGGGCGTATTTTTCAATGTCGCGCAACATAGCAGAATCCCAAAATGCTTACCCTAAATTCTATCAAATGGGGCTATGAAGTTGATGAAAAAAAAAAAATAATAAGATGGAAATGGCTCCCAGAAAACTTGAACCTCAAGACTTACAACAACTCCCAACTCAACCGTTCCTGGTTGAGTGTTTTCGACAGGAATAAAGGGGACCTAGAATTTTCTGGCAAGTGCCCATGCTGTGTTTAACATTATAAGGGTCCATTAACATACCCTTGAGCGCGTGTGAATTATAAAAAATAAAAGTGCAAACATATTTGATTGGAAACACGTTTAGTGACATGATATACTCTTGGAGCATTTGTAACTTGTCACGAGTCACTTTTCACGAGAGGTAGTACCCCTGAAAAATATTTTTTATTATATTTTGGTGGCAGCAGTAGCGGTTGAGAAGTAAATCGAGACCCTTAACAGTCTAACCGCATCAACTGTTATGCCCACTACAAAATGAAATCAGTCGATAAGATAGTAAGGATCGACTTGATATTTCGTTGGTATTTTTTATAGGATTGACATAAATAGTGTGAAAAAGTGATTTAGAACGGTTCAGAATGTATAGACGCATCGATGCATACAGCGTTACACTCAGAATGGATCCGACATATCACTATCCGAATAAGGACCCATGTTAAATATCACTTCGTCGCTTCGACGAATAAATACCTGTAACGTACTAAAAAATATGGTTACCCTTCTAGGGTTAATAGTTAAAAAAAATCCAAAAAATGCTCCAACATATTACCATTTTCTTTTTACTTGCGATATAGGTACTATAGGGCAAGTTCTGCATTTGGAAAAAAAATCGAACTCGAGATTTTGATCAAAGTTGACATTACGATGATAGCGAAGACGAAAAAAGTGGGTCCGACAATTCCGTCTGTCTGTCTGTATGTCTGTATGTCTGTATGTCTGTATGTCTGTACCTCTAACTACAGCCTAAACTACCGGAGGTATTTTCTTCAAACTAGGTAGATTCCTTGGTGATTCCCTAGAGGAAAAATTGAAATTTTTTTTTTAGCTCCAAAACTAAGGGTACCCCCCATACACAGAGGCGGATCGTGAATTTGTGGGGCCCTGGGCTGAAACTATTTAGGGGCCCACCTACGTACTCAACTAATAGCCATGTCAAAAAACTGTATCTATAGTGATATATTATTATCATATATTCTTTATTGCACAAAAAAAAAACATAAATGTTACTTAAATCTACGCAAGCATTAGTTGTGCAAACGGCGACCTTATTGCTGTGGTAGCAATCTCTTCCAGGCAACCTTTGGGTGAGAGTGAAAACGAAATAGTAAAAAACAATAAAAATATTTTATTTATTTATTATGAATTAGTAAATGAAACTGACAGATTATGTGTATGACATGTTATATAAATTATAATTTATAAATCAACCTTTCTGCATTTCTGTGCTGCAAATTTCTAATTTGGTCATCACATTGCAAGTGTTTTGTTAAATCACAATTTATCGAAAGAAGTGGTAAATTATTTAGTCGATGGTTCGACATTGTTGTCCTGTATTTATTTTCTACATAGGACATCTTGGAGAAAGAGCGCTCTGCTTCACAGCTAGTAATTGGCAAAGTTAAAAAAATCTTTAAAGTGGTATAGCAGTTAGGGAACACGTTAATAAGTTTATTTTCATACATGCGCTTAAAAATGTCACTGGAAGAGGTGTACAATTCTGGCTTAGATTGGAGTAAGTACGATTTTAATTGAATGCACTCATTCACTAAATGCTCGTCTACGTCTTCTGGATAATAATCAATAATATGACGCGCACTTTCCAAATCTATGTTTTCGATATTTTTATTTTGCAAATCCATTAAAAATTTTAATTTTTTGCTATATGTCTCTTTCTATTGATATATGACACAGTGACATTAGCAAACCTTATTAAAATGACTCTGATTAAAAAAAATACTTTGCGCAACTGTGTTTTTTGCTCATAATTACACCATCCTATCAAATTTCACCTAATTTGGTCCAGTAGTTTCGGAGCAAATTAGCTGTGACAGACAGACGGGCGCACGAGTGATCATATAAGGGTTTCGTTTTTCATTTTTTTGTACAGAACCCTAAAAATACCATAAAGAAGAAAAACATGATTTATAAATATTTTAACTTACCAAATAAAAGCAAGAAATCTTGTATTAATAAACAAATGTTACTTATTTAGACATAACTTTTAAGTTATCACTTACTCATTAGTAAACTGACTCATTAAACACAGTTCTAACAATTAACACTGTCAGTTTGTCACTTTGATGACGAGAACAGAAGTGCGGAAGAAAAAACAAAATCACGTCAGGCGTTACGTTAAGCAGCGCGGCGGGTAGTCCCTCGTAAGAGTAGATAAAAAGGTAGTAGGCTATGCTGATGATCTTGCGTTATTAGCGACAGGTAAATTCTTACCCACTATCAGCGAACAGATCGAATACACCCTTTCTAAGGTTAGTAGATGGACTAGAAAGTGCGGCCTGATGGTTAACCCGTCAAAAACAGAATTAGTCCTTTTTACAATTGAAGGCACCCCACTGAAGATTTCAGATCATGCAAAGTATCTTGGTGTGATTCTAGATAAGAAATTAAACTAGAGTCTTAACACTAAGGAAAGAGCAAAAAAAAGGAAATCCTGGGGACCTAGCCCAAAAATGATCAGCTGGATGTATTTGGCGATAGTCAGACCAATACTAACTTATGGTAATTTTGTATGATGGAATGCAACGGAAAAAAGGCACGAACCTCAAAACTCTGACAAAAGTTGAGTTGGCAAGACAGATGGTAATTATCCCACTCTGCAACATTAAACAGAAAATTTCAGATTTAATCCTAAAGATATCCAATGAAAGGTGGAGTCTACTTGACACCTGTGATACCACTAGGAAAGTATGGCCTTGCTTTAACAAGCAGAGGACTGACAAAATTATGCAACTTAGTAAGAAGTCCCTTCGCTCTCACGAGCATAATCACCGGACATAATTCATTTAAATATCATAAATTTATAATGAAACTAAGTACAGATGACCTATGTAGAGGATATGAAGACACATCACACTCTCTCTGTCATTGCCCGTCACTATGCCACCAAAGAAGGAAATGGATTGGTAGTTACTTCTTTGACAATTAAGAAGATCTTTCTACTCGTAATATTCAGGAATTCACATATTGAACTTTGTCAATGCCTCAAAATGGCTTGACTGATTCACAGAACACATAGGTTTTTTTTTATCAGAAAAGAGTGATTACACTCACGGGTAACACAATGGATCTACATTGATCTAATTGTGACGATAGTAACATCAATTGTCAGCCCAACAACCTAACCTAACCTAACCTAAGAGTAGAAAAAATACACCGATCAAAAACAAACGACGGGGAATACCCGTTCCGTTCCATAGACGCTATTCACTATTCGGCATTAAACTGAGCACGATTTTAGAGAGAGAGAGAATAAGTTCGCGCAGCGCTTTTTCCAGATAAAAGCGACGCGCGAATTTACTCTCTCTCTCTAAAATAGTGCCATCTAGCTTACCGGGGACAACATTATGGTAGGTTTCTTAATTTTAATTTTTTTTTGTTCAAATTAACGCCTATTGTTTTCAACGGGGTCTGGGGGGCCCTTGTGACCTCGGGGCCCTGGGCTGCAGCCCATACAGCCCTTAGGTAGATCCGGCCCTGCCCATACACCCGTAATGCAAAATCTTATTTATCTCGAAAACGGCTCTAACGATTTTGATAAGAAAAATTAAGTGTGATATTATGGACATGGACTATATTTTTGTGAAAAAACAATTTGGGGGGAAATGTTATTAGGGGTACCTGTCATAGAATGGTTTTTTTGATTTTCGAATTTCTCACCAACGGCTCAAACGATTTTAACCAAAATTTTTATGCAGGAGCTGCTTTGCATTTGAAAAAATATAAACTACAAATTTTTTCGAAAAAATAGTTTTTGGATTTTTAAAAAAATTATACAATTTTTTTTTGAAAATTCAATATCTTGAAAACCGATACACGATTAATTTTTTAAATTACGTTTTGAAATGTATTTTTTTAAATACTAACAATTTGCATATCAATTTTTTTTATACAAATTTTAAGGAAAATTTAGTACACAAAAAACATGTTTCAGTGTGTCTGTATGTCTGTACCTCTCACTACAGCCTAAACCACTGGACCTATTTCTTTCAATCTCGGTAGTTAAGGGTCTTCGGTGATTCCCTAGAGGAAAAATTGAAATTTTTTTTTTAGCTCCAAAACTAAGGGTACCCCCCATACACCCGTAATGCAAAATCTTATTTATCTCGAAAACGGCTCTAACGATTTTGATAAAAAAAAATTAAGTGTGATATTATGGACATGGACTACATTTTGCTCAAAAAAAAATTTTGCGACAAAATGTTATTAGGGATACCTGCCATAGACCCGTTTTTTTGATTTTCGACTTTCTCATTAACAGCTCTAAGGATTTTAACCCAAAATTTTTAGCAGGAGTCGCCTTAAGTTTAAAATAATATTGTATATAAAAATATTCGAAAAAATATTTATTGGGTTTTTAAATAAAAAAAAAAAAAATTTAAATCAATATCTTCAAAACCTATGAACGATTATTTTTTGAAATTATTTCCTAAAACCAATATTATTAAATACTTAAAATTCGCATCCCACATTTTTTTCTTGAAAAATTTTAGAGAAATTTCTTATATAAAAAATTTATTTAATAATAAAACGATTTTTTAGGGTTTATTTGCATAAATTCATACTTTTCCGGAAACCAGACGGCAATTTTATGTATTTGAACATTATTATCTCATTAAATCCATGTTTTATATTTATAAAATGTATCTTAAATTTCAAAGTACTTTTACATAAGAGCAAGTTCGTGCGATCCAGTCGTGCATTTTATTTATTTTTGATGTTCTCAAATACGGTTGTAACGAAATTGTAACATCATTCATTGAATTCATTTTTCAAAAAGTAAACAAAGCCACATGCTATATTCTATCGTCAAATTAAATAATTTCATTGATACCCGAAACCATTCAATTTCATTTATCCAACGTAGTGTTGTGCTCAGGGCATTGGCACCACGTTGATGACTATAAACACTTGTAGTGGCACAGAATGATCTTATTACGCTACGATCCACATTAACCAAAATATTGAGTCACTAAGATTTTGCCCCCAATAGTTTGTAAATATTAGAATCTAAGCAAAGAAGAAATATGCTGATGCACAAAAATAGTGCATAAAGTATTTTATTGGAAATAGATAATAAGCGGGGATAGCCCAAATATTGAATAGAATTAAGTAGTATAAACAGCTCTAAGAAGTTGTAAATAAAGTTAGTCTTAAAACTATCAACGTTTAAGATTCATTAAAAACAGCGGCATTTTTGCCATTTTAGTGAGCTGCGCTTTGTATAAAGCATTAATTTAGCGTGCTACGCTTATATAGCTTAGGGGATATTGGGACATAACCCTATAAAGAAAACATAAAACCTTACTTGACGATCTTGCAACATTACACGGTTGAACGGATTTTAAAAAATTTTTGTCTGCAAAAGGTGCTAAGAACTTTGAACAGTTTTGTGTAATAAAATTTTCAAAAAAGTGTTTCTTTTTTAAATGTTTTTTTTTTTTTGTATGATTACATACTTACATGCAGTAAGCCTGCAAGGCTTCATATGAATATTAAAGTTTTTGAATGAATTACCACCAAGGGTGTGTAGTATTGCAGGCTTTCTGCACGTACAGTGCGGTTCACATGATTAGACGCACCATTGTTCTCTCAATAAATTGCCGTTTTCTTTTTGTTTTTCTTTATAAACTACGAAAGAATTGCATTCATTTGAAAGGTTATTAAATTCACTGGGAAAAAACCTAAATTCAAGATTTGTGAGAGACACTTAACGGTTGTTTTGATCACTTTCTTCGCATTAGTGCAAAAAAAGCTCAAATAAATCGGTTCACTTGATTAGACGCACGAATTAATTAAGTTAGTTTCTTAATGCTGGGTAATACAAATTAAATTTGGTTAATGAGCGTACGTTATTAAAGTTTTTCCGAGTGTTTAAAGTGAAAATGGGTAAAAAGAAAATGTTAACGGCGGCGGAAATAGCAAAAATTGAGGCCTACCACTCAGAAGGATATTTTTTGCGGAAAATTGCAAAGAAAATAGGACGAAATGATAAAGCTGTTCGAAATGTTTTATCAAATCCTGCCACCTACGGAAAACAACAAAGGAAGGACAAAAACACCCTTTACACCACACGAGAAGGGAAAAATTATAAGAAATGCCTCAAATTTACCTAACTTCACGTTGAAAATCAAACAATTAGCGGGGGTAAGTGCAAGCAAATCAACTGTTCCTCGATCTTTTTTAGGTGCGCAACACTTGAAATTCAAAAAGCTAAAAAAAAACAAAAAACTTAACGCTGCAAGAAAAGAACAGCGCACATAGGTCAATATTTAGCTTTTATGCGGCCAAAAGTCGATTTTGTAAACTTACGGTAAACAAAAAAAACAGTTTGTCGATCGTTAGCAGAATAGTCCCAGTTTTTAATTTTACTCTTTTTACCTCACAAAAGCACACCGTTTGCAAATACGTGTAATTTTAACTTGATCTCTAACCGCAGTACACGTTTTTCTTAGCATATAGTTTACAGGACGAATAAAGTTGTGAGGTCAATATTTCTATTTCTGTGTGTGTTATTAATAATATTGTGATGGATTTCGATAACTCAGTTATGGTTTCTTATTTTTATTAGAATTTGCTCCTTTGAAATGCATGATTCTAAAAATTTAGTGCTGTTAAACTTTGGTTATTTTTTTGGCTATATTTTTACCATATTTTACTTTTCAAAATTGAATTTGTTATATTTCCGCGTTAGATCGGATGATAATTCTTTTTGAATTGTGAAGTATAACCTTTTCATCTCCAAATGTAATAAAAATTGGCTGCAGAAGACTGCAGATGACAAAAATATTGACATTTTTGACAGCACAGATTTTTCGGTCAAAAAAATTAAAATTCTGAATAGTGAAACAATCATTGTGTTTTCTTGCTGTTGGAACTCCGAGCACATCAGGGGTGAAAATTGTGAGTCGGAGGTACCTCTATGAGTTTAAGAAAGAACAAAATTTACCAGATTTTGAAGCTAAAATTAATTATTTAGAAAATCGCTTACTGTCAAACTATGGCAGTACTGTGGATGATAAAAAAGTTTTAAACATAGATTTTCCTTATTTAAATCGACTTTGAAGGAAAAATGGGCAAAATGCTATAGAAAAGAAGAGGCGTTTTTGAAAAATAATGAGTCGTGGCTAAACGGAACCTTCGAACTTCCTTTAAAATTTTTTTCGTATAAGCACCAATATCACATAACCTACCACTCTTAGAAGTCAACAGCTAAGTAAACAAGAAACTAACATTTAAATAATTAAAAAAAAACCGTTAGATTTTACAGGTGCATTTTCATTCATTGAGATTTCGTTTCTAATTAGTTGCTCGTAGCTGTAGATTAAAGGTCATATTGGAAACCATTTCAAGTGGACACAAAATTGATTCACAAAAATATGACCAATTGTCAAAGGTACAGGTCAGCTACACATCAATCTTTATAATTGGCACCCAATGACTCCGACAATGCACAATATATTGATACACGGTGCAATCATAATCGAAAACTTGTTGTTGCCAATAGGCCAATTACCAGAGAAAGCTGCAGAGGCCCACAATAAACATTTTCGCTTATATCGCGAAAATTTTGCAAGGACATTTTCAAGAGAACAGTGCAATTTGAATGTATATATTACTTAGTTCCGATCCACTCATAAGCAGCCTTAAGCCAAAAAAGCGAACCATTTTAAAATCATTTTGCCCTGAAGCAAGAAATATGCTTGTGCCAGCAGATTCTAACACCGAACCCGATTCAGGCATTGAACCACTAGACGAATTTGTTATTGAATTACGAGTATTATGAATTAAGTTTAAATAATTATCTATTATTTTTATTATTTTTTGTGAGCTGAAAAATTGTTAAAAAAGTAAAAAAATTAAGTTAAAAAAAAATTAATTTTCTTAAATCAATAATTATAAATATCTAAATGTTATTATTATAAATTAAAAAACCTCAAAATATTTCTAAATTTCCCTCAAAATAGTTTTTTTTATTAAAATTATATTTTTTTCGTCATATAAAACCCAATACAAAGAATATAAGTGGATGAATGTTTTTGGCCGCATAAATGTGAAAAATTGACCTATGTGCAGCGGTTGGTGTTCGCGCGTCTTCATATGACATGGTATGCGCAGGTTGGAAGTGTTTTAAATTGAAGAAATGTGGTGTTTTCTGATGAGAAAAAGTTCAACCTAGATGGTCCTGATGGGTATAAGTTTTATTTCTATGACATCCGAATACTTTTTAAACCGAAATCATTACAAGAAAGGAGAAGTATGGGTGTAGGGTGCCATTTCGTACTACCGCGCCTTTAAGTTGGTTTTGTGTCTCACAAAATGACAGAAATTTCTTATAAAGCTCTTTTGCAAACAGCTTTTCCAGCCATAAGAGAGCTTTTTGGACCCATCCAGTAGATCTGACAACTATACACTGCTCCGATCCACAACGCGCACGTTGTAAAAGCATTTATCCCCAGTGAAAATGTGGAATTTGTGCAGTAGCCGCCATACTCACTTGATCTAAACATCATTGAAAACCTTTCTGGATGGCTGACCAATCAAATTTATGAAAAAGGTAAGCAGTATGAAAGCTGTGAGGAGATTATTGCCGCAATTAAAGAAGCCTTGTCTAAGATTTCATTAGATTATTTAGAAAATTGTATGAATCTCTTAGAAGTAGAATTTTTGATGTAATTTCAAATCGTAAAGTTTCTACAAAGTATTGAAACTGTGAAAAATAACTTCAATAACAATAAGAAAAATAAATAGAAAATGTTAAAAATTGATCAACCTCTTTTTTTTTAACTTTAAACAGGTGCGTCTAATCAAGTGAACCGATTTATTTGAGCTTTTTTTGCACTAATGCGAAGAAAGTGATCAAAACAACCGTTAAGTGTCTCTCACTAATCTTGAATTTAGGTTTTTTTCCCAGAGAATTTAATAACCTTTCAAATGAATGCAATTCTTTCGTAGTTCATAAAGAAAAACAAAAACCCCCTTCATTATACATTAATACCTGACCTGTGTCAAATCTTTCATAAAATCTCCCCCATTGTATGTTCAACGAACTGTTGGCTTATTTATAAACAGAGTACGGAGAAAAAGAAGATAAACTTTAAAATTCTAGTCCTCAGGTAATAATTATTTATAAGCAATAAAACCTACTTTGAAAAATTTTTTCCCCCAACTGTTTTTTTCTTTTTTTTAAAGACCAAACATAACGGTACCTGCCATACGATTTTTTTTTCGAAATTTTATAAATATTTTTTTTTCTCAAATTTCATTTAGTTAGTTCTGGATAATGGTTAATGGTAATGGTACGACCGATTTTGATCATTTTTTTATGTTAAAGCTCCCCAGAAGTTTAAATATTATTGTGTATTCAAATTTTATAATTTATATAAAAATTCTATAATTTAATAAAAAAAAAAATTGAAATCAAGATATTACTGACTGTACCTACCACAGAACTATTTATTCGACTCTTGAATTCCTCATTATCGGAATAACGTATTTTAATAAATTTTTGTAAAGAGAAGCTTCTAAAAAGTTTAAAAAACATTGCATTTCAAAACTTCTAGAAAAAATATTTTTTTAAATTTTGAAAAAAAAAAATAATTTTTTTTTTGAAAATTCCATATCTCAAAAACGGCTCAATATCTTTTTTTGTAAACTTAATTTTTATTCGAACAAAATCAAAAACTTCAAATTGACCTACCAATATTTTATCTTAAAGATGATTTAAAAATTTCGTACATAAAAGCTTATATTTTTAAGAAAATACTACAACGAAGTATAATTTTGTTCTTGCATTGATCAATATTTGTTTGAATCACATGGCATCCTGTGTTTAGCTAGTAGGAGTTGTTTTATTTATTTATTTATTTATTTATTTATTTATTTATTTATTTATTTATTATTATCCTGTGAGGATAAAGAAAAGGATCAAGATTCGTCTCCTCAACCAGGTGATTATGTGACATTTCTTCAATGACTTAGAAGTACCCTCCGAGATTTCAGGCTAAAGCTTGCTGAAACTCATCAATACTCCTAGATAGCTTGAATGACATAGGATTTATCATAGGTTTTATTACATGGGAGTCACAATCCTTAGGGTATCACAACGAATCAAAATTGATCTAAGTATGACGGTAACAAGATCAACTGTAAGCCCTAACCTAGTATGTGAAGAACGGGTTAATGTTTTTTGTGAAGTTAAATTTTTAATAAAAACTGAAAATTGCCATATCAATTTTTTCCTTAAAACGGTTTTAAAAATTTTGTATAAAAATATTTTATTTTAAAAAACGGGCTATAAAGATTTAGAAATTTTATTCCTGCATATTTGCTTGGCATTTATTCCGGTTACTCCAACTACTTAAGGAGTTGTTTTAGCTGTTTAAAAAATTATTTTTTACTCAAGAACATTTTCCTTAAAAACATTAATTTTTGAAATACAAAGTATTTCAAAAATAATAGTAATTTCCTTCAAACCCGTCGTGTATTTTATTAAGGATTGGTTAGAAGTCAACAAATAAAGTATTTTTCTTTTCGAACCTTATTGTACTCGTATTTGCAAGCTGGGGCTTGTCATTTTTCATGCAACATTTTATTTGTCCATCCATTCATTGACAACTTAGCTATAACTTCCTCATTTTTCTTTCCCCAAGTTCCCTTATTGTTCAACCGACTGTAAGTAAACCCTTCGAAATCAGTTTCAAATTCCTAAAGATAATCACCCCGATCAATGCACTCAAGGTGCACTCACAGAACTATGCATAAAGGTTGATTTGCATATTGATGAAGTTGTATCCCAATCCCTCTATTATAAATGATGCAAAATATCTTTCTTCTCAATGACTTAATCGGAATTTAATTATATGTATATGCAGTAGACAATGAACCGTTAATTAAAAGACTTCAACAATTTTGCATTTATTTCAGGGAAAAGCTTTAGTCTAACCATCGTGATATCATCATCCCCCGTCCAAGTAGCTACCTATATAAAGGCCATCAAAGTAACTGTTGACGGTCCCCGTGAGCCAAGGTCAAAAGTTCGACATCAAGGATTTCATCCGTTTGCATTTGGCCCGCAGCGATTTGGTCCGGATCCACTTATGGGAGGCTTATCGTTCAAATTGCCAGGTAATTTTCAAAATTGATCTGCTTACATGTGCTGTTGTTTTTTATTTTTTTTAAATCCTCTCTTAAACTAAGAAGGGATATCATTGAATCCATAGACCAACTTTGTCTTTTTTTGTTTTGTTTTGAGGGCTTACTGAAGCTCTAAGCCATTGTGGAATTTAAATTACCGCATAATTGTATGGGTTTTCTTTGTCTGTTTGAATTTGAAGATAGGTTTATGGGAGGAGGGTGGAAACGGCATTCGAAAATCGCGAAAAGTAGATGTGATTATATCCTACCGAGGGTGTGTGTGTATGTGTGAGAGTTCTGAAGACAAAAAATTACTTATTCACGACAACACCTCGCGGTTTAAAATTTTCAGTGCCACGTAAGCACGCTATAGGATGAAAGTTTATCCTTCCATGTACTTTAACGCACCCCTTTTTGGGAAAATGTTTTTCAGCTTCTGGGAGGTATGTCATCTCGGCCTTAACCTCTTTCGGAGTTCTTTAGAATATATATTCAACTCTCGTTAGGAGATTAAGTGTTTAATGGATTTTAATCTCGCGCTAGACTCGATGTGGGTGGGGCGGTTGCCAAGTGCGAAGAATTGCTCGTCTTTTATTTTGGATAATTGGGTGACAACGAGAATAGCGACAACCAGCCAGAGATGGGGGCTTAATGTTGTTTGTTATTGATGTGTTTATGAAAATGTTGACAGAAGTGATGACAGTGAAAGGGGAGCTACATTTTTGAACATCGACAAAAATTAAACAAACAAATTTTAAGGGTGTTGGTTTAGTTACCTAGTAGCTACATAATGTAACATTTTATGTTGTATGGATATCAATGAAAGATGTACCGGCTTGAGTTAAATGGCACAGGGCCAAGCATTTTAAGAAGTCGTAGAGAATTTAAACCTTACAACTCTCAACTATTCATGTGTGCCAGGGTTGTAAAAGAATGCAATCCTAAGAAATCATTCACTGAATTCAATTAACAGATTGCATTCTTTGACTTCACTTTGAGACTGCTACTTCAATTTTCAGATCGCCATTAATTTGACATTAAAAAGATTGCAATTAATTTTTTCTTCATTCATTACACAACAACCAATTGAATGCAATCTTCTGAGAATTCATGCATTCTTTTCCTTTATTTTCAGTTTTTGCATTCTCTAGCATTCATTGACATTCATTTGAATCCTTTCCTTAGAATATAAAATAATGCAATGAATCCATTAATTCTCAGAAGTTTGTAATAAATTGGTTGCAGTTTAAGTGATGGGGAAAAAAGTAATTGCTAACTTTTTGATGTCAAATGAATGGTGATTGCAAATTTTAAGGTTACAGACTCAAAGTGAAGTCAATGAATGAAATATTTTAATTGAATTATTATTTCTATTGAGTTAGCCTCATTCTTTCTCCACCATCGCGGTATGGTGATGACGCTCTCCGTTATCATCCCTCCTCCGGTACGATGACGTCCGATTCATCCCCTCTTCGACGGTATGGCCACGACGAGACCGACGACGGCCGTTCTCCTTACCGAGTCTTACTTTCTTGGTAGGATGCGATAACGTTGCCTGTCACTCTTTCCATTCTCTCGGAGGCATAGTGATTACTGATTTGGCTGTCCGGCGCTTCTACATACATCTAATCCCTTATCGACAGTACGGTGGTGATGTTGTTTGGCGCTCTTCATCTAACCATTTCCTTCTACACCCCTCCTCAAAATCAAGATATTAAAGGAAGAGCGGCGTCAACACTGCCTGTCATTTCTCGGGCGCTCTATATCGGTCAGGAGTTAGGAATAAGTAATTTAGGTAGTGGTAGGCTTGTGCAACATGGCCCTTTCACTACTAATGAGGGTAAAACTCCTCTAAAGTCTCGAAGCCTTTCCACAGATGAAAGGGGTTCTCTTCCAAGCTTGTCACGGAAATCTTAGTCATCTGAGCATCGCTATCACTTCAAGGAGAGGCGGGATGCTGCAAGGATTCTGAAGGACTGTAGTGATTCAATGAAGTCTGGAAGAAAATTGAAACTTGCCACTAGGCAAAAAAGTCATTGGGAGTAAATGAGTGCTCCAACCGCGCATTACCCACTGGCTATACACCTCGGTAATTAGACCGATTCTTACGTACGGCAGTGTGGCAGTATGGTGGACAGCTCTAGAAAAAAAAACACTAATTGTTTAATAGTA
The DNA here is from genome assembly GCA_911387755.1 of Chrysotoxum bicinctum. Lineage (NCBI taxonomy): Eukaryota > Metazoa > Arthropoda > Insecta > Diptera > Syrphidae > Chrysotoxum > Chrysotoxum bicinctum. Next base: position 84,061,313 of record OU426989.1, on the reverse strand, counting down.
AGCAAGGTGATACAGTCTGCTTGTCTGTTTATGAGCGGAACTCTTCGCATGAATCCCACCGCTACACTAGACATTCTCTTCTATCTAGCACCCCTCGATATTTTCGGCAAACAAACAGTTACAAGCAAAGCTATTCGTCTAAAAGCCTTTTCGTGGTAGATCAATAATGAAATTGACCACTCTATCATTCTGAGCTTATTCGGTTCACTTCCCAGTAGCACCGATTGCACCATTCGTCAGATTCAATTTAATAAAAACTTTCAGATAACCACCCCTTCTAGAAAGATTTGGGAAGGCATGGCATTCTTCGAATGATGATCATTCAATCCATTTTTAAACCGATGAGATCAAAAACTAATGACGAGGTTGGTGGAGGTTTATACTCAGACAAACTAAATTTAAGTCTCTCTTTTTGTCTTCTCAAGCACTGTTGCGTGTTCCAAATAGAACTTTTTGGCGATCAAAGACGTCCTGTCTTGGCTTACAGAAATCACGATATCAACCAAAGATATCCGCATCTTCTCGTGGCTGTTCGAGCAGCGATTTAATCTCTTGATTCTGTATTTACCAGCTCAATAACAGCCCTTAACTGCCGATCGTCTCAGATGGTGATAGCGGAGCAGTTTAACATTATTTCTGCTGCCAATGGGTGTTATAACAGGAAACTGTTTGATAAACAAGCACGCATTGAGGCTTGGCGTTTATTGAATTGATTTTTGCAGAAGCTGTATGGACGAAGAACAGGTAGAATCACTTCCTCATCTTCTATATAGTATGTCCTGCTCTGTCCATAGACGTATAGGCTCTTCAAGGAATCTAGTGAACTAATAAATATAGACATTTGCAGTCTGTCTCGCTTCATAAGGAATACTTATAAGTTTTTGTATAAAAGATGTTGGTACGCAAATTTATTCCGCAAATAAAAATAAAAATTTTAAAAAAATTAGTGACCTGTTTTTGAGATATCGAATTTTCAAAACAAAAATTTTAAATATTTATTTTCTAAATCCAAAAATATTTTTGTTTTTTAAAGTTCTCTGAGGACTCTGTATATCTACAAAATTGGATTGAAAATTAAGATTTGATAGGTACTATAAGGCAAGTTATGCATTCGTAAAAAAAATCGAGCTCGAGATTTTGATCAAAGTTGACATTACGATGATAGCGAAGACCAAAAAAGTGGGTCTCGCAATTCTGTCTGTCTGTCGGTTCGACTGCAGCCTAACTTCAACTTGGTAGATAATGGTTTTAATTTTTTACCCCCGGACGTTTTTTTCTATTTTTGTTTAAGACCAAAAATAACAGTACCTGCCATACGATTTTTTTTCGAAATTTTATAAATATTTTTTTTTTTCAAAAACTGTCCCACAGAATTTTTTATAAAAAATTTGAAAAATTTCATTTGGTTAAAACTAGCTAATGGTTGAAAAAAATTTTACAAAAAATTGTTATATTCGGTAGCCCCCCTGGGTCCATTTTTTTTGTTTTTGATTTTCTCGAAAACGGTACAGCCGATTTTAATAATTTTTTTTATGCCAAAGCTCCTCCAAAGTTTGAATATTATTACATATTCAAATTTTCAATTTTTAATTTTTTGGATTTAAAAAAAAAAAATTCAAAATATTTTTTTTTGGAAATTCAATATTTCGAAAACCCCATGCTCGATTTTTTTCACACTTAGCAAATAAAAGTTTCTTAATATAACCTACAAGATTTGAGAAAAAAAAATTTTGTTTTATCTAAAACTAACGGTACCTTCCATACAAATTTTAAAAAATGGTTTTCGAAAATCGCATTTTTCTCGAAAACGGTTCCGAGAATTTTGCTAAATTTTCTTTTCTTTTGATTAATCTTTACGATTTATAATTTAATAAAAAAACTTTTAAATCTAGATATTACTGACTGTACCTACCATAGAATGATTTTTTCGAATTTTGAATTTCTCATTATCGACTTAACGGATTTTAATGATTTTTTTTAATAAAAAAGCTCCTAAAAAGTTTTAAGAACATTGCATTTAAAAACTTAAGAAAAAACATTTTTTCAATTTTTAGAAAAAAAAAGTAATTTTTTTTTTTTTGAAAAACTCGATATCTCATGAACGGCTTAGTATTTTTTGGAAATTAGACTTTTATTCGTACAATAATAAAAACTTATGGTTGGCGTACCAAAATTTTTTCTTAAAAATGTTTTAAAAATTTTGTACATAAAAGCTTATTTTTTTAAGGAACCACTACAACGACTTATAATTTTTGTTCCTGCATAAATTCATATTTGCATATCATTCTGTTTTTATCTCTTACTACTTAAAGAATTTAAAAAAATTCATATTATCCTTATGAACAGTTTTTTCTAATAACATTCGTTCTTAAAATTCCTAGTCTCTTACATAGGAGCAAGTTCGTGCGACCCAGTCGTCCATTTTATTTTTATTGAATTATAGATCATTCAAATTAAGCGAAAGAAAAAAAGTTTTGGAAAAAAATACGACTCTCAAAAACTAAGTATTTTATTATATTGGTAGTAAGGTAGGGGGGCCAAATAAGGCCCACCTAACGGATTTTTCTAAATATCTGCTAGATTTTTAAGAGTATCCGAGTAAACTAAAAAGGTCATGATTCTTTGTCATTTTATCTACATGAAAACATAGATTTTATTGTTTTCGTAAGATTGAAAAGTATATTTTTTTGAAATTTATAAAAAGCTTACGTTGTTCTTAATAAGGCCCATGGGGTCTTAATAAGGCCCACTCAGTTTTCTTAAGAATATCGCAATTAAAAACACAAAAATTAAATTTATTTCATAAGGAAATAGTCTCTTTAGTTTAACAAAAAACACAAATTAAATAAAAAACTTAATTTTAGCAAAAAACTTAAACAAAAAAATATAAACTTCACTTCTTCGTAAAAAAATAAAACTAAAATATTCTTTAACCTGCAATGCGTTTTTTATGTTAGTTACTATCCTATTAGAAGCTCTTTTTTTTGGGAAAAGTTGGCATTTGGTCTGAAACACATTAAAAATATAAAATAAAAAATATATGTATAATATAATAATATAAAACCCAATAATTTTAAAAGCAAATTTGCGTGTGCCCAATAAGGCCCATCCCTTATTTTTGTGGGCCTTATTAGGAACATGCAAGACTTAAAAAAAAAATTATTTAAAACTAACTATCAAACATTTTTTACAAACAAATAATGTTGTAATTTACTCAAAATATTATATATTATACGGGAAAAATAAAAAAATAGGTACTTACTTGGTTTAAATTTGTTAAAAAAGAACACAAAACACACTACTTTTTTATAATTTGCTAGTTTTTCCCAATAGACGATCTTCATTGAGCTGTAAGTCAAGACATGAATCGCGCAGCTGGCTTTTTTTCCTTTGTATGTGTTCTTGTAGACATGGTTTAAATATGCAAAGCAAAAAAAGTCCCGTTATTTGTTCGTTTCTGTGTTTTCTGACAAGTGGGCCTTATTAGGAACAGGGCCTTATTTGGCCCCCCTACCTTATATACTTAGTTATATTTATATATATAGGTACTGTTAAGGTCCACTTTTTTGTCCTACCTATCAACATATTGTCAAGACTGATTATAATCTCAAGTTGAATTTTTTTGTACGAATCCATAAATACTTTCTAATTTTTATTTTCAAAACCTGAAAAACATAAAACTATCATGTTTGATTAAAAATGTTTAGAGGGGCAATAAGCAATAAAATCCAAATTAAATAAAAATCAGTATTTTCTTAAATATTGACACAAGCAACTTGAATTAAAATTAAAACAAAAGAACAGGTAAGGTACTTAAGTGTTTTCATAATTTTTTTTAATATTTTTGTTTTATTTAAAGTATGTTCTTAAAAATAAAAAACCCCATCTTGCTTTAAGTGAATGGAGATTGAGATGGATCATAACTTACAAACCATACATATTTATGTTGTACTTAGGAGCATTCCATTGTCACGTACCTGGCTTTCGTACGTAGTTTCCACTATATTTATTAAATTTAAAACAACATAGCACAACAATTTAGATTAATGCCTTACATCCTTAAGATGTTTCGAGTCATTGCTTTAATGTGACGAAACATTTATAAGCCTAAGTTCAAGAATCTACAAACTATTCGTAGATTATTTTGTTTCAAGTGCCCGACAGTAAAACAACCAAGGTTTAGAAGTTCATTTAAACAAATCTATGAATAAACAACAAAAAAGAATATTCTGCAAGACAATAATTGAGTAAGATTTACTGAACAAAAAAAAAAAATGTTGAAAACAAAATAGTTATTCTTAATTTGTGCAAAATAACTGCCGTCACGTGCCCGACATTAACTAAATTAGAATTTAAAAATCAAAGGAAGCTATTGAAAAATGCTGTCTTCTTGGAGCAAATCGTTTATTTTAGCATGTATATATTGTATTTCCAACAAATTCTAGTACACGATATCGGAAAATTCCGCAACTACTCCTTTTCCATGTGCAGTGGCAAAATAATTATCCATATGTTTAAATTATACATTATGGTTTATAAAAACAAATATCGTATCCTTGGCACTTTTTTTCAAAAATGTAGCAGCTGTAAACAGGATAAATCTCGACTTTTCCAAAATTCACTCTGCACCTTGTTTTATTATTCACACGCATGCGCATATAACCCTGAAATCAATGAACCTCCTGAGATCTCGCAATCTTCTTTGAATTTGTACAATTATCGAAATGTTTTATCCAACATTTTCACTTTAAATTAAGGTTACATAAATTTTTTTGCCAAACATTTTGAGAGTATCTAATTGATTTGAAATCCTACACTGTTCAACTGGTGCCTTTTTCAATATTAAAACATTTGTCGGGCTTATTCTTCAAAATGTTGAAAGCCCTATTTTTGTTTCAGGATTTTCTTTCTTAAATATGTAAAACGACTCTCAAAAGTAAAACTAAGTAAAAACGAACGAAAGTTGTCACTTATTAGAGGTTTTTCAACAAATGCGTCACGTGTCTGAAAAATGAAAAATCAGTATCTATATTTTACCTGTTATTAATACAATTCCCTTAATCACAATATAAAATTTAAAAGTACACTTTTTTTGCTTTTGACAAAGTCAAGTTGAAAAAGCAACTAACCTCAATTTAATAATAAGATAATGTTTTTGTTTAACATAAAATTTGACTTTTAAAGTGTTTTTAAAGATGTTTTTTACCAGTGGCGTGGCGCCCATATAACACGATTCCTATCGTCTTCCCTTTTAGAAAATCCACATTCCGTCTTATAAAACCAATCTCGATGTATACTTGTAGGAGTTGGAATTATTTGTAGATATTTTACTCTCCCTTTAACAATTAGCATTGCATTTCAGTAGGAAGATAATACATTGCAGGAGTGTAGGTGCTGCGTTTGACTAGCCTTTTTTCAACCTTGTGTAAGAAATAAGACGGTATTCTTCGACTTATTTCTTTTTTTTTCTTTAATATCAGCACTATTCTGCTATTCATCGGGGGGATTTTTTTTTCAATTTTCACTAATCACTATCCGCTATTCATTCGAAATGAATCTGTATTTAAGTCGGTAATATTGCGCGGTATTCTGTTATTCACGTGAACGGATTCATTCTATACAAATCGGATCCGCATATGAAATGTTGCGGATTTTTCATTTAATGGATCGTCTCTTTGGTTGGTGTTCAGTAAAATGTTAGTAAAAAGTAGTTTATTGCCTAATTTAGAATATTTGTTTGTAAGAAAATAGATAATTGAAATTTTTAGGGGTAGAAGGACAGAAAGATCAATTTACTAGGTGATCGATTGTTTATGAATGATTGTAATCATTTTGTGGTAGCCTTTTCTGAAGTATGTAAAAGAGATTTGGGTTTTGATAGAGGGTCATTATGGGAAAGTGGAATCCACCAACGCACATAACAACATCAGGCACACCACATTTTGGGTGAAACAAGAGCTTTACTTTTAGTTTTTCTTCTGTCGTCATTTGTAGAGTTATCCAATTGGGATATACATAAGTGGGCTTTAAGTGCGTCCTGTACTGAGCGAAGCCTGCATCCAAATATTGCCCAACGCCATGTAGTAAATTATCTACAGCAAAAAACCTCAAACAAGCGATTACTTCCTCTTTTCTTTATACTGACTCATTTCGCTGTGGAGGTGGAAGCTTTCTGTTGGAGGATTCTCTTATTCCTCTGCTTGGAATTAGGACAAAAAAAGTTCATTTCCAAATTTAATAATAAAGATGAAAACAAGCTAGAAAATTACTTCTGTTTACTTGAATCTTTAATGAAATCAAAAACAATTATCCAAGATTCAGAAGATCATCACATGAACAGCTGTTTACGTGATGTTCACCCGATGGATAGCAGAATGCAAAGGCAGTGTGATAGGGAATCGAATGGGTGGATCGGATATACGATTCACGTGAATAGCAGAATAGGGTATTGTATGTCATATAAATATAAATATGGCATGTGGGTATTGTTGATTCTTGATTTTGAATTTGATGTTGAATTGCATGCTAATGTAAAATGCTTTCATTTTTCTCTCTCGTGATAGTTTGTAATATACACGATTGATATTTTTTGCAAATTTACTGTGATAATTTTGAATTATGAAATAAATCATGGTAAATTTAGCATATCGCTAAAGAGCACTTCTGGTCAAACAAAATGCATTTGCTGTTTTTTTTAATAGGAATTTAAATTTAGATTCAATTGGCATTCAATGAAACACTTTGTTGCGCAGGTTTAATAACTTCAAATAAATCTAGTGTTTTGAAAAGCCAATGTGATAAAAACTTAATTAAAAATGGTGAAAAGTTAGATGGTAAAGTGAAGATTTAGTTCCTTTTATTACCCACTATATTGATAAAAAAATTAGATTCTTAATTTTAGTGCAATTCTAGATTTTGTTTTGGAAATGTCTTTGATAAATGTAGATTGCTGTTTAACAGATTACCTATCGGATAAACCAAATAATTTTAGTAAGGATAATTAATAGTTTCCTTTTTTCTTTTACACACCACGGATTTCGTTCCCAGATCGAAATTTTTTGTTTGGTGTGTGTGTGTTTTATGTGTACCTACATGTAAATCCCTCTTATGGATTTAAAGATTTTGATCCATATCAAAGGAAAATACACTTTTTTTTGGGTGTGAAGGAACGCAAAATCTGGCGAGGGATCAAAATCTTCACACAGAAATTGATTTCTTATGTGTAAAGGAAATCAACATATGTATAACTACCTATGGCACTTTAATGGAATCCTATTTAGAGTAATATTATAGGCCAACGATATTCATTAAATCTGAAATTAAAACAGAAATCATGGAAGCTCGGTTCATGTCGATTATGGTCGACGAAGCATCAGATTTGAGTCATAAGGGACAACTGAGTGCCATATTTCGGTTCTTGTCAGAGAACAGAATACAAGAAATATATCTTGTATTTTTAGACGTTAGGGCAAGTCTAATAGAAACTTCCTAGCAAGGTGCCGCAGTTATGTCCGACGAAGGGGGTGGTGTCTAAAAGGAGGTTCTTTTTATTATGTTTTAAGCTCATTGTTGACTGAAATATTAATATCTTGAAGTATAAAAAATGTAGCTACACTTTTTTTGCCAAGTCAATGTGGAATGCATTTTTTTTTATTTTTACAGGTGCCAAAATTTTAAAACGTCTTCCCATTTAAAATTATCCACGCCACGCCACTGCTACCTACTCAAGAAGTAAGGTTAAAGATAGTACTTTAGTAATTTCCATTAATTTCCCCGATAAAAGTAACCATTTTTCATGGAATGACCCCTTAGTGATTTTGACTTGTTTTCTATAAATACTCTATCCTGTCTTCTAAAAAGCGCCCCACAAGCTTTCTACTAACAACTTCTTTTAAACAAAGAATACTTAAAGGCTTTCTGACACTGATATATTAATATAAACATTAATAATGAGGTTTTACTAAAATTATTATAGCTTAAGCTTAATTGAAATTAGTCGGTTGTCCTTTTACTCAGATCTAAATATTTTGTAACACCCTTCTTTCTATTATTAAAAAAAAAATCAAGCTTAATTTAATTTAAAAATTAAGTTTAAGAACAAGTTTTAAGAACAACTTAAAATATTTATTATTGAATAAAACTTTAAAATATTTAACCATAAATATAGGTATGAGAGAACTTACAACTACATGCACGGAAGTCTTCTGATAGAATTAACCTTTGATTTATAAATCTTTGAGGTCCATCTGAACGATTTCAGTCAAATCACAGTGTTTACAAATATTTTTTTTAATACATTTTTTGTCCTAGCGGAGTGGGAGTGGTTCTAAACTTTTTTTTAAATCTTGCAAATTTCCACGGCGCGTTTTATGCTCAAACATGCGTCTGCCCTTGGACTTTATGATCGTTGATCTTCACGATGATCTTTATTACCATTATTACAAATTGGCGATTGTGCAGAAAACTCTTAATTCCAGCAGGAACGCATCTGTGGCCGTTCTGGAAAATCTTCCAGAACACCCAGTTGTTTATTTTTCAGTGATGAAGCCCCGATCTTATAATTTTATAAGAACTGAAAGCCGAAATCCCGGCAGAATTGTCCATTATACCCGCTGCATGGTAAAGATTTGCTTACAAATTCCAAAAATCTACTTATTCAGTAAACATGCGACTGGTGGCGAAACCCAGCGAATATGATTTTCAAAACTGTTCAGAAAGAAATTTTAGACAATAATCTACATTAGAAAATTAAAAAATTCTGATTAAAGGGTTTTATTGTTTTTTTTTTTTTTAAGAGAAGTTACGAATATGTTGTTGCATCCTGTTTTATTATAAAAAAAAAACATTGTAGACGCTTCTTCAATCACAACTTTAATCTTTGGAAATTTTGACTGCTTTTGCACCAATGTGCGTTTGTACCCTGTATGAATTTTTTCACTCGAAATTTGAGCTTAAGAGCTTGTTTTTAAAGCAAATAAGGCATAACTACTGCATAAAGCCTGAGTGTTATTAGATCAAATACAAAATGTCTTCAATGTCGGAAAATTTTGAACTTTTCTCAAAAAGGCTAGACAGTCAATTTAGCTTTGATCGCACACCTGCTCGTTTGCATATGATAAACTGTTCACCACAAATTGTGAAATTCCTTTAAAAAAAAGTTCCGATCTATTCGAAATATATATTTAAATTGGTTGCTAGAACGGAAACAGGATGAATTTATTGACGTTAACTTTTCACAAAATTGAAACACCCATTTTATGTGAAGGACATCCGCCGCCGCTGTAAAGCCAAGTCTCTTTTAAACAAGGACATGTGTAAGCCTCCCAAACACTCAAATTCCATTATTTGTCGAACTACAAGGACTGTTCCTCTGCCTCCAATGCAAAAAAAAAAAGGTTAAACTGATTTTTATTTTGTAATCCAAAGGGACTTTTATACCGACAAGAAAACTTTTTGCCAATTCCCTTTCTGCCCATCAAACATGGGTTGGACAGACTCCAAACTTATTCCGCACTCACTCACATGCTAAACTTTCTATTTCTCATGCAAATTGCATTAGAATAAATTTATTCTCACTTGAAATACAAAACGTGTCGACAATGTCGAGCTCCAGCATAAGAAACTAAATGAATTTCAACTTAAAATTAATTTTACCAAACTTTCCAGGACTAAAAAGGACACGAGAGTTAAAATTTTCAAAAAAGGGCTTGTATACATGGAAAACTTTATAAAAGACTGACGTGTGTGGCGGGAAAAGGGGGGGTCGGTCGGGAGAATTGTGTGATGGGCGTATGTCAGGCAATGAAACGCGTAAGTGCGTGTGACCTTGTTATAATGTGGAAATCGTTCACATCCTGTATAATAAGGATCACATCCAAAATGCTCGTGTTTAATAATTTAAAAAATGTATAATGAATTAAAAATCATAACAGGTAGGTAAATATGGCGCCGAGGATGATGACGCAGGTTAAAAGGGTTATGGAACACACAAGGATATGAAATTAATCAGCATAAGAGCACTTCCACATTAGAGGAAAAGGATATACCCATGAAAGAGTTCTGATTGATGTTTTCTAAGTGAAAGAAACCCAACGGAACCGGTTTTCTCTCTCTCTGTGAGAAGGGTTTCAGCAAAGGTGTTCTCAAAGTGAACAGACCTCCAACCTTATTTCTTATTAAGGGCACCTGTCATCCTGGTGCTACATCCTAGCGCTACCATCACCACCACCACCATGGGAGTATGTGACGAGGTAGAAAAATTTCATTAAAATATCATCACACGATGTACCTACCTATAAAAGAGATGAAGACTACACAAAGAAGAAGAAGGAAGTATATATGTATGAAGGAAGGTAAGAAGTGTATAGAAGAAGACGAAGAACTGAAGCCGAGTGGAGCCTTTGAAATTGATTTGGGTTTTTAAGTCGTCGGAAGGACTTATGCTTGAAGAGTAATTACATTGGTGATGATGATGGCGTCGGTGATGATAATGAAGGTTACTGCTGCTGTAGACTTATTGCGTTTAGGGGTTGAAGGTGGTAAATTAGTGAAATTGGGACAGGCAGAGAGAGGTATAAATTTTATAACTTAAAAGTATCAAAGAATGTTTTCTAATGAGATTGGATGCGGGGCGGTGGATGGGAAGTGCGGATTTAAAGAGTTATTTGGAATTATAATTTATATGAAGCATGTGTAAATGTATTCGTGAAGAATTTCTATATAAAGCTTGAAGTTTGTCTCATATGCCATAAAAGATATTAGAGTTGTTCAAATAGATAATATGTGATGGGATTAGTGCGGAAGATAAATGATAACTGCTGCAAACTTGTGTTGTCACACAAGGAGTATTTGTACCAAAAGAAAATTTATTGAGGTCGCTTAAAAGCCAAATAAATTGCTGTACCTAATATAAGTTTTTTGTCTAATAGAATTTCAGAAAACTACAAAATCGCACCCAATCTTCTTAAAAACAATTACCTACCTATTGGCGAAAATTATATAATACTTAATAAAAAATATATTAACGATTGAATCATACGAAATTGGTCTTATGGGTCAAGGCTGAAATATGTTCAAGAAGTGAAGCCATGAGTATTAGATTAATAATATTATCGCATTGTTACAGTAATGAAAAAGTAAAAAAGCCAAAAAGTTAGAAAAATACATTATTTTTGTTCTTTTCACATCCGTTAATTGTTTTTGTCAAAATTTTGGAATGTTTTATTCATGTTATTTAGGAGAACCCTTGGAGAAAAGTTGGTCTAGCCATCAACGAGATATAAGGAAATAATATAAAAATAGAACAATTTTCTCGAAAAACTACAAGAACACAGTTGAATTATGTGCATTTTGCGTAAAACTAAACGTAGATAAAAATATTCGGTTAAGAGTAACGTACTTCTCGTGTAAAGGGAACCAACATGGTATATATACATATCTACCTACATACAACCTGCAGCCTCAACAAGTCACTTGAGTCAAAAAATTGTTTAAATTATCGCATTAGTTCAGTTAATATATTCTTAATTTTCTAAACAACTTCTGGGTTAAATAGATCTAAATTTGTTTAATTTAAATATTCTGTTATGTTAGTAAAAGGAACTGATTAAATCGTTTATAGAACCCGAGTTAAATGGTTAATTTGCCCTTCTTAATGTATTCTTTCAGCAAACTTTCTAGGTAACCGTACTTTGTTGTAAGTGGGAAATATAAATCCACTCAGTAAATTTAAATACCTACGTGGTTGACGTAAAAAACTTATATAATTGTTTTTACCAATTTAATTAGTTGATGTAACTCAGCTAATCGGGTCAAAGCAGCTTATTTCGAGCATACAGCAGCTGTCAGTGTCAAAATAACTTATGTTTTAAAAAGAAACCACTAGATGGCCAACCATTTATAATCTTTTAAAACATCACATGGACAAAGTTTATACAAAATCGGTGAAGTATACCGGAGAATATACGAAAAAAAAACAAAATTCTTTTATAACAGCTTCTCGTACTCTATAAATGAGCTTAATTAAAATACATAGAATTTTTCCTTAGGGAATCGCATAAGAATGCTCTGTATCAAATTTGAAGCAATTCGGTCGAACCGTTTAGGCTTTGAACATACAGGGACACGGACGTGCAGGCGCTACCACGCACATCCGGACAAACGAAAAGTTGCATAGGCCAACGTCCTCTATACGATGAAAACTACTTTGTTGAACTTGTCTATCATGGGGTCTTAATCTTAATTTATTTTTGATTTTACAAACTTTTAAGGCAGTAAAATAATCTTTTATGCATCAATCTCTCCATCCAGTAATATCGAGGGCTTATTGTTCTTACTTTTTCCAATTTTTTTCAATTAGCTTTTGAGCTAATCTAAAAACATAACTTGAAGAGTTCAATTTCCAATATTTTGATATACATATATTTGAAGACAAAGCGATATCGATGTCTACAAAATTTCAGTCAAATATCATGTATGTACATATGTTCATTTGCCATTTTTCCAAATTTTGTAAAGTTCATATTAAATCAAATGCACGTCTGAAATAAAGATTAACATATTAAATCAATTTAATAAATATTTTTTTAAGGTTTAATGTTCTCAAACTTTTTTTCTGTTTAAAAACATCACTAAAACCCGTTATGCCGATAAAGGGAACATCGGAATTCGAAAAAATGCATCTTTAATAGTAAATGTAAATAATTATGTCTTAATTACATATTTTTACTTGTAATATATATACGTAGATACTATAGGGCAAATTTTACATTTGGAAAAAAATCGAACTTGAAATTTTGATCAAAGTTGATATTTCGATGACGTCTATCTGTCTGTATGTCTGTACCTGGACCTACAGCTTAAGCAGCTGAAGCGATTTTCTTTGAACTTCATATTTAGGGTTCTTCGGTGATTCCCTAGAGGAGAATTTTAATTTTTTTAGCTCCAAAAATAACGGTACCTGCCATACAGCCGTTATGGAAAATTTATTTCGGAAATTGCTCTAACGATTTTGATAAACAAAATTGAGGTGTGCTATTATAAGCATGGACTACATTTTGGTCGACAAATTCTTAAGAAAAAATGTTACTAACGGTACCCGTCATAGATTCGGTTTTTTTGATTTTCGACTTTCCCATGGCATAAACGATTTTGACCAACATGTTTGTACAGCAGCTCCTTTGAACTTGAAAAAACATTGTATATAGGTACAAATCCACGAAAAAATACTTTTGGATTTTTAAAAAAATAATTAAGGTTTTTGTTTTTTTTTTTTTATTTAACGATTCTAATTTTTATACAGAAGCTTCTTTGAATTTAAAATAATATTGTATACATTTACGTACAAAAATATTTTTGGATTTGGATCAATATCTTGAAAACGATAAATTTTTGGAATTATTTCCTAATATGCTTAAAATAAAAAGAAACATTTTAAAGAAGTTTCTTATATAAAAAATTAATTTAATAATAAAATAAATTCTTAAACTTTTTTTACATATGGATTTATATCTATGTATATTTATATTTATGTACCAGCAATTTTTATATTTCAAGTTACTTTTACATTAAGGCAAGTAGATGTATTTTATTTATTATTGAATTGTAGCTCATAAAAATAAAGCGAAAGGAAAAATTATAGCAAAACTCCAGGTGCCATTTTTATGAAAATATGAATTTCAAAAACCATTTTCTTAATTTGCATGATTTGTGCCGTTGTTTTTAGATAAAATAACTGGTTATTTTTTTATATCTTGTAGATAATAATAAAAAAAACTGGTACTTGTTAAGATTAAAAAAAAATCGACCATGTGGTTTTCGAAATATTGAGTTTTCAAAAACAATTTGGAAAAATTAAAAAAAAAACATGGACAAATTGAATGCATACATTTTTCAAACTTTTTAGGAGCTTTAGCATACAAAATTTAACAAAATCAGTTGTATCGTTTTGAGGAAATCAAAAAATTGTTCCATTGTAAACATTTTGCGGACACACCAGTGGCACAGAATTACTTAAAGAAGTCTTTAAGAATTCTAAATCGGTATCTGACATCTTCTATAAGACGGATTTAAGTTCATATTAAGTAGAGAAAAGGCACAAGTGGGCGGTCCGATAGAAGGAAATAAGAAGATAAATTGAGTCTTAAAATGTTCTTAAATCGGGATATCATTCTTCTCAAATACTTCATTACTCCTTCTTAAAGAGCTACGGCAATTCTTAAAAAAAATTATTAGAAACAATAAAAATAAAGTTTTTTTATTAACTGTTTGGTTTTTTTATTGTTGATTATTTTGGAGTTCTCTTCATTTTTTCTTTGCATCCCTACAATCGGATCTTTTTGTGATTTTTTGCTGGAATGAAAGAATTTTAAAAGTTATTTTTTTTAATTTACCTCTGTGCTCTCCACTGAGATTCGAACCCGAGTCCTCTGGCTTGCCGTGCTTGTGCTCTGCCCATTGTGCCACTGTGATACATAAAATAATTTGACTCAAAGTGCTACTCAAATAACTCTATCGTGTTTTACTGTTTAAGAAGACTTAAATACTTACGTATTAAAGAATCTGAAAAAATACCGATTTAGGACCAAAACAAAAAAGCTATGTTTTTAGAAGGATTAAAGAAGGAATTAAGTAACAAAAAAAATTGATTTAAGAAATGCCAATTTAAGAAGTATTTAAAAATGCTTTAAGTAGAAGTAAACACACCAAGTTAAGTTCTTTAAAACAATACCTATACTCTGTCCAACAAAAATTGTCAGTACAGGGAAGATAGGACGTTTGTCTCTCATTCTGGTTGCATTGCCATGCATAAGGGTGTCGCCTTTTAAAGCTCTCACAGGGATTCCGTAGTTTAAATTATAAATCGCCGCAAATGAAAGTAAAAAACGCGTAGGGCTACCGTCTGCCGATTCAAAACGACTGAAAATAATATTCAATTTACCTTTTCCCACAACGCCAAGCGGTAAGATAATAGGCGCGTTTTTTTTTTTTAAGTTGAAAAGCAATACGACAACACTCAACATACTCATCTTCTTAAAATGTGTTCTCAAAAGCTTCAAATCCCAAAAGCTCCTTAATAAAAACCACTGAAAAAGCTCTTTGCTTGCAATTGAGAATGATAATGGTAACTCGTTTTGATGTAGATAAAGAGCGCGCGATCGTATTGCGTGACACTTGACACTCTTGTCTTGATCTTGATTCTTGACAGTATCTCATTCTCATCAGCAGTGGGATACGACGGTCGTGTTGGGGTGTACAACTTTTTGCAAAGAATTACAACAACAATTCCTTAAGAAAAGTCAGTGGCTTGCTCTTTTTTTAGTGGCATTTTTCCTAACGCATTGTAGTGAGGGTGCATCAGGCGCCACTGCTTTAGAAAAAGCTCTCCCATAAGGCCTGTACTGACAATTTTTGTTGGACAGAGTATAATAAAGATCATATTAAGATGGAATTAAGTAGGCATAAATTGACATACCTAATAAAGAAGGAATAAAGTATGAATTAAGAAATGTGATATCGAAATTATACCATTTTGTGCTACTTGTGCATTTTTTTACAACAAAAGGAAAGTTTTTGTTTTTAAATGCTTTCTGTATTTTGGAGAAATATATCGCCGTTACCTTTAGTTTTGGTTTAAAAAAAAGAGAAAAACACATCGTTAAAAATAGTTATCAACAAAGTTTTACCAAAAATTGAAAAATTGGAGGACTCGTTTGGGGTCCCTTCCATTTCTGCCCACAACACGCACACAATAATATAACTTAAATAAAATAACTTTTTAAGTTATAGAATGAACATTATTATTTATTTACATTTTTATAAATGTTTGTTAAATATACTTATAAGTTTGGAATTACACAATCTTTTTGAAATTGAAATTTAAATAGTTAAGAGTTGAAATCCAGTGGGTTTAAGTTTTCTTAATCGCGATATTAAACTCATAAAAATCTCTAACGATTTTAATAAAAACAAATTACATATATAAGCACTATTGTAAACATGGGCAACATTTGGTTGAACAACAATAGAACCATAGAACCGTTTTTTTTTTGCTTTTCGATTTGTTTTGAAATTTCTTTATCATAACAACGGGTGCACGATTGGTTTTGAAATTATTGCCTTAAACGAATATAATTAAATATTTGAAAGTGGCACGCCAATTTTTACTTTGGACTTGTATGCGATGGAAGCGAGTTTTTTTTAAGACCAAAAATAACGGTACCTGCTATACGATTTTTTCGAAATTTTATAAATATTTTTTTTTCTCAAAAACAGATCCACAGTTTTTTTTTAAATAAAAAAAATGTCATTTATTTAAAGCTAGAAACCATTTTTTTTTTGTTTGTTGATTTTTCCAAGATCGGTCCAACACGTTTTGATCATTGTTTTGTATGCTAACGCTTGAATATTATTGTGTATTCAAATTTTCAAAACTCAATATTTCGAATTTCCCGTGTTTGATTGACAAACTTGACAGATAAAAGTTTCTTAATACAATCTAAAAGATGTAGGAAAAATTTTTATTTATTTATTTATTTATTTATTTATTCAAATAATTTACAAAGTAAATTTATAAATTATTTTTTTGAAAGGCATCAGGGTAGCTAGACCATATGATGCCGTCTTTTAATCGAAAATTTAATTATAGAAATTTATAAAAAAAATGTATTTGTATGTACATGTTTTACATTATAAATTGAATTTAAAAGCAAAGAGTTTAATAAGGAATTAATACGAAAGTAAAAGTTGAGAGCAAAAAAAAAAATTATATGTCTTAAAATTTTAGGTGTGCTGATGTGGCTTCTTTTATATGTTGAATAGACCGTACGTCAGATGGATTCAAAATTTCGAAGAGTTTCTGCATTATGTTATCTGATGATTCGTTAATTTTTCGGGATATAGGACACTCGACGAAGATATGCCAAACCGAGAGAACTGTTCGGCAGTTTGAACATTGTTCAGGATCTCCACCATTATAGTAGTGTTGGGTATTAAAGAGAGCTTTCCCAACTCTGATTCGGAGAATTTTAATGCTGTCTTCTCTGGTAAGTTCTCGATTGTATGGAGTTCGTTTGTAAATAGGTTGATGTTTTCGCAGAAATGTTTGAGAGTTATGCCAACTTTCTGCTAATTCTGTTTTTTGTTGCTGAATGAAAGTTTTGCGCAACAGCTGGTAAAACTTAGGGAATTCCACAATTAGTGGGTAGTTGGGAGCGGCTTTTGCGGCCTGGTCTGCAGCGTCATTTCCTTTGATTCCGCAATGTCCGCGTATCCATGCTAGAATGATGTTTTTGTTGGAGTATAAAATGCTTCTTATCATATCCAGAGAAGGACATTTATTTGTCTCATTTCTAGACCCATGAGAATACCAAGATTATCTGTTAAAATCAAGGATCGATCCGGATATTAAATGGCTGCTAGTTCTGAAATGTAACTATCTGCCGATTCTGGTAAAAGTGCTTGGTGAATAAGAGATGTCTGTGCATGAACATTTGGTTGAATTTGAATGACTGCATATGAGCACCAATTTCCTTCTTTGTATGAACCGTCAATGTAAAAGATTCTATCGGCGTTGATGGCAGAGATCATTTCTTCGTGAAGCATTCTAAAAATTGCATCCGATGTGTTTTCCTTTCTGAATGTTGCAAGATTGGTGTTTATAGGAAGTCTATTTCTTTTCCAGGAGGGTGGAGCATCTTTTACTATCGGGATATCTGATACAAAACTGTTTTGAGGGCAAACTAAAGTTATCATTTTAGCAAGTGCTGAGATGGAATGTTTCTTTATATTTTGCGTTGTAGAAAAAGTTGCTGCGGTAGCTTCGAAAAGAGGATGAGTTGAATCCACGAGTGACTTACTGACCAGGTTAACTGCGCTTCGTTTCCCCAAGCTTTCAAAGGATTCATAGCCTCCTTCCAACCTTAAAGCTTCTATTTTTGTAGCTCTTAACGCACCTGAAGCTGTTCGAAAACATTCGTTTATAGCTGCGTCAATGTTGTTAATATTTTTGATTGTTGTCCACATAAAAATGGTTAAACTGTGCTGTAGCGTACCTTCGACTAGATTTTTGGCAATTTGAAGCGCAGTTTCAAGATGGGGTCCTTTTCGCTTTGAGCAGATCATCTTTAATGCGTTGTTGCGACGTTTTAACAGATTAATCAAGTTCTTAACATGTGTGTCCCACTTTAAGTTTCCGCAAAATATAACTCCGAGAATTTTTACTTGTTTTGTAAGAGAAATAGGTGTATTTCGTAAAATGAGTGGATTGGAAATGCATTTTCTTTTCCTACAGAGATGCAACGCTTCAATTTTTGATGGTGGCAGAATGGCGCCTACTTCTCGAGACCAGTTGAACATCGTTAAGTCTGCTTTTTCTAAAATTTCATTTACCTGGGTTGGATCTCCAGAGGCAACAACATAGATATTATCGGCATACACTCCAACAAAGTCGAGTTTCTGTTCAGGCTGAGAAAGTTTCACAATAAAATTTTTTTATTTTAGCTAAAAATAACAGTACCCACCATACAAATGTTAAAAAATGGTACCTGTCGCAGTGAATCCCTGTGCAGATCCTTAGAAGATCATAGATTGCCAGCTTGTTCATGTAGGTTTTAGTGGTCGTGCACCAAGGGATTATCACTTACAATACGGAATAGGCAGAAGCAAATTTATTTATAAGAAGTAGATGTGAATTAAAAGAACGCAGAAAAAATTGTCCAACATATCAACATATGTATATCATATATGTATAAGAATATAACTTGTGATACTCTGCATACCGAATGCGAAGCCTATGTTATCATTTGAATCTGAAGCAGCAGTTAGGTTTTTGTTGAATGCGGTGAAGGTATGATTCAGCTTAAGTGACGGTTGAGTGGGAAGGAAAAAATGTAAGTTCATTTGAAAATTACTTTATATTTTTTTTTCACTATAGATATTTAAGCCACATAAGAGTAAGTTCCGCTTAAGCCAATTGCTTTTCGTTTCAGTATTTTGCTGCAAATCATGAGTAACACTGTATCGAACGGAAGCTCATATATCGAGCAAAAAGCTATATGAGCTTTGGTTCGATGTTCGAGACTTGTTTTGGTGAATTTCCCTTCTGTGAAAGAGGAAAATTCACCCTAGAGTAGTTAGTTGAAATGTAGCAAGCGAAGCGATAAGTCGAATAAAGCGGAGATAGATAGTGGTTTTTCTGGCATTAAGCCTTTTCCACTCTAAAAATGGTGCGTTTTATTTATTATTTAATATTTGCTATATTTCTTCTCCTGAGCTCGAAACATTTGGTCAATCGAGCCAAATTTGAAAAGCGACCGGATAAATTTAATGAATTAATAGAGAAAGTGCGGTTTTCTTAGAATATTATTTCTATGTATATAAATTCCGCGAAGTGATGTGTGTGAAAGAGTGAAAGATTGCATTATAATCTAATTATATGCAAAAGAAACAATAAGCGAAGCGTTGATGTGCCACATATCAAGTATGTGCAAACAAAATTTCAAGCACACTTAAAAAAGTGCTGCGCAAATGTGAGAGACGCCACATATGAAGTATGTGCGCACAAAATTTTCAAGCACACTTAAAAAAGTGCTGCGCAAATGTGAAAGACGCCAAAAGTCACGTAGGCACGAGCAAATTTCAAACGGAAAAAATTAATTTGGCTATGGGCATACGGTCACGTACGCCAAGAGATAGACATAGGAATTGCATATAAGAATTCCCCTACGAGAACGGTAAGTCAAATTATATATTTTTTCCTTAGCAAAAGAGCAGCGAGCAGAGCAGCGAAAATACGAAATAAAAAACAATCAACCACCATATTACACATAAAAGTTCCCCTATGAGAATGGTAAGTTGAATTACACATCTTTTTCTTCCTACGTGAATGAATGAATGAGCGGCGACGCAGCGCAGCGAAAGAACAAAAACAAATAAAATAATCAACCACCACGCCACACATGCAGAGATAGACATGTCCAAACAGGCAAACTCCACACACAACCCGATAAACGAGAAAGAACACAATGTACATAAGACCAACGGGCATGTGCAGCTGCCTACATGGCGAGACTAAGCGATAGATACACAAATAACAATTGGTATGCGCAGCGACGGGGGATGAAAATTCTCCACTTCCATTCATTCAGTGTGTGACATCCAAACAGTAAAGAACAAAATAAGTATTGTGTCGTGGTTGATTAAATCGAGCTAAACCGAGATAAGAAAAAAGTTTTATTTAAAATAAAATATTATTTCACTTTAAATTTGTGAAAGGTAATTTAGAGAGAGAGCTTATTAAAATCGAGAGAGGTAAAAGCGTAATTGAGAAAGGTAATTGATTTGAAACGTTAAAATAAATACAGTCCACTCGCCGACCAGTTGTGCTATCAGTGTTATTGTTATGTGAAGCGAAGAGAATTCGGTTGTGATAGAAGAAGGAGTCTATGTACTGCCTCGAAAAACATAATAAGAGATAGAATAGAATTCTCATAGATGTTGTGAAATGTTGTGAAAAATATAAATATGGAATGTTGTGAAGCGTTGTGAAAGATTAATATAGAATTTGATATTTGTGAAAGATTGATATAGAATTTAATATTTGTGAAAGATTGATTTAGAGCTTGATATTTGTGAAAGGTTTTTGTGCGAGAGATAGGAGGAAGATGAAAAAAAAAAAACAAACAGAATTAGTTTTGTTTTTCTTCTTGACCGGAGACAGGACAGAGAAAATATTTTGGTGATCGGTAGTATTGTTTTTTCTTGTGTTTGTGTGTTTGTGTACATCAGAGCAGCTAATAATGCATGAATGGCATCTTGTTGATTGTGTGACAGAGACAGTTAAGAGCTTGGGAATTTTTTGTGATTTTTCTTAAATTCAATTTTGTGAGAAAGGGAAAAATGAATGAGATAGAAAACACAACATATTCACGAGCAGCGAAAAAGCAAAACTCAAAGCATGTAATGCGAGTTATTTGCGAGATAGAAAACACAACATATTCATGAGCAGCGAAAAAGCAAAACTCAAAGCATGTAATGCGAGTTATTTGCGAGAGAGAGAGAGAAAGGGCAAAACTCAAAGCATGTAATGCGAGTTATTTGCGAGATAGAGAGAGAGGGCAAGACTAAAAACATATAATGCGAGTTCTTTGCGTGACAGAGAGATAGAGCTTGCAAGCGGAAAGATACAAATAACGTTGAATACAATAACACTGAATACAAAATAGCACAGCACAACAAATTAATTATTTATTTATCTATATTTTTTATATTTTTGTGCTTGAATTGAGTCCAGTAGAGCGTAGTATAAATTTTCATTTTCTCGGAACATGGCATGGACGGACGCGCTGGTTATAGAGAGCGAATCTGTGCCGATGGTCTGAGTATTATGTTCCGATCTGGCCGATCTCCTCTGAAGATTCTCTTGGTTAACGAAGATGAGTCGAAGGGGAAGTATTCGCCGGACGGTTCATATAATAGCATGTGAAAATAATTAGATTAAGGATTCTTCTTGCACACATATTTTCTTTATTTTTTCAGCGATTTGAAATTTTGAAATTTGAAATAACGAAAATTTTATTTCCTTATTCAAATAGAGATAGAATCGAGAAAGGAACTGAGATAGAACCGAGAAAGGAACTGAGATAGAACCGAGAAAGGAACTGAGACAGAACCGAGAGACCAGAGATAGAATCAAGAGATAGAATCAAGACCAGAGATAGAATCAAGACCAGAGATAGAATCAAGACCAGAGATAGAATCAAGAGATAGAATCAAGACCAGAAATAGAATCAAGAGATAGAACAGAACAAGAGATAGAATCGAGACAGAACTGGGATAGAGCAAAGAGAAAGAATGCAGTCACCAAGCGCTGATGATCTGGAGTATCGCTTCCAGGCAGCGATAAACTCCATCCATAGGATGATTGCCTTTGGCAAATCAAGCAAGGCAAAGGAATATCCCGTGGAGGGATTGAGCGTGAGACTGGAGGGGCTCCGCGACTCATGGAGCGAAGTCAAAGAGGTGGAGCGATTGTTGGCCGGACGTGAGGGCACCAGCACGATGGCCTTAATTGAGCGACGAGTAGCAGAGAAGCGCCCAGACCATCGACTTCTGCAATGGCTCTGATGGAAAAGGGGAGGTCAGTCAGACCTCTAAGAGAAAGAACTAGAGACAATGTGAAAGGTTGCACTGTGTGTGCATCGACTGCTCATCCGATATGGGGATGCCCTGATTTCTTATCACTTAGCCTATTAGGCAGAGGCAACTTTGTGCGAGAGAGCAAGCTTTGCCAGAATTGCCTTAAAGTTGGCCACATCGCAAGGGACTGCTTCCAAGGCCCATGCGCCCGATGCCCTGGCAAGCAGTTGCACAATAGCGTGCTGTTCCCGATGAGAGAGATGCGAAAGGTTGAAACTGTTCACCGAGTACACGAGCAGCCAAGGAAGAGAATCATAACCAAGCGAGCGAATGAGAAGCGAAAGGAAGATTGACCAGCAAAGAGGCGAAGACTGGATAGCGGCAAAAGAGCAGTGGCAGAGACAGATTCAAACAGCAGACGAGAGATAGACCCCAAAAACAGACGAGAGATAGACCCCAAAATCAAACGAGAGATAGATTTAAAAAACAAGCGAGAGACAGGTTCAAAATACAAACAAGAGATAGATAATAGAGAAAGGTTATACGAGACAGACGAGACATCAAGCAAGGTGTCTTACGACAATTTTAAAAGGATTAAAAAAAAATTAAAGTTTATTCAGAGAGTTTTATTGATAGAGAAAAGAGAGAGTTTATCTTATTGCCTACAGTGCAAGTGATGATCACTGTAGAAGAGAAAGACAGTGGCCCAGTGCGGGCACTGATTGATACCGGTGCTCAACCAAATCTGGTGAGTCACCAGTTAGCTGAGAGGTTGCAACTGAGAAAGATGCAAGCCACGAGAAAGATCGTAGGAATCAATGGTCAACCTTTCCATATTAAGTATTGGAGTAAGATCAAGGTAAGGCCATGGCTCTCCTCGAGCATCGCAATTGAGCAAGAATTCTTGATTCTACCGAAAGGAGGTCCATTACCTCCAATGTTGTTAGGCAGCGGTTTGAGATATTGTGAAGCGAAAGAGATAGACGGGTTGCCATTGGCGGACCCGGAATTTTGGAAAGAAGGTCCAGCAGACTTGTTGCTTGGATGTAAATTTGTGGTAGAGATGTTTGGATCCATGATGACTCGACAGCCATCTGGATTCTTCTCGATAAATACTACTTTCGGAAGAGTAATGCTTGGGCAGAGACAAGGCTCATTACAAGTGAAAGATGATAATGCATATGTGGTTTGTTTGGACAACAAACAAATGCATGAAGCGCTCAAACGATTATGGGCTCTAGACGAGGTTAGTCTACCAGCCGTGAGATCGAAAGAGGAGGAATTAGTTGAAAGAAACTTTGTCAATACGTATAGACGTGACAAAGAAGGAAGATTTATTGTCACCATTCCTTTGAGAGAAGCGTGGAGAGAGATAGGCACTACCGAACTTATAGCGAGAAGGCGGTTTTTCGCCTTAGAAAGAAAACTAGAGAGAGATCCAGATTTGAGAGAGAAGTATGTTGACTTCATGAGAGAGTACGAGAGCAAAGGACACATGACACCAGTTGTTGGTGCGTCACGAGCGAGAATTGTATATCATATACCACATCACTGTGTCACGAAAAAATTCAGAGTGGTGTTTGATGCGAGCTGCAAAACAACTATGGGCGTCTCACTCAATGAAGTGCAGATGGTTGGAGAAAAGTTGCAGAAAGATCTGCATGAAATTCTGATGCGCTTCCGAAGGCACAGAATTGCGATTAGTGCGGACATCAAGATGATGTTCCGTATGGTAAAAATTGCGAAAGAACAATGGGATTTGCAGCGAATATACTGGAGAGAGAGCCCTCAAGAGCGATTGAGAGAGTATTGGCTAACCGTAGTTACCTACGGTATGGCTTCATCAGCCCACAATGCGGTGAGAGCACTTATCCAATGTGCGAAAGATTCAGAGACAGACTTTCCGACAGCGTCGAAGATTATTCGAGAAGACTTTTATATGGATGACTGCACTACAGGTGCGGACTCAGAGATAGAAGCAATCAGATTATCAAAAGAGATAGATCACATCCTTAAGGGTGCTGGGTTTGAGCTGCGAAAATGGAATTCAAATTCCAAAGCGCTTATGGAAGACATGAACTACGATAAAAGAGATTCAGTAATATTTAGAGAAGACGAAGGAACTTCAATATTGGGTTTGAAGTGGCTACTTGCGAAAGATCAATTTACCTTTGAGGTGAAATCACCTATAACAGAGAGCACGATTACGAAGAGAAAGATAGTCAGCTGTGTGGCTCAGCTTTATGACCCCAATGGCTATATATCACCTGTGACTATTTTGGGAAAGATTCTCATCCAAGATGTTTGGCGATCCAAAGCAGATTGGGATGATGAACTAGCGAAAGATATTCTGGAGAGATGGAAAGAGCTATGGAGAGATATAACTTGCCTAGAGCAATTTAGAATCGAGAGATGGATAGGCTCATCCCCTGGTATACCGATAGAGATACATGGGTTTTCAGACGCATCTGAAAAAGCCTACGGTGCAGTGATCTATGTCAGATCAGAACACCCAAATGGGGAAATCTGGTCTACGCTACTACAAGCGAAAACGAGAGTAGCACCTTTGAAGACGGTGACGATACCTAGACTTGAACTAGCTGCAGCAGAGCTGCTAGGGAGATTGGTTGAGAATGTGAAAGAGACCATGGAATGGCGAGAGATTAAATATACACTTTGGACAGACTCAGTGGTAGTGCTACACTGGATAAACAAGCAGCCTTGCGAATTGAAAACGTTTGTGGCAAATAGAGTTGCATCAATACAAACGAACACAGAGATAGATAGATGGAGACATGTCGGAACAAAAGAAAACCCTGCTGATTTATTAAGCAGAGGAATGAGAGCATCGGAACTGGTAAAGAGCGAATTATGGCTACATGGGCCACAATGGCTAAGTCAACCCCATTCGCAATGGAAATCTGAGAAGTTTGTGCCAAACGTTTCAGATGGGGGGAGGGACGAGATGAAAGTTATGACTGTCATCAGCATTGATGAAGCATTGTCCATAACTACGAGAAAGACGAGAGAGAGGGTGCTGGTACATGAGTATGTCAGCACATTAGAGAAAGCAATAAATGTGATAGGCTATGTATTCCGTTTCACGGAAGCAGTTAAGAGAAAGGGATTGGATGGCAAGAGAAAGGGACGTGGAGAGCTGAGGAGGCGATCCGTGCGTCAGAAGAGAAAGATTGAGAATAGGCCAATCCAATTAACATCTGAAGAGAAAGAAAAAGCGATAGAATATCTGTTACGGACAGAACAGCAGAGATATTTTGCGAAAGAGATTGCTTCGCTTAAAAGCAAGAGCAATCTACCAGAGAGAAGCAGCATTGAATCGCTGAAACCTATAATGGATAGAAGAGAGATTCTGAGAGTAGGAGGACGGTTGGAAAGATCAGAGCTAGAATATGGAAAGAAGCATCCAGCCATTGTACCAAATGGCTCTCGGCTGGCATGGCTTATTATAGACAGTGCTCATAGAGCAACGAAGCATGGAGCCGTCCAGGTGATGATGCATCACATAAGAGAAAGATTTTGGATAACGAAATTGAGAAGCGAGTCGAGAAGATATTTACACAAATGCTTAGTTTGTGTGCGACATAACCATCGGTTTGAAACACAGCTGATGGCTGATTTGCCTAGAGAAAGAGTGACACCTGGGAAAGCGTTTCTTCATTCTGGCGTAGATTACGCAGGACCATTCGTGGTGAAGATGATAGATCAAGCTGCAGAACGAATGACTACACAGAAATGTTGGATTTCTGTATTCGTGTGCCTCAAGACCAGAGCAGTGCATATAGATTTGGTGTCGAGCTTGTCATCGATTGCCTTTATTGCGTGCTACGAAAGATTTATTGCCCGTAGGGGCAGATGCGAGAGAATATATAGCGACAATGGCACAGCCTTTGTTGGAGCAGCGAAAGAATTGCAAAAAGCGAAAGAGAGCTGGCATAGGAAGGAATCATTGGACTTCCTAGCAGCAAAAGGGACAGAATGGAGATTAATGACACCAGCAGCGCCACATCAGGGCGGCATATATGAGGCTGCCGTCAAATCGATGAAATTCCATTTGGCAAGAGTGATAGGAGCGGAAATACTTACATACGAGCAACTTTTAACGCTGACCGCCGGTATCGAGGCGATCCTGAACTCGAGACCGCTTCAAGCGATTAGTGATGATCCTAATGACCTGCAGGCGCTAACGCCGGGACATTTTCTGGTAGGGGAGCCGTTAGTACTCCCGCTGCCATTCGTGACTGGAGAGATATCCAATACTCATGGTGCGAGACTATGGAAAGAGAGAAAGGTAATGCTCACGCATTTTTGGAATAGATGGAGAGAAGAGTACTTGGTGACTCTACTTGAGAGAAAGAAATGGAGAAGGGAGAAGCATGGGCTTCAGATAGGACAACTATGTATTATAAAGAGCGAGAATTTCCCACCGTCGGCATGGGCGTTGGGAAGAATCAAGAGACTGATCAAAGGGAAAGATGGACTGGTGCGAAGCGTGGAAGTACAGACTGCGACCAATCAGCTGACAAGGCCGGTGCAGAAAATTTGTATCCTTCCGAATGGAGAATGAAATGAAATTGAGAATTGTTTTTTTGTTATGTTAAATAATTATTTATTTTATTTATGAGAAAGAAAAAGTAAAATGTAATAGGGTGGAAAACCGTAGGTTTTCGCCGGGACTGTATCGAACGGAAGCTCATATATCGAGCAAAAAGCTATATGAGCTTTGGTTCGATGTTCGAGACTTGTTTTGGTGAATTTCCCTTCTGTGAAAGAGGAAAATTCACCCTAGAGTAGTTAGTTGAAATGTAGCAAGCGAAGCGATAAGTCGAATAAAGCGGAGATAGATAGTGGTTTTTCTGGCATTAAGCCTTTTCCACTCTAAAAATGGTGCGTTTTATTTATTATTTAATATTTGCTATATTTCTTCTCCTGAGCTCGAAACAAACACAGTCTTGGACAACAAACAGCAGGGCTTACAAGCTTATACATTTTTCAAGGGACCAAATTGTTGTAATTAATTTTTTGATCATGAAAATTGATTCCGATAAATATCTAGATCATGAAATCTTGTTGTTAATAATAATCTGCCACAATTTCAGTAAAACTTACGTATCAAGTCTCCATATTAAATTTCGAAAACAGTAAGTTCAACGCTCCCCTATTGGAATATTAATATATTTATAACCACCTGTTACCATCTCTTTATTCTTCAGCCAAACCATGAACTCCATAAAATCGACATATAATTCTGGCAAAAATCAAAACACTGCTTTGAATATTAAAAAAAAAAACTTCCTCTGGGGGTTGAAAAAAAGGGACAACTTCCCACACTCCAGCAATTTTTAAACATCAACCCATACAATGACTCAATTTAAGAATGTTTAACTTAAAGTTTATACGAACCTTGGGGAGACCCACGGGACATATTACATTGATTCAATTTTATGTCAATTTTCTTGTCAATACGAGCAATCCCATCCCGACCCATTCTACAATATTTATATAGGTATACGCATCGCATGTTGTAAACCAAGCAATTTATTCCGTAAGCATAACAACACGGTTCATATTGAAGATATAGGCTGAGGGGTAGGTAAATTCCGTGCAAATTTTTAAGCTGGGGTGAGCAAATTTTTGCACTTGATACTTGGGCAATTCACATTATTGCCGTCGCAACACAACACCACCACCATCACTTCTATCGTTTGTCGACATCGGCGTTATTGTCACCCTCACATGAAGTGTGAACGTGTCAATATTACTACCCTTATACCTTATCAGGCAGAAAGACCCCCTCCATCCGATGGAATTCAATTGACACGGGGACACCTCATGTCTTATTTATTAGTTATTGATACAAGCAAGTGTTTTTGATAACACAAAATATTGACACTAAAAAGTGTTTCGGAGAAATTGGGCAATTTTAAATGGAAGCATTTTGTTTTTTTTTTTTTTTGGATAACTTGATTTGTTTTTATTGTGAGCATATACAGGGTGATGTAGAACCGAGGATGTAAGCATTAACTTATAAACTGGTTTGAGATTTGGTACTTTTTTTTTGATACAATAAACTCAGTCAGAGCAAAGTTGTTTGAATATCAATTAATATTAACAATTAAAAACAAATTTTCAATACAGAGACAGACTGTAAAGAGTAGAATTTTTTTCTGTTACTTTAGCTTTGAGCTGTCACAATGACAGTACAAACGAGGTGTTTACACTGAACTTTGCCAAGATAAAAAAGAGTTTCTTCACTTGAAAATTTCAGATGACGTTAAGCGTTAAGCTGACTATTAAATTGATTATTGGTATGATTAATTATTAAGAGTTCACTTAAATATTTAAGTCATCTCTAAATTTGATTGTTGGTAAGGCCTTAAGTGTTCTAAGGGAGCGAGCAGAATTAAGTTTCTCATACAAATACAGCGGAGTCTTATCAGATACAAGATAATGTAAGAAGACACAATTTCTTTCGTTTTAAAATTATTCCCAAAAAGTTTTTAGCATAGTGAGAAATTTAAGTTTAGACAAAGAATCAACATTAGTATAAACAACCTCAGAATAAGTGATCAAGGATAGAATCAACCTCTTTCAACAAGCCTTCGCCTAAAATTAGTAGGACGTAGGAGTTAAGCTTGCAGCCATCCCCAATTTCCGGAAGACACCCATATATTTTACCTATACCATGGTTCGTATTATCATATCCTAGGCTAGATTTCAATACAAACTACAAACTTATGACTGTTTGAAGGATGTTCAGTATGTCTACAGAAATTATAGCATCAGGTAAAGTATCGAATACTAATCTTGTGGTATATCCTGTGACTTTCTAGAATTAAGTAGTAATTTATTTGTTTTAGACCAAGAGAAAATGTCACGAAGGTTCTCATCTAGATTGCTAACAAGTTCAGCTATATTATTAATTCACAGAGCCAAGTGCAACGGAACATCATCAGCATAAGGGTATACTGTAGAATATTTACATACAAATGGTAAATCATTAATAAATATACAGAAAATAATAGGACACAAGATTGATCCTTGCGGAACACACCGTTGTACAGTCAGTTCTGAAGTCTGTCAGAGACATAACTTTCTAGTACCTATTAAACAGGCCTTACGACAAAACACTTTTATCTCGAAAACAGGTGTCACGATTTTTATTTAAAAAAAAAAATATTTGTACTATTCTAAGAATGGTCTACATTTTGGTCCAGTAAAATTAAGAAAAAGAATTAAATATGTGTCATAGAACCGTCTTTTTTTTTATTTTTGACTTTCTTATTAACATCTCTTCCGATTTCGATCAAAATTTGTGCACAGGAGCGTTTTCAAGTTCAAAAAATTTTCCAATATACACGTTTTCGAAAAAAAAAGCATTTCACAGTTTTTCTGTAGCCTTCGTAACGGATATATCATGATAGCGTTGATGTCCACTGAAATATCCCTACTATATAACAAGACACAAACAAAGGGTTGGTCCTAGGACACTTCCTTGAGGTACACCGGCTTTTAATTTACTTTAGGTCTTAGTAATTTTGGTCGCACCGTAATCTAAAGAGTCGGTTCGCTATATACGATTTTGGAATTTGGTAGTACTGCCTATAGGACCATGCAGCTTATACGCAAGTCCCTAATACCAAACCCTACCAAAGGCTTGAGGAACATCTAGTTTTTCTTCAGTTTGAATAGTAATAAAAACTTTAAATTTGATTTTTTGTGAATTTGTGTGTAACAGATTTGACCTATTTTGAGTATTTTTCGAATTTTTCGCTGAGTCCATTCTTACATTACTCCATCGGCCATTGAAAACAAATTTCCTCAACTTAATGATGAGTTCGCTCCAGGGACTGATGGTCTTCCTGCCATTTTCCTAAAAAAATGTTTTTTCATGTATCCATCTCCAAGGAACATTTCCCAAGATATGAAAAACATCTTTCATAACACTTATTTATTCACAAGAAAGGACCAGAAGGTGACGTGAAAAACTATCGACCATTTACTAAAGTTTAACATATCCCGAAAATAGCATAGCATAGCTTTCGAATAAATTTCTTCCTTAAACTATCCTCTTTAGGTTTTGAACCCCTTTTTCTGCAATGGATTGTGTCCGGTTCAGAACCGCACTTTCCAATCCTATTCTAGCCACTTCTGGTGTTGCCCAAGGTAGTCATTTAGGCCCTCTCCTCTTTATCCTTACAATTAACGACATTGACATGGTCATTAAACATTGTCATACATATATCCCTTTACGCTGACGATACGAATTTTTTCAAAATCATCGCATCACCTGAAGACATATATCTCTACTCCAAAGAGATCTCGACAGCTTCTTTTTCTGGTGTACCAACAATTGCACAGAGCTCAACATCAGCAAATTCCAGACAATGACCTTTTCACGATTTTTTTTAATGCATTTATAAAACAACTCACCGTTCTTACTATCTTCATAATAAACCCATACAAACAGTAGAAAAGAAACGGAATCTTGTCCTTTCATGACCATGAACTTAAATTTCTACTTAATATTGATGAAATAATCCATAAGGCCAACTTAGCATTAGGTTTTGTAAAAAGATGGTCTAAAGAATTTTCCAACCCTTACGTGACCCGATCGCTTTATATACCTTTCAATGTCTTCCCTGGGATAATCCTTCGATCTTACCCCCTTATTGCGACCGCCACCAACTGTTAAAAATTAACTCATAACATGAACGTAGAGAAATTGCTGACATACTTTTCATATATGTATCGGCTTCTCTCTGGTTCAGTTGACTACTCCTCTCTCTACAACTCGATTTCTTTAAACACTAATACCCGTAACCAGTGGCGGCTGTACCTTAAGTGCGCTCGTGCGCTGAACCACCATTTCAAAAGATTTAAAAATTACAAAATATTACTGCATCTTTATTTTTAGATTCCCATATTAATATTTATTTTTTAAACATACATACGTACAAGAACACAAACAAGTAAAATTTCCAATTATGACGAAGCAATGTAAGCGCTTTGCTTTACTATTAAGACTTACTTTCCCTGCAAGTAAAAATTCTCGTGCGCTTCAGCGAGCGCACGAGGACTGCTAATATAACTTGTATGAGTTACAAGCAAGTATCCCTGACGCGTGAGACAAAAGATATTTCATTGAAATATATGAAGAATTAGCCTGCTCTCGTGCAGCGCACGAGAACCGAAAATTAACTACAGCAACCGATGTTTGACTAGAATGCGCTGCGCCTGCGAATATGTAATGTTGTTTCGCTCTATCCGTGACTGGTTAAATAGTGTAGGTTTGTAGGTGTTAGGTTAGTAATTGTTTTTTATTTTGGTTTTGGTTCGATTCTGTACTGTGTACAGTGTGTGGTGTGGGATAAAATTAACAGTGATTAGGTATATTAAAGACAGTAATAATTTTTTTTTAAATAAAGTTACGTGAATCCACGATTTGACGCATTTAAGTGAAAAAATAAAAAACATGATTCCTTGCTAAATGTAATAAGTGTGTCAGTTTTATACATGGTCGAAATTCTTCGAGCAATTATACAAAATAATAAAAAATCTACATATACATGTAAATTTTTGTTTTTTTTTTTTGCGATTTCTAATCTTAATACCTACTTAGTGAGCAAGTAAAGTGCACCACCTGTACAACAACCCACCAGCCGCCCCTGCCCGTAACCTGTCAAGGGATATTCCTCGTGAATTACCTGTATTCTCCAAAAAACCTTCATGAATTTCTTCATCCTTTTTACTTGCAACTTATAGGTACTATAAGGCAAGTTATGCATTCGTACAAAAAATCGAACTCGAGATTTTGATCAAAGTTGACATTACGATGATAGCGAAGACTAAAAAAGTGGGTCTCACAATTCTGTCTCTCTGTCTGTTCGACTACAGCCTAAACGGCTCGGCCGATTTTCTTTAAACTTGGTAGATATCACTTTTAATTTTTTCCCCCCACAAGTTTTTTTCTTTTTTTTTTTTAAGGCCCAAAATAACGGTACCTGCGGTACGAATTTTTTTCGAAATTTTGTAAATATTTTTTTTTTCTAAAACTGCTCGACAGATTTAAAAAAAAAAGATGCACAAAAATTTTATTTAGTTAAAGCTAGGTACTGGTTGAAAAAAAATTTCTGATGGTTATTGAGGGTACTCCCAAAGAACTATTTTTTTTAGTTTTTGATTTTCTCAAAAACGGTACAACGGATTTTGATCAATTTTTTTTACTAAAGCTCCCCAAAAATTTAAATAGAATTGTGTATTCTAATTTTCCAATATTTCTCAATATTTTTTTTTTGAAATTTAATTTTCATTCGTACAGTAATAAAAACTTAAAGCATACCAATTTTTTTTTCTTAAAAATCTTTTAAAAATTTTGTATATAAAAGAATTTTTTTAAGAAACCACTACAAGAACTTATAATTTTTGTTTTTGAATAAATTCATATTTGCATATAGCATTCTGTTTTTGTCTCTTACTACTAAACGAATTTAAAAAATTATGATAACTTTATCCTTATGGACAATTTTCTCTAATAACATTGGTTTTTTAAATTCCAAGTCTATTACATAGGAGCAAGCTCGTGCGACCCAGTCGTGCATTTTATTTATCTAGTGCTAATACCCATGTTGATCGATCCTCCCCTTTAAAGGCAACTCAGCTCCTAGCTCTGCGGTTAGTTCTTTAAATTTGGCGAAGAAACTCGATTTTCTTCTTAACAAATACAGAAGCACAACTTCTGGTAGATGATGTTCGAGTAGTTTGATTATTTTTTCAAATGTTTTTGAAAACAAATTTCAATTTGAACAGCCGAAGTAAAGAAAGGTCCGCTTTAACATTGATAGCAAGTACGTGGGAGTCTGGAAGTATACGTTGGGAAGAGTCGCTTAATGCAGATTCTTTTGTAGCTTTTCAACTCCTTGGCGTTCTTCATAACCTCATAACTGGTTGCCGTAGGAAATTATTGATTGGGCATTTGCCCAATTTTTCGTTTTTCGTGCCATCTTTCCTACATAAGAAAATTCTCCGCTTTTTTGAGTCTTTTAGTTTTTTTGATGGTTAAGATTAATGGTAAGTCCCGGAGCTAAGGAGACACCTAAATAGCGATAGTTTTTAACGACGTCCGAAGCACACGTTCAAAGTACATCCCTTCTAGTTTTTTGTTAGTAGAACTCTTTCTTAAAAATATTCAATATTTGGAACATTTCAAAATTGGTGAGACAAAACAATATTCCTTTTATGCCTAGAATTTCGAATATCTAAACTTGAAAAATTGACATTTCACAAAACATAGGTATTAATAAAATTAGGAAAAAAGGATACCTAGGTGAGCTTCGCGTTTTAAAGTACCTATTAGTAATCCCAAAAAAAGCTCAACTTTTCAACTCTAGGTCTGTCTTATTTTTTGTTCTTCTTTTGTACCTAGCACAAGAAACTCTACAAAATTTAAACTTCAATATGGCGGCGGCGGCGGGCGGTGGTGGCATCCGCAAATGTCATATAACCCTCCCACAAATGTCCCGACCAGTCTAACCGACAAAAATGTACATAAATATGTAAGTATATCCTATGTGAAACCCGAAAGCGTAAAATGAAAGGACAAAGAAAAGGACCAACAAAAAAAATCCTCTTCTTAGATATCTAAAAGATATCTCAAAAAAATAAAAAAACTTCAATTCAAACAAAGAAGCCGAGAAGATGAAATTTAAAACAGAAAAAAAAAACGTTGCAGGACCTTAAACCACCACGAAAACAGATTTCAATTAATTCCGACAAGTAAATAAAATAGAGACACAGACTGTGTACCTATAAGTCCTAGAGCAGCTTCGTTGGTCTAACTATTCGCATATGGCACCTAAAAAAGGACACCATATGCATTAAACACATAGAAATAATCCTTTTTCTCGTAGATACTTTTTAAGACCCTCGCAGCCCCTTGTGCTGCGTTGCGGAGGGAATCAAGAAGCAAGGACGTCCTTTTTTTTGCCCACACCACTCAGCTCAACACTAAAGAGCTGTGATGGGTGGCCATTTGCCACACTCTGCCTTGCCAGTAGTTGTAGGTGTGCAGTTTTATGTACTTCTTGGGTATTTTTATTTTCTAGCCAAGTAAATACGAGACCAAGAATGATGGTGGTTGGCAAAACGCAAAAAAGGCAAAAATAAAAAAAAAAAAAAAAAAAAAACAAAAGACAACAAAAAATGCCACAATGTAAGGAAAATGTACTTAGCTGGATGATGGCTGGTCTTTGAAGAGCTCTCTTTGCGCATCCCTACAAAATTAACGAGAGAATCTGTGTCTGTAGACTCTTGGAGACCAAAAGCAATGTTGCAGATGGGGAAAGCTCCAAGTGGCGGAGCTGGAGATTCATGCTTATGAACTTATTTTCATATTCAAAAGACGACGATTTCATCTCCTTGTAAGACGTTGCTGCCTCTGTATACCCTAGCATAGCCTTATATGTGCTGGTAAATGCCCCACATTTCATCTGGAGAAACGTTCAAAACCCCATTAAAGTCTCAATGGGACACAAATGTGTGCAAACGTATTGGAAACATTAGATTTCTCAGGATCTATGGGAGTGTGCATGTGTTTGTGAGATGAGAGGAAAATCTCAATTTTATTTCCTCAGCTTTTTTTCGAATACCGCCGTCATTCTTCGGAGAAAGAACGATAATTTTTTGTTATTTTCATTCTGTGTGTAGGTGTGCCCCAAAACTCCACCAAGAAAATATCTGCGCCAACAAGGACGAACGGAGGACAAAGTGCGGCAAGTGACGGAGGCGGCTTTGGTTTGGTTTATTTTTTTTTTTTTTGCTATTCCGATTTTGGAGCAAGGGGAGAGAGTCCTTTGCTCAGAGTGGGTAGGTCTATGACTAAAGTACCCCAGATGAAGACGAAGAAGAAGAAGAAAAGCTTTTTGCGGCGCACCAATGGCACCACGTTATGCCCCACTCCTGGCAGCGTATAACAACGATTTCACCGTACCCAGAGTGGCTAACCCTTTATCGCACATAGGGT
Organism: Chrysotoxum bicinctum; assembly: GCA_911387755.1. NCBI lineage: Eukaryota > Metazoa > Arthropoda > Insecta > Diptera > Syrphidae > Chrysotoxum > Chrysotoxum bicinctum. The sequence goes on along the minus strand of OU426989.1, from coordinate 84,026,140 downwards.
TTCCTTACAGGACCGCATATTTAGGTTTTAGTGGGAGTGAAGCAAGCCACTGAACTACGACGACCACGACGACGATATCCGCAGTCTCGTCGGTGTCGTCGTGTCCTTGTTTTGGGTATCTTCCTATAATTCATTTGTAGTAGAAAGGTTCTCGTATGCTGTGTATTCTTGTGGCTAACACACATACAAATATATTGGCTTGAATCGCTTCAACTGTGCCGTAGCGATGTCAATTGCGGGTTTGTCGTCTTCGTCAAGCATAAGATAACGCTCCACAGGATGAACCCCGGACTAATCCTCCGACACCGACTGTATAGGTAATGTTGCCACCGACGATAATGATGATTCTTGAGCTCTGATGCTAACTTGGTGTTGTGAATACAACCACCTACAGCCCTAAGGCTACAGCTGTTGTTGTTGATTTTGATCATAAATGATACCGCTGCTGCGCGTTATTGAGGGTGACATAAGTTGTAGGTGCAGTGGTGACCAAGAAATGGTTGCTTAGGACCAAAAATCTCTCAGTTTTGTGTCTCATGTCGTTCTATTCAAAGCCAGTTATAACTATCTACCCGATTGGTGTATACCTATGTATGGAGCCAAGGAAAGGGTATTCTTCTTAATTTAAAGGAAATTTGCTAGGTACATTTACATTCCTTTAACACAAACACACATATCTAAACATATACACTCATAAATAACCGCACATATAGAGAGAAGAAGTAGGTTGTGCCTTATGGGCGAAGTATCCTGCTGTTGGTGGTGTAATTATAATGATTATTTAGGTGGGTTTTGAGTGTGTATTTTTGGTTCTAGCAACATTCATGCACTCAAATAAGTTCATATACCTATTTGGAGTGGCGCCCGGGAGTAAGTGAGGGTGATAGTTTGAGGTTACCACCAAAGATGGTTACTTTTGGTTATGTACCTACAAGTCTGTAATATCTGTTTTTTTCGTGTTCTTATTTATTTGGTATCTACCTATATACAAATTTATTAACAGAGACCCATATTTGATATTTTATCGAGAGGTTTCAGACTGGAAATAATTTTGAGAAATTGATCAAAGAATGTCACCTACTTTAATGTTGCTAAATATTTCAATAAAAAAAAACAATTTCTGAAGTATACCTACGGAAGATGGTATTTGCGGGGAAATTTAAAAGCCACCATCCACAATGAAAAGAGTCCTTTGTGACCACCATGTACCTATACCATATCAAATTTTGTAGCAAGAATTTTTGTTTAGCACCTATGTATATGTATTTATGTAGAAAGGGTATATGCTCTATACTCCGAATTACAAACCTGTATTTTGGTAAGAAAGTTCAAATTTATTTGAAGATAAACAAAATTTAATTTGACATTTCAAAACGATTTCGGTATTCATAAGACATTTAATAAAAGAACTGTTATGATTATGTAAAAGTTTATTCTAACGGTACTCTGGAAAAATCGACATAAATACCAATCTTTATCTGAGTTTAACTAGCGAAAGTGAATTTGGATGTCACACGATTCAAATGAATTGCTTATTGTGAATTGGATCTTCTAAAATAAAAATGGATGGTCTGCATTTAGGTTTCCGCCATTTTGTGAATTTATTCTTTCCACCATCTTTGTTCTCTTAACTTTTTTTTTGGTGAATTCAGCTCATTTCCAATAAGTTCTAAACGAAGTTCCAATAGGACTTTGACAACTTTGAACTTCACTGTGAACGCATCCTTAAGCCAATTAACAAACTGTGAATGTTAAAAAATTCAGTAAGAACAACATTTTCATCGCGGTTGAGTTTACAAATGAAGAACCTTACAAATAGTTGATGGTGACGGCAACGGCAAATTTAAGAGCGTTAACGGATATTTAAGCGTATTTTTGTCAATCAAATTCATCAACAAGCATAATTTGCGAGATCCAACTCACAATTTTACTTCTATATTCATCTAGAGAAGCTTCTTCTTACTATTTATTGCACATATTTAAGGACTAAATGAAACTCTAAAGAGTTAAAAGACCGACTTTTTGCTTAACTCATATTCCACCTTTATGGAGTAAATAGTGTTACTCCGAAAAACATAAAGGGTGTATTTTTAGAGGTATAGAACTTTGAAATGGAATACAACAAAGTTGATTTTTTTAAATTGACATGAAATTTACTTTATTCGAAAAATAAGCGTCTGGCATTATAATTTAAATATCATTTCTGGCATATGACCGCCACGGCTGGCTCGGACGTAGTCTAATCTGGAGGTCCAATTTTCGATGAATTTTTCCAAAATTCGTGGCCGTATATCGGCAATAACGGGGTGAATGTTGTCCTCCAAGTGGTCAATCGTTTCGCGCTTATCGACATAGACTAGCGACTTCACATATATCCACAGAAAATAGTCAAGTGGCGTTAAATCGCACGATCTTGGAGGCCAAATCACGGGTTGGTATCGTGAAACTATGCGGTTAACAAACGTTCCTTCAATAAATCAATTGCGGCACGAGCTGTGTGACATGTTGTGCGACGTCTTGTTGAAACCACAGCTCCTGCACATCATGTGTTCAATTGATGAACTAAAAAGTAAGTAATCAAGGCTCTGTAGGGGTCACCATTGACTGTAACGTTCTGGCCAGCATCGTTTTTAAAGAAGCACGGACCAATTATTATTAGGTATTCCACCAACCCATAAAGCACACCAAACAGTCAGTTTTTGTGGATCTAAAGGTGTCTCAACATACACTTGAGGATTATCATCATACTCCAAATAAGTCAGTTTTGTTTATTGACGTATTCATTTAACCAAAAGTGAGCTTCATCGCTAAACGAAATTCGCTTATGAAAATTGGGATAAACGGCAATCTTGTTTTGGACCCAATCACCGAATCTACGCTTTGCTAGGTGATCCTGTGGCTTCAATTCTTGCACGAGTTGGATTTTAAAAGCACGTAAACCAAGATCTTTCCGCAAAATATTCCATAAAGTCGATGGACACCCGGGGCGAACGCAGGTGGTGGTTTTAGGGATTCATACCTCATTTAGTTAAAACTAGGTAATGGTTGAAAACATTTTTCCAAAAAATGGTTATTCTGGGAAGGCCCCTTGGAACCATTGTTTTGGTTTTTGATTTTCTCGAAAAGACGACAACCGATTTTTATCATCATGTAGCCCCTCCAATGTTTAAATATTATTGCGTATACAAACTTTAAAAGTTTTTTTTTGGATTCTTAAAAAAAATTTTTTTGGAAACTCAATATTTTTAAAACCCCATGTTCGATTTTTTTTAAACTTGATAAATAAAAATTTTTTAATATAATCTACTACTTCTGAGGAAAAAAATTTGTTTTACCTAAAAATAAAGGTACCCACCATCAGTGGCGGCTGTACCTTAAGTGCGCTTGTGCGCTGAACCACCAATTCAAAAGATTTAAAAATTTTTAGATTCCCATATTAATATTTATTTTTTAAACATATGTACGTACAAGAACACAAACAAGTAAAATTTCCAATTATGACGAAACAATGTAAGCGCTTTGCTTTACTATTAAGACCTGACTTACTTTCCTTACAAGTAAAAATTCTCGTGCGCTTCGGCGAGCGCACGAGGACTGCTAATATAACTTGTATGAGTTACAAGCAAGTATCCCTGACGCGTGAGACAAAAGATATTTCATTGAAATGTACTAGGAATTAGCCTGCTCTCGTGCGCCGCACGAGAACTGAAAATTAACTACAGCAACCGATGTTTGACTAGAATGCGCTGCGCCTGCGAATATGTAATGTTGTTTCGCTCTATCCGTGACTGGTTAAATAGTGTAGGTTTGTAGGTGTTAGGTTAGTAATTGTTTTTTATTTTGGTTTTGGTTCGATTCTGTACTGTGTACAGTGTGTGGTGTGGGAAAAATTAACAGTGATTAGGTATATTAAAGACAGTAATAATTTTTTTAAAAATAAAGTTACGTGAATCCACGATTTGACGCATTTAAGTGAAAAAATAAAAAACATGATTCCTTGCTAAATGTAATAAGTGTGTCAGTTTTATACATGGTCGAAATTCTTCGAGCAATTATACAAAATAATAAGAAATCGACATATGCATGTAAATTTTTGTTTTTTTTGCGATTTATAATCTTAATACCTACTTAGTGAGCAAGTAAAGTGCACCACCTGTTCAACAACCCACCAGCCGCCACTGCCCACCATACAAATGTTAAAAATTGGTTTTCGAAAATCGTATTTTTCTCAAAAACGGCTCCGAGAATTTTGATAATTTTTTTTTGCTTCAATTAATCTTATCTTTTAGAGAAGCTTCTAAAAAGTTTAAAAAAAAACATTGCATTTTAAGACTTAAAAAAAATATTTTTTGAATTTTTGAAAAAACATTTTTTTTTGAAAATTCGATATCTCAAAAACGGCTCATAGATGTTTTTGTAAATTAAATTTTTATTCGAACAATAATAAAAAGTTTAAATATGCGTACCAACATTTTTTCTTAAATATGTTTTAAAAATTTTGTATACAAAAGCTTATTTTTAAAGAAACCACTAAAACGAATAACAATTTAGCTCTTGCTTAAGCTAATAGTTGCTCAAAACACATGGCATCCTATGTTAAGCTCGAACTACTAAAGGAGTTTTAGTCATTTAAAAAATGAATGTTATGCTTTTTCTCTAATAACATTAACTTTTGAAATTCTTAGTCTTTTACATAAGAGCAAGTTCGTGCGACCCAGTCGTGCATTTTATTTTATGTGTCTTCGTAATGCAACTGTCTTAATTTGAATTGATTGTTTATATAGGGCATAACGGACTAGCAGAGCAAGTTTTAGTTATTGATGGCTCCAAGGTCGGAGTGTGTTGAATTACAGCAATAGAAAAAACGCACTCATTTCGTTTGTGTGAAAGTTACAGTTACAGACGAGTAGCACATAGCACCCTCTGAGAGCGTTTGGTTATAAGTATGTAGTATAGTTAACGTAGGAACCAATTGGTGTCCTTATGTTTTCGTATAACTCTTTTTCGTATGATCGCAAAAGTACAACAAGTTATAACTTCACGTATTAATATATGCCGGATTTAGTTTTGCAGATTTGGACCACTAGAGGTGAACCTAGAACTTATTATAACTCTATTGTTAGGTACACTTATGGAATCACTTACACTCTTTTTCTACTTGTTGCATTAATGATATCATACGAACCAAATAATGGCCTCCATTACAGGGCCCATAGTAAAAGCACAGATAATTATATAATTATCTGTGGTAAAAGTCTATGTCTAACAATTAATTCCGGAATAAAAATGCCCAAATGGGAAGCACCAAAAACGCCCTCGTACTGAATATTTTCCAACTTTTGGTAACATTATTCAAATTTGCCAATATCCATTGCAACATCTTAATGATTTTTTGTTTTTGCGATTAGCTGCATGAAATTGTTCCGATAGGTCCTAACCGCTAACCCTAAGAGCAAATATTGTATAGTTATAACTTATAACATATTTATGTTAATTACAATATAGAATATGTAATTAACAAGTACCTACAATATAGTAATAAAATAATATATTTATGAAAATCTCATATTTTTTTGAAATATATAGATATATATTTCGTTCCTACTTTTATCACTACAATTATTTTAAGATTTACTTACACGTGTAGGCAGATCTGGGCATTGAACTCGGGTCCTATCACACCAAAACCCTTGCTCGCTAACCACTCAGCCAAATCGGAATTTATGTAAAACCTGGCATTGAATCGGGTTCACTTTTACAATGAATTATCTCCTATAAAGCCACATAGGCTTTCTTTATAGATGCTTTTAAGACTATCATATTAGTATCTATACATAAGCGAAAATACAAAGGTAATTCGCATAAGCTGTGACAAAAAGCTAGAGTTCTGGGTATACCTAAGATAGGTTCCCGTATTTGCTGGTTCACTTATTGAAAAACTGATTATTCTCAGCTTCTCCATCAAAACTCAAGCTGGTGAAATTATGTCGTTTGATGCAGTTGCAGTACAAATAACTTGTTAATCAATCGGAAATACACATCAGTTTCACTAAACATTTTCGTTAAAAATAGTTGTTTTGCCTAAGAAAATGCATGATTCGAGTTTTATATGAATGAAATTTTAATTTATTTTTTCAATAAAATGCACTGATGACTTTTTACTTGCGACATAGGTATTATTAGCAAGTTATGCTTACGAACGCACCATGCTTTGTTTTTTCTTAAACTTAAGAATAAAATTTTTCTTAATACAATCTACAAGATAAAAAAAATTATTATTAATATTAAGAAATGGTTTTCAAAAATCGTATTTTTATCGAAAACGGCACTTAGAATTTTGATATTTTTTTTCCTTTCGATTAATTTTAACGATCTATAATTTAATAAGGAATACATATTATGTTGAAATTAAGATATTATTGACTGAACCTATTCCAAAAAATCAGCAGGAAGCGACAATGTTTCTAATTACGTACTTACCAAAACTTGCTGTTCTCCTGTTGACTATAATCTTCAATAACTGCCTGAACAACAGCTATTTCGCTGCAGCCTGCAAAAGTTTTAAATAGCGAAAAGACTGAACTCATCTGCTTCCGAACACCAGTGACTGTCATTCGAAGACGAGCGTTTGCAACACGCTGTGATGCAATAAAAATAAAGTTTCCAAACAACACTGTAGTGACAGTGCCGGATTAAGCCAGCGCGGGGCCTGTAGCAAATTCTATCAAGGGGCCCTTAGACTGTTTTAAGTTAGGCACTTATCAAGTTTATGGTATTAAATAAAACAAAACTGTTACAAACAAACTTTTCTTTTATTTAATTTGGGAAAATTAATAAATAATGCTGTTGATATCGACTTCTCGGAGTAAATCATGTTCAATATTTATTAAAGTGAGGAGATTAAAGGTTCAAACGCAGCGTTGTATTACATTGCAATACATGCCCCATGTCAGACTTAACGCGTTTTAGAAGCCGCGTTGAATTCACCATGGCGTTTTAACGCGGCGGTGAAACGCGACGTTGTATGAAATTACAGATTATTTCTAACGCTGCGGCAGTCAAAGGAATTTTAAATTTTTTCAAGATGGAAAAATTAATTGAATTGGTGAGAAATAACCCATGTCTATACGATATGGGTGATAAATCGTATAAGAACATTGTCTTACATACATATTTATGAGACATACATATTATGAGACAAATTTGTCTCTTATAAATGCTGCATTGCTAGGTCTTCTGTTTGTTGGCCTTCGAGATGTGCGACTCTAGCTCTCGGCACAGCTGGTGATATTCGCCGATTTCTTTTCTTTTTTTGTTAATTAGCATGTACCCAAATTCTTTATCTTTTACGGGAATTTCGTAAAATAGCAAATAGAAGCAATATTCCCTCTTCTGAATCTGAGCTGCTTGATATTAGTTTTGTTAAGGAATGATTGTTTTGTTTGTTCATTGCTTGAAAGCTCTCTGTTTGACGTCCTCTGACGCGGCGGTTGCAACGTCGCGTCAAAATAATCTTACCGTCGCGTTAAAAAATCTTAACGCGGCGTTGAAAACGCGGTCTGTTTGACCGAGCCTTAAGACCTTGTTGGCTCATCGTGTTCCTCAATTTATTTTTAACACGTTTTAATGTTGAGAAAGATCGTTCACCACTGCAGTTGGTGATCATGAGAGACAAATAAATGCGCAAAGCAATTTCAACGTTCGGGAAACAAGATTGTAAAGAATTATTTTTCAACAGCTTGTAAACCTGCATTTCCAGAGCCTCATGATTCCTGCTGTCAATAATACTCGTACCAGCCACATCAGAATTGAGCATTGAAGCGAACTGCACTAATTCGTTGCCCAGACTGTCCTCCAAATCATCTGCGTAAGCACTTACTATGGTTGCAGATTTTTAATTTCTTCTGGTGGAAGAGATTTTATATGAAGGTTTTTATAATATAAATTCTATATACTACTGAAATAAATCAGCCAAGTAGAAGACTTAGCACTATTAATGGACTTGTTGAAATATTGATTCAAAATAGCTTTTATGGCTTTTAGTCCACAAAAATTGGCGTTTTGTCCGGGTGATCGCACATGGACTCATCAGTTGGATGTGAGGACCTTGTCAATTCGCAATTTTTATTGAATTCAGTTCATCTTACATTGATTTTTTGACAAAAATTCAATGTGAACTATATCCAACCAAGATTAAAATTGTAATCAAATCATTAACGCTGAAATATTTTGCTATTTTCAACAAATTCAACAAATCCATGAATAGTGCTAAGTCTTCTACTAGGCTGATTTATTTCAGTAGTATATAGAATTTGTATTATAAAAACCTTCATATAGAATCAATGCTCGTGGCTCGGCCACGGGCAAAATATTTCAACGTTAATGATTACATTTTTAATCTTGGTTAGATATAGTTCACATTGGATTTTTGTCAAAAAATCAATGTAAGATGAACTGAATTCAATAAAAATTGTGTATTGACTAGGTCCTCATAGCCAACTGATGAGTCCATGTGCAATCACCCGGACGAAACGCCAGTTTTTGTGGACTAAAGGCCAAAAAAGCTATTTTGAATCAGGAAGAGATTTTAGCTCTCGGAATATTCCGAAAATGCCAGCAATTTTATGATAACTGTTCATATACGTTTACCTAAAGCAATGTATGTAAATAAGTAATATGTAAATAATACTTTTTTATGGTCAGAAAAGGTTGGTGCGCGGGGCCCCCAAATGCGCGGGGCCCGTAGCATTTGCTACTCTTGCTTCGTGGCTAATCCGGCACTGTGTAGTGACACTGACAGTCAAATCATCAACAAAGTACTTGGGAATTAATTTTTCCAACAAATTCAAATTCAAAATTGATGTTGAAGAGAGACAACTATTCTCTGCACTTGATCCATGCGTTTCTCAGGAGGCGAAATACGAGTAGACTAAGTAAGAATCATCAGGAACCTGGGAAGATCATCCCAACACAGAAGTGCATCAACTCTTTAAGTATGAACTAGGGCCTAGTGACAAGTATCTATACAGCTATTACTGACGATCAATTTGAAGACATCATCCATAACGACAACGCACCCTTTTAAGAGAAGAACAACAATCAATACTACAGGGGATAAAACGCCCACTGATCAAAAATTATTATTTAGTTAATATTAAAAAATCATGAATTAGATTAAGAAAACATTAATATGATATTGTAAGCATATATAGTATTATGTAAAGCCATGATTTAATTTAGTAATAAGTAAGTTTTAAGTAAAATTGTATATAAAACAAATTGAAAAACAAAATTCTTAATCTTAAAAACTGACTGTACTGAACTATTTTTTTCTTTTTCAAATTTTGAATTTCTCATTATCGGCATAACGGATTTTAATAAAAAAATTTTATAAAAAAGCTTCTACAAAGTGTGGAAAGTATTGCATTTCAAAAGTAAAAAAAATTTTTTTTGAATTTTTGTTAGAAAATTTGATATCTCAAAAACGGCTCAGTATTTTTTTTAAATATAATATTTATTCTAACAATAATAATAACAAAACAATATATTTTATACAAAATCTTATTTTTTTAAGAAAGCACTACTACAAAGACTTATATTTTTGTTCTTGCATAAACTAATATTATTTGTTTGAATAAAATGGCATCCTCTTCTTACCTTAAACTACTAAATGAGTTGTTTTAGTTGGTTAAAAATTGAATTTAATACTTATGAACAGTTTTTCTTTAATAATAATCATTTTTGAAATTTTTAGTATTTTACATAAGAGGTTATAATATAGTATGTCTTAATAGCATTTTTTATTCAAATTTTGAAAAAAAAATTGTTTTTGATTTAAAAAAAAAAGGATTAAATTTTTTTAAGACTCAATATTTTGGACAAATACCCTCGATATTTTATTTAACAATAACCTGTTTTTTTTATGCTGAAAATGAAAAAATTGCAATTTTATTAAAATTATATAAATGTTTTAAAAAATTTTTTTTCAAAAATCATATTTTTTTTTGAAAACGGATTCTAAAATGTTAAACAATTTTTTTCTTTTTCCTTCAATGAAAAAAACGATATGAATTTAAGATAAAAAATTTGGAAATTGGGACATAACTGACATTACCTGCACTGCAGTAGTACCATTTTCTCGAATTTGAACTTTTTCTTTATCTGCATAACGGATTTAAATGATATTTTCTTACAGACGTTTCTAAAAACTTCAAAAAACTTTCCATATCAAAACTAAATAAGAAAATATTTTTTAAACTTTGAAAAAAAAAAAATAAAAATTGTTTGTATTGAAATATACCTAAAAAGAAAAGAAAAGACATTGGTGCTAAAATTTTTACCAGCTTGGTATCAACTTATTAGTATTAGTATCATACTAATAAGTTGATACTAAGCTGGTAAAAATTTACAATTAAAAATTAACAATTTGCTAAGTTTAAAGTAGATTACTAACTCTTACTAAATTTTAAACTTAAATTTATTTTAATTTTAAAAGTATCGTACTAAAAAAATAAATTCGAGGCCATTACAGCTCGTAGAGAGCCTGAGCCTAGAGACTTATATTTCTCATTCAATCTTGTGTGCATGTTAGCAGGAATGGATGGAAACTGCAATTTCCTGTCGAGTCCGAACGGCAAAGATGAGAAGCACTTTTCATTAAAAAAGATAGTTTGCTAGGAATTAAACCCAGACCTTATGTATGAAAGTCTAACACACTTACCATAATACCAAGGGTAGTCTTTCGATAGCTTAAATAAAATTGAATAATATGTTCTAATTTTAATTTATTAAACATTTAAATAATTTTCATCTTGAAAAAAGTAATCATAATTCCAAACATTACAATATTGTTCTCTCTCTCTTTCTTTTTCTTTTAGGTTTTGCCCATCATTTAGCTGGCATGCATGGTCATCTGCACGCTCCTGACTGGCGTACGTTGGGTGCGAATCCAGCTCTTGGTCGTCCTGGATTTGCTCATGGTGCTGCATTTTTCCATCATCAACATCCCGGATTTCCTCCACATGTTTTAGCGAATACATTGGAACGCTTAGATCGCCCAGGAATTCGATCAATGAGCGGTAATAAAAAACACTTCTTACACATTTTTAAAACCACATTCATAAGAAATTGTCATTCTTGCAGAAAATCACCATCTAGCTCAACTTAGTCAATTATCAGCATCATGTAATCCTCATAGTACAACTAGTCCCGAAGGATCTCCGAATACTTGTCCTCCAACAGCCATCTCAGCACTTCACAATACAAATTCTGCCTCCTCGCCGCTTACAAGTGAAAACGACAACAACAACAACATCGATGCTGGCTTCGAAAGTGATAGCATATCTGTGACAGGATCGCCAAGGAAAAGTTCCTCGCCGCACGACGACGACGACCGAAGGACGCCTTCGCCTCAAACCGGTGCATTTACTGCCCTAATTCAACGCAATCCATCCCTGAGGAAAAATGAACTGTTTTCCGGATTCGCTTCACAGTTCCAACAGCCACACGGATTCAATCCAGCCTTAGCCGCCCAACTTTTCCTCCAAAATCCGCTCATTCCTCAGCCAAGCCAATGGCTATACACGCAGCTCTATGGAAACTACCATGATCTTCCGTGGTTTCGGAATGGCACATCAACCAGCAGCACCAACAGTAACGCCACATCAAACGGTAGCCTTCAAGATGCAGTAGCTGGTGTCAATTTGGTCAAGAGATGTGTCACTTTGGTTTCACACTCCAACGACGACAAAGACAGTGAAAATGCCAATCCAAATGCATCTCCGCCTGTCACCTCAACGCGAAGATCACCCTCACCCGCGGACATAGTTGACGATCGAAGCAATCGCAGTGGCAGCAGCTTAGGACCGATGCGCTGCAGGACGCCCAAACAGTCTGATGTCTGGAGACCGTACTAGTATAGAATACAGATTGTCTGCTCGTATAGATACTTTTAGATAAAATGTTGTGAATTTTCATATCGATGCACAGAATCGCAGTGTATTTGTGCCACACATATCGAATTTAATTTAAACAAAACAAAATTAAGAAAAACGAAGAGACACATAGATTTTTTGTTGAAACAAAAACAAATTATTTAAAATAGATAATGAATTTAAAAACCAATTGCAATGTGTATAAAAATGAAGTTAGATACTTTTAAACAAAAGAACTTAATATAATTAAGAAAAAATCTATTTAAATTATACAAAATCCAATAATGAAGATATAAGAGCTAAATTTTCTTTTTTTTTTCTTTTCTAAATTAAAGACGGGTTTGAAGTAAAAAATATTTTGAATATTGCTTATTCTTATCAAAACATATTTTTGAATTTGATTAGGTAACTGTAGTTAATTTTGTTTTCCCGGGTATGTTCGAAAAGTTCTTGGTTGCGTTCAGAATTCCTACGTTTTTATACCGAATTTATTTTTAGTTACTTTGACAGACAATTCTAAGGGTCTTTCGTTAAAAATAGATATTTCGACAGACGAATGAGCGGGCTTGACATGTTTAAACTCTGTTCAGAACTTTGCCTCGATCTTGTTTTAGAAGTCCGGCACCCGGGCTGAAACAAAATTAACAAGCTTACATTTCTCAACCATTCCTCTATGTTTGATTTCCGAACGATGAGAAGATCGGTTCATGATAAGAGATTTTTTTGGAGGATTTTTCAATTCCTCGCAAGAAGTAGTTCCCTAAAAACATTCTATTATTTTTAGGTAGCAGCAATTGAGCACACCTTCGACCTGGAAACTCCAAACACTTTTCTTTTTTTAAGTTCATTTCATCTTATAACTATAGTAAAGCTAGCTCTATCCTGGATCGGCTTTGACTGTCTAAATAAAGGAATGTAAATATTTGTTGTTTGGTAAATAAGCCCCAAAGATTAAGCTATTAGCTGAGGCCATCGCTCTTGCAATGTGACCCCGAATCAGCTTAAGTAAGAAATTATATTCTCTTTATAATGGTTCTGTTCTATTGAGCCCTGTTGGAACAATAATGTTTTTACTCCGACTCTCTTATTTTGTGTAATCAAAGGCAGCGACGTAATAACTGCCTCTCCGACACCTGAATCTTTTCCATTTGAGATGAGGCAACGTCGAACAGGCATCCAAAGCAATCATCGACCTGGTGAGAGCCATGTAGCAAATCACCTTTACCCTGGTGTGAAGCCGGCTGCTTGTTGATTTTCAACTTCCAGTCATCACAATATCGCTGAATATTGCCGAAGTCAAGCTGGAAGGGAATTCTCATGACCTCAACTTTTGAAACCGTTCTGTACACAATAAGATCGTCGACAAAAGTAGTTGCCAAACTGCATTCTTCGAAATTGAAAAAGACCTCTCCCAGTAACCTTAAAGGGTTTAGATTCCTCCTCCGTAGGAGACCGTGACCGAATAATATCGGTTCCTGCGAGCGAAGTCCAAATTTTGTTCGCAACCATTGTTGCGCACCCTAAGCCCTCAGGCATCTTACCGAATGATTCCTCAATAAAATTTCCTAAACATTTTATTTCCCTATCTGTCAACTCTGATCATTCTGTAATAGAACAAATCGAAGCCCGCTGTTCCTAAAAATTCCCCTCATCATCATCATCATCGGCTCGACAACCGGGTTCCGGTCCTGGCCTCTTTCAACAAGTCTCTCCACCTATCCCGGTCTCTAGCCGACGCCATCCAGTTGCGCACCCCAAGGCTTCGGGCGTCCTGGTCTACGCCATCTCTCCAGCGCAAGCATGGTCTACCACGCTGCCGTCTACCATAGAATGTACCACAAAGAACTTTCCGAGCAGGTTCCTCTTCGCTCATGCGAGCTAGGTGCCCTGCCCACCGGAGTCTACCGAGCTTAATTTTTGTCACGATATCTGCTTCTAGGTAGATTGCGTACAATTCATGATTGTACCGTCTCCGGAATCGTCCTTCCTCACATATGGGGCCAACAATTCTCCTTAAGACTTTTCTCTCGAACGCAGCTAAGCGGTCGGAGTGCCTTTTGCTAAGCACCCAAGTCTCGGATCCATATGTGAGTACTGGCAGGACCATGGTCCTGTACAGCAGCAGTTTTGAAGTTATGGTGAGATTTCTGGATTTGAAAAGCTTTGACAGACTAGTAGGCTCTGTTGGATTTGAGAAGCCGCCCGCGTATTTCTTCTTCTATATTGTTATCGGCTGCTACTATTGACCCAAGGTATTTAAAGGATTGCACCACTTCAAATTCGTGCTCCGCTACCTTGATTATTTGACCAACTGTTCCTCTCGCATTCGACGCCACCATGTACTTTGTTTTACCTTCACTAATGTGCAGCCGGATTGCTATCCAGACCAATCAAAATCTTTAATGGACTCCGACAAGGGGACGGTTTGGCCTGCCTCCTCTTCAACCTGGCGTTGGAGAAAGCAATCCGTGACTCTGGCACGGCAACAAGAGGGACCATCGTCAACAGGTCCAGCCAGTTACTAGCTTACGCAGACGACATTGACATCATCGGAAGAACCGAACAATCTGTACACGATTCCTTCAAAAATTCCCCTCACTTGGCCTTAAATTCCGTAACATACCAGAAAGTACCCAAAAATCTAAACCTAGGATCACCGTTTGGGGCAGAGTTGGTATAACAAGGCAGTCAATCAACACTAAATCGCTGGATAGAATCGGCGAGTTAACTGCTCCCTGCTGAAGACCATTTTTAATGTTGAATACCGTGATAGAAGTTACATTGCCATTCTTGACAATAAACTTACTACTATTGAGCCTGTCATTTCAAAAGTGGTTTACCTATGTCAAGCCCGGTCAGCTTTAGATTAAAACGTTATAGCCATATGGTATCGAAGGCTTTTTCGGATTTTCTCCATTGGATATCAGAATGGAGTTAGAACGCAACATGAATGGTGTCATGTCCGGCCTTAAAACCAAACTGATTATCCGATATGATATTATTGTCCTCTGCCCGCTTGGACAGAGCTCTATTTATAACTTTCTCGAATACTTTGCTCGGTAGAAGACCGGAGATTCGCCGGATTGGGGTTGTCATTTCCCTAAATCCCACACATTTGCCATTATGTCACGGGCTGCTACACTTTGCATTGGACTTCTTTATAGGAACTTTTACACAACATTAATGCCACTAAGCGGTCGAAAATATACAGCTTGAATCTAGTTTTTGTTTTTCTTCATCTTCAGTTGTTGCAGTTTTACTCTTTGATACTTATTACGAAAGAATTGGTTAGGTATAGCAAAGTTGCACTTGGACGAGTTGTAGCCCAACATATTTCAATGATTCCAAGACTGCAGGATACTTATTTTTATAAGCTTCAATCCCCTAGCAGATAAAAGTATAACTTCGATGGGAGCTTAATCTTCTTTAATTGAAATTGTAGACTCATTAAAAACATAATTTCTGTTTTCACAGGAATTTTTCGTTCTATCACGTATTCGATGTACGTATAAGAGATACCAGTGTTGGTCTAATGACACTGACTTGTGGTACATCGGCTTCAATTTTTTTGAATTCCTAATAATCTTGCTCGCGTGTCGGAGGGTACTTCTAAGTCATTGAATGAAAATCTGTCGCCACATAATCACCTGGTTGAGGAGTTAGATCTAGGGGTTTTAGCTTGAGTATAGCTTCCAGACCCGCTGTGGGGTGGACTTCATTGTCCCAGTGATTCCAATACATGGCATGTACTTTGTACCTTGATCATTATTTTAAGGTTTGCATCGCATCCATCACATTGCACCAAACTACGTTACCGTACGTCAGTACAGGTCTGGTCTAACTTGATAGTTTTTGTCGTTAAGCATTGAGGTTGTACACCTTTTGATTCAAGTACCACTATAAGAAGAAATCGGAAGACTTAAAACCAGAGAATCTTGGGGCCAGTCAATATCACCACTTATTGACAGTATTTGCCGTCTTGTTGGAACCAAACATTCTGTAGGCCTAATTGATCCAAATTGAGTTCAAGAAAGTTTTGCACCATGACCAATAGCAGTCAGCTATGGCAACCTCAAAGAAATATGGTCAAATGACACCACTTCCGGCCCAAATGACGCACCATACAGTTACTGTACAAGGGTGTAGTGGTCTTTGGTGTTACAATCGAGGGTTTTCAGTATTCCAACAATAGGCTATTCTGTTTAAGGTCGTTATGATTTTTTTATAAAAATGCAAGAAGTTTATTGTAAGTTGCCAGACTCGAGCGAGCGTTCCAATGTTATCCCTTATTAATGGACTTGAGTCTCTTCGGTCAATTGTCTTTGGCAGATCGCACCTATTCCTCAGAAATCTTGCCCTTAGTCGAACAAGACTTGATTTCCATTTTTTTTTTAAATTCGAATGTCATCTGTGGAGATCCATCAGTTTAAGTTGAGCTCTATCTAAAAGAATAAAACGGAGGATTGAGATCGGGGTTGCCTGAGGGCAATTCGGGAACATTCTCCAACAGCCACAGCTAAATCGATTTGGCTTGGTGGACTGGAACTCCCAGTATTGGTAAATGATTTTACCTCTATCTGAAAAACATCTTCTTGACATTTTCTTCCCCTTGATTTTATGCCTTGATCACAAAAATCCTATTTGGAGCTACCTTCGTAGCTCACTTTCACCAAACCATGAGCGAACTCAGATTATAGCCTCTGTTCAGGGGCGAACGCAGGTAGGGGTTTTAGGGGTTCAAACCCCCCCCGAAACGACCAAAAAAATAAGGGTTCATTTTGTTAAAAAAAAAAAAAATTGTTATTTTCGTGCCATAAATTCTTCTGCTAGTGTTGTTTTTTCTTACGACTTATAAGTACTATAAGACAAGTAATGCATTCGTAAAAAAATCGAACTCAAGATTTTTATCAAAGTTGATATTAATATGATAGTGAAGACGAAAAATGTGGGTCCCAAAATTCTGTCTGTCTGTCTGTTCGACTACGGCCTAAAAGGCTGGGCTGATTTTCGTTACTTGGTAGATATCGTTTTGATTTTTTCGCCCCACACGTTTTTTTTTCCTTTTCTTTTTAAGACCAAAAAATAACGGTACCTGCCATACAATTTTTTTTCGAAATCTTATAAATATTTTTTTCTCAAAAACTGTCCCACAGAATTTTGAAAAAAAAAATTCATAAAACTTCATTTCGTGATTTTAGGTAGATAATGGTTGAAAAAAATTTTTACAAAAAATGGTTATTCTTGGAAGGTTTTTGATTTTTTCGAAAACAGTACAACCGATTTTAATCATTATGAAGCACCTTCAAAGTTTGTTTTTTTTCTGGAAACTCAATATTTCGAAAAACCCTTGCTCGATTTTTTTAAACTTGATAAATAAAAGTTTTTTAATAATCTACAAGATATGAGGAAAAAAAATTGTTTTACCTAAAAACAAAGGTACCCACAATACAAATGTTAAAAATGGTTTTTGAAAATCGTATTTTTCTCAAAAACGGCTCCGAGAATTTGGATAGTTTTTTTTTTGTTTCGATTAATCTTTACTTTTAGAGAAGCTTCTAAAAAGTTTAAAAAAACATTGCATTTTAAGACTTTAAAAAAAAATATTTTATTAATTTTTGAAAGAAAAAAATTTATGTTTTTTTTTTGAAAATTCGATACCTCAAAAACTGTTCAATATTTTTTTTGTAAATTAAATTTTTATTCGAACAATAATAAAAAGTTTAAATATGCGTACCAAAATTTTTTCTTAAATATGTTTTAAAAATTTTGTACACAAAAACTTATTTTTTTAAGAAACCACTAAAACTAATTACAATTTTGTTCTTGCATAATCTAATATTTGCTCAAAACACATGTCATCCTGTGTTTAGCTCCACCTACTAAAGGAGTTTTAGTCATTTAAAAAATGAATTTTATGCTTTTTCTCTAATAACATTAATTTTTGATTTCGTATAACTCTTTTTCCTATGATCGCAAAAGTACAACAAGTTATAACTTCACGTATTAATATATGCCGGATTTAGTTTTGCAGATTTGGACCACTAGGTGAACCTAGAACTTATTATAACTCTATTGTTAGGTACACTTATGGAATCACTTACATTCTTTTTCTTTTGGCCTCCATCACAGGGCCCGTAGTAAAAGTCTAACAATTAATTCCGGAATAAAAATGCCCAAATGGGAAGCACCAAAAACGCCCTCGTAGTGAATATTTTCCAACTTTTGGTAACATTATTCAAATTTGCCAAATAGGCAGTGGCGTAGCGAGGCGGGGGCAAAGGGGGCACAGGCCCCGGGCGGCACTTTGCTTGGGGCGGCAAATTTCAAAATATCCGGGCGGCATTTTGCTGCAATTTTTCTAAATTCGTTAATGTAAATGGTTTTTGTATGTTATGTTTTTATATTTTTTCTAAGCTAAGTGTAAGCTTACTTTTGTAACAAATTTTAATTGTGAAAAAATATACTGTCCTTTTCGGAAATATACATATTTTTTCCTTTTAAGCTGAAAGTTCCGTGTGTGTGCGTAGGACGGAGGTACATAATACATACATACGCGCCACGGTTTTGCTGTCGGTAATGATACACGTCTTTCTTTTGTTTTTTTTTTTTTTGTTGTAGTTGTGTCATCGTCATGTTGTGTCTGAGATGTGTATTGCGCCATAAGGAATTGTGAAGTACAATGATCGACAATGACTCTGATTTGGAACACTAAATGATTGTTTCGTTCTATGTGTGTGCTGGTGCAAAACTTTTTCGTTTGCCTTCTTTCGACTACCACTCATGAGCAGCGTTCGAATCTTACTCCAATCGGAGTAAATTTAATCCAATTTTACGAAATAAAATAGATCTACTTCGTTACTCCGTTTTTTAAGATTTAGTTAGGTACTAATTATTTTCCACACTGAAAAATTCAAAATTTCTTTAGCCAAACCACATGAAAGGGAATGACCATTGTGTTAATAAATTTTGCAACCAACTCTGACTCTGAATTACTAAATCTAAATCTACTCCAGAAATTTTCAATTCGTTTATTTTTACTTGCGACTTATAAGTACTATAAGGCAAGTTATGCATTCGTAAAAAAAATCGAACTCGAGATTTTGATCAAAGTTGACATTACGATGATAGCGAAGACCAAAAAAGTGGGTCTCGCAATTCTGTCTGTCTGTCTGTCTGTCTGTGGGTTTGACTACAGCCTAAACGGCTCGGCCGATTTTCTTCAAACTTGGTAGATATGGGTTTTAATTTTTTACCCCCGGACGTTTTTTTTTTTTTGTAAGACCAAAAATAACGGTACCTGCCATACGATTTTTTTTCGAAATTTTATAAATATTTTTTTTTTCTCAAAAACTGTCCCACAGAATTTTTTAAAAAAAATTTCAAAAATTTCATTTGGTTAAAACTAGCTAATGGTTGAAAAAAATTTTACAAAAAATTGTTATTTTTGGTAGACCCCCTGGGTCCATTTTTTTTGTTTTTGATTTTCTCGAAAACGGTACAGCCGATTTAAATTATTTTTTTTATGCCAAAGCTCCTCTAAAGTTTGAATATTATTGCATATTCAAATTTTCAATTTTTATTTTTTTGGATTTAAAAAAAAAAAAATCAAAATTTTTTTTTGGAAACTCAATATTTCGAAAACCCCATGCTCGATTTTTTTCAAACTTGACAAAAAAAAGTTTTTTAACATAATCTACAAGATTTGAGAAAAAAATTTTGTTTCATCTAAAACTAACGGTACCTTCCATACAAATTTTAAAAAATGGTTTTCGAAAATCGTATTTTTCTCGAAAACGGTTCCGAGAATTTTGCTAAAATTTTTTTTCTTTTGATTAATCTTTACGATCTATAATTTAATAAAAAAAAATTTTAAATCTAGATATTACTGACTGTACCTACCATAGAACGATTTTTTCGAATTTTGAATTTCTCATTATCGACATAAGGGATTTTAATGAAATTTTTTATAAAAAAGCTCCAAAAAATTTTAAAAAACATTGCATTTAAAAACTTAAGAAAAAATATTTTTTAAATTTTTAGAAAAAAAAAGTCGTTTTTTTTTTGAAAAATTCGATATCTCAAGAACGGCTTATTATTTTTTTTTGGAAATTAGGCTTTTATTCGTACAATAATAAAAGCTTAAGGTTGGCGTACCAAAATTTTTTCTTAAAAATGTTTTAAAAATTTTGTACATAAAAGCTTATTTTTTTAAGGAACCACTACAACGACTTATAATTTTTGTTCTTGAATAAATTCATATTTGCATAGCATTCTGTTTTTATCTCTTACTACTAAAAGAATTTAAAAAATTAATTTTATCCTTATGGACAGTTTTCTTTGATAACATTCGTTTTTAAAATTCCTAGTCTATTACATAGGAGCAAGTTCGTGCGACCCAGTCGTGCATTTTATTTTATAAGTCTGTTCCAAAATTTTACTACTGCGGTTCGAATCCTGCTCGTAAGGCTAGAAGTTGAGACAAAAACATTTCGTTTAATTCGACTGATTCGATGTGAGTTGGCTCATAAGAGTCCATGTATTCGTATATTGTTGTATCTTTTATCTAAGGTGTGTTAGTCAGTTGTATTTTTTCTGTTTTATTTTATCGTAAAATGCAGTAAAGTTTGCAAACATCCTAGTTAAATACAAAATTAGTTGCAGTTTAGCATTTAACTTGTCTGTGTTTCGTGTGTTGTGAAAATTTTTTAAAATTGTGTGTACGAGTACAGTACCTACCTACATAAGCGCAAGAGATTTTCATTTTACCCCTTTGGATTGATTACATAAAGTAAGTTAATTGATGAAACGAAATACCTAGCTGATGGCTCGGAAATAGTCCATTGTTTTTTCTGAGTTGAAACCCCTATTTGGCTTTATTAAGAGTGTTATCTCCATATCTCAAGAACCATAAGTTCCATAAAAAACATTTTCTCAAATTTTTTGTAAAAAATTGAGTTCTCTATTTTTTACCGAGAAATCGAAAGTTAATAAGTTATTAATACATAGAAAAATGAAAATTATTTCTGTTTAAGTGGAGTGATTGAATTAAATTCAATTAGAAAGTTCAAGTGACCTCAAAAAAAAAAAAAAATCACAGTCTATTAAAGCTGTAAATTTTATTAGAGTCGGTAAACATCGACCAATATTTGCGTCTTAGAAGGGTACGACAGCATCTAACTGATGAGCCCACTGTCGTACCTGGGCGAAACGCACCTTGGAGTTGAGGTCACTTGAACTTTCTAATTGAAGTTAATAAGTTATTATTAAAAATAGAGAAACGATTTCAAGAAAATTTTTTTTAATAAATTAATCAATAAAAGTTAAATGATTTTTACTTGCGATATATATGTACATAGGTAGGTACTATATTGCAAGTTATGGATTAGTAAAAAAATCAAACTCGACATTTTGATCAAAGTTGACATCGTAAATGATAGCGAAGTTGAAAAAAGTAGGTCTTGCAATTCTGTCTGTCTGTCCTTTTGGCTGCAGCCTATTCGACTCAGTCGATTTTCTTTAAACTTGGTACCTAGCGTTTTTTTGGGCATTTAAATACCAAAAATAACGGTAGGTTCCTGTCGTACAATTTTTTTTAGCAAAAAATGAAAATCTTATTTTTCTCAAAAACGTTCCCACAACTTAAAAAAAAAATTCAGTAATTTTTTTACAAAAAGGCTAAATTTTCAAAAATCTCGAAAACAAGTTGGTCGATTTTTATTAAACTTGGTACGCAACAGTTTCTTAACATTATCTAGCAGATTTTAAATATAAATTTTTCATATAACCAAAAATAACGGTACCTCCCATACAAAAGTTTAAAAACCGGCATGGAAAATCTCATTTTTCTCAAAAACGACTCCTACGATTTTGATCAAAATTTTTGTGTGAGTTAACAAATACGATCTACGATAATATTATTGTAAAAAAAAATTCTATCGTCTAATAAAAGTATCTCTCATGGAACCATTTTTTCGACTATCTCGCTATCTGCTCAACCAATTTTAATGATTTTTTTTAAACAAGACCTCCTGTTTGAATAATATTGCATATCAAAATTTTCAAAAAATCTAATTTTGGATTACAAAAAAATCTAAATTATTTTTCTAAAATTCGATATTTCAAAATTGGGTAGATAGTTTTTTTTTTTCAAAATTAATCCTTAACTCCGCATTAATAAGTACTAAAAAATGGCGTACCAATTTTTTTTTAATATTTAAAAATTTTATATACATAAATGTACATACCTACATATAACTCATAAAAATCGATTTTTAAATAATAAATCAGACGGTGTACATCGCGTTGGTGTCAAATCAATTATATCAATACTATAACTATAAGAATAATAATAATTAAGGGCAGTGCGGGTTGATTTTTTTAAAAACCGGTTTTTCTTTTCAGCGATCATCACTCGATTAGACACTTCTATCATACATAAAAAAATAAATTTTAACAAGGTAAGTTAAGTTTCACTTTGATGTTTTTTTAAACAGCAAACAAAATAAAAGGCCCAGAAAAAAATTGCTAGGGGCGGCAAAATTGGCTCTGCCCCGGGCGGCAAAAACCCACGCTACGCCACTGCAAATAGGTATCCATTGTAACATCCTTATGATGTTTTGTTTTTGCGATTAGCTTTATGAAATTGTTCCGATAGGTCCTATCCCTAAGAGCAAATATTATTTAGTTATACTTATAACATATTTATGTTAATTACAATAAAGAATTATGTATTTACAAAGTACCTACAATACAGTAATAAAATAATATATTTATGAAAATCTCATATTTTTTTGAAAACCCCCCCCGAAATTATTTTCTGCGTTCGCCCCTGCCTCTGTTGATTCCGTCAATTCTTTCCTATGCTTCCTGGGGATATCGAAGAACAACGTTATCATTTTGGCAGTCGAATTTGTTCTCATTAGGTAGGTCCCCTCCCCTCCTGATAATAAGCACACCGGAATGGTTGAGAGTTGTAAGTCACTAGGTCCTGGTTCTCTACGAGCTGTTCCACCACATTTATTTATTTTATTCTTCTCTCGTACTGTCTTAGCAGAGCTTTTGGTATATTTCCCTATTATACGTAGCTATCAACTCTCAACAAGATACTTGATACAAATTGACAAATTGAATGAATTAGTACTATGACTATCAACATTTTTTATCGACTGTGAATTATTTTATTAGATTTTATCATTATTGTGAATGATAATGATACAGAAATAAACAAAACAGATACACAAAAATTTTCTGATCAACCACAAACTCTTGATTGAAACGTAAACATACAAATTTATTCGGGATTTTTAAAAGCGAATAAAGTTAAAAAGAATGTTGACTTCGATAGAATTGTTTTTTGAAGGGAGTTATGATGAATTTTTTATAAAAACTTACATTTTCGCACAAATAATTTTCGTGGCCGACAAAAAACAAAAAAAATATTTCAAACGTAAAACGTAAAGCAAAATAAACAAAACTCATTCACAGTGAACTTTTGATAAGCACTCGTAGATATTCACAATCGGTCTAAAATTACCAGTTGATACCCATAATATCAAATTATCAACTAATTGATAGAAATTATCAACTGTAAAATTGATACTCATAATAGGGCTGATAAGGTTACGTTTCTGCTTCAATGCGAATGTTTGTCCCAAATCTTTTAAGATGATTTGGAACATTGATAATTGAGAAAATTCCTATCCCGCAATAAAATAAACTGTTTTCGACTGTTATCTATTGATTTGGATGAGATAACTTAAAAATATACCTTTATAGGTTAATTGAATAGTTTGAAATTAACTTTATCGGTACCACAGATAAGAGGCTCACAACTTT
The DNA here is from genome assembly GCA_911387755.1 of Chrysotoxum bicinctum. Classification (NCBI taxonomy): domain Eukaryota; kingdom Metazoa; phylum Arthropoda; class Insecta; order Diptera; family Syrphidae; genus Chrysotoxum; species Chrysotoxum bicinctum. The sequence continues at coordinate 84,002,372 of OU426989.1, read as the reverse complement.
AACGCAGTTTAAACCAGAAAAGTCTTGGGACTTTCTTGAGAGGAAGTTGTAGGTGGTTCAAAAGTATCTCTTATCTCGAAAAGTGGGGGCTCATCTAAGCCGTTTGGAACTTGAGCATAAGTGGGCTGACCGATTTGCTTCAAATTCGATACTGAGCATTTGTATGGGATTCCCTAGAGAAAAAAAATTTTGTTTAGCTGATCTAGAACGAGTAGATGGCCAAATAAGCTAAATCTAAGCTAATAGCCTCAAGAAATACATATACAATTTTAGTTGGATTATTACGATATTAAAATTTTGTTAAATATAAACCATCGAAATTTTAATTTTATATTTTTAATATCGTACTAACTTTTTGACAATTCCGAATGTCAAGAAAGTGTTGTTTGCTCAGTTTTTTGTATAAAAATAGTTTAAGGTGTGTTCACAACCAATTTATTTAAAAAAAAAAACCTAAGCACGATATACTAGCTAGAAAGTGTTGAAATTATGAAAAATTTAGTAAACTGCTATAAAGCTACCAAATTGTAAAAATATTATACTTATACCTTAACACTTACTAGTGAATCCAAAATTTTGTGGCAGTATTTTTTCTTAATTTTCTAAAATTATTTTTTTACGTTAATCAATTTTTTCATTTGTGATATATACATACATATATGTAATTTATTAGTATTTTTTTGAAATTAATCATTGTTTTATGAGTTTGGCTCTTTATAACTTTGTTATAAAAAAAAATAACATGTTAATTAAAAATTCAAAATGTATTATAAAAATGTAAATATTTAAGTTAAGAAAATTAAAAATCATTGTAGAATTTACGTTTTTCTTGTATTTTTTTTGGGGTTCACCCCATATCTAACAATTGTTAGAAACATGGATTTAACGGTGTTATTCTCTGGTGCGTGAAGTATGTCTTGTCTACAGTAGGCTAGCTTTTGAGTGTGGTGATGTGAGTCCACTGTTTGGTTTCCGCAGTTTGACCCCACAGAGTAAGTGATGACAGCTCTCTACTATCATTTTATGTATTTGCATTTTACTGTTAGCATTAGCCGATCTTGTCAAAGTGCGTCTTTAAAAGACAAGTCGATATCTAATAATAAGAAATTACTGCAATAAGCCCAATAGGAATATAAAATAAAAACAAATGTCGCGTTAAACACCGTCTTGCATTTAAAAGGAAGATTGGTTTTTGTGAAATAACACGCTAAAACTTTCCTGAAAAAAGGGCAAAATGTAGTTAAGGGTTTTTTGATTAGCGTGGGTAGATTTTGGTGGCCTTTGGCGACCATATTGTTTTGGTGACATCTGTCAAAATTAATTGAACGTCCAAATTATTAAACTTTTTTTTATCAAAAAGGGTGATTGGTAGACATGGTGGCTCTTCAGAGTCGACTCTTCAACGTTTGATGGCCAAATTTGAGACAACGTCTACACCAGAACCTGAGGCAGTCGCTTCCTAGTCATTTCCAAGAACTCGGCCTTTTGCATACTTCAACTTGGTAAATTTTGCTTCGTGACTTGACCCTTAACGCGTAAAAATGTATTGGAACCAGGAACTCAAACTTCAAGACAATAGACAAGGCGCCGTTTGTCAGCTGACTGTGCTTCGGAGCGTTTGGAAGTAGACCCCAATTTTACCCGAAAAATCATCTCTATAGCAACGCATTTTTGGATAACTGGCTGTGTTAACAAGCAAAATTTCAGTATATGGGATGATACCAACCTACACGATGTTCATCAGGTGACAATGTGTTCTCAAAATGTTATCATTTGGTGTATTTTTTCGAAAACGACGTTGGTGGGACGATCATCATCAGTGATTAGCTTTATAGAACGATTATAACCAATTTCATTCATTCATTGAACAGCGGCCATACGTGCCATACACAGCGGAAGCCATGGTTGACATTCTGCATGAACGATTTGATGATAAGGTTACCTCTGGCAGAGGGAACGTGAATTGACTATCGAGGTCATGCAATTTGACCCCGCTAGACTTATTCTTGTAGGGTTTTCAGAAGTCGCATTTCAAAAAAATATAACTGAAGATTTTGATCAAACATTACGAGATAGGGAAGATGAAAAAAGTGGGTCTCGCAATTCTGCTAACTGGTCTGCGCAATTGGAGCTAAAAACATGATGTCAAGTGATTTCTCAAGCAAATATTAGTTTATCCGAGAACAAAAATTATAAGTCGTTGTAGTGGTTTCTTGAAAAAATAAGCTTTTCTATACAAAATTTTTAAAAGATTTTTAAAAGCTTGCGAGAAATTTTGAAAAAAAAAAAATAATAAGTTTGCCGGGTTGGGATCAAAATACTGTATGGGTCATAATACTGTATATAAAATACTGTATGTCAAAATACTGTATTTTAAAATACTGTATGATCAAAATACTGTAAGTCAAAATTCTGTATTTCAAAATTCTGGTTGGTCGAAATTCTGCATTTCAAAATTCTGTATCTTAAAATGCTGTATTTGGAAATGCTGTAAATAGGTTGAAAAATAAAAATCTTATAATCCCGTTTTATATAACCCCGTTTCTTATTACGACAAATATAAACAGTGAGGTATCTACAACCCCCCTGTTTGGGCACACTATAGAATTTAGGGTAGTTGCGAGGTTGGGTGTATGCAAAGTTTCATTAGCATTTAAAGAATCTGGAAAATAACCAACATAAAATCAATACTTCCACGTGTTCATGCATTTCGTTGAAGTTTAAAAGCTTGTGTTTTGGTCATTCATCATTTTGAGACACAAAATTTTGAGATACAGTAGGTATTATGAGATACAGTATTTTGTACATACAGTATTTTGTACAAACAGTATTTTGAAATACAGTATTTTGAAATACAGAATATTAACCATACAGCAATATGACCATACAGTATCATACAGCATTTTGACCCGCTCCCAAGTTTGTCCCCTTTCACCCACCAAAAATACCAAAAACGCTAAGGCATAAAAATGAGGCCCCCTTCCCAAAAAAAATAATCTTTGTCAGAAATTTTTCGAAGTGTGGTAATTTTAATGTCAAAGTTTTCTAGGCTTTTAAGTATGAACATACATAAATATTATAATTTTGTTCAACTTACTCCTTCAGCTTATCCGCTTGTACATCAAAAGATCACCCGTCATCGTAAAAGAAAATTCGAACGTCGAACATCTAATGGTCCCTCTACACGATGGGCCTGAGTTGTGTCGGATCTACTCGATGGCTGTAGTGATAGACCACGTGCACGTCACTGGGTCAATATCCTTTATTATGCGAGGGAAAACCTGACATCATCCCATGCCATCGAACTGCGCCACAAGTCATCCGGCGCCATCAACCCATCTACACGATGGCCCGTCATAGTGATCCATGGAGAAAGCCCATCGCATAGAGGGGCCATAGAAACTAATTGTCGAAATTGATTTTCAAGAAAAATCACTCGAACACCGATTTTTTTTTTGCTTTTTCTGAACACTGGCAAAGTAAACCAAAGATTTAAAATAGCATGCATCCCCTAAACCACGCCAGAATTTTGCAGCTACGGCAAAAGTAAAAACAACAAGAAATAGAATCAAAGATTGGCCATTGTCGCGATATAAGCCGTGTTTTATTGGTAATTTATATAGCTAGCGCAGTAATACAAGCACCAAAAAAAAACGATTTATTTACTTTTTAACTCACCCTTTATTAAATATGAACGTTGGTATCAATGTATTATGTGTCAAAACCTGACTACTTGTTGAATTAACTTACGCACGGATCAAAAGATTTATGTGTTCGGTTCTTAAGCTGGAGTTGAAATACTCATGAAAACCAGATCGAGTTGATTCAGAGTTTTTCCCACTATTAAATTTGCATTAATATAAATAAATTCAGCATATAAATGCCGTAGTTACACGACATTTCTGAACAAATGCCAGTGTACTGATAAAATATACTAATCGAAACTATTCGTTTTGGTCTAAATTATTTAAATATTTTCTGACAAAATTAATGGCATTAAAGTAAAACGGAATTATGGTATGGATTAAAATTTTCCATTTGAAAAAATATTTGTTCTGTAAATCGCGGAGCTATTATACTTTGGACTATAGTGAAGGCAAAGTACTTATAGGAAAATAAATACCAACGAACACACCCTCAAGCATGCCAACATATAGATACATTTTCAGACACCATCTATGCACCTCCTACCTTTCAACATCCGAAACTCCATCTTCACTAAAATAAAAAAATTTCATATTCAATATTATTTTAAACTTAAGAGGGCTATTGCTGAAAATTTTTGGCTAAAATCGTTACAGTCGTTTTCGAGATAAATAAGATTTTGCATTACCGGTGTATGGGGGAACCGTTACTTTTGGAGCTAAAAAACCAATTTCAATTTCTCCTCTAGGAAATCACCGAAGACCCTTCACTACAGAGATTGAAGAAAATAGGTCCAGTGGAGAGGTACAGACATCAGACACACTGAAACATGTTTTTTGTGCAATACATTTTCCTTAAAATTTCAATAAAAATAATTGATATGCAAATATGTTAATAAAATACATTTTAAAACGTAATTTAAGACTTTAACCGTGTATCCGTTTTCAAGATATTGAATTTAAAAAAAAAAAATGTGTATTATTTTTTTTTAAATCCAAGAGCTATTATTTCGAAAAAAATTTTAGATCATATTTTTTCAAATGCAAAGGAGCTCCAGCATAAAAATTTTGGTTAAAATCGTTAGAGCCGTCGATGAGAAATTCGAAAATAAAAAAAAACGGTTCTATGACAGGTACCGTTAATAACATTTTGCTCCAAAATTTTTTTTTAACAGAATGTATTCCATGTCCATATTACACACCTAAGTTTTTTTTTATTAAAATCGTTAGAGCCATTTTTGAGATAAATAAAATTATGCTTTACGGGTGTATAGAGGGAACGGTTAGTCTTACGGCTAAAAAAAATTTCAGTTTCCACTCTAGGGAATCACCGAAGACCCTTGAGTACCGAGATTAAAGAAAATAGGTCCAGTTGTTACAATTTTAATTCGCGAACTTTTAACTTAATTACTAAAATAAAATCAAACGAAATGATGACAAGAACCACGACGACGCGACCGAACAACAAACTATGTATTAAAGGAGAGTAAAATAAACTGATGAGATGACGAACTGTCAAACTATCGACAGACAAGTTCAGCAAAAAAAAATTGTAACTGATAGCAACAATGTATGCTACCAACCACGACTAGGCTCAGCAAGGGGGTGGGTTCGCGAATTATTTTTAAGATGATGATTTATTAATACAATAAAAAAAAAATGAAATTATTTATTTTCAATCGACGCAGAGGCGTAGCTGAAAATGAAAAAGGGCGCCAGTGATTTTTTTTTGAAGATAAGGAAATCACAAACCTTTGAAGCGGAACCGACGGTGAAAGGTATTTTAAATAAAAGATTTAAATTTATTATTCCGAATAGGAATTTTAAAATTTTATTGAATTGCTTGGGAAACCTTGCAATTAAGTAGGGCTAAAACCCAAGATCTTTTAAACAGTAAGAATACAAAAAAAAAATGAAATTATTAAGATGGACCGTTAACACTCGGTCCCGAAAGCACAAAAACGGTGTTAAGAAACGGGTCGCGCGTTCCGCAATATCGGAATTTTTCGATAGCAAAAACCAAACGATTATAAAAAAAAAACAATTTTTAAACGAAATTATCGACCAACCAATGAAACTTTAAAATTACAATTTTGATTTTAAAACCACTATACTTAGCTTTAATTTCCACCAAATTCCTCGCTAGTCCTAGAGTCCAACTTCAACTTTTCTCTGCCAATTCTTCGCCCAAGTTTTCCTTTATTTCTCAAATTTAAAACTCTACAATTCCTGTTTTTTTCTTAATTCGAAAATGAAATTCCTTTTTCTTGTTTTCCAAAAAACTTTCTTGTTGCAAAATGTTTGCACCTCTTGTTTAATCAAATCTCCGTAAAGAAGTGTTCTTCCAGGCTTTCACCTTGCCTGGAAGACTTCTTCTCTTTTTCAAACCCAGTGCTTTCCGCCAATCAGTGACGTGGGCTTCGATCGCGTCATTTATCAGCAACACTCAGCACATTGGCGAGAGTGCGCCAACGCAGTTGGAACCCATCAGCCTTCTCGTACTCGCACTTTACACCCAGCTTTATGCACAGTCATCATCATTGAATTCGCCGACCTCCGGATTGACTTTCCAGTGGCGGGCAATTCAATGGGTGCATTCAGCCACCTAACATCCCCATACAAGTTTTTAAACAAAATTTTTTTTGAAAACCAAAAAAAAGGAACTTAATTTTTCTAACATAAAACCCGGTAAGAAACACTGGAAAACCTGTGCAAAGAAAGTTGCTATAATTTAAAAAATACTATTTAGAGGAAGTTGGTGGTAATTTTCTACATCGCGAATTTACTTGATTCGTTGGGTTTTTGCGCAGATTTGCGGAATTAAAGGGACTAGCCGTTAACGTTCCATCTTTTACATACATCATACATGAAAATATGTTTTAGGTTGGGCACGCAGCCATTCTCACCAGGAGTAACTTCAACAATTGGGAACAAAACTTCGCCAATGTTACTTTTTGTGCATATTTAACACAGACCGCCCGTCTGTTTCTGTGACCAGCTGTCACCAGCAATAGCGATTTGAACAGACCACCCGTCTGTCGTCCATTAAGTTTCAAAATTGAACACACTGGTATTTTGTTTCTTCAAGTTACTGTTCGAGTGAACCAATGGCTGATGGACCATGGCTGCCCTTCTCTCTCTCAGTAAGTTGAAAGAAACACCTGCTTGAAGAAAGTTATTAAAAGAAAGGAATAAGGATAGGGAACCGAAAGAATGATTCTTGTTACGGAAAATTTTACCGTAACAAATCCCACCCTTTCCTCCTCGGAAATTGCTTAGTTTTGAAGAAAATAAGCAATTTCCTGCGGATGAACTTGGTTAACAACACAACAAAGGAGACCATCAGACCAAATATGGTAGTCTTACAAAAAAAATTAAAAGGCAAAAATATGAAAATCAGAAAAAAATTAAAAAAAATTAACAAAACAAATAGAAATTTACTCAACTTTACTTTACTTTAATTTACTTTACTTAACTTTACTTTAATTTACTTTACTTTGCTTTACTTTACTTTATTTGGGACTTTAAGACTTAATCATTTTCAGATAACGAAGTAAAAAGTTTTAGATCTTTCGTGTGCCAAGTGCCACGATCTTTACCATTTTCGTCTTCAAGGATATAAGTCCAAGGAGACAGTCTTTTCCTGATTTTAAAAGGGCCCACAAACTTTGGTGCCAACTTTGCTGCGTAATAATTTGATGCGTCTGAAAGGACAAAATTTCTTCGCCATACAACATCATTCGGGAGATATTGAACATCTCGCCTCCTGAGGTTGTATGCGTCTGCTGTTTTCTTACTTGCTGCCTTCAACTTGACAGCAATATCTTCCCTAAGCTTCCTAAATCTATTTCCTATATCTCCTACCGAGTGTACACCAATATCCCTATCTAAAACCTCATTACTAATTCCTATTGTATCCTGACCACTAGTAGACATCTCCTTTCCAAAATTAGCATAATACGGTGTAACTCCTAAAACCTCATGTTGGGATGTGCGGATGGCACAAGCCACTTTTGCTAACTGAGAATCCCAACTCCGGTGATTCTCCGAAACATATGCCCTCAAAGTTGTTTTAATTATCTGATTAATCCTCTCCGCAGGATTAGCCTGTGGATGATAATGTGGAGTAAACCTAATCTTTGAAGAGTATCCATCACAGAGTGCCCTAAGTTCCTTACTCTTAAATTGAGGACCGTTGTCGCAAATGACAATTTTCGGAACTCCAAACAAAAGAAAAACATTATCTTCTAACTCTCTACACACTGCCTTCGAAGTGGCAGACCTCAATGCAAATAATAAGGGAAATTTTGTTAAATAATCTACTACTGTGAGGATATACATATAACCTTTACTAGACTTGGGCAGAGGGCCCACTAAGTCCACACTTATCATCTCCCACGGAGAAGTTGCTCCTACTCTTTCACTCATAAGACCGGCTGGTTTATCGTTGATTGGTTTCACTTGTTGACATACCCTACATTTCCTAACATATTTAGTTATATCTACCCTCATCTTAGGCCAATAATATTTAGCACCTACTCTCGCGAACGTTTTTCTTACCCCCATATGTCCTGCTAATGGATTATCGTGACAATCCCTAAGTATTCCTAACCTATCTTTTCTACCTACTATTAACTTCCACTCATCGTTACTGTCATAAACTTTCACATGATTAGATTTTATAAATTTAAACAATCGGCCACTATCTACTCTCCAGGCCGGAAAAGCTAACGGGTTTGACTCAATTTTCGAAATCATTTTTGCCACCCACGGGTCCGAATCCTCATCTGAAATCCCAGCCACTACTGGAACTCCCCGAGATAACATGTCCGGAACGACATGATCTTTACCCTTCCGGTGAATGATCTGAAAATCAAACTGCTGAAGCCTAACTGCCCAGCGCGCGAGTCTACCCTGTGGGTCCTTGAGATTACTCAACCAAATCAATGAGTAATGATCAGTTACGACCGTGAAACGAACTCCTTCGATGTACGGCCGCAACTTCTCAACTGCCCACAAAACTGCTAAACACTCCTTTTCAGTAGTGGAATAGTTCCTCTCGTTTCTGTTCAGAGACCTACTCAAGTAACAAATAACTTTTTCCCCTTCCTCAAAAGTCTGTGTAAGTACGGCCCCGATACCGTAATCAGACGCGTCTGTTTGGACCACGAATGGAAGATTAAAGTCAGGACATGTCAAAATGGGAGCCGTTATTAAGCATTCTTTAGCTTTCCTAAAACAATCTTCACATTCCTGAGTCCAGACGAACTTTTTGCTTTTCTTAAGCAAGTCGGTTAAAGGCCTAACTAATGTTGCGAAATTTGGTACGAAGCGTCTGTACCATGAAACAGTCCCTACAAAACTCCTAACCTCCTTAACATTTTTCGGTGCAGGTATCCTAACCATACTATCCACTTTTTCCGGGTCCCGTTCCGATCAACCACATAACCTAAAAATTTAAGAGAGGGTCTGCAAAAGTTGCATTTCTCCCTACCTACTTTTAAACCTGCCTGACGTAATCTCCTAAAAACTTCGTTAAGAATTTCGATATGTTTATCGAAGGTATCTGTAACGATAATAATATCGTCCAGATATACAAAAACGTATGGCTCCAACTCAGGCCCTAAAACACTATCTATAAATCTCTGCCACGTAGCAGGAGCGTTGTGCAAGCCGAAAGGCATTCTTTTAAAATGAAATAATCCCCTACCAGGTACCGTAAAGGCAGTAAATTTGCGAGATTCCTCAGCTACTGGAATCTGCCAATACGCCGACTTAATGTCCAACGATGTTAAAAATTTTGCATTCCTAAGTTTGTCTAAAATGGCTGAAATAATCGGAAGTGGATATGCATCTCTTTCTGTAACTTGATTAAGTTTCCTATAGTCGACACAGAACCGGAATGTACCATCTTTCTTTTTAATCAAAACTATTGGAGAAGCCCAAGGACTATTAGACTTTCCAATCACCCCCTCTTCTAACATCTCGTTAAGAGCCTTGTCGATATGCACCTGCATTGCTGGTGATACCGGATAGTACCGCTGTTTTATAGGTTCTGTCGACGTCCTAATAATGTGTTCTACCATTGTTGTCACTCCAAGCCCTTCTGGCGTGTCCCTAAACAAATCTTCGATCAAAGAATTTAGTTTGCCCTTTTGATCCCCATCTAACTCAGACTCTTCTGTGATAGATGTAGTTTCTATCGAAGCCACCATATCCTGGCTCGAAAACCTCCACATGCGTGATCGAAGATCCGGAACGATTCCCGACAGTGCCCAAAAATCTGCACCAAGTATCATCGCATGAGGTAGAGTGGGTATAACCAAACACTCAATCAATACAGATTTGTTCTCGACAACAATAGGTAGATTAACAACCCCCAAAACTCCTACACCTGCACCATCTGCTAAAAGTACCTGCCTAATATTTGCTTTTCCTAACTGTAGCCCTAAATCTTTCAAAACTTTCCAAACGTCCCTACAAATAATCGTTCGCGATGCCCCGGAATCCAAAAGCCCTAAAAACCTAAACCCATAAATGTTGATTCCTAAATATGGCCTACTATCATTCCTACTTGTATCTAACGTGAAACCTAACCTAACCCTATCCACCAGCTGGTCGTCAGCAGGCGACCTAACTAATTTCGACGGCGCTCTTGACCTGCTGGCCCAAGAGTCCGTTGCCCGTTTCCCGAACAACGTCTACAATTCCTATGTGTGGTACCTACAGTGCCACATCCAAAACAACGCCTAGGAGCGGAACAATGACTAGAAAAATGACCTTCCCTATTGCAGTTAAAACAAAGAATGGGCCTACTGGGTGGGGGGTTTCGATTAACTGCAACTGTTGCTTCTTGAACCGAAGCAACATAAGCAACATCAGGCTCCAAAGCCTGCCTGCTGCGACCTGAAGGAGGAGGAACAAAAGACTCAACATTTGACCTAATTGTCTCTAGCCTTCTACCCAACGCAACCAGTTCATTGACTGACTTGATATCAGCCAAGCCCAATTGTGTCTGATAGAAGGGAGCTATGTTTTTCATGAGAATAGTTAATTTCCTATTCTCACTCAGCGGCTCAGAGAATCTTTTAAAAAGGGTTTGCATGAGAGCAATGTACATACCCATTGTCTCATCCCTACCCTGGGTACGCCGCCTGATCTCATCCAACAAGAGATCATCATAATTGGAGGGCAGAAACTCCAATTTCAACTCCCTAACCAACTCTTGCCATGTTGAGATATTGTCCCTAACCGCCCTAAACCAAAGAAGTGCCTTCCCTGTAAAAAGATCCACCGCCGACCTGAAAAGCCTTGACTCCGAAACACCTCGCGACTCCCTAAGCTCTTCGACTCTTTCTAAAAATGAGTTCACTGATGAACCACACCGCTCACCAGAGAACTTTATATCCCACTTTTCAATGTGCTCAGAATTCCGGTCACAGGCTTCATCATGTAGTTGGAACCCTGAGCTCGCTCGTTGGCCGACCTGTGCAGCTGGTAACGCACCAATGTCTGCTGTCGACGTATTGTTGTTCTCCATCGCTTTTTCTTTTTCAGGTGGTGCTTCCTCACCACCTTCACTTAACGCTGCCATCAACATCAATAATTCCCCCCTTAAATCTGCTACTTCATTAACCTCATCCGTCGACTCTGCCTTAGCCTTATTAATTCTACCTAACGCCCATTCGATTTTTGTTAAAACCTTCAAATACTCTCCTGACTTTTGATTTTTCGGAGGGGTTTTCAAAAGATCCCTAATCTCTAAAATTTTTTCCTTAACCGCCTTAGCGTCTTCCTCAAATGAGAATGGGTAATGAGGGCTATCGCTCGATATGGAACCCGACCGCTCTAGGGTACGCGATGCTCTCAACGTCATCCTCATGTTGTCTACCGTCCCTCCCTTAAGGCCCCGGGCCTGTAACTCATAAAGAAGTTCTTCTTTATTTAGCCTATTTACGTCCATTTTAAGCAAATTAATTAACAATCGAATCCGAAACAAATTACCAAATTAAAACCAAAATGCCCAAAATGAAAATGCAACAATTACAAAGAAAAACCGAAATTAAAAGCACAAAACCAACACCCAGTTGATTGCTCTATATAATTCCACGAGAAATTGCGAAAAAAAAAAAAAAAATCTCGAAAACTAAAATAAAATGTTTGACCAACTCAAAATGTTGAAAAACAAAGCGAAAATTGTTTTTGTAAATTTGTAGGTACGTCGAAACACCACTAAAAGATTAAGACCCGAAATCAACACCCAATTGAAAATAATGGCAGCAAAAAAGTACACCAAAAAAATACAAGAACACGCTCTAAAAAATATTTTACTCTTTCTTTAATTACTCTGAAATTATTCACTTTCAACGCAATGAGCTCAATTTTATATTACTTAGAATAAATAAATAATATCAACTTTTCAACACAGAATTAAAAAAAGAAAATTTCAAATTAGAATTTCACAATAATAAAATCTAATATGGTCACACTGGAATAAAAATGCACTATCTTCGATTAAAATCGACTTCAAAGACAAATGCCAAATGTAAACAATTTTTCTGTATACGAAATCTGAAAAAAACTCAATCCAATATGGAAGAAAAGAAAGGAATATGCACTAAATGACGAAAAGAACTATATCAGAACTTCAGGACAAAAATAATTTTCGTAGGTATATGCGCTAGAGCGAGATAAACACACTTTTCGAATAAAAACCACTATGTAAAAATCTCAGTAAATAAACCCCGTAAAAGTAAACCGTAATATAAATAAATGAATTTATAAATTTTCAATTTAAATTAATCGATTGAATTAAAATTAAAAATTACTCACATCAATAAAATAATTGGTTATACCAATAAAAATTTCCAGCTGTTTGCTGCAGTATATCCCACTGTTTTCTGATAAAATTTGAGATCACTTAATCTTCTTGCAAACACCTGTTGTATGTATTCCAACAAAATTATAATTTTCCACAAAGCTTTAACACAATTCACTCTGAAAAAGAAAAAAGAAAACCAAAAGTAACTAGACTCAAACAAAATCGAATACAAATCACTTCCCTAAATCGAATGCACATATAACACAATCGTATGTATGAAGGTAATCTGAATTTTTGTTTTGCATATGCAATATGCAAAACAAACAACACTTTCACCGCGGTAGAGAATTAATATTTTCTCGATAAATGTATATATTTTTTTATTGAAAAAGCCCCACGTTCGGGTGCCACTTGTTACAATTTTAATTCGCGAACTTTTAACTTAATTACTAAAATAAAATCAAACGAAATGATGACAAGAACCACGACGACGCGACCGAACAACAAACTATGTATTAAAGGAGAGTAAAATAAACTGATGAGATGACGAACTGTCAAACTATCGACAGACAAGTTCAGCAAAAAAAAATTGTAACTGATAGCAACAATGTATGCTACCAACCACGACTAGGCTCAGCAAGGGGGTGGGTTCGCGAATTATTTTTAAGATGATGCAATAAAAAAAAATGAAATTATTTATTTTCAATCGACGCAGAGGCGTAGCTGAAAATGAAAAAGGGCGCCAGTGATTTTTTTTTGAAGATAAGGAAATCACAAACCTTTGAAGCGGAACCGACGGTGAAAGGTATTTTAAATAAAAGATTTAAATTTATTATTCCGAATAGGAATTTTAAAATTTTATTGAATTGCTTGGGAAACCTTGCAATTAAGTAGGGCTAAAACCCAAGATCTTTTAAACAGTAAGAATACAAAAAAAAAATGAAATTATTAAGATGGACCGTTAACACTCGGTCCCGAAAGCACAAAAACGGTGTTAAGAAACGGGTCGCGCGTTCCGCAATATCGGAATTTTTCGATAGCAAAAACCAAACGATTATAAAAAAAAAACAATTTTTAAACGAAATTATCGACCAACCAATGAAACTTTAAAATTACAATTTTGATTTTAAAACCACTATACTTAGCTTTAATTTCCACCAAATTCCTCGCTAGTCCTAGAGTCCAACTTCAACTTTTCTCTGCCAATTCTTCGCCCAAGTTTTCCTTTATTTCTCAAATTTAAAACTCTACAATTCCTGTTTTTTTCTTAATTCGAAAATGAAATTCCTTTTTCTTGTTTTCCAAAAAACTTTCTTGTTGCAAAATGTTTGCACCTCTTGTTTAATCAAATCTCCGTAAAGAAGTGTTCTTCCAGGCTTTCACCTTGCCTGGAAGACTTCTTCTCTTTTTCAAACCCAGTGCTTTCCGCCAATCAGTGACGTGGGCTTCGATCGCGTCATTTATCAGCAACACTCAGCACATTGGCGAGAGTGCGCCAACGCAGTTGGAACCCATCAGCCTTCTCGTACTCGCACTTTACACCCAGCTTTATGCACAGTCATCATCATTGAATTCGCCGACCTCCGGATTGACTTTCCAGTGGCGGGCAATTCAATGGGTGCATTCAGCCACCTAACATCCCCATACAAGTTTTTAAACAAAATTTTTTTTGAAAACCAAAAAAAAGGAACTTAATTTTTCTAACATAAAACCCGGTAAGAAACACTGGAAAACCTGTGCAAAGAAAGTTGCTATAATTTAAAAAATACTATTTAGAGGAAGTTGGTGGTAATTTTCTACATCGCGAATTTACTTGATTCGTTGGGTTTTTGCGCAGATTTGCGGAATTAAAGGGACTAGCCGTTAACGTTCCATCTTTTACATACATCATACATGAAAATATGTTTTAGGTTGGGCACGCAGCCATTCTCACCAGGAGTAACTTCAACAATTGGGAACAAAACTTCGCCAATGTTACTTTTTGTGCATATTTAACACAGACCGCCCGTCTGTTTCTGTGACCAGCTGTCACCAGCAATAGCGATTTGAACAGACCACCCGTCTGTCGTCCATTAAGTTTCAAAATTGAACACACTGGTATTTTGTTTCTTCAAGTTACTGTTCGAGTGAACCAATGGCTGATGGACCATGGCTGCCCTTCTCTCTCTCAGTAAGTTGAAAGAAACACCTGCTTGAAGAAAGTTATTAAAAGAAAGGAATAAGGATAGGGAACCGAAAGAATGATTCTTGTTACGGAAAATTTTACCGTAACACAGTGGCTTAGGCTGTAGATCGAGGTGCAGCCATACACATATATTGGTCTACAAAATCTCGAGTTTGATTTTTTTTTCCAAATGCAGAACTTGCCGTATAGTACAGCCTAGTTTTTGAGATTTATTTTGGTAATTCTTTTATATTCATAAAATTTATTAGAACTTTAAACATAGGTACTGAACGCAGTTCACAAGTTCTGTCAAATGAAATGTAACGCGTAGAAATGTTGTTTGGAAGCTCTTAAATCCATACTGCCATACACAGGACCGGCCCGAGCTAAATTAGAGCCCTGCGCAAGCTTTATCAGTGGCGCCTCTCATTTGGATTGGACTGGCGGAAAAAGTCATTTCCTCATTACCCAAGGGGTACCCTTTGCAATACGTTTTTTTAACGAGGGATCCCCAAGAGGCCTATTCCTAGATAATACTTATATTTAATTAAAATAAATATGATTTTTATTAAAAAGTAAGAAATCAAAAATATATCACAAAAATAATAGTCAAAAAATATATCACAAAAATTTAGGAACTGAAAAAAGTATTTTTTGAAGTAAAAAATATTTAAAAACTAATTCAAAAACATAACAACATACAAATAAATAATGAACTCATTAATTGTTGTTCATGTAGGAAATAATAATAAGATTATTATTTTAATAAAAATAAATAGAACCGAATTTATTGCAATAGATTAACTTTTCTGGCTTCTGTTTTAGCCCACTCAGTTACCAGATCATCATAATATAATGACTTGACAAGCTCTTTCTCTATAGCCATGATTGATTAGTCAACTTATCTTTCCTGAGTCATTGGGGTCCTGAAGTAGTTTTTTATTAATTTTAGTTTCAAAAAACTGTTATTTGAGGAAACTGTGATGGTATTTATAGATTTAGAGCTATGGCTTCAGCTAATTGCACGTTAGTGAATTGTTCTTCTGATCGCATTTTCACTATAGAGTTTTAGTAGCATATTTAGTAGATAAATTAGCAGACGAAGTTTGTAAATACTTACTAGTTATATTGGCGCAAAATTTTTAACAGCCTATTATTAAGGTATTAGTATGATACTACTTAACAATTTGCTAACTTTATAGTAGTTTACTAACTCATTCTTTATTTTAAACATTTTCTCACTATCTCACTATAGTACTAAAAGAATTTCCTTAAGGGTAGGTGTCCATTGAAAAAATAGGTTAGACTTTTGCGCTAAGCTGTATAACTTTCACAATTTTACGAATATTTCAATGAAATAAACGATCATCGATTAGAAAAATGTTAGTCAAAATACTTTTGCGGCTTTGAAAAAAATATAAAAATATTGTGTGCCTTAAAACTGCCACACAAGTGGAAAAATCATACATTTTAGTAAGGTCCTTATTCAAATGATAGGGAAATTCCGAAAATATTACTTTTTTATTTTTTTTATATTTTTTTTATAGAAACAACATATTCCCAAATCACGTATCGTTCTTCGTTTTTTATTCTGTTTTATTATTTATTCAAAAAAAAATATATAAAACTATGAAAAACGAAGGAAATTCGCATAGTGGTATGAATGCTCTACTGGATAAAACTTCATAAGTATAAAAGATAACGAAGTAAAATTCACTCTTGTACAAAGCCAATAAGTATGTGCAATTACATTAATTTTTTTTTATTTGTTTTTTAATTTTTACAGTAACTTTTTACTAACAAAAGTCAAAAAATATACATTTTTTTACAAATATTTTGTTCTCTACCCTGGGAAATTGAGAGTTATATTTTTTAATTTTTGGAAATAATTTTTTAATCAAAGATTTATATTCCCTGAACAGCGTATCGTTCTTAAAAATTTAATAAAACTCATCTAAAGTTCAAAAAAATGCAATTCAATATGACAGTATTTGTAATGCATTTGCAAGAAAAGTATTGACAATAAAGTTCTCACATATTTTTTTTATTTTTGTTTGATATTTTATTTACTAAATTCAAAAATACAAAATACTTTTTTCACTCAATATTTATTTAATTTTATTTTTATAAAAGAGGTCTATTTTGCATTTTTTAACAAAAAGTTCCTTTGCACACGCACACAAGTAAGTTTTCAGTTCACAAGAATGCCACTGCAATATCAGCGCTTTGAAAGAGAAGGTTTCGTATTCTCTGTGCAAAAGAATTTTGTCCGCCCATCCGCTCTCTTGATTCTTTTTTTTTGTCTGGGCTCATTTAGTTTTTTATTCTTGTTTCTTGCATCTCGTATTACAAGAACAGAAAAAAATAAAAAAAACGTGTGAGAAATGATTGTTTTTAGTAGGTATATGATGCAATGACCATTCCACATTGTCGGAGGTAGGGTGGAAAAATGTTCTTTGTGTATGTATAAAAAAGAATATAAGTATGTTATATCACACATTCGCTGTCATAAATTTTGTTTTTTTGTATTTTTTTATTTGCGATCTATCATCATTCTACTGTTTTTTTTTTTGTTTCTTTTATGGAAAGCCATTTTAGGTACACACATAGTAATAAATTGCGATGCATAGTGATCTTCATTTTTTTTTTTTTGCCAAAGGGTGTGTACATGATAGAAGAAAGGAAATCTGCGATGTTGTGTATAGAATAAAATACATATGCATATAAGTATCTACAATAGATTTTGTGTTGTTTTTTCCGATAGGTAGGTTCATAGGTAGGTGCAACGCCTTGTATTGATTTGGTATCGTAAGGATTGTTTTGATTTAATTTTGCGTAGGTAGGTAATGGATGTATCAAAAATATATTAGATTAGTACATGTTAATCCTGTGAATGAACGCAAATTGCATTTCACTGAAAGCGAATACGCAACAACCAAGGGATATGGCAAATGGATGGCGCCAAAATATTATGTACAATATTATGCAGGTATCTATTAGTCTAAATACCTATGTACATATATTTATATAAATAAGTTAAGAAGGAAAATTCGATCACTTTTTGTTTTCGGTGGTGACGTATTCCACTGGTAGAAGAATGGTGAAAGTATGTAGAAAGAATATGGGAAGTGCGCTTTTTTTATGTATTTTTGTTGGTTTTACAAAGGAAGAGTTGTCGTTTTTTTGTTTTTTAATAAGATCAGTTTTTATATAAAATGCATTTTTAGTTTTTGCTTAATAAAATAGAAGCTTAAAATTAGTATACTAGTATACAAAGTAAAATTAAAATATAATGATGTTATTGGAAATAAAATTGACAAACTTTTTCTACAAAATTTGTTTCAGCTAATGGGAACCAGTGGCACCATTTTACTTCAATTATAGTAGATATAGTTTTTTTTTCAAAATATTTAAAATCTACTTCTTACTTCGCACCATCAGCCAAATACTGAAATCTACCTCATTTTAAAAATCTCTGTTTCAACCTACTTCAATTTTCCAAAAAAAAGTCCAAATCTACTTCTTTTTCTCTATTACACTCTAGGTAGTATTTTTTTTATATTAAACGCGCACTCAAGGTCAAGGGGTTATGAATAAAATTAAAATGTTAAACACAGTGCAAGAAATTAGGAAAGTACGATAGGATGAGAAAGGAAATACCGATACACATTGGTTTTTAATGTCTGCACATTACAATGAGTGGGAAATATTGAGCCGTGTAAAGCATTCCAGATTCCTGTAGTGCGGCTAAAAAAAGAATCACTGTACTTGACAGTACTACCAAAATTGGGCGAAAATGATGAGCAGTCCTAGAAGTACGGGTATTACGGTTGAATTGTTTGAGGGGGAGAACGCAACTGGCTACTTCACTAGAGCACTGTTCATAAAAATTGCGGCGGTGCTCGAGAGATTCAAATGTTTCAGTTAGACAACGGTCGCCTATAATTTTTAGAGCTCTCTTTTTAATTCTGTGCAAGAGACTAAAGAGGGTTTTTAGAGATTACAGCCAGATTAGTAGGTGTAAAAAATTTCTTGCAACGTCGAAGGAAACCTAAACACTTGGCAGCGTTTTTGGCCACGTCGAATATGTGATCATTCCATACAAGGTGGTCTGTAATGCACATACCGAGCACAGAGAGTTGTTCAGTTTCCTCAATGCAAGTGCCAAACAGCATTGCGTTTTCGAAGCTTTAAATTCTATACGTTTTTTGATTCCCCATTGGACAATGCTATCAAGATCAGAATTTAATGAGCTTATCATACGCTGCCGTTGGTAGTCCACATCCGAAGGACAAGGATGTGAATCTAAAAACGAATATGAAAAGCTGAGGTTACTGTCGTCAGCAAAACAATTAAGCGGAGCAACAGTTATAGACAGAAACTGTCGGAGACAAAACGCACCCCTGGGGCACACCAGCATTTATTTATTTATTTATTTATTTATTCATCAAGCAGAGACACAGCTCTTAAAGACTACTTAGAACAATATTAAATTTATATGAATAATAATAAATTACACAAAACAAAAATAGAATGTACAATTAACATTAACCACCGAAGTTTATTATTAATAACAATTTTTTGTTAAAACAGTCCCTACGTAAATATAAATTAAAATCAATAGCATTACAAACAGAATTAGCTTGTCTTAAACAGCGAGTTAAGAGTTCGTTGATTCCATAATTGACCCTATTAAAGGGTACACAAAATAAACGATTATTACGTAATTCACGACAAGGAACATGAAAGCCAATCAATGAAAGCAAGTAAGGGCAATTGATTTCATAATTTATTAAATCTCTGACAAGCATTACACCGAAATAAATACGTCGTGATTCTAGGGATTGACTGCCCAATATCAGATTTGAAACCGTCCAAAACTACTTTTAGTAAACGGTCCGAAAGGTAATTTCTAATCCAACGAAGAAGAGAATCATCGAATTACAAAAAAAAAAAGAATATCAAAACAATAAAAATACACAAATAAATAAGTTTAAAAGTATAGGAACTCAACACACTGATGTGTACACGAATCCTATGTATGAAAATTTTGCTTGCATATGTGTTTTTAATTTAAAATTAAACTATATTTAAGTATAGTAATTTAAATGTTATTTTTTATAAAAGAATGTTTTATTAATTAAATTAAATTAAATTTTTGTACACAATTTTCTTTAAAATTTAAAGAAATGTATTGACAATTTTAAGTATACATTTAGTATACATTTTAGGAAAACATTTGTCGTATACAATATTATTTCAAAATCAAAGAATCTGCGATGTAAAAATTTTGATCGAAATCGGAAGAGTCGCAAATGAAAAAGTAGAAAATAAAAAGAAGGTTCTATGACAGGTACCGATAATAACGTTTATTTTTTACCAAAGTGTGGACTGCATTGCTGGCACAGTTATCTATACATAATTTAAAAAAAAAGCATTAGAGCCGTTTTCAAAATAATTATAATATTTCATAATGGCTGTATGGAAGGAACCGAGCTAAAGTAAAACAAACCATTTCAATTTCTCCTCTAGGCTGCAGATTGCGGTACAGAGTTGCAGATAGACGGAATCATTACTCTTTTGTGTTGTAATGTCAACTTATGAAAATTCCCAGTTCAAATTTGTCTAAAAGCAAGTAAAAAGTCATTTTAAAATCTACTTTGATTTTTCCCAATTTACTTCACTTTTTTCTTTAAATCTCCTTCCATTTTTTCCGGAAGTGGTAACGCTGATAGGGACTTCAAGTCTAAGATATGTAACAAATGCAAAACTATGAAAATTGTTATCATTGTTTTTATTTTGATGATTAGGTACATAATATTCAGGAACAATAGATAATAAACGAACGGTTTGATCAACCAATTTCAAAATTGATAATCTGTTTGTTTAAAAAACACTTTTCCACTTTTCTTAAATGAGCGGTCAATTGTAAAAAATTGATTTGAAAAAGATTGATGTATCTCCATAAATTGTTTCAAAGAATCCATTATCTATAACGAATTTATTCATTTTTTCAAAACTGCCCAATTTACCTTTTATGTTGTCAATTTTTACATGTAAATTGGTGGTCAAAGACGGAACCACTTTTTAATCTGAGGCTATATTTTTTTGCACTTATTAATTTTATTGAATCATAAATAATCTCAAGACAATGAAGCTATTTAAAAAATAAAAATGTAAAATGTTTAACTATGGATTTTTTTTATTTTTAGAAACTCTGAAACAAGAAAAAGAAATATTTAAAACGCTTTTGGTTTCATCCCAATACGACCACTTTTCGCAGAGTTACAGCCCTTTGAAAAAGACTCAAAAGAACATTTATAGGTATAGGTACAAAGTTACCATTATTATTTTTGAAAGTGTATTAATTTACTTGGGTTAGGAAATTTAATAATTTTTTTAGTTGAGCAATTTTTGAATTGTGAACTTTTTCCTAAAATTAATTGTCTACATTAAAAATAAATTATGAATATCAGAGCAAATTCCCCGGGTTCCTAATGTCTAAATCTGTGCTCCCTTTTCTTTATTTTTTAAAATATCCTGAAAAGTAAAAGTCCTAGAACCAACAGATTAACCTTGTATAAATGGGTCATTTTTTAAAAATTGACATTTTTTATTGATCGTTTCAAAAAAATTTTTTTTCATTTTTTCTTGGGTTTTAATTTCTAAATCTATAGTAAATAAGTAGAAAAGGAGTTCTCCGAGTTGCGCAAAAATAATTTCAAATATTTTTTATTTTAAGAGTATTTTTCGATAAAAATGAAAATTGAAAATTTCGAATGTATTAAAAATGTTCTTTTCTTGCATAAAATAACAATAATCCACAAAATAAATAGTAACAATAAATAGTTGAAATTTTGTGGAAAGCAACTAAATTTAATAAGATAATTAATAAAAAAGTTGTTTGTTTACGAAATGATTTTGTTTAAAAGCATGAAAGAGTCAAAAAATATTTTTAAATAACGACACAATACTTTCTTGGAACTTTTACGGTACCAATACTGTAAGGAATGATGAAATTCAGTATATTTATCTAGAATATAAAAAAAAAATAATAATAATATGAGCTATTATAAACTAAAAGAACATAATATTTAAAAACAAATACGAAAATGGCCACGGAGATTACAAAATCGACTAAGTATTTCTTAATTTTAATATAGTCAATGTAATTCAATGTCATCCAAATTATATTAGGTTCAAGTATGATTAAATACCTTTCTTTTGGCGGTGGTTAGTCTAAAAAATATTAATATGGTACAAAGATAACAAGGCCACGGAGATTACACTGAATTTTTACTTGGATGAAAAAATTATTTTGTATGTAAATTTTAAAGGAATTAACTGCAATAATTAAATTATAATAAAACATGAAATTGAAGGTTTTTTGACGTACTATAAGATGATGCATCGTAAAAAATTATTAAAAATTGTTTAATTGTGTGAAAAAGCGAAAATGTTTAATAATGTTTTTTTTTTTTTAATCTTGTCACACTCACTCAACTAAGTATTGGGACAACAAAAAAAAATTTTTTTTTTTTGCATATCAAAAAATTGAAGTTTAAGAGAAGGCCTTTAAAACGACAAAGCCTAAAATTAAAAAAAAAATCATTTTCACCAATCAAAATATTAATAAAACTGATTAAGCATCAAAATCACATCCCAAAAAGGCCACGGAGATTACACATTATTAATTACCATGGCTATTCGTTACCATCAATCGATCTGCAAATTTGTTCTTATAATGCTGACATTATAAACACAGTTCCATACCAAATTTCAAGTCTTTAAATTGAAATGCAAAAAAAATAGAAGCTATAACGCTAAAAATGTAATTTTTTTAAAACGACCCAAATACGCAAAGAATAAAAACGCCATCTACCTAAATGCGAAAAGTTTCAATTCACCTGCAACCAAAAATAAAACAGAAAACAAACCGTCTATTATTGTGTCTAATTGTGAACGATAAACCTTGCCTTTCCTAAACCTCAAACAATCACGATTCACGAAAAATTATTTTTTCTACCCAAAATACAAAAGGAAAAAAAACTTTCATTTATCTTGTGCGCAATCCGAGTCAATTCAAAATCAAATGCTTGTGCGCTGCCTGTGCGGCTTGCCAGCTTGCCACTCGTGCCTTGTTCCCGTTTTCTGTTATTTTTTTTTTTTGATATTCTATTCCATCTTTCTCTATCTCTATGCAAGATGCGAAAAAAGAGGTATCCTGAAGAGACGAGACGAGCTAAATTTATTTTCTTAACACAAAAATTCTTAACTAAGAGAGCCATATTTGTGCACCAATACATGTACACGTTTTTACATGAGATTTGAGTTTGCTGCGAACTCAAATCTCATGTAAAAACGTGTACATGTATTGGTGCACAAATATGGCTCTCTTAGTTAAGAATTTTTGTGTTGAGAAAATAAATTTAGCTCGTCTCGTCTCTTCAGGATACCTCTTTTTTCGCATCACGCATAGAGATAGAGAAAGATGGAATAGAATATCAAAAAAAAAATAATAGAAAACGGGAACAAGGCACGAGTGGCAAGCCGCACAGACAGCGCACAAGCATTTGATTTTGAATTGACTCGGATTGCGCACAGGATAAATGAAAGTTTTTTTTCCTTTTGTATTTTGGGTAGAAAAAATAATTTTTCGTGAATCTTGATTGTTTGAGGTTTAGGAAAGGCAAATTAATTTGTTTGCATTCAGCGCTCACAATTAGACACAATAATGGACGGTTTGTTTTCTGTTTTATTTTTGGTTGCAGGTGAATTGAAACTTTTCGCATTTAGATAGATAGCGTTTTTATTCTTTGCGTATTTATACAAGGTTAATCTATTGGTTCTAGGACTTTTACTTTTCAGGATATTTTAAAAAATAAAGAAAAGGGAGCACAGATTTAGACATTAGGAACCCGGGGAATTTGCTCTGATATTCATAATTTATTTTTAATGTAGACAATTAATTTTAGGAAAAAGTTTACAATTCAAAAATTGCTTAACTAAAAAAATTATTAAATTTCCTAACCCAAGTAAATTAATACACTTTCAAAAATAATAATGGTAACTATGTACCTATACCTATAAAAATGTTCTTTTAAGTTTTTTTCAAAGGGCTGTAACTCTGCGAAAAGTGGTCGTATTGGGATTAAACCAAAAGCGTTTTAAATATTCCTTTTTCTTATTTCAGAGTTTCTAAAAATAAAAAATATCCATAGTTAAACATTTTAAATTTTTATTTTTTAAAGAGCTTCATTGTCTTGAGATTATTTATGGTTCAATAAAATTAATAAGTGCAAAAAAATATAGCCTCAGATTAAAAAGTGGTTCCGTCTTTGACCACTAATTAACATGTAAAAATTGACAACATAAAAGGTAAATTGGGCAGTTTTGAAAACATGAATAAATGCGTTATACTTAGATAATGGATTCTTTGAAACAATTTATGGAGATACATAATTGATTTTTTACAATTGACCGTTCATTTAAGAAAAGTGGAAAAGTGTTTTTTAAACAAACAGATTATCAATTTTGAAATTGGTTCATCAAACCGTTCGTTTATTATCTATTGTTCCTGAATATTATGTACCTAATCATGAAAATAAAAACAATGATAACAATTTTCATAGTTTTGCATTTGTTACATATCTTAGACTTGAAGTCCCTATCAGCGTTACCACTTCCGGAAAAAATGGAAGGAGATTTGAAGAAAAAAGTGAAGTAAATTGGGAAAAATCGAAGTAGATTTTAAAATGACTTTTTACTTGCTTTTAGACAAATTTGAACTGGGAATTTTCATAAGTTGACATTACAACACAAAAGAGTAATGATTCGTCTATCTGCAACTCTGTACCGCAATATGCAGCCTAGAGGAGAAACTGAAATGGTTTGTTTTACTTTAGCTCGGTTCCTTCCATACAGCCATTATGAAATATTATAATTATTTTGAAAACGGCTCTCATGCTTTTTTTTTAAATTATTTATAGATAACTGTACCAACAATGCACTCCACACTTTGGTAAAAAATAAATGTTATTATCGGTACCTGTCATTGAACCTTCTTTTTATTTTCTACTTTTTCATTTGCGACTCTTCTTTGATTTTGAAATAATATTGTATACGACAAATGTTTTCCTAAAATGTATACTAAATGTATACTTAAAATTGTCAATACATTTCTTTAAATTTT
Source organism: Chrysotoxum bicinctum (assembly GCA_911387755.1). Classification (NCBI taxonomy): domain Eukaryota; kingdom Metazoa; phylum Arthropoda; class Insecta; order Diptera; family Syrphidae; genus Chrysotoxum; species Chrysotoxum bicinctum. Next base: position 83,977,551 of record OU426989.1, on the reverse strand, counting down.
AAAGAAAATTGTGTACAAAAATTTAATTTAATTTAATTAATAAAACATTCTTTTATAAAAAATAACATTTAAATTACTATATTTAAATATAGTTTAATTTTAAATTAAAAATACATATGCAAGCGAAATTTTCATACATAGGATTCCTGTACACATCAGTGTGTTGAGTTCCTATGCTTTTAAACTTATTTATTTGTGTATTTTTATTCTTTTGATATTCTTTTTTTTTTGTAATTCGATGAATCTCTTCTTCGTTGGATTAGAAATTACCTTTCGGACCGTTTACTAAAAGTAGTTTTGGACGGTTTCAAATCTGATATTGGGCATTCAATCCCTAGAATCACGACGTATTTATTTCGGTGTAATGCTTGTCAGAGATTGAATAAATTATAAAATCAATTGCCCTTACTTGCTTTCGTTGATTGGCTTTCATGTTCCTTTTCGTGAATTACGTAATAATCGTTTATTTTGTGTACCCTTTCATAGGGTCAATTATGGAATCAATGAACTCTTAACTCGCTGTTTAAGACAAGCTAATTCTGTTTGTAATGCTATTGATTTTAATTTATATTTACGTAGGGACTGTTTTAACAAAAAATTGTTATTAATAATAAACTTCGGTGGTTAATGTTAATTGTACATTCTATTTTTGTTTTGTTTTATTTATTATTATTTATATAAATTTACTACTGTTCTAAGTAGTCTTTAAGAGCTGTGTCTCTGCTTGATGAATAAATAAATAAATAAATGCTGGTGTGCCCCAGGGGTCCGTTTTGTCTCCGACAGTTTCTGAATATTATTCCGCTTAATTGTTTTGCTGACGACTCAGCTTTTCATATTCGTTTTTAGATTCACATCCTTGTCCTTCGGATGTGGACTACCAACGGCAGCGTATGATAAGCTCATTAAATTCTGATCTTGATAGCACTGTCCAATGGGGAATCAAAAAACGTATAGAATTTCAAGCTTCGAAAACTCAATGCTGTTTGGCACTTGCATTGAGGAAACTGAACAACTCTCTGTGCTCGGTATGTGCATTACAGACCACCTTGTATGGAATGATCACATATTCGACGTGGCCAAAAACGCTGCCAAGTGTTTAGTGCTTACACATGAGACACGAACTGCGAACTGCGAATTGCGAATGGTCGCGAATTTTGACATTTCTTTCACATGAGTAATTTTTTTGGTTGCCGAACAGTGCGAATAGTCAACAAAACAAAACCAAAAGTAAATAAATTAAAGTAAAATGAGTGCTAAGAAAAAATATTTAAAGAAAAGGTGGCTTTTATGCAGTTTCATTTGTTACCAATTATATTATTTTAAATTATTTTACAATTTTTTCCATAGATTCACTCATTTTTTTTTAATTTTCCGTCTAGCAACGAGCAACACAACATAGTAGAGATGTTATACATTTGAGGTTAGGTTCGAACGAATTTTTTAGTCGCCGGTTTGTGGAATGCGTTCACTAGTTGTGGATTGGGAATTTACATTTGACAGTTCGCAGAAGATACGTTGTTGGTCGCGTAAAAAATATTAAAATACAAAATATTTCAATTTATAGTTATTTTATGCAGTGTTTTCCTTTTAAATCATTACCTATGAACCTACCTATCGGAAAAAACAACACAAAATCTATTGTAGATACTTATATGCATATGTATCTTATTCTATACACAACATCGCAGATTTCCTTTCTTCCATCATGTACACACCCTTTGGCAAAAAAAAATGAAGATCACTATGCATCACAATTTATTACTATGTGTGTACCTAAAATGGATTTCCATAGAGAAACAAAAAAAAAACCAGTAGAATGATGAAAGATCGCAAATAAAAAAATACAAAAAAACAAAATTTATGACAACGAATGTGTGATAGATAACCTACTTATATACTTTTTCATACATACTCAAAGAACATTTTTCCACCCTACCTCCGACAATGTGGAATGGTCATTGCATCATATACCTACTCAAAACAATAATTTCTCACACGTTTTTTTTTATTTTTTCTGTTCTTGTAATACGAGATGCAAGATGGCAAGTCATAAACAAGAATAAAAAACTAAATGAGCCCAGACAAAAAAAAAAAAAGAATCAAGAGAGCGGATGGGCGGACAAAATTCTTTTGCACAGAGAATACGAAACCTTCTCTTTCAAAGCGCTGATATTGCAGTGGCATTCTTGTGAACTGAAAACTTACTTGTGTGCGTGTGCAAAGGAACTTTTTGTGAAAAAATGCAAAATAGACCTCTTTTATAAAAATAAAATTAAATAAATATTGAGTGAAAAAAGTATTTTGTAGTTTTGAATTTAGTAAATAAAATATCAAACAAAAATAAAAAAAATATGTGAGAACTGTATTGTCAATACTTTTCTTGCAAATGCATTACAAATACTGTCATATTGAATTGCATTTTTATGAACTTTAGATGAGTTTAATTAAATTTTTAAGAACGATACGCTGTTCAGGGAATATAAATCTTTGATTAAAAAATTATTTCCAAAAATTAAAAAATATAACTCTCAATTTCCCAGGGTAGAGAACAAAATATTTGTAAAAAAATGTATATTTTTTGACTTTTGTTAGTAAAAAGTTACTGTAAAAATAAAAAAACAAATAAAAAAAAATTAATGTAATTGCACATACTCATTGGCTTTGTACAAGAGTGAATTTTACTTGGTTATCTTTTATACTTATGAAGTTTTATCCAGTAGAGCATTCATACCACTATGCGAATTTCCTTCGTTTTTCATAGTTTTATATATTTTTTTTTGAATAAATAATAAAACAGAATAAAAAAAGAAGAACGATACGTGATTTGGGAATATGTTGTTTCTATAAAAAAAATATAAAAAAAATAAAAAAGTAATATTTTCGGAATTTCCCTATCATTTGAATAAGGACCTTACTAAAATGTATGATTTTTCCACTTGTGTGGCAGTTTCTGGGCACACAATTTTTTTATATTTTTTTCAAAACTGCAAAAGTATTTTGAATAACATTTTTCTAATCGATGACCGTTTATTTCATTGAAATATTCGTAAAATTGTGAAAGTTATACAGCTTAGCGCAAAAGCCTAACCTATTTTTTCAATGGACACCTACCCTTAATAAATTGCTCTGAACACACCTAAAACAACGACATTTCGTGTTAAAAAATAAGTACACGAACCTTTTTTGATGTCTGCAAATGTAAGAGTCATACGAAGCTAGCAAGATACTAAAAAAATAAAGTAGGTGTTCGATGATTTTAACTTTAATAAAAGTTAGAGAAGTATGATGCTATATTCGATTAAAATTGTTGTTTTAACCTAGTATTATACTAAAACAGCTTTAGCATCATTCTACTCGTAATTCAATTAAAATTTTGCGCCATTATTTTTTTCTTAAATATCAAACTAGGTATATTAATATGCAACATATAAACTTGAAACTAAAATTTTACTTCGTAATGACAGCATGTTTCTATTCTCAACGTTTCCAGCCTCAGATATTTCAATAAGAGCTTCATATTATAGCTTCTAAGATTTTTTTGAATGGTTTTAAAGCATTTAGTCTACTCCCATCTGGTTTCAGAAGAGGTTTTAAGGTCAAACCAGCGAAATTTTTTGTATATATGTATGTATGTATGTCCCAACGCATTGTTGAACCTGATACAAAGTTTTATATGCATTGAGCAATGTCAAAAAAATTAACAGCTTCCAATGAAAAGCAAGCTGAATCATTAAAAACCAACAACAACCAAAAGGAATGCAAGCAGCCTGAACAAAATAAGCTCTTGGTTCAAAACACTTAATTTTGTTTTGAACACCAGCCTCTTTTCCTTTCATGTTTGAACCATTATCATAACCTTATACATACTCGTATACACTACTAAAATAGTAGCGTAGCAAGTTTTATTGTAAATATAGATTCCCTATCCTTTCATTTCTTTTGAGTTTTTTTTACCATAATACATAGACAAATAAAGTAATTAGATCAGTCAAAAAATCCTTTTTAAATGTAAACAATAACTGGCAAGAACAAAAATATAAAGAAAAGGAGAAATTGAGTAAAACAGATTCACTCATTAACGACAAACCTCAACATTAATCATCGCATCATCATCACTCAAGTATTTCCATATTTCAATTTTCAACCCTTTGTCTCATTCTCGACATACGACAGGTCGACAGTGATAAAATTTCACTCATAAACAGAGGCCAGTGCCAAACTAAAACATAGTACAAGAAACACTCAACCGGAAGAGTTTAAATTCCTAGACTCAACTTTTAATTCTGCGCACTGACATGTCAATGAGTATGAATTTTGTACCTCAGAATTTCTGTTTGAGTAACATTGCTGACTTCGATTTCATATAGAAGAATTGGCATCGTGCGCATGTTACGAGTTTTATTAACATGCATACTGTTAATTGTCTGTATTTGCTGTTGAAATTCTGTTTTATGTTACACTGCTTAGGGGAGGGTTATCAAAATAAAAGAAATGCCTTCACTCATACACGCGATGGTTAGTGTGAAGAATAACGAAATTGTGCACTTTGTAAAGATTTTGTGATGTAGTTTTTTTTACTGTGGGAATGGGGGTGTGTAAAGGAAATTAAACATCGACTTACTTTTGGAAAAGTAGATATGTATCTACATATATATATATATGTATATCTGTCTTTAAATTCAGAATTAGTTGTTAGTTATATAATAAATACCAATATTGGAGTGAGCTATAAAAAGAAATGAGACTTAAAAAAGATGGTAGGTGGTGGTTATGAAGTAGTGGCTTTTTTAACGCTTGCCCAAGGCGCCTTTTGAGTTCAGCGCCCTGCGTGCACAGCTTGCACGTATAGCTTGTCCGGCCCTGGCCATATAAGAAAGTGACTTAAATAAGGTTTAAATACTTCTGTCAATGCAACCAAAGAATTTAACAAACAAAACATGCAAGCAAACTTATTGACACAAGCTTGAAGCCAAATGATTGATGCTAATTACGAACACTTAAACCCGCCTATAAGTATAACTTTCTTGAAAAGGACCTTTTCACCAATTGCCATTACCTTCTAGCTAAAGATTGAAGTAAAGCAACTGCACTATTGTCAACTAAATCCGTCATCTCCACATCTTTAAGTGACACTTTAATTTGACAAGGATTTTGAGAAATTCTTACTTACCAAGAACTCTATTATGTAGGTATGTATGTACTCGTATGTCCGAGTTTTCTATCTGATGCTGGACATAGCAAGACTGTAAGCACCTCACTTTGCTCTTTCAAACTTTCAAACCCTATCAAATGTTTTGTGTTAAAAATCTCTGCCAAAGGTTGACATATCAAATTTCAAACTAAGGGGGATGATGTTGAGGAGGGTGAACGAACCAACGGATATTAGTTTTGGCCGTCATGTGGCCAACACTTGGACCAACCGAAACCTATATCCAATATCCCAACTACACCAACAACAACAGTTCTATAAAACCATTTCACAAAATTAATGATGTCTTTCATTGGAACGTGCTGTAGTAACTTGATTAAATTTTCTTCCTCCTCCTCCACCTACTTCTTGTGGAATACTCGCAAGAAGAAACAGACAGGATGGACTAGGAATAGGAAGGATGTTCGAAAACGAAAACAAATCATACAGGACCAAGACGATGGGAGGAAATGAACCGAAATACTGAAGACTAATGAATAATTTGTTAGTGTTTGGTGGAGCTGAGTGTGTTTGTGTATGTGTAGGATCTCCTTTGCCTTTCCCATTTCATCCACAGAGGGAATTCCTCCATGCCCAATCCAAAACAAGGAACTATTACACAGCCCTCCTCGACACATCTTCGTAAGTATAAATGATTGATTTGACTTCAGTTCAGCCAGCCAGCTATGGTAAGAACTGGTCTATCAAAATCAGAAAGCAAGAGGGGGCTGACAAGGAAGACGGACGGTGACGAGGACGAACAAGACGAAGAAACGAATATCTGAGTGATCGTTGGGCATATGATGCGGTGTCAGGGTTCGATGGAGGACTGCGCCTGACCTCGGTTCAAAGTCAAAAACCGACAACGTCCTGGGAGGAACGATATGTGTGCGCTGAAACGGGAAACCAAATGGTCGACAGACCGTGGTGTGTTTCGGATCGGTATTGGTGTTAAATCAATTACTTTTAATTTAATGCGACTGATTTGATTAATAGTCCAATGAAATGTATATTCTTTGTTCTTGATGTTGCTTCGTTGCTTTTTGGGTTCGTATTTGCAAGTGAAACTCTAGATAAAACTCATCAAGCTCGGTCTAACTGAACGGCAAAAGCAAGCAAATGAATTTTACTCCGAATATGGGGATGTTTTGTCGAATGGAAATGTTAAATTATGCAGCATATTGGACACGAAAATTAAAAAAGTCGAGATAAGCAATAGCTGATGGAGTTTTCGAGCTTCGATTTTTTCTTCTAAATTGGTAATTAATTTATCAATGGAGGCGGAGCGGAGGGTTGAATTTGACAGACAAAATTTAACGCCACTCAAATAAATTATTTCTGTCGCAAAAATGCCAAAAAACTGTAAAAAATGAATTCATTCACAGGGATGTGAGTAGCGGCAATCATGCTTAAGACCATAATGGACCTATGTCTCTTTTCGGCAGTTCATCCGTCCACAATTCGACAGTGGATTTATGCCCCACCAAAATGGGAAGACATTTATTTTTCTAGTCTCGCACGAAGCTGAAAGAAGAAGGTTATGTAAATAATTTGCTTAAAGTATGCAACAAACTATTGATTGCTCAAGGTTGTATGCCAGTGCAGGACATTTTTTTAAATACTTGTAAGGCTGTCCAATTCCAATTTTCGAAAAAAAAAAAAAACATTTTGAAAAGCAAGAGCTTTGAAAACAGAATTTAAAACAAAATTATTTTGAAAAACAGATTGTAGGAAAGCAGAATCATCTCGAACAAAAAAAAAAACCAATAAGTTCTGCAGGTTTATTCAATGTTGGAGGAACATTCTGAAAAATAGGCTTTTAACATTTGAAAACTCTCTTACATGTTTTTTGATGTGTAAACATCTATGCCGGCGGTAGGATAGACCGAAGTTGTGTATACACGTCCCGTTTTATCCGTTACTTTTACACGTTACGTTTAACATGTTACGAAAGATTGCATATAAGACCCTGTTTACATTGAAAATATTGCGTACTCACTACATCGTGTTCACATTGGAAGCTTTGAAGCGCCTCAAATATAGTTCGCCTTTAGTGTCGATGAATTGAAATCTCGGTTTTAGTACTTTTCATTGCTAACTAGAACTAAATATACTCACTCCCCCAACATTTCTTCACTTCTCGAACAATATGTCAAAAAGACGAAAGACGAAACAACTGGTGTAAAATTTCATTGCAGGTTCATTCAATGTTTTAAACAAATCCAATTCACATTAAAGATTTATTATTACATTTTATTTTATGCTCCCGATACATTTTCAGAGTTGACATTTAAAAATCCGAAAAATGTTATTCAGGGCAATCAGTTGACATTTGCAACGAAATATTCTCGAAACGTCAAAATTTAATCTGTTCCTTATCTGTCTATGGCATGCCCAATTAAATATACTATATTACATAAATATATCAAAATATTGTAAATAATTTATATATTTTGTAAATAAAGAAATTATCTAATCTAATCTAATCTATATCAAAATATTGATCGTTCTCCATCTGTCAAGTCATGAACTGGATGATGACTACGATGCCAGTGGATTACAAAATTTTAGTTTTTCCGCTCATATTTACTTTGACAATAATTAATATTAAAAGATAGGAATGATGTCAATCGGCTAAAAAATTTCTGACAACGGGAGTGAGATAAAGTACAGAAACATCAAAAAAAGGTGGAGGATTTCGTGCAGTGTGAACAAAGTCTATTTATATAGCAAAAAAAAAAACATCAAGAGCTTGATTACACGATTCTTCTTTTTTTTCAGTTATTTCGTCTTTCGTCTTTTTGACATACATACTCGTAGGTATTTAGTGTGAGGGGAAGAAGTGCAGCGGAAAAAAGATAAGTTTCTAAGCCACTCACCCAAATTGCCAAAAAGAAGAAAGACGAAACGAACGAAAGTAAAATGCACGACTGGGTCGCACGAACTTGCTCCTATGTATAATTTTTTAAATGACTTAAACAACTTTTTTAGTAGATAGTTGGAGGTAAAAATAGGATGCCATGTATACATGGGTAACGCAGTAAAAATTGGTGCTTTGATACACTGACTCAAGCGCACTTCACTGTATCAGCGAAATGCGTTAACGCAGTTTGCGCCATAACGCAGTTCGCGCCATAACGCAATTTTTGTTTTAACTCATTTGAAGCAAAACAGCGCAGCGCAACGCAGGGGTATTTTGTTAACTCATCATCATACAAACTTCGTAGCGCACAAGCGCACACAAGTTGTTCATCGTCGACCAAACAGTCTGAGTGAGAATGGGGGTGTCTTTTCAAAAATTTTTGTTTTTTGTTTGAGGTGTGGAGACGTTTGTACTTATATCTTTGGTTCTGTTAGTCCAATCTTCAAGATTAATGTCTTAAATGAAAGATGGAATGTTTTCCTAAATACTGATCTAAAAATTTTTAAGGAGGGACAAAGTTTTTCTTACTAAAAGCGTGCAAGGAGCTCCTTTCGATTCGATTTTAAGAACTCTAAATTCAAATGTTGATGAAAAATTATACAATTTAAAAAAACTAAAGATGCAAATTAATTGCAATAATGGTATTCTACAAATGTGTCATAGGTCATTTTGGAAAATATGAAACAGGAGAGGAGGTAGGGTGACTTTTCTCAAATTTTCAATAAAAATTAGATTTTGATTAAAAATTTAATTAAAATCTTAAAAATATGCCGATTTACATACTTTCTAGTTCTTCTTACTTAAGTATTAGTTCTTAGATCTTAATTATTGCAGTATATATTTAAATGAGAAATGTCAAACTTTATTTCTGTGTAAAAAAAAAATTCAAAATAACAAAAAATTTCATACTAAAGAGTTAATGACGCAAAAATCAATTCGATTCAAATCACTCAAAATTAAAAAGTTGATGAAAAATTTCAGAATTTTGAAATAAAATTACGACCTTCTTATTGCCCCAATCCTCTTCTAAAATAATGCTGAACAATGTTTTACAATTAATTCGACAGGAAACACGCTAAAATTGGTTGAAAGGATTTGAAACGAAAAATATCGATTTTCATACAAAAAAGAAATAGAGATGGTTTCATAAACTATTTTTTTACTTCGAAAATATCATACAGATCTTTAAGATTAAAGTCTTAAAATACTGTAGACATTAGACATTCATACAATTTATGAAAAAAAAAATATCAAGTTTTACCCGACTATACTGAAAAAATGTAAAAATAATCTGGAGTAGTGATTTTTTTGTTCTCCCACTTAATTGTGGAAAAAAATTAAATAAATACAAAAACCTGAACATAGAAAATTAAAACTATTTTGTATTATTATTCAGTATATTTTCTAAATATATGAAGGAAATTGAAAAGCTCTCAGTCCAACATGAGGGCAGATATAAACTATTTTCTAATAATTTTTTTTAAGGCTAAAAACACAATAGCATGTATTTTCGACAACCACCATCGTAACACTTCAAAACAAAAACATGTGTTTTGTTTCGTTTTCTTTGGTGTGTTTAGTCTCATAAGAAACAATGTTCTCTTGTTTCACGAAACAAAAAAACATGTTTTGCTTTATCCGGTGTGTTTTCAGCCTAAGACTTGTATTTTTTTACACAATGCTTGCTTCAGATATCACTCATTACTTTTGGCATTTTAACGGATTTTTACAAAAAAATCTTTCATTCGATTAAGAACAAGTAAGCGCTTATATTGATATATACAACATGCATGTACATAGCCTAAAAGCTTCGTTATAGTATCTAATGTGGAAAAAATTCAAAAAAAATTTCTTCGATTTTTTTATTTTCCAGATAAATGCAAGAAAATTTTCAAAATGTTCGATTTTGCTGCACTCTATTGACTATAACTAGAGAAATACTTCTTCCATCTTTAAGATTGAGGTGTCCATGAATAGGTTAAAATATCTCTAATATAAATATTCAAAAAAAAATTGTAGGTTGTCATACAACTTAAATGGTTAAGAGGCTTGCTTAGATCAAAAATGAAATCCTAGGCAGAATTGGCAATTCTGCCCACATTTTCTAATCGATAAAAATTTTATTATTTTCTTGAACAATCAGCGGTTATTTTGGTATATAAAATATTTTTCTACGTTACCCACAAGCTGCAATAAGTCTTCTGCAATACAAACATTTTTTTCCTTAAAAAGCAAAAATACCATATACTACATCGTGGAATTTCATTGAATTCCGTCAAAAATGTGAAAAATATGGTAGCGCTACAAGGAAGTCAGCGCTTTTTGTATCTGCTTGAATGGTTCTTGTCTGTGCAGCGCAGCGCTGCGCTTGTCAAAAGCGCTATTCGATCATTGAGTTGATGAGTTGATGAACTGCGCTATTGCGTCACTGCGTCACTGAGTTACAAACTGATGTATCAGCGCACGTAACACAGCTGCTGCTTCAACGCATTGCGTTAACGCAGCGCTGCGTTACACATGTCTAATGCCATGTGATTCAAGCAAATATAGGCTTATACAAGAACAAAAATTATACGACTTTGTAGTGGTTTCTTAAAAAAATAAGCTTTTATGTAAACAAATTTTAAAACATTCTTAAGAAAAAATTATGGAACGCCAATTTAAAGGTTTTATTATTGTTCGAATAAAAATTTAATTTCAAAAAAAATAATATTCAGCTGTTTTCGAGATATTGAATTTTTCAAAAAAAAAATGTATTTCTTTTTTCCAAATTCAAAAAAAAATATTTTTTCTAAAGTTTTGAAATGCATTGTTTTTTAAACTTTTTAGAAGCTTCTCTCTAAAAAATTTCATTAAAATCCGTTATAATGATAATGAGAAATTCAAAATTTTAAAATATCGTTCTATGGTAGGTAAGGTACAGTCTGTAATATCTTATTTTCAAATTTTTTTTTATTAAATTATAGACCTTAAAAATTGATCGAAAGAAAAAAAATTTTAGCAAAATTCTCGGAACCGTTTTCGAGAAAAATACGATTTTCGAAAAACATTTTTTAGCATTTGTATGGAGGGTACCGTTATTTTTAGGAAGAATATTTTTACTTGCGACTTATAGGTACTATAAGGCAAGTTATGCATTCGTAAAAAAAATCGAACTCGAGATTTTGATCAAAGTTGACATTACGATGATAGCGAAGACAAAAAAAGTGGGTCTCGAAATTCTGTCTGTCTGTCTGTCTGTCGGTTCGACTACAGCCTAAACGGCTGGGCCGATTTTCTTCAAACTTGGTAGATATGGGTTTTAATTTCCCCCCCCCCGGACGTTTTTTTCTGTTTTTTTTTAAGACCAAAAATAACGGTACCTGCCATACGATTTTTTTTCGAAATTTTATAAATATTTTTTTTTTCTCAAAAACTGTCCCACAGAATTTTTTAAAAAAAATTTGAAAAATTTTATTTTGTAAAAACTAGCTACTAGTTGAAAAAAATTTTACAAAAAATTGTTATTTTTGGTAGCCCCCCTTGGTCCATTTTTTTTGTTTTTGATTTTCTCGAAAACGGTACAGCCGATTTAAATCATTTTTTTTATGCCAAAGCTCCTCCAAAATCTGAATTTTATTACATATTAAAATTTTCAATTTTTTATTTTTTGGATTTAAAAAAAAAATTCAAAAAGTTTTGTTGGAAACTCAATATTTTGAAAACCCTATGCTTGATTTTTTTCAAACTTGACAAATAAAAGTTTCTTAACATAATCTACAAGATTCGAAAAAAAAAAATTTTTGTTTTATCTAAAACTAACGGTACCTTCCATACAAATTTTAAAAAATGGTTTTCAAAAATCGTATTTTTCTCGAAAACGGTTCCGAGAATTTTGTTAAAATTTTTTTCTTTTGATCAATCTTTACGATCTATAAATTAATAAAAAAAAAATTGAAATCTAGATATTACTGACTGTACCTACCATAGAACGATTTTTTCGAATTTTGAATTACTCATTATCGGCATAAAAAAAAAAGTAATTTTTTTTTTGAAAAATTTGATATCTCAAGAACGGCTTAGTATTTTTTTTGGAAATTAGACTTTTATTCGTACAATAATAAAAACTTAAGATTGGCGTACCAAAATTTTTTCTAAATTTTTTTTAAAAATTTTGTACATAAAAGCTTATTTTTTTAAGGAACCACTACAACGACTTATAATTTTTGTTCCTGTATAAATTCATATTTGCATAGCATTCTGTTTTTATCTTTTACTACTAAAAGAATTTAAAAAATTCATTTTATCCTTATGAACAGTTTTCTTTAATAACATCCGTTTTTAAAATTCCTAGTCTATTACATAGGAGCAAGTTCGTGCGACCCAGTCGTGCATTTTATTTTTCTCATATCTTGAAGATTATTTTAAAAAGCTTTTATTTATCAAGCTTTAAAAAAATCGAGCATGGAGTTTTCGAAATACCGAGTTTTCAAAACAAAAATTTGAAATTTTTTTAAAAATCAAAAAAAAAAAATTTGAAAATTTGAATACCTACACAATAATATTAAAACTGCTGGGGAGCCTTAACATAAAAAAACTGATCAAAATCGGATGTACCGCTTTTGAGAAAATCAAAAACCAAAAATAATAATTTTCTGGAATTTTTTTTTTCAAACATTCCCTAGATTTAACTAAATGAAAATTTATGAATTTTTTTTTAAATATGTGTGGCAGTTTTTGAGAAAAAAAAATATTTATAAAATTTCGAGAAAAATTCGTATGGCAGGTACCGTTATTTTTGGTCTTAAAAAAAAACAAAGAAAAAAACAAACAAAAAATTAAAACCCATATGTACCAAGTTTGAAGAAAATCGGCCGAGCCGTTTACCTGTAGTCGAACAGACAGACAGACGGACAGAATTGCGAAACCCACTTTTTTGTCTTCGCTATCATCGTAATGTCCAAAATCTCGAGTTCGATTTTTTTTACGAATGCATAACTTGCCTTATAGTACTCGTACCTATAAGTCGCAAGTAAAAAAGGACGAAGAAATGCTTAATAGCTGTATTTTTTTTGCAAGTCCATATAGAATTGTAGAAAAAAACGACATCGGGACTTTGGAGCTTTTTTTTCGAAATAGCTGGAAGCACTGTGTAGTGTGTATACGCTATGGCATTTGTCAGCTGTATTGACGACTAGCATCAACCAGCATCCAAAAACGTCACTTTTGACTTCTCTGAACAAATTATAGATAACATATATGTAGATAATATCTGGCATCACCGTTTTTATGGGGTCTTAGATTAAGTTTCGAAAATTATCTGGTCTTAGCTAACTCTGTATAGATTTAAGTAGTTGTTGTATTTGCATGTAAAGCGCTTAGACCCGATGTCGTTTTTTTCTACAATTCCTTATGGACTTGCAAAAAAAACATACCTAATGTTGGGAGAAAATAGACAACATATCCTAGAAAAAATGTGTCCGTATTCAGTTGAAACGGAGTATATTTTATTCTTGATCCCCGGGTCTCACACTTTTTTTTGTTTTTGCGGATCAAAGGCGCATTTTATAAGACTCGTTTAAAAAACAAAATATGATCATGCATCAGTGTTGATTGACCAGCCTGTCTCGCGGCACCTGTACCAAATTTCCCTTTAAACAATTCCGATCCAAAGAAAACTTTACAGTGTTGAAGCTGCATTCAGACCATTAGGTGAATTAGAACATCATTCAAAAAGAGAAAATAAACGAGTGGTTTCAAGTCCCTTGGTCGCTGGCGGTCAATTTATGATCGCCCGCTGTAAGATGACCCAGTTGCCAAAGTTTGTAGGAATGACTTTGAGCTATGCGTTGGCGTCGCTTGTATGACATGTAGCGCCGTCTTGTCGTCCCGGCGATCTCACATACATAAATTCATCTGTTGACTGTGAGGGCCTTATCAATACACAATTTTAGTTCAGTTCACTTTACATCGATTTGTTGACAAAAATCCAATGTGAACTATATCCAACTAAAATTAAAATTCTTATCATTAACGCTGGAAGATTTTGCCCGTGGCCTGGATTATTTCTATATTACAATTGGAACAAACTATCATTGCATTCTGTCACACGCAAGTGGCATACAAAAATGAAAAAAAAAAAAATAATAATAATAAGAGGCCATTAAGGTTGGCAGACATAGCCTCGTGACTTTCAACTCTAAACCAATCTTGCAGGAATGATGGAGACCTTCAATTTGCTGCCGATTCCGAACGGCTAATTAGCAGCATTTTTCATAAAAAAATACTCTTGGAAAATTTATCACTTACTCTCGATTTTCAGTTGGTGAGAATCGAACCAAAGATACTTTGCATGCTATAAAGATTCGTGAAAGAAAGATAATTAAGCTTGAAATTTCAAAAGCATTTGATGATAGACATCAAACTCCCTCATCGAAAATGCGTACCTTCGACTCCAACGAATTATTTTTTATCAGATTACCAATTTCCTTCTAAGCCGTTCAATAAATAAAAAATAATTTAAGTCTGCCACACACACAATAAATTCTGGCGTGCCCCAGGTCTCCGCTTTGTCTCTAATTCTCTTCTTCATATTCATCAATGATCCTCTTTCTGAAAATTCGAATGCATAAGATTTATTTGCTTGCGATGATACTCTCAGCTTTTCATATTCGTTTGAAGATTTGCACTCATTTTCTTCGGATATTAAACTCCAAAGGCAATGTATTAGAAGATCATTTAATTCTAGTCATTGATCTTGAGAAAATCGTCCAAGAGGGAATAACAGACCGTTAAGAATACTTCGAAAACTCAATGCTGTTACCTGTCGTTAAAAAGAAACCTACCTCCAATACCACTGTCCATCAGTACAACGTGCGTCGAAGAAACTGACAAACTATCAATCTTTAGTATGTACGAGTATATTACTAATCACCTTCTGTCGAATGGTCCCTTTTATTGCAAATTATGCAAGAAATATGTTTCCCTTCCAATTATGTCCATTATACATATATCTATATAAAATTTATGTATGTCCTTCTGAAGTTTGAGTTTAACTCTATAACTTGTTTCTAGTAGTACTAATCAACCTCAAATACAATTTCGGACATACTATAAAGGATAGAGATTCTTTCTTTAGCCGCACTACAAGAATGTAGTATGCCTTAGTTATATCTTTTCTCGCTCTCATTCTGATATACATACCTACAAAAAGTTTTGGGTAACATTGTCCAATTTGGCTCAGTTTTCGAGTTATACCAACAATATTGAAATGTGAAAAGTAATACTATTCCACCAGAAACACAAGTGCGAAATTAAAAGAATTTTGTGGTTTTAGAAAGGTAAGAAACCATACAAATTTACCAGCTTTCGTGAAATTATGAAATTTTATATAAATTTTTATCGCCCAAATCAAGAATACCAAAAAACCGCTAAAAATCGACATATTGCGAACAATCTGCCAGTTTCTATAAAAACACTCAAATTGGGCATATCTCGAGAACGCTTCTTCGGAAAAAAATTTGTGCCATTTTTGTTTTCAGAAACCCAAAATTAGACTAGAACATATTTTATTGTTAAGGTAACTATGAGCTATAAAGACCTAAAAATATATCAACTACTAGCTTTATTTGACACTTGCATGAATATAAAGCGAATGGAATCGATAAATTCGTTTGCTACTTTCTTAGTAACCATCATAAACCTTATATCACAAAAGCAACTTACTTACAAGTTGTTGGAGGACTGAAAAATTCGAAAAAGTTGGTCAAGACAACCCCACTCGATTATGGGAGAGGATAGAATCCACTATTCCCGACACATCAAGCCGAACATCCCCAGGGTATCGTAATGTAGCAAATGTGAACAACGAGCCCTTTGGTTTTATTACATTTGTCTCTGTGTCCTTCGAGGACCGCCAATCAATTCGATTCCATTTTGCCGAACCGTACTTAAGATGTCAAAGTCGAGTCCATCCGCCGCCGCCGCCGCTTCTGCTGCAAACACATGTGTGTATCATGATGATCCATAAAAATGGAAGGATACTATCGATGTAATGGTCATGTTTATCGTTGGCCCATTATCATCAATGGCAGGAAAGGACAACGTGCATTATGGTCTGTCGAATTTAAGGACATATCCTTTTAGTACCTTAGGCAGGTTTAGGGTGAATTTTGGGAGTTTTTTGTTCATTGCCCACAGATGAGTCCTTTTTTTATTTTCTGCATTGTTGAACGTCCTTTTGCGCTGAAGAAGCATAATTTCAATCGAAAGACGATACTCATTTATGCCCCATCGATTCCTGAGTAGAAGCATAAGTGTGGCATTTAATGTTCTCCTTTGGATGACTTATTCAATTTCAATGCATTAATTGTCAAGGAGAAGAAGCATAGGCAATCAAGCAATTAATGACATAATTATGGCGCCCTTATTTGCTCCTGCCTAAGGATATACTATATGGTTGGTATTTTCACCCGCACTTGAAGTACTGCATGGAACAAATCAGTGGCACTCCTCCTGCTGCTGCTGCTGCTGCTGTGGCAATTTATGTTAATTGAACGCTTCCGAGAATGCTTTGATCTTGTCAAATTTGTGACTAATTGCGACACCTTCCACCTCCATTCGGGGACCCTCAGTATACTTCCATGCGGATAATGACACTTATATGTACGTTGACGAGGAACATCTTGTTGACATCTGGAACCTATGTATATGGGAGATGTGTGAAAGGACGAGAAAGACGACGGCAACGAAAACGAAGACCCATCACTTCGAACTCGAGGTGAGGACAGGTGCAATCTCTAGGCTCTCAGAATGCTGCCAAGGGATGTGCATGGAAAATAATTAATAGCACTCCCTCTCCCCAAAATATATTCCGGGCTGATGCATGATATGCGTTTCGTGCCTATTTGATTAAGTGATACGAATTTGATGCCGATGGGGATGTAATCAATCGTCTCGCAGATTGGATGGTTTTGTTTAGAATTTATGGGCTTGGGTAGATTTAAGGCTGTGTCATTACAAGCGTTGGATTCGTTTCGAAGTAATATGCATATTAAAGTGTTTGGTTGGCTTTAAAGAATAAGTCCATAATGTTAAGTCTTTCATTTGACTTTTTTGCTTAAATGAATTTTCTATGGTATTGTATAAATAGGTTAGAGCATAAAGAATATTCAAGAAATGGATTTTAGCAAGAAATATTCCGTCATCTTCAGATCCCACTTCTGATACCAATGCTATACATTTTGTGGATGAGAAGCCGAATAATTAAAAAAAATTAAAATAAAGTATTTTTCTAAGTAAAATAAAAAGAAAATTGTTCTTATTCTAGACTTTTCTTTAGCTGATATCATATGATATACACCACCCAACTAGAAGAAGCTAGCCGAATGGTAAAAGAGAAGAAGATGCCTCTGTGGAGTTTATTTAACTTCAACAGAATAAAAAAGAGTCGCAACAACTTCGTTTCTCGATGGTTCTTTATTGAGTGCCAAAAATATTTCTTAAAAACTAACATTTCGTGTAAAGAACCTGGAATAGCGGATTCGCCATTTACAACTAGAAGAGTGGGGGAAGATCATTCGATTTAGCTGACCAATAACGATATAGTTATATATTTTCACTAAGTAAATAGAGAACGATTACAGTGGAAGCCGTAAAACGTGAACGGTATTGATTAAATAATTCTACAGCTCGGCCAGCCTGATCGAGTAATCGGCCCGATTACATTTTATTTGTTCGATTATGTGTTTTACATATTGTATTTTTCTCGGTTTATTTATTTATTTATTTTCTTTTCTTTCTTTTTAATTTTTTCAATACGAATATGAAATTTAATTTACGTTAAGTTTAAACTTTAAAACTTTAATACACTTTTTTGACAAAAGATACATTTTCATACGAACATGAATTTAAAAAAAAAAGATACATTAATACATTTATTAAAAAAAACTCTTGATGGAAATAAGTGGTTTGGCCTTATGCAAAAATAAACATACTAATTACATCTGAGATCTGATTTTTGTTTTTAAAACTTTATGTGGCTAATCGAGATTCTTGTTACCATCATCGGCTTCGCCATACTCCAAACTATATAGCTTTGTCAAAAATGGTCTCATATTTGCTGGTGATGAGACTCCTCTATATGGCAAACGTGTCAATTGAAGACCATTTATATCTTTTATTAGATATCTATCGTTAGGCATAACTTTCTCGACTTCATATGGGCCTCGATATTTAGCGAATAGTTTTTTATTAATTCCAGGAGTAGTGACTACATTTTTAATCATTACATAATCTCCTTTTTTGTAGACGTGTGGTTTTTTATGATGCTTATCATAATAGCTTTTGTTCGAAGCTTGTGCCCTTTCTATGTTTTCGCTAGCTTTGTTTCTAATGTCTTCAAAATTTACTCTTTTTGGTCCTAGTCTTATGTTCAAAAATTCCCTAACTCGATCACAAAGTTCGCCCTTTTGATTTGTCCCGAAAAGTAGTGTACTAGGAGAAAATCCAGTGCTGCGGTTTAAGGTGTTGTTTAGAGCAAATTCAATTTTTGCAATATGCTTATCCCAACCACGAGTCGTATCTGGATCAGTTTCCTTTCCCAACATCGGAATTATAACTCGATTTATCCTCTCTATTTGCCCATTGGACTGAGGAGAATGCGTAGCAACTTTTATATGTTGGATGTTTTTAGAACTCAAAAATTCTGCAAACTCCTGAGACGTGAAACAAGATCCACGATCGGATATAATTTGATTTGGACGGGAATAATTTTCAAAATACGACTGAAGGCATATTGTGGCTTCCTTGGTGCTCGTGGTCTTTACTGGGTAAAGTTTTACAAACTTTGTAAACCCATCGATAACACAAAATAGATGTTTTTTGCTTCCAGTTGACAATGGACCGAGATGGTCGATGTGCAGTGTATGAAAAGGCATGTTACCCTTGGGAATTGAATGCAATATACCTTGAGTTTTACCTGATTCCGGAGAAAAGTAGATGCACTTCAGGCAAGTTTTGATATAATCTCTAACTTTTACTTTCATATTAGGAAACCAGTAACTTACAGACAAATGTTCAAAGCATTTTTCAACCCCCAAATGACACATCGCCTCATGATGTGTACGAATAACTTGTCCTTCCATCTCTGAAGGAACGTAAAACAAAAGTTTGTCCTTAACTTTGCGATAAATCAAACCATCTATCATTTCGTACAATGAGCTTTCAGACTTTTCCAGATCATTAACAATTGTGATTATTTTCGGGTCCCTCCTCTGAGCGGCCGCGAGAACAAACTCAAAAGATTCATCGTCAACATAAAGAATATTAAACGATCTACTCAGGGCATCAACGTGAGCCATCAAGTGACCTTTGCGATGTTCGATATTATAGTCAAAGCTTTGAAGCTCTAGAGCCCAACGAGAAATGCGCGGATTAAGAGATTTTTTCTTTAGAGTCAAAGTTAGTGCTTGACAGTCAGTTACTATTTTAAACGGTATACCTAGCAGATAAATTCTAAACCGTCTTAAGGCGTAAATTATAGACAGAGTTTCCAACTCATAGCTATGAAATTTGCTCTCAGACTCTGTCGCACGCTTTGAAAAGTAGAAAACTGGATGGAATTTCTTATCATTTTGTTTTTGTAATAAAACTGCTCCGAAACCTGCACTACTTGCATCGCAATGGAGCTCCGTGGTGTTATGTGGACTATATATCGAAAGGACTGGAGATTCTGTAAGCCTTGTTTTCAACAAGGTGAAAGCTTCTTCTTCTTGAGCACCAAATACAAATGGTGTCTCTTTTTTTAAAAGATCGTAGAGGGGCTTTGCAAGATTTGAGAAATTTGGTATAAACTTACGAAAGTAGGAACAGAGTCCAACATAGCTCTGAACTTCTTTTGTACTTCGTGGAATGGGGAAGTTTCTAATAGCATCAATACTTGAATCATTGGGCTTAATGCCAAGATCGCTTATCTTGTATCCCAAATATTGGATTTCTGTTTTCAAAAAAACGCATTTGTCGTATCTGAGATGCAAACCATTTAGGACTAGAATGTCAACAACCTCTTTCAATATATCAAGGTGTTCATCAATAGACTCCGTAGCAATCAGAATATCGTCCATAAAAGTTAAAATTTTATCTTTCGAAATTAAATCTTTAAAAATCTGCTTAATATATCTCTCAAAAACTGAGGGGCCATTTTTTAACCCAAAAGGCATTTTCATGAATTCAAATTGTCCAAGGGGTGTCGTAAATGACGTATATTTTATGGACTCTTCCTCCATTTGAACATGATGAAAACCATCTTTAAGGTCAAGAGTTGTAAAATACTTTTTGTCTTTAAGACGATCTATGTGGTCCTCAATAAGAGGTAAGGGGAAATTTTCCTTAAGAGTCAATTTATTCAATTCGCGATAATCAACACAGAGCCTTAGCTCCCCATTCTTCTTCTGCACAAGAACAATGGGCGACGCAAATGAGGAAGTCGATTCACGAATTATGCCCTTTTCTAATAAATTGTCTAAAATCTTTCGGAGTTCTATTTTATGCACATAGGGCAACCTTCTAGGCGGACAATGAAAAGGAATCTCTTTAGATAAATTTATTCGCATTTTAAAACCTTGACTGGAAATTTGACCATCATCTGAAGTCGAGAAAGTTGGTGTAATTATCCGAACAACACTTTGTTTAATCAACTCAGGTAAATTATCATTAATTTTAAAATCTTTTTTACTCACATCAAAATTCACGTCGATATTCATTATTTGAGATAAAAACATTTCATCATCACCTTCAATAATTTGCGCATCTTGTTGATTTGGAGCTGGAGAATCGCGAACTTCAGATGGTAAGTGGAGATCCCGATCAAATCCAATTAACACATTTTCCCTTTGTTGTTGTAACACCAAACCAGTTTTTCCCATAAAGTCTCTACCTAGAATTACAGGATAACTCATTGAAAAATTTTGCACAACTAACAATTGTAAATTTATAAAAGACTTTTGATACAAAATAATACTGCTAATACTTCCCAGTACATCCAACGGGCTATTGTTAACTCCAACATAATTATGACTTCTCTTATCGAGCTTCGAAATCAAAAACGGTGGCACAAACTGGATCTGAACAAAACTGATGGGACTCCCCGAGTCCAATAGAGTCAGCAAAGAAGTTGATACCTCCAGGGCCGGATTAAAGATAATGGGGGCCCGGGGCTATTTCAAATTTGAGGCCCCCTAATAACAATAAGATATAAAACCCAAGCAAGCCAACCCCTCATAACTCAGAGCGTCCTAAGCCACAAGCGAGCCAACCTCCAATAACCCGGGGCGCTAGGAGTCCATACTCTCAGAGGCGATGCGTCGAGGAGTTGACGTATCGAAAATCCAAGAAGCTATCCCCCAAGTGATCCACCCCCGATAAAATTAAGAATTTTTGATACTCGGGACTAATTATTTATCAGGGACTCCTTTTTGTAACGTTTTTGAAAAATTAAATGTGTTCATTTCGCAATCGCAAATAAATAGTCGTAAACCCAAAAGCGTTAAACCCACATAACCCAATTCGTAATTAATCCAAAAACCATGAACTCAAAACCGTCAGACCCTTTCTTTTTGATTATTCAAAACTCTAAAAATTAAAAGTAACAAATTATGTAGTAATTAGCATTTATTAGATTAAATGAGTAAGTATACATTATAAATAATAATTATTAAACAAATTTTTTTTTCTCAATTTTATTTTTACAAAATCTTGAATCAAATCATTAAACTCAATCGATCTTAATAATTCGGATTCAATGCTAAACGAGTTAAAGTGTTAAAGATGTTAAACTTTCATCCAACATCGAAGATCGCTACATATTTTGTATTCTTTTAAGATCTGAGAAAGGTCTTTCTGCTTCACAATTAGCTATGGGTATTGTAACGAATATTCTAAGGGCTATTTATGAACATTTGGAAAAACGTCAACCATTTGTTTTTCAACGATCCAGTTAAGTATTTTAAAATGTGAAATAAGTTCACTTTTTACTTGCGACTATAGGGCAAGTTCTGCATTTGGAAAAAAAATCGAACTCGAGATTTTGATCAAAGTTGACATTACGATGATAGCGAAGACGAATAAAGTGGGTCCGGCAATTCCGCCTGTCTGTCTGTCTGTCTGTCTGTCTGTATGTCTGTACCTCGATCTAGAGCCTAAGCCACTGGACTTATTTTCTTCAAACTCAGTAGTTATGGGTCTTCGGTGATTCCCTAGAGGGGAAATTGAAATTTTTTTTTTAGCTCTAAAACTAACGGTACCCCCCATACACCCGTAATGCAAAATCTTATTTATCTCGAAAACGGCTTTAACGATTTTGATAAAAAAAAAATAGGTGTGATATTATGGACATGGACTACGTTCTGGTAAAAAAAAAATTTGGGGCAAAATGTTATTAACGGTACCTGTCATAGAACCGTTTTTTTGATTTTCGACTTTCTCATTAATGGATCTAATGATTTTAACCAATTAATTTAATTTTCAGCAGGAGCCCCCCTTAGTTTAAAATAATATTGTATATAAAAATATTCGAAAAATTATTTGTTGGGTTTTTTTGAAAAAAAAAAATTTTTTTTCAAAAATCAATATCCTCAAAGCCTATGAACGATTATTTTTTGAAATTATTTCCTAAAATCAATATTATTAAATACTTAAAATTCGCATCCCACATTTTTTTCTTGAAAAATTTTAAAGAAATTTCTTATATAAAAAAATTATTTACTTAATAATAAAACAATTTTTTAAAGTTTGTTTGCATAAATTCATACTTTTCTAGAAATCAGACGGCAATTTCATTTTAAATTCATGTTTTATATTTATAAAATGTATCTTAAATTCCAAAGTACTTTTACATAAGAGCAAGTTCGTGCGATCCAGTCGTGCATTTTATTTCTTTTTTAACTTGAGAAGAAAACACTTGCGGCTGCTATTTCATTATTCGAATAATCTGCTCTAGTTCGTAAGTTAATTCAATTTCTAAATCTTTACGATTTTTTATGATAAATTTCGACTACATTTTTTGCTCTTATTTTTACTTCATTTTCACTCATAGTTAAAATATTGCAAAAAATCCGAAGATCTCAGTGATTTAAGCGTAAGCTTCAATCCTTGCGCATTTCTGTGAGTACATAAAAAGTGCCAATTCTAAACTTATCAAATCCATAGAGCGTTTCTTTTTCTTTTTCTCCGTCGTTGAATATTTTTGGAATTTTTCTTTTATTGAAATCAGAATATTCCTGATTAACTTCTTCGCTCAAGGCTTTCGATTCTATATTTCAATTTTTGAAAAATTATCTCGCGTATTTTTCAAATACTCAATCAAAGATAACATCATGTTTTTAGCTACGTTTAAATCTAGTTCCACTTTTTGAAAATACGAATTGGTGGCGTCAAATCTATTTAAAATCTCTTTCCAGAATACCGCCATAAAGGCATTTAAGTTTAATAATTTTCGATTTTAAAGATGAAGCTTCATGCCGAGTATCTAATTTTTGAGTTTGATCATCAGTTAAGCAGCTTAACATTAAAAATACCATGAAATCCAGAGTATTGTCCTGACATGTTACTGGCTTTATACTTCTGCCGCAAAATTTGTATCGCCATTTTTCGCATATTAAACTCGGAACGGACTCGTGGAAATTAACAATTCTAAATTTTACCACACTATAGTATCGAAATGTACTCTTACGCTCAATTCCCACATTTCTATTAATCAAGAATAAATAAGGGACTCGAGATAAATAGTCCAGCATATTTCCACACTTCGCAAAAAAAGATACGAGGTATAGACTTCAATTTGTTTTTCAATCTGGCAACCCTTTGCTGAATTAGGCTGCATGGATTTAATATTTTTTTGAGTTTACAGCTTTGGGTTAATAGCGACTTGGGCTATGTGGGTTTGACTTTTTGGAGATATTAGCGGGTTGGGCTATATGGGTTTAACGTTTTTGGGGTATATAGCCTTCGAGTTTGGATTCTGTGGGGTCAACTAATTTTGGTTTATATTTTTGGGAGTTATTAGATTCTACAGTTTGAATATCGCGGTTTTACGGTTTAAATTTCTGAATGGGATGGGGCCCTCATTTCCGCGGGGCCCGGGGCTTCAGTCCCCCCTAGCCCCCCTATTAATCCGGGCCTGGATACCTCCATAAGGCCACTGATGAATCTAAAGCTTATGTTGTATTCGAATTTATTGCTAGGCGACTCTCTGCTCTTGATGCTCATGCTGGGCCTGACATCGCTGCAGCCATCGTTTGAAGTATACAAGTTCACAGAAGTTTCCGCTCCAACTTTGGTGTCAACATTCATCACTCCATTCTTGGCCGTACAATTTGGTGATATATGACCAAGATTTCCACATTTATAGCATGTTACCTCTTTCTTCTCGCCAGGTTTTCGAACGTTTTTGCGACTAGAATTCACACTGCCATCAAATCGCTTAGGTGTAATATTGCGTGCATGCAGTTGATGTGGTGCACTTCTTGATGGACGGTTGTCGGAGTGATGATCGCGGCAGTTGGTCTTCAGTTTTTCATATTTCCTTAGCGCTGACTTCAGTTCCGTGACACTGTTGGCATTATACAGGATTGTCTTATTCACTTCTGAATCGGTGACGCCATGGATAATGAATTGTATTATGTCTTCTTCTTCAACGGAACTTTGGGCAGCGATTTCCTGCATCGAAAGAACATATTGTTGAAATGTCTCATCCCGACGTTTTCGTCTATTTTGAAGGTCACTGTAGACTTCGGCTTTAGTCACATTTCTTTTAAATTCGTTGAGTAAAAGACTTCTTAGATCGTTCCAATTTTTTGGTACAGTTGTTCTGACAAATAGTTTTGCCGTACCTGACAATAGCCTTTTTCCATAGAGGAATTTGCTCCTTTCATCCAGGACTAGAATTTCAGAACATTCTTCAAACTGCTCAATCCAACGCTGTACAGGTAAGTTGTCATCCCCACTAAAAGCTGGTATTGAGTCTTCAATGTCCCTGAAACACGCGGTTGTGGATTTTGAACTAGATGACGTGTCATCAAACTGAAGCTCACGAAGTTGTCGTTTGAGTTTTGCGATTTCTTCCTTCTTTTTACAAATCCTTTGAAGTTTTATCAACTCCTCGTCCAGAGTTTCCTCGTCGGTATGCTGCTCTGCATCGTCGTCGGAATGCTCCTCGTCATTATTCTCTACAGACTCTGCGGCTCGTGCATGAATGCCGACGTCATGTATAATTTTTTGTAGATCATGTTCAGTGAAACCTTCAACTCCTTCCAACACACGGCGCTTCAGTTCAGCTTTGGAACCCTTCGTTTCCATTTGCAAAGTGTTTAACACAGCTTTAAGAACAACCACCGTTGCGGAATTCAAGAAAATATTCCACTCTTCGAACATTTGTTTTTTTTTTTTTTATTTTCTAAGCAAAATTTATTAAATTTAATCAGGAAAAACTTTAACACGCGGTATCGATATCCCACTTCTGAAAAATTGTGGAGTTTATTTAACTTCAACAGAATAAAAAAGAGTCGCAACAACTTCGTTTCTCGATGGTTCTTTATTGAGTGCCAAAAATATTTCTTAAAAACTAACATTTCGTGTAAAGAACCTGGAATAGCGGATTCGCCATTTACAACTAGAAGAGTGGGGGAAGATCATTCGATTTAGCTGACCAATAACGATATAGTTATATATTTTCACTAAGTAAATAGAGAACGATTACAGTGGAAGCCGTAAAACGTGAACGGTATTGATTAAATAATTCTACACCTCTAATTGTCTGAAGTGAAATAATCAATTTATATCTTTTTACTTGCGATACATATATGCACTATGAACTATAAGTTATGCATTCGTTAGAAAAAAACAAACTCTAGGTTTTGATCAAACTTGTTAGTATAGAGCAAAAAAATTGCATCTTGCCATTCTTCCTATCTGTCGGTATGTAAGACTAGAGCCTTAACAACTAGATCGATTTTCTTTAAATTTGGAAGCGAGCATTATATTAACAAATTTATTTTCTAAAATGCTGATTCCTTGAAAACTGCTCTACCGATTTTTATAAAAAAAAGTTCTTTTAGTAAAAGATTGAAAAGGTCGAAAAAAAGTGAGAAAAATGGGTAATAGTAGGTATACCTCCTTAAACCATTTTTACTTGCGACTTATAGGTACTATAAGGCAAGTTATGCATTCGGAAAAAAAATCGAACTCGAGATTTTGATCAAAGTTGACATTACGATGATAGCGAAGACTAAAAAAGTGGGTCTCGCAATTCTGTCTGTCTGTCTGTCTGTCTGTCTGTCTGTCTGTCTGTCTGTCTGTCTGTCTGTCTGTCTGTCTGTCTGTCTGTCCGTTCGATTGCAGCTAAACGGCTCTGCCGATTTTCTTTAAACTTGGTAGATATAGGTTTTAATTTTTTCCCCCCGGTTGTTTTTTGAGTTGATTTTTTAAGACCAAAAATAACGGTACCTGTCATACGAATTTTTTTCGAAATTTTATAAACATTTTTTTTTCTCAAAAACTGTTTGACAGATTTCAAAAATAAAAACACAAAAAAATTTCATTTAATTTAAGCTAGGTTTTTGGTGAAAAAAATTTTCAGAAAAATGGTTACTGAGGGTACACCCCATGGAACCATTTTTTTTGTTTTTGATTTTCTCAAAAACGGTACAGCCGATTTTGATCATTTTTTTTTTGCTAAGGCTCCCCAAAAACCTGAATAGAATTGTGTACTCAAATTTTCAAAAAAATTTTTTGGATTTTTAAAAAAAACTTCAAATTTTTTTTTTCAAAACTCAATATTTCGAAAACCCCCTGCTAGATTTTTTTTAAACTTAATATATAAAAGTTTCTAAATATAATCTACAAGATGTGAGAAAAAAAATTTTATTTAAAATAAAGGTACCTACCATACAAATGCTAAAAAAATAAAAAAATGCTTTTCAAAAATCGCATTTTTCTCGAAAACGGTTCCGAGAATTTTGATAAAATTTTTTTTCTTTCAATTAATTTTTACGATCTTTAATTTAATAAAAAAAATTTTGAAATAAAGATATTATAGCTTGTACCTACCATAGAACCATTTTTTCGAATTTTGAATTTCTCATTATCCACATAACGGATCTTAATGAAAATTTTTATAGAGAAGCTTCTAAGAAGTCTAAAACACATTGCATTTCAAAACCTTAAAATAAATATTTTTTTGAGTTTTTGAAAAAAAAATCTATTTTTTCTTTTTTTTTTTGAAGATTCGATATCTCAGAAACGGCTCAATATTTTTTTTTTGTAAATTTTATTTTTATTCGAACAATAATAAAAACTTAAAATTGGCGTACCAAATTTTTTTCTTAAAAAGCTTTTAAAAAGTTTGTACATAAAAGCTTTTTTTTAAGAAACGACTACAACGACTTATAATTTTTGTTCTTGCATAAATTCATATTTGGATAGCATTATGTTTTCGTCTCTTACTACTAAAAGAATTTAAAAAATAATTTGATCCTTATGAACAGTTTTCTCTAATAACATTCGATTTTAAAATTCCTAGTCTGTTACATAAGAGCAAGTTCGTGCGACCCAGTCGTGCATTTTATTTTGTGTTCGATTTTCTTAAAAACGATGAAACTAATTTTGAATATAGTTTTAATGCAGATACTCGTACTTTGGGAAGATTAAATGAATGAATTACGTATTAAGGAAATTGCACTACGACCAAGAGATCTGGATCTGGATGAGCTTGCTCATCTTACAGTTCTATTGCTCTTAAGAATCTTAGTATTTGGGGCACCATCAGACAGGATAATGTCGCTTTCTTCAACTTGTTATTGTCCCTGATGGTTTTTCCTTGGGTGCATGATTGTACAACGTTTTCCTATTAATGTGGTCAGGTGTTTCCTCATGCATGTTGCAGAATCTATATTTGGCACCGGTCACTACACAAAGTAAATCTAGATGTCTTCTAAGTTTGAAGTGTCCAGTTAGGATACCTGTTATTGTAAGAACAACTTACTTAAGCTTATGCAGTTTGTGAAACGTATCGGGTTTTTCAATAACAGCGTTACGAAAATTTTTTTTGAATAAAACAAAACGGTTTTGGATATCAATAAAATTCTTTCTTCCTGTGAAAGTACGTTCGATACCATTATGTATGGAACTCGATTTTTTTTTGCATGGCCACCACGTTCACGCTTGCAGAAGTCCAGATGCTGAATCCAGTTTTCGACGGTTTTCAAGCATAAATCGGCTGATACTGCTGCAAATTCACGTTCGATATTCGTACGAAGTTCATCAATCGTCGCTGGCTTGTTGGCATAGACCATAGACTTGACGTAGCCCCACAGGAAATAGTCTAACGGTGTCAAATCGCACGACCGAGGCGGCCAAGCGACTGGACCATTTCGTGAGATAACACGTTCTCCAAACTTGGTTTCCAATAAATTGATTGTGACATTCGCTGTGTGGCTTGTGGTGCCGTCCTGTTGGAACCACATGTCCTCCAAGTCCATATAATCCAATTGAAGCCAAAAATATTCGGTTATCATTGAACGGTAGCGATCCCCATTCACAGTAACGTGACGCCGCCGGCCCGTAAACGACACCAAACCGTAATTTTTTCGGGATGCAATGATGACTCATGGAGTACGTGTGGATTGCTGCCTGACCAATACCGCATATTTTGTTTATTGACGAAGCCATTCAGCCAGAAATGAGCCTCATCACTGAAGATGATTTTTCGATGAAAATCCGAATCATTTTCAAGTTGTTGCTCAGCCCAATTCACGAACATATGACGCTTCTGGTGGTCAAGCGGCTCCAGTTCTTGCGTCAATTTAATCTTGTAAGGATGTAGGCCAAGATCTTTTCGCAAAATTCGCCACAATGACGTCACAGAGATGCCCAACGCTTGAGACCGACGTGTGAGAGACACATTTGGGCTTTCTGCAACTGAAGCTTCAGCGGCAGCAATATTCTCGACACTACGGGCACTTCTTTGTCTCACTGGCACGGGAACATTTTTTGTACTGTGCCTGTGGATTCAAATTTTTCCACCAGACGCTCAATTGTTGATCTGCTAGGACGATTATGACAATCATAAATTGGACGTAGCGCTCTTAACGTTGAGGCCACTGACTACAAATTTCGGTAGTAAATTTTAATAATTTCGACTCGTTGTTGGCTCGTTTATCTTTCCATCATGAAATGGCAAACCTTACTGAAGAGAAATGTCAAAAGAGCGGCAAGAAATATGGCGTCGTTTGCTGTCCCTGTCACTCTACTTTTATAGCGTCCCTGTTGAAAAACCCTTTAGTTGTCTCGCCTGCCTTAGCTTTTGGAGTTATTTCCAGTTCCTGGATCTACTTGCCTCCTCTTATTGTTTAATTTTGTTTTTAATAATATTAATTCCGCAAAAGCGCTTAAATATCTTAAAGGAAAATCTTATATTATTGAAAATGACTTTTAAGGTATTGATACAAATTTCTGAGTTTGTTCTAGAATTTGAACAATCTATCATTGAGTGGAAAAAAGTTTAACAGAAAAGTAGTTATCAACAATAATTTCTGATTTTCCTCACCCGATCTTTTAATGACGGATTCCCATCTTCTATGACCATGAAAATATAAAAATATTATGCATATGTATACAGGGTGGGTCAAAAGTGACTTCCTAATTTAAATTGATAATAACTTTTATATATTTTATTTTAGAATCACAAAGTATGATTTATGGAGATTTTTTGGACTTAGTATCGAATATAATGTCCCTCAAATGAACACCAGCTTCATGCTCACCGAGACGGGCTCTTTCTAGAGAGTTTTCCAAATCACTTCGTAGGACATCATTTTCAAATTAGGAAGAAACTTTCCACCCACTCTGTACAAAATATTAAACAATGTTGCATTTTAAATCAAATTTGGTGGGGCAACAGCTCGACGAAAACCAGGACCTAGTGACTTACAACTATCAATCATTCCTTGTGTGTAACGTGTTTCACAGATTTAAAAAAAAAAAAACAAGCATTTAGTAAATGCTTATGGTTAACATTTTTTACTTGCGACTTAAAGGTACTTTAAGGCAAGTTATGCATTCGTAAAAAAAATCGAACTCGAGATTTCGATCAAAGTTGACATTACGATGATAGCGAAGACTAAAAAAGTGGGTCTCGCAATTCTGTCTGTCTGTCTGTCTGTATGTCTGTTCGACTACAGCCTAAACGGCTCGGCAGATTTTCTTTAAACTTGGTAGATGTCACTTTTAATTTTTCCCCCCACACGTTTTTTTCTTTTTTTTAAGACCAAAAATAACGGTAACTGCCATACGAATTTTTTTTCAAATTTTATAAATATTTTTTTTTCTCAAAACCTGTTCGACAGATTTTAAAAATAAAAACAGAAAAAAATTTCATTTAATTAAAGCTAGGTAATGGTTAAAAAAATTTTTCCGAAAAATGGTTATTGAGGGTACCCCCATGGAACCATTTTTTTTGTTTTTGATTTTCTCAAAAACGGTGCAACCGATTTTGATCAGTTTTTTTTGCTAAAGCTCCCCAAAAATATTAATAGAATTGTGTACCCAAATTTTCAAAAAAAAAATTTTTGGATTTTTAAAAAAAACTTCAATTTTTTTTTTTTCAAAACTCAATATTTCGAATAAACCTTGCTAGATTTTTTTTAAACTTGATAAATAAAAGTTTCTCAATATAATCTACAAGACGTGGGAAAAAAAATTATTTTACCTAAAAATAAAGGTACCTACCATACAAATGCTAAAAAATTAAAAAAAAATGGTTTTCAAAAATCGTATTTTTCTCGAAAACGGCACCTAGAATTTTGATAAAATTTTTCTTCTTTCAATTAATTTTTACGATCTTTAATTTAATATAAAAAATTGAAATTAAGATATTACAGCTTGTACCTACCAAAGAACCATTTTTTTGAATTTTTATACTTCTCATTATCCACATAACGGATCTTAATGAAAATTTTTATAGAGAAGCTTCTAAAAAGTCGAAAACACATTGCATTTCAAAACTTTAAAATAAATATTTTTTGAATTTTTGAAAAAAAAAATCTATTTTTTTCTCTTTTTGAAAATTCAATATCTCAGAAACGGCTCAATATTTTTTTTTAGTTTAATTTTTATTCGAACGATAATAAAAACTTTAAATTGGCGTACCAAAATTTTTTCTTAAAAATCTTTTAAAAATTTTGTATATAAAAGCTTTTTTTAAGAAACCACTAAAACGACTTATAATTTTTGTTCTTGCATAAATTCATATTTGCATAGCATTCTGTTTTCGTCTAGGTACAAGCTGTAATATCTAATTTTCAAATTTTTTTTTTAATAAATTAAAGACCATAAAAATTAATTGAAAAAAAATTATCAAAATTCTAGGTGCTGTTTTCGAGAAAAATACGATTTTTGAAAACCATTTTTTTAAATTTTTTAACATTTGTATGGTGGGTACCTTTATTTTAGAGTAAAATGAAATTTTTTTTCTCACATCTTGTAGACTATATTGAGAATCTTTTATTTATGAAGTTTAAAAAAAATCTAGCAAGGGGTTTTCGAAATATTGAGTTTTGAAAAACAAATTTTGAAGTTTTTTTTAAAAATCCAAAAAAAAATTTTTGAAAATTTGAATACACAATTCTTTTTAAATTTTTGAAGAGCCTTTGCAAAAAAAAAAAAGCCGAGCATTTTAATTTTTCTTATGAGAATCATATTTTTGTGTTTAGTGGAATAAAACTCAGAAAATAAATCAAAGAAATTTGATTTTAACGTTTTTTGAGAAAATAGTTCTATTTCTGAATATACCAATGGTTTGTTCCGATTTTACACAAGGTTACTTCTTAAAAAAACAAGAACGGGTCCAAGTGGTCAAATTTATAATGACTCTTCCGCATAGATCCCGCTGTGATCTGTTCAACTTAAGAGCATCGGTCGATTTTGGTTTAATCGCATAGACCTGCGACTTCAAGAAACCTCACAAGAAAAAGACTAGCGAGATCAAATCGCATGACCTTTGTGACCAATTCAGGTCACCGTTGCGACTTTCAATTCGTCAATTCAGAATGTTAATCGTGGTGTCTGCAGTTTGGCACGTAGTGCCGTTCTGCTGGAACCATATAGCTCAACTTTGGGTCACAGTGAATTGGTTATGGTCGTTCTGCAGTGCTTGCCATTGACGATGAGCCTGAACAATGACGTCACCAGTCTAAAATCCACAACAAAAAGTAACTTTTAAGGATGCATTGTCAGCTAATGAACCTCGTATAAGTTGGTGTCCTCCCAAATGTGGCAATTTTTATTGTTAACACAGCGCCTTATTGTTAAAAAATGATGATTTATCGGTCAAAATTAGGGTCCTCTTTCAAACGCTCGGATGCCCAGTCAGCGAACAAACGGCATTATCTATGGTCATGAATTTTAAACTCCTGAACCAATTGGGGCTTGCACAGGTGTATAGACCCAGTTTCTGCCGCAAATTTGACCAAGTTGACGTCTGCAAAAGGCAGAGTGCTTGTGCAGGGCAAGGGCAAGGAATCGACTACCTCAGGTTCTGCTGTACGCTTTCACAGACCGCGGCGATGTTTTCGACTAATCTTGCTTTCCTTTAACATACGGATACTTGGATTGATTACCGAACCAAACGATTTGGTCACCAAATATTGAAGAGTCGACTGTGGAGGGCCACCACGTCTACCGTAAAATGGAAGCAAAGCGCGTTTGCACTAATGGACCCTCATTTTGATGATAAAGTTTTATCATTTCGACGTGCTGTTTAATTGTGTTACTTATACTTACTATGGTGATTTGGAATCAGTAACTGAATAACACACAACAGCTTTGACACATGTCAGCAAAAAAACATGACCGCCACAGGCTGGCGAGATCCACCCGCGTCAATTAAACTCTGATTGCCAAAAAATGGAAGGGACAAATGAAGCCATTCAAAGCATTCCACATCCGTGTAGTGCGGCTAAAGAAAAAATCTGTATACCTACCCGACAATGCATCCGAAAGTAGAGAAAACATGTTCAAAAAGACTTGGGGAAATTATATACTCGCTGGCATTAATTTACAATTGACCAAAAGCTTATACGGAATTAAAGAGAAAAATAATGACAAGGCCAATACTCTGATTAGAATGGTTTGACATTTGCATGCGGTAAACTATAACTGATAGTAGAAATACTTATTTTATCAACACATTGTCGGTAAGGGAGGGGAAACATTTCAACATCACTTTTCCGCTTTTAATCATATCAATCATCGCCAGAGACAAAACGTGAGTCCGTCTAGAAAATGTCCGAGCCAAAACAAACATAAACACTTACCTCGATAAGTCTTATCGATTCATACGATACTTAAGTCCTTACAGATAAAATTAATTTCCTGAACTTATATTGTTATTAACATTTATGCAAAGTTAAATAAAGTATAATGACGTAATAAATTTCTCAAATACAACTGTATTATCAGATGCGGTTCACATTTAATAAAACATTATTTTTAATTATTAATAGTATTTCATCTTAAGTGATGGTCTGCCAGAAGCCAAACAGCATTTCAGGTCTCTTACTTTATAACGCCTCATGTCTACACTCGGAAATCAATAGTCGGTCCTCGAACTGCCACTGGTCCAGTCCCAATGTGCCATACAAACAAGAAATCCTCTTTAGCTTCTTCAAAACAATGCTTGGTTATGGCAAGTTGGGAGTGGGCGGCTACGATATACAGTTAGAACGTAAGTGCGGCATGGAAAGACACTCGAAGTTATTAAATCAGTGATGCTTAAATTTGAAACCCCAACCAGGGGCAGGCCTGGCCCGAAAGTTAAGAACAAGAGATCCAGAGACGGAGAAGAAGTCAGTATCAGCATTAGTATATATTCGCATAATGATGGCTCTCCATAATGTGTCACCAGGGTTACAAAGGACAATCGATTTCTCTTCAAGTTTACACTCCGTAGTTACAGTATGCCTTAATGTATTTTATAAGTATCTGCAAACACATACCTATACAGATATAACTCTGTGTATAATGTAGGTATATGGACGACTTATAAGCCCAACGAACATGGCTGCCAACGACAACGAACGACTGATATCTTCTTCCTGTACAACCCAGCTGTATCATCTGCCTTGCCTTGTTGTCCTGCTGCTTCTTCGAGTCATTGCCGCCTGCTATATCACCCGCTCAGTATCACTCCAACTCAGACGGGCCGGGCCACAACGTAAATAGTAAATTCTTATTATACGGTTGAGAAGAATCTCGGTTACCCGTAGAGACTCCGCAAGGTTGGTTGGACATCTTTACAATTAGACGTCGGTGTCAAAGGTGAAATTGGATCTTTTGTTATTGTCAGCCCGGTGACGATGACGATGACGACGACGACGCACCCACCACCCGACCGAACCCATGCATTTCGAATGGACAAATTGGCGATGATGATGATAACTAAAGGTTTTCAGGTGACTAGTGAACTGTTCAACTACACACGGATATGAACGTATGCTTCGTTGACACTGCTTATTATCCTCCAGAGAATTCCAAAATAATCAGCTTGAAAATGTAAGATAGGTAGGTAGGTACGAGTTTTGGATAATTCTGTAGGTGGTTTTAAAGTCAAAAATGTTCATAAGCTTTCTACAGAGAGAGCAAGAAATTTCAATGATTGTAACCAAGGAAATCACTTACGTAAGTTGGGAATACTTAGTTTGAAAAAGGGTTTGAAAAGTTCGAAACCAAGATTTTTATTGCATCTTGATTTATAAATCGTTGGTGCGGATGTACAAACGTCTGAGCATCACGACAGAACCACCGAAGATATCCAGCTTTTGTTCACACTTTATGTTCATGTGGTGGTCCGTATTGTTTGTGTTTATGTTACACCGCCATGATGGCTCTGTGTGTTTTTTTGTTTTTATAAAATTCTTTTTTGTGGACCGATTTGGATCAAATTCACTCTAAATAATACTAAAATAAAATGAAATGCACGACTAGATCGCACGTACTTGGTCTTATGTAAAAGTACTTGTAAGTTAAAAAATGTTTATAAATAAATATAAAACATGGATTTAATGAGATAAAAATGTTCAAATAGATAAAATTGGCGTCTCATTTCTAGAAAAGTTTGAATTTATGCAAACAAAGATTAAAATTGTTTAATTATTAAATTATTTTTTTATATAACAAATTTCTTAAAAAATTTTCGAGACAAAAATTTGGGACCCCAATTTTATAGTAATAAAGATTTTATGAAATAATTTCAACAAATAATGGTTCAAACGTTTTGAAGATTTTGATTTTTCAAAATGAAAATTTGGAATTTTTTATAAAAAAAAAATCAACAAATATTTTTTCGAATATTTTTATATAAAATATTTTTATAAATTTGAAGGAGCTACTGTTAAAAAATATTGTTCAAAATCGCTAGAGCCATTGATGAGAAAATCGAAAGTCAAAAAGACGGTTCTATGACAGGTATGGTACAGTTAGTCAATTTTTTTCCTAAAATTGTATAGATATATGTATATGAAAAGATAAAATAAACAAAATTTTTGTTTTAAGTTATTTTATATTTTATTAAACAAATATCACAACTTAATTTTTTTTTATAATCGGTACACGTTTCGGAAACTAAGTTTCCATCTTCAGGCGGATTTTTTATAATAATGAAATAAATAAAATGCACGACTGGATCGCACAAACTTGCTCTTATGTAAAAGTACTTTGGAATTTAAGATACATTTTATAAATTTAAAATGAAATTGCCGTCTGATTTCTGGAAAAGTATGAAGTTATGCAAACAAACTTTAAAAAAACCGTTTTATTATTAAATAAATAAATTTTTTATATAAGAAATTTCTTTAAAATTTTTCAAGAAAAAAATGTGGGATGCGAATTTTAAGTAATTAATAATATTGATTTTAGGAAATAATTTCAAAAAATAATCGTTCATAGGTTTTGAAGATATTGATTTTTCAAAAAAAAATTTTTTTTGAAAAAAACCCAACAAATAATTTTTCTAATATTTTTATATATAATATTATTTTAAACTTAGGGGGACTCCTGTTGAAAATATTTGGTTAAAATCGTTAGAGCCGTTAATGAGAAAGTCGAAAATCAAAAAAACAGTTCTATGACAGGTACCGTTAATAACATTTTGCCCCATTTTTTTTTTACCAAAACGTAGTCCATGTCCATAATATCACACCTAATTTTTTTTTATCAAAATCGTTCGAGCCGTTTTCGAGATAAATAAGATTTTGCATTATGGGTGTATGGGGGGTACCGTTACTTTTAGAGCTAAAAAAAAAATTTCAATCTCCCCTCTAGGGAATCACCGAAGACCCATAACTACCGAGTTTGAAGAAAATAGGTCTGGTGGCTTAGGCTCTAGATCGAGGTACAGACATACAGAGAGACAGACAGACGGACAGACAGACATACAGACAGTATCTACCTTTAGTTTTAGAGCTAAAAAAAATTTCAATTTCTTCTCTACGGAATCACCGAAGACCCTTAAGTACTGAGTTTTGAGAAAATACCTCCAATAGAGGTCGAGGTACATACATCTATTGGTTTCTTTGTAGATAAATCAAAAGTTATTTTCACCCTGACAGCTGTTTCCCGCTCGAAATCTTGACAGAAAGTTAAGACTCATTTCCGCGGAACAAAATGAGTCGCTTTGCGCTTGAACAACATTGGGAAATTTTGAAAACTTATTTCTAAAGTAAATGCTGTGTAGTCCAACCAGTGCGTTTTTTTAAAAAGAAGTTCTTGCCGAAATGAAGCATCCACCGCGTCTGCTGTGTACGCAAGTTTTTGCAAATAGTCCGTAAAACTGCTATGCAAATGGACAACAATCATGGTCCCCGTCGTCGTCGTACGGTGCACAAGGACGAGAATATGGCTGCTATACATCAATTCGCCATCGATCTCAACAGCTCAACATTTCACGCACTAGCCTGAGGAGAATTCTGCACAAAGATCTCGGATTATACGCTTACAATGTCAAATTGAATCAGCAATTGAAGGAGCACGACCACGACCATCAACTTCGTTATCGCTTCTCAGTCTGGGCCTTAGAGCACCTTGAACTGGACAATGATTTTGGGCGAAAAATCGTCTTGTAGGACAATTTAAACTGCCGCATCTGGGGATTGGAAAACTCGTATGCATCCACAGAGTGACAATTTTTGTTGCGTATTGTGGATGTGGAGTGGTGGCATTATTAGACCATTTTTTTTTGGAAAATGAGGCTGGGAAACAACGTTTCGGTCAACGGTGGGCGTTGGCGTTGATCGAGAGCCACGTTAGCCGACTTTTTTGTTACTGAAATTGAAGACATGAATTTGGACGACCATTGGTTCATGCGGGATGGCGCATCATGCCACACAGCCCATGTCAAAATCGATCTTTTGAGCACCAAATTCCCAAATCGTGTTATCAGCCGTCTTGGCTGCCTCGGAGCTGCAATTTGACCCGTTGGGCCTCTTTTTTTTTGTGGAGAACGGTGAAGGAGCGGTGTTATGCAATCAATCCGGAAACGATTCTAGCACTTAAGGCCAATATTATCCAAGCAATCCGTGAGCTACAATCCGAAACCATCAACAAGATCTTGGACAATTAGAGTGACAGAATGCGCTGCTGGGAAGACGGCCGAGGCAGTCACTTGAACGACGTTATGTTCCATAATTATTCAGAATGTTTGCTCTTACTAATAAAGCCGTAATACAATAAAAAAGTTATTTCTGTTTATTTTCTTGCATTTTCAAAAAGAAGCCCACCATGTACACTGAAAAAACTTTCGGTAAAAAGACTTGATGATGTGATTGGGTTGGCTAATGATTGACGGCGGGATTGACGTCATAAAAGTATAAATAAAATCGGCGGGCAAACGTTGCACGGGCAACTGATTTTCGGGAAAATCTAACGATCCCATGCTATTTACAGAAAGTATCACATGCATGTAATAACTTTTGTAAGGCGGCTATTTAGAAAGTGGAAAGAAAAAAAATATTTTCAAGTTTTTATAATTTCTGTATACTGAATAAAGAATTCAAGATTCCTTTTCTGGAAATGGAAATAAGAATGGAAATGGAAATAAAGAATTATTTAGGAGTTACAAAATTTTAAGGGATGGATTTTCTTGAAAAATATCATGCGTTTCTACAAATACCTATGTGACTCATAGTTTACTGATTTTGTCTGATCCAAAAGTCAGTAATTTGGGTCACCTACCAAAGTGCCACAGTCAAATTTAACCAGCTGGGGTTTCAAAAATGATCCTTAACTAACCAGCTGAAGAAATGTTCCTAGAATTATTTGACGTTTTGTTTCTTTTTTGTTCAGAGCAGAGCCTAAGTTGTTAAAACATAAATGGTGTTTTTTTTTTTATGTCGGAGTGTTCAGAGCTCTGAATGTGTGCTTCATTTTTCGTTCTTAACGTGTTCAGAGTGCGCTCTATGAGCTCATAATAAAATAACTGAGCAGTGTTAAATGCTTAACACAGGTTGGTATTTGACAAGTGGAAATAAAAAAAATCGTGACAGCTAATTAGCTCAGGTGTGTTTCAAAAACAACTTAGAGCGCTCAGAGCACGCTTGGTTCAAAGGATGTTCAGAACATGCTCGACATGCCCGGACTCTGTTCAGAGCCTTGCTCCTTAATTTTTTAATGAAAATGCTCCTTAAATAATTTTGTTGTGTTTTGTTTTGTTTGGTCTGGATAAATGTTGAAAACATCAAAACGCCCTATGAGGTAAAACGCGTGCTCATAAGTGAGTAAGTTATTAGTCCGTAGTTTTTAGAAAAAGAAGTTGGCGGTCACCGTCAATGGCGAGCCAAACTGAACCAAAGGGCCCTATAGATGACATGTGGTTGTGTGCCACATTGCTGACGCCAAGGTTATGCGATTTAACCCCACATTTTCTTGTGGGGTTTCCTGAAGTCACAGGTCTATGCGAATAAATCACAATCGACCGATGTCTTTAAGGCAGAAGAATTATTCTAAATTAGACCACTCGGATCTCTGCCACCGTAAGAAGCCGAGGCGGGCATTTGAACGACAAAATATTCCATACATAATGGCATACATGGGCCTTAAAAATAGTTTTATTAATACTTCACAAATAGCTTGTTTTATTCTTTATCAAAATCTACCCGCCCTCATTGAAATAGCCTTTTTATGTGAAAAGTTATGCATTCATAAAAAAAAATGGAACTCGATCGATTTTACGATGATTGGGATTACGAAAAAAGTGGTTCTCGTAATTCTGTCTGTATGTCTGTTCGACTACAGCCTAAACGGCTCGGCCGATTTTCTTCAAACTTGGTAGATATGGGTTTTAATTTTTTCCCCCCGGACTTTTTTTCTGTTTTTTTTTTTTAAGACCAAAAATAGCGGTACCTGCCATACGATTTTTTTTTCGAAATTTTATAAATTTTTTTCTCAAAAACTGTCCCACAGAATTTTTTAAAAAAAAATTTAAAAACTTCATTTGGTTAAAACTAGCTAATGGTTGAAAAAAATTTTACAAAAAATTGTAATTTTTGGTAGCCCCCCTGGGTCCATTTTTTTATTTTTGATTTTCTCGAAAACGGTACAGCCGATTTAAATATTTTTTATGCCAAAGCTCCTCCAAATTTCGAATATTGTTACATATTCAAATTTTTTTTTTTATTTTTTGGATTTAAAAAAAAAATCCAAATTTTTTTTGGAAACTCAATATTTTGAAAACCCCATGCTCGATTTTTTTCAAACTTGACAAATAAAAGTTTCTTAACATAATCTACAAGAATAAAGAAAAAAAATTTTGTTTTATTTAAAACTAACGGTACCTTCCATACAAATTTAAAAAAATTGTTTTCGAAAATCGTATTTTTCTCGAAAACGATTCCGAGAATTTTGCTAAATTTTTTTTTCTTTTGATCAATCTTTACGATCTATAATTTAATAAAAAACAATTTGATATTACTAGATATTACTCACTGTACCTACCATAGAACGATTTTTTCGAATTTTGAATTACTCATTATCGGCATAACGGATTTTAACGAAATTTTTTATAAAGAAGCTCCTAAGAAGTTTAAAAAACATTGCATTTAAAAACTTAAAAAAAAATATTTTTTTCAATTTTTAGAAAAAAAAGATATCTCAAGAAAGGCTTAGTATTTTTTTTGGAAATTAGACTTTTATTCGTACAATAATAAAAACTTAAGGTTGGCGTACCAACTTTTTGGCTTAAAAATGTTTTAAAAATTTTGTACATAAAAGCTTATTTTTTTAAGGAACCACTACAACGACTTATAATTTTTGTTCTTGCATAAATTCATATTTGCATATCATTCTGTTTTTATCTCTTACTACTTAAAGAATTTAAAAAAATTCATTTTATCCTTATGAACAGTTTTCTCTAATAACATTCGTTTTTAAAATTCCTAGTCTATTACATAGGAGCAAGTTCGTGCGACCCAGTCGTGCAATTTTATTTTTTTGAAGATCAAACAAGTATTAAGTCTTGCCAATTACTTCTTCTTTGATATGGCCTTAGAAGGCAGAGCCTTGTTCCCGTCTGGAAGGACTAAAGTGTCTCTTTAAAAGAAACTCTTCTTCCCGGTTCCGCTATATGATTTATCCACGTTTGACGAGACCCATGTAGCTTAATGAAGGTGGGTGAAGGTTTTTGGCGCCTTCTGCATGCACGGCAAATGGAAGTGGACTTGTTACAGCAATGAACTGTATCTCATTACGAGTCCTTGGAACCAGTTGCCTTAATATGAGCAGAATTATACACGTCACACAGCTCAAGCATTAATTTTCTTTTCAAACTTCAAGTTCAAAAATTAAAGTTCAGTTACGCACACACGAAGCTTCCTAAACTTTAAATAGCATCACTCCGTGTTCCGTTCAGTATATAGGGAGCCGCTTGCTGCTGATACAGCGCAGCATCCGAAATAGTCCGTCTGCCAGGTTGTGGCGGTGATAATTCCAAAACGCGAGATGTAATTAACTGCTTTTTGCGTGTTATAACCAACCGAGCGTAACCGGAATGGTCACCTTCAACGATCCCATTGCGGGAATCCAACGGCACATATTGGACTCCTCACAAAGTCCGTTCCGATACGAAACGATATAAATTGAAAATTTTCTGTGCCGAATATTTGAATTCTAAAACCATCAGACTTTATATAGGTCCCGACTTCCACCTCTGTAGGCCATGTTCAACTTGAAACACTTTTGATAGTCTACACTCCTCCGTCTCCATTACCGGGACATCTATCCCCAACACACAAAAGTCAGTTCGGCTCTCCTTTAATTCCCCCTGCTGTGGACTTGACGACGATGGCGACGGCAATGGTTTTTAGCCGCGGTTTGTGTATGCGTTGAGATTTTTCACCGCACTAACTTCATTCTCTCTCCATCACGCCATCGTAGAAATCGTGTACATTTATATGCCATGCCGGCCGTGTCGCGCAGGGAGCGAAGGTGCCATGTTACTCCGCGCCATCAGGACCCAACAAAAGGACAAGCGACCATGTACTACAGCTCCGTTTTGACTTTGAGGATACACTCACATGACCCGCATCCGATCCGTATAGCTTCGCAGTATAACCGCGGAAGAGTGGGTCCAGATAAAAAAAAATAAAGAATTCGGGTACAAACACCACCGTTCGTCCGTCCTGTTCACGGTGCTATGGATGTCCTGGACGAACGTAGAACACAATTTTGTAACCGAAAATTGGATACTCACTGAGCGTGTATTTTTGAGCGTGAGGATATGACGGTCACTGGGGATATAATGGGTCCGCAGTTTAGGTTTGGTGCCTTTGCGGCGGTTCATTGAGTTTTTTTTTGCTGTTGTTTTTGTTGTTGCTCTCGTTTCACGTGTCGTTTAGAGGGAAGGTTTCATGTTCGGGAATTTAATTGAAGTGTGCCCCCAACCGGCAATCAGGTTCAATGTACAACACAACTCTATAGCAATCTGCTGTTCCATATAGTAAAGAGCGTCTAAGGCGCGGGGTGGTATTAGTGAGTTCCTATTTTTTAGACGTGTAACATTTTGTTAAAGTATGAAAAGTTGTTGTTTTTTTTTTTTTGCCGGCTGCTGGGCTGGTATGGCTAAGAGCCATATTGAGAGAATTATTTATCGCTGACCCGAACAATGGGTGATTGTGTTAACATGGCATTTTAGATCCAATCAAAAATTAAAAAAAAAAAAAAAAAAA
The DNA here is from genome assembly GCA_911387755.1 of Chrysotoxum bicinctum. Taxonomy (NCBI): domain Eukaryota; kingdom Metazoa; phylum Arthropoda; class Insecta; order Diptera; family Syrphidae; genus Chrysotoxum; species Chrysotoxum bicinctum. The sequence goes on along the minus strand of OU426989.1, from coordinate 83,935,196 downwards.
CACAAAAAAGGAGCAAAGCCTGTTGGTGGAGGTTTAATGGATTTTTGCCAATCTCGCATACGAATTGTGGTTGGGTGGCTGGGTTTGGAAACTGTTGAAAAATATAGGAAAAGGTTTAAGAATTAATTTGAAAAATCAGCATTACCATCCATCCACATTATGTAAGTTCCTTGGAATGTCACTTGAAAATTCGTAGGGTAAATGTTGCAGGTAGGTGATGGGCTTCCAAGAAATTAGGATTAACTTCCTAGTAGTAACTATTATAATTGCGTACATTTAGAGAAAAAAGCGGTGTTACATTGTCGCAGGAAGGTAGGTAGTCTAGATCTGCGGCCCAATTTGCTCTAAAGTGCGCCACTTTCATACCATATCTCGTGTGAACCTGTGAATAGAGATATTGTGGACATTCTGACGGAGCTATCCAGTTTGGATTAAGTTCAAAAAAAGAACATATCTAGTAGGTTTTGGTGTTCCTTGTTATGTGTTTGCTTTTGCACAATCATCCGGAATTTGGACCACTCACTCAACCGGATTACCACTCAATCAACCGGATTACCACCACTCATCGGACACCATCTACACTGTGCCAAGCTAGGCAGCTTGTTGACTGGTGCTTGAACTGAAGCCAATCCGATTGAGTGATCATTTGGCCTCCCGCACTGTTAACCTCCGTCAAAGCCCTCGGTCCGCTAGCTCGGGATCTAATGAATCAAACGGAAGCACGGTACCAGAGGAACCGAAGTTCGTCCTAGAGCCATTTCGTCACTTTGAGAAAAGAGATCAAGTCTTTTATCTTCTTTTCCGAAAGTTCGTCAATGTCGTCAACGTTGGTTTACTCGCCTAAGCACAAATGAAGAGAGAACGGTGCATTACATCAGTACTGGCGGCGCAAATGTCGGCGATCTTGTAGCGTACAGCTGCAAAATGGACATCATGTCGAAAAACAAACACAGGTGGTGTTTTGGTAAGTCGTATTCATCGAATCATGTTCGGCCATCAAGACATATTCCTTCTAAATGTGTGTCGTAAATAGCGTGTTGATTGACTGTCTTAAAAGGCGTCTAAATCTGAATTCTGAAATGTCGAACTCAGATTCGAAGATCAGTAATTTCGAATGTAGGAACAAAATATTTATTAATTATCAAAGTTCTATAATATTTGGCTAAAACAAAAAATTATGATGTAAGACATGTACTTATCCATCGAAAAGAAAGATCTTATTTAAGCTGGATTGCTGGCTTCCATGAAGGGCAGAAAAAGTTGTGCAAGAATAGAAATTCTATGTGAACCAGCAATAAGAATATAAAGAAACTCAAACAAGTTGGTTGGTTGCTGATCAAAAAGATGCTTAGGACAAAGTCAAAGTGCAATAAATGAAAATGGCGGATTGCACTCACTGTGGCATCATCGGGAACTGCATCAAAGCTCACGCACTGCGCACTCTGACATCAACTTTCCGTTGTATTTTTACCAGACAAAAACACCAACTTGCAACTTCAGCCAAAATTCATCAACGGCAAAAATCCTTAAAAAGTGCAAAATTATCATTTTGGACGAAGAAATCGCTCAAAGCGCTTGACCGGTTTCTGGGTGATTTTCGAGGAAACAACCAACCGATTGGAGACGCTCTTTTTCTTCTTGCTGGTGATTTTCGCCAAACTTTGTTTGCCATAATATCCTTTGAACCGAGTCGAGAAATTCACGCTATGTGATTTTGTTGCAAAACCCGTCTACTCAAAAGCCCTCAAAACAACTTTTAGGACATCGGAAATGGCAATCCTACAATCGTTCGGGCCACGAATATGTGCCAACTCGCAATTTCGCCAGCAAAAAATGTTGATGTCAAGACGCTCAGTCATTAAATTCAAATTAAACAGTCCGGCGAGACAGCCCATTACAAATCGTTCTACGCGGTAGCGAGAGATGAACAACCCTTCAATTTATCCGACTGAATTATTGGAACCACTCGGAATTCCAATGCACGTATTAACATAGAAAGTTGGATCAAGTGTGATGAATGAATTATGTATTATGAAATTTATTGTGCCCCCACTTGCTCTTAGGAATCTTAGTATTTGGGGCACCTTCAGAGAGGATAGGTCGCTCTCTTTCACCTGGTATCCTCCCAGATGGTTTTTTCTTTGGTGCATGAGGGGTTTTATATTTTATATTTATTTAGGGGTTTTATGAGCTTGCAGTGTCCAGTTAGGATTAGTTTGTTCCTACTTAAGTTTATATAGTTTTCGAAACGTTGCTGGTTGTAATTGCACAGTAGTGCTTTTGGCTGCCTAATAGCTTTGGAAGTTCTTTGCAATTCTTAGATCTGCGTGCCTCCTCTTCTTGTTAAATTTGTTTTTGATAATATTATCTCCTTTTCCGCAATAGGGCTCATGCCCTACTAATAGGGTTGATGCCCCTCTTAGTTTCCATGAACGCCCATAATGTGACCCGGTACCCACTGCAGTGTGACCCTCTTCTGTTCATTTACCCTGTTTATGCACTCCCGCACTAATTAAGAGCTGATGGTGTATGAGCTCAGTGCCTTGAGTGACGTTTGACTATCTAAGATGATGACAACGTTTATATTACGATAGTTCCTTTCAAGATTTCGATCCACGCATTTACCTATGGTGTGGACCTGGGCTTGGAAGATGCTGGTGGCATACCCTATCGGTATGGAAATGGTTCTAGCCCCAAAGATTCCTGCACCAGTCCCTTCGCTTGTTCGCGATCCATCAGTGTACCACTTGATAATGGTGTTTGTTTCCAGGGTGTAGTTTGTATCTTCCCCTACTCAGCCATTTTTGTTGCTTCGCTCTGTAAAAAAGTTTTTCTCGAAATTATATTTTTTGATCACACCATCTATTACGATGTCCGCAGTTACTGCGGACCTGCTGTTTATCCGCGAGACCAATAATTTTGCCCGTCCCAGTTCATTCATGTAGTTCTGATGACCTCTTGTGGATCCAATAGATAGAGGACAACCTCCATAGCTGCGGTAAGGCAGGTGCTCATTGCTGCCGTAATACAGATACACGTAAGCCTTTGGACTTTTTCTAGGGTTTTCCTAGTTGCTGATAGTTTTCTGTTCTCTTGCGCCATTCAACCGCACCAGAAGCTTCTGCGATTTCAGGTTCTCGAAATATTTCCAACCAAAGTGATTTTACTGAATTTTTGAAAATTTCGAAAAAATCATGGACTTATAACCACTTATTCAAAAAAAAAAACACCAAATTTTCAAGGTTCCCCAAAATTAGCAAGACACACATCGAATGAAAATTCTATTAAATACTATACATATCCAACCGAAAAGTTTCTGAGTGATCTGGTTATCGAAATATGCCGGTCCGAAGTGGTTTTATAGATTTTCGAGCACCGGCTACCTAATAATGTCTTTGGTTGGCGCTATTTCCGAAATCGAGCCTTGTAATTGATCCGGTTTTCAAAATCCCAAGTTATAATTTTCCACAGCTATCCACCGATGAAAACCGGAAGCTTCTGCGAGGTCTGGTTCTCGAAATATTTCTAAGCAACAGTGTGTTGAAATTTACTACAATTATTGTAGGCAACTGGTCCGTTACAATAATTGTAGCAATTTTCAACAGACATTTTCGGTTTTTTATTTTTATCATCTTGCTGAAAGATGAAATGTTGAATTTTCATCACATAAAAGGTAAGCAATTTATCGTATATCGTATATCGTAAAAATCGTATGGCTATCTTTTTAATAAATATACGGTGAAAAACTTGCATACATAACATAAAATTCACGTCAGTCATTGCAAAATCAACACACATATATGCAAATATTAAATTTTTTGCTCAGCATAAATGTTTAATAGTAAACAATACTTTTAGAAAATTAGTTGCAAAGCAATTTTTATTTTTAATATTTAACTTTTTTTGTTGATAATTCAACAAAAATTTCTGACTTTTCAACATGAATAACAAAAACCTCACATCATTAGAAGGTCAACAAGTTCTTTGATTTTTAGGCATGAAAGCTTAAAAACAATCAATACATAGAGAAATGAAAATTATTTCTGTTTAAGTGGAGTGATTGAATTAAATTCAATTAAAAAGTTCAAGTGACCTCAACTCCAAGGTACTAACTGATGAGCCCACTGTCGTACCTGGGCGAAACGCACCTTGGAGTTGAGGTCACTTGAACTTTTTAATTGAGCTTAAAAACAATCATCATTAGATGAAAAATTAATCTTCAAAAGCTTAAAACTCAAAGTAATAAAGGATGAGCAACACAACCTTTTTTTTCCAAAAGTTTAATTACATTTAATCATCAATTGATATTTACGATATTAAAGAGCAAATATTTTATACTTATCACGAAATTTGATACTTTTACTGTTTTTCTTTTCAGAGCTTCACAATGTTTTCACATTCACATACGATTTTATTTTAAAACGCGCACTCTATAACTTTGTGACTGTTACTGCGAGACTGATTTTGATCTGAAGAAAATTTTTCTACGTTCTTACATTTTCTACTCTCTTTTCTCACGATTACGAGATTATCAAAATTCAAAATTTATATTCAACAAAAAATGTTGAATTTGAGAAAAACGATATCCCTAACCACGCTGACGAAAACCATGTTTGTTGAAATTTTGTCTCTCCTTCACCTTTTCCATACAAGATTTTCGACAGGAATATTTTATTTTCATCAAAATCTGTTGAATCAGAGAAAAAAAATGATATCCCGCAAAAAAAATTGTGTTGAACATTCATCTCCGTTCTTATTTTCAAGCAATCTATTAAAAATCAAACAAACGGGCATGAGTTTTTAACATCATTATTTTCTTCAAAAAGTATTTAATTGTGTAAATATAATAAATAAGTTAAACACTTACAGGCGAATCTATAAACAAATCTTAAAGGTTACTTAACTTTAAAATACCTCTAAGCAGCTCTTAAGTATGAAATCGGTATCTACATATAATCAATTTTCACATTTAAGTAACGTTACTTAAAGGCCTCTTAACTTAAACGCCATCAACCGCGTTTAAGGGTCACTTAAAGGCATTTTAAAATGTATTTTGACATATCGAAATTTTGAAGTTTCAAATTGTGAGTTTGTAGGTATTGTTTGTTGTGATATTATATTAGAACTATAAAGTGCAACGATTTAAGAAACATAAAATTTGTATTGATTAAAGTATGTTTACGTGCAAAGAAATTTCGTCCAAGCCTTTGAAGTGTTTGTATTTGTATCGACACTTTCTTCCTCGTTGTTGGAAGAGAATAGGCGTTTTCCAAAATGCAGTGTTGCAGCGCATCGTGGATTTTGATGCCCTTGCAACGTTTTTCTTCACTCTAAAATTTACTTTTACAATTCATTAAAAAAAACTCTAAAATTTAGAATTCGTATTTAATAACGCTATTTTATTGAAGCAAGTGAATAAAAAAAAGCATCAAAATTCATGATGCGCTGCAACACTGCATTTAGGAAAACGACCAATCTGTGCATAAAATAATTCTGTTTTGTAGTGTATTATTGCAATTCTAAAATAAAAAAGTTTCCTTGTAGGAGGCATCCCAATTTTCAGATCTTTTTCTTTTATTTGTGGCGGCGGGTGTGGGCGTGTGTTCGACAGCCATTTTTTTTTTTTGATTTCACAAATAAAAAAATGTGTCTTCCAATTATTTACTGAAAGAAGGTGTCACAAAACAGCTGTGTTGTATAAAATGAAGCAGCATTTGTTTTTTTTTCTGTACTAGATTTTCACATTCTTTTACGTTACGTGACACAACGATTGTTTAGTTAAGTACCAATGAAAAATCGATTATAGATACGAATTGAAGTTTCGTCATTTAAAGCCAAATTAAATATTTAAGTATGCTTAACTAAATAACCTCTAAGATGCAGTTTAAGAAAATCTTATAGATACGGCTGTAAATTGTAGTAATTTTTCGAAATTTTCTAAGGCTAGGCGCGCACATTCAATTTTTAGTTTCGCAACTGCTTGGTTCGAGCAACTAAAAAGTTTGTGTTTTGACACAAACTAAATGATTGCCCAAAAAGAGTTCGCTATTTTGTGTAACATGTAATTACGGGCGGGTCAATAAGTCCGTGACTTTTTGAATTTCTGACCTCTTTACTGAAACAGCAACACTGCTCCTTTCAACAGGCATCTGTCAGTTGACTCCTGTCAAAATTTAAATTTGCTGCATCAGTTTGTTTGTGTTTGACAGCTATTTTTATCAGACTACTCACTAATTTGAGGAGAAAATGGAAAAAAGTGAACTTCGTGTGCTTATTAAGCATTATTTCTTGCGAAAAAAAACCATTACCGAGACCAAGGCTAAGCTTGATAAATACTATGGGGAATCTGCACCATCGATTTCAATGGTAAAAAAGTGGTTTACTGAATTTCGTTGTGGCCGTACAAGCACTGAAGATGCCGAACGTCCTGGACGCCCAGTTGAGGTCTCTACACCCGAAACAATCAAAAAATTCACGATATGGTGTTGGCCGACCGAAGATTGAAAGTGCGAGAGATTGTGGAAGCCGTAGGGATCTATGCACCTACGCGGACATTCAACCAAATAGTTCATCTGTTTTCTATAAGCAACCAAACAGTTGTGCAACTAAAAATTGAATGTGCGCGCCTAACCTTAGAGTGAAAATGATTTTACTAAAGTTTTGAGAATTTTGAAAAAATCATGGACTGACCACTTGTCTAAAAAAATCACCAAATTTTCAGGGTTCCGCAAACGCATCGATATAAACAAGAATTTTGTCGCAGTCAAATATTAAAAACAAAATTTATCATTTCAAATAAAATTGAGGGACAATTTAAATGTATCCATTATGCAAACAAGTGGTAGGAGAGCGCCTTCGGTTCAGTAGGACTGTGTCCGATCGCACCGGAAAGACAAGGTGAAACAGAGAAGCCAGGGGCCAATGTACCGCATCAGCTTTCGAGTAATACGTGACTGAATTATGTGAGTTTGGCATTACCACTTACGGTAGTTATCTAATTTATATAGAAAGTTGTCTAGGATAGGTTCGTGTCTTGGCTGACTTAAACAAGTTAAAGTGTAATTTTAGATCAGGGTGGTACCAAAAATAGATATAAAAAAACAGATTCTATGGGAGTTTTAGTTTTAAATAGATTCAGTTTATTTTAAGTAGTTTTAATTAGGTTTAGTGTAGTCTTAAGTTTTACAATGCCTACCAAAATCTTAATACAATCAAACTTTTTATAAAAAAACATGAAGAATACGATAGAGTTAAGCCTAATACATTATATTTTCAATACCTGGCCCCATTATAAGCCTTAACCACAGGAGCAAGTTTGTGTGATTCTGATTTTGAGCGTAAGAACGCGTAGCTAAACACATCTCTAACCATAGTGTGAAATTTTCAAAATATGTTAATAGCGTCTCCCTTTATCTAACCATTGGCTTGTTTCTTTGTATTTGAAAATCTGATTTATTTTTCGAAAGTTCCACTATCTATAAAAAACACTTAAATTGCGTTAAACTTCCACCAACCTTTAAAAATATCCAATTTTTAATGAAAACAAATCTTCAGACATCCGCGACATATTTTTAATTAAAATTAATTTACCCGAAATGGAACAATGTGGCCAAGTACCATAAAACTTATCGTAGCAATACCATTAAGAAGTGGCTAACACAGACAAAACAACTTTAAAACAACCTTCCCGAAACTCCCCTTCAGGTGCTCTAAAGAATGGGAAAAAAGTCATCCTTCTTGGGCTTAGGATTTGTGTGATTTGCTTAAGAAAAATGGACAAAGGGGATTTAGTGCTGCGAACGGTACTAGCGCTGGCCATTTACTTACTTTTCCACAGATAAACCTAAAGGGCCGTAATTCACAGATACGTCTCCGGTATACTTTTATTCTCTCTGCCATTCACCCCTTTCCACAGTGTTTTCCTGCATCTTTTGTTTTAACCATTTAGATTTATTCCATGATAATCAGATGCTTTCAGTGAAATTACTTTACTCTCTATCTCCCTCTCTCTCACGCTGCTTTAAAGGGTTTGGGTTGAGTCTTGAAAGGGGTAGGTATGGGTTTAATGTGCATCTAAGTTTTTCTGTTTTTGTAATTTTTTTTTCTTCTCTTCTTCGGTGGTAGGTTGATGTCTGTGTCGTTGTGCCTTTAAAAAAAAAGTACTTTGGTCAGAAGAACCCTGCGATTGCTACTCGAGCTAGGCATAATGAATGAGCTGAGTATTTATGCAAAAGAAGGGAAACGCGAAAAAAGGCAAATCGGATACAAACTCAAACTAAGAAATCAATTCGAATGCATTGCTGGGTTGAAGAGGGGAGAACGAGGGCACGAGGGAGTGTGAATTGCGGATGATACCTTTGAATGAATAATTCAGTCTTGACAAAGTTTTTCCAGATTTCTTTGCGAAATCTTATGTTAATGAAAGAAATCCAAATGGATACTTTTTTTTCAATTCTGGGGAGAGAAATGTTGTTGGTTATTTAGCCTGTGCCATTAAACAAAGAGAGTCCTTGGAAACTTTTTGGATGTATTTCACCGTGATTTAATTAATCTATGTGGGTTCGTTTGGAAGGGGTTTAAACTCAAAGTATTCAATTTTAGCCGATTGAGTTTTGGTCGGTTCTTTAGGATTTGATTCATGTGTGTATGTATCTTGATAATCAAACAAACTTTTTTAGGTATACTCGTAGTTTAAAATATGGATAAAATCTCGAAAGAACTTAATTAAACAGTCTAGAATCCTGGAAACTTTCAACTCCGCTCAGGGTTTTATAAAAGTTATACGAATATCTAAGAGCCTGCTCACACTGTTACACTGATAATTGAAAAGTTTTACTAGCAAAAAGCTTAATCCGATTTTTAGTAACTTGAGTACTTATTTTAACTTATGTATATACAGGGTGTCCCACAGTCACCGCCCCAAACGAAAACCATGGATTCCTGAGGTCATTTTAAGTCGATAAACTTATGAGGCAATTTTCTCGTTTTCGTCCCGTTTTCGAGTTATAACGGTTTTTATGATTTTTGCTCCCTTTTTCCTTAACTAGCTTTATCTTTGCCAAACTACGTCCGATTCGTAAGATTTTTTTTATAACCAATCAAGAATTTATTACAGTTTTAGTTTGTCTCAGAACTTTTTTTTATGTGGGCAACCGTTTCTCCGCAATTTTGCATCAAACCCAATTTTTTTCGTTTTTTAAGTTGTTTTTTTCACTTTGATATCATTTTTTTCAAAAAAACACGTTAATGAGTATTAATTTTTTTCGTTAATTATTAAAGCCCAGTTCATTTTCTTAAAAAAAAATATTTTTTTTTTCCATTAAAAGAATACTAAATGTAATTAACAACAAATAAACAAACTGAGTGAATTTAAAAAAAAAATAATTTTTAAATACAAAATTAACTTTTTCTGAGCTATTGTGGTTAAGAAAAGGACAAATAGATAAAATTGTCCCATTTCAGCGTATTTTAATAACATTTCCAGATATTCTTGATTAGTGTAATCCATTGTTCGCAAATAATTGAAAAAACTACAACTTGAATAACAAATCTAAAATGGAGTATCAAGTGAAAGAACACGACGCGGACACTAGTTCACGCGAGAAAGACATTTACAACCATCAAATCATAATGCAAATTTTTACTGTTTACATTAGTTAACGGTCTTAGTAATTAACTTTATCTATTTGTCCTTTTCTTAACCACAATAGCTCCGAAAAAGTTCATTTTGTATTTAAAAATTATTTTTTTTTTAAATTCACTCAGTTTGTTTATTTTTTGTTAATTACATTTAGTATTCTTTTTAAGGAAAAAAAAATATTTAATTTTAGAAAATGAACTGGGCTTTAATAATAAGTGAAAAAAATTAATACTCATTAACGTGTTTTTTTGAATAAATTGATATCAAAGTGAAAAAACTACTTAAAAAACGAAAAAATTGTGTTTGATGCAAAATTGCGGAGAAACGGTTGTCCGCAGAAAAAATAGTCTTCGGACAAACTAAAACTGTAATAAATTCTTGATTGGTTATAAAAAAAATCTTACGAATCGGACGCAGTTTGGCAAAGATAAAGCCAGTTAAGGGAAAAATCATAAAAACCGTTATAACTCGAAAACGGGACGAAAACGAGAAAATTGCCTCTTAAGTTTTTCGACTTAAAATGACCTCAGGAATCCATGGTTTTCTTTTGGGGCGGTGACTGTGGGACACCCTGTATATAACATGTCTGTAGCTACTCTTTGTAAATAGTTTCTTCTTCTTCTTTGGAAGAAGCGACATAGGTACATGCGGCTTGATGAAATACCTAGATGTGATAAACAGTAAACTTATGTTTGAGTCTCGGGAATTAGTTTATAATGAGAACGATGTGCCAAGATCGTAAATTTTTCGCTGTATTCTTAGAGTGAAACATGGAGAAACGCATTTAAAAACGAGCAAATAAAAACAAACACAAAAAATTAAAACTCTGGATTTCTACAAGATTATCAAAAAGTATTAAAACCAAGATTATAAACACAAAAAAAAATATAGAAAATTAAAAATGAGGTACAAAATTAATTTATTTTGATAAGAGTTAAGTCCAGCAGTGAATGGCAAGTTGGTTATAGTATTCTTAAGCTTCTCTCAAAAAAAAAAACCCTATTGAGCTGTGTATCAGTAACACTATCTAAAAGAATGAAGTTTAAGTTTCTATTTTTTTCTATTCAAGGTTCCAAAACACCCGAAGTTATGTTAACATTCCTATTGTTTTTCCTTAACATTAATATCTCAGCCCCGCTAATACCTCTCAACATCCCCAAAAATGTTAACCCCGATAAATATAATTGGTAACTTGCTAGCTCCCAAACCTCAACAGGAAACGAGTGTCTTTCAATAACGCAGTTCAACCGAAATCTTAGCGAATCCCAAGCACTCATTTTGATTCTCCGATGTTCTCGTCTCCAATCCAAGCCCACCCTTTAACTATTTTCCCAAATTTTGATCTTAAATCTGGAGCCAATTTTTCTTATTTTTCCAGCTCTCTTTTATTAAACCCTACTCCAACCTCCGTCCTAAATAGTGCATCCAACCCAATTTTGCTTTCAACAGTTCCACCTTTATCTGCTTCAATATCCTTAACTGCACCAAGTTCTTCATCTTCTTTTACTCCTAAATCTTCCACCTCCATCCTTAATTGATCTCCTTCTGCATTAAAGACGAACATACTCAATAAACCATTGGTTCTACAGACTGTCGATACGCTCTCTCCATCTCCAGACGAATAGATAAGAATTCTATGAGACCATTCGTGTCTTCCCAACGTTCTTATAAATCAGATTCGGTTTCCATTCAGCAGGAAGCCCTCCCCACAGCCATTTCCAGTATCATGAACATCCAAATAAAATACCCTGAATTTTTCAATGTCTCTCAAATGATCTTAATACTTTTGGTCAATATATCATTCAAAACGGATATCATAGCTTCAGCGCAACAGAGCTGGCTGACAGGTTTCATGTTCCTAATCTGCTAATTCCTCTACTTTCCCATGCACTTTGTTAAAACCCCCTATTTCATTTTATTACCAGAATGTGAGAGATATTTGCCCTAAAACCCTTGCAGTTTTACAACGAACTCAAGCTCCATGCTTTAAAATCTACGCTCTAACCGAAACAAATCTGATCCCTAGAACTAACCATGAGGAATTTTTCCCATCTTCCTTTGATGTTTATCACGAATATGATCATACTTATGATTCCGCTTGTCAAGTCTTACTACTATCCAAAACACACTAGATCCATCATCTCAAAATATCGACTATGTTCAAAAAGATTAAACTTCCTCGTAAGTTAATTTACGATATACGTTGCTGTATTTTGGTTTCTTAACCTTCTTAATCCTATGAAGTTGTCGTAATAGCAATTGACCATCTTATAGGACTATGTGACCCTCACTTATGTTTTACTATTCAATGACCTTAACCTCCCTAATCTTTAAGGGACCTTATTTGAAGATGTAAAAAACGTATGAAATAGTACGAAATCCTCAGTTCCAACACTCGTCTTCAATGAGACTCCTGTTATAAGCTCGATAGAAAAAGCTAATTTGCTTGCAGCGCAGTTTGCTGTTAATTCGACGCCACCAGAGAGTGACATGACTCCTCCTGTACTTGGTCTTATGGGCGAATCTTCTTTCGCATTTGTGCAGTTGCAAGAGTTCTAAAAGATCTTGACATTCACCAATCCACTGGCCCGGATAGTATCCCTGCTATTGTTCTGAAGAGGTGTTCTTCAACGCTGGCAAAACCATTGCATAAGCTTTTCCATTACTTCTTTTACTGTGGAATTTTCTCTGAAAATGGAAAACAGCATTAGTCCAGCCTGTTCCTAAGAATGATGATTTTTCTTTCCTTCCTCTTATCAAGCTTCTCAATGACCGGCAACACGGCTTTCACAGCAATCGTTTCACTGGTGTTCTGATGCCATATCTTACCGAAGAGTGGAACACTCATGGAACAGTTTTTATATTGCTTTGGAGAAAGAAAGATTATTGCGCTTGAGATTTCTAGAACACTTGAAGGAGTTTGGCAGCAGGTTATCTTTTTAGAAAATTTGTGCTTTTGGTATCAACGAAACACTTATTCTTTGGATTAGACATTACCTTCTAGATCGTTCAATACATGTTGTATTGGTTAATTTTAAGACTGATCTTCACAAAATAAATGCTGGTATTCCCCAGGGCTCCGTTTTATGTCCGACTCTCTTCTTCATTTTAATAAATGATCTCTTGTCTGGAAACTTCTAATCCACTTCATTGCTTTGCCGACGGCTTTACCCTCAGTTTTTCATACTCGTTCCTAAGTTCACGTTCATCTTTCTCGGGAGTGGAATTGCAACGGTTTCGTATAACAAGCTTATTTAACTCCGATCTTTTCAGCAATGTTAAATGGGGTATACAAAATCGTGTAGATTTTAATGCTTCGAAAACTCAATGCTGTCTATTGTCGTTGAAGCAAAATGTACACTTTATGCCATTGTTCTTGAACGGCACTTGCATCGAAGAAGCCAAAAAGCTCTCAATACTTGGTACGTGTGTCGATAACGATCTTTGTTGGAATGACCACATTCTCAAGACCACCAGAAACGCTGCTAAATACTTAGGATTTTCCAATCGTTGCAAGGTATTTTCCACACATGCTAATCCCACTGCAATTTTTAAGGCGTTTATATGTCCCTAACTCGAATACAATTCACATTTTTAGAATGGAGTAGCCCAAGCTTGACTTGAATTATTGGATAGAAATAGAATCCAAAACAGAGTGATAAAACTGAGAGGAAACAGAACGATCGTAAAATCATGCCTATCTCTTGAACACCGCCGGAATGTTTCCTCTTTCCTTGTTTTATAGCTTCTTTCACAATCAATATTCACTCAAAGTAGCCAGTTGCATTCCTCCTTTTAATCAGTTCACCGTGATACCCGTTTCGGTGAGAAACCCTAGAGCCTAATTTTGGACGTTCCGTCAAATAGAGAAATTCGTTCTTAGTCGCATCACATTAATCTAAATATGAAGGTTACTATAAAGTGACCGTCCCATAATGTCTGGTTAGGTAGGTAAGGTTAGGTTAAGGTGGCTGCTATCCGGAAAAGCTAACAAACTGAGAGCAATAGTTGGTCCATTCTGATACTACAGATCTAAAGATCTAAAGATCTTCCTTTTTCGTTAAACCATTCGGAGCTAGCAATGAAGCGTTTGAGACAATAAATGTCAGAATTTCTTAGATCACTAAGATCATTATAGTAGAAGTCTCCCATGTGGAGTCTACGTTTTTGTGCTAGGGCAGAACAAGAACATAGAAGGTAAGAAACTGACTCCTCTTTTTCTTCATCCATGCAGCTTTTGCAAAAATCATTTGCAGGAACTCCAAGTCGAAAAGCATGTCTATCTTGGCATTAAAAATTATAAATGCTTTTGACACATTTCTCCTTTTTACTTAACTTAACTTTTTTTTAAGCTTTTAATATCCAATCGTATTTTATCATAAAACTAGATGACCCGGTGAACTTCGTATCACCTTCATATATTTTTGAAAAATATATTCAAAACTTAATACAAAATTTGTATCTACATTAAATGCAACACAGTTATACACTTCATTAATTTAAGGCTTTCTGATGTACTATATTTTTTGTCTTATTTTGCGTTGCGTTAATATATAAAGATGATGGTTTTCCGACCAGCAAGCTCGCGCAAAACAGGGAAACTCCAAGTTGATTCCTCAAACTTTCAAAGACTGGCCTTGTGATTTATGTATGGAAATCACAAAAGCCAAACGAACGGGAAATGGTAGACGCTTAAAATCGAATGGCAAATCCGTTGGAATCATCTGTACACGCGGGATCAAGACATCCTCTCCTTTGTATTTTCCCTTGATGATCTTGGCCTCGATGACGTTATTCATTCGCTTTTTTACAGTCAGTCTCGTTCCATTGCACAGTCGAGGTTGATTATTGTTAAGCAGCATAATCACAACTGATCCTACTTTTGATTGTAAATTGTGAGATGGTAGTCCAGGCAAATCCAGGGAATTTAAAAACACTGTGGGATAGTTGACTACGTCGTTCTGGTTTGTAGCTGTGTCAACTGATTTGTAAGAAAACAACTTTCCGGGAAGAAAATTCCAAATGGTTACATTGAGATCATCGACATCTTTGTTTTTGGCCGCCAATATTGTCCGTTCACTCAGCCATTTATGGTTTCTGAACTGTTCTATAGCCCTAAAAACACGTTGAATAAGCACCTCTTTTAAGTCGACGAAGAGACAAAAATCCGTGAGTAGTGTAATTAACCCGCTCAAGTTGTTGTCAATTTCAAGGAAGAATGTGCAGTTCGTCCACCTTCTAACCATGCTGCAGCTATTTCAGATGAAGCCAATGCTAGGGCTATTTAATTTTTCGATCTGAATCTTGCCAACAGTAGTGAAATTAGGAACGTTTTTTCAGTCCCCTCGAGAGCATCAAGAAAGTAAATTCCACCACATCCACTGTTCAAATCAAAGTATCGTATGCAATTCTTTGTTGTTCATTCAATTGCGGAAAATTTGAATAAACTGTTTCGGCCAATACTTCAGTATTGTATATTGTTGTTCTCTTTGCAACTCTTGGTTAAATGTATCGCGCATAAGACGATTGGGTGCTGTCATACACAAACAATATTTTATTTACCGTCAATGAACACAAATCTTCTATCATCATCAATGTCTCATTGTAAATTTCTGCTGTAATTTGTAGTGTGAAGACATCAATTTTTTCACAGCTAGGAACATTTTGTATTGGAAAATTAAATTGTCGTTTTCAGTATTTTCCGCTAATTATTATTTATGTTTCTCATCGTTTAAACCTGACCTGATCACCCACAAATATTTCAAGATCAAAATTAGCAAAATCGGTCCAGCAATTCTCGACTTTTTGTGAGACAAACGAACAGCAATTGATTTTTATATAGATAGATAGATATAGTTACAAAATGGCGGAAACGTAGCTTCTTTCTAAATCCAGCATTCTTTATTCTAATAAACATAACCACAACACAAAACTTTATCACATCAACATAAAATGTTTACAAGTATTTTTAGAAAACCTCGAGACTTTCGTTCAAAATAGCATTTTCCTCAAGCAAAACAAAAGTGAAAACTAAGATTCGTATCCTTAACCTGATTCTTGTCTAAATAAATAAATTTCCCTTTTTCGGTATCCCTGCCAGCTTTTCACATGAATCAATCCTACACCCTAATCAATGACCTATTGATATACTTTTTAAATAAAAATAAATCTTACAAATTGGCCGGAATACCTCCCGGTACACCTTAAGATACTTCCGACCAACAACAACCCAGAGCCGTTGAAATAAGGTTAACAAAAGGACTTCTCGTTGCTAATCAACCTCGACCCGGTGTTGTAAATAATCCGGAACTGTATTCAGTAGACCTACCTATACCTTCTTCCCTTTGCTCAAAATGTTTTTTTTTTGTATGCTTGCTATATGTTTTCTAACCCCTGTAGTCAGACTGGAAATCAATAATTCACTTCGATAAAGCGGCAACAAATAAGTCTCTCATCCAACATAATCACTTATTAAGGAACTGAAGTTGACAGGAAGAAAAGAAAACGAATCTTCTGCCCTGAGGCCGGTTATAGAAAAGCAATTTCTTCAGATCGTGCGGGGATTATAAAGGCACTTCGTTAATAAATCGTCTTTCAAGTAACCAAACCACCTGATGTTCAAATTGATTCATCTTTGAAAATAAAATGGCTCCCGGTTCGGACACTCACTGGACACCTTCAGTTATGCAAGTTTAGGTGTGCGTAAGTGGGAAACAACCATTAATCTTCTAGAATGTTACTTGTAACTTGCTTCGGTTAAGGCAAACACAACAAGTGCAAATGATAGGTTTATGAAGTTTTCGCCAAATGGAAGGCTCGGGTAGGCTTGCCGCTCAGAAAAGAGTTCCTCGAAGGGTTTCAAAAAATAAAACTAGAAAACTTCGAGTGCTGAAAGAAACTCTTATGACGAGCAAACCAATATGTAAGCCACGTCCTAGATTTATGCGAGTTCATTTGTTTCATCGAAGTCTTCGGGCGAATTGTTGCGGATAAGACATCTCTTGCGGAGGTTGTAGTTCATGGTTCTTTTGAGACAATATTCCGCATGGTAGTTACGTACAATACGAACCAGAGAATCCTTATTTCGCTGTTATAGATGATTTATGGTTTGCGAGTTATTTTGTGAAGGCGGATGAGCAAGTGTTGAAGGGTTTTGTTTTTTTTTGTCGTTCTGGGGGAGATTGGTGTGGCGTGTGGATTTACACTTCATATATCAAAATGCTGTGGCCAACGTGTGTTGGTGTGAGCAAGGGCTTCGAGAATCATCATACATAGCTGAAAAGGAGAAAATTCAATTTTGTAACCGATTTGCTATACAAGACCTATATTTGTGGAGATGGGTGCGCTAGTCCTTCGGAACAAAGAAGAACATGTGAATGGGTTGATTTATAGTCGACAGATATACTTGGGGTATCTAATAGTTTTTGTTTTCTTTTGAAAACTCCCTTTTGGCTGATTGGAAATTAGTTTTCGCTATTTGAATTAACAAGTATAGTGGCGTCATAAGGGTCCGGAAGAGGAAATTATATAATTAATCAAGAAATGGTAAGTTGTGTGTGAAGAGGAGGATACTGCCCTTAGGCTGATTGAAAGACATGAAATATTGGTTAGATGTTGATATTCGTAGGGGGGGAAATAATTGAAATACAATGCATAATTTATTGTTTAAGAAATATTTAAGAAATCCGAAATCTTGAGAAAAACTTACTTTTACTAGATACTTTAATTGGAAGCTTGTGTGATCTAAGCAGCAGGCCTTTCGGGATAGCTTCCTTAGCCTCTAATTCGTTGTCTTAAATTTAATATCTTTAATTTTGCTTCACCCTTACGTTAAAGAAAAGCCATATCAGCCGAGAACATCACCACAGTTCGCGAAAGTGTGCAGAAGAAAACGAACACGAAAGAGTTGATTCCTCACTTTGCACAAGAACTCGGCCTTTCGTCAGTGTTCAGCTGCAAGAATTTTGCGACTTGGTCCTGCACCAGAGATGTAAAAACTGCAGTCAATTGACTATAAAGACTTTAACTTTTATAGACGGTAGTACATTATTATTATTCTGGCCATGTTAGTGACAGTTTACTTTGATAGTCATTTGACTAGTTAATCGACTGCTGTCCTTTTTTGACTATTTCCAGTCTTTGGGTCTGTTTTACGACAGCCTTAAGTTGAAGTCAATCGTGACAGCCAATAATTCCTTTGTCTGCAGGGTTTCAACTTAAGTCAATTGACTTATATATTTCAAGTCTTTTAACTATTTTTGAGCCTTTTTAATAAAATTATTGAATTTTGAGTCATATAGGGCTACCACATAAGAACGATATGAAAAGAAATTTAAATAAAACAAGAACGGTGTGAAAAATACAATCGATTCTGACTTTATGTTGAAGTTACATTAATGGAATTATTTATGGAATATCACGTCATTCAAATGGCCACCTCAGGTTCGCTGGTAGGGCTTCAAACGGTCGGTACAATTTTTGATGAATCGCAACGTTATTAAGGCAGTAGCGTTCCGAATGTTTAGATCGAGCTAGTCCAAAGTGGTTGGCATGTCATTTCAGCGAAAATAATAGAGTTGTGTTCAGGCGCTTGTGGCAAATTTCTCTACCACAACTTCCACAATTGCTTCGCTTATAACGCATGTTATTGAGCTCTGGCCACAGAAAGTCGATAAACATCGCTCTATACGCGAAACCATTGACAGTAACGGTGTCTCCTTTCTCATTTCGAAAGAAACATCATCGTTCTTCTAATTAAGAAAACTCTACAAGAAGAAGTCTAAGGGGATCAAATCGCACAATATCGATAGTCAATTTACATAGTCCATTGTAGAGTTCTTCGTGCTTCGTGCTATTAAAACCACATCTTGTCGGTGCCCATATTATCCAATTCTGCCTTTCTGTCCTCGACTACAGCCTTAACTGCTTGGTCGATTAAATTTATAGATGCCATTTTAACTTGCGATTAATAGGTACTATAAGGCAAGTTATGCATTCGTAAAAAAATCGAACTCGAGATTTTGATCAAAGTCTACATTACGATGATAGAGAACACGAAAAAAGTGGCTTCAGTAATTCCGTCTGTCTGTCTATATTTCTGTATATGGGCATATCCCAAAAACTTTTTATTTTAGCGAAAAAAAAAATTTTTTAATTGTATGCACACTATTTTCCTTTAGTTATTCTATTTAGGAGAGTTTAGAAACTAATAAAATACCCGCGTTACTCATTTATAATCGACGGCACAGCCCGTTGAACCAAAAATCTCAAAAAAATGCAATAAATATTTATTTTAATGTATATTTGTATGTAAGTATTTATTTTTTAATTTATTATAATGATAATTTCATAAATTGTTTCGAACAAAATTTTAAAACAAAAGTATAAATTGATTACATTGCACGTAATATTAATTTTAAAAAAGTGAACAATATAAATATTTAGTAACTTTAAGGCTTTTTTAAAGGTATCCTTTTTCTATGTTTATTACAAAACTTTGTTTCACCTTTGTCTTGAGATTTTTTTTCAACCACTGCTTTTCGCTTTTTTCTGCAAGATACAGAACTTTCATTGACTGTAGAATAATCACTTGGCTTTAGTAAAAAATGACTACAAGGCGAATTCAAAATGCATGAAGAACATAACAATGAATTTAGAAACAAAGTATCTTCATTTTTAATATTGCAGAGAAGCGGATGTACCTTATTAGAGTTCGGTGTTGGTTTAATACTGATGTGATTCAATAATTTATCGTATTGATATTATTTTCTGTTATTAAGTACATACGCACTTCAGAATTAATTGTTGAAGAAACAACATTGATCATATCTTGTGCCGATACAATATCTTTACCGCAACTAACCGCTCGATCGCACAAGCCTCCTATCCCATCAGCAACACATTTTCCATGCCCTGATGTAGTATAATTCTATGAAGCATTTGATAAATTTAATAGTTTACAATGTTTTGAAAATAAGAAAATATTAGTCTTATTTTTGTATTGCGTATTCGGTCCATCGCTTTGGAAGTGGATAATTTTTAAGTCGATTACAAAACTTTTAATTAAATCGAATATTAGCTGTAAATGAGCCCATATAGATGGAGCATCATGGCGAAGACACTCAGAAACAGTGCAAAATGACTGACATTCATATTTTCCAGATTGCTGACTTCTGTAGAAAAAAGCACCCATGTGCGATGTGAGATAGTTGTTTTTTGGATGCTCCAAAATGAACACTATGAATATCATTTGAATATTTGCAATAATAATTCTCTTAAAAGTCTATAACAATAAAAACTCCATTGACATTAAGATTTTTTTTATATCAGCCATAGATTTATACTGATGTTCCGTATCATGAGCGTGCCTTAAATAATTTGGAACGGAAGAATTAAACTCCTTTACCAACTCCGACACTGTGCAATCGATTCTTATTTTTTTGTAATTTCTACATGGTAGTTCATATTTTTTAAACCTATTCTGTCTCCAGTAACTGTTTTCCATTGCTCATAAAATGTCGAATTATTATTGTCTAATATGGAAATACTTTTGTTTTGGCAGCTACTGCAATCTCGATACATACACTTTTTTGATGCTGAATCACACGTTATAGATTGAACAAATTTTTTTCTGTTAACCGAAGGCAAAATTTGTAACCTCGATAATTTTCCGACCATCAAATCGAAATTTGCATGTACATAAGTATTTTACACAAACATGTATCGAGTTGAGAAATTTTTTTGGTAATTACCCAAAACGGTTTAAGTGGAAAAAAAAAATGAGCGTAAAATTTTATGTGATGTCTCAAGTGTAAATTTATTATATAAATTACTGACAGTATCTTGAAGAAATCTTTTTCTTTTTGTTATGCCAGATCTTTTTATCGTATATTTAACTCCCGGGGCTAAGGTAGTATTTTCATCACTTTCAAAAAAGTTTTGCACCTATTTTTTCAAAACAGAATGTGAAGTTAAACTTTTATTATAGTTTCTTGTAACTTGTAACTTTTTTAAATACAAATTTTTTCCTTGATAATATACACTTACTAAGTCAGACACTTTAGTCATGAATCTATATTTTTTTTATAATTTTTCCTGACAATAACTGCGCGTGAATTGACTTCGATTTTTCATCAGTCAACTTATTTTTGTTTTTTTATTCAATTGCTTTTGTAAGACTTCAGAGAGCAACAATTGTTTTTTTTATAGCATCATTGCCTTGATTTATAATGCAAGAAACATTTCGTTCTGGAATAGATTCTTTTGCCTTTTGTTTATTTTTAATACCTACTCGATGACGCCTTACTCGCAAAGTGTTAATAGTTTTATTTTTTTTTCTCAATAATTTCTTGTAATTTTTTTACTTCTCTCCGAACGATTTTTTTAGTTTCTTTTCTAGTTTTGAACAATTTGAATTTTGCGTAGATGATAGAATTTTGTGTTTTTCAAGATCTGAATGTAAAAAAGTTGTAGATGGGCTTTTTGTTTCAATCTGAATAATATCGGATATTTCAGTAGAGTTTGAAGCTGTATCAAATGTACATCCTTCATCTTTTGACGACGAACAGTTCAAACTATACTCTGTCCAACAAAAATTGTCAATACAGAGAAGATAGGACGTTTGTCTCTCATTCTGGTTGCATTGCCATGCATAAGTGTGTCGCCTTTTAAAGCTCTCACAGGGATTCCGTAGTTTACATTATAAATCGCCGCAAATGAGAGTAAAAAACGCGTAGGGCTACCGTCTGCCGATTCAAAACGACTGAAAACAATATTCAATTTACCTTTTCCCACAACACCAAGCGGTAAGATAAAAGGCGCGTTTTTTTAAGTTGAAAAGCAATACGACAACACTCAACATACTAATCTTCTTAAAATGTGTTCTCAAAAGCTTCAAATCCCAAAAGCTCCTTAATAAAAACCACTGAAAAAGCTCCTTGCTTGCAATTGAGAATGATAATGGTAACCAGCGTTGCCGATGTGGCACGATCGTGCCATTTTGACACGGAAATTTTCTCGTGGCACGGTGGCACGAAAAGTTTCAATATGGCACGTTTTTTTTTACTTTACCTAAACGCGTTTAAGATAATTGACCCAACCTTTTTAAAAAATAATCCAAAGATACAAAGTATTTTTCCACATTTCAATATTTTGGTATCAGAATTTTCTCATCTATTAGAGTGCGAGAAAGATGTTCTTTTTGGCGAAATAAAAAATTTTTTGAGATTGGACTAGCCGAAAGTATTTTTCTTGAAGATTCAAAAACGTTCTAGGTTAAGTTGTACAAATTAAAAAACAATATTGACGTAGAAATGTTCATTAACATTTCAAAATTTATGTTGTTTCTTCTTAGTTTGCCTCACGGAAGTGCATCAGCAGAGCGAGTGTTTTCAAGGCTAAATAATATTAAAACAAACAACAAAAACTGACTGTCATACAAAACAATTAATGCTAATGTCAATGAAATTATTAAGCCTAATTGTCAAAATTTTAAACCTCCAGCTAATTTATTTATTTGACTTATTATAACAAAGCTTTATTACTTATTATTATTATGAACTTTCCAAAAACTCTTGTTTTTGGAAAATACCTATACACGAATAGAGAAAGTGATTTTTTGTTTGTTATTTGTTTGTAATAGTATTTAATTAAGACTTATTTTTGAAGAATAACTTGATTTTTTTGTTCATATGGCAGGAAAATGTCACAAATGACACGTTTTTTTCAAAGAGTGTGACACGAGAATTTTTTTTTGGCGGCAACGCTGATGGTAACTCTGTTTTGATGTAGATAAAGAGCGCACGATCGTATTGAGTGACACTTGACTTGACACTCTTGTATTGCCAGTATCTCCTCATCAGCAGTGGGATACGACGGTCGTGTTGGGGTGTACAACTTTTTGCAAAGAATTACAACAACAATTCCTTAAGAAAAGTCAGTGGCTTGCTTTTTTTTTAGTGGCATTTTTCCTAACGCATTGTAGTGAGGGTGCATCAGGCGCCACTGCTTTAGAAAAAGCTCTCCCATAAGGCCTGTACTGACAATTTTTGTTGGACAGAGTATAGACTCTGCAATCTTAGATGAAGATTTATTTGTTTTTCGTAAATCTTGATGAGAGTTTTCTTTTGAAGTTTTTCGTCTTTTAATGTCATCATATGAAATTTTTTACTTATTAGCAATCCGCCTAGAAATTCTCGTTTTTTATCAACTAAATTTTCTTTTTGTTTACGTGATCCTGGCTCTTTTGAATTACTTTCATGAAGTTTACGACGAGCAGCAATATATTTTTGACGTTTTTCTTTTTTCTAATTTTCTCTTCTCTCTCATGGCATGTCGTTTCTTCTGGTTGCAAATTTTCTTTGTTTCCATCATTGTAAAGAATATTTTATTCCGACCAAAACGTTCGTTTCACTATTTTTATGATGACGTATTGATAAAAATCTTACAAAATTAAATTAAATTGAAGTTTTACCTTTATTCTTAGAATAATTATAGTCAGAAAAAGAATGATCTTATTAATAAATCTAATAATCAGATGTGTAATTGATTCCATTTTAAAAATACTTACAATTTTACATGTTTTTTTCGAAATAAGAACTCTATAATTAATAATTTACTACGAAACAAGTGCACTATAATAACTTATACAGCGCATTTATAATACAATATTTCACTTTTCTTACGACACTTGTACAAAGTTTCATCAAAAATACTAAATCGAATAACAATTTTTTAGACTAACACGTCTCAATCAATATTTAAAATAATAATTAACAATTTTTTAAATTAATATTGCGCATACTGGATTACTTGTGAAACCGATCTATTTAATAACGAGACAAAAAATACGACAAGAAACGTATCTGTTAAATCTTTTTCACTGATACGAACACCAACAGTAGCTGGGCGCGACTGAAAGAATTTTCGAAGTTAACGGAGTAGATTACTTTTTTCAGTGAACTTGACACATACGACGATTCTTAGTAACAGTGGTTTAAATTACTTTGTATAACGTTATTCATAAAAAAAATGAAAAAAATCTGAACGTGCATCTTGTAAGCAAATGAATGACACATTTTGTTGACTATTGAAATATCAACAAAATATTTGTGCTTTTATCACTGTATCTATAAACCAGCATCTTTACAGTATAATGGCCAAACATCCGAAAACCAAAGTCAATCGACAAGGTCAGGTGCGTAAAAATCTTCGGGTTTTTAAGATAGTTAAGCCTATAAAAGTTCAGATATAAATTTATAATTAACGCGACTATTTTTTTCGTTAGTAATGGGTTTTGAGAAAATAATTACATTACATAATTAATTCTATGAAAACAATAGTATACATACACGTGCTACGTGAAAAACTGCCCTTTAAATACGAATTACGTTTGAAAAATCAATTTTTCAAATGCTCTTGTATCAAAAGTATTCATAGCACAAGAATAGGCTTCAGCTCAAATGTTCGCTTTGATGACAACTACAAATATTCATTACCATTTTTAGATTTATAAAGACGGCATGCATTTAAATTTGTTAATTTCAACAATATTGAAAAAGTTAAAAAATTCTCTTACACGCAAAAAAGTAATTTAATCTTTTTCCTGCAAAGTGCACATCAAATTCCTTGGAGATGTAGCTTTGTAATAATAAAATTTAACTTCCGATATTAAGAGAATGATTCAAAAATGTCACGGCGTTGAAGAAAAAATAAAATGCACGACTGGATCGCATGAACTTGCTCTTATGTACCTAAAAGTACTTTGAAATTTAAGATACATTTTATAAATATAAAACATGGATTTAATGAGATAATAATGTTCAAATGCATTAAATTGCCGTCTGGTTTCCGGAAAAGTATGAATTTATGCAAATAAACTTTAAAAAATCGTTTTATTATTAAATAAATTTTTTATATAAGAAATTTCTCTAAAATTTTCCAAGAAAAAAATGTGGGATGCGAATTTTAAGTATTAAATGATATTGATTTTAGGAAATAATTTCAAAAATAATCGTTCATAGGTTTTGAAGATATTGATTTAAAAAAAAAAGTTTAAAAAATCCCAACAAATATTTTTTCGAATATTTTTATAGGCAATATTATTTTAAACTTAAGGGGACTGCTGCTGAAAATTTTGGGTTAAAATCCTTAGAGCCATTACCGAGAAAGTCGAAAATAAAAAAACGGGTCTATGGCAGGTGGGAGCATGTCTTAATATCGAAGGATAAAAATCTCGAATGACAAAAATCTAGAATACAATTGCTTGTAATCTAGAATGCAAAAATCTCGAATGCACAAAAATCTCGAATGAACAAAAATCTCGAAAGACAATATCTCGAAAAAAATTTCGAAAAAAATATAAATTCGAGATTTTTTTTTCACACTTTAATTAAACGCATAACATATTTAGTTTATTCAACAATTTATTTCTTGTTTGAGAAAATAAACAATAAAAAATATTTAAAATATTTAACAAAAAAAAAATCATTAGGTATCATAATAAAATTATAAAAAATATCAAAAACAAAGAAAAAGTTATAAATTCATAAACATACCTATAAAGGCATATGTAGGTATAACAAAAAAGTATGAATTATTTTGAGTTGTACGCAAGACTCCTAAGGTACACCACATAACTCCTCTCTTCTTTTTCCTCGAGTACTTTTAAAATTTGTTTTTTTTTTAATACTCCCGTCTTACCTTAGTTTCCTGGTCCATCTGAATTTTTCAACCAGACAACTAATTTGAACTGACTCATTAGCCAAAATTTCAAATAATTTGTAAGGACCAATGTGCGGCCTTCCAACTAAAACCTTAAGCCTCCTATGCCAGGACGCTACTCTGTTTTGAGTTCTGGGTAACTCTGTCATGGGTAGTTTACTAGTCAGTCTCAGTCGTGGTTTTGTTAAACAGTTATTAATAATATAGAATTAATTATTAATTCTAGATTTTTGTTTTCGAGATTTTTACTTTCGAGATTTTTGCTTTCTGGATTATTGTTTTCGAGATATCGTGGTAGACCCATGGCAGGTACCCCTAAAAACATTTTGCCCCAAAATGTTTTTAGACCAAAATGTAGCCTATGTTCATAATATCACACCTAAATTTGTTTTTATCAAAATCGTTAGAGCCGTTTTCGAGATAAATAAGATTTTTTCATTACGGGTGTATGGGAGGTACCGTTAGTTTTGGAGCTAAAAAAAAATTTCAATTTCTGCTTTAGGGAATCACCGAAGACCCTTAACTACCGAGATTGAAAGAAATAGGTCCAGTGGTTTAGCCTGTAGTGAGAGGTACAGACATACAGACACACTGCAACATGTTTTTTGTGTACTAAATTTTCCTTTAAATTTTTATAAAAAAAATTGATATGCAAATTGTTAGTATTTGATAAAATACATTTTAAAGCTTAATTTAAAAATTTAATCGTGTATCGGTTTTCAAGATATTGAATTTTCAAAAAAAAAAATTGTATTATTTTTTTAAAAATTCAAAAACTATTTTTTGGAAAAAAATTTTAGTTTATATTTTTTCAAATGCAAAGCAGCTCCTGCACAAAAATTTTGGTTAAAATCGTTAAAGCCGTTGGTGAGAAAGTCGAAAATCAAAATAACCGTTCTATGACAGGTACCCCTAATAACATTTCCCCCCAAATTTTTTTTGACCAAAATATAGTCCATGTCCATAATATCACACTTAATTTTTTTTTATCAAAATCGTTAGAGCCGTTTTCGAGATAAATAAGATTTTGCATTACGGGTGTATGGGCACGGAGAAAAATCGGCCACTTTAAAATAAGATGATGCTCATCTTAATACGAATCTACTTAAAACAACAAGATATCAAATAAAGTTAAATGGATTCCTTTTAAACTCTGTTATATTCGAAATGAACTTCATTTCATTTTTATAGGAATTTTCTTTTTAAACCAGCATGACTTTATCTGTTTAAAATTAAATGTTTTCTTAGTAATTCTAGGTGCTAACTTATTAAAATAAGAAGATTTTCTTGAAAAAGAGAATCGTATTAAATTAAGCTGACCATCTCCTTAAAATAGTAAGTCCCCACTTACTTTCAATGAGAAATCCGTTTAATGTCTCTTCCATGTAAAAACATTCTGACAAAAAAAAAAGATAAAAGAAGAGGATCATTTCAAATTAAGTTGAACATCTGCTTAATTAGGAAACTCTTTCTGGATCTAATTGTGTTTTTTTTTGCGGAAGACGAATTAAACGGATTTCTCATTGAAAGCAAGTGGGGACTTTCTGTTTTAAGGTGATGTTCACCTTAAATTAAAATGATTCACGCCTTTTAATTGTTTTTTTTTTGTTAGAATATTCTTGCACGGTGGAAACATTGAACGGATTTCTTATTGAAAGTAAGTGGAGCCTCTCAATTTTAAGCAGATCACCTTAGTTTAAAATGATTCTCTTTGTTTTGTTTGCGTCCTTGCAATATATTTTTTTGAGTAGATGCATTGTTCCTCCATTAGTTCATTGTTCTTTCATCAGTCGAGTGTTATTTTGGAAGCGGTTCTTTTGTGAAACGTGTTTATAAGTTAATGTTGGTATTATTAAATATCTAAAAGAAGTAAAAGTGATTAAAAATGTCGGAAAGTGAACCGCAAAATATAATATATGAACTAGTTTATTCACCGGGGAATAATGAAACCACAGGCCTCTTTCTTGAAAGGGGCCTCTCGACAGAATCTATTGCACTACTCCACGAGCAGGGTGTTGACACAAATATACTCTGCAAAATGGAGCGGCATGATATCGAAAAACTTTGTTCGCAGTTAAGCCTCAATTTTCGGGAGTATATTTTGTTAAAAGACGGATTGTTAAATTGGCGCACTGAACAGGTACGTAATGAGGAAGTATACATTATATTATATTTATATTTAGATGTATTATAAGGAAGAAATCTGTTCTTATCCGCTTAGCCGACAGGAATCATTTTCTAAAAAAAAGTTTACAAATAAAAAAGTATTCCTTACATAAAAACAACGACAATTTACTTACAGCTTATTGGTCAAACAGCAAACATCGTTTGAAGTTTATGAAACGAACTAAACCCAGCAACAGTACGTCCAAAATGAAGGTCCAAGTTCAGAATTAGATGAAATCAGTTGTGATGAAGATGGTATTTTTTGAGTGTACACATGTACTCAAACATTAGAACTAATGTTTTTTTTATGATAGATGAGTTAGACCAATACACTATTTGGTTGGCAAATCACGTGGCTCCCTGGGAAACTGTCTTAGAGTATTGGAGGAAGACAAGCCACCTTCAATTAAAACAGTTTAAAAATGAAGATAAAACGCTAAGCGAGTTGTTAAAGGATTGGCCTCGTTATAATGATGACTTGGGATATTCTTTGGTAGGTTCCTACGACTTGTATTTTTCCAAGTAGTAAATTATAAATTTTTATGCACTTACAGATTGATATAGACTTTGAAACCATCTACCCAAAAAAGTCAAATTGTTTGTTATCTCAATATCCTGTTTTCGTTGAGAAAATTTTCAAATATTAAGAAGTAGAAATCCAAGACAAACATAGTAAACAACTTTTTGATAAAGTTAAAAACGACAATGTGAATAAAGGTATAGTATTGAAGTGACAAAACCTATCTTAAATCTTTTACCAACTCAAAAATCAAATCAGGTTGTTTTCAAAGGCATTACTTACAAGCGTTGTTTTGTGCTAACTAAAAGCTTACGGTTATCTAATTTTGTTTATGAAATCGAAGATCCTTTAACAAAATAGTGAAGAGCTTTATATTATTTGTAAAAGATGGAAAATTGTTAAATACTTAAATCATTTTCTGTCTTTCCAAGTAGGAGATTTAGATACAAATTATTGTGCAATCAATACTAAAAATGTGGACGGACCACCTATTCACTTTTATATTTTAAATAACGGAATCAAAGTTATTCGTCCAAAACTTTATTTTTAAAAAAAATGTAAACAAACCTAAAAAATGTAAATAAATGCTGAAATTCTTGAAAAAAAAAACTCTTTTTATTTTTGAAGTTTTGCAGCTTATGGACAATTTATTGTATTTACTAACTAATAACTTTTTACATTTTAAGTTTAAATTAATTGATCTCACAATAACTTAACGGTCAATTTTACAACATTGTGATCTATACATATAATTTGATCTTCAAATTTAAAATGGTTAAGCATCAGGTAAGTAAGCATTAATAGGACTTATATTTTTTGAATTAACATGGGTAATTTTTTTAACGAAAACTTAAAAGTCAATTTGACATTGCTTCCCATAAAAATGATATATTCGAAATTTTCCAACAGATCATTTTTATGGAACTGCAATGTCAAACTAACTTTTTTAAATTTTAAAAGAATATGATTTTACTGTAAAATTAAGCGGTCTGAAACTGTCGAACATCTTATTTTTATGTGAAATTAACATATGCTTCACTTAATAATAACCTGTTAGAAGTCTCAATAGGAAATGATTTTCTAGTTAAATTTATTTGTCGACGTGTGATATTAAAGTGCTTGACATTTTATTTCTATAGGAACGCATTTAAAATTAAATTGTGCTTCACTTAATATTAACGTTTTAGAAGTCTTAAAACAAAAAGATTTTAGTAAAATCAATTCGGAACTCATTTGGTTATAAAGTGTCGGACACCTTGTTTTTATGGAAATGCACTTGAAATTAGCTCGGGATTCACTTGAATTTATCCTGATAGAAGTCTCAAAAGAAAATGATTTTCTTATGAAATTAAGCGGATTCTTTTAAAAACAAACTACTATGCACATACTGTTAATTAAGATGATTTTGCCACTTATTTTAAGCTGGAAGTCCGGTTGGCAAAAAACCATGCAGAAATCCACTTAATTTAATACAGATTCTATTTGTTTTTAGCATGACTTTTTTCTCCGTGGGGGTACCGTTAGTTTTGGAGCTAAAAAAAAAATTTCAATTTCTTCTCTAGGGAATCACCGAAGACCCTTAACTACCGAGTTTGAAGAAAATACCTCCGGTAGTTTAGGCTGTAGTTCGAGGTACAGACATACATACAGACATACAGACATACAGACAGACAGACGGAATTGTCGGACCCACTTTTTTCGTGTTCGCTATCATCGTAATGTAAACTTTGATCAAAATCTCGAGTTCGATTTTTTTTTCAAATGCAGAAATTACCCTATATTACCTATATCGCAAGTAAAAAATTGTGGACATAGGCGCCTGCCTGGCGTCTTTACATACATAGTTGCATGAGCGGGTGTGGCCCCCGAAAAGGGAGTTAAAATCCTGAGAACCCGCAAAGCGGGCCACCCACAGTACCTACTGTTAAAAAAAAACTTCTCCTCCATAATTTGATGTTTTTATCAACAGCAAACCCTTTTTTATCGATTCATTAAAAAAAGTTCATTTTTTGGAGGGGGGAATTCCGAATAAGGTCCAAAAAAACTAATATTTTTTGTTTACACCCTGCAAAGCGGGCGGGGGTTTTGCTAGTGTATTATATTTATTTATATACAGGGTGATTTGCATAAGGTGTGACAAAAAGCTAGGGCGTGTAGGTTGGGCTTAGACAAGAAAAAATCGTATGGGAGGGGGGTCTATTTCCCCCCGTTTAGACGGGAGGGGCAATTTAAGAAAAAAATCACTTAAAACAGAAAAAAAATTATTTAAAAATAACGGTGACACCTACAGAGTAATGCTATAGCATTTTGAAATGCCAGAAATACATTCTTTAATTTTGTTTTTAAATAAAGTTGTTCGAGTGAATAGTTTTTGAAAAATTAATTTTCAAAATCAAAATTTTGAAAAAAAAAAATGAAAATTTTGTTTTTAACCATTTTTTTTTCAAAATTTTACGTAATTAAGTATTATTTTTTTATTCAATATTCAATGCTCTTATTAATTTTTGATCAAACACAAAAAACCGGATGTCAAAATGTTTTGTAGTTTTTGAGAAAATCAAAAATAACAAAAACTACTTTTGTTCTAAGAAAAGCCTTTTATTTTAGTTTTTACGTTTTTGGATTCTTAGGTGAATTTACTTTTTACTATTTTTTTAATTATCGTCTTATAAGCATACAATTATGTGACAAAGTACTGGATTAACCATATTTCACACATTTTTTCATTGAGAACACCTGCGTGAGAGCATTGGTTTAAAATTGACCTGCCACTTTTTTATTATGGTGGGGTCGACTTGGCGACGCGACCTGTTTTGTTGTACAAATTATTTCTAATTTGAATATCGAGTCGTCAACATATCACGATGTCAAATTACTCTCGTGCCGAATTAACGGATATGCATTACTGCTACGGTATGGCTCATGGTCGAAGTCGTGAAGCGCAAAGACTCTACACTGAAATGTATCCCAATAGGAGGTGTCCCAGTCATGCGATATTTTCAAGAATCCATCAACGTCTTCGAGAATACGGAGTACTGGATCACCGAGCGAGAGAAAGTTCATCTTCTGCATCTGTACACATAGAGGAAAGAATTTTGGATATGATCCGACGTAATCCCTCCCTTAGCACCAGGAGAATAGCTACTATGCTTCAGTTGCCCCAAACTAGAGTATGGACAGTGCTTCATACCGAGCATTTACACCCGTACCACACTACACCAGTTCAGGAGCTAACCGCAATCGACAAGTTACTGAGAGCTGCATTTTGTCGAACATTATTGCTAAGAGACGAAACTGAACATAATTGCTTTGGAAGAATATTCTGGACGGATGAAGCTCAGTTTACCAGAGATGGAGTAACAAATTTCCACAATTTACATCACTGGAGTAACAAAAGTAGTTTTTGTTATTTTTGATTTTCTCAAAAACTACAAAACATTTTGACATCCGGTTTTTTGTGTTTGATCAAAAATTAATAAGAGCATTGAATATTGAATAAAAAAATAATACTTAATAGAGTAAAAATTTTGAAAAAAAATTGTTTAAAAACAAAATTTTCATTTTTTTTTCAAAATTTTGATTTTGAAAATTAATTTTTCAAAAACTATTCACTCGAACAACTTTATTTAAAAACAAAATTAAAGAATGTATTTCTGGCTTTTCAAAATGCTATAGCATTACTCTGTAGGTATCACTGTTATTTTTTAATAATTTTTTTTCTGTTTTAAGTGATTTTTTTCTTAAATTGCCCCTCCCGCCTAAACGGGGGGAAATAGACCCACCCTCCCGTACGATTTTTTTCTTGTCTAAGTCCAACCTACACGCCCTAGCTTTTTGTCACACCTTATGCAAATCACCCGGTATAATTTTTAAATTCCAAAAAAATTTTTACATAAGGGCAAGTGCGTGCGATCCAGTCGTGCATTTTAATTTTTGATTTCTTTCTGATTAACTCAAAAACGATAGACAACCAATTTGTTAATTTTTCTTATACCTAACCTCTCGAAAGGTTTGAATAGAATTGTGTATTAAAATTTTTCAACATTTTTTTTTTGATTTAAAAAAAAGTCTAATTTTTTTATTCAAAACTCAATGCTTCGAAAACCCCATGCTCGATTTTGTTAAAAGTTTTTGAAGAAATCTACAAGATGTGAGAACAAAATTTTACTTAATCTAAGAATAACGGTGACAAATGTTAACAAATGGTTTTCGAAAATAATATTTTTCTCGAAAACGGCAATTAATTTTTCACTAACTATAATACAATACAGGAATTTTAAATTAAGATATTATTGGCGGAAGCTACCATAGAAACATTTTTTCGAATTTTAAATTTCTCATTATCGGCATATTTGATGATTTCAAAACTTAAAAATATTTTTTGAATTTTTGAAAAAAAATATTTTTTTTTATTTAATTTTTATTCAAACAATAATAAAAGCTTAAAGTTTACCTACTTTCCAAAATTTTTTTATAGAAATGTTTTAAGAATTTTGTATACAAAAGCTTATTTTTTAAGAAACCGCTAAGCGGGTTCCATATTTGGATAAGTACTGTTCTAATATTTTCTTGAGAAATCACATGGCATTTATAAAATGAATTTTATGCTTATGAACAGTTTTCTCTGTAAACATTCAGTTTTGAAATTCTTAGTATATTACATAAGAGCAAGTTCGTGCGACCCACACATTTTATTTTAAAGTGGTTTTTAACAGTTTCTTCAAGAAGTTACAACATTCGGGATGCCTTATAGGAACGATCTCAAAATAACATTGAATTGCACAATTTTAATGGGAACATCATAGCACATTCTATTGACGTCTCGAAATTTTCGTTCGCTTATCAAATACTCCATTTTTGTGAATTTTACTCAGTATTCAGCAAGATTTTAAGAACAAAATCGAGAAACTTCAATTCATCACTGTCAATATACATTCGCTGGCTTTGGCATTTCGACGCTACTCTTTCCACTGGCTGCAACTTTTTGAAATTCTTCTTTGTCGATGCGATGATTAAACAAAATCGTCCCTACCCTAACACCTTTGCAGAAAAAAAAATAAATTAGAAAAAAAAAGAACAAGCAAAAACTCCTGTCATCGAGAAATTTACGTTTTTCACTTTGAACTTTGACAGTTTCATTTTGAAGATTGTGTAAAGAGACGTTAAATTGAGATGTCAATAATTGATCAGCACCGATAATAATCATCGTCATGTTGAGATTTCAATTAAATTGAAGAATAAGGCGAAGGCAAAGTGAAAGCAGATGGAAAGTTCAAGTTGTGCAGTGTCATTGCTTTGAAAAGGGTGCAAATCGATAAATCTGCTTGAAGGGTAGTTTTGGCAAAGGTGCAAGTCATCGAAGAAATTAACTCGTATGCAGTCAAGTTAACAATTTAATTATTTTCAGTTCTTAACAACCATTAAAGTGATTTTGAATTTAAGTTTGAACAATCAATGTAGGAATTTTGAGAATAAAGCATTTTATCCACTTTCATGCTGCGCTGGTTATAAGTTTCAATAAAACAAGCCCATATAGTTGATCCATGAACACGTACATTAAGTCAGCCATCATCTTCTTGGGTTCAAAACATCAAAGTTACAGAAATGTATACATGTTCAAATACTATGAAGTTTTCCGTATTTACGAAATCTTACAACTTTGGAGAAAATAGACAAATTACCTGAAGGGCTTTCTTCATTTATTCAAGCCCTATTAAATAGTGGTGTGTTGGAGTTTAAAAATTTTAAGAATGTGGTATGAGCTTTTTGACTCCATTAGGTGAAACCCTTTTAGGATATGCAAGAAAAAACGATTTGTTTCTTAGTTTTTTTGTTTCTCATTTATATTCGTGGAACGTTTTGGCGTCACCACCAACACAAGATTTAATTAAAACCAGCGACTTGATTTACGATCGACGAGTGTCTAGTCTCATCGAATGGTGTACAAT
The DNA here is from genome assembly GCA_911387755.1 of Chrysotoxum bicinctum. Lineage (NCBI taxonomy): Eukaryota > Metazoa > Arthropoda > Insecta > Diptera > Syrphidae > Chrysotoxum > Chrysotoxum bicinctum. Next base: position 83,901,202 of record OU426989.1, on the reverse strand, counting down.
ATTTTTGTGCGCTGTTCCACTGCTGCTGTTAACTGCTCTTCTTGAATGTTCCTCTTCCTCTTTCAAAAAAACAAGAAATTACACCCCTTTTTATCGATTCTATTGGAATTCGTTTTGTTTTTGCTCTACAACCTTAATAGTGTTTCTTTTTACTTCTTTTTTTTAATGTACTGTGTTAACCCAGGAATTTTGATTATAGACGATTTTGCCTATTTCCGGGTGGACCAAAAAAAAAGGGTTTTTCCGGTCGTCGCTTTGTTGGTGGATTTGGTCGTTTATTGTGCGGCAGCGAAGGTTTTAAGTAACTAATAATTTTTTATATCAAGGGTTGTAAATCGGTTTAATAAAATACGTGTCAACGGAACCGAATCCGCTATAGAAATGGGCGAGACATTTTGGAATTTAGAAATTGAGGTTGTTTTTGTGGGTACCTTTTTTTTTAATAGAGTGAGAAATATACGCAAAATAATAAAGAAGAAGCAGAATAAAAATAATTTTCCATTCGAGGTTTTCCATTTACGGTCGCACATTTTCAAACTTCAGTGGAGGAGGTTCTATACCGCAATCTTTATTGAAATAAACAATGAGAATCATTCGGCAGTGCCTTTTATTTATCTCAGCATTTGAGTTTACTGAAACCGTTTTCTAAGTTATCTGCTATGTGGAAATCTGGAACCTATAACAGTAAGTTTGTCTGCCTCATACATCCAGTGTTGTATGATTTAGCTGAAAAATGTAGGTGATGCATAGGGTTGCCAGATTTTTCTTACGACTCGGCGGCGGGACAAATGGCTAAAATAATGAAAAAACCCTGGATTTCCACATATTGCCCGGGACAAAATAAAAATCATAATATGCATGTTGCGTGTAGATCAAAATAAATAAATTCTTTTATTAATAACTAAATAAATTACTTTTTTGTCGTTTGTCATTTACAAATATTTTTCTTTTTTTCAATTTTAATGACAGATGTCAGTTTGCAAAAATACATTCATTATTAAGTCAGGTTTGTTTGATTGAAATTTTAAAAGCATTTTCTTAAGGTTAAATCACAATGCAGGGATTGTTTCTTATCAATGAAAGATATTTAGGTACATTATTTTATGAGTTTGAGTCTCGAACCGGGAAAAAAGCTGTTCCTGCGGGACAAATGAAGTTCTGTCTGAAATCCGGGATGTCCCGGGTAAGCCGGGACGTCTGGCAACGCTAGTGATGCACAAGAATGCGCAAAAGTATCTGAATAAACAAAATTATAGCTTCTGCAGTACTGAAAATCCAATTATGACCACTTTGCCATTTAAATTTGCAGTGTTCATGGACACCCCCTTTATCTCCTTCCTTAATTTCCACATTCCTCTTGCTGTGTCTCGCATTATAAGAGTCTCAATAAATCCTTGAGCTCGTGTGAATTATAAAAAAAGTGTCATTACGCCCCCTAAAAGCATGTGTGCCAAATCGCAGCTTTAGACGGCGAGCCCTTCAAAGCCATGCTCAATGATTTTATCCTTCCTTTAATTGGATGAACTGGGACTGGAGGAACATGTGAATCCAACTGGAGCTGTGTCAATCTCGATTGATTCGGACTTTGTGACTCGTTCACCAAAAAGATTGATTGATTGCAATCACAAAATACCAAACCAATCAATCCTAATATCAATCTCTTGCCACTGAAACCAATGAACATAAAGTGAAAGAAACGAACGAAAAAAAAGTTATGTTTCGCTCATCTAATCGTTCTCTCTCATTTCACAATACCAAATAGGAATAGAAATAAAACGAAATGTGAATTCTACATTTTATATACAATGGAAGATGTCGTGAATGAAGTCGAAAAGAAGTAGATAAAGCCAAATTTTCGTTCATTTTCACATTGATCTCGTTCGGAACGAAACGGTGGATAAAAATGATTTTGATTAAAAAATCGAATCCTTGAACCAATCAATCATTGATTGATTCGATCTTTTAAAATGAACGATTGGCACAGCTCTAATTCCAACAGGATGAAGCACCGTGGATATTGCATATAGGCAACAACCGAAATTCTGAGAGTTCTCATGTTGGCTTTGTAACGGCCTATCGCCAGAAGTTCTAGTATGAGTGGTGGAAAATGCCCGAGCCCGAATTCTAGCGGCGTGCGCAGCCACATAGCCAATATGACTTTCTTCTGACTTCATGAAAAATCATTAATGTATTTCGATATTATTTTTCAGTTAACGCGGGTAGATTTTGGTGGCCATGTTGTTTTGGTGAGATCTGTCAAATCTGTTCTTTATTATTCAATTACTCATGCCAAATTACTATGACTAGTTACAGGGGGGCAAGTTACACTATTAAGTATTACTTCCAAATGATAAAATTTTATCATCAAAATAGTGTTCTTTAGTGCAAACGTTGCCCCTATTTTACGGAAGACATGGTGGCCCTTCACAGTCGACTCTTTAACGTTTGTTAGACAAATTTAAGAAGACCATCGCTTTAGTCAATCAGCTAGCGTTCCTACGTCAAAGGAACGGAAGATCGGCCGAGATCATCGCCACGGTCTGTGAAAGTGTACAGCAGAACTCGAGGCAGTTGATTCCTCACCGTGGGCAAAAATTCGGCTTTTCGCACACTTCAATTTGGCGAATTTTGCATCGGGTTTTGAATCTACACCCGTCCAAGATCCAACTGACCCAGGAGCTCAAAGTTCAAGAACATAGGCAATGCCGTTTGTTTGCTGACTCAGCTTCGAAACTCTTTTAAGCACATTTCGCAGACTTCTGTTGTAATTTCAGCAACTTCATTTGTTGTCCTTACGCACGACAAGAAATCGGAAGGCGTCAAACCAGAGGATAATGGAGCCCAGTTTATATCACCACTTTTTGACATTATTCGAGCACGAGCTGTGTGTGAAGTGGCGTCGTGTTGTTGAAATCACATATTCTGTATACCTAATTGATCCCGATAGCAGTCACCAGTAATTGTTGTATCATTGCTTTTTGCTTATGGCATCCTCAAAGAAATATGGTCCAACAACGACGCACGTCGCCGACGGTATAAATAGCATGCCATACAGTTACTCTATGAGGGTGTAATGGTCTTGGGGCTTCGTCGCTCATAATGACTTTTTACCAAAAATAGCGGTCGTACAAACTCGAGCACTCTAGGCTCGTCGAATGTTAATGGTAATTTCTCTGCAACTGTAATAAATTGTTATGTTATTGTAATAATTCATTATGTTATAACAAATTTCATTCACACAAAAATGGCAACCCAATAAACTCAATCTGAAATAAAAAACGCACCCTGAAATAGGTTCCCTGGTTTTCTAGTAATTAACATATAAGTTCTAAAAATAATAGGTATAGCGCCCCTAGTAGTCTATATACATAATAGCAATTGTTGTATGAAATACACTCTTGAACAAAGTTTTCGATAAAAACGGGAAGAATTATTATAGTTCCGTAAAGTATTCGATTGTACAATTGTGAAAAGCAGAACCAGGAGCGATGTAATATATGCATGGAAAACAACGTTCATATTGTTTGGCTAATCAAGAAGACTAATAACTTTTAGTAACAGATTTTTTGAGAAAAATAGAATATTTGAGCTTGTGCTTCAGTTGAAAAGATCTGTGCCATTAGTAATTGAGATGAAAATTTTACCAAAACTTTCTTTAAGAGAGCAGGAAATTGAACAGAATCGATCAGTACTTATTCTTGGAATAAAAACAAAATTGTTGGTCTTTCATAGCAGATTTCCCGTTCAAATGAATGGCTGAGCTTGGCGCTACCCATAGCATTCAATTCAGGGCATGACCCGGGATTTGATCAGATCCTCCGAAATATTAAGAATGAGACATATTTGGCAACATGTTCATTTATTGATTGCAGCTGCGCAATTAAGGTATGTGGCCAACCTTATTAGTGAGAGATAATCGACCGCATTATTCTTGGAACTATCTCAAGGACACCTTGATCTTGAAGATCCCATTTCGTTGGATTTCCCCGATGAATTTTTGCTGATGTCATTGCAAAGCCCGGCAAATTATGGTTCAATGATGAATATAAAAAAAGAAGCTTCAAACACAAGCAAAACAAAAAACCTCTTGGAAAGAATAACTGACCGATATTTCAGACTTGTTCTTAGTGTACTCACTAATATTCTGAAGGAGCATTTCATCAAATTTCTAAGCCCTGTAAACAACAGACCAGTAGTGTGATATGCCAGTTCTCATAATATAGTACATCAATACCTGAACTTTCATAAAAGATTAAAAGAACTCGAAGAAGCTATTGAGACACCACCGTAATGCAATCAAATATTTAATTTGAATATTTTAACAAAGGCGTGTCATTAGAAGTCGTGTCTTATAGTGAGTTGCAATGCTTCTTCAGTTTCACTATCAAGTGCCTTTTGAAATCATATTCAGTCGTTTGTAATTGATTTATTTCTCGTTTTGTGGGTCTGTTGTTAGGATCGGTTGGCTGAGTTTGATATGAAATTCCAGTGGTTCGTGTTCCACAAGGTTACAATAAGGTTCTGTATAGGTACTTTTACAGCTCAGGAATGATGTTGATAAAATTGAATAACTAGGAAGATGTCCAGCGTGGAGAGTTTTCTTGGAAATTTTGTTTTCTCTTGAGAGGCCACTTAGAATTATTAATGGTGCCGAAATGTTAATCCCACTAGTTAACAATAGCTGTTTTCAGCTTTGGATGAGGTTTTGTCGAATCATCGTGGGTGTAAGGCATTTAAATCGGACCCAATCAGTCTGAGGTGTATTGGGCGGCTAAATTGCTGAAAATAAAAATAACGTGATTAATATCAAATTTTCTTGCATCATTATCGCTTTCTATGATGAAGGTTCCAGTTTCCAATAATCTTAGATTCGGAACCACGACTTGGAAGACTTTAATTTTCATGAATTTTTGAATATTACAACAACAACTTGAATGAACTACTACCAAGTGGGTTCTTATTTGGCTGGAGTTATAGCTATTTCACGGTTGCCAAGCCGATCATCAGACTCCTTTATTAGTGGTGCTTAGCCTTTATATTATCAAGTTTAATCGAAAAACTTTTCGCCTTGACTGAGATTTGAACCCAGACCTAGCGTCGTCAGAAGCCAATGCCCTACGCATCACGCTACCGAGACCAGATGATCAGGTCCATCCCAATTTAGGTTTTATCGTTTATCAATTATCACTTGAGGACTAGCGTTTTTATTAGTCATTCAAGTTTTGTTGTTGTAAATTCGGTTTCTTTCTATTTCTCCGAACTCTGTTTATAAGCCAACAATTCGTTGTATATTATAAGGAGGGAGATTTTAATGAAAGATTTGACTCTGGTCAAGTTTTAAATCTATTGAAGGGGTTTTGACGACGCTAGGTCTGGGTTCAAATCTCAGTCAAGGCGAAAAGTTTTTCGATTAAACTTGATAATATAAAGGCTAAGCACCACTAATAAAGGAGTCTGATGATCGGCTTGGCAACCGTGAAATAGCTATAACTCCAGCCAAATAAGAGCCCACTTGGTGGTAGTTCATTCAAGTTGTTGTTGTAATATTCAAAAATTCATAAATATATGAAGCTTCGCAGGTACACTGCATGTATGTAACCATACAAAAACCCCTTCAATAGACTTTAATTTTCTTCTGGAGAAAGAATGAAAACTGTAAGGAAGTTATTGTATCCTTTGAACACTATGTTATTTTGCTTTGGTAATGTTGCTTTCGCTGATAATGGCTATGTGTGATGAGTGCTTCTTCAGAAGGAAAAAAAAACATAAAAAATTACAAAAAATGTCCAAGCAAGTTTAGAAAAAAAATCATGTGATACACCACTCCCTACATAACGAATATGCAATTTTTAACTCCCTAAGATGACTAGTTCAGCCAAGCCAGAAATCACGTTTGAAAATGTCACCTTTGGGGGGTCTACGAAGCTCAAATCGCGTTTAAACATAAAAATTTGTTTTTCATACATTTTAATAGGCAGAGTGATGTAGTAACAGTTTTTTTTGGGCAACGGTACCTTATGTGGCCCGCTACGCGGGTTTTCCGGATTTTAACTCCCTCTTAGGAGCTCACACCCGCTCACGGAACTTCGTTGCTTCGCCTAGGGTATGTTAAGTCGCCAGGCAGGCGCCAGTTTTTTTTGATTGAAAGTACCTTGGGTGGCAAATTTTTGTCAAAAAATATTTAAAAAAAAAACTGTCCAGAAAAAAATGTATGAAAAATCAAAATTTCTTCAAAAAAAAAATTATTGAAAAAAAAAAATCTTAAAAAAAAAATTGTTGAAAAAGTATTTTTGACAATATATATATTTTGGTCAAATGTCCAAAAATAATTGGCCAAACCATTGAAATTTGAAAATTATTTTATCTCTTTAAAGATGGAGGAGGTCTTAATTCCTCGGAGTTCTAAGAAGAACTGAATTTTTCCCGAAGAATAAATCAAAATAAAATATTTTATTAATAGTACTAAAATATTATTGAAAATCCCGCCAAATATTTCCAAAAATATCTATCGGCGGGATTTTTATTTTTATTTTCGGCGGGATTTCGTGCAATCTGCCTACCTTCTTCACCCTGAGGACACAGAAATCCATATTCCTTATCTGGAGTATTTTCTCAATGTTAATGCTGCTGAACACCTCTTACACGATGCCGATGTCTATTTGAGGGTAACCCTAAGTAGTGGCACCCACCATCATGACGATCGACCAACTTTCTTCTCCTTTATTCCTAATTTTTCTCCACAAACATTAAAGGTCCTTACAAAAATGTCGCCAGGTGTTTTGCAAAAAAATAAACAAATAGAAATACAAACAGGTAGGTATTTGACTTTAATACTAAAGCCACCCCACTGATAGTCGATGGTCCCAAACCTATAACACGGGCTCACAAAAATAACTTAAATTCATCCCAAAGGGATCCTTGGCAGTGTCCTTTTAATTATTTCAATAATTCTTTTAATTAATATCTTTCTCACCCTTTTGAGATGGTGGTTGCACGCACACCGCCAGTGATCTGAATTTTTATTTCCAAGTCACTTGGTTCTTGGTTGTTTCTTATAGCGAGTTCCTTCGGGTTTTTTTTTTTCATTTTTAAGACTCATAAATGTTTCCATGGAGCTTCTTTTTTGAGCTACTCTAAATAAGTTCCTTTTTGTTTCTCGACAGGTTTTTTCATCTCGTTCTATTTCCTTGGTCAATTGGTGGTGGTTTCCCTGAGGAATATATTCTCTGGTTTCAATCCCCACAACTTTCCCGGCGAAAAGGAATTCATTTTTGAATCTCGGCATTCTACTGCTTAACTTGTTTCTTCAGGATATTCGACGAAACATTGGGGCGCGTATCCTCGTAAATCTTTTCATTAAGAAAACTTTTCATAGTTATTAGTCTGATTAATTTGGCTCTTTTCATAAATTGCCCAGAAAAACCCAAAGGGTCACCATACATATTTAACTTCTACGTAAAGAGGGATTATGCCTTTATATTTCTTGTTTACCATAGCAATGGTGTGTATTCGGCTGTTTTGGGTCGCAACTCGCAATAGCTCTAAGTTGAAAGGAGTACTCGTGTTCTTAACTTTGGAAGTTTCTAAAGTTGGTGTTCAAATTGAATTGGATGAGTCGGGGGAATTAGTTGTTGTTGGGATTGGGATAGGACAGACCTTGGCCAACTTGATGGAACGGATTAATTAATTAAATCGTTATACTTAGAAAAGGCCGGCGGCGGATGGGTTTAAGTGGGATGGTGAGAAGACAACGGACTCACTTCGTTTGTTTATAAGTAGATACGTGTTGAGAATGCAAAGCATTTTGAAATAAATAAAAGACTAATATTAATGAATTTATGAACGCAAAAAAACAAGTTAGAGATTATGATCGATGAGGTTTTTTCTCGTTGATAAGAGTTAAGGACTTACTTTTTACTTGTAATATACAAGGCCATGTTGCGAATGGACTGAAAACCAGACACCATAAACTTAAATATGGACTGCCTACGTAGGTACCATAGAGCAAGTTCTGCATTTGGAAAAATAAATCTAACCCGTGGTTTTGGTGGTTTTGGAGTTTATTGCCATCGAACTGTGACTTAACAAAATCTAATGGGGTCAGTCAAATCGCACGATCTCGGTGGCCAATTCACATTGCTTCCACGTGAGGTATCCATGTTCAGAAATCGCTCGTGCAAAATGTCCATTGTAGCACGGGCTGTGTGGAACGTAGCACTGCCTGCCCTTGCCGTCTTGTTGAAACCTCATGTCGATGGTGTCCAAATAATCCAATTCAGAATAACAGAAATTGGTTATAATCGACCGATAGAGCTCGCCGTTGACAATGATGGGCCATCGAAAGTCGTTTTCAAAGAAGTATGCAGCCAGCGCCATACAGAACAGTGACTTTTTGACGAACCCATGCATCCAGAAGTGGGCCTCGTCGCTGAATATGATTTTTCGACCGAGATTTGGTTCAATTGTCAACTGCTGGAGAGCCCAGGAGATGAACGCAGTTCTTTGGCTTTGATCGATAACTTTGACCCAGTGGGTAAGTCGAAGTTTGTCAGTTTGTAGACCCAAGTGACGCAAAATTCGCCAAGTTGTTACCTGCGACAATTTGAGTTGTTGGGCGTGGTACGGAAATGACTGATTTTGATTCTCTTGCACACTCTCTCGGAAAGGGGTGGTATTTTTGGCAGATCTTGTGTTTCGTTGACATACGGGTGTTGGCGGATTGTTGAATGAACCGCTCGACTCGAATTTATTCACCACGTTGCGTCTGTAGGAGGTATAATTATGGCGACCGTAAAATGGGTGAAGCGCTAAAAAAGTACATAGAACAGGTACTGTTGAAAGGTATTCCTCGCTTCAACATTGTGGCCGCAAGCATCTGTAAAGATTTGGAAATCCCTACTGGAAAACTCTTTACTTCTGAAATTAATTAATTTTCGTTAAGATGTTCTCAAGTTAAAAATAAGCGTTATGAAGAAGAGGCAGAAATTGAATTTTAGAATTTGGTCATTTGTGAAATACTTACTATAAATAGCAGTGTAGTAGTTGTTCTACCTCGGTCAGTAGCCTTTTTGGGGATTTGAGTCTAAAATATTGTTTTATAATCAGGGTCTGTAAAAATAAGAACTGAATTTTCTCCGTATCGACCCTCAACTGCAAGAATTCATGTAAAAGAAATCACCAGGCTGAATAAGTTTTTTTTTTTTATATTTTCAGCGCTACCTTAGTGCGCTACTACTACTAGCCGTTGAAATTGACAGTGAGAGAGTACCGCTTCAACAATTTGAGTTTATCAATCATTAAATTTCACGTGGTTCAGATCAAAATTTAATGAGCTATGATTAGCTGCCGTTTTTAATACACATCCGAAGAACTAGGACCTGCATTTGGAAACGAAACGAATGAGAGAGTTCTGTCGTCAGCAAACCAATTAAAATAATATGCACGACTGGGTCGCACGAACTTGCTCCTATGTAATACACTAGGAATTTTAAAACGAATGTTATAGAGAAAACTGTTCACAGAGATAAAATTAATTTTTTCAAATTTTTTTAGTAGTGAGATAAAAATAGAATGCTATGCAAATATGAATTTATGCAAGAACAAAAATTATAAGTTCTTGTAGTGCTTTCTTTAAAAAAATAAGCTTGTATGTACCTAAAAAAAATTTAAAAATTTTAAAACATTTTTAAGAAAAAAATTTGGTACGCCAACTTTGAAAATTAAATTTCCAAAAAAAAAATATTGAGCCGTTTTTGAGATATCGAATTTTCAAAAAAAAATATATTTTTTTTTCCGAAAATTCAAAAAATATCTTTTTTTTTAAAGTCTTGAAATGCAATGTTTTTAAACTTTTTAGAAGCATCTCTATACAAAATTACATTAAAATCCGTTTTCTCAATAATGATAAATTGAAAATTCGAAAAAATATTTCTATTGTAGGTACAAGCTGTAATATCTTAATTTCAATTTTTTTTTATTAAATTAAAGATCATAAAACTTAATTGAAAGAAAAAAATTTTTATCAAAATTCTAGGCGCCGTTTTCGAGAAAAATACGATTTTTGAAAATCATTTTTCTAAATTTTTTTACATTTGTATGGCCTACCACCTACCACCTTTATTTTTAGGTAAAATATTTTTTTTCTCTCATCTTGTAGATTATATTGAGAAACTTTTATTTATAAAGTTAAAAAAAAAATCTAGTATGGGGTTTTCGAAATATTGAGTTTTGGAAAAAAAAATTTGAAGTTTTTTTAAAAATCCATTTTTTCTCACAATTTGATTACACAATTCTATTTAAGTTTTTGGGGAGCTTTAGCAAGAAAAATGATCAAAATCGGTTCTACCGTTTTTGAGAAAATCAAAAACAAAGAAATGGTTTCTTGGGGGATACCCTGAATACCCATTTTTTCGGAAATTTTTTTTCAATCATTACCTAGCTTTAATTAAATGAAATTTTTTTGTGTTTTTATTTTTTAAATCTGTCGAACAGCTTTTGAGAAAAGAAAATATTTATAAAATTTCGAAAAAAAATCGTATGGCAGGTACCGTTATTTTGTATCTTAAAAAAAATTTAAAATGATATCTACCAAGTTTAAACAAAATCGGCCGAGCCGTTTAGGCTGTAGTCGAACAGACAAATAGACAGACAGACAGAATTGCGAGACCCGCACTTTTGTAGTCTTCGCTATCATCGTAATGTTAACTTTGATCAAAATCTCGAGTTCGATTTTTTTACGAATGCATAACTTGCCTCAAGTACCTATAAGTCGCAAGTAAAAATTGTAAATTTCAGACAAAAAATCATTGATGCTTATCAGAAAGAAAGTAGGAGACAAAACGGAGCCCCGTGGCACACCAAATTTTTTTTCATCAATATAATATTTAAGGCCATTTAAAATAGCTTATATTCAACGGCTTAAGAAGTAGTTACTAAATCATCGAAGAAGAAATTCATTGATACCAAAAAGACAATTGAAAACTGCATTTATTATGCCGCCTGCCCCTAAAAAAGTCGAATCTTCTCCCTTTTCTAACTCTCGTCCGATTGCACTTACGTTCCTTCTGCGTGGATTTGATATCGATTAATCTCTTAATCGATGGATTAGAAACTATTCTAAAAAACCCTCAAAACAAGTTGTATTAAATCGATTTCATTATGATACTCATAGAATAAATTCTGGTGTACCCCAGGGCTCCGTTTTATCTACGATTCTCTTTCTCATATTTATCAATGATTTTTTGTCTGAAACTTCTAGTCCATTAAATTGTTTTTTTTTGACGACAGTACTCTCAGATTTTTATAGTCATTTATTGATTCACATCGCGGAGGTATGATATTGACTTTCTGTCAAGATTTCGAGCGGGAAACGGATGTCAATGTCAAAATAACCTAAGCCGTTATTTAGTACAAGACTGTATAAACCTTACAAATTTATCAAAAATTAGGAATTTGTGTTAGATTTGTCTCTTTCATTGATTTGGAGAACACTTTCGATGGTTTAGGCTGGCTAAAAACAAGGGCAACCGGATCTTAAACTGCAGCCGCAATAACTGTCCAAATATTGAATATGTACAAATTCATTGTTACAAATACAACCCAAGACATTTGCAACCGAAGCTGTAAGAGTTGACTTTCTTTTAATTTGTGTCTGCAGCTTTTTCATTACGTTGCAAAATGGAACGACCCTCAAAAATCAAATGTTGAAAATCTGTAGAGCGGCATTGTGGGAACGTTAACAATAATGCTTACGACATTTTTTGACATATATTGCAACTGCAACTTGTGTTCAGGCATTAATTATTAAAAAATCTTATAATACTTGTAATACATACTTCTTTTATTTGATTAAAACCGAACAATTAATTAAAAAAGAATTAAAAAACATAAAACCCTAAGTGGGTACCGCGGTTAATTGATAGCCTCTGGGGATACCAAATCACAGGCTTCTGTGATCTATCTATCACAGGGAAAACCCTTATGTGAGGCTTTCGTGGTACATTGAATTGAAGTGACGAACCAATAGCTAGATAGGAAAATACTACACGAAAGCAGTAAGAGGCTTGTACCCGGAACGAACTGATATATGATATTTTCTCGTGCAATGGAAATCTGATGCAGGTCTTGGGGGTGACTTTGCCTGAGTCATTTCCGACACCAAAATGAGGACATTGGTGTCCCAAGCTAACATCACTCATGATAAAACGTCCTTCGTTTTATCATAAATATGCAATCTTAAGATCCCATGAAGAAGGTCACTGCAATCCAAAACTTTATATACGAGTAGGGGCATCCAGTCTAAGTTCTCCTATCGTTCAGAAGAAAGTCAAATAAATTTCAAGTTTGCTCAAAAAATAAAACTAAAGAATTAAACAGAAATTCCAATATGGTTTTACCAATAATCTCTGATAATTTATTTATTATTAAATAAATCGACTTCGATGGTGGATGTGTTCATGGTACACCCATTTCTATCGAATTCACTTATATATTCTTCTCAAAGTTTCATCTCACCAGGACGACACGACGAGAGATTGCAACGATTTTGCCAAAGTCTTAGATTGAAAAATTCCAAAATTTCCTCCATCCCATGCATATTATCGTCCTTTGGAATTCGCATCGGGAGCTGGATATTCATTATAAAAACAAAGTGTACCCAATGAATTTGGTGGCTTGGTATTTTGTAAGAAAAGAGTATTCAACAGGATAACACACATATACAACAAGCCGAATCGGGAAGAGATACGAACAAAAAACAAACACCAAATATCGAAAGGAGCAAGCATTTTCATTAACATTTTTACTTTATTGTCCTGATAAATTTTAATCTATAGCATCCTCCATGTAAACTATGGAGATGGAGAATTCCCCCACATCGCATCGCTGGCCTGGATATACGAGTATAGCTGATGTGCATCTAAGGAATACCACCATCGAGTAAATCGCAGCACACTCGTGTATTCTATGATAAAATTCCATTTTCATTTTTCCCTATTCTTCAAGCTGCTCCGCTATAGCTTCTTTTAGTTTTCTCCTATGGCATCATCGCCATCCTCATCGTCGTCGTCGTTGTCGTCGCGGTAGTGGATATTAAGTCCTTTTGTCGGTTTGCTTTGTGCTTGGAAAAGAACTTTTTGTTGTTGTTGTTATTTCTCTGTCTAAACTGTTCTATCCTGTATGTGTGTATCCCCGTTTAATGGAATCCATGAGCTCCTTTCATTAAAATATTGTTGGTGGTTTTTTACTTGAAAGGCGATCCTTTTAACTTTGCATCTATTAATTTAATGAGAGCTTGTCCAGGAGAAGGGGACTTTAGAGATAGGCGATATAGATGGGAAGACTTAAGAGCTATAGGAGTTGATACATTATTTTGTTTTCTTAGAGTACATATGGGTGCCAAGTGGGTGGCCATTGGATCCTTAATCCTTATTTGGCAGATGTGCGGAATGCGCTTTCTCAATGAACAAAGGGAGAGTGTATTTATTGGATGTGGCTATTGAAGTCCTCTATTTCTTCGTGGCAATGTTACAGAGTTGAATGCACACAAGAGTGATTAGCATTTATCTTGAAAGGGATTAATTAAAATATCACACACGAGAAGAAGATGTTACGAATATCCTACATGCTACATGCTACAAACAAAGATATACATACATACGTGTGTATTGGATATATAAGACGTTTTCCAATAAGGATTTTTAAACTTTGACTGGCGATAGTCAACATATTGTATGAGTTACATCTGTCAAATAAACTGTCATTCATTAAGTCTGTTTTTCCAAATCAATGTGGTGAGTAAGAGCTTTCAAGAACACCTATAAAGTGATTAAATTGTCTTATGAAAGTGGGTCTTCTGTTCGAGCAACAATTCCCGCTCTTCAGCCATTCTGCGGTTGCCATAATTGTTTTTTTTTTTGGGATGACCATTCGCAACGTGGTAGATACATTAGACTCAACTGGTCCAGTGAGAAATCCACCAACATTAGTACCTACGTCAACGTCAACGAAACGCAATACTTGCCGAAAATATCACCACTGTCCGTGAGAGTGTGCTGGCGAATCCGAAGCAGTCAATTCCGCTCCGCGCATAAGTATTAGACCTTTTGCAGACCACAACTTGGCGAGTATTCCATTCATTCAAAATTCGACTGACCCAGAAGTTCAGAAATAACTACCATAGATAATGACATGTGCTCGGGAGCTGGGCTCTCGAGCAGTTGTAAGTTGACTCCACTTTTGGTTGAAAAGAAGCCAATTGGGTAGCAAAGTTTTCTCTCTACGTAACTATAACATGGCCCTCTATAAAATTCTCATTATCCCGGTCCTTGTATATGGTGTAGGGATATAGACCTTGTCGAAAGGGGATGAAAACGCTTTAGGATGTTTCGAGAGGAAAATTTTCCGTGTGATCTTTGGTCTGGAGAGTGGAGGAGAAGATACAACCATGAACTGTGCGGCCTGTACCAATAGCGAACCGATCTTGTCAAACTAGTTAAAGCCCAACAACTGATAAAGCTATAGTTTATGTAGAACGAAAAGACACACATGCTCCGTGCCGGAAAGTCTTCGAATCCAACATCGAACACCGTGACTCAGGTGGCTCACACAAGTGGTAGAGGACCTCATCCAAATTGACGTGCAAAACTGGAGAAAGCTAGCTAGGGTACGAGCTATCTCGAAACACTTGTTAGTTGAGGCCCTGGCCGATCCCAGACTGTAGCACTAGTAAGTGAAGTCCAAATTAAACGAAACATTTAGAATTCCAATGAAACATTCGCGATGGCTAAAACACATGTGCAGCATTTTCCCTGCAGCGAAATTTAATTACACAGGTTCTTATGGGAGCAGAATCATTGAAAGTCTGCATGCAGCGCTGCGCTGCACGATGTCTCTATTCCTAAATTTGCTGCCTAGTTTCATTGCAGCCATAATTGTAAAACAAAAATTTCCAAATAAATGCTATTTGGCTTTACTGATATTGACAGATTGTTGACATTGTCTGTCATATTTGCAAAAAAAAGTTTGTTTTTGTCTTTGGTGGAAAACTTGATATTGATACAATAATGGAAGAAAAAATAAAACAAATTCATTTATGACAAAACAAATCCGTACAATGAACAAGAAGTGAAAAGAATTTGTTTTGTCTCCGACTCGTTTATTTTCAGACAGATGAAAGATTGTTACTGCTCACCAGTTCATGTTTGGGATAGGTAAATTGTATCCAACTAAGGATATTTTCTTCAGCTATACATAGCAACATCAACGCGAGGGAAACTACATGTCTAGTATAGTTTTGTTTTTCATTTGTGCTTTGTATCTTCTTTTGCTTTTCCTACTTACGAGTATCACCAGGAACAATTTTTGAAAGTAAGGTGCAATTCTCTTTCATTTTCTGATTAATTAAATTTGTCCACGGCCTTGAAGTTTTGATCTGGAACAAATTATATTCATTTAAAAACTTGAGGTATTTCTCATACACGGCAATCAAAATCAAAATTTTGTACTTGTTTGTTGAAATATCCATTTAATTTAAAATAAACTTATAAAACTTTAAGTACAAAATAATTTAAGCAAACAAAAAGAATGAAAATTTGGCAGATGTCATTTTTGTTTTAACAGAACTAGGCATCATTAAAGTTAGGAAGTATGCACATGTGTTCTGGATGCAGCGCTGCATGCATCGCTGCGTGCAGACTTGCTGCACATCTGTTTTAGCCATTACTCTTCCTTTTATGTTGCGATTCCAAAAAGGTGGCAGAAAAAATTGTAATCGTTTGACGAGCGGTCTCAAGCAAGGCATTTGATAGATGGTAATGGTTCATGTGCCACAGACGGTCGATATTTCTAACTAAATTTCAATACTGGTGAAGATAGCAGCTTACAGGCAAGACTTTGTTGGTGAATCTCCAATATTCAAGTGTTTAAGAAGATGTACATTTGCGTGTGAATATTTTGCCTCTCTTTTCCCCATCTCAATCTGAGCTGGGTCTACTTGAAACCTGGGACCATTAGCGTTTTTTTCTGATTTAACTTTTAATAGTATCATTGTTATTAAAGGCTTTCATTATAAATTTTTAAAATAACAGGGCAGGCTTTTAGCCAATAGACGAAGTTTGACTTTAAACCTGTGTCCAATGATTAAATACAGCCACTAGTGAATGTCTTAGAAAGAGATGGAAGTAATCAGAAGTAACTAAAATGAGCAAAGAAGGATACCAAACCTTTTGACTTTTTACTTAGATTCCGAAGAAAGCAGCTTCTTTTTGAAAAGCTTGGAAAAAACTAACAAATTTTCTTAAGAAAGTAATAATCTTCTACTAAGACTTAGCCTCCACCTATTTTCGCGATTAAATCCGAGTTAACTCCTGAAACATGTTTTTCAGTGAATTAAGATGCTCTAGATGGTTGACATAACAACCAATTTGATGAGTTAACTCTGGACTAACTGAGCAGGTCTCACCGAACACAATATAACAAAATACATAGGGTGATTTGGTGGGTGGTGGCATTTCAATTTTGATTGTGAATTGGCCATTTTCACAGTGTAACAGTGTAACACTGTAATTACATTAAACTTTGGATAACTTATAGTTAAATTTAAGGTTAAATCCACCGAATAACTCGGGTTCAATTTGTGTTTTATTTAATTCAGGTTAAACTCAGTATTAAAAAGTAGTTCTTTAAAAGTAGTTTTGCAGTCATTTTTATATTGAACAATTATTATATTAAAAAAAAAATTAGGACCATTTCGGCTCGTAGATTGCCTAAATCATTCATGTGTGGTGTGTGCGTATTACTAGGAATGGAGGGAACCTTTAATATCATGGAAATTCCAAACAGCTAATGAGCAGCACTTTTCATGACAAACGATACTCTTGGAAGCATTGTCACTCCCTTCATATGCTGAGAATTGAACCCAACACTAGCTGTGTTTTATTTTCCCCCAGATCTGATCCAGATTGGATTTTGGTTTTCAAAATAACATGTAAAACAACAAATACAAACAAAACTGGGCCTTGTGTTGTTTTTGTTATACATGCAATTTTGAATGAAGATCCAATCCGGATCAGATCTGGGGGAAAATAAAACACAGCTACTGTCTGCATGAAAAGGCAAAGAACTTATTTTCTTAAAAGTAATATAATAGCTTTAGTTAAATTTCATCCACTACGATTCTGAGCGCAATGTTTATAGTCAATGAGACCAAGTGAACTTGTATCTACGATGGCTTGGTCTTTAAATTGGAGGTTTTGATTTTGTTTTCTCCTAAGACCTGAGGACTGTGATACGAAGACTCATTAGTTTGTATAGCTGAAACAATGAAACAATGACATGGCCTCGTACTGCCATTCTAGACTACATCTTGGTGCTTTTCATAAGTTTTCCTATTTTAACTTCTACGCCATTGGACCACACGCAGAACTTAATATCCATCCGTAATGCAAGAATATTAGTGTTAGGACTTTGCAGAGCTTTGACCTGTATTTCACGCGTATGGAGTTTTGAACCCATTTGTTTCACCAAACTGAATTAGCAGCTCTTTCCTAGTGTAATTCTTCGTGAGATCTCTACAAAGTAGATGAGGACCGTAAATAATGTTGGGACCGTATGTTGATGTTCGTAACACCGTCAGTGTTAACTCATGCTCTGAGAACCGTATGCTCCAGTATGCAGTTCCTTGAACATGTTTGGCATATTTGGGAGGAGCTATTCTCTAGTTGTAAATTATACCGCGTATTTTACAATGTCTCGGAACACAGCTGAATTAGTTTTCTTGGGATCTAGAGTTTGACCATTGTTGTATAGGGCTCCAATGAACGAATGATATTATATGCGGCTTTTTAATCACTGAAAATATGGTCAGTCTCGGCTTAAAATTTGTTGGGCTTTTCCGGAATTTTAATTGAGGAGGGCATGTTGCAATCTCTTCTTTCAAGGCAATCTTGTTCTTTCTGTAGTTGTCTCTTCTCTTTGCTTGAAACTCTTCTCGTTCTCTAGGTGTTCTTGTTTTGAGCTGCAGAATATTCGCATTTGCATCTCTTGTCACTTTCACACATTCACTATCATATCAATGGATTATTTCTCTGGAATAGTTCATATCCTACGGTGGCTACGGCTACCTCTTTAAGAATATAGCTATATTGGAATCAGCAGTTTTTTGTGTCTGCGGTAGCTCAATTCACAACGCCAACGGAGAACTGATAACTTCAGTAGCGTTAACTTCCGGAAAAAAAGTCAAAGTAGATTTGAAGAAAAAAGTGAAGTAAATTGAGAAAAATCGACAAACAAAAATGTCAACAAAAATGTTACAAATGGTACCTGTCATAGAACCTTTTTTTGATTTCCTATTTTCTCATTTCCGACTTTACCGATTTTGATCAAAATTTGTATATCGGAGCTTCTTTGATTTTAAAATATTTGTGTAAGCAAAATTTGTTTTTTTTGAATGTATAATTAATAATTAATAATTATCTACTTAAATTTTTCAATACATTTCTCTTAATTTTAAAAAATGTTTTATATAAGGAATTCCATTATTAGAAAAACTTTCTTTTTAAGGAATAACATTAAAATTACTTTAGATAAATATAATTTAATTTTAAAATAAAAACACACACACAAGCGAAATTTTCAGAAGATTCGTATACACATGATTGTGGTGAGTTTATATGCTTTTAAAATTACTAATTTGTGTGTTTTTATTGTATTGACATTAAGTTTTTGGTAATTCTGGTGCTACATATATTTGGACTTTTTTTGTTGTAAAATTGAAGTAGAATGAAACAAGGATTTTTAAAACGAAGTAGATTTCAGTAGGTCTACTTCAATTGAAGTAAAGTGGTACCACTTCAGTGCTTCAGAGCACTCTATAGAATCTGGCAACTAAAGGTATGGTATAAGCTCAAATATCTTCTTCCGGGCTATTTTGAATTTTGTTTCGTCTGACATTTGCGATCTAAATTTGTCTGCAACTAGGAAACCGTCAGTCTTTATCTTTACTCTACAAAATGTTTGCAAGTCTAAGATCTTGGACAACAATCCGAAGAACGCCAGGGTGATTTGTGTATCCTTAGCCTTGGAAAGTTAATATGACTTATAATCGTATAATATTCGAGCTGCAGTAAGGTCTATTAACCAGAAGCAGTTATCTGATATCATTTTGAGGAGGCTATTCTTTCATAAAAGTCTTCTTTGATAGCTTCTTCAACTTCATTGGTAGGTGGTTGTGTCCATATTAGCTTTTTAGTTTTTAGTTTTTTAGTTTAGAACACAGAACTGCGCTGAAAAAAACACAATTTTTCTGCGTAATCGGCATTAACCTACTTCTTCTAGTTTCCGAGTTTATGTAAAAGCGCCGCTGTCAATTTTCACAAACATCCCTGTCATTTTCTATGTATTTTCGAAAAACCGCATAAATCAATTTGTGTTTTTTTAAATATTTCGTTTTCTATAAAACTTAACAAACAAAAAATGCAATTTTTTTCAATATAACAAAAAAAACTTTAAAAGGCTCTCCTGAAAATTTACAAATTTCGACTTATGCCAGTCTCCCGGAAAAGCTTTAGAAATTTCTTATCGCAGCCGAAATAATGGGTGATTTTTTTGGTATTTTATTTTTGGCAACACTGGTTTTGACAGCTCACGCACGTTTCGTGTTTTGTGTCACTCTCAAACATCTTCAGTTTGGTCTATAATTTAACCATGAATCGTCTTACAAACGGACAATGCTTGCAAATTATTGAATGTTATTATGAAAATGCGTGCTCTGTTAAGAAAGTTAATTGTGCGCTTCCTCCATTTTATGGTCAGTTTAATCGACCTACTGAGGCGGCTATTTAGGGTATTGTAGAAAATTTATATGTGAAGCCTTGCAAAATAAAGCTGATGCAAGAATTGAAGCCGAACGACCTACAACAAGGCCGAATTTTTGGTGAATGGGCTCTTGAAAAGTTGGTCGAAAATCCACTTTTTTATCGAAAAATTGTTTTCAGCGACCAAGCTCATTTCTGGTTGAATGGATACGTGAACAAGCAAAACTCCCGTATTTGGAATGAAGAGCAGCAATTTTGTGTGGGGCTTTCTTAAGGCTCATGTATATAGCGACAAACCCGTTTCGATTGACGCACTGGAAGCCAACATTGAAGCATTTATTCGTGAGATACCAGCCGAAATGTTAGACAGAGTATGCCAAAATTGGACTAAGTGGATGGACCATTTGAGGCGCAGCCGAAGCAAACATTTGCCTGAAATAATTAAATTAAATCAACCGTACTATCGATTCAAATAAAGATTTCATGTATTTTTCTGAATTTTATGTATTTTCTTTTTAATTTCCGATAGCTCTTAAAAAATCACTCGTTATAACAATTTCGTTTTTTTTTGTTTCATAACTGACTCTATCCATTTTAATACCTATCTGCCTTATAGCCCATTCCACATCGGTTCTCCAGAACTGCGGCTTACGGCCTTGCATTGCAGGTCCGATAATCCGATACATAGCAACCGACTATAAAGGAATATGAGAACTTCTTAAAAATCCCCTTAATGTCCTCATCTTGTGTAAGCTATCTGCCTTTTAAAGTTCTTCCATTGTGATACCACATAAATTAAGAGATTTTCTCTCTACTCGTTGGACCATTTGGAGGTCCTTATGTAGCGAGAGAGACTCTAAATGTCTATATTTAATCAGATCAGAAGGTTCCTCGAAGAAAAACTATTCAATATGGAGCCTACGTTGAAGATGAGAAGTTGCTCGTTCATACAGCTTCTGCAAAAATCGTTTTGATTTACAATCTACGTTGATCCAAGAAAGGAACTTCTTTAATCTCCATAAGATCCGCCAGGAACACGCCACAATGATTAGGAAAACGCAAAGAGATACCTACATAATTTTAGTCTATCTGAGTACACACCTTAACCAACTCCGTCATCAGTTTTCGATCCGTCAATATAAAAAAAAGGATGGAATTATCATCCAAGAAGCTCCCAGACAGATCTTGAAGGAATGGTAACTTGACTTTTCTAGAGCCACCATACTAAATATATAAAGCCAATGAGGCTTGGTCCCATTTATTCCCAGTAGATTTTTGCATGGAAAGATTTCCACCGTGCCATTTATAACTTATTCTTGATGTATTAAAGGTTTCCAGCTTGATTTTTTATCAAAAAAAGACACAAGGATTTAGCTTCGTCTGAGAAAGCTAGTGATATACCTTCAATAAAAGGTCGGTCAACATGACTAATTTTATATTTACTAGAGAATTGAGAAATTTAGAGTAGAAATCAGGTCAAGCCACGTTTTCTGAAGGTCGAATACCCGACCAGACCACTCTGTCCAGTTAGTTAGTTTATTAAAAGCTTTTTGTAAGAGCTCTTTTAAGATGTTAGTATAATTTCCTGATACAGCATTATTATCGTCCGCTCAAACAATCTCTCTGTAGATCTCCACTTCCAGGCGTGTCAGCAGCTCATTTACTTCCAAGTTCTTGAGAACGGGAGTGAGAACACAGCCGTGTGGCGTACCTCTACTAAAAGATCATCTTAAAGAAAAGCTGTCCAGTTTTGAATTCATAACCCTGCTAATCCGCATTTTGTCAATCGCCAAACGACCAATCATAATTCAGATATGTATGCCAGAGTGCAAATGCGATTGTAGGTGCGTCGACGTTGTTAAAAGCGCCTTATGTATCAATGCAATCATAGTGCACCTTGGAAAGTAAAGCAGTATCTACCGATCATCCTTTGCAATAAGCAAACTGAGCCGTCGACAAAATTCTCAATGCCTGGATACCATTCAATCCTTCAAGTGTTTTCAAAAGGAATGATGATAGAATAATAGGCTTAGGGTATGAACAAAATATATATCTTACAATAAATATGCGATGAGTCTACACAGCTGTACAATCCATTACGATTTTGGAGACATTTACATTTTCTAAGTAAACTCCAATATTAAACGGAATTTACATTAAAACGCATATTAAAACGAATTAACACAACCATGCAATAACAATCTTTAATCGAATCTGTCCAAAATTTCAGTAAAGACTTTGACAGTCAGTGAACTTTCAATTTTAAAATGTGAAAGTCATTTTTATTGATCTTATAGTTAAGAAAGATAAGAAAAATGAAGTGTAGTTGATAAAACGTTCAATCTAACTGTCATGAACTTGGTAGCAATCATTTATAGGAAGTAGATAACAGAATGTCTATTGAATTGGTCAAAGCTTTAATAATTTTGTGTGTTATATATTTTAATTGACTGTTTTATAATCGCACTTAGGTTTACAAGTATTAAACCTCTGAAGAAATGTACTTTAATATAAATGCGAAGAACTTCGAACGCGAAACGCTATCAGTCTTTGGTTTTTCTTTACTTCTTTAAAGAGCCATAAAAGTTATCAGAGGTATTATTAAAAGTATACATGTGCTGTGTTCACTGTCATAAAGCTCAGCAAAGATAACAACTTTTATTACACATAAATTCAACAAGCCTTTAATCCATTTCCAATACAAGCTGCATAAGCATACAAATGAGGTATTGTATTTTGCTCATAGACTCCGGTAAACAAATGAGACCATGGTCCAGATGCAAATACTGCCACATCATCTCCTCCATGAGTTTCTAGCTCAAGTTCTGCGGTAGCTGGAAAAGGAACATGTGGATCCGTTTTATCGACAGAAGTGGGATCAAAGCGAATTTTGTTTTCGGTATCATAATAAGTCTTAAAGCCTGGCCCATTGGCATAGGACAAAGTAAGCAATGGCTTTCCATCTTCAGCTTTGTCTTGTGTTGGCCCAAATATAGAACTTCCCCGGGTCTAGAAAAAAACACACCACCAACAATGAATTCGAATTTTGACAAAATATATGAAAAACTTACGGGATATCCTGAGAATGAGAAGGCATGGGAGTGATCTGCTGTGACCACTATAAGAGTATCTTCTTCACTGGTCATGTTTCTGGCCATTTCAATAGTTCGGGAAAACTGTAGAGCTTCGTCAAGTGCCAATTGTGCTTGATTCTCATGATGAGCCAAATCGATCTTTCCTCCTTCGACGAACAGAAAGTAACCCTTTTTCTCCTTTTGCAGAAGATCTATGGCTTTTCGTGTCATCTCTTCCAGACTTGGCTGATTAGTTTCCGGTGTTACTTCGAGGTTATACTTAAGGTGACTGTCTTGAAATAATCCCAGGAGTCTTTCGGTGGTCCTTGTACTGACCTTCAACAATTGCTCCCGAGTTTCCACATAAACGTTCCGACTACTTTGGCTAGTATATTCTTCAGTCAGA
Source organism: Chrysotoxum bicinctum (assembly GCA_911387755.1). Taxonomy (NCBI): domain Eukaryota; kingdom Metazoa; phylum Arthropoda; class Insecta; order Diptera; family Syrphidae; genus Chrysotoxum; species Chrysotoxum bicinctum. The sequence continues at coordinate 83,877,911 of OU426989.1, read as the reverse complement.
TTTCTTCCATCCGACCGCATGCCACTTTTGCCCAAAGCTGCATCTGTGAACTGCATTCGGCCACCTCCTAACATCACTTTCAATTTGCTTCCAACCTCTCCATGTATCAATTGATAGGCAATATCTTGAATTCCCGATTGGTCACCACAAAATTTCTTCACTTCCGCGTCATTTTCCCAATTTCGATCAGCGGTATGGGCATATACTCCCGACGGGGATGCATGAGTCACTCGTGTAGTGGTCACAAATCCAGCGGCTTTGCCAGCGTCCAAGGCCCACTTGGCAGCTGAGTGCACAAAATTTTCGGTGTTCTTGCCGGCTTCACAATTATCTAATTCGACATTGGCATTTACCCCGATCGTCCCATAGTTGGCTTTGATGCCACACAAGTAAGCCGTTGCGGTAGTGGCTGAATCCGGAACCATTCTGTCCACAGAGTATGTCTTCGACAGTCCAGTGTAGGGAAACGTTTCAAATGATAATTTCTTTTCCTCACCTCCGGCATAGAGTCGTGCTGCCGCGATGGTGGTAAGTCCCATTCCATCGCCAAGGAAGAGAATAACATTCTTTGCAACGTTGGTATTTATCCTTTTGGCTCGTTGTTCAGTGACGAAGTTCTTCCCGGACTCTATCCAAAACTCTGTTTTATCTTCACCGCCCAGAGTCCTGGGATTGATGTCGTCAGGAGAACTTAGTAAATCAGGGTGCAAACGTGTTTTGTAGCAATCTTCATCCTCTTGACATCTTTTTGGCAATGCATTAGCTCGCAGTAGACAAAAGCCTGGAGCTAAAACAAGTATTAAATAAATCGACTTCATTCCGACTTGATTCGACAACAGATACGACGGAACTGGTTTCAACGTAAAAGCCTCTGAGAATTTTGATAAAGGTATTGATAACGATTGGTTCTGTCAAAAAGCTTTCATTTTAAACGCTTTACACGGTTAATATATCACGTTTTTCCCTTATCAAATAGTTATCTAGGGGTTTATCGGATTAATGTGGAATTTGGTAAGAATTTAAGAGTCATTCGGCAAAAAAAATATCAAATAGTTTAATAAGATATGCGTCTTTTTTCGTATAAGATTTAATCTTTTTGGCTTTCCAATGTCACTTATAGGTGTTTAGATTAGAAGCAAAAAGGTATTTATGTATATTTATTTTTATTCAGCTAGCTTAAGATAAGCAACTGGTTAATGTGTACAAAGAATCCTAAGAGAATTATTGTAGTCTGGTCAACATAACCTTAGGTAAGAGTATTTTCTAGATGTCGAAGTCTGTAAAAACCCCCATCAAAAATTATTTGAATATCCCCAGAATAGGTCCACAATTTTTAAAAACAATGGAGCGCCCCATGCTTCCAATAGAAATGGCTTTGGCTTCTTGTAATTTTGGCAGTCTTTTTGATCTATGAAGTTTCAAGGCCAAACACATACATAGATTTGTTTTTTTTTTTCTCGCAAATATGTAGCTCTTATAATTTAATTTTATATTTATAATTTTAAACGAAATCAGTCAAGCCTCTAATGAAAAAAAAGACAAACATATCGGTTTTATGATACAGGTACCGTTAACAAAGGTTTTTGACTACAGAAATTAAGAATTAAGAATCAAAAGTATCCAAAATCTTCAATGTCAAAATTTCGAATGTCAAAAATATCCCACAAATCTTGAATGTATTCGGGAATACATTTTTTTAATTTTTTTATTATTTAATTTTTAAGTACATTTTTAATACTTTTTAGGTACTTCTTTGTACTAATTTTCCTCAAAGAAGCTTATAATTGAGCTCATTTCCTCTGTTTTGAAATCAGATTTTATCCTTTTATTACGAAAGTGCCTTTGTTTGCAAAGAGACATTTCAACTTTACTTAATAGCACAAAATGAGAATCAACAAGAACGAACCAAATAATTTGAGAAATTAATAAACTGAGATAAGGAAAATAGAACATTTTGATTGCCAAAATCCCGATTGTCTTTTTTTTTGTGTTAAAATTGGCGGCACGATACACAGTGCCAAAAAAATGCTTAGCCATGTTTGGCATTCCAGATTCCAGGTGTTGAGGCGGCAATCAATCCAATTGAGTGATTATTCGGCCACCATAGCACCATAAGCACCAGTCAAATCTTCCGGCCCTCTAGCTCAAAAGAATCAAACAGAATTTGCCAAAGTTCATCCTATAGTCATTTCGTAGCGTAGAGAAAAAATATCTTCATTTCCAAAAGTTCGTTGTCTTCAAAAATTGCCCTTTCAAATAATTGAGCCATTGGCATTTGTAGAGGAAATGAATGACTGATTACTTTTTTCGCAGCTACGACTTTGAGTTTTGTTAGGAATGAATGGTCTCCTACAGGTAGCAACGACCCTGGCTATATCCTGCCTAGGTTCGCATATCAGATCAAGTGTTCGGGTTTTATAATAGGTGGACTAAGTACATCTTTCTAGATATGTATGATGCAGTTAATCGTTAGAAAGTCGAAAATCAAAGAAAACGGACAGGTACCGTTAATAACATTTTTTCCTAAATTTTTTTTTAATAGAACACCTATTTTTTTACTTGCGACTTATAGGTACTATAAGCCAAGTTATGCATTCGTAAAAAAATCGAACTCGAGATTTTGATAAAAGTTGACATTAAGATGATAGCGAAAACGAAAAAAGTAAGTAAGTCTGTCTGTCCGTTCGATTACATCCTAAACGGCTCGGCTCATTTTCGTTGAGCTTGGTAGATATCTTTTTTAAATTTTCCCACCACACGTTTTTTTTTCTTTTTTTAAGACCAAAAATAACGTTATCTGCCATACGATTTCTTCCGAAATTTTGTAAATATATTTTTATCTCAAAAACTGTCCCCAAAGATTGAAAACAAAAATTCAAAAAATTTCATTTAGTTAAAGCAAGGTAATGGTTGAAAAAAAAATCCAAAACGATTATTTTTGGTACCCCCATTGGAAAATTTTCTTGTTTTTAATTTTCTCACAAACGATTCAACCGATTTTCATAATTCGATATGCTAAACCTCCCCAAAAGTTTGAATATTATTGTGTATTCAAATTTTCAAAAATAATATTTTTGGATTAAAAAAAAAAAAAAAAATTGTTTTTGAAAACTTAATATTTCGAAAACCTCATGCTCGATTTTTTTTAAACTTGATAAATAAAAGTTTTTTAAAACAATCTACAAGATGTGAGAAAAAAATTGTTTTACCTAAAAATAACGGTACCCAAAATACAAATGCTAAAAAATGGTTTTCGAAAATCTTATTTTTCTCGAAAACGGTTCCGGTTGATAAGATTTTTTTCTTTCAATTAATTTTTACGATCTATAATTTAATAAAAAAAATTAAATAAAGATATTACTGACTGTACCTACCATAGAACAATTTTTTAGAATTTTGATCTCTCACTATCGACATAGCGGATTTTTATGAAATTTCTTAAAGAGAAGCTTCTAAAAAGAGTAAAAAACATTCCAAGTAACTTCTCAACATTAACTGATGCAAGAACAAAAATTTTAAGTCGTTTTAGCGGTTTCTTCAATACAATAAGCTTTAACACCGAACGGTTTTTTGAGATATTGAATTTAAGAAAAAATCGTTTTTTTTTATCAAAAATGCAAAAATTATTTTTTTCTTAAGTTTTTAAAGGCAACATTTTTCAAACTTTTTGGAAGCTTCTCTATGAAAGATTTCATTAAAATCCGTTATACCAGTAATGAGAAATTCAATATCCAAACAAATGGTTCTATGGTGTAGGTACTTGTCAGTAATATATTAATTTCGAATTATAGATCGTAAAAATTAATCGATATAGAAACCAAGTTTTATCAAATTTCTAGGTGCCTTTTTCGATAAAAATACGATTGTGAAAAACAAATTTTTAACAGTTGTGTGGTGGGTACCGTTATTTTCTATATAAAATAATTTTCTTCCTTACAAATCTGATAGATATAAAAAAAAAAACTTTTAATTGCAAGTTTTAAGAAAATCGAGCATAAGGTTTTCAAAATATTGAGTTAAAAAAAATGATTTTTTTTGAAAATTTGAATGCACAATACTATCCAAACTTCGAGAAAGCTTTAGAATACGAAAAATGATCAAAATCGGTTGTAGGTACCATTTTTGAGAAAATGAAAAACAAAAATAAGGGTTCTAAGGAGGAACCATTAATAACCATTTTTCGGAAATTTTTTTCAGACATTACCTTTAACTAAACGAAATTTTGAAAAAAAAACGTATAGTAAGTGCCGTTATTTTCGGTCTTTAAAAAAAAAGTGTAAGGGAAATATTTCAAAATAGTATCTACCAAGTTTAGAAAATATTAGCCGAGCCATTTTAAATGTAAGTAGGAGAACAGACAGATAGAATTGCGAGACCCACTTTTTTCGTCTTCCCAACCAACGTAATGTCAAGACTGATCAAGATCTCGAGTTTGATTTTTTATACGAATGTATTACTTGCCGTGTAGTACCTATACATACAAGAAGAAGAAATAAAAATGCAAAAATATACAAAAAAGTATAGTTTTTCTTGTTGTTTTTGTGGACTATATTGAATTAATCAATTGAAAGTTTTTGTGACCTCTATCCATACACTCAATTCCACAAAATGACAGTTGATCAATTTTATCGGACAATGTTCAGTGAATATTTCGTCTAGAATATGGATGACATTAATTAAGACGATATGGCTCTACGTGCGTATTGAAAATAATAACTTAAAAAGGACTCCATAAAATGACTAATTTTACCTGGAAGTAGGCCAATCTTCGTCTGCTCAAATGCTACTCAATAGCTTCTAGTGAAACTGCAAGGTCATTGGTCTATTCTGATTTCCAAATTCTCCAAGGAACTGAAACCATAATGCCTGAAATATACTTCTAGTCAGAATGCCACAAACTATTCTTCATAAAGATTTTCGATTCAAGAAAAACTCATGTTAAGAAAAACCACAACTACTTTTGTATAATTTCTAGCTTTGTTTCCAAACTATTTTAGGTATATTCTATAGGTATTATAACTTGCGATATTTTATTTTTCATGCTCAGGCCTCTGGCTTCAGGCCTCAGTTCATTCAAATAAAAATGTATTAAAGTACAATGTAGAACAAGGCGGAGCTTGCTTGGCTACCCTAAATGTCACATCAACAATAAAAATCGCCTTAAGACATTAATCTAAAAAATAGGGGATGAAAAATGCCCTTTATGTGACGCACAATCCAAAATATTACTCAGAATATGTATTTTGCGGTTAACCGCAAAGTATAATTGGTTGTCTACTGCTCATGTCTACATTGTCTGCTGTTTGGTGGGTGGACTTTTTCCCATTCAAGTTACATACGAATAGTAAATTCGTATGAACCCTTATTCAGCATCGGCATCCTTCCATTATTTTTATTTTTCTAAATCAATCAAATTGAACGAATTCACGAACAAAAAATTACCTTTTTTCGTAAATTTAAAACACTGACATTTGAAAATAATACTTTCAAGACACCAACGACGAACAGCGGGAAATTTGAGAAACCATCCTTTTCAACGATGTCCGTGGAGTTTGTTGGATTCAAGAAAATATCCAAGACACAAAGTTATGCTTTTTTATGTATTTCTCCACCGTGGAAAAGTTTTCTTTTTCAGGCAGAAGAAAAATCCTTCGAAGAAGTCCAAAAGTTTTACTTCTCACAAGTTGCCAAGAAAGAAAGCAAAGAGGAAGTGGGTTAAGACGATTCGGCTTCGCTATGCGAGAAATATACACCCTTCTGCCTGGGGGTGGATTGTGTACTCCCCCATATTCCAATCGTTTTCCTGGATTTTTCTTAAGAGAAAATTCTTTTGCATTCTTTATTTCTCGGAAAATATTTTTTCTCTCTCTCTTGGCGGGAGAAATACTTTATGGCTCTTTTTTTGTATTTTTTTTAAGTGATATCCTACAAATTAAAATTGCAATAGATGGCGTTCAGATGTACTTGTCATTGATTTCAAATGCCTGCTGATGTTATAAAACTGAAAATCACTCCCTTTAATCAGAGGATAGGTAAACTAACACTAAATTGTATATTTCTAGAGGTAGATTGGAAAAACAAATAAATATGTTTAACATTTTAATTAAATGATTTGCAACGCTAAACCTCAGTCGAAAAGCGGACGAATTAAAAATCATTTCATAAAACAAAATAATTCAATTATACGTGCTTAGTTATAGATGTGGTAGGGATACTTCTCTGTGGAGTTTTCTTTTTTAATTTGAGGGGCCATAGCTGGGCAGACACATCCAAAAAATTTAGCAAACTACAGTGATTCGCGGCTGAGAAGTATGCCAATATTAAAAAATAACACAATAAGGGTATTCATGCAATGTCGTAAAACACTAGATAAGTTTACGATTTGGATAAGTTAATCATTTTGTTAATCAACTGTTAAATTTTGTATTGGGAAATGGCTTAGCAGATTGGATTAAATTATTATCAAAGGTATTTGCTGCGGAAAGTAACCATATTTATTTGGGTAAACTCATCCAAACGTCATTGCGACTTTCAGAATTAGACGTGTTCAGAAATATGATACCCGGCGGCGTGGCGCGGGTCATTTTTGCTTAACTGGTGAGGTCTCCGGCTGCTTACGTGAATGGAGACTTTTAAGGTTATTTAAGGTTTTTTAAGGGTTTCCTCGTTCTTTAGAACAAAGACTAGGAGCGTCTTTCCTAATTTGCCGTAGGGTAGATAAAAGATAGGAGCGTCTTTTTCCTTGTTTACCGTAAGGTAAACTAAAGACTAGGAGCGTCTTTCCTAGTTCGTCGCAAGGCGAATGAAGATAGGAAGCACACTAGGTTGTTGGTTACTACCCCGGCCGATTTTCTTGGTGTATTTCCTAAGGGTTAACAGGCCCAGGGTTTTGCAGGAGCCCATCTGTAAGTGACCTCGGTTGCGAAGCTCCACCGGAAGTTTTACCCTCGGCTCAAACCCTATCTATGAGGTAGGCCCCCTAGTGGGAGCATCATGGTGGCTTGGTTTATTCCGAATGCGGAGACATATGGTTTTCAAGATTCTTTTCTTAAATTCAAGAGGTGTTAGATAGACCTCACCTCCAAAGCAAGAGGTGCGCATATGCTGCAACATGTCACAACTTTGCGACCGAGATAGCTTGCTATGTCGGGCTTAATGGTCAGGACCCAATCTGACTCCAAATGGAGGTAGGCCTCCCGTGGGATTGAGAAATAATAGGCAGGTTCTCACGTTAAACTAAAGACGATCTTGTACGAATGAAAACTAAATTTCCAAAAAAAAATATTGAGCCGTTTTTGAGATATCGACTTTTATAAAAAAAATCACTTTTTTTCCAAAAATTTAAAAAATATTTTTTTTTTAAGTTTTGAAATGCAATGTTTTTTAATATTTTTAGAAGCATCTCTATAAAAAATTTCAATAAAATCCGTTATGTCTATAACAAAAATTCAAAATTAGAAAAAATGGTTCTAATGGTAGGTACAAGCTGTAATATCTTAACTTCAAAATTAAAGATCTTAAAAATTGATTGAAAGAAAACAAATTTTAACAAAATTCTAGGCGCGCGCCGTTTTCGAGAAAAATACGATTCTTGAAAACCAAGTCTTAACATTTGTATGGTGGGTACATTTATTTTTAAGTAAAATATTTTTTTTTCTCAAATACTGTAGATTATATTGAGAAACGTTTGTGTATCAAGTTTAAGAAAAATCTAGCATGGGGTGTTCGAAATATTGAGTTATGAAAAAAAAAAATTTGAATTTTTTTTTTAAATCCAAAAAAAAATTTGAAAATTTGAATACACAATCCTATTAAAATTTTTGGGGAGCTTAAGTAAAAAAAATGATCAAAATCGGTGGTACCGTTTTTGAAACGAACTTGCTCCTATGTAATAGACTAGGAATTTTAAAAACAAATGTTATTAGAGAAAACTGTTCGTAAGGATAAATTTTATTTTTTAAACACTTTTAGAAGTAAGTGATAGAAACAGAATGTTATGCAAATATGAATTTATATAAGAACAAAAATTATAAGTCGTTGTAGTGTAAAAAAAAATTTTAAAACATTTTAAAGAAAAAATTTTGGTACGCCAATTTAAAGTTTTATTATTGTTCGAATCAAAATTAAATTTACAAAAAAAATTATTAAGCAGTTTTTGAAATATTGAATTTTCCAAAAAAAAAATAGATCTTTTTTTTTAAATTCAAAAAAATATTTTTCTTAAAGTTTTGAAATGCAATGTTTTTTAAACTTTTTGGAAGCATCTCTGTAAAAAATTTCATTTAAATCCGTCCTGTCAGTAACGAGAAATTCAAAATTCGAAAAATGGTTCTATGGTAGATACAAGCCGTAATATCTTAATTTCAAAATTTTTTTTATTAAATTAAAGATCATAAAAATGAATCGAAAGAAAAAAAATTTTATCAAAATTCTAAGCGCGCGCCGTTTTCGAGAAAAATACGATTTTTAAAACCATTTTTTAATTTTTTTTACGTTTGTATGGTGGGTACCTTTATTTTTAAGGAAAATAAAATTTTTTTTCTCACATCTTGTAGATTATATTAAAAAACTTTTATTTATCAAATTTAAAAAAATCTAGCATGGGGTTTTCGAGATATTGAATTTTGAAAAAAAAAATTTGTAGTTTTTTTTAAAAATCCAAAAAAAAATTTTTTGAAAATTTGAATAGGCAATTCTATTTAAATTTTTGGGTAGCTATTGAGATAATCAGAAACGAAAAAAAATGGTTCCAAGGGGGGGTACCCTCAATAACCATTTTTCGCAATTTTTTTCAACTGCTACGTAGCTTTAACTGAAATTTTTCTGTATTTTTATTTTTTAAATCTGTCGAACAGTTTTTGAGAAAAAAAATATTTATAAAATTTCGAAAAAAAATTCGTATGGCAGGTACCGTTATTTTTGGTCTTAAAAAAAAAGAAAAAACCTGTGGGGGGGGGGGGGGGAAACTAAAACCCATATCTACCAAGTTTGAAGAAAATCTGCCGAGCCGTTTAGGCTGTAGTCGAACAGACAGACAGAATTGCGAGACCCACTTTTTTGGTCTTCGCTATCATCGTAATGTCAACTTTGATCAAAATCTCGAGTTCAATTTTTTTCACGAACTTGCCTTATAGTACCTAAAAGTCGCAAGTAAAAATGGTTTCATGTGGGGTACCCTAAATAACCATTTTTCGTAATTTTTTTTTTCAACCGTTCCCTAGCTTTAACTAAATGAAATTTCTTTGTGTTTTTATTTTTTAAATTTGTCGAACAGTTTTTGAAAAAAAAAATATTTATAAAATTTCGAAAAAAATCGTATATAGCAGGTACAGTTATTTTTGGTCTTAAAAAATTTAGCTAATATTTTTTTTTTAGTTAAAACTTATAAATTTAAAGTAAGCTCGCCGGTTTTCTTCGAATAATTTTAAAATATTCTACTCGGCGGTCGAATTAATGGATTCAAATATAAAAAAAGCGTTTTATACAAAAGGCATGTTAGTGTAAATAGAACCATTTTGTGCTAAAATCGCAATATATCAAGAATATTTAATTCTAAATTTTTGCATTGTGTGGTTTAACAGATAAAGACAGATTACATTTTGACGTATCGAGAATATTTCGTCTTAAATGTCAACCGATTGATCTACAAATACATTTTCCGGAGCAGAAATTAAAAAACAATTTTTTTTTTGGACTTTTTAAGTGTCAACTCTGAAAATGCATTTTCCGGAGCATAAAATAAAATGTAATGGTCCATTAATGTAATTTGACACCAATTGTTTCGTCTTTCCTCTCTTATTGGGTAAGAGGTGAAGAAATGTTGGGGGAATGAAGATATTTATCTCTAACTATCAATGGAAATTATGCTAAAATTGAGATTTCAATCCAATGACACCATAGGCGAACTCTTTTTGAGACATATCAAAGTTTCCAATATAAACACGATGTATAGTAAGTGTATACGTCGTAATTAGAAACGGGATTATAAGAGACGGGATTTTAAAAATCGGGATTTTAAAAAAGCGGCATTGTCAAAAGCGAGATTTCAAGAAACAGGATTATAAAAAACGGGATTTTAAGAAACGGGAATATAGAAAGCGGGATATCGTACCCAACCCGACCTTTTTAGCTCCAACTACAAAATTAGTTGTTTTAGAAATTTAAAAAAATACATTTAACGCTTATTCACATGAAATTCTAAGTCCCTTAATCATAAGAGCAAGTTTTTGCAGTTTATTTTTTCTTCTCAACCAATTTTAAAAAAAAAGTTTAAATTCTCAACAAAGTTTCCATCCATAAATTTGTGTGCAGAAAATTTCACATCATAACCGTTTTCTATGGTGTATTCTGAACCTACTTTGAAGTTCCACAGTGTATTATCTCCTCAAGAGCAGGACTTGCAAAATACGATTGGCGTGTGGGTTTTCAGTCAACAAACGCAGATTTTTGCTGGATTACTTACTGCAAGTATAAAAATCTCCGAGACATTTTTCTTAAGTCTTTTAAGTCTTGTCTTTTAAATAGTCGATCATTGACTTCCTAATTTTTGTAGAATCGATTGCAGAAAACTTATAGGTCTCAGCGCATCTGGTTGATAAATCTCAAAGAAAACGCGAAAACAATAATTTAATTTAAAACCAAGCTTCAGCATTAAATTTAAACGACGCATCTTCTTTGAAAATTGCCAGAATCACTGTACAAGCAACTGCCCCGGTCAGTTGCGATATGTTGCGAATAAAGTTGGCGCCCGCTTTCTGAATATAATTTGTTAACACGCAATGGCTCGGGGCTCAGGGGGCTTTGATAACGAGCATGAGTATGAATAGATGTTAAAAATCCTATTACCGCGGATTTATTGCCCAACATTGCTGCCATTATAAAGGGGTGAGATGCGGTGTCATGGCGGCCGGTGTGGTGTAGCGCGGACACCATTGCTGATGGGGTGGCAGCACATTCATGCGGTCACTTGCGAAGGTTATTTCTAAAATTTTTCAATGATTAGCCAAAATAGGCAAATATTATTTTATTCAACAAAATCTACCCAACAACTGGGGGACAATTGGGATGGCACGGGAGCCCAAAATCCCGCTTTAAAATTATACAACGCGGGAGTGCCAGCCATTTTGTTCCGTTGGGAATTAGATATAATATAATGTGGATGTGGATAGTGTGTGAGCTGAGCGGTGTGCGTACGTGTGTGTGAGTATTAAAATTAATTAGATTCGAGGGAGTAATACTATGGTTACCGCATGAATTAATTGATTCAAATCAATATCCTAAAACTGGGCAAACATATTGAATGTGGTGATAGTGTGATCGGGCATAGGGGCGACCGATTCATATGCTTCTACTCATACACACAGTGCGGCAGCGTCCAAAACTATATGCGTTGGCATTTTTGACCAGCAGTGGGCTGTGGTGTGCGTGTATACTTAAATTGACCCGCAGGAACCGTTCCTGCTTCCAACATACCTACATACATATCGTTCACTCTGATTGTGTGATATTTAGGATATCAAATATCGTATGTGATGGGGGTTGAGGTGCATGAGTGCGTCAAAGTGTTAGCCCGGCTCGGCGGCGGCGTTCACATTCCCTTGTGATGCGGGATTCTTTTTGAGAATCGCAAATTTATTTTCTAAATTGAATTTAATTCGACATAATTGAAGAGCACAACACATCAGCAAAACAACGCACGGTAGGTAACACAGCTAGGTATTCAAAAACTAATAAACAAATTAATTTCGAAACAATTCAAATCTAATTTTCGCGAAATAATTGTTTGGTGAAGATGAAAATAAATAGAGAAAACTGGGCATATCAAATGTGGGTGGGTTAACGATTATGCTAAGATGTATATATCATGGGTCTCCTGGAGCCAAACAAAAATCAAAGAATGAGTCATATATTCAGGGAGATATAGAAATAGTCAAAAAGCTAATAGGTTATATAAAAGTTTTAATTTTAAATCACTCAAAAACACACTTCTTTTCAAGGGTGTTATAACAGAGTTTTGCAAACCAATCTATATATGTATATTTTGTATTCTTCATCAAACAATATTACATAATTTTTAGAATACATAATATAACAAGCTTTAAAAAGTATACTTATAGAGCTAGGTATAAAGTATATTATATTGTAAGGTATGTACATAAAGTTTAGAGTAGGTATTGTTAAGAAATTATGAACGACAATGGGTGGTACACTCAGAGAAAAATATACCATTGATTTTTCAATGGTACGACCATTGATTTCAAAAGACGCTTTTTAATAATATTTTACTATAAAAACAATGGTTTTCTAGTAAATTCAATGGTACTTGAGTTATTAATACAATGGTTTTGAAACTATTAATCTTAATAGGACACGTATTATTAATTCAATGGGAAAGACTATTGATTCAATAATATTCCACCATTAACAATTAATAACACGTACTATTACTGTAATGGTATGTTACTATTAATTTTCAATAGTTTCGATACCATTGAAAAAACATCATATTAATAGTGTGTCTCTTTAGTTCAATGGTGTGAATCATTAATAGAATAGTATTTTACTATTAACTAAATACCATTAATACTATTTTTCGAAATAAAGTACACACCATTAATTAAATAAGAAAATGCCATTGATTTAATAAGATTTGTCTTATTGATATTAATAATATGAACTATTGTTTTAATAGATACATGTAATGAAATATTTACGAAAGCAGAAAAAGAAACTAATTAATAGTACATCCCATTAAACCAATGTGTTAAATTTATATATTTTCGAATATTCGAAACTTTTGCTGAAAATATAAAATACAGCGTAAATTTAATAAGAAATACCATTAATTTAACAGATAAGTTTAATAATACGGACTATTGTTTTAATAGTAATGTAATTGAATAACTGCGAAACAAAAAAAAAATTAATTATTACATCTCGATGTTTTTAAATCGAAAAACGTCAGATTTATAAATGTAAAGTACACAATTTCCTTTTAAATAAGAAATTCTATTAATTTTAACAATTTTTTCTAGAACACGGACTAAGTTTAAATATTAATTGTGGTTAAAAAATAAAAGAAACGTTATCAGAATTACTTATTAAGTACATTGTTCATTTTCATCCCATTGAATCAAACTTATGTTTCATTATTTATAACAAATTAATTTCGATTTAGATGAAACCTTAATCCACTGTCCAGCATTTGAGTCGGAAAAGACACGGAAAATCTGGATTATGGTATAAAGCCTGCTCATGGCGTGCTTAAGAAACTGTCAAGAGTTCTAATCGACGTGAGCATCGTTAACAATTTTAGGGGGTTGTAGGCCCTCCAAAATGTTTTTTTAAGAATAACTCGCAAACGGTAAGTTTTAGAAAACAAACGGAAAGAACTAATTTTAAGCTTAGAAAATTTTCTACAAAAATATTGACATACTTTTTTTTTCATAAAAATAACCATTTTCGAAATAAACCAATCGGAAGAGTTAAGGATTTTACTTTTCTATATTTTTTTTTTATTTCCCCCTCCCACTTTAAGATGTCCAAGAGGGTGCACAAGCAGGCTGGTTCAATGTCTTAAAAACATGTTTATATAATGTTCTAACAATTTATCACAATATATAGACTTTAAGGCCGCCTATGATAGCATAGCCAGGGTAGAACTTTACAAAGCCATGAGAGAATTCGGCATCCCAAATAAATTGACACGACTATGTAGGTTGACCATGACCAACGTAACAAGCCAAGTAAAAATAGCCGGATTGCTATCCAGACCAATCAAAATCTTTAATGGACTCTGACAAGGGGACGGTTTGGCCTGCCTCCTCTTCAACCTAGCGTTGGAGAAAGCAATCCGTGACTCTGGCACGGCAACAAGAGGGACCATCGTCAACAGGTCCAGCCAGTTACTAGCTTACGCAGACGACATTGACATCATCGGAAGATCCGAAAAAGCTGTACACGATTCCTTCATCCAGATCGAGCAGGCGGCACAAAATCTGGGGCTGCACATTAGTGAAGGTAAAACAAAGTACATGGTGGCGTCGAATGCGAGAGGAACAGTTGGTCAAACAATCAAGGTAGCGGAGCACGAATTTGAAGTGGTGCAATCCTTTAAATACCTTGGGTCAATAGTAGCAGCCGATAACAATATAGAAGAAGAAATACGCGGGCGGCTTCTCAAATCCAACAGAGCCTGTCAAAGCTTTTCAAATCCAGAAATCTCACCATAACTTCAAAACTGCTGCTGTACAGGACCATGGTCCTGCCAGTACTCACATATGGATCCGAGACTTGGGTTCTTAGCAAAAGGCACTCCGACCTCTTAGCTGCGTTCGAGAGAAAAGTCTTAAAGAGAATTGTTGGCCCCATATGTGAGGAAGGACGATTCCGGAGACGGTACAATCATGAATTGTACGCAATCTACCTAGAAGCAGATATCGTGACAAAAATTAAGCTCGGTAGACTCCGGTGGGCAGGGCACCTAGCTCGCATGAGCGAAGAGGAACCTGCTCGGAAAGTTCTTTGTGGTACATTCTATGGTAGACGGCAGCGTGGTAGACCATGCTTGCGCTGGAGAGATGGCGTAGACCAGGACGCCCGAAGCCTTGGGGTGCGCAACTGGATGGCGTCGGCTAGAGACCGGGATAGGTGGAGAGACTTGTTGAAAGAGGCCAGGACCGGAACCCGGTTGTCGAGCCGATGATGATGATGAATTTATCACAAACAATTTTTTAACTAAACCACCCCACTAATAGAAAAGTGAAACCCTTAACCCACCCGATTGATTTATTTCGAAAAAAATTATTTTTATAAAAAAAAATATGTTAATGTTTTTGTAGGGAATTTTCTAGGCTACAAATATGTTCATTACATTTTTTTTACAACTTACTATTTGGAAGTTATTTCCTGAAAAACCATTTTGGTTCCACCTCCTGTAAAATTGATATCGATGGGAACTTTCTACAATTTCTTTGGAACACCATTAGGGGGTATTGTTCCAAAATAAAGATTTCCGGCGATAATTTCCTAATTGGATTGTTTGTATGGCTTTATTGATTTTTAAGATTTTAAATTTCTCTGAAAAACAATTCAGTTTCGTGAAAGTGAAAAGTGATATAATGCTATAAATTGTAAGTGATGGAACACAAACAAATATAGAATCAAGTATTTTGTATCATTATTATTATTATTATTTAGGTAATAATTTATTGTTATTATTTTTATAGTAAGCAGTACACCCTGTCACAGGAAGATCTGTCAACATTCTTTTGCGTCCCATAATAATAATATCAAAATACCATTGATTTTATAGTATTATTTAAAATATTTATAGTACTCACTTTGCTTTTAATTAGATATACTATTGATTTAGAAATGTTTACTTTCAACATTAATAGTACGTCCTATTATTCTTGTAAATTTGTTACAGTTTAATAAAATAGGGTGCCACTAGACACTTTCTTTTAAAATTACAAGATTTTGATTTTGAGGGTTTTAACAAATCAACAATTTAATATTGAAATAACACAAAATGTCGCCAAATCTACTATAAAATAGTAAAAAAAAACACCAGGTTAGTTTCAAACAACAAAATAATATAAATTGTATTGTTTTGTATAAGTTTTTGACTTAAATAATAATTTCTTGCAAATAAAATTGCTTTAATTATTTATTTCCATGATTGGACTAACTTACAAAAGATCAGTAAAATTTTAAAAATCAATTGGTAAAAGGTTGCGCCAATGCCTCAAAATCGAAAGAAAAAAATTTCAATTATGGATTTCAATGAAATAGAATATAAAAATAAGAGTCACTTTCAGTATATTAAGTGCAATTTGTAGTGAAATAAAATTATAGGCAAAGGAAGGGCAGTCTAATTAAAAGAAATTTATATAGGTATATAAAACGAAACTCATATATTTTGAAGAATATGCTTTGATAATAATTATTGAATTATTGAATGTTTTCTAAAAATGTTTAGAATTGCCTAAAATCGAGTTAAATTGCATCATTGCATAATAGTTCCGTTAAGTTTTGTTTTTATAGTGTATATCACATTACTTCAAAGCGATAATAGTATTTCCGATTAAAATCAACAGTTTTTCAACATTATAATAGTGTGAATCCCAATAATTTTTTAACATTAATAGTATATCCCATTACATTTAATCATCATTTCATAAAGTTCCGTTAGAATCTAATAGTATATAAACTATTATTCTGAAGCAATAATAGTATATCCCATTAAAATTATCAACATCTCAAGATTTTAATAGGATGTACCACATTACTTCATTAAAAGTAATAGTTTATCTCATTACAATAGTCTATATACATACCTACTGAGTACTGATGCTGTTAAAAATATTGTCATTCTTTTGTTGTTCGTAATCAAGAGCAGTTCTTAGTGCAAAAATACGCAATTTATTTAATTTAAATCAAAGTTAAAAGGAGGTGAAGTCTTAATTAATGGAAATTGTATAAATCTAAAACGAGTGCAACTCAGGTATGTATTATAGAATTTGCTTTGAAAACTATAGAGAATTATTAATAAATTAGTGTTTTCTACAATTTTTTGGATTGCCTAAAATCGAGTTAAAATATGTATCACTCCGTAAAATTTCCGTTAGATTTATATACTGTATATCTCATTACTTTATTCACATTAATAGTAGATATATACCATTATAGTCCAGTACATATAGGCATCAATTAATATCAGTTCTTTTAGATTCTAATAGTATATTTTTTATTAATAGATTATTTCTTTACAATAGTCTGGTTTTGCAACTGAGGCTGGAAGCAGAGAAGAGGCAGGGCGCATTGGAACATTTAAAAAAAAATGTCCTCGATGAATCAAATAAACAAATGAAGGACATTCCAGAAGCCACCAATGCTATTCATTGTAGCTCTTAAATGAGAACAACGACCAAGGAAAAAAAACAAAACCGGTATTAATACTTAATTTTAAGGAAAATACTTTGTTTTTAAGTAGTATTAAAATTGTTATGTTTTAAATAATATAATAAATGTTTCAAATAAAATACATTACTTAATTTTTTTGTAATTTCTTTCTTTTTCTGGAGATTTTTTACTTAACAGGTTATGTACTACATCGACACTTTATAATGGAAAAGTAAGTATATTTTTAAAAGGATTTGGATCTAACGTATTAAAATATTCTTTTTACTTTCATTTTTGTATTTTTGGAAATACATATAATGGTACGTATTATTTTTTTAATGAAATATCTTTCAATTAAATATCAATAGTATATAACCTTTTAAAAGCAAAAGGGAATTTTTACTTATTGATATATACATAGATATATCATTAAATCAATAGTGTGTACCATTATTTCTGAAGAACACATATTGTAGGAATAATTAGATAATACTGTTAAAGCAATAGTACAATACTATTAGAACAATAGTACTACACTTGATTTTGACTAAAAGAACCAACGCGAAAAAAAAAGCAGCAAGAAATGAATAAACCTTGATTAAATTATTAAGTTCCAACGATGAAAACTTGATTGAAGCAAAACTAATAATTCCACCAGAATATTAATACAATTTATTTTTACAAATATGTTACCAAGGTTAAAGATGTGATCAGCTTGACGGTCCGAATAAAAAAGGAAAGAACAATTCAAATTTACAATGCAATAGGCATAATACATGATGTACATAATCATGTATGCAAAAGCTTTACTTTACTTTACATAATGTAGGTAAACGGTATTATGGTGCGTTGCAGAAGGCAAGCCCATTGAAAGATTAGAGATTAGCACTAATAGGTTTGTTTTAAAAAGGGATTAGCAAAGAGATTAAGTTAAATCCAAAAACAATAAGAATCATTACAAGCAAAAAAATAAGGTAATGTACAAATGTTTGGCAAATATGAAATTGTTATGAAAATTAGTAATTTAAGTAAAAAATGTTTCAATATTATTTAAATTCATGAAATAGAATAGAAAGTATTAATTTCAATCCCAAACATCCCGGCGCCCCTGAACAAGTTTTCAGGATAGAGGTAGGATGGCCAATTTAGATATAGGACGAATAAGAGATCCTGTAGCTGTCCTTACAGTGGCCACACGAACAAGTTGGTCAGCACCAGATGCGACAGCTTCAATTTGACCAAGTAGCCATTTTGTGGGAGGTAAATTCGGTTCCTTTATGACCACAATATCACCAGGTTTGAGATTCCTTTGCTGCTGTTGCCATTTGGGCCGTTCTTGAAGAGTCGTCAGGTATTCGGTATGCCACCTCTTCCAGAACCCTTGCACCATATTTTGTAGGTGATTCCAATGGTTAAGTCGATTAGTTGGAACATCAAGAATCCCAGGCTCAGGTACAGCTATCAGTGGTTCACCTATGAGAAAATGAGATGGTGTTAAAGGATTCAAATCAGTATCAGATAGCAAAGACAAAGGTCGAGAATTTAATATAGCCTCAATTTGAGAGGTTACAGTCGTTAACTCTTCGAAGGTTAATACTGAAGAGCCAATGACACGCCGAAGGTGAAGTTTTACTGACTTCACGCCTGCCTCCCACAACCCACCAAAGTGAGGTGCAGAAGGAGGAATGAAGTGCCAAGCTATTCCATCCTTTGCAATTGATGCAACTATAGTGTCGTTGTGCGTTTGGGATAGGACCAATTTATGCATTTCTGAGAGGCAACGCCGTGCTCCCTGAAAATTAGTGCCGTTGTCACTGTAGATGTTTCGGCAAAGTCCGCGTCTTGAAACAAAACGGCGCAGGGCAGCAAGGAAGGCATCAGTGGTGAGATCACTCACAACTTCCAAATGCATAGCCTTGGTCGAAAGACAAATGAAAAGCGCAATATAAGCCTTCAGGAGTTTTGGTTTTCGTCCTCGAGAAAGCTTAATAGTTAGAGGCCCAGCGTAGTCACAACCCGTATCTGTGAAGGGTCGATTGGGTTGAATGCGTTGAGTAGGAAGGTTTCCCATTAGTTGCTCGCAAGTTGATTTTCGTTGCATGAAACAGGGTTTGCAATCATGAACGACCTTTCGAACAATGTTTCGGCTGCCCATTATCCAGAATTGCTGCCGGACAAAAGCGAATGTCTCCGATACTCCAGCGTGAGCATACCTCAAGTGAATATCCTGTATTATAAGGAATGAAATTTTATTAAATTTTGGAAGTATTATAGGATGTTTTATGTTGTAAGAAACTGAAGCATGTTTTATGCGTCCTCCGACGCGTAGAAGTCCCTCGCTGTCCAAAAATGCAGAGTACCTAAGCAAAGTTGATTTTGGTGAAAGACCTTTTTTCTTTATTAGGTCGTCGATATCCTTTGGATATGAGATGAGTTGTACGTATTTTATGATAGCAATTTTAGCAGAGTGAATTTCGTTGAATTTCAAACCGTTAGATTCGCGGATGCCCGGTGGTTTCACGCGTAAGTTTGAAAAATATCGACGAATATACGCAAATACTCTTATCAAGCGATGCCAAGACGATATATTGTCAATTAGGGTTTGAATGATTTTTGAATTAGACGACGACGTAAAGAGCACGATTTTTGGTGTTCGTCTGGTTTCTATTTTAACCGGGTCACTGTTAACAAGTTCTGAGTTATTACACCAAGACGAAGTAGGCCATTTTTCATGAGATTCGGCTAACCATGGTGGACCGGACCACCAAAGGTTATGATTTATAAGAAGCGAAGGGACAATACCCCGCGAAGCACAGTCAGCTGGATTAAATTCTGATGCAATATGTTTCCATGAATGACTTGGTACTATCTCTAAAATAGCTGAGGTTCGGTTGGCCACAAACGTAGCCCAACGACGGGGAGGCGACGATAACCAATGGAGCACTATTTCCGAGTCACACCACGCGGAGATTTTAACGGTTTTCTCAATGTTAAGCGAAGTTTTTATAAGTCTCAAGAGCTTTGACAAAAGAAGGGCACCACAGAGTTCTAATCGCGGGATAGAAAGAGGTTTTAAAGGAGCCACCTTTGTTTTCGCCGCGATTATTGTCACCCTAACTTCACCAGAGACCGATTTCGAGCGCGCGTATACGACTGCAGCGTAAGCCAACGACGAAGCGTCTGAAAACCCGTGCAGTTCGAAGTCTTCTTCAGAAAAAACATTACGAGAGACACGAATATTTTGTAAAAGCGGAAGTTCTCTCCGATAGGTCATCCACTGCGATGCTATCCTGTCTGGTAGTGGATCATCCCATCCAAGTCTAAGCTCTGAAGACCAAAGCTCTTGGAACATCATTTTAAACAGGATCACAGAGGGAGACAAAAGTCCTAACGGATCAAAAATTCGAGCGACTTCCGATAGTAGAGTTCTTCTAGTTAGTGGATGGCTTATCTGAGGTTGAGTTAGGCGAAACGAAACGATATCGCTTGATGGATTCCAGTACATTCCTAAAACCTTAATCAACGATGTAGAACCTTCAGAATCCACAAACGAGTATTCGCAATCCTCCGGAGGTAGATTAGCAAGAAGAACCCAACAATTTGAACTCCATTTCCTGAGTTGAATCTTCGCCATTGATAAGAGTTCAACAAGTTCTGACTGCATTTTCAAGAGATCCTCAATAGAATTTGCCCCAGTCATAATATCATCAACGTAGACATCGTTTAAAAGGATTCGAGACGCAATGGGATGTGTTAACCTATAGTCATCCGCAATTTGCTTTAAAGCTCGAACAGCCAAGAACGGAGCCGAAGCTGTGCCATAAGTAATGGTTGTAAGTCGATAATGTTGAACGGCTTCGCTAGGAGAATTGCGCCAGACAATGCGCTGATAGTCAGTTTCGGTTTCACGAATCAAAATCTGCCGAAACATTTTGACTATATCAGCCGTAAAAACAAAGCGATGCTGGCGAAAGCGAAGACAAACACCAGTAAGGTCGCGTTGAATAGCAGGCCCAATGTACAATTGGCTGTTAAGTGATTGCCCAAGAGAATCACGGACAGAACCATCAAAAACAACCCGAAGCTTAGTTGATGAGCTGTCGGGTTTTAACACCGCATGATGGGGAAGATAAAAATGTCTACCATCTGAAGATTTAAGCTCATCATCAGGAATACGTTTCATGTGCCCAAGACTCAAATACTCTTCCATAAACTGCCCATATTGTCGCCCCAACTCAGGATTCTTTTGAAACCGACGCTCCATGGAGTGCAAACGCGATATGGCCGCACCCAGAGTGTTTCCAAAGACAGGCGAAGGAGTTTTTAATAAAAGAGGAACAACGTATCTTCCACAATCGGAGCGATAAACGGATTCACGAAAAAGAACTTCAGCAGGATCATTATCTACTTGATCCGCGATTGGAGGAACTTCATCCAGTTCCCAGAAGCGCTGCAGGAGAGAATCAATATCAACTGCTAATTGCGAATTGAACATTCCGATATTACAAGAAAGGCTGTTGACGAATTCTCCTGTGATGACCCAACCAAAGGACGTTTTCTGGGCTAAAGGTTTACCTTCTGGACCCTGAATTTGTTCACCCTTGAGAATTGACCAAACTCTATCGGCTCCTAATAAAACATCTACCGAACTCGAAACATTAAACAGAGGATCCGCTAGATCTAAGCCCTGGATATAAGACAACGACGATATATCGATTGAATGAGCTGGTAGGTTCGAGGTAAGTTTTCTCAAAATATGTGCATCACAATGCAGAACAGTATTATAGAATCTGGAAACTAAACAAATAGGAAGGCACCCGTTGGTGTGACCAGCCTCTGCCGAAGAAAGTCCTAAAATAGGTATCCTAGAGTGTGTTCGACGAATTCCAATCCGTTGTGCTAACGCCTCAGTGATGAATGAACACTGTGACCCTGTATCCAGAAGAACACGACAATCTATAAGTTGACCCTGACGATCCTGAACCTTAGCAAGAATAGTAGGCAAAATTGTTTGCTTGCGAAGAGAAATGTTGTAACAATGGTTCGTTACCAAAGGTGAAATGGAACTAGCCACGGGGGCAACCGCGGAAGGCTCAGCCATTGATCTATCTGATGTTAAATCGTTGAATGATTTTCCTTTCGAAGAATTTTGAGGACTACTCGACCGATTTGAATGCACGAGTGAATGATGCCGAGATTTACAGACACGACAACGCGAATGGCTAAAGCACTTGTATGATGCATGCCCAGAGCGAAGGCAATTGAAACACAATGAATTTTCTTTTAAAAATGTTCGACGAGATTCAATACTAAGTCCAATAAAGGTAGCGCATTGTGACAAGGTATGATCACCTTTGCATTTTGGACATTTTAAAATTTGTTCCTGTGACTGTGACTCAGCCACATGTGAGCGGATGGAACCCGGTTGCCTTTTACGCGACGCACTCGGAGTGTTCATAGGCTTACATGATTCGAACGCATCACACCGAAGTTCCAGGAAATCAATTAATTCCTGCACCGAACAATCATCCCGCGAACCGACTTCCTTAGCCCATGCATGTCTCGTTTCTTCATCAAGCTTGTTTAGAAGTAGAAAAATGACCCAAGGATCGCGACTATTTTTCTTTGCTGCCTCAAGACCACGGATGACTTCATCGGCACCATCTGTAATCTTTCGAAGGGTGTCGGAATTAGATGAAGTCATAGAAGGCAGCGAGATAAATGATTTTATAAGCGAATGCACGAGCAAGTTAACGCGATTATATCGTTTTTCAAGTTTCCCCCACGCCCCAATGTAATTGGCATCTGTGGCTGGAATATGGCTAATAAGATCGGCGGCTTCACCTCTCAAAAACGATTTCAAAAAATGAAATTTCTGCGTAGAAGTTAGCTTTTCGTTTGTGTCCACCGAATCGATAAACATATCGCGGAAGGTCGGCCAATCTTTATAACTACCAGAAAATGGAACAATATTAATCTTAGGAAGACTTATATTTGAAGACGCATTCGTAGAATTAATATTATGAAGAAACGAGGATTGATGATCTGCAAGCTGCTCGAACAGTGTTTTCTGCTTTTCAGCACCCTGCCTATCACGAATAGCCTTTGTCAACTTTGTATTTGCAATGAAGTATTTTTCTTCATATTCACCGAACTCCTCCTCAAGACTCGCGTATACATTTTCATCAGTACCTTCCAAACACGAAATATGATGAAATGAAAATTCCTTAAACGCAATTTCTAATTTAGCTAATCTAACTTCTAGCATCTCTAAATCTTCACTGTCCGATAATGATTCACAAAAAATCGCTGCACGCGTAATAGCCCCTTTAGCATGACCTCGTAATTGCTGAGAAGTCATTTTGATTTAAACTTAGATAAATTGTCTGTCTTTAATCAAAAATAGGTTTCAATTCACACACTACTCACAAACGTTCTTTGATTATTTATAAGCGATCGATTTATAAACCTTATTGAAAGCAAAAGTTTTTCAGGTTATCAATCACTAATAGCAGTGCAAATAAATATTATTTTAATTGAACAAAAAAACACGAGATTTTTGATTAGGCACTAATCCAAAAAATGTCAATAAAAATCCGGCTCGAAGGACCAATGATTTTGACTAAAAGAACCAACGCGAAAAAAAAAGCAGCAAGAAATGAATAAACCTTGATTAAATTATTAAGTTCCAACGATGAAAACTTGATTGAAGCAAAACTAATAATTCCACCAGAATATTAATACAATTTATTTTTACAAATATGTTACCAAGGTTAAAGATGTGATCAGCTTGACGGTCCGAATAAAAAAGGAAAGAACAATTCAAATTTACAATGCAATAGGCATAATACATGATGTACATAATCATGTATGCAAAAGCTTTACTTTACTTTACATAATGTAGGTAAACGGTATTATGGTGCGTTGCAGAAGGCAAGCCCATTGAAAGATTAGAGATTAGCACTAATAGGTTTGTTTTAAAAAGGGATTAGCAAAGAGATTAAGTTAAATCCAAAAACAATAAGAATCATTACAAGCAAAAAAATAAGGTAATGTACAAATGTTTGGCAAATATGAAATTGTTATGAAAATTAGTAATTTAAGTAAAAAATGTTTCAATATTATTTAAATTCATGAAATAGAATAGAAAGTATTAATTTCAATCCCAAACAACACTATTAAGACAATAGTACTATACTTTTAAAACAATAGTACTTAACTATTAAAATAATAGTACTACACTATTAATACAATAGTGCTATACTATTGTTTTAATTGTATTACCCGATTATTTTAATGCGGTATCCCTTTAGTTTTTAATGGGATATACACCATCAAATTAATAGTTATCACATTAAAACAATAATGCGTACTATTAACTCTCAAAAATGCATACTATAAAAATAATAAGATAATACTATTGAATCAATAGTACCCACTATAAATTCATATACAAATACATACATTCGAGTTCGAACTTCGAAAATAAACAATGGTATTCGACCATTGAAACAATGTGATTATCACATAGATTTTCAATGGGACATGCCTTATTAATTTAATTCTTTAATGGTACAAACCATTGTTTTTTAATAAGACAGACTATTATTTTAAAAGTACAAAACTATTAAAACAATGGTACACACGTACCATTAAAATAATAGTTTCAAAACTATTACGGTAATGGTGTACGTCCCATTGACTAATTTTAATCGTAAAAAACCATTGATACAATGGGAATTCCCATTAATATTATGGTATTTTTCTCTGAGTGTATGCAGAAAGCTTTATCTCAGTCTCAAATCTCACTTTTTTGAGCAATTGCTAGCTTTCGTATTAAGAATAATTCTTGTCTCAGAATTATTCTGCATACGAAAGCTAGCAATTGCCCAAAAAAGTGACATTTGAGACTGAGATATAGCTTTCTGCATACCACCCAATATGCCTTACAGTGTGATATTTTTGTTAATTTCCAAATGGGTTTTCAACTGGCGCTGGTAGATTTTGGCGGCCTTTGTGGTTTTGGTGACATCCGTCAAATCTGTTGTTTATGATTTTACCGGTTTGGTTATGAATCAGCCAAATTCGTTCGCCTAATGAACGCAAGATTGTCCGAGAACATCGCCGTGCACAAGAACTCGAGCTTTCGCAGTCTTCAATTTGGCGAATTTTACTTCTAAAACTGAGTCCACATCTATACAACATCCAAATGATCCTGGAACTCAAAGTTCATGACCAAAGACAACGCTGCTTATTCGCTAACTGGGCTTCGGAGCGTTTGGAATAGGACCCCAAATTTGGCTGAAAAATCATCTTTAGAGACGAGGCGCTTTTTTATGATTGTCTGTGTTATAATGTAAATCTGTCCTGTATGGGACTATACCAACCCTCACAAGGCTCACCAGGTAACAATGCATACTCAAAAAGTTATCATTTGGTCGGCGCCGTCACTGGTCTGAAATTTTTCAAAATCGACGTTGGTAAGACGATCATCGTCAATGACCAGCTTTACAGAACGATGATAACCAATTTCATATGGCATTCTTTGAGCAATATGAACAAAGATGACGACCTATAGTAGAATGGCGTTACGTGCCGGTGCCACACAGCAGAAGCCGAGATATATGTACATTCTGGATGAACGATTTAAGGGTATTGTCATCTCTCACAGCGGTGACGTAAATTGGGCACCAAGATCGGCGCTAGACTTTTTCTTGTGAAGTTTCCTGAAGTCGCAGGTCTATTGGAATAATCCACAATCGACAACTGCTTTTAAGGTGAACATATCAATGGTCATCGCATCGCTCAAATTAAGCCGTATTTATGCGGAAGAGCCATTGAAAATTGAACCACTCGGATACGTGCCATCGTAAGAAGCCGAGGCAGGCATTTGAACGATGTCATTAATTTCAAAAATTAATGTTATTATTAGAGAAAAACTGTTAATAAGCATAAAATTCATTGCTTAAATGCATAAAACAACTTTTTAGTAGTTGGAGCTGAAAACATGATGTCTAATGACATGATGTCTAATGAATTTATGCAAGAACAAAAATTTTAAGTCTTTGTAGTGGTTTCTTAAAAAAAAAGCTTTTATATACAAAATTAAAAAAAAAAATTAAGAAAAACAGTTGGTACGCCAATTTAAAGTTTGTATTATTCTTCGAATAAAAATTAAATTTACAAAAAAAAAATATTGAGCCGTTTTTGAGATATTGAATTTTCCAAAACAAAAAAAGATTTTGTTTTTCAAAATTCAAAAAAAAAAAAATTTTTTTTAAGTTTAGAAATGCAATGTTTTTTTTAAATTTTTTAGAAGCTTCTCTATAAAAAATTTAATTAAAATCCATTATGCCAATAATGAGAAATTCAAAATTCGAAAAAATCGTTCTATGCGGTAGGTACAGTCAGTAATGTCTTGTTTTCAATTGTTTTTTATTAAATTATAGATTCTAAGAATTAATTGAAAGAAAAAAAAATGTTAGCAAAATTCTAGGAACCGTTTTTGAGAAAAATACGATTTTCGAAAACCATTTTTTAACATTTGTATGGTGGATACCGTTATTTTTAAATACAATAAAATTTTGTTTCTTTTTGTAGATTATATTATAAAAAATTTTAGCTGTTTAAAAAAAATTGGGCGGGGTGTTTTCGAAATATTTACCATTCACAGTAACTGCCTGACCGGCCTCATTTTGGAAAAAATACGACCCGATGATGCCGCCAGCCCATAAACCGCACCAAACAGTCACTCTTTGTGGGTGCATTTGTTTTTCGACAATCACTCTTGGATTATCATTCGCCCAAATGCGGCAATTCTGCTTTTTGACGAATCGACTGAGTAGAAAATGTGCCTCATCACTGAAGATGATTTTCTTCGAAAATTGATCATCCACTGTTGCTATTTCTTGCCACCATTCTGACCATTGACGACGCTTGAAATGGTCAAGAGGCTTTAGTTCTTGAGTCAATTGCACCTTGTAAGCGTGTAAATGCAAGTTTTTATGCATAATGTTCATCAACGACGAGCGTGAGAGGTGCAATTGTTGGGCACGACGACGAGTTAAGGTGGACGGCTCTTTAGCCACACTATCGCGAACAGCAGCAATATTTTCTGCAGTACGAGCTGTTACGAGCATGCAATGGTGTTTTCACATCTCCTACAGACCCGGTTTGCTCAAATTTTTGCACGATTTTTCCGATTGTACGCACATTTGGACGATTAAATTGACGGACAAAATCACGAACTGCACGATATGCATTTTGATTTGAACGCCCATTTTCATAATAAGCCTGAATAACCTTAACGCGTTGCTCGATTGTGTATCTTTTCATGGTTCAAATTGAGTTAGTCTGAAATTGAGAAACGTCAAATGAAATGCAGAAAAAAACTTGACGTTTAGGTGTGGTTCACATTCAACGTCGGCCCATAAAATTTAACCACCCTTTATATATGTAGATCTATAATTAATAACTTGTTACTAATCAAAAATGATCGCAATGACACTTGAGTAATAGTTCCTTAAATATTGATAGCTTAAAAGTAAATACAAAGCATGGTTTTAGTTAGAGGAAAATTTTCAATTGCATAAATTGCCGTCTTATTAATTTTTTTATATAAGAAATTACCTTAAAACTTTTATAAGAAAAAAATTTGATCTAAATTTTAAGTATTTAATACATAATATAGATACATTTTAGGAAATAATTTCAAGAACTTATCATTCACTCATTTTAAAGATATTGATCCGAAAATTTTTTTTTTTTCAAAAAATTTTATACACAATAATTTTAAATTTCAAAGGAGAAAATCGAACATAAAAAAACCGTTCTGTGACAGGTACCGTTACTAACATTTATCTACAGAAAACCAACAACAACTGATATCACTATACACAAGAATTCCCATCACCCACATACACAAAAAATGGCTGCTTTCAACGCATTTATTAACAGACTTTTTAATGTACCTATGAAAAAAGAAGATTATGAAGACGAAATAGACACAATTAAACACATCGCAATAGTAAACGGATACACAGCTGAAATGATAGACAAATTAATATACAAAAAGAAAATTAAAATAAAAAACAAAAACAGAACCAACAACACAAACGCCACCGACAATAAATACATAGCAATAGAATACACAAACCTACTCCCACAAATATTAAAATACGAATTTAAAAAACTAAACATAAATATTTCATTTAAAACAAAAAACAACATAGAAAAAATACTTAAACAAAAAACTCAAAAAGAAATTAAAACATGCTCCGGTATATACAAAATAAAATGCAATGACTGTGACAACTTTTACATTGGACAAACAGGTAGAACTTTTTACGACAGATTTCTAGAACACAAACCAAAAACAAATACAAAATCGACGTTTGCACTACATTTAATAGACAACAAGCACAACTATACGGACTTTGAGACTAACTTAACGCCAATGCACATTTGTAAAAAAGGAACAACAATGGATGCACTTGAGGAGTTCGAAATTTACAAGGCAAACAAATTAGAACGAGACAAAATAATGAACGACAAACTAACTATAAAGAACAACACACTGTTTGACACTGCCATCAAATATCAAACTCCACATCGATGAATAAAAGAGAAAAAGAAACAAAAGCTCAACCAAAAAAGACACCAAATAGCAAACACCAACATTGGCAAACAACACCATAGTACGACAGCATTAGCCCGATGATGGATTATTAAATCCGAAACGCGTCGCTATGTTATAATATTCAAATTGTTGCAATAAAATTAAACTTAAACTTAAACTTAATAAATAAAACAATAATTTTTCTTTTATAAAAACTAATTTTATTTGTTTTAATTTTATATTTAAATCAATATTTATCATAACATTTTTGCTTAAGTTTTTGTTGACCTAAATGTAGTCCATGCCCAGCACACTTCATTTTTTTAATCAAAATCTTAAGAGCCGTTTAGTACCGTACCGATATAGGTTTGGAGCAAAAAATTCAACTTCTCTTCTAAGGAACCACTGAAAAACCTTCTTCTCGAGTTTACATAATATCCGCTGGCCTTAATATGAAATATAATTTCCCATTTGCCTTCAATACATTTGTGGTTTTCCATGGGCGTAGCCAGTTGTTTGACCTTAGACTTCGTTACATAAATTTTTCTGGATTTATATTTACATGCATAATTTTCTTCAAAATATAAGAAAATGTTAAGCAAAACTATAATTGAATTCAATTCTTAGAAACAGTGTTAAAACACTCTTCGTTACAAAATTTAGTTTCTCTATCCTTTTTTTTTAAATTAATTGTAAACCTCTTATGCAGCTTTACCTATACATAATTAAATTCTTCACGTGCTATTTCCCAAAAGGCACAGCACCAACAAATTAAACGGAGAAAAAAAAAAAAACATCCTTATGCCAAAGAACTAATTAAAAATTCCCAGCATATCGCATTCTTGATACTCAGGAATCAGGATAATTTGCCATGGATGATTGCTGAGTCTTTTTTAGCATCTTAAGCAGATCAAAAACATTAAACAATATTATGTATAGCACGCATGTTATTCACGTACCTAATATAAAATCCGCCAGACAAGGATTTCATTACAAAAAGCCTCCTATCCTACCCCAGTTTCAATTATAGATGGTTTAATCCTTTCTCATCACCATTATCCTCAGGAGACCGCATATGTAGGTAAATTCAAACGTGACATACGAATCCAAGGATTTTGAGAAAACTTCTTTAGCTGAATTTGAACTTAACGGGTACCATTGGAAGCCATAATAATTGCCTTATCCCGAGTAATGGCAACCATTTCATATTTATGAAGGATATCTTCCATAATTAAGGTGCTACTATACCGTATGCGAGCTCAATTGTTGAAACTTGAAAGTCTCTGTAAAACATGATGATGTGATAATTTCAAGTGCCCCTTGTATCTGAATGAAGCCACTTGAGATGTGTTTCTTCTGTCGTATTCTTGTTCCATTCTTCTGACAAGAAATAAGAAGTTTAACGCGCTGTTCCGGAGCATCGGAAACATTCCCAGAATTTTGAAAACAGCAAAGAGTGTGTGTTTGAAGATGAACTTAATTAAGCGGATGAGAAATAAAGTTTTTAAGTGCCTGCAATATTATTCCTACACATATTGCTTATATGCGGAGGTTCGGAGGTTTAATGTATATGAAGTTTTTTTTTGTCAATAATTCACCTATGAGTGAGAAAGGTACAAGCATCAAGTCGGAAGGATGTAGGTATCTGGTGTTAATAATTTAAATTAGCTAATGTGAAATAAGAAGAAGGGATTTCCGGGACATTTTTGTATGACGTAGAATTAAAAGCACGAAATAAAACTACCTTTATTTTGTGAAATGGACAATTTGACAAATGGCTTGCCGATCGACTGGCAGGCGATGCCACTTAAAAGCCTATGCATAATAGTTAGTGCGTTGAACTGTCATGCAGAAGGTCTTGAGTTCAATTCTCAGCCACCGAAAAAAAGTTTGTCAGGGGTGTACTGCCTCTTACGAGGAATTGACAAATCCGCTAAGAGTAGCTCTTGTGATGAAAAGTGCTTCTCATTAGACGTTCGGAATCGGCAGGAAATTGTAGGTCCCCTTCATTTCTGGTAACACTCATACAGGAATGGTTGAGAGTTGTAAGTCACACCTACGAGCTGTTGCACCACCAAATTTATTTTAAAGCTTCATGCAAGGAAGAAATGAATTCTTGAAGATTATTTCTTGTAATGAAAAAGTTGTTCGCATTATGAAAGCAAATAATCATTTGAAAACTATCATGCAAAAAAACCTTCATTTGGAAAAACTATCATGCGACAAAACTATTATGCGAGAATACTATCTAGCAAGAAGACTATCTTGCGAGAAAACCGTCTTGACAGAAAATTAAAGTGCGACAAAAATATCTTGCAAGAAACCTGTTATGCAAGAAGACTATCAAGTAACAAAACAATCATGCCGGACAACTTTTAAAGAGAATACATAAGTTCATGAACTTTGGGATTTAAAAATTGTATATATGTATTTTTACATAGTGTTATGTACTAGCACTTGCAATACAAACTTATCCATAGAAGTGACGGTCAAGACTGCACATCGACTTTGCTGGACCATGTCAGGGAAAGAAATTCTTCCTTGTTGACTCGCATTCAAAATGGCTGTAGGTTCACTACGTGGAGTAGAGTGTCATCTGAGTGTGCATGTTCTACGAATGCTACTTGCCACGCATGGGTTTCTTTGCAGCATTGTCTCTGATAACGCATTGCTCCGTTTCATCCTTCTTCAAATGGACAAGCTAAACGCACAATTCAAACGGCAAAGAATTTTTTGTAGAAGATGCCTGACAGTTCCGAGACACAACTGAACCTCTCATGATTTCTCCTTCAGCAACCACGGGACGTTGTCCTACTGATCTTATGTATAATCGTTAAATAAAAACGTATTTTTGACAAAATACATCCAAACTCTATCTCATTCACGACGAAAATATCAGAATCGGAGTGCGGTACAGAAGACAATATTAAGAAAGAAATTTTATACGAGTAGCAACGACTTGATATGGGCAAGAACTTTTTTAAGGGGTCGCAAATAGACTACTGGGTCCTAAATCATATCGGATTCTTCTTGAAGGTGGACCAATCATTTAAAGACATGTTGATCAACTAAGGCAGCGCCAAAGGCATACATATGAAGACTTTCCATCAGCTGACCAACAATCAAAGGCGAACTCTCCAATTGAACTATATTCACAAGAAGCTGCTCAATCACAACCAACAATCACTCGAAGATCTGATTTCTGGAAAAAAAGGAATTTATGCAAAAAGAATTTAAAAATTGTGCGAGGAGTTTTATTAATAAAATAATTTTCTATATACGAAATTTCTTCAAAACTTTTCTAAAAAAAAATATACCAATTTTAAGTATTTTGATATATCCATCCAAAAAAATTATTTCCAATAAAGAGAAGTTCACATGTATCAAGATATTGAACTTAAAAAAAAAAGTTCATCAAAAATCCAAAAAAATAGTTTTTCTAAAACCTTTATTTAGATACTATATAATTTTAAATTTGAAGACACTACCTCTACGGTTAATATCATTTTTACTTGCGACATTGAAAGTGTGAGTCATCTAGTGGTTTCTTTCTAAATCATAGGTTATGTTCATATTGACAGCTGTTTCTTGCTCTAAATCTTGACAGAATGTCAGTATTATATCTCCGCGGAACGAAATGAGTCGCTTTACGCTTGAACACCGTTGGTAGATATTGAAAAATAATTTCCAAAGTGAGTGCTGTGTAGCCCAAACAGTGTGTATTTTGAAAAGAAGTTTTGGCCGAAAAGAAGCACCCACCGCGAATGTACGCAAGTTTGAGCAAAAACTTCGTGAGAGTATGCTAGTGAACAACACTAATGGTCCCCGTCGTCGTACGGTGCGCACAGACCAGAATGTGGCTGCTGCAGCGGAGATTGAGAGTCGCAATTCATGAACATCAACTAGCCAACGATCTACTAGTCTGAGGAGAATTCTCCACAAAGATCTCGGATTATTACAAGCTTACAAGGTCCAATTTACTCAGCAATTGAGGGCGCACGACCATTCGCTTCGTTTACGCAGTTGGACCTTAGAGTAGCTTAAATTGGACAACGATTTTGGGCGAAAGATCATCTTTTAACAAACAAAATTGCCGCATCTGGGGCTCGAAAAACCCGCACGTTATTGTCCAGATGCCAATGCATCTACAGAGAGTGACAGTTTGCTGTGGATTTTGGAGCAAGGCTGGAAACAACGTTTCGGTCAACGGTGGTCGTTACAGATCCTTGTTAATAGACCTCTTTTTTTACTGAAATTGAAGGCATAGATTTGAAGGACCTCTGGTTTATGCAGGAAGGCGCGCCATACCACAATCGATCTTTTGAGCACCAAATTCCCAAATTGTGTTATCAGTGGTTTTGGCGATGTCAATTAGCCACCTCGAAGCTGCGATTTGACCCGTTTGGACTTTTTTGGGGGAACTGTGAAGGACCGATGTTATTCCAACAATCCGGAAACGATTCAAGTACTTAAGGCCAATATCACCTAAAGAGTTCGTGAGCCTCAGCCCGAAACCATCAATAATGTCTTGGAAAATTGGAGTGATAAAATGCTCTACTGCGAAGGCAGCCGAGGCAACCACTTGAGTTACATAATTAATGGGAACCATTTTCTCTCACTAGACATAATACATGGAACAAATTTAATTTTATTCATTTAACTGCATTTTTAAAAAGAAACTTGTATTTGGCCGACCCTGTATGTATGACATTATATGGCAAGTTATGCATTCGAAAAAAATCGAACTCAAAACTTTGATCAGACTTAATATTAGGAATATAGAGAAGACGAAAAAGTGGGCCTCGCAATTTTGTCTGTCTACAGCCTAAACGACTTGTCTGATTTTCTTTAAACTTAAATTCGTTTTCCCCTACAAGTTTTGTTTTCTATTTTTAAGACCAAAAATAACGGTACCTAGCATTCGAATTTTTCAAAATTTTATTTAGTTAAGGCTAGGTAATGCTTAAAAAAAAAAAACGAAAAATGGTACTCTACTATAACCATTTGTTTTGTTTTTGATTTTCTCGAAAACGGTACACAAGCGATTTATTATAAATTCAAAAAAAAAATATTTTGGATTTTTTAGGACATCTATGATACAAATGTTAAAAAATTCTCTTCGAAAATCGTTTTTTCCTAGAAATTTCTAGAATTTTGATAACTTTTTTTTTCGTGAGATTAATTTGTACCATCTATGTTTATGTCAATAAAAAATTGAAACTAAGATAATACTGACAGTACCTACCATATAACTTTTTCGAATTTTGAATTTCACGGTATAACGGATTCAATTGAAATTTTTATATAGAAGCTTCTGAAAAGTTTGAAAAACATTGCATTTAAAAAACTTAAAAAAAATAAATTTTTCTTAAATTCGATATCTAAAAAACGGTTTGATATTTTTTTTTTTTTTTTGAAATTAAATTTTTATTCTTAAAATAAAAAAAAAAAAAACTTTAATTTTGCCTACCGAAATCGTTTCTTAAAAATGTTTTAAGAACTGTGTGTAAAAGCTTAGTTTTTTTTACAAAAAACCTTTACAACGATTTATAATTTTTGTTTTTGCCTAGGCTGATATTAGCTTGAAAAATCACAAACATGCCATCCTGTTTTCAGCTCGAACTGCTAAAGGAGTTGTTTAAGATAAAATGAATGCACGACTGGGTCGCACGAACTTGCTCCTTTGTAATAGACTAGGAATTTTAAAAACAAATGTTATTAGAGGAAACTGTTCATAAGGATAAAATTATTTTTTTAAATTCTTTTAGTAGTAAGAGATAAAAACAGAATGCTATGCAAATATGAATTTATGCAAGAACAGATTTTTAAGAAAAAAATTTGATATGCCAACTTTAAGTTCTTATTATTGTACGAATGAAAATTAAATTTCCAAACAAAAATATTGAGCCGTTTTTGAAATATCGAATTTTCCAAAAAAAAAATGATTTTTTTTTTCAAAATTCAAAAAAATATTTTTTTTTAAAGTTTTGAAATACAATGGTTTTTAGATTCTTTAGAAGCATCTCTACAAAAAATTCATTAAAATCCGTTATGTCGATAATGAGTAATTAAAAATTAGACAAAATGGTTCTATGGTAGGTACAAGCTGTAATATCTTAATTTAAATTTGTTTTTATTAAATTAAAAATCGTTAAAATTAATTGAAAGACAAACAAATTTTATCAAAATTCTAGGCACCGTTTTTGAGAAAAATACAATTTTTAAAATCCATTTTTTAACATTTGTATGGTGGGTACCTTTATTTTTAGGTAAAATAAAACTTTTTTTCATACATGTTGTAGATTATGTTGAGAAACTTTTATTTATCAAGTTTTAAAAAAATCGAGCATGAGGTTTTCAAAATATTGAGTTTTAAAAAAAAAATGATTTTTTCTTAAAGCAAAAAAAATTGTTTTGAAAATTTGAATACACAATTCTATTTAAGTTTTTGGAGAGCTTTAGCAAAAAAAAATGATCAAAATCGGTGCTACCGTTTTTGAGAAAATCAAAAACAAAAAAAATAAAATGCACGACTGGATCGCACGAACTTGCTCTTATGTAAAAGTACTTTGGAATTTAAGACACATTTTATAAATATAAAACATGGATTTAATGAGATAATAATGTTCAAATGCATAAAATTGCCGTCTGGTTTCCAGAAAAGTATGAATTTATGCAAATAAACTTTAAAAATCGTTTTATTATTAAATATTTTTTTTATCATATAATAAAACGGCAAACATGTTTTTTGTGGTACACTTTTCTCCAAAAGTATTTAACCGATTTCGATAAATTTTATATGGCTGGAAAGCCACAGTTACGGAGATGTGCAGAATATACTTGAGACACGCATTTACACACTGTGGGTCATTTTTGTTTTTGCACTGTCGAACACTTTGCATATTACATAAAATGAAATTTAATTTAATAAATGTGCTTGAAAACACTGCCAATAATATAAATAATAAATAATAAATAAATTGGCACTCGAATTTCGAGAGCTGGGTCGGCTAGTATAAGAAATTTCTCTAAAATTTTTTAAGAAAAAAATGTGGGATGCGAATTTTAAGTATTAAATAATATTGATTTTAGGAAATAATTTCAAAAAATAATCGTTCATAGGTTTTGAAGATATTGATTTAAAAATTTTTTTTTTTCAAAAAAACCCAACAAATATTTTTTCGAATATTTTTATATATGTACAATATTATTTTAAACTTAAGGGGACTCTTGCTTAAAATTTTGGGATGAAATCCTTAGAGCCGTTAATGAGAAAGTCGAAAATTAAAAAAAACGGGTCTATGGCAGGTACCCCTAATAACATTTTGCCCCAAAATTTGTTTTACCAAAACGTAGTCCATGTCCATAATATCACACTTAATTTTTTTTTATCAAAATCGTTAGAGCCGTTTTCGAGATAAATAAGATTTTGCATTACGGGTGTATGGGGGGTACCCTTAGTTTTGGAGCTAAAAAAAAATTTCAATTTCTCTTCTAGGGAATCACCGAAGACCCTTAACTACCGAGATTTAAAGAAATAGGTCCAGGGGCTTAGGCTGTATTGAGAGGTACAGACATACAGACATACTGACATACAGACAGACAGACGGAATTGTCGGACCCACTTTTTTCGTCTTCGCTGTCATCGTAATGTCAGCTTTGATCAAAATCTCGAGTTCGATTTTTTTTACGAATGCATAACTTGCCTTATATGTAGAGTAAGGTCGGGTAATGTGGAGTACCCTTATTGTTTTCGGCTATATTTTTTAATCTATAGCTTTTTTTGAAGTATTAAAAAGGCGTTTTCGTTCATTGAAACATTGGCAATAGCATTGACTAACCCTTGTTCTTAATTTTCCACAAATTAATTAAATATTTGCAAAAGTTTGATAGTAGTGCAAAACTGACCTTTTGCAAAAGTGGCGGGTAATGTGGGCCCCATAGTGCGGGTAATGTGGAGTAGTGCTCCACATTACCAGAAATTGAAATTGGTATAGATTTTTCCTATTTCATGAATGATTTAGATACATTATTATTAAAAATAACATAAAAGAATTCAATTCAATCATTTGAATAAATACAAATAATACGTATAAAACTCAATAAATGTATCATTCATTTTTACATAGTCTCCATTTTAATGAAAAAATAAATAAAAATCACATTTCTTTAAATAAATAAACGTTTAACGCTTATTTAACTTCAGTTTACTAAACGAAAAACAATAAGTCTTCTTTATAATTACTTAGATATGTTACTTAATATTTAATTAAAACAAACTTAAATTTTACTTTAAAATAAAAATAAAAAATGTAGATAGCATTTCCTTAAATAAATATCTATCTAGATAAACGTTTAACGCTTTAGGAACTTCAATTAACTTTAATATTTATTAAAATAGACAAGAAACAAAAAAAACAGCCTTTTTATAAATAATTAAGGTTAGGTAACATAAAAATTGCATTTCTTTTAGGAACTTCAATTGGCTTTAGATAGATAGATATCTAATCTATCTATTCTAAAATAAACAATAAATTCATAAAATACAGTCGATATTTCAAAATTTATTCAAAGTCTTTGTCACAGGAACTGCAAATAAAAATAGCACTCCCTTTTGGGAGGCATTTTTCATGAGCCCAAACAATGTTGCATTGGAGACATTGAACCCATTTGTCCCCAGTCAAATCATCACCCCAAGACAAATCGCAGAAGTTACATTTAGTATCTCTTGAATGCGGAATTTCACCAATATCATCTTCAGAATCACCAAATAATATTTTATAAGGAGCAAGGCTATCATCTGATGATGAAGACTGACGGCGGCTGCGTCTCGATGTAGATTGTTTATTTAGCTGGGTGTTATTTAAAGCTGACTTTTGCTTTTTAATTTTTTGTGGTTTTTCTTTTTTTGCTTGCTCTTTTACAGTTGGGTTCTTACAAGTTTCAATTTTACCAGGCTTTGGAAACAGTTAAAATTGCGGCTTCAGTTTTTCTTCCCTGTTTGTAGTGACCACCCTTTTTAGTTTAATTTCATCCACATTCCATATCCTGGATGCTGGGAAGTTATATTTTTCATAAACCCCTTCCAAAATATCGAAAAACTTGTTTACGCTTTCTTTATTAAAACCCTTAGCTCTATCGATAGAAGTGCCTGTTGACCCGAAAGCTTAGATCATTTTTTCCTGCAGTTTTATGCAATAGCGAAAATTTGTTGGGGATATTATTTTTTTGAGCCATTTGAAAAGCCAGACTTCGGACATCGCTCCTTGTTAAGCCCCAGAAACGGTTTTCCATTTCATGCAAATATTTTACGAGCTCTTCTTCTATTACATTACTTAAAATCGGTTTTCGACCCAAGGGAGTGGACAAAATATCACTAATAGGCTTACCGGATCGTGCCATACATTGCAACGTTGTTTTTGGAACGTTATATGTTTTGGAAGCAAGCTTCAAACCCATTTCTTTATTTTTGATAGCAAGAAGTGCCTTTTCCATCCCAGAGTGGTCCAATTTTCTTACTTGGATTCCTTTTTTCGTCATTTTTAGATGAATCTATAGTATTTGCATAAGATTAGACCTCTACAAAAACAGGTGGCTAATGTGGAGCACTACTCCACTTTGCCCGCCTGTGCCTACTCCACATTAGCCGACAGGTATATAAAGTTAAAAAATCTAATTTATTTGTAAAAAAATAAAGCAAAACAGTTAAACTTAACTTATGTATATATAAAACAATATATTAGAAACGCGAATAAGAAACACTTTTTAAAATTCAGCCTTTATTTTTTGAAGTATAAACATTTAACGCGCAGCAAAAAATTACATCGACCACACATCAAAACAAAAATCATGTCACTACGCAAAATCAACAGCTCTTGAACACGTGGCAATGAAAGATTTAAATCTATATTTAAGGGAACTATAGTGTATAAGCAATAACAGATCTCTCACTCTCTCAGGAAAAAGAAAAATGCAGGGGTCCACATTAACCGCCTACTCCACATTACCCGAACTTACTCTAGTACCTATAAGTCGCAAGTAAAAATAATCGTATGTTTTTGAATATTTTTCTCCAGTAACATTCAGTTTTTAAATATTTAGTAATTTTATTTTCTTTAGCTTTTGATAACAAGTTTAATTTATTTGAAAACATGGAATTCTTTTTTCAATGACTTTTCGTGACGTTAAGTTTAGATTTTTGAAGATTTATCTTTTATGTATGAAATTGCATACTAGGGAGCACCGTTCATGGCATTTTGTTGTTCATCAACACAAGCAATGTCAGAACAGATTTGTTGGACTGGAAAAAAATCCGTTAAGTAAATTTTATATTTTTAAAAAGTTTTTTTTTTTTTATTGTTGGAAACTACCGTTTCGAATTGCCGCCCCTTGGAGGATTCTGCCCGGGACCTGAACCCCATCGCCATTGCTCCCCTCGGCTATGCCACTGCGATATATGTACATATATATATAAAAATCTGTTTCATAATAGTTAACACTGTAGGTTTCAGAATTTCCAAAAGAAGAATCTCAATCTGCCATCATAGACCTATTTTGCTTTGATTTTTAAGTTGCGTACTTGAATGATATCCTTAAATGTTCAACCCATATTACTTTTTGCATCGTCTTTCAAACGTTTGGTGGTTTCTCTATTTCTAAATTAATTCAGTTGCAATGCAAGAAAATTGTAAATCCTTAAATAGCAAAAACCATAGATATTAGTGCGGGCTAAAATAAGTCCGACCAAGAGTCTTCAGCGCATAACATAACACTTGGTATTGTGTCGTTACCATTCTCCAGATATCCGTTAAATTGTCCACCATATCACATTTGTGACCGTTCATTTGGTTCCTCCAAAGGCAATAGCACGCTTCGCAAACTTGTGTCCCGGTCTTCGTGTGTCGTTCCAACTTAATTGGATGCCACAATGTGGAATAAATTGAGCAGAAAATTACTTCATATTCACCTATATGTCCCCCGGCTGTATCGCGGCGGCGGCGGCGGGCGGGTGGCTGACGAGGCGGCAGTTCCAATGCGAAGGCTAAGGACATTAAGTCGCATGCCATCTACACTTAGGCATTCGAGGCAGAAGAGTCGGCCGGCCGGCTGGAGGCGCGGTGCACTGGACCGTTCACGGTGAGCCACCAAGTGGAAGGTCCTTTAAATGTGTTATTGGCGGTGTACTTCGCCTGAGGACTTCACAATATGGAACAGGGTAACTGGGGTGGGAAGCTTTAATTATGTAATTCATTGCACGGATTGTGTTTCTGGTGGACGATATGCAGACCAACGCAATGAATTGGAGATTTCCGTTCTTTAGGTTACAACAATTGTAGCTGGGACGATTGTATACTCGAATCGAGCATTCGAGTCGAGTAGTCATATATGCCACAATTGCAAGAAGTCCTCTTGGGATACACTACATCTACTCTATGAGCTGGAGCCTCAGCATTGGCAAGTTTTATGCTCTTTATTGAAAATAAGGCGCTGGTATTAGGTTCGTTTGTTTTGAATCGGCTCATTATGAACACTCCAGTGGATGTTCTCTTAATTAGGGATTTGGTTAGTTTGCAATTAGAAATTGGCCGGAAAGTTTGAGAGTAATTCCCATCGGTTGCGACGATGTTTTTTGTGTGTGTAAATAAGTTCTGATTGCGAGAGAGAGTTTGATGGAAAATCTTTTACCATTTATACAGTTATGTGTTTGATTTGGGAATGTAAAATAGCAAGGTTTTTCTAATAAAGATTTCTAAACCTTGACAGACGATAGCGGCCATATTTTTGAAGTTAAATGTGTTAAATTGATTGTCATTTATGAAATCTTTCTAAACGCTCGCACTGAACTCAAACATTCTAAGGTTAGTCATAATCTCTTAAGTGCGTAGAAAATTGAATAAAGATATAATAAAATTTCAGAAAACTAATTGGAAAACCGTATAATACAAAATATTTTAGAATTTTTGAATATTACAACAACAAACTTGAATGACTAATTAAAAAATGCTAGTCCTCAGGTGACAATTGATAAACGATAAAAACCTAAATTGGGATGGACCTGATCATGTGGTCTCGGTAGCGTGATGCGTAGGGCATTGGCTTCTGACGATGCTAGGTCTGGGTTCAAATCTCAGTCAAGGCAAAAAGTTTTTCGATTAAACTTGATAGTATAAAAAGGCTAAGCACCACTAATAAAGGAGTCTGATGATCGGCTTGGCAACCGTGAAATAGCTATAACTCCAGCCAAATAAGAACCCACTTGGTGGTAGTTCATTCATGTTGTTGTTGTAATATTCAAAAATTAATAAATATATGAAGAAGCCTTGCAGGCACAACTACACATAAGTACCTATGTACTCATACATCAACACAAAATATATTTATTTTTTTCAACAGGAGTTTCTTTTAATCCCTTGACATCAAAGACAACCTTTGATGAAATTTCACAGGTTTTGGATTGGATTACGTTCTAAATGTCATTCCAAAGGTTTTAAATTCCTTTTTATCCGGTGCAAGATATAAAATTTTCAGATTTTGCAGTTTTTAGTTTATAGTCAATCAAAATAGTTGAAGTATAATTCGATTCGAGTCTTTCTATCTTAGAAATTATGAAAAACATTTGGAGTCCCTGGGCATTATGTATGGCAAACTATCTAGTGCAAATTGGCGCTTTCGGTTGGTCTTTCAGAAATTTTCTAAAACCCATCAGAATGATAGTTCTTCTTCTGAAAGGTTCTTCCTTTTCCTGCTTTTCCTGTGAATCAGTACTGATGCTTTTCATTGGACATCGAATTACTGTTCTTGAATTTACAATATATTGTTTGTACGAAAAACAACTATCACACTTCATTTACGTAACTTTTGGCGTGGGACACTCATGTCCGTAAGTCACAGTCAGTCAAAAGGGCACTCATTAAGCCATTAACTGTGAGGGAAGTAGCGCACTCCATCGATAATCGATATCACTCGAAGTTGATAGTAATGGATCTCGCAATTCTTTCTGTCTGTCTGTTCGTCTACGGCCTGGCTTGGTCAATTTTCTTTTAACTTGGTAGATATTATTTGAAAATTCCCCCCCCCCCCCCCCACAATTTCTTTCTTTTTTTTTAAATCAAAATAACTTCCCATCAAATTTTTGTTTCGAAATTTTAGAAAATATTACCTAAAACTGTTCCACAGATTTAAAATAAAACAACAAATTTCATAAGGCTAAAGCTACCTAATGGTTGAACAATTTTGTTCAAAAAATTTTTTTTAGTTGGAACCTCCCTTAAAACAGTTTTTTTTATTGAATATTTCGAAAACTATATGCCCAACATTTTTACTTGCGACTTATACATACATAATGTAGGTACTCTAAGGCAAGTTATGCATTCGTAAAAAAAATCGAACTCGAGATTTTTATCAAAGTTGACATTACGATGATAGCGAAGACTAAAAAAGTGGGTCTCGCAATTCTGTCTGTCTGTCTGTCTGTCCGCTCGATTGCAGCTAAACGGCTCGGCCGATTTTCTTCAAACTTGGTAGATACGGGTTTTAATTTTTTCCTCCCGGATGTTTTTTGATTTGTTTTTTTAAGACCAAAAATAACGGTACCTGCCATACGACTTTTTTTCGAAATTTTATAAACATTTTTTTTCTCAAAAACTGTTCGACAGACTTTAAAAATAAAAACACACAAAAATTTCATTTAATTAAATCTAGGTATTCGTTGAAAAAAAATTTCAGAAAAATGGTTATTGAGGGTACTCCCCATGGAACCATTTTTTTTGTTTTTGATTTTCTCAAAAACGGTACAGCCGATTTTGATCATTTTTTTTTTGCTAAGGCTCCTCAAAAGCCTGAATAGAATTGTGTACTCAAATTTTCAAACAATTTTTTTTTGATTTTTAAAAAAACTTCAAAATTTTTTTTTCAAAACTCAATATTTCGAAAACCCCTTGCTCGATTTTTTTAAAATTGATAAATAAAAGTTTCTTAATATAATCCACAAGATGTAAGAAAAAAAAATTATTTTACCTGAAAATATACAAATGTAAAAAAAATGAAAAAAATTTAAAAAAATGGTTTTCAAAAATCGTGTTTTTCTCGAAAACGGCACCTAGAATTTTGATATTTTTTTTTTCTTCAATTAATTTTGATAGAACCCTTTTTTCGAATTTTGATTGTCTCATTATCGACATAACGGATTTTAATGAAATTTCTTATAGAGATGTTTCTAAGAAGTTTAGAAAACATTGCATTTCAAAACTTAAAAAAAAAAACATTTTTTTTTTTTTTGGAAAATTCGATTTTGTTCTTGCATAAATTCATATTTGCATAGCGCATAGCATTCTGGTTTTGTCTCTTACTACTAAAAGAATTTATAGAATTATGATAATTTTATCCTTATGAACAGTTTTCTCTAATGAGATTCGTTTTTAAAACTCCTATTCTATTACATAAGAGCAAGTTCGTGTGACCCTGTTGTACATTTTATTTTTTACTATTTACAAGAAAATGAAAAAAAAAATATAATTTTGTATCCAAAAATATCGGTACCCACATTAAAAATGTTAAAGAATGCTTTTCGAAAATCGTAAATTTCTCGAAAACGGCACCTAGAATTTTTTTCTTTCGATTAATTTTTATTATATACAGCAATGTTAGGCAATGTTAGGCAATAATATAAATAGAAAAAACATAACTTATAATTGGAAACCGTTTTCCAAGCTTAAACAACATCTAATGTTTTAATAATAGAAACAAATTCCTTTTTTTTAAAGAATCTTCCCAACGGCCTAACCTTAAAAATAGCAACACCTTTTAAATTTTCAAAAAAAATTCGATCTAAACTAAAACAAATAATTTTTTCTAAATATTTAGTAAATAACAATTAATGTATTGTTGAAAACCTTTTGTTTTTCACAACTCCATTAATTCTGTTGAACATAGAATCCACCAACTTTTGGCACTTTTGTTGATCGTTTTTTTTTTTCAACTCACTTCGACTTTTAAGCCAAAGATTTTCTATGGAGTTTAATGGCTAAAACACATGTGCAGCATTTTCCCTGCAGCGAAATTTAATTACACAGGTTCTTATGGGAGCAGAATCATTGAAAGTCTGTATGCAGCGCTGCGCTGCACGATGTCTCTATTCCTAAATTTGCTGCCTAGTTTCATTGCAGCCATAATTGT
Source organism: Chrysotoxum bicinctum (assembly GCA_911387755.1). NCBI lineage: Eukaryota > Metazoa > Arthropoda > Insecta > Diptera > Syrphidae > Chrysotoxum > Chrysotoxum bicinctum. The sequence continues at coordinate 83,834,215 of OU426989.1, read as the reverse complement.
AAAACAAAAATTTCCAAATAATTGCTATTTGGCATTACTGATATTGACAGATTGTTGACATTGTCTGTCATATTTGCAAAAAAAAGTTTGTTTTTGTCTTTGGTGGAAAACTTGATACTGATACAATAATGGAAGAAAAAATAAAACAAATTCATTTATGACAAAACAAATCCGTACAATGAACAAGAAGTGAAAAGAATTTGTTTTGTCTCCGACTCGTATTTTTGTTTGTTTTCAGACAGATGAAAGATTGTTACTGCTCACCAGTTCCTGTTTGGGATAGGTAAATTGTATCCAACTAAGGACATTTTCTTCAGCTATACATAGCAACATCAACGCGAGGGAAACTACATGTCTAGTATAGTTTTGTTTTTCATTTGTGCTTTGTATCTTCTTTTGCTTTTCCTACTTACGAGTATCACCAGGAACAATTTTTGAAAGTAAGGTGTAATTCTCTTTAATTTTCTGGTTAATTAAATTTGTCCACGGCCTTGAAGTTTTGATCTGGAACAAATTATATTCATTTAAAAACTTGAGGTATTTCTCATACACGGCAATCAAAATCAAAATTTTGTCCTTGTTTGTTGAAATATCCATTTAATTTAAAATATAGGTAAGCTTATAAAACTTTAAGTATCTACAAAACAATTTAAGCAAACAAAAAGAATGAAAATTTGGCAGATGTCATTTTTGTTTTAACAGAACTAGGCATCATTAAAGTTAGGAAGTATGCACATGTGTTCTGTCTGCAGCGCTGCATGCATCGCTGCGTGCAGACTTGCTGCACATCTGTTTTAGCCATAAGTCCGAAGATTAGGCTGGCCACTCCATAACATCGACCTTATGTCGCTCAAATCAAAGCTTTGTCAATTTTGCCGTATATTTCGGGTTGTTGTCTTGCTGGAAATACAATTTAAGAGGCATATATTCCGCAGCCCACGGTATTATGTTGATATATTACTCTTTTGTAATAATAATGTCGATCAGGAAAATTGGGCCCACTCCTCACTAAGAGAAACAATCCCACAACATGAAGCTGCCAACACCATGTTTTAGCGTGAATTGAAAGCTTGGCCCTTTGAACATCGAACAAACCGTTTTCCGTCCATAGGGCAGCCACTTTGCGATTTGGTTATGGAAAATTTCATGAAAAGGATATGGTCCTGTAAGCGTGGTCTTGGCGGCCATTTGGCTGATGTTGTGTTCCATTATTAACGGCATACCTTCCTCTTTATAATGAAATAAACATCCGATCATTTATCTCCAAAAATGCCATTTTTCTTTGAATATCAAAATAACACCTCTTATTGGAAAACCCTTTATTTTCCTCTAGTCCCTCCACAAAATATTTCTCCAATGTTTCATAACTTTAAGGTGTCGTCGTTGATTTGATGTATTGTGGTAAATGAAATCCGCTTTCGCCAATGTACTTTTTAAATAACGGGACTTGTCTTGGCGATCGCGTAGGTAGATGTTCATTCTGCAGTAAACGCCGGACCTTCTGGAACTTACATTGATCAATATTTTAGGCTGCAAATGTCTGAATGATAGAAATGGGTCTGAATTAAATTTCCTAATCAATCAAAATTTTGCTCATCGTTGCGTATCAACACATTAAAAATTTACAGCAGGATTTGTCTTTTGTGTCTTTATGTCTCAAAAACCAACAAAAAGCAGGAAAATTGACAACACATAAATCAAGATGGCCCCCATGAACTGTCAAAATTGAAGATCAAGCAATTGATCTCTTTTCTCGACGCGGAAAAATGGTTATACCTATGTCTAATTTTGAAGTCTCTGGTCGTCCCCGAGCTTCTATTGTGATTTTTTTTATCTTAATCTAATTCCTGAGTCCTTATATTGCAGAAACCGCGAAGCCCATTGATCCGTGAAACATCAATGGGCAAATGGGTGTATTAATTTGAAATGGTAACAGAGCCACCTGTCGTAAATTTTAAACAAGAAGTATAATTTGAAAAACAAAAACTACTGCCATTTGAATTCGGCAATAAACCTTGAAGTAGATATTAATTCGACTATTCAGCTACTTAATCCTAATTGCTCTCGTGCCTCTTCTATTAAAAAACAAGTTCATCAAACCCATTCACTAAAATTCTTCACCAAACTCCTATAATATCAAACCGCAACAGAAGTATTCACTGCAACTTTCCACTAAGGTTTTCACATTCTACCGCGCGAAAAAATACCTTCAGCAATAATCCACAAAAATTTGCAAATATTTGCACTTTGCCACTGCAAACGAATACCTATACCTTACCTACCCCAAAGATGAAATCACTGCATTATGGAGTCCCCGCCCCAATAGACTGCGAATACAAATGGCGCGATAAAAACTGAAACGGCTGTGGTCAACCCCAGAAGACTGCAACTGAATATTTTCACGTGCCGCAGAATTGCTGCTTAAGCAAAATTTAAACAAAATATAACAAAATAGTGTCAGTTAGCGCGCCTTGCTTGGTGTCCGTTCAGCATCCATATCGTTCTATACGTTCTCCTCTTGACTTGATGAAGCCTGAAGTTCGTTTTTCCCGTCAGCCCTCCTCCCTCGACGACGACCGACATCGGGGGCCATGCTGACATTCGTTTTTGGCAAATTCCATTATATTTTGAAAGAAGGTTCTTCTACACTGGAACCGCATATATACACAGATACGGCGACGGCCCGTATTCACCCATCCTCCCAAAGTTAAACCAACAAGGAGCAAAAATAATAATGCTCTTTCAGCACCAGGATAACTGCCAATTATTTGCTTTGTTGGAAAATTCGGTTAGATTCTAATTTCAGTCAAATAGTTTCCAACATTTTGTTAAATGCTAATGTTTATTTCTGCCCACCAAAGCACCACTGTATGTGTGTATCTATGTCTGTATACGTAGTTGAACAATTTTTCATATCAAATCGGTTAACAAAAATCTTTTCGAACCTGACAGACCATTGAAGTTATGTTATTTTATGTTTATGTTATGTTTTGAATAATTTCTCAAATAACTGAGTTCTCATAGATGGCATTTTTGTGTTGTATCATTTTTTGATTGGTCACAATTTATTTTTGGAATCATTTTTATGAATCCGTCTTGAATTGTTTCATTCAAGGGATTCACCTTGATTGGACTCATGAGGACCTACCCATTTGAAGACATTTTTAGCTTGGTTTTTGGTGCTATACACAGCTAAATAAAAATCGCTGAAAATACACTTAAATTGAGACCGTTTTTCGATTACTTAGTTTTAAGGCAAATTGTATTAAATTGCTAAATCTTCACCAGAGAGAGTCTTTATGTGGAGAAATGCCTCAGAAAAATGGCAATTTTACCCTTAAATATGGTGTGTTTTTACCAAGTGTAGGTTTCCGGCGCGATTGGTTTTCCCCTTTAGCTGTTACATATATTTTATTTGTAAAAAAAAATTCAACGTTAATTACATGCAAATAGATAGATAGATAATTTTATTCATTTGTTAAGACTCAGTTACATAGAACATGGCATTGCTCACGTATGCTTTGAAGGATAACAGTTTAAGGATCCTTCCAAGCACACATCCACTGATCGATCCAATTCCCAACACAAAAGACAATCGTTATTTCTGAAAATATTTTTGGTGACTTACAATTATTCTGTTAAAGAAGTGAATCTCTTCAAAAAAAAAGACATGATTTTTCAAAACTAATATCTCCCTAGCGATTCCTCAGGTATCTACCTAAAATCACAAAAGGCCTAAAGTAATATTACACAGTTAATGAAGATTTAGGGAGATACATCAAATAAAATGCACTACTGGGTCTAACAAACATGCTCTCATGCTAATGCGACTTCGAATTTTCAAAATGGATGATATTAGGGAAAAATGTTCAGAAGCAGGAAATCAATTTTTACTTTCGATTACTATCAGTGATACCACTTTACTTGAATTGAAGTAGATCTACTTAAAAAAAAAATTAAATCTACTTCCTAATTTGCACTATCACCAAAATATTGAAAACTACTTTATTTAAAAACATCTCCGTTTTAACCTAGTTCAATTTCACTAGAAATAAAATGCACGACTGGGTCGCACGAACTTTCTCCTATGTAAACGACTAAGAATTTAAAAAATGAATTTTATTAGAGAAAACTTTTCTTAATGATAAAATTCATTTTTTAAATAACTAAAACAACTCCTTGAGCAGTTGGAGCTAAGTCCAGGATGCTATGTGTTTTAAGCAAAAATGCAAATGTTTATGCAAGAACAAAATTATGATTCGGTGTAGTGGTTTCTTAAAAAATACGCTTTTATATACAAAATTTTTAAACCATTTTTATGAAAAAATTTTGGAACGCCAATTTAAAATATTTATAACATAAGTACGAATAAAAATTAAATTTACAAAAAAAAATATTTTTGAGATATCGAATTATACAAAAAAAAACTAGATTTTTTTCAAAATTCAAAAAAATATTTTTTTTTTAAATTTTGAAATGCAATGTTTTTTAAACTTTTTAGAAGCTCTTCTATAAAAAATTTCATTAAAATCCGTTATGCCGATAGTGAGAAATTCAAAATTCGAAAAAATCGTTCTATGGTAGATACAGTCAATAATATCTTGACTACAATTTTTTTATTAAATTATAGATCGTGAAAATTAATCGAAAGAAAACAAATTTTAACAAAAAAAAAATACGATTTTCGATAACTATTTTTTAACATTTGTATGGAGGGTACTGTTATTTTTAGGTAAAATCATTTTTTCACACATCTTGTAACTTACATAAATATTAAGAAACTTTTATTTATTAGGTTTTAAAAAATTGAAATGTTGAGCTTCCAAAATCTATGCAATTTTTTTTTTTAAATTTGAATACACAATAATATTTAAACTTTTGGGGAGCCTTAGCATAAAAAATGATCAAAATCGGTTGTACCGTTTTTGAGAAAATCAAAAACCAAAAAAAAATGGTTCCAAGGGGGGTACCAAAACACACAATTTTTTTTGTATTTTTTTTTTTCAATCATTCCTTAGATTTAACTAATTGAAATTTAAAAAAAAAAAACTGTGGGACGTTTTTTGAGAAAAAAAAAATATAAAAAAGGAAAAAAACGGGATCGGGTCAAAATTCTGGCTTCAAAATTCTGCTTTTCAGAATTCTGCTTTTTTAACGAAAATTCTGCTTTTCAAAATTCTGCTTTTTTTTTTGTCTGGTTTACAAAATTCTGCTTTTCAAAATCCTGCTTTACAAAATTCTGCTTTTCAAAATTCTGGAAATTTATATTAAAAAAAAAATTCTGCTAATTCTGCTTTTTTTTTAATAGTATATTTATTAACGGAAAAGTCAATTTAACATGGTTTTTGTTTCAATTTTAACAAAAAAAAATCAAAATTTCGTCTTTTAATAATTATAAACAATAACTGAAAATAGAGCAAAAATAACAACAACAAAAACAAAATGTAAACAAAAAATAATAACAACAATTAAAAAACGAAGGGATAAGAAAAGACACTAACCATTGTCTAAGACCCTGACTAAGTTAAGAGAGCAAAAATTAATTGCGTCTAAACATCTCGCTTATGCAAGCGAGAGGATAATTTTACAAAATTCTGGAAATAAAAAAAATAAGGTTTGGAAAATGTTAAAAAGCGCGCGCTTTACAATTTCATTTCAAAATTTTGAATACAATCGGTCTAAACTTTTTTTTTCACGTTATTTTATCAAAATTTGGACTTTAAATGCGAATTTCTCAAAAACCATTGACATGAATAATTTAATTTAAATGCAGGATTATAGAACAATCTTGTGGCTTTCAAACGCAGTATAGCATTTTATTGTAAGTGTTGCCGGTGTTTTTTAATATTTTTTTTTTTCAATTTAAACCATTTTTTTCTAAAAGTGCCATTACCTCTTAAACGGAGGTTTTCTCAAAAACCAGAAGACATAGAACCATGCGGTTTTTTGTGTTCGATTAAGAACTGATAGATACATGAAACACATATCAGCTAATTTACAATTTCATTTCACAATTTTGAAAACAACCGGTCTAAACATTTTTTTTCACGTTTTTTTATCAAAATTTGGACTTTAAATGAGAATTTCTCAAAAGCTATTGATATGAGTAATAAAATTTAAATGCAGGATTATAGAACAATCTTCTGGCTTTCAAACGCAGTATAGCACTTTATTGTAGGTGTTGCCGTTGTTTTTTAATATTTTTTTTTCAATTTAAACCATTTTTTCTAAAAGTCCCCCTACCTCCTAAACGGGGGGATATAGACCCCCCCTCCCATAGTAAAAAGTGCTTGTTTTTGACCCCCCTACAAAAACCCGTTATCAAATCTTGGCGGCCAAGTTATCGTACTCTCCCCTACTTTTCTAGAAATCAGACCGCAATTTTATGCATTTGAACATTTTTTATCTCATTAAATCCATGTATTATATTTATTTATATATTATTTCTAATTTCCAAAGTTCTTTTACATAAGAGCTAGTGCGTGCGATCCTGTCGTACATTTTTTCATTTATCTAGGTTTTCAAATTTTTACCATATATTGTACTATACTCTGTCCAACAAAAATTGTCAGTACAGGGAAGATAGGACGTTTGTCTCTCATTCTGGTTGCATTGCCATCATTAGTGTGTCGTCTTTTAAAGCTCTCACAGGGACTCCGTAGCTTAAATTATAAATCGCCGCAAATGAGAATAAAAAACGCGTAGGGCTACCGTCTGCAGATTCAAAACGACCGAAAACAATATTCAATTTTCCTTTTCCCACAATGCCAAGCGGTAAGATAATAGGCGCGTTTTTTTAAGTTGAAAAGCAATACGACAACACTCAACATACTCATCTTCTTAAAATGTGTTCTCAAAAGCTTCAAATCCCAAAAGCTCCTTAATAAAAACCACTGAAAAAGCTCCTTGCTTGCAATTGATGTAGATAAAGAGCGCACGATCGTATTGAGTGAGTGACACTTGACACTCTTGAGTGTTGACAGTATCTCATGCATCAGGCGCCACTGCTTTAGAAAAAGCTCTCCCATAAGGCCTGTACTGACAATTTTTGTTGGACAGAGTATAGTAATTTTTTAAGAGCTTTCGGAAATAAAACAAAAAAAAAACACATGAAATGCAGAAAAACACATGAAATCTTTATTTGAATCGATAGTACGGTCGATATAATTTAATGTTTGAAGATTATTTCATGCAAATGTTGTCCGCGGCTGCGCCTCAAATGGTCCATCCGCTAAGTCCAATTTTGACATACTCTTTGTAATATTTAGGCCGGTACGTCACGAATAAAAGCTTCAATGTTGGCTTCCAGTGCGTCAATAGAAGCGGGCTTGTCGCTATAGACCGGAGCATTAACATAGCCCCACAAAAAATAGTCTAGAGGCGTTAAATCGCACGATCTAGGCGACCGGCCCCAAACGTGAAATAAACTGTTCACCGAACTCGCCTCTCAATTGGTCTATTGTTACGCGTGCTGTGTTGCATGTGGCACCGTCTTGTTGAAACCACATGTCATGCAAGTCAATTTCAGTGCAACAGTAACGTTGCGATTCGCATCATCTTTAAAGAAATACGGCCCAATGATTCCGCCAGCCCATAATCCACACCAAACAGTGACTTTTTCTAGATGCCGTGGTAGCTCTTGCAATGCTTCTGGCTACTCTTCACTCCAAATACGGCAATTTTGCTTGTTCACGTATCCATTCAACCAGAAATAAGCTTCGTCGCTGAACACAATTTTACGATAAAAAAAAGTGGATCTTCGGCCAACTTTTCAAGAGCCTATTCGCCAAAGATTCGGCGTAGGTCGTTAGGCTTCATTTCTTGCACCAGCTGTATTTTGAAAAGCTTCACACCTAAATTCTTACGCAAAAATTTCCACGTAGTGTAGTAACAAAGGCCCAATTGCTGCGAACGGCGTCGAATCGATAAATCACGGTCATCACCAACACTGGCCGATACAGCTGCGATATTTTCCTCAGTTCGCACTCTACGTAAGCGTGTTGGTAGTTTAATGTCCAACAATGTGAATTTGGTGCGAAATTTGGTCACAATAGCCCGAATAGCCGCCTCAGTAGGTCGATTAAAGTGACCATAAAATGGAAGAAGCGCGCGATTAACTTTCTTAACAGAGCACGCATTTTGATAATAAAATTCAATAATTTGCAAGCGTTGTTCGTTTGTAAGACTATTCATGGTTAAATTATAGACCAAATTGAAGATGTTTCAGAGTGACATATCGTCAGTTAAAGTGCAGGACCTCGTAAGTATTTTTAGCATGTTTTGCAGAAATCACAAAAAACTTCTTAAACAAATTATTTAAAAAAAAATAATAACAAAGTAATTGATTTGTGCTATTTATTAGTTAATTGATTATATTAATAAAAATGAATGTCTTAGTAATGCATTATTCTCATTTAACGGGCACTTACGAGGTATTGCTTTATTTTTGGGGCGGAGTTTTATACGAGGTTTAGATTTTCTTTTTTTCTACAAAATGTTCAGAACAACATTAGTACACTAAAAATGCCAAAAGGTGGCTCTTATTTTTCTGATTTTTTTGATATAAAAATATTTTTGTTGATTTTTTTGACTTACGAGGTCCTGCACTTTAACTGACGATATGTAAAACACGAAACGTGCGTGAGCTGTCAAAACTAGTGTTGCCAAAAAGACCCTTTTAAAAAAAAATTGAAAAAATAAAAACCGCCATTTTAGTCGCGTCTGTTGGGAGTATGGGCGCACTTAAACGACAGTGGTTACTTTATAGTCCAAAAAACGCCAAAAATTTAGCGTTTTCGGCAACGTTTTTGGGCGGTTTCGAGACCACTCAAACGTCTATCGTGATCATATTTGTCGAAGGAGTTGTGATGTACATATTTGATGTGGTTACTCTCACTAACCCTATTTTCGAAAAAATTGTACTTTAGATGCTTCTTTTTCTGTGTAACAGCGCTACTACACTAAGTGCTGGTGCAGACAAACCTAGGCTATTTGTAACTTTTGTATTTTGGTTTGCTTTCACGTGCTGCGGCTCTCAATCTATCCACTGTCTATTTGTGTCATAATTAAAATATGTAGTAGGCTTCGACATTTCAATTTTGTTTTGAAGTCTAAAATTTTTGAAAAAAAAAAAAAAATTAAATTACAAAAATAAAACGAGACGAAAAAAACAAACGAAAAATGAAGTTCTTGAGAAAACATGTTGATTTGTTAGCATGAACGGCATAGAGGATGGTAAAAAAAAAAATAAATATGTATGTATGTACATAGTACATACATACATACATATGTATATCTATACTTAATAAATTTTGTTCAGGTTGTATGTAGATTTGACATCGAAGAAATATCAAGAAGAAAAAAAAATAAGCGGGATAAATACCCAGATGATTGCAAGAATTTAAAAGGAATTTGGATATTGGAGTAAAAATTCTAATAATTTTGGTGTTTCCTGTTCAGGGATAAGCTGTAGAATTTCAAGCCCTGCAAATCCGGCCAAAAAATTTCTGACAAAGAAATCGAAAGGATACATTTGATGTTATTACTGCAGCCTTAAAATTACGGGCGATTTTAATATCTATGAATTTTTCCAAGCATCTTTATTGGATCGTAAGTTTATACATAATATCTTTTTAATAATTGTTATTTACATATTTACATATTTTTGTATTTTTTGTTTTTCATGCAGTTAATTACATATGTATGTATATGTATTTACTCAGAAATTTCCCATGACAAATCTTTAAAAGAGTTTCAGACATTTCTTTCCTCGTTAATAGACTTGAACAAATTTTCTTTTAAAGTTTGCTAGGTATTTAAAGTGTACAAATTTGTTTGAATTTGGTTGTTCTGTAAATTAGCATTAACTATAAGATTGTAGTATGCATTAGTGTAGTCTTTTGTATCTGTTTTGTAGTTGCACTTGCACGCAATGCCCTCATTCTTTATAATTTGGTTAACCTCATGAATTTGTAACTTAAATTTGTTTCTTTCTAATTTTAAAATTTTACCGCCATTAAAATCAAAAGAATGTCCATTTTTCTTAAAGTGATCAGCTACAGCAGCCATATTTTTGTTTACTGATCCTTCGTTAATTTTTTGACATTCGGTTTTGTGTTGACCCAATCATGACCCCAGTTTTTGAATAGTTTCTCCAATGTATATTTTTTTTCACAACCATTGTATTTTACAGATTAAACTAATCCACTGTTTTCTGTTTTATTAATTGTTTGCTTTGTATTTAGGAAGAATTTTGAATTTTGTTCTATTGGCTTCATTGCTGCTTTAACATCTGGGGTAAAATATTGGCACACTTTTGCTAAGGATTCATTTAATTTTGGTACATATGTATGTACATAATATCATCGCTGAATAAATTTTGTTATCTGTATCTAATGAATCTTTTGTCCGAACATTATTTTGTTAGATAGAAAGCTGTAGCTACTTTGGTCAAATCTTTGTGGTGAAATAATTTTGGCTTGTAGGCTTTCATGATGAAATAAGTTTTTTGATTAAATATCAAGTGGATAATTGTTTTTTTTTTAAATATATTTTGTATCCTTATTATATTATTATTAAAATAGGTCTTATGGCTAAATGAGAATACTTTACGAATACAGTTTTTAACCATATTATATTTCATTGGAGTAGGATGAGCTGAATAATAATTTAATAAACGATTTATGAAACCAATTTGTGATAATATTACCATTATTATTTCTCTTCACTGAAACATCTTAATAATTTATTTCACTGGCTGGTAAGTGTGTCATCCAATTCATATGTAAAAATAACGTTTTTGTCTAAAGATTCCAGAGCTAATTTTACTACATGAATTTTGTTTCGTGGAATAGCTATTAAATCATCTACATATGCTATCCAAAATTGTGGTTTGAAATCTATTTTATTTTAGTCAGTAATCATAAAATAATTACATTGTAGCTGTTTCAATATTATTCTACTTTAAATATTCGGCAATAAACATTCATGAAGTAAGAACTTGGCGTACTTTTAGATCTCAGTACTTTTCACGGCTCACTTGTTACGCAAAGGTTTTTGTATAAGTAGAAGAACTTGGCTCTTTTTTTAACATTTATGTTTTTGGTCTGATATAATATTTCCCGAAGATACCATATGGCTTTTATCATTAGGTCCTTAATTCTCTGCACGAACATGTTTTACACAAATGTTACAAAACTATTTAAAGTCATCTTCAACTCCTCCATTTGAACAATATTTAAATAAAATATTTTGTGATACACGAAAATTTCTCAAAAGATATCCTGAAACTTACATAGTTCCAGCATATAAAGGTAATGTTATACGTTAGCGATTTCAAAAGAAACATATATCTTCAAAAGATGAATGATATGATGAAAAATCAAGAAACCTATTAGAGTTTTGAGAAATGATCCCACGAACAAACTTCAAGTTCGCAATAATAATTATATAAAAGATTTATTCAACCAAAAAATTCTTAATGAATCAGAAAATAAATGTATGACAACATACACAGCCAACAGTCCAAAAATGTATGGCTTACCTAAGGTTCATAAAGAGAATTGGCTCTTACTCTTCTACAAAAAATGTTCCCTGCTATATCAACTTTCAAAATATATTGTTAAAATTCTTAACAAAATAACTGAGAATTCAAAATATAATGTTAAAAATGCAAAACATTTTATTGAAACAGTATCACCAATCATTTTGCAAGAAAACGATATACTAGTTTCTTTTGATGTAATTTCTCTGTTTACAAATATACCAGTACAAATACGAGTAGCACTAAAAATTGTTGAAAAAAGGTGGAGTACTCGACTGATCAAAGAAAATACACAAATTAAAAAGAAGCAATTTTTAGAACTTTTACGTTTTTGCATAGTTGATAATAATTATTTACTACAATTTAATAAAACAACTTATGAACAAAAACAAGGTGTACCTATGGGAAGTCCTATATCCCCAATTTTAGGAGATATGGTTATGGAAACTTTACTTGATAACGTTTAAAAAAAAAACTGTCGTATACACCAAAAGTTATTAAGAAATATGTACATAGATGACTTATTTTTAATTATCAAATCAAATGAAGTCAATTCAACCTTAACAGCACTAAATTTCTTTCATCCCAAAATTAAATTTACTTTTGAAGTTGAAAAACAAGGGATGCTCCCCTATCTTGATGGTAAAGTTATAAGAAAAAATACATATCTAATTTTTGATTGGTACAAAAAACCAACATCTCCAGGCCGTTTGATAAATTTCAATTCAAAACAACCCAAACTAGTAATTATTAATACAGCCCAAAATTTCATAAATAGAGTTCTAGAGTACATTGTACTCTAATAATTCATTCCCAAAAGAAATAACTAAACCACTTATTAACAACTATTTTAATATTATCAGACGATCAAATTAAAATACAAATGAACCACAAATAATATATAGAAGTGCTTTGTACGTTCCAGTTTTTTCAAACCGTTTATTGAAAGCACCAATTAAAAATAAAGAAAAAACTAAAATAGCTTTTAAATCAGCAAAAACTCAGTTTTCTCGAGATTAAAAGATAAATTAGAAAACGAAGAAAAATCAAATATAGTGTACAAGTGTTACACTCTAACCGACGAACGAACCGAATACCGATCAAATAATTAATTACCAGAAAATAATTTAAACTACGGATTTGATTATAATTATAATTATTAAAACGACGAGCGCAAGATCGACCGGCACGACTTGACCTTTGACTATTATAAACAAGAGCAACTGTCAACGTCAAACAAAACAGAGAGCGAGAACGAAAGCGAGCTTGAAGTTAAAGCGCAACAGGGACGCAGGGTTGCCACTTCAAGAAACAAGAAGCGCAGTAGATTCTAAAAAAAATGCAGTAGATTAAATTTTTCGGCAGTAGATTTTTTATTTTACCAAGAAACAAAATTCGTTTTCTTAAAACTAATAAAATAGATATATTTTAAATTGAACATATAAAATCGAATTCTTTGATTGATCACTTAATTGCTTTTTATGTACTTTCCATCTGTGAAATTAAAATTTTGAAAGAACTCTAGAAGCCCAGGAGATTCTGACGGTGTCCAACAACTGTTGCTGACATTCATTTCCTTACACAAAATGACATTTTCCAGAGTAGTTACATTTAATTTGTTCCGTAATTTATTTTTAACTAGACTTACAGTCGAAAACTTTCGCTCTGCAGCAGCACTACTATGGGGAAGTGAACACAAAATCAAAATATACTCACAAAGTTGGACATATATTTTTTCCCCCAGAGCGTTTTTTGTATCGAGTAAATCAAACCAAAATCTTGAACAGTCTAAAGGGTCGTAATGTTTGCATAAAAGTTCCTGGTTCCCTAGTAAAGATCTCCACTGACTATTTAGATCTTCTTTATTGAAATTGGTAAATGGAAAGCATTCTAAAATAGGTAATATTGATGGCATAGCACCATCGATTACTAATTTTGCATCTATGTACTTCAGCAGTTTAATTTTTGTATCGTTAAAATCGAAACGTTTTTTAATTTGAATACAAATTTCTACATAAAAATTTAAAATGTCTTTTTTTATTTTAATAATTTCTAATTCTTTAAAACTATTTGCATTAATATATTCTTGAAACTCTATCCCGAAATACATATTTGAAAGAGACTGATGGAGGGCAAAATCTTTTAAATCAATGTTAACATTAACTGCATCGAGATTTATAAAATTCTTAAGCAAGTCCATATAGAGATTGAAAATATGTTGTTCAAGAAGATGTATCTGTGAAAACTCTGATTGGAATATTTTATTTTTTTTATTTATTAAATTTAAGGCATACGACAGAAAGAGAATATAAAGTTTATTTAAGCGATTATTTAAAAAAGTAGTGATTTCCTTTACTGAATCTAAATTTTCAAAACTTAAAAGAGTGAAATAATGCTGTAGTGGGTTCCATTGCTCTAGAAGACGGTTAACAACACTCTCAACCGAAAGCCATCTGGTGTATGAAATGTTTAAAATCCTATGGTTTTGTATGTTAAAATATTCTTGAAATTCTTTAAAAGCTTCACATCGCTTAGGGCTATGAGAAAAGTGATTGTAAATATCTTTAATTCTCTTTTCAATAAAATCTGGTAGTTTTTTTGTAGCTGCTGAAGCACATAAATGCAATGAGTGGCACGTACATCCAAGATAAAACAAATTTTTATTAATATTTTGTAGTTTTGCCTTTACCCCATTCAGGCTGCCGCTCATTACGTACGCATTATCTGTTGCAAGGCCAATTATGTTTGACATTGGAATGTTTTTAATTTCAAAAAACTGTTTCAGGTTCAAAAAAATTTCATTAGCGTCTGACGACAAAAGTTCTATGAGACCGAAAAAACTATCATTAATCTTCTTTTTCTGCTCATCGAAAAAACGCGCTACAACTACCAAACATTTTTTAGTTGAAACATCTGTTGTTTCGTCAATAATAATAGAAAATTTTCGAGTTCTCAAAATTTTACTTAATTGTTCTTGAGCAAAAGGCCCCATCACAGAATTCACCATACAACTAGCTTTAGTACGCCCACATTTTACACCTTTCGCGATGGAAGAATCAGTGCATACTGTTTGCAAAAAGTTCGGGATAGTATCCATTAAGGAAAACGGCAAATTATTACTAACACAGAACATAACACAAGTAATCTCTGCTTTAAGTTTCGAATGATCATTGTTTCTTGAGGAAACTTCCCGAAACAAATCTGGAATAAGGCTTGTATTTTTGAACTTTTCCAAATGAAATCTTGATGCGCCATGTCTTTCCAAATTTGTTTTATTATTATCAAGCATTTTGAAGCAAGTTTTGCAAAAACTTTGCCCGTCCACACACTTGAGCCAAGATTACAATTGTTCTCATGCTTGCTTATATTTTTGTTTATATTTTTTTACTTCTGAACATTCATTTTCTTGAGCGGCATTAGGATTTTCTTTTCTATTTATTATTATAAAAAAGAAAATAATTATAAACTAAAAAAAAACTAAAAGAAAACACTCACGATGTTAGAATTTGGCTACAGCCAGCAAGTGGTTCAGATTCTCCCGCAGACTCTGTGTTGCTATCATTTTCAGAAATAGTTCTTTTTGCTGTTTCTCTATAGAAGAAAAACAATTATTTTATAACATGAGCGTAAGTTAAGTTTTCGGAAAAATTGTACCTGTTTTTTGTGGTTTTTATTAAATATTTATCCATGTTTATTGTAAAATTTATTTTTTTTCCGGATGATGTTGATAAACGAATTTAAATTCATCAGATTCCCGTTAGTTTTAACAAAAAAGGGAACACAATAGAAAAAGAAACAGAGACAGAGATTTGTTTCATGATTGAAAGCATTCAACCCATTTCATCTGTCATTTTAGAAAATGTAGCCAAGTTCACAATGAATTGGCTTCGTTCAGGCAATCTAAAGGAGGTCACCGCTGTAACTTACAGCAGTTTTTTTTACAACTGCTCTAAAGCTGAAAATGAAAAAGTGCAGTAGATTGGATTTAGTGGCAGTAGATTTATTTTTTGCGGAAAGTGCAGTAGATCTACTGCAATTGCAGCAAAGTGGCATCCCTGACAGGGAGATAGCACTTTGGATGCTACCAAAATGGCTAGCTCAGATTATGGGGGTGGGTTCACCAAATTAATTTAATTAATACGACGGACGATTGATCGATGAAATTGAAAATTATACTAAAAATATATGATAACGACAGGGGCGTCGTTTTTGAAAGAAAATAAAGGGGCGCCAGCAATTTTTTTTGATAAAGGAAATTACAAACCTTTTGAAGCGGAGTGCGACGATGAAAGCAAAAAAAATTGTTTCGAGAGAAATAATAAGCCAAAATTTTAATTCCGAATTGGTAGTTAACAGATTTTATTTTTGATTGGGAAACCTTTTTAAATATAGGCTAAAAACCCAATATCTTTTCAAATTTGAATGTACAATCAATTTCTGAAAGATAAAACGTTACCGCTTGGTCCCGAACAAGCAACAGTTTTTTTTTTAAACGGGTCACGGGTTCCGCTTTTCCGGAATTTTTTTAACGGACAGAAGTCAAACGCGAATGAAGATATTTAAAAAAATCGAACAAGTATAAAACGCTAACACTGATAAAAGCGAAAATTCCAATCAACCAAAAAAAGAATACTTATCTTTTTTTTTCCAAAATCCTGTCAATTCTCTTCCCTTATATGTTCCTTAACAAGACCTCTTCCTTTTAGATATCCAATTATATTTATTTTTACTTTCTTTTTATATTTCTCAAAACCTTTTCTTAATCTTTTTTTTTTTATTTTCCAAACTTCTTTTATCAACCACAGCCAAAATTGAAGTGTCCTCTCAGGAATTTTACATCGTGGGCGAAACCTTCTCTTAAGACCTCAGTCAGTGCTTTCAGCCAATCAGTGGCCGCGGTTTTCGGTCACGTCATCATTCAGCTACTCTCCGCCATCTTTGTAGAGAGCGCCGACGGCGACGTAGTTCAAAACCAGCGGTCCTGCTTACTCGCACTTTCTCTCTGCATAATCATCACAAATCCGCCGATCGCTAGTGTCATTTCCAGGAGCGGCGAATATGATGAATGCATACAGCCATCAATACCCATTTTTGTTTTAAGTTATTAAGAAAAGCTTTCAGAAATAAAAGAAAATCAATGTCGCGATCAAATTTCCCCTCGAACAAAACAAAATCAACCCATTATTGTGGAACATATATAAGAAGGGATTGACAGGAATACCATTTCCGCGAAATTACTTTAGAGCGTTGGGCTTCTGTGCAGATTGGGGGGATTGGGGACTGGCGAGTAACGTTTTATCTTTTACAATATCATATAAAATATAAATCAGATACGTTGGGCACTCGGCCATTCTCGAAATGAGTAACTTCTAGCATTCGGGGACCAACTGTCGCCCGTGCTTTTCGAAACCAGCTTGTCCATATTATCCATAATTGAATAGTGGAACATTCCTCCACATTTGGGTTCATAATGATGTTTATTTTGTTTCTCCAAGATACTGAGAGAGCGTACCGATGGCTGATGAACCATGGCTGCCCCACTCTCTCTCAGTAAAGTGAATGAAACACCTGTAGGAAGAAGAAACTGGTATGGAAGGAAGAGGATTTTAGGGAATAGAAAGAATGATTTTTGTCGCGGTAAATTTTACCGTGACACAAGATTAAATGTGTAGGTGATGGATCAATATCATGCCCATCAATCTATGAAGGAACATCAATGCACAAACTTAGAAATCGTATATCCAGGTCATAAATCTGATATAAATAATGGTAGTACACAAAAGACTGCACTATAGCTCTCCATCGCATAGAGAAAAATCATCGCCCTGATTTCAATTTCAATTTGTGATGTACTTTTTTCTTAGGCTGAGGTTTGCTCGCCGGTTTACCGGGTTTCTATCTAAAGTGATACTATCTTCAGATTTTAACGTTAATATTTCTTTATTAATAAAACTATCGAAAAGCAAATCTTATCTTAATTTACATTTATTATCTTATATAAAATTTTAATAGTTAAATGTCGTTTTTTGTTGGTATCCTCGGTTTTTTCTTCTATGAATATTCGCCTTCCGTAGATATTCCTTCAGTATTCGTCTTGTCACTGTACGCAGGTAGATTGTAGATGAACAAGGGCTGGTACTTCACACTTGATGCTGGCAGTCTTCAGATGGATCCGGCAATCACAGACGAATCTGCAAATCAACGGACGAATCCGGCAAATCACGGACGAATCCGGCAAATCGCAGACGAATCTGGCAAATTAACGGATGAATCCGGCAAATCAACGGGCGAATCCGCCAAATCACGGTAGAATCCGGCAAATCACGGATGAATCCGGCAAATCAACGGACGAACCCGGAAAATCAACGGATGAATCCGGCAATCACGTATCACGAATCTGGCTAATCAACGGACGAATCCGGCAATAGCTTATGTCAATTTGTTTGAGACCCCTTACCACTGATGGGGGGAAGTCTTCAAACTATTTCACTTAATTACATTCCTTAATCGATCTCGATGTTTCCTTGTTGAAAGCCCGCCACACTTTATCATCCGATGTTTCGTCGGTAATAGACTCCCGCACTCTGTTATCCGATGTTTCCTCGGTAATATTAACTTTACGCAGAGCGCACACAATGTACAAGCACGTTGTGACCAAAGGAAAACTTAAATCCGACTGAATGTATAAATGTGATACCTGAAATCAAAATTCTAGATGATGACTATTACGGAGACTCAAACACCACAATGTCATTGTCTCCAATATCTACAAATAACCAATAGGATCGTTACATTTTCCCGCAAATCAGTTGCCCGAGCCCGTGTAACGTGGATTTTATTGATACTTTTTTGACGTCAATCCCGCAGAGCAACGAGGCGGTTGAGTAAGAACCTATTTTATTCTTCAAATGCACATACAAAGTCAGAGGCAGTCATCTTCGGAGTTCCTATGAGAGACCATAACATTCTCTAAAGAAGACCACCCAACCCATAAGAGGGGGATTTTCAACCTCGGACTAAAAAATTATCTTCATTTAAGGATGGAGGTGCTATGGACATGGTTTACTATCTTAAGCCTAGTACTCAGTTCAAGTGAAAATGAAAATTTCATATAAATGGGGGGGCTGGTTCACTCGAGAGGTGAGTACCAAAATGTGGATTGGAAAAACAATTATGTTCCACAACTTTTTTCACGCCCAATTTTCATTTCTCAATGTACAACCACCAGGAAAATGTTCAAGGTAGCGTGGAAAACTGTGATATTTGTCAGTTAATTTAAATATTTTGTTTCAAAATAATAAATTGAAAATTTATAAACAGAAATAAAGAGTGGATAACGAATTTTTTGATACTGCTCTCGAGAGTTTACTTAATAAAAATATTCATTATTTCAGGTGAGTATCAAAAATTCACGTGGAAAAGTTTATTCCATTTTCATTTTTATTCTCCGCGTATAATTTGGAACGTATTTATTTTTCATTTCACGCTAGGCTTTATGTAAAAATTCATATTCCACAACTAAGTTTTCTCCCACATAATTTCTTTTGAAACTCTTATCATTTTGTTTTTATCTCAGCAATTCACACAGCACGTGGAACTGTAAGGAAATTTCGCGTTACAGAGGATTGTGTAAAAAACTATTTATAATAGATGGTTGTGTACTAAAAGATACGCAAGTTCTATTCCCCAAGAAGCTTGTTAAAATAGCCATCGCATTGGCACACGAATCACACGAAAATTTGGTTTCTGGATTATACATAAATGTAGATAGTAGCAGGCTAACCGAGAGCCACTTGAAATGGTTGAACTGGCTTCAATATCACTTGAAAAAAATTCTGGACCGCGCTTCCATATAGGATGTATTAATTTATTTTGGAAGAAAATCAATTGGACAAAATTTCAATCAGTATAGTCGAATGAAAACAGAACTTTTCATGGGATTATTTTTGGCTCCAATTCTCGTCGAATGGGTTTTGGATGAAGTAATATTAAACCTGTAAAAAGGGTGTAGTGCCAGATCTTGGCTGGGCACTTCCGTGCCCTTCGATCAGACCAAAAACATAAATGTTAAAAAAAGTGCCAAGTTCTTCTATACAAAAGCCTTTGTATAACAAGTCAGAGTCAGCCGTGAAAAGTACTGAGATCTAATAGTATGCCAAGTTCTTGCTTCATGAAGGTTTTATACCGAATATTTAAAGTAGAAAAATATTGAAACAGCTACAATGTAATAGATAAATTTTATTATTTAATGATTACTGACTAAAATTTGATGGGCTCACTTGGCAAGTTTTTTAAACCTTTCGAATTTGGCATAAGCAAATACTTGCCAAGTAAGCCCATCAAATTTTAGTCAGTAATCATTAAAAAATAAAATTGTTTCCTCTGCTTGCATGACAAGACCTACCGTTGTGCAAAATTAGAAGATTCTACGATGTCGGGAAGTGCTCCATAATTTTGATGATCTGTCAGTTACGGTTTTTGTGATTTTTGAGGCCTTATATCTCAGGAACCGCTTATGCTAGAAAATTTAAATTTGGTGAGGCGCCTGTGCCTGATTAGGTTAGCAGATATTCGGAATTTTAAGTTTCTGACTTCATTGGTACTGAAGATAAGGGGGGGTCAAAAATCGCCTGAGTTTGTTCCTGTAAAAAGGGTGTAGTGCCAGAACTTGGCTGGACACTACCGTGCCCTTTGATAAATAAGTCTGAAGAAGGGTGTAATCACATCCTAAATGTCACAAATAAAGAAAAAATGATAAAAACTTGACCTTGAGGCTTGAGCCCACTTAAGGGCAAACATAATTTTATATACGACTTATATCGTGGTGCTCAACAATTTTGTGTAACGATGTTTATCGAGGTTATCATAAGTTTGGGAGCACTTTAATGTCTGTAACTTACACTTAAATATTAATAGAATCAAATGCTTTGAAACTAAATAAATTTAAAGTGGTTAGCTGGTTACCCCAAATTCGCAATTTTTATCGCGTTTTCCAGCAGTTGATGGACCTCAAAAAGCTTAGTGGTATTAGTGTTTGAGTAACAATCCGGGTGCAAATCCAAATCATTACTGAATTTATTTTACAACGTAATCTTCCTTAAATACTATTAACAGATGAATTTACATTATTCTTATCTCTATGAGTATTGTTATCTAGGTTTTATGCTTATCTAATATAACCGTCAGTGCATGTTCACGATGATCCGGGTTATCTTTATTTATTTTCATGCACATCGGATTATCTATATTTAGGTACTATGTTCATGTTTGAACATTCTGCGGGCCAACAGAAAGTGCTAAAATTCTTTTTCTGAATATAATGCCCCGAACGATATAATTACTACAATAACAAGCAATATGCTACTTAACATAAATCCGCTGTGACCGCTTATGTGGTGAAGCCAAGCCTTTATGGTGAATGTTTTCTTCCTTGAACTGTTCTAGGTCCCTTTGAATCTTCAGTAGTTCATGCTTGCTGTTTATTATAGTTGCTTGTATATTCTTTTAATTTGTCTGCTGGTTGTACTCTCCAGAATATTCGATGATACTCTTGATGTTCTTCAGCTATGTTGATCTGCCCGTACATTTTTTCGATGTCTGCCGTAACTTCATATTTCCATTGCCTCCATTTGATGATGATGTCGAAAATATTGTTTTGTAGTCTAGGTCCTATCAATATTACGTCATTGAGGGTGTTTCTGTTGGGTGTTTTCGCTGTGGCATCAAATACAGCTCTTGTTTTTGTTGTAAGGCTTGTATCTTTCTTTATTTCATTTTTACTCTGCCAGTATTTAAGCTCTGACAACGCTTATTTACTATCTTGTTTTAGTTTTCACTTTGTCAGTATTTTAGATCTGACAACGCTTTCTTCACTTTCTTGATTTGACTTTAACTTTGTCAGTATTTGTAGCTCTGACAAGGCTATTATAACTGTATGTTATATGTTATTTATTTTATGTCAGTATTTGTAGCTCTGACAAGGTTATTATGATTCTAGTTCGTTTATTTTAAAAATCTCTTACCACTGGTGGGGGAAAATTTTTAAAAATACTCGAAGGACCATGTTTGAATGAGTAACAATCCGGGTGTAATTCCAAATCATTACTGAATTTATTTTACAACGTAATCTTCCTTAAATACTATTAACAGATGAATTTACATTATTCTTATCTCTATAAGTATTCTTATCTAGGTTTTATGCTTATCTAATATAACCGTCAGTGCATGTTCACGATGATCCGGGTTATCTTTATTTATCTTCATGCACAGGGGGTTATCTATATTTAGGTACTATGTTCATGTTTGAACAATTAGTGCTTTCGATTGTGATATATTTTGAAGGTCTAAATGAGTTAGTATATTTATTTTATTTAAGAAACGATAGAATTTTGTCCATATAAAATAATTTATTTCCAGTTTTCAAATTTAAGCGTAGTGTAGTCTTAAACACGTATCTACATATTTTGCATTCATGAAGGTTCAAAAACATTGGTTACGAAATCCAGAAGCTTACCTTTTGCATTAGTTGATACTTTGTTAAGAAATCAGTAGCAGTTCTAGTACTAGATTTCGAACTGGAGTACTAGAGAAACAGAACTTTTTATACACAAAAATAACAACAAATTACTTACAGATTTTTACATATTTTTTTTTCTTTATTAGACTTCATCTTATACATCTGAATAATAAATAAATAATTAATCATCTTAATGTTTAAAAATTTCACATTTCGCACATTAACTTTTGATGGGATTTCATCTTCTTACGGTATTTTATGCTTTATAATTATTTTAGAGAATTTTTATTTTTATTTTTCTTACATCACTATTTTTACAATTAAATTTAACTATATGAGTTTTACAGATACAGAACAATTTGCAAGTATTTTCTATAAAATATTTTTTTATTAAGTACGATATAGTTTTTTTTTTGTTTTTGGTATTTAATTGCAAAATGAAAACATCTTATATCTCTTGATATCCATTTTTGTCTTAGCCTAAGTATACAATAAATAACATTTATATTTTATTTTAAAAAGTTAAATATACAAATTATTTACAGAAGTCACAAACATTTTACAAATAACTAAGAAAAAAATAAAAACAAAATTAAAACAGAAAGCTGTAAGAGTAGGTTTGTAAAACAACAAAAACTATTAGGAACTTATATACGCTCTTTATATACTCAATGACATTTGCATATTTGGGTTTTTTTTTCTCTGTGCATTTAAATGTATTGGGAATTAATTTGACAAGTGTCAGATTTTGTTTGAAATAGCTTACGATAGAATTAACTAGTTTAATTTAAATATTTATATTTTACAATATTTACATTGGAAATTATACTAATCTTTTTTTCATTTTTGAGAATGGCTCACTTGTGTTAAAGTTGTCATTTTCTGACAGATGTCATTCGCTATTTTGACACTCCTACATCATCAGATAGTCGAACCCTCAATATGGCCGCCACACGGAGTTCCCGTTGTCAGTTGGATTGTGATGACCACGATGGGCGGCGAGCGCCACCTGGCGGTTGGTGTTGCCATCATCGACATTTCGTGCAGACGCTCCACAGTTACCCACAAGTGTGAGATCCCCGGGATGAGTGTTTCCACCAGCCATGATATGATGCTGCTGACGAGCCCCAACATTGCTTATATGGTCCATCACACTTTGCAATTCTCCATGCACGGCTGAATTCGGCGAAGCATGCGGGGGCAGAGAGTGCGAATGGAAGCCATGAGTTTGGTTCGCAGCGGTATAGAGTTGGGAATAGAGCAGACTGGCCGGCAAAACTGGGTACAGCGATCCGTTGCATCCACTGCCACCGGTGGAACTGTACGCTACAGATGAGTTCTGCGTTTGGTTGACAATGCCCGAAAAGTTCTGGTTACCAGACACGCCATTATTTGTTCCGCCGACATTGTTGGGCGCATTGCCAGCAGCTGCTGCACCACCCCCAAGATTGGGCGTGTTGGAGGTGAGAAGATCCTCCTGGACGGGAGATTCAGCTTGTGATGAATCACTGAGACTTCGTGGACCGTTCTGGCTTGAATGTACATTGTATTCTTGATTTGAATTCGAATGATATCTTGGCACCAAAATGGAGGAGTTAGCTGACGCACCGCCGCCGTTTACTGTTGACGAAATCGATGTTTGACCTGTAGCACCTAGTAGACTATGGTGTGTCATTTGACCGGTGGTTGAACCAACAAGATTGCTGAGATGCTGGTCTAAATCGGTTGCTGTAGAGTCAGGAAGCACTGAAGAGAAAAATAGAAATAAAAACATGGTGTAAGACAATTGGATAACCTATAGCACCAAGAGCATTATAATCAATTTTATGGTTTTGCATCAACGGTTTCGCTTTTGAGCTTTCAGTAGTAAGAATTTAAATAACGTTTTGAGATATAATAAAGAACCCAATTGGGAGCAATTGACAAATTGCCTTTCATGAAAAGTGCTTCTCATGTTGGCCGTTCGGATTCGGTAGAGAATTATAGGTTGGTTGTTGTAAGTCACTTGGCCCTAGAAGTTCTTTACCAACTGTTTTGCTTCTTATTTAGAAGATCAACAAGTCAACTTGGGGTTTTCATAGCCGCTCTCGAGATATTGGTTAAATCTTGAATTTCAAAATGGCGGCTAGAGCACACTTCTAACAGCCGCACCATTCCAGCGGAAATAGCTCTGACACCACCTTTTAAATTGAATTAAATTGAAGAGGTGATTGATTAGATATCGACTTGTTGCGAAGTAGAGCGTAAAAACTTGGTCACAGCTATTACAGGCTACGCAAAACCTAACAAATTTCTCCAAGAAATACTTACTTGGTACACAATCTCGATTCGCTGTTCCAGAAAAGTCCTGATTGTTAGCTTGTTCATTGGACGAGCAGGTGAAACCCAAAGCAGGATTATTAAATTGAGCTGACGATGGCGTTGTACAAGAAGATAATCCACTACTGGCCAGATACGGTGAATAAGCACTCGCTGATCCATATCCCCAATGTGTGTTAGCTGCTCCTAGTCCGAATTGTGACATATCTAAGAAAAGAAAAAAATATACGTTTAATTAAATGCAAAAAATTGTAAAGCACAAAGTATAAACAATTTACGACAGAACTAAAACCACCAACGCCCACAACGATGGTCTTAAATCATTTCCAACTATTCCTTTCCGAATCCCCTAAGCGTACCAGCCTTAGGTCCTTATATGCAAGGCTGACGGTTACACGCTTTTGATTTATGACGGCTCGCCGCCAATCCGACCATTTATTTTGTGTGATTAAAACCAAACCCAAACACTTTAAATCGCAAACGCTGGCCTTTACCCTAGTTACACCCTTTCCAGCCCACCCGTTGTGGATGCAAAATATCCGTTATTTTTTATTTATATCTACATTGTGTTGACCAATTTTCAGTTCAAATGCTTTTGTAAATTGAGAGATGTTCGATGGAAACGACACGAGAGTTTTGTTACAGGCACCAATATTGTGCTTCTTCTTTTATACTGTGGGTAAGGGCCAAAACCTGCACCCTTCCCTTTTGACCTTTTGTGTGAAATTCGGGCTTAGAGTGAAATTATTGGCAGGAGATTTATAATCGCCATGGTCTACTGCCGTTATTGTCGTTGACATGCTAACATTCGATTCAAAAACATTTCATAACATGTCAAAAATTCATGAGTATAGCAAACACATATGTATAGGGTATATAGATCCAGTAGCTCCAATAGAAATGTTTCAAGTGAATAGGTAGTATGTACAAGGAGAGGTGAACATAGGTACTTATAAAGGGTTCCTTTTCAATTGGCGCGAGTAGATTTTGGCGGCCTGTGTCGGCCATGTTTTTTTGGTGACATCTGTGAAATCTGTTGCTACCTAGTCACTTACTGATGCAAAATTAACAAAACTATTGAACAGCACGTCCAAATTACCACCGGTTCAGTGATCAATCAGCCAACATTCGTACGTCAAAGAAACGCAAGATCGGCCGAGATTATCGCCGCGCTCTTTCGCAAACTTCAAATTGGCGAATTTTTCGTCGGGGCTTCGGCCTACAACCGTACAAGACACCACTGACCCAGGACTTCATCACAATAGACACCACCGTTTGTTCGCTGACTGATGGACTTATTTTGACGAAGAGGCAAGGTATTATTCGCATACAACTTTCTGGGAAAAGCTAAGAGACACCAAAAAAACAGATACAATATCTTACTTCGTTGATCGAAGAAATACAAAAAAGTCAGTTAGAATTCCAGCTCAACAGTCACGACGACGACGTTCGAACACAAAGTTGTTTTTCCTAATTAAAAATTGTCTACAAATTCAAAGGTTTTTCAACGTTACATTCAACGTTTCTGAAAATTTTTTGAGAAATATAGTAAGAAATAAATTAGATTGTAACGTTGTCGCATTTGCACTGGCCTAGTGTAAATGCGAAAGTCATATTTAATAAAAGACGTTTCGCAGTTTACAAGCTGACCGTATACAAGTTGGAACCAAAGAAGCTACCTGTTTTATGTGGCATGAGGAAATGGCTAGAAGAGGGCCGAACGAAGTGGCATCATGTCTTTACAATTATGTATTTTAGGCAACATTGCGACGGTAAACCATTTGTCCTGATGAATGATACTTGTGGAGGGCAGAATCGAAACGTAACCATTTTGAACTTGGACACTATGATGAAATGCGATTCCGTTCATGCCCATATTGAACGATGTTCATAAAAAAAATATATTTGACCTCGTTGGATATTACACTGTCGTAAAGATTAAAAATCTTAAGGTTGATTCTTAAGGGAATAATGTTAATTTGCTAAAAATATCTTCGCAGCAGTATAATAAAAACATATTTTTTAAGTATGACAAAAATCTGGAAAGTTCAAACTGTACAAATAATTCCGTTAAAACTGAGAGGAAGTCTACGAGATAGCTTCAACCCATTTTAAGTTTCAGATAATTTGTTAGAACAAAATAATTAATTATTTTTCAGTTCGACTCATTGTTCTTTTCAGATTTTTGACCGATGCAGAACAAATTTTCTCTTCTTATTCGTTCTTTTTATGATATAAATTTCCTTTTTTGTTAACTTTATTAATAAATTATTTCTTTGAATAATCTTCTTTCATTTTCAGTAATTTCATATGGAAACGTTTTCAAATCCCAAATACAAAAACTTCGATTTTATTTAATTCGCCAAATCAAGTAAAGATGAGTTACCAAAATTAACTCAATGCTTTACTGGACCTAAGTGTATTAAAAGAGACAATTATAATGATTTGTTGGACCTTTGTAACAAACGTATAATACTCTCTAATTTCTACAAATCGTTAAAAACTTCCTATTTGGATGATGAAAGTGTTATCTTATGTACTTATATTACGACCCAGTCGCACGACTGGGTCGTACGTCTGGGTCGTACGCCTGGGTCGTACGTCTGGGTTGTACAACTTGGTAGCACTGGGTCCTAAAACTGGGTCGTACAACTAGGTCGTACGACTGGGCCGTACGACTGGGTCGCACAGGACATGTCTCACTTTAATGTGTACTTGGACATGTATGTGTCCAGGGAAATGAGGAGGCAGACTCCCTAGCAAAAATTTGGCGCAAGGACTCCTTTAATGAAGCCAAAGCCCTACTGCGGAATAGGAGAAAACAGGATTAAAAACGAAATCGAAATAGAAGAGGAGGCCAGAATATCAAGCAAAACTGGAAAGAACTCCCAGAACTGAGACAGGCCATACTACTTTCTGAGCACCAAATGGTTGGCCATCTAGTGGTTGCTTTTTAAGTCACACTGACAGCTCAAAATCTTGACAGAAAGTCAGTATCATACCTCCGCGGAACGAAATGAACAACGTTGCAAAACATTGAAAACTTATTTCCAAAGTGAGTGCTGTGAAGCCCAAACAGTCCGTTTTTTTAAAAGAAGTTTTAGACGAAATGGAGCACCTTCCACGTCTGCTGTACGCAAGTTTGTCAAAAAAGTTCATGAGACTGCTAGTGGACAACACTCATGTTCTCCGTCGCTCGTTGAACTGTGCTTACAGACGAGAATGTTTCTGCTGTAGCCGAAAGTGTGAGACTTAATTCAATTTTCATCTTGGTAGCTGCCTTAACAAACAAAATTTCCGCATCTGTGGTTTGGAAAACCCGCACGTTATTGTCCAGAGACCAATGCATCCACAGAAAGTGATAGTTTGGTGCAGATTGTGGAGTGGTGGCATCATTCGACCATTTTTCTTCGAAAATGAGACTGGAAACAGCTTTCCGGTCAACGGTGGGAGTTAAAAAACCATGTTAACCGATTTTTTTTTTAACTGAAATTGAAGTCATGGATTTGGATGAGCTTTGGGTTATGCAGGATACCACGCCATGCCACACAGCCAAAGGCACAATCTTTTGCGCACCAAATTCCTAAATCGTGTTATCAGCCTTCTTGGCGATGTCAATTGGCCGCCTCCGATCTGTGATTTGACCCCTTTGGATTATTTTTTGGAGAGAGCCGTGAAGAATAGAACTGTGTTTCGATTTTTTTGATCCGATCATCGATAAGTATTGATGATCGAAATCAATCATTTTAGTCGATCTTAATCTCAATCATTTAGATGATTCTGGATTCTGGAATTTCTATTTCAATCTAAATCATTTCAATGAGTTTCGATTTTCGATATCAGATTAACCATGATTTACTAGATTCCATTGTACTATAGTCTGTCAAAGCTTTTCAAATCCAGAAATCTCACCATAACTTCAAAACTGCTGCTGTACAGGACCATGGTCTTGCCAGTACTCACATATGGATCCGAGACTTGGGTGCTTAGCAAAAGGCACTCCGACCTCTTAGCTGCGTTCGAGAGAAAAGTCTTAAGGAGAATTGTTGGCCCCATATGTGAGGAAGGACGATTCCGGAGACGGTACAATCATGAATTGTACGCAATCTACCTAGAAGCAGATATCGTGACAAAAATTAAGCTCGGTAGACTCCGGTGGGCAGGGCACCTAGCTCGCATGAGCGAAGAGGAACCTGCTCGGAAAGTTCTTTGTGGTACATTCTATGGTAGACGACAGCGTGGTAGACCATGCTTGCGCTGGAGAGATGGCGTAGACCAGGACGCCCGAAGCCTTGGGGTGCGCAACTGGATGGCGTCGGCTAGAGACCGGGATAGGTGGAGAGACTTGTTGAAAGAGGCCAGGACCGGAACCCGGTTGTCGAGCCGATGATGATGATAATGATTTGTTCTGATTTAATCAATGTGGATTATGAATGCCAAACGGTGGATTGGAATTTCCGGGTTGAACTCGGCATTGAAGAATATGATTGATCGAGTTGGTTGTTGATATGGTAGGCCGCAAAGACAATTGTTGGGTTGAACTAATGTTATTTGAGGTATCAGGATACGGTATGTTTAATGTGGATTTTTGGACGTTTCTTTATCTATCGACATCGTAGCCATCCTTTGATGGAATTTGACAGTTTATGACTTGAAAATAGAGGACGAATTCAGCTATGACGTACAAAGTGTATTTCGTACAAAATATCAGCCGAAAGCCGTAAAATTGCTCTTTTCCGGAGCAACAAATAAAATCCCTTTTTCTTGAATTTTTTGACACTTTTTAATCCATGTACAAAGTAGCCATCATTCGATGTTATTTGGCAATTTATGGCTTACAATAATAGAGTATTTTGTGAGAACTATCAAAGCCACAAGTCAATCTTATCATCGAAATCGAAATTAAAATCGAATAGAATAATTTCAGTAAAATGAAAATGATCGAATGATCGATTGGTTGAAATGATCGGATCATTTTCGTAATCGATTGTTGACGATTCGATCATTTGAATTAAACGATTTACACAGCTCTAGTGAAGAACCGATATTATGCCAATAATCCGGAAGCGATTTAAGTACTTAAGGCCAACATCATCCAACCAATCCGTAGGCTACAGCCCGTAACCATTAGCAAGGTCTTTAAAAGTTAGAGTGACAGAATGCGCTACTGCGAAGCCAGCCGAAGCAGCCACTTAAACGACCGACGTTGTGTTTCATAATAAATGGGAATGTTTGCTCTTACTAATAAGGCCATAATACACGAAAACATTTAATTTTGTTCATTTTATTACATTTTTAAAATGAAACTTGTATTTGGCCCAAGATCATTTCATGAACTGTATCAGCTTAAGTAGGAACAATCTAAGAAAAGTAACTGGACTCCTCACGGGTCACTGTAAACTAAGACCACACTTGAGTATTCTTACCCTGGAAAATAGCCCCACACGCAGAGTCTGCAATACTAATGACGAAACGCCGGATCACGTACAAGGCAGATACGAAGCACTAGTGCATCAAACGTAGAAGTATCTGGGACGCTATCAGTTAAAAGGGAGTGATTTGTCCTCTCTGAAGGTACTGTAGGCAATGAAACTCATCAAACGGATAAATTTGGAGGACGAGCTGTAGGGTTAGCAACACATCTAACTCGAGATGCGGGCACAATTATAGATCTTTAGGTCGAAGTGCAAACACCCTCACAATTTTCTTTCATTTAAAGGCAGTTTCGTTAACATAAATTTACTTGAATCTAGAAAATCTAAAGGTCTCAAGTCTAGCTAAAAAGTTGACGAGCTAATTCAAGCTTCTTCAAAGGTAAATTAAGGGCTCACTCTTTCTTTTTTTAAACATTTTCGACAGGTTGTGAAAGGAACGGTTTACAACTTATGTATGTGTATTTAATAATGACAAATTTCAATATGGATACAAATATATATATACATACGTATACAAATACATATTTACTAAAAAGTTGAAATTGTTTAAAATAATTTTTAAAGGGAACATTTTTAACCTTCTTCATACTATGACTACATATAGGTACAATCTATGAATACTGTAGGTTTGGTCATTCGAACAAAAAAAAATAGGGACCCGGTCTTAACTTATGCATTTTTTATATTTTAAATTAACAGAAAAGCATAAACGAGCTGATATTTATATATCGGCTGTCCTGAAATAAGTCTGCTGCTGTCGCTGCCGGCGCTGGTCAAAGGCATAATTAGGCTTAATTAATAGCCCATTCGAAAATTATTAATTAGTTTTTATAAGCGAGTGGACTTTAAATGGACGGATATTGATTTTGTGGCCGCATTATTAATGCTATTGGCTTAAATTTGCAATGCAATTATCGTGGTCCTTGTTGCAGTTTTATGTTGTAGTTAGGTATGTGCATACATCCATAGTTTTTTATAAACAATTGCCTGATATTGTGGGTGTATTTTTGGTATCGAATTTAGGAGGAGCATATCATACATAGTTTGTGCATTTTATACAATGATGTAACTCAGTTAGAGCGGTTAACATTTAAAATGGTTGTAGCCTCGGTTTGGGTAATGAAGGGCAAACAGGACGGCAGAGTATATGCATCAGAGGCAAAAGGATTTCATTTAAATCTAATTTGTAAGCCCCAACCCATGATAGAGGTATTCTGTTAAGTGATAGTCTTTGATTTTGTAATTTATTATGCATTGTGAAAAGTAACTAGTTTGGGACTTTTTTTTTTGATTTTGGTTTGTTGTTGTCTCTTAAATAGAAAAATCAATGATTCTTTTGACAAAATAATAATGATGCTTAAATCGTTGATAATATTCAGAACATGGTTAAATTGTTAAATGTGCTGTTGCTGGGAATCTTTAACTTCTGTTATTTCGAAATTCTGGAATTTCGAAAATTTGTAGTCATAAAAATGGAAGTAATTGGAGAGAAATGTTCACATTGTAACGAAGTCACATATTTCTTCCCTCTGCTTTCAATTCAGCCGCCGCCGCACAGTGGTTCCTTCCATAGGCCAAAAGTCAAAATTTGAAGGTTAAAATTTTACATTTTTTTTTTTGCAAGTGTTATCTCTAATAACGGGACAAATTATTTCTAGACATATTTTTGTTCTCAGATGTTTTCATTATTGTGAAATCGATCGTTGAAGTTGTGTGTTTTTTACAATTAATACTAATTTAATTTTTTCATTTTGTGCTTTAACAAAAACTATAAATATTTTATTCTTAATATTTTTTTGTAAAATTTAAGTTATGGAATCAAGTGAACAAGGTTTGAAGATTATTTGTGCATATTTTTTAGTATAAAATTATTTGTTTTTTTTATGTGAAACCCGTTATTTAATTCATGTGTAAAGTGATTTTTGTGTTTTTTTGGTGATTTTCAAAAGTGTGTAACTTCTGTACCCCCTATTTGCCCCTAATAAAATTGACATATTTATTTAGGTTAAATTATTACCTTTCAGGGCGCATATGTATTTTTTTGCTAAAACATGCTAAAATTTGAAAAAGTCGACCATTTATTGAACGATATTTTGTCTTTACTTACTCAGAATCCACCAAAGTCATAAAACGGCTTGAAGTCTATAACATTTGGGGTAAGGTAAAAAAGGTTAAAGATGCTACCAAGCATAAAGAAACTTTAAAAGCATTCTTAGAGGTATTTAACTTGGAGCATAGTGATGAGATTTCCGAAAAAATTCTTGTCCTATGCAAGTCAATTTCAAACAGATGGAACAAGGCCAATGATTGGATTATGACGACAGAAGATTTTAATTTTGAGTATAATAACCCTTCTACAAGTACAACAGGCAGGCCTAAGAAACCTTTCTTAGAATGTTCTTCTAGAAAAAAACGTAGGCGTATTGCAAGCTTAACATCTGCAGATAGCAGCATAGCCTCTGCCTTGAGAACCTCCAAAGAAAAAGACGTTCCAAATAGAAACACACTCAACGTTAATGAGGCTCTTTAAAATATTGGTTTTGGCTAAGTTGTCTAAAAAGCAATATCAAGTAATAAGGAGTGTAGTAAACGAATCTACGGATATGCATTTATTCCCTTGCTATGCAAGTATTCTTAAAGCGAAACAAAAATGCTATCCGGATTCGCAAACTATTACGGTAAGTGATTCAGCTGCTGAGGTAACTCTTCAAGGTCTTTTAAACCATACGACTACACGAATTATTGAATCACAAGAGAAGGTTTTTAAAAAAAAATTCAAGGAGATTCTCTTGAATTAACACTAATTGGAAAATGGGGTTTTGATGGCAGTAGCGGACAATCGGAATACAAACAACGAATTTCGGTTGAATATAATGACAGTGACATGTTCGTAACATCTTATGTCCCTCTTCAACTTTTTAAACAAGATAATCTTGATGCACCCAAACAAGTTTTATGGCAGAATCCTCGCCCTGGATCCGCCAGATACTGCAGACCTGTGCGTTTCCAGCTTAAAAAGGAAAATGAAGAATTGAGCAGAGAGGAACAGAAATACATCCAAGATCAGATAAAAACATTGTCAAACACTATTGTTCATGCTTTTGATCTAACTATATTGGTTAAACATGACGAAATGACATGGGAAAGAATGTAATGACTCATACCTCTTCACAACAAGTTTGCTACATTTGTGGAGCAAAACCTTCTGAAATGAACGATATCGAAAGTTCATTGCAAAGGAAAATAAATGCAAAAAGCTTAGATTTCGGTATATCACCATTACATGCATGGATACGTTTTTTTTTAATTTTTTATTCATTTGGCATATAGACTTGATTTTAAAAAGTGGCGAACTGGCAAAACTGAAAAGGCTCTTTATGAAAATCAGAAGAAAAGAATCCAGAAAGAGTTGAGAGAAAGAACTGGTCTTATAATTGATAAGCCTAAGCAAGGTGGGGGTAACTCTAATGATGGAAACACGGCACGGAGGTTTTTCGCCAATCCTGCTCTTGCTTCCGACATAACTGGCATGAAGAAATCTGTGTTAGAGAGATGTGCAGTTGTTTTAAAAACTTTGGCCTGTTGTTTCTCTATAAATGCCGATGCTTTTGAAAACTTCACCTTAGAAACAGCCAAAGAAATTGTAAGTGAATACCCATGGTATCCTTTGCCAGCTTCTGTACATAAGGTCCTTATTCATGGCGGTCAAATTGTTCATCATGTAATATTACCCATAGGACAATTAACTGAAGAAGCAGCTGAATCTAAGAACAAGGAAGTAAAAGCTTTCAGGGAAAAAAATACGAGAAAAACCTCAAGAGTTGCCAAAAATACTGATTTGCTCAATAGACTTTTATTATCTTCAGACCCACTTCTTTCAAACGCTCGTGTTCTGGATAAAACTGAAAAATCAAGCTTACCGAAAGAAGTGTTAAACTTATTGCTGTAAACCCCCAGTTTTGTTTTAGCTAAACTAAAAGCCCTATTATATTTTAAACCTTAACTTTGTTTAAGCTTAACAAAAACCCGAGTTCTTAAAAACTAATTTGTTAATACATATATGAAATGGCCTAGAAGGACCTTTATAATAAATTTGTATTAAAAGGGCTGTTGAAAATGTGTAGGTCGTATTTCAATTTCAACGACTTGATTCTTGAAAAGCTACGATGAGAATGCCCTTATTCTCATCGTTTCACTTTTCACTAGACGAAAAATATTTATTGTTTTTGTTTCGTTTTCAAACAATCCTTAACGACGTTTTCAAAGCTTATAGATCTCCTAATAACTAAGTTTTAATTTGTAAATATCTTTATCTATCATATATATTTATATATATTTTATACATATATACTTTTTTATATACATATGTATGTACATAATTACCTAATTTTTTTTATATTAAAATAATTAAAGTTTCATTTATTATGCATTCAAACTTATGTAAGTGATGAATTCTTAATATGAAAAAAAAAGAATGAATAACAACAATAATAATACAAATTTTATTAAAATTACTAAAAAAAGTAAAAAAGAATTTTATTTAGCAATATATTTTCTTTGTTTTTTTTCATAAAAAAATTATTTTTAATTTTGACCGCTCTTCTCATACAAGAGGAACCACTGTGCGCCGCCGCGCCGATACGCTACTACTCAGCTGCTGCTTTTCCTTCCGTACGACATAGGTACACAACCTTTGATTTGCATAACATATATATGTATGTATGTACCTACATGGAGGCACTTTAAAGCATCAATGGGAAAAAGATTCATCTTGTAACATGACGAACGTTACATATCTTGAGGCGCCCAAGAAGCAAGTTGATAAAAAACAAAATACATCGAAGAGTGAGCAAAGTTTTTCTGTTTTTTTCTATTCACAGTTGCTTTTAAGCACCGTCTACCCGTGTCCTGTTATAGTTTAAGACTAGGGTTTTAATCCTAATTAGCGTTTGCCAGGGGATCATCGCAGAACCTTGAATATCAAGTTTAAAGAAAATCGCTTCAGCAATTTAGGCTGAATGTCGAGGTATAGACATACAGACCGATAGAGGGAATTGCGGGACGCCCTTGTTTCGCATTCTTTATCATCGTAATATCAACTTTGATCGAATCCTCAAGTTCGATATTTTCAAATGCTAAATTTGCCCTAAGGCAAGTGCTTAAAGTGCTAATGACTCAATAAAAAAGAACGCTTTGAATTAGTGATGGTTATAATCGAATGATTTAAAGAATCGAATAATTTTCGAAACAATATTATATTAAATAAAATGCACGACTAGATCGCACGAACTTGCTCTTATGTAAAAGTACTTTGGAATTTAAGATACATTTTATAAATATAAAACATGAATTTAATGAGATAATAATGTTCAAATGCATAAAATTGCCGTCTGGTTTCCGGAAAAGTATGAATTTATGCAAATAAACTTAAAAAAAAACGTTTTATTATTAAATAAATTTTTTATATAAGAAATTTCTCTAAAATTTTTCAAGAAAAAAATGTGGTATGCGAATTTTAAGTATTAAATAATATTGATTTTAGGAAATAATTTCAAAAAATAATCGTTCATAGGTTTTCAAGATATTGATTTAAAAAAAAAAATTTCAAAAAAACCCAACATACATATATTTTTTCGAATATTTTTATATACAATATTATTTTAAACTTAAGGGGACTCCTACTGAAAATTTTGGGTTAAAATTCTTAGAGCCGTTAATGAGAAAGTCGAAAATAAAAAAAAAAAAAAAAACGGTCTATGGCAGGTACCCCTAATAACATTTTGCCCCAAATTTTTTTTTGACTAAAATGTAGCCTATGTTCATAATATCACACCTAATTTTTTTTTATCAAAATCGTTAGAGCCGTTTTCGAGATAAATAAGATTTTGCATTAAGGGTGTATGGGGGGTACCGTTAGTTTTCGAGCTAAAAAAAAAATTTCAATTTCTCCTCTAGGGAATTACCGAAGACCGTTAACTACCGAGTTTGAAGAAAATACATCCGGTAGTTTAGGCTGTAGTTCGAGGTACAGACATACAGACATACAGACAGACAGACGAAATTGTCGGACCCACTTTTTTCGTCTTCGCTGTCATCGTAATGTCAACTTTGATCAAAATCTCGAGTTCGATTTTTTTTTCCAAATGTAGAACTTGCCCTATAGTACCTATATCGCAAGTAAAAAGTAGGAAACTCCACTTCAAATAAAAAAGAAAGCAAAAACAAAACAAAATAAAATTCACGACTGGGTCGCACGAACTTGCTCTTATGTAAAAGACTAAGAATTTCAAAAATTAATGTTATTAGTAGCTAATTTGCTAGGTGGAGGTAAAAATAGGATGCCATGTGATTCAAGGAAATATTGGTTTATGTAAGAGCAAAAATTATAAGTCTTTGTAGTCGTTTCTTAAAAAAATAAGCTTTTATATAAAAAAAATTTTAAAACATTTAAAAAAAAAAAATTTCGTTACGCCAACTCAGAGTTTTTATTACTTAACGAATACAAAATAAATTTCCAAAAAAAATACTAAGCCGTTTTTAAAATATTGAATTTTCCAAAAAAAAAATGATTTTTTTTTTTCAATAATTCAAAAAGTATTTGTTTTTAAGTTTTGAAATGCAATGTTTTTAAAACTTTTTAGAAGCTTCTCTATAAGAAATTTCATTAAAATCCGTTATGCCGATAGTGAAAAATTCAAAATTCGAAAAATGGTTCTATGGTAGGTACAGTCAGTATTATATTAATTTTGAACTTTCTTTTATTAAATTAAAGATTCATAAAAATTAAACGAAAGAAAAAAAAATGTTATCCAAATTCGAGAAAAATATGATTTTAGAAAACCATTTTTTAACATTTGTATTGTGGGTACCGTTATTTTTAGGTAAAACAATTATTTTTTTCAAATCGTGTAGATTAGGTATATTAAGAAACTTTTATTTTTGAAGTTTGAAAAAAATCGAGCGTGCGGTTTTCGAAATATTGAGTTTCAAAAAAAAATTGGATTTTTTTTAAATCCAAAAAATAAAAATTGAAAATTTGAATATGTAATAATATTCAAACTTTGGAGGCGCTTAAGCATACAAAAATTATCAAAATCAGTTATACCGTTTTGGAGAAAGTCAAAAACAAAATAAATGGTTTCAAGGGGGCTACCAAAAATAACTATTTCTTGGAAAAATTTTTTCAACCACTGCCTAGCTTTAATTAAATAAAATTTTATGATTTTTTTTTATAAAATTCTCTAGGACAGTTTTTGGGAAAAAAAAATATTTATAAAGTTTCGAAAGAAATTCGTATGGCAGGTACCGTTATTTTTGGTCTTAAAAAAAAAAAAGAAAAAACGTGTTGGGGGAAAAAATTAAAAACGATATCTACCAAGTTTAAAAAAAATCGGCCGAGCCATTAAAAACGCTATCTACCAAGTTTAAAGTAAAGCGGGCGAACCGATAAGGCTTTGGTCGAACAGACAGATACCCAATTTTTTCTTCTTCCCTATCATCATAGTTTCAAGTTTGATCCAAAGCTGTTTTTTTGGAATGCATTAACTACATTAAAAAGTCAACAGTGCAATTTATTTGAAAAATAAATTAAAGGTTCATTCACATTAAACTCGAAGGAAAACAACAATTCCTTACGGAAATTTCAGTAAGATTAACGTGTATTGTCGATTTATTTACGAGTTACTTCTACTCCAACTGCCAGTAGACTACACAATTTCAGCAGCTAGAGTTTTGATGGAGAAGCTGAGACTAGTCGTATATCAATAAATTAATCAGCAAATACGGGAACATATCCAAGGCATACCAGAACTCTAGCTTTTTGTCACAGCTTATGCGAATTAACTGTGTAAGATTATCGCTATCTTCTATAACGCTTATATTCACTAATATTATAGTCTTAAAAACATCTATAAGGAATGTCTATGTAGATTTATAGCAAATAACCCGATGTAACGCCAGGTTTTACATATTCCAGTTTGCCAAAACGGTTAGCGAGCAAGTAATTTGGTGTGATAGGAGCCGAATTCAGTTCCCAGATCTGCCAACACGTGTAAAAGTAACTTCAAAAATAATTTTAATAATAATATAGTAAAAGTAGGAATGAAATAATAAAAAATAAATAAATACGATTTTTACAAAAAAAAAACATGCAGAAAAAAGCTGAAAAACTTATAAAGTATCAAAATAAAAATGAAATCTTTTTTTTTTATATTTTCTGCATACTCCTATAAGCATTTTATTCTTGTGACAATAAATCTTCATTTCATTGCCACCATCGACACAAATGCTGCTATAAATTGCATACTATGTTCACAAATATTATTTGATCAGTTGTTGCATTTGAATACAAATCAATTCTCCGTAGGTGTTCTTAGATCGGTAATTAATACTCCTATAGTGATGGACCAAATGTTCTCTAATTTTGCTTATGGAAGTAGATTAGTAGATTATCATAAAGTACGAGTACTTCTATCACATATCGAAAGTATGTATGTATATTCTTCCAAGTAACACAATTTACTCCATAAATATGGAATAGGAGTTAAAAAAAGTCGTAATTTTAACTCCTTGGAGTTTTACATAACCTTTAAATGTGTGCAATAAATAGTAATAAGATGAATATAGAAGTAAAATTGTTAGTGGGGTCATTTCACTTGGAATAAGTAGATTTGAGTATTTGAATGATTGGAGTGAAGAATCGAGATATCTCGAGATGTTGTCTGCACTACTTTAAATAATTTCTTGAACAAATGTGAGTTTACCAAAAAAAAACTTTCAAATCTCGCAGTGTGTTCTTCAAAAATATAAATTATTTTAAATTTTTAATAAAAGTAGCGTATAAATAAAGTAGCCTAACTTTTAAGTACAGTCAAAATCGGTTATAACGAACTCGACAGGACTGAAGAATTTGTTCGTTATATCCGGTGTTTCGTTATAACCGATTTTTCATTTTTTGTTCTTTATTAAAGTTTGTCGGGATGGTGACTGCATCGAAATTTTTTTATTCCTAAGTTGGATTCTTCGAAATTCTTCTTAATTTTATCTCGGTCTTTGAAAATGGTAGATTGTTGAACCGATACAGAAAACTCTGCTGCCAAGCTTTTATTGGAATCACCAGCTTCCAGCCTTGAAATCATTGCAGATTTTTCTTCAATCGTAAAAATTACGTTTTGAACTCATTTCGAAAAAAAAGACAAACACACTTAAATTTTCTTTATATAAAATATGACTATCCCAGTTCCTCCCAGAAACAGAATGCGAAATTCGCGTAGGTATAAGAAAAAAACAGAAAAAAAAAGAAAATCCCCATAATCTAATATTTGAAATGCACGAAATTTCCAATTTCTACTTATTTTTTTTTTTTTTTTTTAATATTCGTTATAAACGATAGATTATTTAATTTTCAATTTAAAACTTACTCCAGTAATTTTATCACTGAGCGAAGCAGAAATAATAGAAAAAAGTAATCCCAAGCTCGTGAATAACAGAACAAACTGGAACGAATTCAGAGACAAACTTGAAAGTTTTATAAACCTAAGATCTCCTATGCAAACAATTGAACAAATTGATCATGAAGTAGAACAATTTATTGCTGATGTGCAGCAGGCTGCAGAAGAAAGTACTCCAACTATTTCGAACGCGAGAGAAAAAGGTATAAAATATCCTATCGAAATAAAGGAGTTGATATTGGAAAAACGAAGAGCTAGAAGAAAATGGCAAACCACGAGATTCCCAGATGATAAAGTAGTTTTTAACCGTTTTAACAACGAATTAAAAAAAAGAATCTGAGTTTAAAAATGAGTCACTAAGTAGATTCCTGAAAAGTCTGACGACGGATGCTTCTACTGAATACTCCTTATGGAAAGCAGCTAAGCGCCTAAAAAGACCTCAGACACAAAACCCGCCAATAAAATCTCAAGATGGTAAATGGATCGGAAACCCGAAACAAAAGGCTGATCTCTTCGCTGAACATCTCGCGAATGTTTTCAAGCCATTCCCAGCAAACACAGCTACAGATCCCTTAGAGTTTGTTGACAGAAACGACGAATGTGAAATACCTTCTGTCACGCTCAAAGAAGTAAGAAGCATGTGTCGACATAAGTTGTCTAACAAAAAATCACCAGGGTACGATCTTATAACTGCTCAGATTTTGAAAGAAATGCCTCTAATAGCCTTCAAGAAACTCCAATTTATAATAAACGCATGCCTTAAACTAAGATATGTGCCACATCATTGGAAAATTGCAGAAGTCATTGTTATACCTAAACAAGGTAAGCCACCAACAGAAGTAACATCTTACAGACCAATATCGCTTATACCAATCATGGCAAAAGTTTTTGAAAAACTGCTACTGAAAAGGCTTAGCAAAATAATTGAAGAAAGAAGACTAATTCCAAGCCATCAATTTGGATTTAGAAATAAACATTCCACGATAGACCAAGTGCATCGAATTACGGATGTTGTGGAAAAGGCACTTGAAGAAAAACAAGTATGCTCTGCTTTATTCTTAGATGTTGCTCAAGCTTTTGACAAGGTTTGGCACTTGGGACTTGAGTACAAACTGCATAGGGACCTTCCCAGGCAGTACTACGAAGTACTGAAATCCTACATTACGAACCGACTCTTTAGAGTACGGTACGACCAAAATTACTGGGAACTTAAGAAAATTGAAGCCGGTGTACCACAAGGAAGTGTCCTAGTACCAAGCCTGTATCTGTTATATACAAGGGATATTCCAGCGGACATCAACGCTATCATGGCGACCTTTGCTGATGATACTGCAATATTGGTGCCAGATAAATCCGTTACGAAGGCTACACAAAAATTGCAAAATGCAGTCGATAAAGTTAGTGATTGGACGCAGAAATGGCGTATCAAATTAAACGAAACAAAATCGACGCATATAAACTTTACAAACAAAAACATAAACAATGTTCCAATATTTATAAACAGTACAGAAGTACCTTACTCCAATACCGCCAAATACCTTGGAATGAATTTGGATGCAAAGCTTAAATGGAAAGAGCACATCAAAAAGAAAAGAGAAGAACTAAACTTAAAGTACAGAAAAATGTACTGGTTACTAGGAAAGAACTCTGACCTATCTATCCAGAACAAACTAATGTTATATAAGCAAGTATTGAAACCCGTTTGGACATATGGCATCCAACTATGGGGCTGTACAAAGAAAACAAATGCTGAACCCATCCAAAAATTCCAAAGCAAGGTCCTTCGTGGAATAATAAATGCCCCTTGGTATATAAGAAATAGCGATCTACATCGCGACCTTCAAATTGAAATGGTTACAGAAGTGGTTAAGAAACACGCTGTATCACCCAATCAGCGACTGCAAAGTCACACTAACTCTGAAATGGAGACCGTATTAAATGTACGAGACAATGTTCGGAGATTAAGAAGAACCAAGCCTCATGAGCTGATGGTCTAAAAGTTATGGGAAATTGTTATTACGTTAAACTTCCCCCAATGCGATTTAAAAATTAAGAAATAAAAATCATTTGTCGATCTTTTCATAGATTGGTCCTGATTCACCGGTGGTTTTAGTGCGGTAAGAGTGTCTTTTGAAGATTTCCATCGGATAAAAAAAAAAAAAAAAAAAAAAAAAAAAAAAAAAAATTTAAAACTGTTTGTTATAAGCGATAGTTCGTTATAGGCGATATCGTTAAAATCGATATTTGGTTAGTACAATTACCATGAACCTTGGTTGGGATTTAGAGATTAGTTCGCACTAATCGATATTTTACTAACACATTATTATTTTTTAAACATTTTCTAACTAGTATCTTAATAAAGAAATTTTCTTAATAGATTGCTTCTGAATCTGAACACACCTAAAACAATATCGGTTCATGCAGAAAACTAAGTGAACACACTTTTTTTTGACGTTTGTAAATGTCAGAGTCGTATGAAGTTAGCATAGCACGATACTTAAACAAATAAAATAGTTAACTGAAGATTTTAACATTTTATTATGTTCGAAACAGTACATATGATGCTAAACCTAATTAAAATTTGCAAGTTTGTCTTTTTAACCAAGAAATAAACTTAAACACTTTTAAAATCGTGCTAGTTCTACTAAAATTTTGCGCCATTAAACTTTAAAATTTATTCAAAGTTTCTTTTTGGTTCTAAGAACAGTATTTTTTAAAAATAGCTAGTTGCCAGTTTTAAAAAAAATTGATCAATATTTATAAAGTTTTAACAAAAATGTATTTGAACTTTCTAGAAGGTTTTGAATAAACTTTTTTATCGAAGTATAACATTCGTCTATAATATATTCTATGAAGTAATAACACTTTGTTACTTATCATTATCACTTTACTGAAATATAATCATGTAATCTTTTATAAGTTTATAATGTACACATCAGAATTTTTTAATTTAGTTTTTCAGTCTGAATAAATTCTTGCCTTGTTTCTCTTTCAAAAAATGTTATTATTTAAATAA
This sequence comes from Chrysotoxum bicinctum, assembly GCA_911387755.1. Lineage (NCBI taxonomy): Eukaryota > Metazoa > Arthropoda > Insecta > Diptera > Syrphidae > Chrysotoxum > Chrysotoxum bicinctum. Next base: position 83,791,938 of record OU426989.1, on the reverse strand, counting down.
AATCATAACCAATAGTTTTAACATAACATTAAAGTATGTTTAACTTAATGCAAGTTATTGAATTTTTCTATTAAAATATGTTGAACAGGTTTTAATCAAGAGTACATAAATTCTATTGGCCGTAAAAAATAAAATAAGTTTAACGAACATGTACATGGAGAAAAACAGAAACGGGAGACTCACTTTTTTGTCTAGTTTTAAGTTTCATCAAATCATCGAGTTTGATTTGAGTTTTCTGAATAAATAATTCGCCATACTTTGTAACGTTGTTGTATAAAAATTTTGTATCTTTATTCCAATACAGTGCTTAAAAAATTTAGGTATTTTGACGTTTGTTGGACGAATCAAAAACACCAATAGAATGCAACTGTTTATACAGGGTCTAACAAAATTTAAACTATGCCACAATTAACACTAAAAAAAAAATATCTAAAATGCAAATAAAATTGAATTTGATTTGTTACTTATGGTGACATTATTTGATTTATTCTGCACCCCAAATGTGTGTAAATAAAAAAAGTGCCAAAATGCATGTCTGTATGTTTTTGTAAATATATTTTTTTAGTACTTTTTATTACTACACACATATGTTAATTTAAAAACACAATTTAATGGAAATTATGGAAAGAAAAAAAAAATGGAATCACTATACGATGACATTAATTTCCTCTAACCACCCCTTTTCATACAATTTTCATTTGCATCCCCCATCATTGCCATCACGACGCGACGTGTATTTTGCTAAACCGCAAAAGAACATGCATACTTGCAATATTTATGCTAAACACTGCGGTTTTTTGTGCGCGTGATTTGGCCCACAACTATTCACAACTTGGTTAGCTGGTTAAGTTAGTTTCGTCAATTACCAATTGTGAATATTGACAAAAAAAAAGTACCCCACCAAAGAAAAAAAAAACAGCAACAAAATAGCTATGTTCATGTACAAACATATTCTCGTAATGCGACAAGAAATAAAAATAATAACGATAGTAAAATAATTCATACTCACTTTGACAATTTCCAATGGGCGGCATTCGAAATCCAGAAAGCGGGTCGGCAGAGAAATGGAACGGTCGCTGTCCGAAGGCAAAGTGGAATTGTTGCTGTTGTCCTAAAAGTGATAACACTGCATTTTTAGTTAAAATTTCTGCCCTTATATAGTTGATCCTACATCGTTTTTAGAAGTAAAGCATTGCTTTCACAGATTTTAGTTGTCAGTAAGCCAGAAGGTTTTGGTAGGCATCTGATTTTTTTATACACATTAAGTTAAGTTAAATTGTTCTTTAGAAGTAAAAATTAACATCAGACAATGCTGAACTTCCCTACAATAAAACAATTCAAAGCAGGAAACGGAACACTTCTTAGTGTTTTGCACGAACTGCCATTGTTTAAGGTGTGTTTAAAATTAAGAAAGAATTAGTAAACTCTTTTTCAAGTTAGCAAATATATTAACACTAGGCGATTTTAAATTTTGCACCAGAGAATTTAAACAAAAAGTTCCCAAATTCATGTCTGTAGAATTTTTCACCCGACTGATTAAATAAATTATGTGGACTGTTGTGCCCAGCTCAATGTATCCCTCGCGTTACGATATTCAGACTTTCGAAACCAATGTGTATTGGTGTCGCCTTTTATATCCTCTCCAACTTTCCTAAACGCTCGCACTATACTCAAACATTTTAAGGGTATTCGAAGTACTTTTACTGCGCTTAAAATTTATATTAAAAAAGGTACTTGAGGAATTCCCTAGATGGAATCAACGGTGGCGTCTATAGTTGCAGTTAGCTGAACTACTTTGTGAACACCTTACAGGGCTACTACGACATATTCGGAGCTCATCAGGCCTGCAAGGAGCGATTTATCCGGCCCCCCGTTCTTGGAGTCATACTATGAACCTGGCCCTTCAGTTTGGGGGTTATGCCATCCGTCAAGGTAACTTCCCGGCCACACACAAACATACGAGCATATGTCCAAGTTATAACATAAAAATTGTCCTAGGAGATTTTAACGCTAGGAAGAGAAGATATCTTTGGTGATACGCTTGGAAGATATATGTACACGGCTTGCGAATCGAACGTTCGAGGTGAGATTTTTTCATTAGCGAACTAACACATTCGACATACTATACGGTTGGGGAACTTTACAATTCGAGTTCGAAATTTGATTGTTTATTAAAAATATCAATATAGTCGAATTAAAGGTCCTCAGTTCGCCATCCGTAATACTAATTTCTCAAACTCACATGTTTATTTGTTCCACTCGCCAGCGGGTAATAAGGGTGATAGCCTGCACGACACCACCTCTAATAAAAGATTTAGGCTGATCAACTTTGTTGAGGGGCGAGACATGGTAGACAGTACGCAGTGCAAACATAAAGATATTCACAAAATAACATGGAGATCTCCTGATAAATAAACCGTGAACCAGATTGACCACATTAAGCAAGGCACTTCTCCAGTGTATAGAGGATGTCCGCACGGGATTATCATCGACTCGGACAATTACCTCGTTCTGGCTAAAGTGCGGCAGCGGATATCCCGACGCAATGCCATAGCAGGAATGAGGTTCGGAAGTTTTACCAAAACTCACGGATACAATCCCCTATCCAAAGCCTGCATGGACAATCAAGGAAACATCGAAGTAGACCTGCAGTCCACGCTGAGAATATGGAAATACCATTTCTGCAAACTTTATATCGGTGATGAACAAGAGCACTCCGTTGTTAAAGTGATAATACCACCCGACCTGGAAGGAGTGAATATAGTTATATCCAATCTTAAGTCCATTGTAACTGACGGCATCTCTGCCAAACTATTTATAGTGGCAGGCGATGAATTGGTTCGGAATATGCACCAGCTTGTTTGCGAAATATGGTCGGAAGAAAGCATGCTGGATGAATGAAACCTCAGCATTGTCTGCCCGATCCTCAAGAAAGTAGACCCCTTGAACTGCGCTAACAACAGAGGCATTAGTCTCCTGAACATCACATACAAGATCCTCTCCGTATTATGTGAACGTCTGAAGTTTTTCGTCAACAACCTCATAGCTCCATACCAGTGCTGCCTTAGACCAGGAGAGTCTACCATTGACCAAATATTCCCAATTCGGCAGATCTTGGAAAAACCCCAGGAACTTCAAATCGACACCTACCACCCTTTCATCGATTTTAATGCCATTGGCATCACTGACAAACTTGTCCGTTTGTGCAGGATGACGATGGAGAACGCACGCTGCTGCATCAAGGTCGGAAAAGATCTCATCGATGCATTTGATGTATAAAAAGGTATTAAGGAAGGCGAAGCTCTGTCGTGCGACGTCTCCAATATTGTTCTTGAAAGAATATTGCAAAACTCACGCGTCAAACTCAAAAGTCCGTCCAATTATTCAGATACGCTGCCGAGATTGACATGATTGGAAGAACAAAACGTGATATCAGTGCGGCGTTTGTGAGTATTGAGACGGAAGCTAAGAAGATGGGTTTATCGGTCTATGAGGGCAAGACATATACTTATGCTGTAATCAAGAAAAGACACAAAACACCGATGTCTTGGACAGAATTTTACCATAGACAGCTATAACTAAGAGGTAGTTAAAGACTTTGTCTACATAGATGCCGCTATTAATTCAGAAAGTAACACCAGTGCTGAAATCAAAGAAGGCAATTGAGTAGCAACTAAAGTCATTCTATAAAACTCTTATCATCCCGGTCCTTGTGTGTGGTGTATAGAGCTTGTCGAAAGTGGCTGAGAACGCTTAGGGATGCTTCGAGAAGGGTAGTGGAAAAGAAGACATTAGCATGAAATGTACAGGCCGTACAGCGAAAGGGACCAATTCAAACAATTAAATTCTGACAACTGAGATGGCTGGGTCATACTGGGCGAATGGACCGAAGTTCTCCAGCCCGAAAATTCTTCGAATCCAACCACAAGGGATAGCGCAGTAGAGAAATACAGCGACGCAGGTGGCACACACAAGTGGGAGAGGACTTCAACCAATTTGACGTGCGAAACTGGAGACAGCTAACTCGGACCCGAGACGTCTTCCCTATCATCTTAATGTCAAGTCGAATCAAAATTTCGAGTTCTAATTTTTTACAATTTCATAACTTGCGATATTATGTGTTCTGTAAAAGTGATTTTTGAACTTTGACAGGTGAATGCGGCCCTATTTTTCAAGCTACACCTGTTTAGTCAGATGTCATTTTATAAATGTGGAGAGTTATAGCATTGCACAACATGTGGAAATGAATAGATTATTTAATGCAAAATTTTGCACTTCGTCCGAGAAATCACATTCCACGACGAGGGCTATTTTCGGATAAATAGGTTCGTCAACAAGCAAAATTTTCGAACTCGGAACGATCAGAATCCTAGATCAAACTGCATTTTCCAATGCTTCAAAAATTTTCACATTTGACTCAAGATCCACAGCTGACTCGTGAACTTAGATTCGGCTTGTTGTGCAATTTCACTGAACTTCTTCCAATCAGTTTTTTTGAGATTTCTGTAAAAGGAAAGAACGTATTCACGAGTGAAACAATCCAGTTCTCCAGCTTTGAATTAAAATGGCTGTTAGTTATAGTAACATTAAGTACATCCTCCGATCCTTCAGTTCGGAAAGGCGAAACCAGTATCATTATATGTGTAACAATGGGTCAAGTTATTTTAAGACTATAGCAAAAGACTAACAATAAATCGTCAATAGCATAGTCTTAAGTTCGAATCCTGGCATCAGGCAAAAGATTTTGTTATTGGAAATAAACATTTTAAGCCTAAGCACCTCGTAAAATGATCAGGTTGATCCCCGAGAAAGACATGTTGGTAGCTCACTTGGGTTGTTGTTGCTTATGTAAAATTTTGAACTTTATTTTTTTTTTTTTTTTTTTTTCAGAAAAATGCACTGCCAGACTCATTTTACAACCAATAAATTTTGATTTCAAATATAAGCCATGCAAGATAAACTTGCTGCCCAGCGATTTTTCTCAGAAAGTTTCAGTTTTTAAGTAAAAAAAGGGGTGAAAATTACCAAACGCTTAGTGACTTTATATTTCAAGTGAGGATTTTCTAAAATCCCAGCTTTTCTACTTGAATGATGGCATAGCTATTTACTTTTAAAGCATTCCCATAATTTTTAAAATCCATAACACATTGTTTAGTCGGACTAAAATCTGCCGATCTTGAATACTCGTAATACTCCTAAACCAATTCAAATCATTTATACATATACTACAACTATTGGACTAGGGCTTATTCCAATTTACAAACACAACTGTGCCAACTTACACTACACTATCTATGGGAGACATTAATTAAACACGCAATTCATTACGAATTCGTAGCATGTAATCGGACATTGGGGGCCGGTTCGGCTGTATGCCCAGCACTTAAGCTTCCTCAATTAATTACGGAATCCTGCAGTTGGCCAACGCGCAGTGGTGAGCTGAAGATGAATAGACTTGAAGTCAATTACCAACATAGATCCTTCCCAGAGCTCAGAGTATCAAGGAATATGCAAATTTTCCACAACACAAGTCCAAGAGGCTGAGAGTGTTGTCAGTTGTTGAATATCAAGGATTTTCTCTGGCAATCCTTTTGTATGCAAAAGATGTTTGAATCGTTTTGCAAGATATCACCATACGCAGTTGCTATACATATCAGTCGAAAAGGAAGCAAGGTATCTCATACATTAAATATTTTCCAAAGATAAATCATTTGTGGGATAGATTCGTCGGTACATTCACAAACACAAACACACATTTAAGTACGGTTGCACTGGGATATCCTAGGAAATAGGGTTTGGATTCTGGAAGATATCATGAGTTTCATTCGAAAGACAGAACTCTGCCCAAGCCCACTGATGAAACTTGGAACTGTCATTTCCTACAAAGGCACACTCACACACACAAACACATCCATAAACAAAACTAACAATCTGTGAAAGCCTATCTCAAATATGGATGCAAATTAAATTGCCTTCTGGCAAACAACAAAAGGATTTTCCAAAGGATAAGATATTGTTTACTTACTTGTCTTCGAACGGGGCTCTCGGGGTCCGTCCACAGTGACTTTTATCGCCTTATTGTAGGTGGCTATATGCGGTGGTGATGTCGATATAGTGATGGTTAGTGTGAAGCTCTTCCCTGAAACAAAAAATATTTTATTAGAAGGACATCCATGATTCATTTCATATATGTGAGTCTCAAAGTTTGATAGGGAAGGATTTAACGAAGTGCACACACCTATATCTATATAGAGGCAAGTTTTTGTCAAAAACATGTTGTTCATTAAAATTTTGTGGAAAATAGTTTGGGTTTTTTGAATTTGCATGTCTGGGGTTTTTCAATTTGTCATTTGATTGGAATATATAGGTTTGCATTATATATAGAAGGCTTAAAATGTTATAAATGAGGAATTTAAATTTTGGACATGTTTTATCTAAATATTTAGTTTGGATGGAATATCTTTAAGAATATTCTCATTATTTAAAAAAAAATACCCGTAAATTTTTATAGGACTAAGCTTTTTACTAGCGATGTTTGTATATAGGCATTCTAGGGCAAGTTTTGCATTTGGAAAAAGAATCGATCTCGAGATTTTGGTCAAAGTTGACATAAGATCTTGGAGAAGACGAAAAAACTGGTTGATGCAATTCCGTGTGTCTGTATGTTACCTTAACCTACAGCCTAAACCGCTGAAGCGATTCTTTTCAAGTTGGTTTTAAAGATTCTTTGATGATTCCCTAACTACTTTGATATATGAAAATTTAATGTGATACTCGTATTATGAGCATGCACTAGATTTTGGTCAACAAAATTTGTATACAGGATCTATTCTGTACTTTAAATATTATTATATATAAAAAATTTCGAAAAATAATTTTTTGGGCTTCTGAAAAAAAATATTTTTTTTTTTTCAAATCAATTTTTTGAAAACGAGTGAACTATAAGTTTTTCAAATTATTTCTTAAAATGTGTAAGTAGTTAGCTCTTTGAATTCTTAATTAGAACTGATTTATATTTATTTACAAAGCACTATTTATACTAAAAGTTTGTTTACATTCGATAAACAAACTTAATAAATTATTACAATGAATGATTGATGAATTATTCTTAAATGAAATAAAATGTTATTATTTTTAAACTAAGTGGAAATACTTGAAGTAAGTTAATGTATTAATGGATCACCACAAATGCATGTATATTATTCAATACTTAAAATTGATATGCCAAAATTAAAAAAAAAATGTATTTCTTTTATTAAAAATTAATTCAATAATAAATTGAATAATCAATCGAAAAAAACCAAGAAGTCTTCGGCACTTTGTACATCTCTGAATGCGGTCCATGGAGATTTTATTATATATTATATTTTTTGCATAACTCCTTATGACATTGTACTGATGTCAACAAAATTTAGCTTCCATTATCATTAAAAAACACTTCTAAGGACATTTTTTTTGAACATACCTATTACAAACTTGCAATTTGTTTAAAAACTCTGGGGATAATGTTGCTTCTTTGACTAAATCAGTTTCTTGGTTTTGACTGCATGCTCGTAAGCTCATTTGAGCTGCAAAAACAAGTTCAGGTGTTGGAACAGTACTTAGTAACTCTGCAGTGCGCTTTCGTTTTGTCTGCTCACTACTATTGACGAAATCAAGTGCAGGAAGGCAAGCGAATGAAGTATTTTTTTTTGAACGAAAAATATTGATGGAGCCAATATTTACTTCCGATATAGGTAGGGGAGAGTGAGTACGAAAGTAACAGTGGGTCGGTTGTAATATTCAATTTTTAAGAAAAAATTGAGCTGTATACATTCATTTTTAAATGCAGATTTCTTCACAATTAAGTCCTGAATGCACCCACAAAAAAACCAAATGTCAAAACACTGAACTGTGCCAAATAAAATTTAAAACGTGAAATTCAATGACAAACGATTTTTTTTTCCTTGGTGAGTTTTGTTTCATATTTCTTGAAAGAATAAATTATAAATTTAGTGAAAGCAACTTAATCGAAGTTGATTTTATTCTTAATGGAATTGAGAACATGATTTTCTGATTTGCATTATTGTTTCTTTTTAATTTAATTTTTCATATAAAAAAGTAAGTGGTGGACGGTTGTAACATTTTTGTGTTAGCGGTTATCGTCCACATGCAAAATATTAAGGTGTCTGTTCCTGTTTTAATCTTTAATTGATTCCCATAGACACTCTGTTTTTGATTGCATAAAAACAATAGACAACAGTTTCACTTAAGGCAGCGGAAAATGCCCCGACAAAGAACGAGGAAAACTTCTCGAGGTCTAATCTCAAAACATATCTTCGTAAAGGCAGCGGAAGAAGTTCTTAAAAATGACAAATCAGTTAGAGTTGTTTCAAAAGCTTACAAAATCTGTCACGTCACTCTTAGTCGTTTTGTTCGAAAAACAAAATCTATTCAAGACTCCTCTGGCGATGCTGTTTACCCAGATGTTGGTTATAGAGCCCATAATAGGGGTTTTAGAGATGATTACGAAGTAGGTTTTTGAGGCTGATTAAAGTACCATTCTAATGGTATTTACTTTTTTTTTTAAATAATATATGTAAATGTATATATATTTGTATATGCAACTGAATTTAAATTAAGTATGAAGTTAAACCAACATTCTTTTTTTCTTCTTACATTTATAAGGTGTTACAGCCGTCGTTTCATCGTGTTACAACCGGTACATCCGAAAGGACGGTTGTAACATTTGACTTTCACTCCTTTGTCACAGCATACACTCGGAGAAAGGAGAAAGTTGGAAACCAAATTAGTAGTTAAATATCAACTTATTAATATACATGTCGATTACAGAATTCGCAGAATTTTACTCCCGGTGAGTTGACTTGATTCGCATCCGCTGTAAAACTCAATTATGAAATTCGTCGGATGAACTACATTGTCGATTTCTAAAATTACCTTATCATTTATGAACTTTCGTATCGACACTGTCAGCTACAAACATTTATTCAACTGACCTAGGCTGTGATAATAGTATCGTTTTCGATCAACGAAATCAAGCATCGTTGAGAGTGGTTAGTACGAAGATGGCGGACGGTTCAAAATCAACCGTGTGCTCTTTTTTTTTTTTTTAGATTTTGTAACGAGCCTTATTGCCTTCTGGTCCATGCTGGTAATATCGAACCCCTAGCTCAGTCCTGGGAGTGGTTCTTGGACCCTTTTGCTCATTACAAAAAAATTTATTTAATTACCAGGCTTTATTCTGGTTATCCAGGGTGTAATTAGGATATCGCGAGTTGTTTTTCTTAACCCTCCCTTCCTTGGTTGCTTTTCTCGCCTAAGCAACCCCTTGACTAGGCTTCCTCTCTATCACCTAAATCATCCTTCTATCATCCCTTCTCTCATCCCTTTAAAAAAAATTTACTCTGAAACCATCGTTCCGATTATCTTTTCCCAATTCAATAAAAAGACGAAGTTCTCATTTTAAAAAAAATGTTTACAAATAGATATTTATTTAAATCAAAAATTTTCATAAATTACGTTACTTTAATGTAAGTTACTTTAATATTACGTTAATAAAGAAAACTATATCTTAATCAAAAAATTTTCTTTCTTAAATCGATTCGATTTCGCGACGTTATGTAATTTTCTTTTAATTTTAATATATCACACCTATCAACCCGTATAAATGCGCGTAAATCCAAATAAAATGCAAATATATTTTTCTTTCAATATAATGTAACTCACCCTCTTTACTCCTGGATGCTGTGGCCACTGCAACTGGATGTTCTGGATGGTTTAATCTTAATGCACTTTGTTTTAATTTATTTACTTTATACCAATTTGTATAGGTGGATACGCACGTAAGTTTTCTTTTAAATGGTTTTACGCTCTAATTTCTAAAAACCGATTCTTTAATTTACCACAAAAACGAGAATGATTTAAAAAGAAACTTCAATTAAAATAGTACACTTTAAATTACGTTAAAATTTTAAATTAAATTCAAAATAAAAAAATAAAAAAAAATTTTATATCCGTGGATTTGAACTTGACACAGTGGTTCTCAAATTTATCCTCTTTAACCACCTAGGCTATTGTTGCGTTAAATTTTATTCGTCTAACGGCTGATATGTTCCAAACTGTTTTTTGTAAGATTTTCCTTTATAAACGTTAGGAAATCCGTTGGCTTTGATTCCTGATGCCCTGGTAACAGCGATTTATAAGTCCTGTAGGATTTCATGAATTCCTTGGAATCCTCCAATAAAAAATGTTTGGTGGAATTTTATTTCCTACAGCCAGATTTATTTATATCCTAATGAAACAAATTTCAAAGGAAATTTAATTTGACTTTCAAAGAAACTAAAAGGAATTGGCTAGTAGTCTAGCAATTATTTTAATCAATTACCTCGTTATATCTTTTTTTTACAGGTTATTATTTTAACCTTTAGGGTGTTTTATCCACAAAACGAAAGAAAACTTCTATTAATTTCTTAATAAAAAAAAATTTTTATTACGAGCGGTATTCTTTTGGTTAAGCGAAATTATATAATTTTATGACAGCACTCTACCGATCGCTTTGAATGTAGTTTCGAATTTAACTTATTTAGTTCTCGAGTCTTTTCTCAACTCTCTGCTGCATCATGGAAATTGAATAAAGCTCGCATTTTCCAGGAGCACATACCCAATCCAGCAACATTTTCATTTTTGAGTCAAAAACTCCAGAAACCCTAGCCACTCGCTCTGCTCTCAAAAGTTGCATCGAGAGATCTGCAAAAGGTATGTCTAAACTTGGAAATAGGAATCTATTCCACAGACAGATCGAACCAACAATCTATTACTTTTTTAAATCTTCATCCTTCTTCCATTTTCCTTTTTACGATATTTCAATTGACATTTCTAATCAAAACAAAACCTACAAATAATTCGTTTCGTCCGTGTCCATGTAAGTTGTGTCGCTAGTATTTCGTCGCGCATTTTGTTTTTATTAGTAATAAAAACTGGCAAAATCGTTTGTGCCAAACTAAATAATTTCGGTAACAGGGCTTTGCTTTTTCCAGATAAATCGTTATCTGGAATATGCAAACGAACCCACGTAATTACTTCGGTCGCCGGGAGCTAAACAAAAGTGAAAATAAGTGAAATGAAGTGACTAGGAAAGTTGGTGCCAGCAAAATTCCTGTCACAGTGCATACATACATACGTATATGTAATGAAGGCATTGCAAAGAATTGCCGAATATAAAAATTGAATTCAAATTCAATTTAATAAAAAAGTGAACATAAAAATAAAAAAAAAACGAAATACAGTTAGTGTAAATGAATACTAGTAACGAAGACGGGTATATATATCATTATGTTCGCCTTGTCTATCGTTAGACAAAGTACTGAAACAAAAAAAATTTTATTGCGGTTTAATAAATAAACACGAAAACAAAACATACCTATATGTATAAAGTATGTAATTAATGGATTAGTTGGTGTTTTGTTTACTTTTCTTTAGAATTGTTTTCCCTTTATATAGTGTCATTTTCTTTTGCCGTCGGGAAAAATATTTCAAATCTTTAGTGCGTGTACAATTAAATCTTTATTCATTTTCGTATCTGAATTTTGTTGTCGGTACGGTGTGCAAACCAAATATAAACATGTTTTTGAAATTATTATAGGTATCTGCCTATGTAAATTTAGGTATACAAAAAAAATATACACCGTGGTCGAACATTTGCGTCTAAATTGTTTTGCCGTCGGTAAATGATTATTTTAGCCTGTGAATATCTGCGTTTAGATATAATTTGCTTGCATTTTGTTACAAATTTTTAAGTTAGTGTGTTTTATTATTGATAAAAAAAATAAAACAGAAAATCGGATAAAACAAAAACAAAAAAAATTAAAGCGAAAGTAAAATGCTACGATTTCAATTAATTTCAACAAACGTGGGTCGCGAACCCATTTAACTAGCCGGGCTTTTACCAGTTTCAGATCAGATAAGTTTTAAAATTTTGTTATTTAATTTAAATTCGATACTTTGTGGTTTGTTTTCTTTTCGTTTGCAGGGAATTTATTGGCGTATATCTTTTGCATGGAAAATACCTATTGGTTTACCAGAACGCGTTTCTAGTTCGTACATGCAATTGCCAATAACTTTTTTAATGCGGGATTTCTCGAACTTTGGAAGTAGTTTAGCATTGACACCTTTAATGAAGTTACTTTGGGCGAAGTTGCGATGGAATACTTCTTGACCCTCACGGTAAGTTACCATTTTTGAACGTGAGTTATAAGTATTTTTAGACTTAACGTATGCCCTGAACAAATTCTCCGACAACTTCTGTCTGGTGAGCGTAGTTTTTAGTGCATGAGACAGGACTAACATTTCTGGGTCTTCAAGAGCTTTTAATTCACGTAATATCCTATACGTAGAGCCGTGAGATACCATGTTTTGTCCGAATAGAGCATAGTACGGTTGGCAACCTAGCGAATCGTGCATGTCAGAACGCAAGGCGCATGCTATGCTAGATAAATGCACGTCCCAATCGTTCTGCTCTTTCGAAATCAAAACTCTAAGTTTGCTCAGAACGCTGCGATTGACTCGCTCAGAAATGTTAGCCTGTGGAGAATACACCGCAGTTCGCACATGCTTTACACCGTAGTTCGCCAAAAAGTTTTCGAACTCTTTGGAAACGAACTGTCGTCCGTTGTCGGAATGAATTAGTTCAGGGGTCCCGAAAGTGTGAAAAATGTTTGATTCTAGAAAATCAATAATTCTAGAGGAAGTCGCTTTAGGCATAGCTTGAAGAAAAACAAACTTTGTGAAGTGGTCTACCACAATAAAAACATACACGTTTCCTCGCTTCGTACGCGGATATGGTCCCAGGAAGTCGACATACAGTCGCTGAATAGGCCTTTCAGAAACAATCTGCTTGGTGATAGGTGGACGAAGAATCGCATTAGGGGCCTTTACCATTTTGCACGTATCACATTCACTCACAAATGCCTTGATGTCCACTACCATTTTTGGCCAATAATATTTATCTCGAATACGAGCATAAGTTTTTGCAAAGCCACTATGACAACTCAGCTTTGTATCGTGGAATAACTCAATGCATTTGCGAGTGAGTGTGTCAGGCAACCAAAGACGCCATAAAGAATCCTCCTCGTTCACATCACCATTCCTGAACCTAACTCTTTTGTATATGTATTTTCCCGATACAACTAGGTCAGGAAGCGCAGATTGATTTGAATTGATGTTCTTTCTCAACTGGGAATATTGCTCCGAATCAAACTCGACTGAATCGAGGTCTATATCACCACATATCATTGTCGAAGAAACCTCATCAATCTCATCTTCTTTCACGGTTACCTTCGCAGAAATTTCTTCCATATCCATACGAGATAGAGTATCTGGTACTATGTTGAGGGATCCCTTTCGATGTTCAATGGAAAAATTGAAACCTTGAAGCTCTAAACTCCAACGAGCGAGTCTTCCGCTCAACTCTTTCATCGACATTAACCATTTAAGGCTCGAGTGGTCCGTTATGACTTTGAAAGGCAATCCATCAACGTAGGGCCTGAATTTTCTAATACTCAAGACAGCGGCAAGGCATTCCTGCTCAGTAACCGTGTAGTTTTTCTGAGCTTTATTAAGCTTCTTCGACATGTATGCTATCGGTCTCTCGTTGTTGTTCTCATCCAATTGAAAAAGAACACCACCTACTCCTTCCGAAGACGCATCACACTGGATGATAAACGCTTTTTTGAAGTCGGGTTGTGACAACACCGGAGCCGAGGAAAGTGCAGTTTTTAATCTGATAAACCCCTCCAAAGCCTCAGGGGTTAATTCGAACATCCTCTTCTTTTTAAGACAATCAGTTAGTGGAGCGGCTAGATCTGAATAATTCTTAATGAACCTTCGATACCATCCCGTCAAGCCTAGAAATCTCCTAACCTGTCTTAGGGTCGTGGGGACGGGAAAATTAACCATTGCCTCGATTTTATCAGGATTGGTCTTCAAAGTACCTTGGCCCACGATGTATCCGAGATACTTAATCTCTCGCATGCAGAACTTGCTCTTATCGAGGTTAATAGTCAGGTTAGCCCTGCGAAGACAAGCAGCCACTTCGTTAAGGATGCGAATATGTGACTCAAAATCAGCCGTACAAATCAACAAATCATCTAAATAGACGAACACATTCTCACGTAACGAACTTGGCACAACTTGATCGATGACTCTGCTCATTGTTTGACCAGCATTGCTTAAACCAAATGGCATAACTTTAAACTGGTAGAGAGGTCTACCAGGCACGGCAAAAGCTGTTTTCTCTCTTGACTTCTCATCTAGAGGTATTTGCCAATAGGCATCTTTCAAGTCGATTCCTGTGATGAAATGTGTGTCTTTTATACGGCTGAGTAAACCTTCGATGTGAGGCAAAGGATATGCATCCTTAACGGTGACCGCATTGACTTTTCGGAAGTCTAAACAGAGGCGGACCTTGCCGGGTTTCCTCACCAAAACAACAGGGCAACTCCAAGGAGAATTACTAACCTCGATAACATCAAGCTCTAACATACGGTCCAATTCCTTATAGACCTCATCTTGACGAACCGGAGACAATGGATAATGACGTGATTTGATAGGAACCGCGTTACCCGTATCAATGACATGACAACCGAGAGTCGTCTTACCCAGCCCTAGCACGACAAAGTTAGGAAATAACTGCTTGGTGCGCTCTAGCTGAAAATTTTGCTCAGGCGAAAGTGTGATCAGCTCAGCCTCATCCTTAAAATTTACCTCATCTTCACTTGTTCCAATGTCGCCTTGAATCTCGCTTATTTGTGGCATCAGGTTGAACTCTCGCCAAAAATTCATTCCCAAATAGAGTTTTTGAGTGAGATTGGGAATTAGGTAAAAAGAAAGGGGCTTCGTGATACCATTGTAACTGGTCTGTATTTCGCAATGACCTATTATGTCATGCGACTTGCCGTCCGCAGTACGTACAACGTTTTTATATGGCTTCACAACCACTCCAATCCTTTTCACCAACTCCCAACACTCACTGCCAAGCACCGATATGGATGCCCCGCTATCCAATAATCCAAAAGCTGACTCATTGTTTAGCTGAACATTGGCATACATTCTACCGTCTGCATTCGAGGAAATAATGGTATCCACGATTTGTTTATGAAATATCTTACGATTTCGAAATCGACGGCGACATTTTAGAACGTGAGCGCTTGCTAAACTATTATTTGTCCCGAAAATTCGAGAGCGAACCTTATAATAGTTTAACTTGCGCTCGTGAAGGGACTTGAGAACGTAGGTATTTAGAGGATGAGACTGAGGAACCTGAGAGCTTCGAGGTTCTGTCCGTTCCATGATCTTGTTTGGAACACTTTCAGAAAAGGCTACTTTGCTGGTGTTAGTTTGTGGGTTTTCTAATTCTGAGAGTGGTCGGGTCTGTTCTTTAAGGAACGAATCTCCCCACTCTTTCTTTCGTCCCTTGTGGAGTTTCCCGAATGTTTACCGCACTCTACGGTACTTACTCCTTTCGCACCACACAAAAAACAGAAAAGATTTCTAATGTGCGACGGGCAAAAATGATAAGCATGCCCTTTCTGATCGCAATTCCAGCAAGTATAGTTCGACGTTGAAACCGCCTTGCGATTTGGAAGGATGGCCGCGACTTCCTCCCCTTCCTGGTCCAAATCAGATTGATCATCATTGACCTCGATTTCGTGAACCGTCCTTTGGAAAGAAGTTCGTTTCGCCAAGAACCTCTCAGCTTCTCTAGCCTTGTTTCGCAGCTGCTCTAGGTTTTTAACTTCAGCTGAGAGCAAAATTTCACCTATCTTGTCTTTGGCATTATTTCGGATGACATCGACAAGTTTCCGACTATCAAATGGTTCTTTTAACCGGTCGTTCAGACCAACGATTGAATTATAAAAATCGTCAAACGATTCTTTAAAACCCTGTTTACGAGTAAGCAGCCTCATGTAAATCTCCACATCACTTTCCAGCCGCCCAAATTCCTTCGTCATCGCTTCTTTCACCTCGGACAATTTTGCTGTTGGGTTTCTTCGCAAAAAACCCCAAAACCACTTATTTGGTCTTCCGCTAAGCAAGGTGTGGAAATTCGCGGTTACCTGTTCGTCAGTGTAAGAAGACGATGACTGCAATCGATCCACCTTGAACAGAAAATCGCTTACATTATCTGTGCCATCGTAATTGATATTCCATCTATCAAGGCGACATGCCTCAGATGTGCTTGTCATTGATGGAGTAATAGAATTTCTTGGTCTGGGTGTCGGCTGAAAAGCTTCGGAGGATCTACCCTCAGCTGCCCCTGTACTAAGCAAGTGTTCTCTAGGAGATGTATTTTGAACCGGTGCTGGTATTTGCAAATTTTCCAACTTTTTTATGACGTTGACCATAAACATGTCCATTTGTTGGAATAATCTAACCTGATTGTCAATCATACCCCTTTCAATTCTGGCCGCTAATTCCTCCGTTCGATCAACCGCATGCACTTCAGGTACATCACCTTCTACTCCCTCACCTTGTAAGGCGTTATCGTTAACCGACGAATTATTAGTGGACATATCTGAATAAGTCGTAGAATTAGAAACAACTGAATTCAAATTCTCAGAAAAACTGAAGGAAGTGTCCAAGTTAAAGCGTTCGATTGTAGTTCTAAACTGTCTGCAGAACTCCTCAAATCTAGCTTCTGAATGAGCTTGAATTAAACGTGGGTCGTCGTGGAGTGAGACTCGACGCCTACTGCTCATGCCAACAAAAAAAACTCTTACAGATCTTATCTCTGCAAATCCAAAAACCAGATCAACTCAGGCGTAAATGGATAACTTGACTAAAAATGAAAACGCTAACCAAACTAGGTAAGAATGACCGAAGAAAAATTTCGAACTTTAACAATTCCCTATGAATACAACAGCAGTTGTCTCAAAACTCGAAAACTGATAATAAAAAAGAAACTTCTAATAAAAAAAAAAATCGCTGCTATGCTGACGTTAAAACAATTCAGTAAAAAAAATCTTCCGAATCCAGTTCAAAATCAACACAGTTTCAACTATAATCTTCGAAAAACTGTGTTCAAATCCACCAAGAATTTATTAAAAAAAAAATAAAAGTAATATATAAAAAATTATAAAATGATTATTGTTTTTCAAAAAAAAAACTGAAAAATAATAAAAATGTTTAAAAAAAATTTCAAAAAGAAACTTCAGAAGCTCAAAGTTTCAAAACTTGGAACTGAATGTAAAAAAAAAATCATAAAATGTAAAAAGGATGAGAGTTCAAATTCAAGAAGGATGATCATTGACGACGGAGAAGAAGCCGTAGTCCTGCGAGCCGAAAAAAAAAATGTAAAACATGCTAACTGAATCTAATAAAAAAAAATGTATTCTCCTCAGTTTTCAGGACAACGACTGACGAATCTTTCATCAGCGAAGGCATCTGAAAACCTCGGAGAATCTAAAGAATGAAAAAAAACTTTCAGGGAAAAACCTCCTAAAACGCCTCTCGCATTAAAGGGTCCCTTCCGAACAAGTCCTTTATATGTCAAGAGTGTGCTAATTAAACCGGCCATTTGGGTATCTGTTATACAAATAACCAAAGACTCGGTTTACTTAGCCCACCCTGTCTATTTATTTGTTGCATGGTTGCATCTTCCTTGTTGCAACGCGGTACCAAGTGCTTTACACCCAGTAACCGGGACTCACAAGGAAGCTGCAACCACTATCGACAAAAAATCGAAATAAAAACTGAAATATTGATGAAATAAAAATTTAAAATAAACTAAAAAAAACTATTAAAAAAAATTTGAATTGGCTCAAAAAAGAAAAAAAATTAAGCCTCGCCATCTTACGATGGTGGGCTCCACGTTGCGGGCGCCATTTTGTAACGAGCCTTATTGCCTTCTGGTCCATGCTGGTAATATCGAACCCCTAGCTCAGTCCTGGGAGTGGTTCTTGGACCCTTTTGCTCATTACAAAAAAATTTATTTAATTACCAGGCTTTATTCTGGTTATCCAGGGTGTAATTAGGATATCGCGAGTTGTTTTTCTTAACCCTCCCTTCCTTGGTTGCTTTTCTCGCCTAAGCAACCCCTTGACTAGGCTTCCTCTCTATCACCTAAATCATCCTTCTATCATCCCTTCTCTCATCCCTTTAAAAAAAATTTACTCTGAAACCATCGTTCCGATTATCTTTTCCCAATTCAATAAAAAGACGAAGTTCTCATTTTAAAAAAAATGTTTACAAATAGATATTTATTTAAATCAAAAATTTTCATAAATTACGTTACTTTAATGTAAGTTACTTTAATATTACGTTAATAAAGAAAACTATATCTTAATCAAAAAATTTTCTTTCTTAAATCGATTCGATTTCGCGACGTTATGTAATTTTCTTTTAATTTTAATATATCACACCTATCAACCCGTATAAATGCGCGTAAATCCAAATAAAATGCAAATATATTTTTCTTTCAATATAATGTAACTCACCCTCTTTACTCCTGGATGCTGTGGCCACTGCAACTGGATGTTCTGGATGGTTTAATCTTAATGCACTTTGTTTTAATTTATTTACTTTATACCAATTTGTATAGGTGGATACGCACGTAAGTTTTCTTTTAAATGGTTTTACGCTCTAATTTCTAAAAACCGATTCTTTAATTTACCACAAAAACGAGAATGATTTAAAAAGAAACTTCAATTAAAATAGTACACTTTAAATTACGTTAAAATTTTAAATTAAATTCAAAATAAAAAAATAAAAAAAAATTTTATATCCGTGGATTTGAACTTGACACAGTGGTTCTCAAATTTATCCTCTTTAACCACCTAGGCTATTGTTGCGTTAAATTTTATTCGTCTAACGGCTGATATGTTCCAAACTGTTTTTTGTAAGATTTTCCTTTATAAACGTTAGGAAATCCGTTGGCTTTGATTCCTGATGCCCTGGTAACAGCGATTTATAAGTCCTGTAGGATTTCATGAATTCCTTGGAATCCTCCAATAAAAAATGTTTGGTGGAATTTTATTTCCTACAGCCAGATTTATTTATATCCTAATGAAACAAATTTCAAAGGAAATTTAATTTGACTTTCAAAGAAACTAAAAGGAATTGGCTAGTAGTCTAGCAATTATTTTAATCAATTACCTCGTTATATCTTTTTTTTACAGGTTATTATTTTAACCTTTAGGGTGTTTTATCCACAAAACGAAAGAAAACTTCTATTAATTTCTTAATAAAAAAAAATTTTTATTACGAGCGGTATTGTTTTGGTTAAGCGAAATTATATAATTTTATGACAGCACTCTACCGATCGCTTTGAATGTAGTTTCGAATTTAACTTATTTAGTTCTCGAGTCTTTTCTCAACTCTCTGCTGCATCATGGAAATTGAATAAAGCTCGCATTTTCCAGGAGCACATACCCAATCCAGCAACATTTTCATTTTTGAGTCAAAAACTCCAGAAACCCTAGCCACTCGCTCTGCTCTCAAAAGTTGCATCGAGAGATCTGCAAAAGGTATGTCTAAACTTGGAAATAGGAATCTATTCCACAGACAGATCGAACCAACAATCTATTACTTTTTTAAATCTTCATCCTTCTTCCATTTTCCTTTTTACGATATTTCAATTGACATTTCTAATCAAAACAAAACCTACAAATAATTCGTTTCGTCCGTGTCCATGTAAGTTGTGTCGCTAGTATTTCGTCGCGCATTTTGTTTTTATTAGTAATAAAAACTGGCAAAATCGTTTGTGCCAAACTAAATAATTTCGGTAACAATTTCTTGCTCTCTGGTTGCGTTGCTATTTGTGCGTTTTTTATTAAAATTTGTTAAACAAACACTTTAGCATTCAGTATGATAAGCTTTTGACTTAAATTTTTGTATACTCTCTATTGTTTATTTTCGTTTAATCAAAAATTCACTTCAGATTCGTCTCGAAATTGATGCGAATGTAAAATGATAGAAATTGTATGGAGTGCGAATGGATTGCGAAATCTATAATACCATATAAGTTGAACAAAATGTCAGTGGTGCAGGGATTGTTACCGACATTCGTTCAACTTTCATTCGTCGGATTCAGTAATAGCAAAAGTTTGGAAATGAATTGAAATTGTCACTTTAGCTCATTCGCCGAATTCTGTAATAGGGGTGATTGACTTTGTTTCATTTTGTTATGTTTTTTAGTTTTCAAATTATGGCACAATATGTAAAAAGTGTTACTTTCGTACTCACTCTCCCCTACTACTTACAGGGCAAGTTCTGCATTTGGAAAAAAAATCGAACTCGAGATTTTGATCAAAGTTGACATTACGATGGTAGCGAAGACGAATATAGTGGGTCCGACAATTCCGTCTGTAGGTCTGGACCTCGATCTAGAGCCTAAGCCACTGGACCTATTTTCTTCAAACTCGGTATTAAAGGGTCTTCGGTGATTCCCTAGAGGTGAAATTGAAATGTTTTTTTGGCTCCAAAACTAACGGTACCCTCCCGTACATACATACATAGGTACATACACCCGTAATGCATAATCTTATTAATCTCGAAAAAGGCTCTAACGATTTTGACAAAAAAAAATTATGTGTGATATTATAAACATGAACTACATTTTAATAAAAAAAAATTTTGCAGGGAAATGATATTAACGGTACCTGTCATAGAACGGTTTTTTTGATTTTCGAATTTCTCATCAACCGCTCTAACGATTTTAACCAAAATTTTTATGCAGGAGCTCCCATGCATTTGAAAAATATAATCTAAAATTTTTTTTGAAAAAAAAGTTTTTGGATTTTAAGAAAACTAATACAATTTTTTTTTGTTGAAAATTCAATATCTTAAAAACGGATACACGAATAAATTTTTAAATTGCGTTATAAAATGTATTTTTTTGAATACTAACAATTTGCATATCAATTTTTCTTGTAAAAATTTTAAGAAAATTTAGTACACAAAAAACATGTTTCAGTGTTTCTGTATGTCTGTACCTCTCCCTACAGCCTAAACCACTGGACCTATGTTCTTCAATCCCTGTAGTTAAGGGTCCTCGGTGATTCCCTAGAGGGGAAATAGAATTTTTTTTAGCTCATACACCCGTATTGCAAAATCTTATTTATCTCGAAAACGGCTCTTACGATTTTGATAAAAATAAAATGCACGACTGGGTCGCACGAACTTACTACTATGTACTCGTAATAGACTAGGAATTTTAAAAACGAATGTTATTAGAGAAAACTGTTCATAAGGATAAAATGAATTTTTTTAAATTCTTTTAGTAGTAAGAGATAAAAACAGAATGCTATGCAAATATGAATTTATGCAGGAACAAAAATTATAAGTCGTTGTAGTGGTTCCTTAAAAAAATAAGCTTTTATGTACAAAATATTTAAAACATTTTTAAGAAAAAATTTTGGTACGCCAACCTTAAGTTTTTATTATTGTACGAACAAAAGTCTAATTTCCAAAAAAAATTCTAAGCCGTTCTTGAGAATTTAAAAAAAAATGACTTTTTTTTCTAAAAATTGAATAAATATTTTTTCTTAAGTTTTTAAATGCAATGTTTTTTAAACATTTTAGGAGCGTTTTTATAAAAAAAATTCATTAAAATCCGTTATGTCGATAATGAGATATTCAAAATTCGAAAAAATCATTCTATGGTAGGTACAGTCAGTAATATCTAGATTTAAAATTTTTTTTTATTAAATTATAGATCGTAAAGATTAATCAAAAGAAAAAAAATTTTTGGCAAAATTCTCGGAACCGTTTTCGAGAAAAAAATGCGATTTTCGAAAACCATTTTTTAAAATTTATATGGAAGATACCGTTAGTTTTAGATAAAACAAAATTTTTTTTTCTCAAATCTTGTAGATTATGTTAAGAAACTTTTATTTGCCAAGTTTGAAAAAAAATCGAGCATGGGCTTTTCGAAATATTGAGTTTCCAACAAAAAATTTTGTTTTTTTTTTTTTAAATCCAAAAAATTAAAAATTGAAAATTTGAATATGTAATAATATTCAAAGTTTAAAGGAGCTTTGGCATAAAAAAAATGATTTAAATCGGCTGTACCATTTTCGAGAAAATCAAAAACAAAAAAAAATGGACCCAGGGGGGCTACCAAAAATAACAATTTTTTGTAAATTTTTTTTCAACCATTACCTAGTTTTAACCAAAAAAAAATTTTAAAATTAAAAAATTCTGTGGGACAGTTTTTGAGAAAAAAAAATATTTATAATATTTCGAAAAAAAAATCGTATGGTAGGTACCGTTATTTTTGGTCTTAAAAAAAAAACAGATAAAACGTCCGGGGGGGGGGAAAATAAAACCCATATCTCCCAAGTTTGAAGAAAATATGCCGAGCCGTTTAGGCTGTAGTCGAACCGACAGACAAACAGACAGAATTGCGAGACCCACTTTTTTGGTCTTCGCTATCATCGTAATGTCAACTTTGATCAAAATCTCGAGTTCGATTTTTTTTACGAATGCATAACTTGCCTTATAGTATGTACCTATAAGTCGCAAGTAAAAATTAAGTGTGATATTATGGACATGGACTACAGTTTTGTAAAAAAAAAAATTTGGGGCAAAATGTTATCAATGGTACCTGTCATAGAACCGTTTTTTTGATCTTCGACTTTCTCATTAGCGGCTCTAACGATTTTACCAAACAAATTTCAGCAATAGCCCTCTTAAGTTTAAAATAATATTGTATATAAAAATGTTCAAAACATATTTTTTGGGTTTCTTGAAAAAAAAAATTCCAGTTTTTTTCGAAAAATCAATATCTTTAAAAATTGTGAACGATTATTTTTTGAAATTATTTCTTAAAATCTATAATACTAAATACTTAAAATTTGCATCCCAAACTTTGTTCTCGAAAAATTTTAAAGAAATTTCTTATATAAAAAATTACTTTAATAATAAAACGATTTTTAAACTTTGTTTGCATAAATTCATACTTTTCCGGAAATCAGAAGGCAATTCCATGCCTTTGTACATTTCTATCTCATTAAACCCATGTTTAATATACATATGTATGTATATAAAATGTATTTTAAATCCCAAAGTTCTTTTACATAAGATCGTGTGAACGATCCCATTTCTGAACTGGGATTTAAAGTGTTTTAAATTGGTGATGTGAGTTGAGATGCACAAACTTTCATTTTTTATGTAGGATAAATATTTTTTTGTTGGCTTGAGAGATTAATCTCGACCTGTTTTTTTTTTAGCATTGCAAATGTTGTGTTTTAAAATCTAAAAATAAATCCAAAATTGCAAATTGAGAAATAGTTTTTAAAATGTTAAGTGGCAAGTAAGTTATTTCTAAAGTATAGATGTCAATTAATAATCTAACCTTCCCCTACTTTTTTTGCATTAATTCAGACTTTTATAGTAAGGCGACTATCTTATGCATTTTTGAACATGTTTCTATAATTTCAAACCATATTCTTAGATTTTTAAACAATTTTTAAATTCAAAAGTACTCCTGGGTAGCTGAATCAAATTACCGTTTTTTTAAGGATACAGAACTAATTTCTAACTACTTATCTGGTTTTTGTCAATGTTCATAAAGTTATACGCAGTGGATTCGACAATAAAATGATGGAATTAATTGTGTTCGAAAATTCAAAAAATACTTTTTTTTAAGTTTTGACATGCAATGTTTTACTTTTTATAATCTTCGCTATAAGAAATTGAAAAACATCAAAGATTATTTTTAGTTGAAATTTTTATGAAATATGGTTTTCAGAATTAGAATTTCTTTAAGTTGATTCATATAAGTTGTCATTTCAAAAATTCCTGCTTCATTTGGATGATTGTAAAGTTTCTGAGTTTCAATTTTCTAATTAATTCTGAAAACCATTTTTAGTTCGTAAGTTTTTCCGGGCTCAAATCTTAGCTGCTATGTCTATCTGAACACGATGCAACTTAATCCTTTTGACAGTTCGTTGAGAAATATATTCTTATATCCATTCATTCTAATTCTTATGGATTCCGCAATCTACTTGAGTCCTTAGAGCACGCATCAAGTCAAACCTCCATAACTCATTTGGTTTAATTATTTTTACCAAAGCAAATAAAACGTCGTTGCATGTTAAGGCCGTATTTATTTCAACGCCATAAATATGTAGGCATAAAAAATCACCATATCAGTTACGTGTCAACAAACTATAGGTGGCGTATTATTGTGATTGCATGAAACATGAATACCTTCACATTAAATGAGGACCTAATTGTTCACGGCACTCAATGACACCAATAAAACCTGAGAAAACATTGGTAGAATCGGAAGGTTTTGTCAACTCGTTTAGCCGCACGCAAACCCCAACAATCAATTATGGAATAAACAGAATATTGTATAGTGTTGCAATATTAGGTGTGCCTCTCACCGTCACATTTGCCGTGATTTGTGGGGGTTGATTTAGGATCAAGCCTTGACACTGCCTGTCAAACAGTAGGTTGATAGGTATATGGGGTTGTACATCACTCAAAGACAAGTCGCAAACACACCTTTTTGGTTGAACGCAGTGTAAACAGGTTTATTACGACAACAACAAAAGCCGGAAGACATCTACATCCACATCAGCCAAAAGCGTTCCACATTCCCATATTTCGTTTTGTATTTACTGATGGAGCTTATTGGCAAGGCATTAATACGTTCATCCTCTGAGGTTTTCCGGTCATGCGGTTTATAATCAGATTTTGTAGGATAACTCTGTTTGTTCCGTTGCATTTTGAGAGTACCGTAAGATTTCTGTTTTAATCCGGTATTCGGTTGTTGACGATACTACCTAGCTATAGCAAACGACCATTATATTCACACTGAGACAGAAAGCTCGTGCATGTGCATTGTGCATTGAACAAAGAGAGGATTTTCCTTACCTAGGTAGGTGGGTATTGTTATAAATTTGTGTGGGTAAAAGATATCTTCAAAGTTCAAGATGGCATCCTTGTTTGGTGAGTGCACTCAGAAGAGTGTTGAGATGGGAGGGATCTAAGAAGGCAGCTATAGGTATGTATAGTATTTAAAGGGACTTTTCAGTGATTGGGTGCAAAATATGTACATACCATATGTGGGTAAGTTATAATTTTGGGAATTCTGGCTTAAGTATTCAAACAGTCGAATCTCTAATGACTTATTTGGTCGAATAACAATAAATCAGAAGTGTCGTCTTATGATTAGTTAGACGCATTCTTAAGAAAAAACGAAAAATTAATTGCTAAATCCTTAAAAGTATGTAAAGTGTTTTCCATTAGGCTTTTTTATACGAGTATATTGGAATTTGAAT
Organism: Chrysotoxum bicinctum; assembly: GCA_911387755.1. NCBI lineage: Eukaryota > Metazoa > Arthropoda > Insecta > Diptera > Syrphidae > Chrysotoxum > Chrysotoxum bicinctum. The sequence goes on along the minus strand of OU426989.1, from coordinate 83,766,652 downwards.
AAAAAAAAACTGTAAGTGAGATATCATTGGTTTTTTTAGTTTTGTAGAAGGTAGAGCAAATCATTGAAAAGTCCGCCGCGGCTTTGCTGGGTGTCGCGCATCCTATCCCTCAAATTTTCTATAGCTCTGGTGAATAGATCAGGTTTAATTTGACAAATGGCATTGGTTATGTTGGCTTTCAAGGCAGTGGTGGTTTGTGGCTTCTTCGCATAGACCTGTGACTTGAGAAAACCCCACAAGAAGAAGTCTAATGCAGTCAAATAGCACGATTTCGGTGGCATAACTATAAAGTGGCATAACAACCATGTTCCGAAATCGCTCGTGCAAAATGTCCAATGTAGCACAGGCTGTGACGAACATCGGTTTATATCAAAAAAATTGGGCTAGGAGAAATTGCTTATCATCGTCCGGTAGCCCTCGCCGTTGACGGTGATGGTCTGGCTAAAGTTAATCGCAAAGAAGTATGGACTGATGATGCCACCAGTCCAGAATCCTCATTAAACAGTGAATTTCTCTGGATGCTTTGCAATTTCATGGATCTCATGAGGAATGTAATCGTCCCAAATTCGACAAATTTTGCTTGTTGGCGAACCCATTCAACTGCGAGATTTGACTTTTTGACCGAAATTTCGGTCAACTTCCAACTGCTCGAGAACCCAGTCAGTAAAGACACGTCGTTAACTTCTATCTTCTTGTTCCATTGAAGAAGATACCCTCCCTTTTTTCTTAGTGCTCACACTGTGTCTCTAACATATTAAGGGTATACAAAAAAACATTTGAGTGTGTGATACTTATAAACAAATACTAAAAAAAGGCCGAGTTCTTGTGCGTGGCGCGGAACTGACTGCCTCGGAGTTTCCTGCACATGAACAACGGCGATATTTTTAGCAAATCTTACGTTCAGTTGAACCGTCTGAATCGAGTTGATCCACCACGTTGCAAATATTTTTCTCAGTAGGTCGATTATGGGGTATGTACGTAAAATTGGTAAACCACGCCAAATTCTACTCGAACAGAAGACCCACTTTCATAAAATAATCTAACCATTTGCACAAATTGTTAAACGATTTTATTTTCCAGTTGAATTGCAGACCAACTTTAAATTCATGTGTAGAGCCACTGGAGAGAAATAATTTTGAAAAATTACCTGCAAACAAATTTGCGGTTTTTATTCTCTCACACACAAATGTTCTAATTTTTCAAAATATCTGAAATATCAACTTTTATGATACATTTTGAATTACATATGTATGTGCATTTTCCATGGTCAAAGAAAAACTTATAACGATTCCTTTTGAATAAGTCATTATTTTAAATTTATGATTTTGCAAGATACTGTTGTATACAGAAACTAAGCTAGGTTAACAGAAGAATACCTTTTAAGAATGACCTATAACTAGGAAATAATTTGAGAGGTTACAAGTTGAATTGAATATTAGAACTTTTATATTTCGTTACAAGTTTATATAAAGCTTTGATTGCGTCAAGTGACACATACCACTAGCATAATACAGCGTAAGCCTGGGCCATCGGTCAGAAGAATGCTCTTTAGGCATCTTGGAAAAGTAATAGTAGGAGTAGGTAATAAAAGTTTCAAATTTGTATAAAGACAGGGGACAGATTGTCCTTGTTCGACGCCAGATGTGTGACAGTTGATCCACATTATACACAAAAAAAAAGTGACAGGAGCGCCATATAACACAAGACTGACAAATAGCCACGACCAGCGTTGCCGCCAAAAAAAAATTTTTCGTGCCACACTCTTTGAAAAATCGTGCCATTTGTGATATTTTCGTGTCATATGAAAAAAAAAAATCAAGTTATTCTTTAAAAATAAATTTTAATTAAATATTTTTACAAACAAATAACGAAAAAATTACTTCCTCCATTCGTGTGTAGGTATTTTCCAGAAACAGGAGTTTTTGGCAAGTTCATAATAATAATAAGTAATAAAGCTTTGTTATAATAAGTTAAATAAATAAATTAGCTGGAGGTTTGAAATTTTGACAATTATTAGGCTTAATAATTTCATTAGATGACATTATAGCCATAATTGTTTTGTATGACAGTCTGTTTTTGTTGTTTGTTTTAATAATATTTAGGCTTAAAAACATTCACTCTGCTGATACACTTCCGTGAGGCAAACTAAGAAGAAGCAACATAAATTTTGAAATATTAATGAATATTCCTTCGTCTATATTGTTTTTTAATTTGTACAACTTAACCTAGAACGTTTTTGAATCTTCAAGAAAAATACTTTCGGCTAGTCCAATCTCAAAATTTTTTTTTCTTATTTCGCCAAAAAGAACATCTTTCTCGCATTCTAATAGATGAGAAAATTCTGATACCAAAATATTAAAGTGTGGCAAAATAGTTTGTATGTTTGGATTATTTTTTAAAAAGGTTGGGTCAATTATCTTAAACGCATTTAGGTAAAATAATGAAAAAAAAGTGCCATATTGAAACTTTTCGTGCCACCGTGCCACGAGAAAATTTCCGTGTCAAAATGGCACGATCGTGCCACATCGGCAACGCTGGCCACGACCCGCCAATAACACCAACATTGCAAACGTCATTGTTCATGAGCGGCTAAGAGCCCAACTATGAGAATGGCCGAGAGCCCAACATTAAATAAGTGTCTTGTAAACGCTTGCAAAAGCTCCCTAAAATCTGGGCCAATATTCTAACGGAAAGAGCTGCGCATTATAACCGTGACCGAATACAGCCAATACAACTCAGTAGTTTCCGAAAAAGGGGGAAACTCAGTCCAATCGTTTGATTTGTATTGATACTTTTTTATATTTCATTGAACGAATGCAGATTAGACGGTTGATCAATAAATTTTTTTTATAAATCGAACCCAACAATTGATGTACGAGTCGATCTGACAGATCACCATTTTCTTCTTCCACTCATTTCAATCCAAATCCTGTTAAAATAAAATAAAATTTGGTGGTGCAACAGCTCGAAGTGAACCAGGACCTAGTGACTTACAACTCTCAACCATTCCTGTGTGCGTGTTACCAGGAACGGAGGGGACCTACAATTTTCTGCCGATTCCGAACGGCTAATGAGCAGCACTTTCCATGACAAGAGATACTCTTGGAGGATTTGTCAATTCCTCGCAAGAGGCAGTACACCCCTGAAAAAAACTTTCTTGCAGCGGCTGAGAATCGAACTCGAGACCTTCCGCATGACAATCCCACGCACTAACCATTATGCCAAGGGGTACTACATCCAAATCCTGTTGCATTTTTTTTATTAAATTGTTTTGTTGGGTTCGAATACCCAAAGTCGGGATTTATAGTTTAATAAACAGAAAACCCGTTTAACTTAAAATTTGTGTTCTAATATCGCGAAATAAAACGGCAATAACGGCTTATCAGACCGATTCTAAATGAGCCTGCACATTATTTTAATTTTTGTTAATTAATATTGTTGATCATTTCAGTTTAATAAGTGTTAACGTGATGATGAATAGCGCCAATCAACTTTTGTTGACCCAACTCAAATCCAACCCGATTTAAATTTGTGGACTGAACAATAATTTTCTAGTCTGTAGGTACATACGTGTTTATCATCCCAATAGTCAACTGTCAGATTTGTACTGGCTGCGGTAAGTGGATTATTTTAACTTGTGGAATATATTTGACCTTTTTGTTTTTTTGGAGCTTGTAAAATTAATGCAACTATTATTAATAATGGGCCTTACCAATAATCAAATTTAGAGACGACTTTAATATTTGAGTGAAATGAACCAATATGTAATGAGCTCTCTATAGTTAGCCATACATGTTGTGAACTTAATATTTAATTGGACTCTAAATTATGAACCATTTATTATACGGAACTAAAAAAATAAAATGTAACATGTATGGTCAGTTATATAGAGTCCATTAAATAATGGTTAATTTTGCTCAGATATTAAAGTCGTCTCTAAATTTGTTTATTGGTAAGGCCCAATGTGTTGTTCCCCCTTATGTTTAGGTTTCAGAGTTTCGTAGGTAGATGTCGCACGCTGAGCGCGAAGCGCTGAAACCTGAGACATAGAAGCGAGACAAAAAGTTGTTTGGCTCGCTCTTGTAAAAATTTGTATTTAACGATTATTCCTTTTTCTTACGCGCCCAAGCCAGTCAGTCGAAGTAGAATTTGATTTGTAATCTTTAATCTTGGAATAAAGTTATATTTTTATAAAAAATAAATATACCACAAGCTTGATATTTTTATTAATTCTCAAAACAATTGACAACTTAAGGCTCGGTCAAACAGAACGCGTTCTTACGCCGCGTTTCACCGCCGCGTTCAAACGCAGCGTTGTATAAAGGCTCGGTCAAACAGAACGCGTTTTTACGCCGCGTTTCACCGCCGCGTTCAAACGAAGCGTTGTATTACATTGCAATACATGTCCCATGTCACACTGAACGCGTTTTTGACGCCGCGTTAAATTCACCATGGCGTTGCAACGCGGCGGTGAAACGCGATGTTGTGTGAAATTACAGATTATTTCTAACGCTGCGGCAGTCAAAGAAATTTTAAATTTTTTCAAGATGGAAAAATTAATTGAGTTGGTGAGAAATAACGCTTCTCTATACGATATGGGTGATAAATCGTATAAGAACATTGTCTTACATACATACATATTTAATTATTATTATTGAAATCTGAAAAATTTGTCTCTTATCATAAATTCCGCATTGGTAGGTCTTCTGTTTGTTGGCCTTTGAGACGTTTTACTCTAGCTCCCGGCACAGCTGGTGATATTCGCCATTTTCTTCTCTTTTTTTGTTAAATGGCATGTACCCAAATTCTTGTTCTTTTACGAGAATTTCGTAATTTAGCAAATAGAAGCAATAATTCCTCTTCTGAATCTGAGCTGCTTGACATTATTTTTGTTAAGGAATGATTTTTTTGTTTGTTCATTGCTTAACAGCTCTCCGTTTGACGTCCTCTAACGCGGCGGTTGCAACGTCGCGTCAAAATAATCTTACCGTCGCGTTAAAAAATCTTAACGCGGCGTTGAAAACGCGTTCTGTTTGACCGAGCCTTTAGACGTCAATATTGATACCTACACACTAACTTCTATGTGGATAGTTTAAAATGTTTATACATTTTTCCCAATATAAAAATTTTGTCACATCTAATCTCCGTAACGTCTTAACCTATCGTATCCGTAACCATTTCGAACTTTTTGGTAGTTTATCATAGTTTTGCTTTCCATTTCTAAACTGATGCTGAAAATCAACTATAGCCGTGTTTTATGGAAAATTGATAGCTACTGAGTAAAGAAAATCGAAAAAAAAAACGATTATTTTTATATTCACACTCTTTTAATCTAAAAGACTGACACAAATCAATCATGACATCGAGATCTCAGCCATCCTCCAATGGAATTTGACAGTTTATGGCTTGGTGGATGAGTAATATACTATATTTTGATCTACTTAGAGTATTTCTTTCTAGATGCTTTCCAAAAGCCCTAAATTTCGATTTTTCGGATTTTTTTGAAGTTTTTCAATCAATTGACATTTGAGATTTTTTGTTCGTCTTTTACAAAATAGACATGAACTTTTATTTCCAAATGTCTTGAAATAATAAAAATCTCTGAGAAAAAAGATGCATTCCAGAACACATCCCAGTCCCAAGCAAATGTTTTTTCGCACTCGATTTAAGCGCCATCTACATCTCAATACATCAACAATTTTTATTCATTCTATTGACACATGGAGTCACGGCACCTGGCAGTCAGCGCGTGAACCTTCAATTTTTCGATAGATTTTTTTCGATTTGACGTTCAATGTATTTCCCATAAGAGAAAAGCAAAAAGAGGCTCGAAAAACATTGATTTAACTAATCAAATTTATATGAACCGGTATGCATTTTATGATTTTAAAAGAATAGTAATATGTGTTTATTTCTAAATCAGGTTGAAAATATAGTAAGAAACTTAATTAATCTTCTGTAATTTGTCTTCAAAAATCGTAAACATATCGTATGTGAATGACAGATGAAACAATTTTTTTAAGAAGCAACTTGTAGTGTCTTCTTTGACTAGCCGTATTTTAGTCTCAAGGTAGAATATTTGTCCTTAAATCAATAATTATCTATTTAATTAAAAATAAAACAAACATAAGACCCCTCTGTGGCCTGGCCAATTCTAAGTCAGCAATTTTTTCAAATGTAATTAAATTACTATGTAATATAAGAAAACAAATGTAACAAAAAAAAAAACACAATAAAGTTTAATAATACTACTTCTATTAATTTTTTAATTCAATCCGGTCGGTGTACGTCGTTTAGTATTTTCATGTTTTTTAAAAATTTTAATTTTTTCTTGTTAACAAGTTTCTATGATAAAAAAGACAAATTAAAAAGCAGGAAAATGTAAGAAACTTTGTTATTTTTGTGACTTAATTGAAAAAATTCATGTGTATCCATTTTTTTTAAGTATTTGTTGTTGTTTTCTTGCAATTTCTTTACTCTTTTTTAGTACAAATTGCACAGGATTAATTATGTTTTTGATATATTTTCCACCTGATTTATAAATAAACACATATTATTATTATGTTAAAATCATAATATTGATACCCGTTCTTATAAAATTAATTAGTAAAATGTATGTTTTTCGAGCCTCTTTTTGCTTTTTTCTTATGGGAAATACATTGAACGTCAAAGCGTAAAAAATTCTATCTCCATTTGTCAGTACACACACTGACTTCCAGGTGGTGTGGAAAGCAACTTACCAGGTGCCAATAGTTGTGTTGAGTGACGCTGTTCCGAACAGTTTGGAACAGTTTAGAACAGAAAAGTACAGCTTTTTGCTGTTCAATGACAAATTTTCTGTTCTAAACTGTTCTGATTTGCTGTTCAATGAGTCTGTCTGGAACAGTTTGGAACAGTTTAGAACAAGATTTCATGCCCTCGCTTTTTAGTTGGAGAAAGATAGAACAGATTCGTGAAAACTGTCAAAATCAGTTGGTCCCATATTACACGTTGCCTCATGAGACATGTCTCATTTTTGACTTTCCTTTTAAATTTGTATTCCGTGAGGCAAAAGCTATTACACGTTGACTCATGTCTCATGAGACTCATGCCTCAAATTTGACTGTTGTTCGTATTTTTTAATGCACAACACAACATAAAACGAATATGAGAAAAAGAAACGTCAAAATGAGACTACTAAAAATCAGCCCGGTACTCACCGGGAATATGTTTTTACATCTCATTTCCTCATATCTGCTTTCTTTTTCGCACTTACGTGAGCCTCGTCTCGTGAGACATCGTGTAATAGGGGACTTGGCGATAAATATTTTGATTACAGTTTTGGTCTTTGGTGGTTGAACAATTGAAAAACGAACGGAATTAAAAATAATTAAAAAAAAGAGATATGCAGCCGATTACTTTAACTTCCGACGACGGCAAATCTGTAACAGTGAACTGTTCACCGAATACCAGCAGACGTATTGAATTAAGTAAGTGGCTACATATATGCATTTTTTATTTTTTGACTATTTTTAATTCATCTTTTCAGATGAAGAATTCCGAGAGCAAGTATTTAAGGACAAACTGAGAGTAGATGAGGAGACAGATTTTGAGCCGATTACAGAAATTGGTGAAGAAAATTCACCACAACCACCAACTTGTGAAGAATATCAAGGGGATCGTTCTAAGGCTGTTTGGCTTGAAACTGATTGCCTGCGAGGAGAAATTCTGGCTCAACTGGAGCTTGGTGAAGGTAAAATTAAGTTAATAGAAGTACATATTTTTAATTTTAATTTAATTTGAATATCTTTATAATTAGATTCTCGCCCCCCTGCCACAGCAGATGCAGATGAATTGCCTTTAGAGGATTCGTTGTTGTTAGAGGCTCCACAACCAAAGAAAAAAAAAAGAGCGAGCACAATTGCTGGTGAGCTGTGCAAGTGGAGGGAACAGTTTGCTGAAGAAAATAAATATAAGAGAGAATATAGAAAAGACAAACTGGAAGCTTACAAAGAAAGGACAGAAGAGCTTCGCAAAAGTCGAGACCAAAGGCAACAAATTTTGGATTTGTATGCGAGGTCTCTCTCAAATTAAAAACCTTGAGATGTAAAAAGTAGTACTTAATCATTAATTTATTATTAGTTTTATTTTTTACTTTTATGTATGTTCTCAGTGCCTTTGAAAACTATTTCTGTGAAATAAAAAACTATACACTACCTACACATATGTATATATTTTTATGAAATTTAATTTTTATTTTTTTTTTGATTGATTGAAATAGTATAGTATCTAATAGAAAAAGTATTCATGCTTCAGAAAATTTATATTCAATTTTATTTTCAATTTTCCGATGATACTAATTAAAATAATTAAATACTTCTTCGCATAGGACATTTCGTCGATTAAAGCCCTGCTCATGGTGGATACGTTCATGAAAATCCTCCTCGGTTATATCGTTGTCATCAACTTCAAACGGAAGCTCATCCTCTTTACATAAATTATGTAAAACAACACAAGCTCGTATGAAGTGGCAGATCTTCTTCATACCTCTCAACTTGCAGTAGTACAGCTGACGAAATCGCTGCTTTAGTATTCCAAACGAATGCTCAATTACAATTCTGCCTGAGCTTAGTTTTCGAGTGAAAATTTTTTGTCGTGACGTAAGGTGCCCATTGTCACGATATGGCGTAATCATGTATTGAGAACATGCATAGGCTGAATCTCCAAGGAGAAAAAAATTGCCACATAAATTCGGCAATCGAGGATAAATACATGAATTTTCATAAACTCTGTTGTCATGGACAGAACCCGGATGCCCAACGAAAATATCAATGAATTTTCTGTTTTCGTCACAAATTACTTGTAAACGACACTTATGACGTTTTTTCTGTCTATATAATCATTTTTTCCTATCTTAGGGGGATCAATTCGAATGCGTGTGCCGTCAATTACTCCTGTAAAAAAAAAATGTGACGATCGCTTCTTAAAGAAAACTACTTTCTTACCAATAACACCATACATTCCTGTTTTGTTCTGCATAAACAAAGCTGTTTCAGTTTTCCGGTCCTCCGTTGGCCATTTTATAGTCAATTCGCAAAGATTGCTCAAGAAATAAATGACTCGGCGAATAATAAAACATACTGTTCCAAGAGCAAGGTTAAAATGATCTGCTGTCTCTGTAGGAGCATGCTTCATGTCCCGCAAACCACAGGAAGAGGGCCAAATGTATTTCTGCTGAATAAGTTTTACTGGGCTCTAATTTGAGGTACACCTCGGATCCTGAAAACTTTTCAACCAAGCGTTTGAATAGCTCACTGCCTATTCGGAAATGCGTGACAAACTCTTTTTCCGAATATGTTGGAACAATTTCTGCCACATAATGTTCAACGCAATTCCTTTCCATCTTTCCCAAAGAAAAAATGATTGTATTCAAGATGGTTTCATTACACGAATCCGAAGAAGAATCCGTCGATATATCACTTTGTGTATCGTCATCACTTTCAACATCTTCCAAAACAGCACTTTTTAGTAATTCAAACTTCATAATATTTAGTAATTATTTGCTAAAAATAAACAAATCAAATACAAAATACTAAATAACACAAAACAATAAAATTCAATTTTCTTTTTTGACAATTACATCTGCAAGATGACTGACTGTTCTAACTTGTCTGACATTTCTCATGGAAACTGTTCTGTCCTGCTCTGTTCTGCTCTGTTCTACTCTGAACTTTTATTCACTGAACAAAACTAATATTCCACTCTGATTGCTGACCAAATTACATTCACTCTTGATGTTTTTATTGTTTTGCATGTGAAACTTTGCTAACTTGGCTATTCACTCTTTTAAAAAACACGGCTTATATCAGAAAAGAAATAACTTGAAAGACCATGAATGTCACATCCGTAACAATTCAACAATCCAAATACGAAATACATACTACTATTTTTCCAATAGATACGGATAGATTTTGACAGTTCATGGCGGCCATGTTTTTTTTTCTGTTTGAGGGTGTTCACATTGGACTCACTCCACCGACTTATTTTGATATCTCTGTGTTTTTTCTCGTTCGCCCTTCATCGTAAGAAAGAGACGGCAAAGTGAGGCAGGATTTTTAAAACAAATTGAAAATTAATGGATTTTTTTTGTGACATAATAATGACACACGAAGATACAGTGTATCACAAAAGTAAGTAAGCACTCATTAAGAAAAAAATATCATCAAACACTATTTGGAAAATAAATCGAAGTGCGAGAATGGTAAAATTGTTAACAAAAGTCCATCTGCTGTACACAAAATAATAACCAAATAAAATAACATTGGAAGTTTGCAAAATGACCCTCGATCAATGACAATGACAAGCAGGAATGCCGTATTATTGTTAGGAAAGTTAAGAGGAATCCAAAAGTAAGCCCATCAAAGATATCAGCAGAAATAACCAACTAAAACAGGTAAGTCATATAACCCTCAAACTATTCGACGAGTGCTCTACAAATCCGGTTATCATGGTCGAAGTATTAGAAAGAAACCTTACATAAGTAAAATAAATCGCCAAAAGCGGCTCTTCTTTGAAAAAAACCCATAAATCTAAACAAGCAGAATTTTAGAACACAGTTGGTTTATTTGAAATGTTACTTTTTAGTTTAAAATACATATCAATTATAGACAAAAATATTAAGTTTTTTTTTAACATTACTATCGATTGTTTGAAAGAAATGAAAGAAAGAAGAGGTGCTTACTTACTTTTGTAATTCACTGTATATTTGTAGTGGCACAGCAAATAGCCAACAATTATGACAACTACAATCTACAAGACGTCAAAGTGAGTCTGGAGTGTTCACACTACTTTTGTGTCTGAACACGGCAGGGTGGCCTTACGTCAAAATAAATCGGTTGAGTTAGTCGAATGTGAATAGCGTCTTTGAATTACCTTTGACATTTATTTTAAAAAGAGAGATCTCCATTGCTAGTTCTGGGTTGATTTGGTTCTGGAGTGGATAGAAACGGTACAACGAAATTATTTTACTCGGATTTTCATGAAATATAATTTTAATTAATTTAAGTCGAAAACTGTTCCACTTTTTAAGTGCCATTGGATTCTCACCGAGAAAGAGCAAATGGGTCATCTTTACAACTCACCCAACTCCGTTGCTCTTAGGGTATGTTCAGTTCTCAGGCATGCGACTATGTCCTATGTGTCCTACTATGTGCCCCACTTAAAATTATAATAAACTCTCAATCCATGAATTGACTATATTTTGAAAAGTAGAATAGATTCTCAATTACAGTTGGATAAATTCCCAAGTGAAACAGATGCCCGTGGAATTATTTCCCTGCACTTTGAAAACAGACCCTCATTTTAGAGAAGATAAATGGGGATATTAATAAGCGAAATTCCTGTACTTGTATCGTTGTATCTACAGAAAGCCAATGTTTGGTCACGGTTAGTTAGCGCGTGTTATAATTGGTCCGTTCTTCTTCGAAAACGGTGACGGTTTTCCAATTTTTTTTTTAAGGGTATGTCAATATACATAGGTAGATATATGAAAATGAACATTACATAATAAATTAAGCAACTTAGTACTTAAGGTAATTCCCTAGAAGAGATATTTTTCTAGCCCGCTATATAACTATTAATAACAAACTTATTTATCTCGAAAACGACTTTTACGATTTTAATAAAATAAAATTGAGTCTACTATTGAAGGTATAGAATACATTTCGGTCGAACAAGATTTCATCCGGCTATAGAGCCTTGTGTTTAGTGTTAAGTTCGACTTCCATATTAACGGCTGCACTAATTTCGATGAAAATTTGTATCCACGACATTAGTAAAAGTAATACAGGAAAATTAAAACAGGAATGACATGTAAATGCTATGTTACTGAAACGATCTTTAAGAAAAAAAACTGCATGTTATAAATCACCACTTAAAAGAGAACTCATCCTAGATACACGAAAATCTTTTCCTTATTAAAAATAAATATCCTCCCCAAAAGATGGTATAGGCTCAAATATGGCGCAAGCAATTAAATATTTGCTTATGGCACACCCATTCTGAAATTGTTCATTTGTTCACTGATTTTCTTTACATTGTTTCTGATCCCTTATTTTATTTACATTCACTTAGGTGACACATACTCCAAAATTACTGCCGTGTCTCCTTCAAAAAAAAAAAGGGCAACTCAATTCGTCATTTAAACTTGTTACGCTTTACGCTTCACTTGAATTGTAAACCTTTTATCCATTGGCAACCGTCTTTTAAGAAGTTGTGAATGTTTCTTGTATTTGACTTTGTGTAAAATAATACCGACACATCGTCTTACTCATATACAAATACATATGTAACACATCCTTCCAAAAACAATGACAAAAAAAAAACAAGGAGCCAACCTTCAGAAGATGCAAATCTATTTTCCAATTTAACAAACCAACCCCATGAGTGAAAAATAATTATGCGGAATTGTCAACGTTACAGTAGTCTCAAAAGTGGGATGGGATGGGAGTTGTGGTGATGGCTTTCTTTTAGCGATAAATAAATCTTAGTCTTTCACTTGAGAAAAAGTTAAATAAATTAAAACCGTGTGTATGGGATGGGTTTATTCAGGTTATTGTGCAGACTTCATTGTTTGGCAAAGTTACCGCTGACGAAGCATGGTCCTACATATTCAGCCAGCCATTAAGGTGCAGCATTTGATTGGGGATCGTTAAGGGCGGTGGGGGTTTTATTTTAAATACTTTGGTTGAAGTAATTTCTTGCTTGTCATCTCCCATACGTATTTAACACGCTCGCTTCATAGCAAAAGGATATTTTTTTTAAATTTCATCCTTCGGAGTAGGTATCCCCATTTAACATGCAACAGAATGTTTTTTTTTTTTAGCCAACTTATAACTAGGGAGGGGGCAACTCTCTGATATGGGGGTTTGGTTTTAGTGAATGGCGAAGGTGCGTGAAGCCATATCGTACCTACGATGTTAATTAAAATTTTCAAATCGATAAATCTAATTAACTGGCACGGAAATAACTCTTTTTCGTTGTTGTTTGTTGGTGCGACACTACCATCACCATACTACACCTCAGCACACATTCCTACCCCTACCTACCATCACATAACATGACGTGTCGGATGGGACAATTTGCGCGCAGATTTGTTGTTCCCGGCATAAGTCTATAACTCCGGAGGGTGCTTATTATAACAATCAAAACAGGAAGGCAGTTGTATACGCGTAGTTTAAAAACACCAGATAAGTGTTGTTGTGATGCGAAACGGGTGCGCATTAAATACGGGGAAATTGTATGTGCTTCCGCTTGTTAAAAGGTGAAAACCATGTTTTCAATTGACAGTTGTGTTCATGATATCGTTCCAGTTTTCCTACTAGCAAGGACTAGCTTTATTCATGTTTCTGGATAATGTAGATTGGAAATTAAAAACAAAAAAGATATACAAACATAAATAGGTCCTTGTAGGTGTGTGCATATGTACTCTTCTGATATAAGTTCAAATTAATTGAAAATGGACATTATATAGATACAGATATCTCAACAGCTAGATAAAGTACAGAAGTACTGCTTGAATGCTTTTATACTCGTAAGTTTAGTTTAAAAAAGTGTATACAAAATAAATTCTGAAGATCATCATGGGAACAAAAATTGAAACCATTGAAAAGCTCCTTTCAAAATTGAAGACTTTAAATGGCGAAATTCTTCTAGGAATTGACTTTAAAATGCTACAAGCTAAATTTAAGTTTTTTCTTCAGCGAATATTTAAGAACTGTTGTTGAAGTTATTTGTACACAACACAGTCTATACATATTTTGTGAGCCTACCGCTGTTTCTAAATTATTTTTCAAAATTCTGACCAAGGACCATTTTGGGAAGTCGTTTGCAGTTCATAACACAAATACTTACTTCAAACGAAGTTTAAGCTTTTTACTTACGATGCATAGATGTGAACTATAACAAATTATGCATTTGCCAGAAAAAAATCTAACTCGTGATTTTGATCCAAATTTGTACATAACGATGAAGAACGAAAAATGTGAGTCGTGTAATTTTTGTATTATTTAAGACCAAAAATTACTGAACTTGTACTTTATTTTATTAGCTTAAATGTCTCCCTCAATAGGGACTATAACTACACTTAAATGTTTAAGCACAGAGCGAGCCTTTAAAAAAGTTGGAGGGGATTGAAAATAAAACGAAATACCGATTTGCATTGGTTTTAAATGTCTGAATATCGCAATGAGAGGGAAATATCGAACCGGATAAAGTATTGCACATTGCAGCGTTTGGCTTAAGAAAGAATATCTCCGTGAACTTAACAGAACTTACGAAGTTTGGCTCAAGGGTAAACTAATGGGTATTTCCTGTAGCGCGAGTATTACCGTTGAATTGTTTAAGGTACTAGTACGGTCTAGAACGCCAAAAAACGCACGATTTTTGGGAATTTTTTTCTCGGAACCCTTATTAGGTAATAACATAAATTTTTTTTTAAATAATGAATACATGCCGTCGGCTGAGAATTACAGGGTTCTATGTCGACCGACATCCATTTTGAGTTATTCAACTTTTAAGTTTTTGATGCTCAGATTTCGTATTAAATGGCTATTGATTTACATTCGAATGATAACAAACGATAGATTATTGATAATAACTAATGAAAATATAATTTATTTGTTTATGTGTTGAGGAATTTCCTTTTAATTGCAAATTTAATTTTTTTCACAAAGTTCTATAAGCCAATTACATGTAGTTCAAATTTCGGTGAAGGTTCTATGTACCACATAGAACCTTGTAATTGTTATTTAATCATATGAAGATTTCTAACATTTAGTTTAGTCGTTGAAAAAAACTATGGTATTCATAGTATAAAAGCAGCAAAATAGAATATCTGAAATGATTCTCCAACTAAATATAAAACAATAATCTGATTTTTACATTTTTATTATAGGAAAATATTATATAGTATTTTTAATGCATGTAGCACCTAGTACACTATATAATTAACTTCATATATTTAACAGTTCGTTAACGTAAATAAGAAAATAATGAGAATAAATAATAAATATAATAAAACTAATATTTTAATTATTGATTGAATGAATTAAAGGTACAACATTAAAATAAATAAGAAAATAAATAGTAATTTGATTAAACAAACTAAAATTTTAATTTTCATAGTATATTTTATATATATTTTACAGTTCAAGTAAATATGTGAATACATTTAAGAAAATTATAGAATATTATAAATTAATTAAACAAACAAGAATTTTAATTAATCATATTGGATATTTGTTCTTGTTTTTATTATATTTTCGAAATTTCTTTATCAATAAATTGCAGGCATGTATTTAAGCATTGCTTTAAATGGTTTGATTTTTCTTGTTGCAAGGTCATTTTTTAATTGTACCTCTTTTAAATTTGGCCATTGAAAAGACCACATATTCTTATTTCTTAAGGTTTTTGAACACTAAGTCTACACTTTTAAGAGATTTTCAAGATGGGAAGTCTTAAAAAACACCTCGGTAAGGTTCTGTGTAAGTTGAAGTTGGACAACTTTCGAAAATGGTATTAATTTAATATTTAAAATCTTACAACACTCGTAAACATTTTTAAAATCTAACGGTTGCATTTACAAAACTGTAAGATTTTGTTTTTTGAATGACAAGGGTGAATGAAAATCGCCATTCGTAAGACGCGTTGAATGCAGCTATGGGTATTACCTACCATATTTCCTAAATTGTAGAATGTCCTGGAGTAGAGAATTTAAAATGTATATGTTGGATGTCTGGCTGATGCTTATGAAAATCAATTAATATGAAGTTTACCAACAAGTTCCGGTTTTGACATAACACGGTTTAGAATCTTCAGCAAAGCACTAGCAATATCATTTCCTGTTCTTCCCATTATGCTTTCATCACACAAGCAGCAATAGACGTTATTATTAAGCGAAAAATGTCCTGTAAAGTTATACACATTTAACTTTGAGTGGTAAAAAAATGAGCTTACATCAGCTTTTGGACAGGTAAGTACATTTTGCATGTCAAAGCATAAAACTGGAACTGTATTTTCTCTGTCAACTTGTCTTTGCTTGTATGCCTCTTCCTTTTCCTGAAAATGCGCATTATATTTCAAAACCAGCTCATCAGATACAGTGGTGTTTTCAACTGCCATTTTATGTTCCTCGCATAGATTTAATGCTTCAAAAACTCAATGCTGTCTCCTGTCGCTAAAGCGGAATCCACCCCCATGCCGCTATCCATAAGTGACCCTTGCATTGAGGAAACCGAACAGATCTCAGTTCTCGGTATGTGCATCACAGACGACCTTGTGTGGAATGACCACATATTCGACGTTGCCAAAAACGCTGCTAAGTGTTTAGGTTTCCTTCGACGATGCAAGAAATTTTTTACCCCTTCTGATCTGGCTGTAATCTATAAAGCCTATATTCGTCCTAAACTCGAGTATAATTCCCATATTTGGGCAGGTGCTCCAATAACCCACTTGAGTCTTTTGGATAGAATCCAAAAAAGAGCTTTACAATTGATAGGTGATAGGACTAAAACAGAAACTATTGAATCTCTCGAGCACCGTCGCAATGTTTCTTGTCTTTCATTATATTACCGTTATTTTTACGAACATTGTTCTAGTGAAATAGCCAGTTGCATTCCTCCCCTTAAACAATTTAACCGTAACACTCGCGCTTCGGGGAATGCTCATCAGTTTACCCTTGAGCCCAACTTCGGACGTACTGTTAAATTCAGAGATTCATTCTTTAGCCGCACTACACGAATGTGGAATGCCTTACCCGACTCTATATTTCCTTCCCATTGTGATATTCAGACATTCAATACCAATGTGCATCGGTATCTCCTTTTAAATCCCCTCGCACTTTCCTAAACGCTCGCACTGTGATCAATCATTTAAAATATAAAAAAAATCACATCTATCTTTCTTTGGATTATGAAAAGCCAAGTTAAATTGGGTGTTGAAAACTTGTCGATATGCATTAAATTTAACAGTTTCGTCAGATCCTGTGTTCTCTTAATACATATGAAACATTTTTGAAATTGTTAGACTTGGTTTGAGATACTGCTTGTTGCTAGTTTTTCACAAGCTTTTTGTAAACAATATCAAAAACACGAAGAAAAAACCAAAGGTAAATTGATCAACATAGAACTTTGTTGCGTTTTCGGCAATCCGATAAGAATTATAAGGTTCTATGTACAAAATTAAGGAATACAAGGTTCTATGTCAATAAGAAGATGTGCAATTTTTTTATTGGTCAAAGAGAGAATTATAAAGTTCTTTCCGCCAATTTTGCTACATAGAACGTTGTAATTCTTAAATTAACTTCATTTTGGTTTTTAGGTTGGTTTGCGTTTTACGCTTTATAGGGTGAATTAAGGTGCATATGCATGAATTCATTCGAAAGCGCTTAAAAATACGAATCCAACGACACCCATAACTCATTTTTCGTAAAAATGGCTGTTAGAACCTTGTAATTCTTAGCCGACGATGCGTCAAGAGTACAATAAAAAAAATTTTTTTTTTTAATTTTAGAATTTTGGCCGAATTATAGAAGGCCCAACGTCGACAAATCAAAAAATACATTGTTCCATGGCGGACAGTTAATCTCAGGATTGGCTGGACTGAAACACAAAAAACAAAGTGGGTTATTTAAAGGAAGGTTTCTTACGAGATAATTTACCACAATTTGTTGGAAAAGTCAAAACAAAAAAAACATCTCGAGCCTTGAAAAAAAAAATTTTTTTTTTTGCAATTCTTTTGGCCATTTTTGGGTCGCCATTTTTTTCATTCATAACTTTTTGGTCAAATTGTGGTAAATAAGACAATAAAAAAAATCTAGTTGCAAAAAGTTTTTTGAAAATCGGTTCAGTAGATCCGGAGATTAACTGTCCGCCATGGGAAAATGTGTTTTTTGAAGAGTCGACGTTGGCGCCCTCTATAACTCGGCCGAAATTCGACAAAAAATTTTTTTTGTACTCTTGACACATGTATTCATTATTTAAAAAAAAATTATGTTATTATTTTATAAAGTTTCCGAGAAAAAAATTGACAAAAATCGTGCGTTTTTTGCGATTTCTAGACCGTACTAGTACCTTAAAGGGATGAATTTAAGGGTTTTATAACTAAACAGTTAAATATTTAATTTAGTTAGGTCTGTTTTAGAGTAGTGCTCAGTTGTATGGAACCCATTTTATTCAACTCACTCTGAAAGAATTGAAAGGGTGCAACGAAGATTCACGAGGTACACCTTTTTGAAACTAATTTATTGGAACAGTGATATTCCTTGTTATAATGCTAGGTGCTTATTATTAGGAAATCATACTCTCGCTCTTCGTAGAAGATATTTTTCAATTATGTTTGTTCGTGATATTTTAAATTCTCGAGTTAAATGCTCATTTCTTTTAAATGAATTTGGTTTTCGTGTTCCCCCAAGAAATACTAGAACTTCAGTTCTATTTTTCGTCCGCCATCATCGAACTAATTATGGTTGCAATGAACCAATTTCAAGATGCGTCAAAGAAGCTAATTCTGTCTGCAGTTCAATTGACTTTTTTGAAGATTGCACAAGAGAGACTTTTAAAAATAAGCTATTATATACGTTAGTAAATTTTGAACCAATTTCCAATTTATAAATTTAAATCATAACACTGTTATTGCTTATTTATTTGTTATTGTACTTGTTATTATGAAATTTTGTTATGATTTATTTATTTCTTCAATTGTTATATATACAGGGTGATTTGCATAAGGTGTGACAAAAAGCTCGGGCATGTAGGTTGGACTTAGACAAGAAAAAAATCGTATGGGAGGGGGGGGGGTTCTATTTCCCCCCGTTTAGGCGGGAGGGGCAATTTAAGAAAAAAATCACTTAAAACAGAAAAAAAAATTATTAAAAAATAACGGTGATACCTACAGAGTAATGCTATAGCATTTTGAAAAGCCAGAAATACATTCTTTAAATTTGTTTTTAAATAAAGTTGTTCGAGTGAATAGTTTTTGAAAAATTAATTTTCAAAATCAAAATTTTGAAAAAAAAAAAAAATGAAAAATTTTTTTTTAAACAATTTTTTTTCAAAACTTTACGTAATTAAGTATTATTTTTTTATTCAATATTCAATGCTCTTATTAATTTTTGATCAAACACAAGAAACCGGATGTCAAAATGTTTTGTGGTTTTTGAGAAAATCAAAAATAACAAAAACTACTTTTGTTCTAAGAAAAGCCTTTTATTTTAGTTTTTTTCGTTTTTGGATTCTTAGGTGAATTTACGATTGAAAGGATTAAACTTTCTTTTTACTATTTTTTTAATTATCGTCTTATAAGCATACAATAATGTGACAAAGTACTGGATTAACCATATTTCACACATTTTTTCATTGAGAACACCTGCTTGAGAGCATTGGTTTAAAATTGACCTGCCACTTTTTTATTATGGTGGGGTCGGCTTGGCTTAGGTGCATTTACGAAAGAAAGGATTAATTTTTTTTGTAAAATTTTTTTATTATCAGTCTTATAATCATACAATAAAGTGACAAAGTAATGGATTAACACATTTTTTCATTGAGAACACCTGCGTGAGAGCATTGGATTAATATTGACCTGCGAATGTTTTTTAAATAATGCAACGCTACACGCCCTAACTAGTGATTTCGAACTATGTGTACGAAGTGGAAATAGAATCTTTGGAACAACTGAAACAACGAATTGAAGTGGCTGGAGTCAAATTACAGGAAAATTTATCAAGTATAAATTTATGTGCAGCAATAAGAAGGCGCTATAATCTTTGCCTTCTACAAAATGGGGATCATATCGAAAATTTTTTGTAATAAGCTTTAGTTAAAAAATAGTTAAAAATTTAAATAAACAGTAATAATGTATTTAATCTAAATATGCATGTATTTCTTATTTTAATTGATTTCAAGATTCAGGAACATTTTTGTTCTTATTTCGCAATTGCATTTTTCTTTCACTAGTTAGGGCGTGTAACGTTGCATTATTTAAAAAACATTCACAGGTCAATATTAATCCAATGCTCTCACGCAGGTGTTCTCAATGAAAAAATGTGTGAAATATGATTAATCCAGTACTTTGTCACAGTATTGTATGCTAATAAGACCGATAATTAAAAAAATAGTAAAAAGAAAGTTAATCCTTTCAATCGTAAATTCACCTAAGAATCCAAAAACTAAAATAAAAAGCTTTTCTTAGAACAAAAGTAGTTTTTGTTATTTTTGATTTTCTCAAAAACTACAAAACATTTTGACATCCGGTTTTTTTTGTTTGATCAAAAATTAATAAGAGCATTGAATATTGAATAAAAAAATAATACTTAATTACGTAAAATTTTGAAAAAAAATTGTTTAAAAAAAAAAATTTCATTTTTTTTTTCAAAATTTTGATTTTGAAAATTAATTTTTCAAAAACTATTCACTCGAACAACTTTATTTAAAAACAAATTTAAAGAATGTATTTCTGGCTTTTCAAAATGCTATAGCATTACTCTGTAGGTATCACCGTTATTTTTTAAAATTTTTTTTTCTGTTTTAAGTGATTTTTTTCTAAAACTGCCCCTCCCGCCTAAACGGGGGGAAATAGACCCCCCCTCCCATACGATTTTTTTCTTGTCTAAGTCCAACCTACACGACCTAGCTTTTTGTCACACCTTATGCCAATCACCCTGTATATGTACATAGCTCTCGGAACTATTGTAACAATATAATCCTGTTGATATACCCTACCACGCGTAAAATTTCCTAAAAATGGCGATAATTGTTGGAGTTTTCCACATACTCCCGAATTTTGCACATTCGTTATTATGATAATGAACCCCTATTCGAGTATGCTGGTTGACCTAGGAGGGTTGAGACCAGACAAAGAGCCACTCGCTTTCCATTTGGTTTATCCATTTTCTCTCCGAATCTAATGCATGTGAAACACACACTCAAATACTGTTCTGAATTTTCCTTCAAATAGTTATGGCTCGCCGTGAGGCTCGAGTATTTCGTATAAAGCATTTAAAGTGAGTCAGCTAGGACTCAGGAGAACGAATCATCTATACTTGATGCTGAGGAATGCCTTGTTTGATATGTGTTGAACAACAAACCAAATTTTAGAAGGAAGTGGCGTCGGCTTGCATTTTTCATTTTTCCCTTCTATGGATGGATTGTGTTTGATTTTTAAGTGTTGCAAAAGATAAGATATTATTTCTTTTCCATTCCTTGAGGGAAGGTTTCAACATTCAAATATAGACACGGCCTTTATGATTTCATAAAAATTGAATAAACTTTCGAATAAACAAAACTAAAATGTCCTTATTGAAGGTCCTTAAAAATATTGTGCTCCAAGTTGAAGAAGAACTTTATTCAATTTTTTGCAGAAATAAACTGAAGCTAGTGTCATTTAACTACCATAATAATTATAGTTGTAAATTTTGAGGAAAATCGTCAAAAAGGCTTGAATTTGACTTCTTGAATTCCTTGAGAAATAAGAAAGCAAAAAAATCCTTGCAAAATTCCACACCATCAGCAGCACAATTGTTTCCCTCAAGCAAGAGACCAAAAATGTGTTAAACAAAAGGTCACTCCATAGTGGGCCGCTAAATGACAGCAATTTGCGTGTTGGTGACAAGTTATCCTTTCAAGTGGATTCATTTGAATAGAAAAGCCTTTTTTTGTGTGTTCGAAGGATAAGGATAAATAAAATAACGAAGTCGCTTATTCAGTGGGATTTGAAATATTTTTTTTTGTATTTTGCATTCAAAAACTTTTCTCATAATAGACAATAAAATGGAAATGCCTGATGGTGAATACTGTGTGACCAGAAAAAAAAAAGGACGAACTCTTTTGTCACAAGGAATTAAGTAAACAATGCAGTTCGAATGAAGAAAGTTTGTGATGCTTTTAGAGCGAAACAATTTGCATCGTTTACTTGTTTTCGAGAAATTAATTGCTTTTACTGTAATTACAGAATTTTTTTTAAGTTCGTCCCTTTTTCTATTAAGAAGAGCAACATCAAGGATTTAGTTAATCAAATTTTACAAAATCACTTTGATAAATTTCATGGTTTATTTGCTGAATCTTGAAAAAGGCAGCCAAGCACTTATGGTATTCCCGATGTTCTTGGCACTGTTATTAAAAGTTTTTGAAAAACGTGGACCACGCCTGTAACAATATACTCCATTTGGTTTTTTTTTCTCAGGGAGCGATGCGAGACTGTTCTCGTTTGAATGGCGTGGTTCTAAAGTTTTCTTTCCTTCTAGTTTGGTCGCTATTATAGATTGGAAGAGTAAGGAGGGTTCGTTTGCCTTCAAACGGTAAGTCTTCCGAATCACTTAAGTGTAGCCCCGTTGACTAGGCTATCAGCTCCATAAGATCCATTTACAGAAAAGTCTCGATCATATGTCCTGCAAACACTATGGGGGCATATCTCTTTTAAACATCGGATACAAGATCCTATCCAACGTGATGTGTGATCATCTTAAGCCGTTCTGGAACACTATACCGCCCGGCAGATCGACTATAGACCAAATCTTCGCATTGAAATCCTTGAAAAGATTAACGAATTTCAAGTCGAAACGAAGAGTTAGATGTACTTTTCTCTTGTACAGAGGTTCAACTTGTATTGAAAGAGATCAAAATCACAAGTCTCTGGGTTCAACCGGCATATCACAAGAGTTTATAAAACACATACCCCTTTTAAATAAACCCTAACATATGCATTAAACCATGCACTCGAGTCAGTTTTTTCATCAAGTTGAAGGTGGCTTTCCATACTATAGACAGGAGAGCACTAATGCTGAAGCTGTGCATTAAAGGAGTATCATTGAAGTTTTTGAAAGTTTTGGAGTATCTTTATAATTCAACTACTTTTGCAGTCGCTTTTAAAAGCAAAGTAGAAATCGGACTGAGACAAAGATGCAATTTAAGTCCCTTACTATTTGCTTTATTCATAGACGTCTTAGAAGAGTTATTGCAAGATGGAGCTCGTATTTCATTGCATTTTTAATCGAAGTACTTGTGTTCGCTGATGATATTGTGGTTCTAGCAGAGTCCAATCGAAGTCTGAAGTTGTTGATCAATAGATTGTTTGAGTACTGCAACAAGTGGAGACTCCATTTGAACTTAGACAAGTCCAAAATCATGATTTTCCGTAATGGTGGATGCCGAAACTGCTGCACTTAAACTTAGAAATTCGGAGCTCAAAGCATTCGAGTAGTTACATAATATGAATACAACTATGTTGGTTTGCGGATATCTAGAAACCAGAAATGGAAAAACCATATGGTTGATAAGTTGGCCAAATCCAAACACGCTTTAATCACAACAAGGAGGAATATCTGGTTCATTGTAAGGATGTTGGTTACTAATCCAAATATCGTGTTTTTGAAACCACAGCTCAAGCAATCATGTGCTATGCAGCTCAAGTTTTGAACCACAAAGAGTTTGATGAAGTTGAGCAGCTTTTGCGTTATTTCTTAAAAAGAAGCTTGAAGCTACCCGATAGCCCTGCGTATCATAAACTAGTGCTTGAGGCATGTCTTCCTGCTCTGTTTATTGCAACTCTAAAACTAGTGATAGACAACGTTCTAAAGACGATCGCAATGGCTGATAGGAGACTACCAAGGAAAATTACGATGCTTGTGATATAAGCAAATATCATGGTTTGAGTAGTGAAGAGATTTAGCCGAGTATTATTAATTAATTTCGTTTATTTATCACCTTCATATATTTTTGGAAAATGTGGTAAAAACTTAATACAAAATTTTTATCTACATACATTAAATGCAACACAGTTAAACACTTAATCAATGTAAGACTTTCTGATGTACTATATTTTTTGTCTTATTTTGCGGTGAGTAAATATATAAAGATGATAGTTTTCCGACTCGTAAACTCGCAACTTATAATTGCCCATGCGCGAAACAGGGAAACTCCAAGTTGATTCCGAAAACTTTAAAAAGACTGGCCTTGTCATCGCAAAGGCCAAACGGACGATAAATTGTAGACGCTTAAGATCAAATGGCAAATCCGTTGGAATCATCGGTATACACGGGATCAAGACACCCTTTCGTTTGTATTTTCCCTTGATGATCTTAGACTCGATGACGTTATTCATTAGCTTTTTTCCAGCCAGTCTCGTTCCATTGCAAAGTCGAGGTTGATCAATGTTAAGCAGAATAATCACAACTGATCCTACCTTTGATTGTAAATTGTGAGGTGGAAGTCCAGGCAAATCCAGGGAATTTAAAAACTCTGTGAGAAAGTCGACTACATCATCCTGTGTCAACTGATTTGTAAGAAAACAACTCTCCGGGAAGAAAATTCTGAATTGTTGCATTGAAAACATCGACATCTTTATTTTTGGTCGCCAATATTGCTCGTTTACTCAGCCAATTATGGTTTCTGAACCGTTGGCGTTGTTAAATATCCGTAAAAACACGCCGAATAAGCTACTTTTTTGAGTCGACGAAGTGACAAAAATCCGTGAATAGTACAATTAATCCGGTCAAGGTGTCAACTGTGACTTTACCATTTCCAATATTTAATAACTGCTTCGAAAACATTGTAGCAGTTTGATCTTGCTGCAAAAATACTCGCTTGTAAATTGTTAACAGGAGTGTACTTTATGTTGCCACAAGTAAGAGGATTTTAAGCATGCGTTTTGTTCGTCAGCAACAATTGATCCAAGAATAATTGGAAGAGTCTGACGAAAATCACCTGACAACAGAATCATGGCTCCACCAAAAATGTTTTGGCTGTCACGAAGATCTTTTAACGTTCTGTCCAGTGCCTTGAATGATCTCTTCTGGGCCATCGTACATTGAAATTTCAAGGTAGAATGTGCACCTTCCACCTTCTAACAATGTTGCAGCTATTCCAGATGAAGCCAATACTAGGGCTACTTCATTTTGCGATCTAATCTTTGCCCACAGCAATAAAATTAGGAACGTTTTTCCAGTTTCCCCGGAGCATCAAAGAAGTAAATTCCACCAGATCCACTGTTTACCAGCTTCCATCGAAGTATCATACGTAATTCTTTGCTGTTCATTCAATTGCGGAACGTTTGTTGAACGAACTGTTTCGGCCAATACTTCAGTATGGTATTGTTGTTCTCTTCGCAAGTCGTGGTTAAATGCATCGCGCATAGGACGATTGGGTGGTGTCATGTCCAAACACGACAACATTATTTTACCATGAAGAAAAAAAATCTTCTATCATGATCAATATCTCTTGTAAATTTTGGCAGTAATTTGTAGTGTAAAGACATCAAATATTTCACAGCTAGGAACATTTTGTATTGGAAACATAAATTGTCGTTTTTAGTATTTTTCCGTTACTTATTATTTATGTTTCTCACCGTTTAAACCTTCCCTGAACTTCCACAAATATTTTAAGATCAAAATTATCTTTCAAAATCGGTCCATCCATTCTCGAGTTTTAGCGAGACAAACGAACAGCAATTGATTTTTATAAACATATGTATGTAACCCGGCCTATGAAAAGGTGGCTTATGACTCAAAAAATTATTTTTCACTTTTTTTTTTGTTAGGATAGTTTTTGAGACCCTCTTTCACATGGTGAAAACCAGAAAATGCTAACTTGACCAACAGAAACAATTACACCAACGGGATAACGAAAAAAATCCGGCTCGATGGTGATGATAGCTGATAATGATAACATTCTCAAACGAAAATCCGAAAGTAGCAACGTGAAGCAATTAACTAACATAATATTTGGAGCAAAAGCAACACTGCAACTCACTTGGTGCCCTTGAACAACGAGAGACACTGGGCAATGGGAAGGAAGGAGAACAACTACCGAGAAATGCATTGTTTATCTTTAACAGCTGATTTATCGAAATTTAGTTTTTAAGTCATAACATAAGCCACCTTTTCATAGACTGGGTTACATATGTACGAGTATATAGATTGCCAATTTACAGACGACTTAGACTATGTTAAAGAAATGAATGATACACTTACTTTTAACCTGGTAGACGGCCAAATCCATTTTAATTTAGGCTAAGCTTTAAATGTAACATATTTATTGAAATAAAAGTCAATTTAAATAACTAACTCTAATTTTGTATGAAATAAAATCTCTTGAAAACTTAAAAAAGTCGAGCCTTAACCCCCTTTCATCAATTTCAAAGCCGTGATGTCCGAACTCGGGATACCGGGAAACCTGATCCAACTGTGCCGCAAGACTTTGGAAAATATGAGGAGCAATGTACAACTATAGAAATAGCTCTTCCGAACTCTTCCAAATATGCACAGGCTTTCGGAGATGCACGAATAGAGATTCATCATGTGACTTCTTCAATCTCGTTCCTAAGCAGATGGTGTGGATGGCGGACGTCAACACCGAGGACACAACGTTTAACAAATATCGGCATAATTGGTCGTATGTAACGGAGTACTTCATAGCGGCGATTGAAGATCAGGAGAAACATGTTATGAATGGGAAACAAGCAATCTGGTTTCCCTATTGGTTTGAACATCTTTATTGAAACCAACAACATGAAAGTATTTAAGCAGTATATCTATCTCGAATGATACCTTAGTGGAGGTCCACGAAAGAATTATTTACTTTGAATACTGTTACTACATCAATTTTCGGGAATCGGATGGGTTCAAAATTGCCCACCTTTAAGACGAATTCTGTGAACCAAAACCTTATATCTGTGTGCTGGACGACAAGCAGAAAGCGAGAGCTGATATCGGAGCCCTGAGCTAGGAGGGCGAGTGCAGGAGAAGATACACGAATCTTATGACTTGAACCAAGATATGGATGTTACCCAAAAAGCAAATATACATTGTCGTGACTAAATTGAGAGAATGAACAGCAACGGTCCAGCTAAGAGAGTCTTTGAATTCTACAAGGATGGTGAAACCTTGAGTTATAGCCGAATTCATTGCGGATGTCAGAGGGCCTAGATGACTCGCAGCAGAGTGCTCGGTGATGGAAAGCCGTCGTTTCGTGTCTCAGGCAGGAAATTCATGGATCGGGGACCGAATTGGGAAGTAAGTTTTCATTATGTATTAACGTATACCTATAAAATTTATAAATTTATCAAAGGCAATGGCTTAAAGCCAAAGTTCGAGTCCGTTCATCTCTTTCAAGCGGTGCATTAGGTTCCCTAAAAAAAAACTTCTATCAACAAACAATAAAGCAGGATGAAAAATGGCGTTCACCGATTGAATTTATTCATCCACAGATACACACACAGCCAATACTACACACACACACAAACTGCACGGTATATGTAAAATAATGTTTCATCGGGATATCTCATTATCCCGATAACACTCATGCATTTGATTAAATTAAAAGCCTGGTCTAGCATTTATCTTACATCGCCCATCATTCTCTTTTGCCCCCGAGGTCCTCCACGCAACCACCGACCGCCCGCTCGCTTGCAAATGTCCATAAAAGATTATTCCTATCTAGCTACATGCACGCATTCATACATTATATAATATTGCCGGACATATGGAATCGCAAAATACAAAATGTGAAAAACGCATAAAATGAAAAACCGATAAACTCGCGTAGATACAGATTTCAATCAGTCAATTTTCGTTGCTCTTGTGAATAATGAACAGAAAACACATACGCACCACATCGTGCCCTGTGCTTCATCAAATTAATTTATACTGTCTGTCTGTCTGTCTGTCCGGGTATGCATTGAAAGGCCACTACACTGACCATTGGCCAGGGCAACGCAGGGACTCTACCAACACCTTCCCTCTGACCTATTATACCAACCGGTAGCATTTGAATAATTGCAATTTTGCATTTGTTGTACGAATCAATCGAGCTCCATGTGATGCACTGATTGCGTTTGTCAATGCGTGTGCAGTGGCATCTATAGGATGCTATACGCATCATGTGCATAATAAGGGGAGTTTTCAAAAATCAGCGATGCTTTGGAAAATAAAGGATTCACAGAGAACCGCGCGGGAGGTGGCTGCAGGACTTTGATGAGGAGCTTAAAAGGTGCACGAATAAAATTATTTCACTCTTATGACCAGCAGATGGGGTGAAGAGCGAAGGTGTTTGAACTGCGTTGCTACGAATTGCCTTCTTTCTAAAACCCATTTTCTGCATGCGTATGTTCATTAGAGTGCTTCCGTTGTATGTTGTAGTTGCTAAAGGATTACGGCTTTGGAGAGTTTAGTCCAACTGGACAGGACATTATGTGCATATACATAAATGCGTTGGAATATGCAGCACGTTAGGAATGAGCAGGCCAGTTTTTTTTTTTTTTTTAATTTTTATTCCAACGGATTGCTGTTGAGAGTTAACTAAAGCATTGTTCTGCTTTTCCATCTGCACTCGGAGAATCTTTTTGTCAATTTAAATAGTGCGGAGCTAAGCTATAGATGGAGGTATAGTGAGTTATTGCTTTAAAATACAGTTCGTTGGGGTATGCCTTAGTTTCTACTTGGCATGAAATTAAATAAGAACGGGGGCTGGAGAATAATGTGACAGTTGTGGTTGCATAGTTGTTCGATGCGGTTGCATCAAGATGTATTTTTCTATCTGATTTATTTAATGACAATATAGAAGTACCCATGTGTACATATTGATTTTCTTGATAAAATAAATGGAACTGTATGCCAATGGAGTACATAGGTTGATATATGCATTTCTTCGTTGCATGTAGGTATGTTGAGTTTGAACAAAAGTATTTCTTTAATCTTAATGTTAAATTTATAAGGATAAACATAGGAGCACCATTTTAGCATGAAATAAAAAGGATAATCATAATATCCTTAACGATTTGTCTGATTGATACAGCTTGGTAAATATCGAAATATTTGCTTCCAAACTGATAAGTGATTTTACTTATTTTCGACCCAAAATTACCTAACAATGTCTTTTGGTGTAAATCCCACAAGAAAAAATCTAGCCGGGTAAAATCACATGACCCTGGTTGCCAATTCACATAATCGCTACGAGAGATAATCTTACCCTGAAATCGTACATGCAGAATGACAATGTGTGGCACGGAGAGCAGTCCTGCTGGAACCACATGTCGTCTAGATCCATATAGTTCCATTTTTGGTAGTTCTGTAGCTCTCATCATTGACGATGACTGCCTCACCAATATAGATTTTGAAATAGAACGGACCACTAACGCTGCCCGCCCAAACTCCAAGCCAAACGGTATCTTTTTGAAGATGCATTGCCACCTGCCAGCCATTCATCGAAAAATGCACCTCGTCGATAGAGATGTTTTTTTGGCCAAAATTGGGGAGCTCCTCCAATCGCTCCTTAGCTTAATCAGCGAATAAACGGCAATGTTATGGTCCTGAACTCTGAGCTCCTGGCTCAGTTGGATCTTGTATAGGTGAAGAAAGACCCAAGTCCCGTCGCAAAATTGACCAATTTGAAGTCCGACTGCGAAAGGCCTAGTTTTTGTTCACAACGAGGAATCGACTGCCTTGGATTCTGATGTAAGCTTTCACGGACCGCAAGCGATGTTCTCGGCCGATCTTGAATTCGTTTAACGTCGGCTGAACCATTCAGCTCAAATTTGTCCACCAAACGTTGAAGAGTCGACTATGAAGAGCCAACAAATCTACCGTGAAACAGGCGCGACGTGCTGTTCAATCGTGTAAGCAAAAGAAATGACAGAAGTTACTAAAACACTATGGCTGCCGCAGGCCACCAAACTCTACAACCGCCAATTGAAAAACCCTTTAGTTTGCGGTTGCATTTTAACCTCTATTTTTCCTAGTGTATGTTTTCGTCTTTTGTGGAAATAATGTTTACTAGATAAACTCCTTAGCTTTTACGTTCACTTTAAGAGCTGATCTTTATCCGCGTAATCCAGTAGTTGAATGATTTTGATGTTAGCGCCTGCCATGGGCGCCATCTGCCCTAGGATGAGATTAAAGAAGGCAAATAATAATAAGACATATCCTTGATAAAACCCTGCGAATGATTCACAAAGTTTGGCCATTACCATGGAGAGCTCCTGACGAATTCTAATTATCTTATGGGCAGATTAAAAGTCCATGAAATGATTTTGAGTCTCAACTTGAAAACCATTGGTCTTTTCTAGGATTTGCCTGTGTTATGATTTGGTTTAATGTTGATCTGTTAGGCCGGAATTTTCATTTATGTATACAAATAATAGTGTTTCAGAACTGCTTAAGATTCTCACTCAGCAATCTCGAAAAGATCTTAAATGTGGCGTTTAGAATATATAAGCCTTGATAATTCTTACAAATCACCTATTTTCTGTATGGGGCATATGGAGCCCATAGTCAAGTCATCGGGCATGCTTGCATCCACCAATACATGTCTGATGATATGATGCTTGAACCCAACCAAAACAACACCTCCAGTATTTGAAGAGTTCTACTGGTAAACAGGGTTCGAACCTCAGTCATGAAATTTCAGAGCAAATTAAAAAAAAAGTGGAGCAAATGCAATATTTCCGGAGTAGATTTGAAACAAAAAGAAAATCCATCCTTTTCAGGAAAATTAAAACATACATATGAACATAAAAAAATAGTATAAGCAAAAAAGAAAAATAAATCACAGGTTTAATTGGAAAACTTAGTATTATTTTCAAAAATTGTTTTGTGAAAATAAACAAATTACAAATTCAGAAAAGAATTTTTAACAAAGGTTTAATGGTTTAATTCAACAATGTCATATTTGTATGTAAATTTGACAATTTGTCTGTGTGGAAAAAGTGGAGTAAATCTCGAAAAATCGGAGCGTTGGAGTAGATTTTTTTTTTCCTTCAAAAGTGGGGCAAATTTACTCCGAACGGAGCAAGGTTCGAACCCTGCTCGTGATGCATGCGATTCATCGACTGGAAGTGGATTGTTTTCATTGTCCAAATTACTCACTCTACATGATGGCCATTAATTGTAAATCTAGTTGCGAAATATCTGCTATTCTCTGTTGACTAGGCTATCTTCACTGTCTGTAAGAGCTTGCTTTGGGGCAGGGTTGCGAATTTTTGAATTAAAAAAATCATAAGTCATAAATCTGTAGATGATTGAGATGTTTTTCCATATTTAAGTTTTGGGTAAAATATACTCCTAAGTATTTGTACTCTTTCCCTCTTTCTATGTTTTCATTGTTGAAGTACCATTATTCACTTGAGCTTAACCTTCCTCTACCTTTCTTGAAAACCATCACTTTCGACTTTTTCAGGTTCACTACCAAGCTCCATCGTCTGCAGTATTCCGAGAGTCAACTTATAAGCTGAAGCGATTGCTGTGAGTTCGCAAGCAAGACAATATCGTCTGCAAAGAGTAAGACTTTAATGACCTCTCCAGCATAGCTAACACCTCCTGGTTATGCTTCAGTGATATCATTTATACGAGTAAATAGTGCGAATAAGCTAGGAGTGAGTGCACAACCCTGTCTTACTCCTGACTGTGTCTGCAACCACTCCGAAACCTGCTTTCCATTCCAGACCGCTGCTCTCGTGTCTGCATACAAATTCTGTATAACTCGTCCAAACTTGAACGACATCCTGGATCCAAACAACTTGCACATCAATGCGTTTCGGTCAACTGAGTTACATAAATGCAGCTTTTTGATCCACAAAAAAAAATTACCTAATAGTTTTTTTATTTTTTTCCAAAAATGACTCAGCAATGCTCCAACAAATATATGATCTATGGTCAAGTAAACTACCCTGAATCCATCTTTTTTCTCAAAGTTGGCTCCTACCATACGCTGTTTGATGTCATCGCGATGCTGGGATCTGTGGTTATAGATCTCTGTGGTAGGTGCACAACGGAGAACCCATAACTCACATGCTCTCTGTAGACCCCAGCTAATCTTGGTCTGCTTAGGCACCCAATATTAAATTTCTTTTTCTATGATAATATTTCCCAAAGTTTTTTACGTAATACGAGCTGCCTCAAGGTCTATTATTTGCCAAATAATTTCGTGAAGTCTGAGTTTACCAATTAAAACGCCGAAATGTTCTATTTTCCGACGTTACCAAAGAAAAACTCCAAGCACCACTTTGACATCGTACAACAGACAGGCTCCAGGATGTCATTTAACTCTCCTTTGATACATTCTTTAGCTCCATCTGAAGGGGCGTGGGGGCTTATTAGACTTATGTTTTGGAATAAAGATCACAGCCAGGTGAATACTTATCATCTCAAAGTCAATAACTTTGGTTCTTAGCCAATTTCTCTCAACGAATCCGCATTCTTAAATGAGCAATCTTATCACAGCTGTAATAAATGTTGCAATTTTTCTTTTCACCATTTCTGATCCAGTCCATCGTATCTCTTGCATTTCGTTGGACATATTCAAACTTTTGGATAAGCCCTTAAGTCACTTTCCGGGTCTTGATTCTTAATGAGCGTTATCATAAGCCAAGGGCCCTGGTGTCTTTTTCATACCCGGTTATTTTACAGGGTGGTAGAGTACGGCACAAAGATTTATACCCTGGAGACAGGGCCTTGCTTTATCATAACTAAGCAACATTGTTAGTATCAAAAATTCTTTCTGACCTCAGCTCTAAATATCTCATAGAAGGTCACGTAAGGTGAACGCAAAGTTTTGTAGGGTAAACTGGGGCACATTTGACACCGGGGCACATTTGACTTTGTGATTTTCGGTGTGAACACATTCTTTAAGAAGAAAAGTTGGGATGGTGAACGAAGCTTCAATTAATATAAAGAAACGTTATGAACTTCGGCAGTTTTGCTTCAACTCGTCTTCGAGTAACACGTGTTTTTGTGATTTCGGGATTTTTGATGTAATTTTTGACTACAGGTTTGTAAGAGATTTGTGAATAAAATAAAAAAGTTTTTTTTATTGTGAAATAATATTCTGATAGCATTGTTCCTAAATTATTAATATTTTAAAGCCAATTTTGTTAAATCAAAACATTAATATAAAAAAAACATTAAAAAAGTTATCAAAAACCTTTGGGGCACCTTTGACTTTTGCAAAGGGGGCACATTTGACTGATAGTAGGGGTACATTTGACATTTGTTAAATGTGCCCCAGCATGATTTGTTATGCTAATATTTGTGTTTTATTTTGTTTTCATGTTTATTTTGAAGAAATGGTGAGAAACTACAAGAGAAAGACAAATAGGATTGCAATCGACGAAGAAAAGGTGAAGATGGCTATTGCAGACATACGGAAAAAACTTGAAACGCATACATCAGCTGCTGAAAAATATGGGATAAATAGAACCACTTTGATCATGCGTATGAAAAAACAGGATCCCTTAAAAGATTGGTCAGATTCGGGTAATGAAAGTAGCCCTGACGAAGGTTTCACTTTTCAATCGAAATATACGCCACGCCAAACCCTTACAAAGCTGCAAGAAAAAGAACTGGTAGAATATGTGAAAAAATGCTCTTTTCACGCGTACGGCTTGTCAAACGATTCTTTCAAGAAATTTGTGTATGACTTTATTAAGGCTAACAATATCAGCTGCCCACCAACTTGGGAAATTTCAAAAAAAGCAGGAGACGATTGGCTTTACGGATTTTTAAAACGAAATTCTGAACTCTCGCTACGCAAGCCCGAAAATATGAGCCTAGCCAGACTAAAAGGTTTTACCAAATCAGCCGTTGATAATTTCTTTCAAAACCTTCAACAAATTTATGCACAATATTCATTTGACCCTAAGGACATATACAACTTAGATGAGACGGGAATAACAACAGTAATGGATTCACCAAAGGTAAAACTATAAACCATTCATTTATATTAAATATGGATTTATTATTTCTACCAATATCTACCAGATCCTCGCAGCAAAGGGTCAGCGTTCTGTCGCTCAAGCAGTATCAGCCGAGCGTGGCTGTTTGGTGACAATGGTAGGCATAGTAAATGCCTGTGGAAATCGTTTGCCACCAGCATATGTGTTCCCTCGCATCCGCCTTAACGAGCGATTTTCAAATGGTTGCTTTCCTGGATCGCTTATTTTAAATTCGAAATCTGGATGGATGATTTCCGAACTCTTCGTCGATCTCCTAAAACATATACGACACTTTACTAATTGTTCAAAGGAACACCCAATTTTGATTGTTCTTGATAACCATGCATCACACTGCAGTCTTCCAAGCATTGACTTTTGCCATGATAATGGAATTATTTTACTATCTTTTCCACCACATACGTCACATCGACTTCAGCCATTGGACGTTTCAGTTTTCGGGCCGTTCAAACGTTTCTGTAAGAAAGCATTTAATGATTTTCTAAGCACCAATCATGGAAAGCAAATAACAATTTACGATGTCGCAAAACTGACCAACCTTCCATTTCAAATGGCTTTCTCTTCAAGAAATATATTAAATGGCTTTCAAGCAACTGGAATAAATCCCTACAACTCCCAGATTTTCGGAGATGATGAATTTTTAGTGGACACTTTGCCAGGTGAAACAAACTTAGTTGAATCTGTTGCGGCCACTCAAAGCAACACTAATACGCCTATAAACATAGCTACCACCGTCAAATCTCCAATTCCATCTCTAACACCTGAGGCTGTAAGACCCATAGCACGAATAAGCACACCAAATAGAACTTCTAGAAGTGGATGTTCACGAATTCTTACCAGCTCCACCGAAAAGCGAAGAGTACAAGAAAATGAAGAAAAGAAAAATGCAAAAACCGCTAAACGAACGCTTAAACTTTTAGACAAAGGTGAGAAAAAGCCGAAAAAAAAAATCATTAAAAAAGCCCAACAACTTGAATTAGACTCGTCGGATGAAAGCGATATAAGCGTTTCCTATGCCGAATCGGATAAATCTAACGGTTTTATTTCTGACCAAGATAATTTAGAAATGGAAAGAACAGAGCTTTTTGACTATAAGCTTACAGATGATGAGAAATTGGAAGTCGGGCATTATGTTCTTGTGAAATTCGGTGAAAATTCTAAGAAGCCATTTTACTATGCGGGGGAAATTGCAGAAGTCCACAGTGACTCTACTTACACTGTTAACTATCTAAGAAAAGCATCATTGGTAGGTTGGCTTTTTACTAAACCAGCCGTTGAAGATATTTCTTTGACTTTAAGGAGTGAAATTAAATTCAAACTGCCACAACCCACAAATCCAGCCTCAACTTCTCGTTGTCGTCAAAAATATTTATTTGACGTTGAATTCGGCAAACTCTATATTAAATAAGATATTTATAAATGTTCCTATGAATAATTCTTAAGCACCTTATGGACTGATAGTTTTTAAAATGAAGTTTTATAACATGTAATTTTTTTTTAAAGAAAATGAATTTATTGATTTATGTTTTTTTATATTATTAAAATAAATCGTTAAAACAATTTTTGGTTTTTGCTTTCCATTCAAACAATAGGCGGAATAGACCCGCTGATACTTCTTATGCATACGATTATTAGTTAAAACTGCAATTGTCAAATGTTCCCCGTGTAAAGTCAAAGGTCCCCCATGCCCGGGGCACTTTTGACAAAATGACTTTTTTTTTAAACAAATTTAAAAAAAATTGATGCAGTTGATATTACAGTGAAATGTATCTGTGAGTCTTATCTAGAATAGTCAATGCATCATATAAATAAAAAAGTATTGGAATTCAAATATATTCTTCGGAAAAACAGACTTTTAAAAATTAAGTGTCAAATGTGCCCCAGTTTCCCCTACTTACTTTCTTAAACATAAAAGCAAGTCGTGCATTTTATTTCATTATATAAGAAGCTGAAATTTCGACGAAAATGTTGGCGTAGCAAATCTCGGAGAACACCACAGCAAATGTGTAATCCCTTACAACTAATAGTTCTCGTTATTCTTAATTTCAATGATTCCTCTTTCCAAAATGACTTACCTTAAAACTTCTTAAAAACTCCCCTGTTTATTATCTGAGGAAAACTTTTTCAATAACTTTTGATACCAGTAACCTCACTTTCCTCTCCATAATAGCCGCCACAACCAACAACAACACAATCTCAATTCTCTTTGACTTCAAAATAAGCCCCCGGGTCTGTAAAAACAAAAAGTTCAAATGCCCAATTTTTCATAAGCCATCCACATCGGTTATATGCTGATGATTGCATCTCATAATCCCCGGACAAATTCACTAAATCATCGCTCAGTAGCTGGGCTAATGACAGCCAACAAATTTTGGGGTACGCCAACAAACAATTCAGTTCATCTTCATAAATCTTTTTTCAAATAGCCTTTTTTCGAGCGTGTCCTTATACAACTCACAAAGGTTCTTCGTTTGTTTTTGTTGCCGTCATCGTCGTCGTCGCGGTGTCGCTCACCCTGTTGCTTGTGTAAAGTCCTTACACCTTCGATATGGATCCTTTTTTCTTTTAACTAAAGAAAACATCCCAAGAAAACAACTTCAACCCTCTTTACTTAAACTAAAGAATTGCCTTCCGTTCTTGGTAAAGCACTTCTAAGCCTACCTCAATTTTGCTTTTTTTTTCTGTCTCCACCCTAAACGCACGGAAACAAGAACACGCAAAAGGGACGAAACTTTTCTTTGGGGATTTTTTTGTATTCTGCTGATTTGCCGTGGGAAAAAAAATGTGTTTCCGTGAAAAGTTTCTTTTCTCCAGTCGCTAGAGATAGAGAATCATTGCCTACTGCCGGCCGGGTCGTTGTCGTAGTCCTAGAGTTATTTGAGGGGCGGTTTTTTGTCCTTTTTTTCTTGTTTGGTGATGGAAGACTTGCATTCAATATGTATTTGGGATTTATTGGTAAATTGGGCGGCGGAAAAGTTTATTTCCGGTAAATTGATTACAAACTTTGTTAAATCGAACAACCAAAGTGGTTAATTGTGTTTGGCGGTTTTTTGTTTGATAAAAAAATTGATTTTAATGGAATGGGGATTGGGGACTTGACAGGAACTGTTAATTTCAGAACAAATAAAGTGATTTGGGAAATTGCTCCAAAGGACAGACACTTTATAAACGAACTAAACTATACAAGCCATTAAGTATTTCAACCGAATATCTATAACTGTTAAAGTGTTAAGAAAGAAATACCATTTGTACTCACCTCGACCACTCCGTCCCACAAATCGCAGATCATTGAATTTCGCCACCTGATTCTTCATCACGGCCGTACAGTTCCTCAGTTCAGCACAATAGTTCTCATCGTTACCCGCTCGCACAGTAACCATAGTACCATCGCCAATATCACCCAATGAAACGACTTTAAATGCCACAGGCAGAGTTTTATTCGATCGCCAGTGTGGTGGCAACACTGTACAAACCAAAAGCGGACTTCCGGTTCGGATCAATTCACCCGGATGTTCTGTTAGAAAATCGCCTAGCGTCCTTTCCGCCAATATATCAGATGTCATTTTTGTGTAGGCTTCATTGAGCAGTTGCGCTGCTGTGGGCGGCGTATTTTCAGTGTTGCCATTGGTGCCATTTGTATTAGTATTATTGTTGTTCGATCCGGTTCCGCTAGTTGAATTTGTTGTATTACTTGTGCCGGTTGTTGCATTGTTGGAGCTGTTGTTTGATGTATTGGTATTTGTGACGTTTGGTGTCGTCGTTAGATGCATTTTCGCCAGTTTAACGATTTTTATTTAAATCCAGGTCAACGTGAAAAAAATACGATGTTTTTCTTTGTGTAATATGCGGTTTTTAGATTAATGTTGTGGTCGTTAATGAGATATCATCTCTCTGATTCGCTCTGGAAGAAAGAAAAGGGAGTTTAGATTGGTTTAAGCTGAGCAGTGATGCCTTAGATAATAATATCTACAATAATATACTAGTCTCTTATGAATAAAACAGTTCGCTAGAACGTTAATTAGTTTATATGTATGTTTGTGTGGCACTTAAGCGTGTCTAAACATTTTATTTTTAATGGCCACTTTCTAATGAGTTACTTTCTTGTAGATACAGAACAATCTAGAACGGTTGCAGTTTATCAAATTTAGAAACAGTTTAAAGAAACAAGTCAAAGAGAATTGGCAATGGTGATTGCGGAACACCCAGTATACTAGTAACCCCGGACAGACGTTGTCCTACCACAAAAAACCTTCTAATCGTATGTGCATCGTATTTCATGACCCTTTTAATGTTTTGGCGCTGTCGGTGGATATTTTATGCATTTGACATACCTAGAATATATGAGCAATTCACACGCACCGTTGATATTGTTTCGATTTCGACGCGACGGCGGCGCACAGTGCGTCGATTGTATGCAGGTAGTGAACAAAAATCTATTTTTCAAAAGTAAGATAACTGTGATCGAAAATTGGTTGCTAAATGTAATAAAAAGGGGATTTTACTCAATTTCAGGAATTTTCACGCCCCCTACCACGCCCATTTTTGATAATAAATTGCATCTTCTAGTTATGAGTTAAAATAGCGCAAAGTTCGCCCACTGACACGCCCACTTTTGCTATAAAATTGATTTTTTTTTAATTTTTCGTATGATATTGAAAAAATGTACAAAATTAATGTGTTTGATAAAAAAAATTTATTTGAACAAAAATCCACCCACTGCCAAGCCTACAATTGTAAAATGATTAGTTAGAAGCCAAAATTTTTGTCAATACGAAAAAATGATATTGTTGATTTCACAAAATTTTTATAATTCAGCATGATTTTTTGTCAGTTTAACAAAATATTTTTTTTTTTTTTTTTATAATTAACGCGCACTCAAGGGATTATGACTACCCTTTAAATGTTGGTTGAACACAGTGCGAGCATTTAGGAAACAGTGGGAGGATTGAGTAGGAGAAACCGATGTACTTTCGTCTTAAATTTCTGGACATTGAAATGGGGAGGAAAAACAGAGTCGGTTAAGGAATTCCACATTCGAGTCGTACGGCAAAAGAAAGAATCTCTGTACTTAACTGTACGTCCAAAGTTTGGCTCAAGGGTATAATGATGAGCATTCTCTGCGGCACGAGTATTACGGTGAAATTTTTTTAGGGGGGAATGCAACTCGCTATTTCAATAGAACATTGTTTATAGAAATAACGATAAAACAGTGATAGACAAGAGACATTTCGACGATGTTCTAACGAAACAATTGTTTCGGAAATTACTCTGTCACCTATCAGCCTTAAAGCTCTATTCTGGATTCTGTCTAGTAATTGTAAAGATGTTTTAGAAGCATCAGCCCAGATATGAGAATTGTATTCTAGTTTGGGACGTACCAAAGCCTTATAAATTGTGGCCAGATCAGAGGGGGAGAAAAAGTTTTTACATCGTCTTAGGAAACCTAAGCATTTGGCCGCATTTTTAGCAATATCCAATATGTGGTCATTCCACGAAAGGTGGTCAGTAATACACATACCAAGAATTGATAGCTTTCCAGTTTCTATGATGCAAGCTCCATCCATGAATAGGGGCATAGGGCGAATATTCCGCTTTAATGACAAAAAACAGCTCTGAGTTTTAGAAGCATTAAATTCAACACGATTTTTAATACCCCATTTAACGATGCTATTTAGATCGGAATTTAAAGAGTTCAACATATATTGCCGTTGCCATTCAACATTCAAAGAACAAGGAATTGAATCAGGAAATGAATATGAAAAGCTGAGGGTGCTGTCATCAGCAAAACAGTTAAGTGGATTAGTAGTTTCGGTAAAAAGATCATTTATGAAAATGAGAAAAAGAGTCGGTGACAAAACAGAGCCTTGAGGGACACCAGCATTTATTTTACGAACTTCAGACTTGAAACCGTCCAAAACGACTTGAATTGAACGGTCAGAAAGGTAATTACTAATCCAACGAATAAGAGATACATCGATACCAAACGCACCCATTTTTGATAAAAGAGCAGGATACCAGACTCTATCGAATGCCTTAGAAATATCAAGCGCAATGATCTTACTTTCCCCAAAAAGATGTAAGGATTGGTTCCACTTTTCAGTGAGATATGCCATCAAATCACCAGTGGATCTATTACTGCGAAAACCATATTGGCGGTCATTAAAAAGATTATGTTCTTCAAGATATATCTTAAGCTGCCGATTGATCAGTGTTTCCATGACATCAGACAAAAGGGACGTCAGTGCGATTGGCCGATAATTAGAAGGTGAAGAAGATGCGCCTTTTTTGGGGACTGGTTGGACGAACGCTGTTTTCCAACTCTTTGGGAAGTACCCTGTAGAATAGGAAAGATAAAAAAGTTTGCGCAGTGGTTTTGCCAATGAGGAAGAACATTTCTTCAGAACGATGGGTGATATACCATCCGGGCCAGCAGATTTGTGAATATCGAGATCTTTTAATATTCTAGCGACTGCTCGGGTGCGAAAATAAATTTTAAGTTTACATTTTCAAGAACCGGTGGATTCATGTCGCTATCGGGCAGTGAAGAATTTCTTGCAAATAGTTCTACAAACAAATTAGCCTTATCTATGGAACTAACAACAGGATTATCATTGTAGTTGAGCGTGGGAAGCGACGAAGAGGTGGAGTTTTTGATTTTCTTTACGAATGACCAAAAGTTTCTACTGCCTTTAGGGCACTGGATTATTTTTTGTCTTAATTTTTGTTCGTGAAAGAATTTGGTTCTTTTGATCCAAGCGATACAAGCATTCCTTGCTCTCTTAAACTTAATGTGGTTTTCCTCAGAAGGGTTGGCTTTGTATGTTTGGAAGCACAAACTCTCTTACCCTAATCACTTCTTTACAAATACCGTCAAACCAAGAGTTTTCTTTTGGCTTTAAACTTTTTGATCTGTGAGGAACAAACATTTTCAAACCATTTGTGATTATGTTCGTTATCATATCAGCACACGCATCCACGTTCCTATCGAGAAAGCTTATCGACCAATTAAAGTTTCGGAAAAAGTTGTTGAGACCATCCCAATCGGCTTTCTCGTATTGCCATACGACTCTTTTGGGAATTTTTTCTTTAACTACGGCGTTGGAGCATGGAAAAACAGCTGACACTACGGAATGGTCTGACGTACCTAAAGGCGTTAATACATTTACTGTATATTTCTCAGGGTGGGAAGTGAGGAATAAGTCAAGGGTATTAGGAGATAATATAGTCAGTTTAACAAACCAAGTTTTGTTAATATAACAAAATAAAACAGAGATTTTTGTCACATCGACAAACTTTTTTGTGATGTTAACAAAATGTTTGTTGTATTTACAAAAAATCTGTTTTGTAAATATTTGTCAATGTCTCAAAGGTTTTTTTTTGTCAATTTAACAAAAAATGAAAACATTTTTGTTAAAATGACAAATACTTTGTTTTGGGATTAAATTATTTTGTAATATTGATAAAATAATATTATCAGATAGATAAAACTATTTTGTAGAGAAACCAAAAAATTCTGCGCGTATATTTTTTTGATCATGACATTTCTTTTGTGTATGATATAGTTCACATTTGGTTTTTGTTAAGAAATCGATGTAAGATTAACTGAACTTAACAAAAATTGCGTATTGTCCATACGCCCTCACAGATGGTTGCATATGTGAGGTCGTAGGGACGATACGCCAATTTTCGTGGACTTAAATCCCAAAAAAAAATAATTTGGCCAATAATAATTTTGTGGATTCAACAAACGAAATTTGTAAAATTGACAAAATATTTTGTTAATTTAACAAAATATAACAAGAAATTTTTGTTAATTTAACAAAATATTTTGTTAATGTAACAAAACAATTTTGTTAATTTAACAAAACAATTTTGTTAATTTAACAAAACAATTTTGTTAATTTAACAAAACAAATTTGTTAATTTAACAAAACAATTTTGTTAATTTAACAAAACAATTTTGTTAATTTAACAAAACAATTTTGTTAATTTAACAAAACAATTTTGTTAATTCAACAAACAAATTTTGTTAATCCGATAATAATAAAAAAAAAACAATAACACCAACAAAAAAAATTGTTAATACAAGAGAAGAATTGTTAATATGACAGATCAATTTTGTAGATTCTACGACATTTTGTCATATTGACAAAATATTTTTGTTATTTCAACAAATTAAACTGTTACCATAACAAAATAATTTTATGGATACAACAAAATATTTTTTGTTACCTCAACAAAATTCTGTAATTTTTATCAATTTGACAAAACTTTTTGTTGGACGTATATTGACAAAATTTTTATCAGATCAACCTACATTTTTGTCAAATATACCTAGATTTTATTTTCAGTGTAGGAAAGTATACATTTTCTTAAAGCACAACGACCACAGAATATATCACATAAAAGATCTTGCAAAATATAATGGATGTTTTTATTGTTGACAAAAATAATTATTCAAAAAAAGTAATAACAAAAGGAAAAACCGAAAAATAAAAAATTACGAAAAAAGATCACTATCCGAGTATTCGAGTGTATAAGCGATGGAAGTGATAACGTTTATTTATTACTGAGCAAGTTGTTGATGCGTGTCTTGCTAAGATTTTCTGATCTTCAGGCTCTAAATTTGATTGCATATTTAATTTTACATCCATAAACTGCAAAACACCAGGTACTGGGGCTGTTGAGTTGGAAAACCAAACATCAAAAAGCTCTCTTTTTGAACACATTCTGTAAAAAATGCTCGTAAACAAACACTTGTTGCAAGAAAAAGCGCAAGTTGCCGCAAAAAAAACTTACTTTTTTTAAAAGATATGATTGTTTTCTTTCTTTAAATAAAAACACTTTTTTCCCATATGGCACCACACAAAATATATAACTTATCAAAGTCAGTACTTAACACGAACGAAGAACCTTTGATTTGGACTCTCAAAAAAAATTTAAATTTACATGTAAAAAAAAATATGCAGTTATATCGTAATAACTATATTTTCTCTCCTGATTGTGAGCATAGCGAAAAAAATATCGTATGTTCTCTTCTTTTCTTCAGTAAACGCTCTTTCAACCGGTAACTACAAATCCTACTCTCACTATTTGTTATTTTGCTGATCTTCTGAGGATCTCTGACAACAGAAAATTGAACTTTATCATAAATAAACTGTCGATTCATTCATTTAGACTTATTACCTTGAATTTGGCATACATGCTACACATTTTTGGCACATTTTTTTTTTATTTTTTTCCACTAGTCGCCGCACTATGCGGCGAAGGCAAAGTTTCATTTCATATCAATCATTACAGAAGTTACTGATAATTTTTAAGTACGATAGAAAATAAGTCAAAGTGTGAATGGAACTGATATAAATACCTAATAACTTGTATTTATTTAAACATATGTAAGTATTTTAATTCAGAGTGTCTTTTCTGAAATACTCAGAATTTCAAGGCTAAGTTTGAGTTCTTATAAAGCAGTTTTTAAGAAATATTTACAAAAGAGATAACGCACGATTTTTTAGCGACAGGAAATAAGACACATGATGTTTTAATGTGAATGCACGCACATGCGACTTAAAAATCGTAGCGTTCAAAAGTTTTGTTTTGTCGCAAAATTAAATACAGTCAAAATCGGTTACAGCGACATCGGTTATAACGACCAAATTCTTAGGTCCGGGCTGAGTTCCATTATAATTCATTGAATAATAAATCGTTCATAACGAAATCGCTTAAAACGACATATCGGTTACAATGACCGGAGTTTCCCCTTTTTACTTGCGATATAGGTACTATAGGGCAAGTTCTGCATTTGGAAAAAAAATCGAACTCGAGATTTTGATCAAAGTTGACATTACGATGATAGCGAAGACGAAAAAAGTGGGTCCGACAATTCCGTCTGTCTGTCTGTATGTCTGTATGTCTGTATGTCTGTATGTCTGTATGTCTGTATGTCTGTATGTCTGTATGTCTGTATGTCTGTATGTCTGTATGTCTGTACCTCGAACTACAGCCTAAACTACTGGAGGTATTTTCTTCAAACTCGGTAGTTAAGGGTCTTCGGTGATTCCCTAGAGGAAAAATTGAAATTTTTTTTTTAGCTCTAAAACTAACGGTACCCCCCATACACCCGTAATGCAAAATGTTATTTATCTCGAAAACGGCTCTAACGATTTTGATAAAAAAATTAGGTGTGATATTATGGACATGGACTATAGTTTCGTTAAAAAAAAATTTGGGGGGAAACGATATTAGGGGTACCTGTCATAGAACGGTTTTTTTGATTTTCGAATTTCTCACCAACGGCTCTAACGATTTTAACCAAAATTTTTATGCAGGAGCTGCTTTGCATTTGAAAAAATATAAACTCAATTTTTTTCGAAAAAATAGTTTTTGGATTTTTAAAAAAATAATACAATTTTTTTTTTGAAAATTCAATTTCTTGAAAACCGATATATGTACGATTAAATTTTTAAATTACGTTTTAAAATGTATTTTATTAAATACTAACAATTTGCATATCAATTTTTTTTATAAAAATTTTAAGGAAAATTTAGTACACAAAAAACATGTTTCAGTGTGTCTGTGTGTCTGTACCTCTCACTACAGACTAAACCAATGGACATATTTCTTTCAATCTCGGTGGTTAAGGGTCTTCGGTGATTCCCTAGAGGAGAAATTTAAAATTTTTTTTAGCTCCAAAACTAACGGTACCCCCCATACACCCGTAATGCAAAATCTTATTTATCTCGAAAACGGCTCTAACGATTTTGATACAAAAAATTAGGTGTGATATTATGAACATAAGCTACATTTTGGTCAAACAAAATTTTGGGGCAAAATGTTATTAATGGTACCTGCCATAGACCCGTTTTTTTTATTTTTGACTTTCTCATTAACGGCTCTAAGGATTTTAACCCAAAATTTTCAGCAGGAGTCCCCTTAAGTTTAAAATAATATTGTATATAAAAATATTCGAAAAAATATTCGTTGGGTTTTTTTGAAATTTTTTTTTTTTAAATCAATATCTTCAAATCCTATGAACGATTATTTTTTGAAATTATTTCCTAAAATCAATATTTTTTAATACTTAAAATTCGCATCCCACATTTTTTTCTTGAAAAATTTTAGAGAAATTTCTTATACATATACAAAATTTATTTAATAATAAAACGTTTTTTTTAAGTTTATTTGCATAAATTGATACTTTTCCGGAAACCAGACGGCAATTTTATGCATT
Organism: Chrysotoxum bicinctum; assembly: GCA_911387755.1. NCBI lineage: Eukaryota > Metazoa > Arthropoda > Insecta > Diptera > Syrphidae > Chrysotoxum > Chrysotoxum bicinctum. Next base: position 83,721,675 of record OU426989.1, on the reverse strand, counting down.
TGAACGTTATTATCTCATTAAATCCTTGTTTTATATTTATAAAATGTATCTTAAATTCCAAAGTACTTTTACATAAGAGCAAGTTCGTGCGATCCAGTCGTGCATTTTATTTAATTAAAATATTGGTTATAACGACTAAAACCAACGCAGCTGTTGATGCGACTGCATATTTTTTTAAACGGTAATCTGTTTATCTGTAGATGCGTTGTATGAAGAATTTCGGATACATGTGCATGTTAAAGCTTACCGTTTGTTGATATGTTGGTCTTTTTGTTTTACGTTTATTATTTGTTTTGAGTTTGTTCAAGTAGGTCAGTAGGTGGAAAAATTACTTAGTGCAAATTTGACTGCGTGACGAATGGTCGTAGAAGTTTTATTTTATTCGGTTCGCATAAAGTATCTAGTGTTGGAAAATGAGTCAGAAACGAACCTCAACTTGTCTCAACAATAAATAAGAATTATAAATTATAAAAAAGGGTATCGACTTGAAAATAAATTAATTTACTTGATATCGGTTACAGCGACCTATCGCTTATAACGACTAAATTCGTTAGTCCCTTGAAGGTCGTTATAACCGATTTTGACTGTACATAGATCAAATGGATTTGAATAATCCTGCACGCACTTGCGACTTTTTAATAAAACTATTGTCAGTATTAAAATGGGTTTCATTAGGAAGTGATGTGTAGTGGCTCTTTTGTTACTCGACTACTCAAAACCGTACAAAAGTATTGGGTGTAGTATGTGCAGGGTTGCAAAAGCTTAAGTCACTTTTTAGCTTAAGCTTGACTTTAATTTACAAGTTAGTGGGTGACTTATATATTAAAAAAAAATTAATTCATAAGTCAGTTGGTTACTTGTGAATTAAAAAAATTAAATCATGAGCTTCTTAGTGACTTATGAATTAAAAAAAAATAATTCAGAACCTATTAAGTGACTTATGAATTAAAAAAAATTAAGTCATGAGCAAGTAAGTGACTTAATAATTTAAAAAAAAATTAATTCTAAAGTTACCTACTGACTTATGAATTAAAAAAAATTAATTCATAAGCTAATAGATGAAATCTGATTAGAAAATTATTACATAATTGGAAAATTTATAAGCTAGCATGATAATTTTATGACACACAAAAGCTTGAAATGTACTTTCGTTAATAATCAAATAATTATGTAGCCAAAACAAGCTTAAACATTTCCATTTCTACCAACTAACTTATGAATTAATTTTTTTTAATTCACAAATCATCTACAGACTTATGACTTATGGTTTTTTTAAATCAAAAATTCGCAACCCTGAGTACATATGTGTGCAGTACTATAAAATGAGTATTGAATGCTTCAAGGAACTACTGCAACTAGTTTGACTTGGACCCAGAATTGTGTACTATACATATACAAAATGGAGAAATTCAATATCACCCGAGGAACGATTATCTTAATCGTTGTTATTTATTTGTATCGATTAAATAATGGTGCGATAAAAAAAATCACAAGTGAGTGCATGATAGTTATTTGTGGCGACGGCGATTTTTTGATCGCCTCCACAAAAAATCCCAAGTGCGTTTCTAGCCTTAGTTCTCTCAGATTGGCGGGCAAGGAGTTCCTAGTCTAGCCATAATTTCCGTTACACGATTTCAAGAGGAAATGATAATTGCTCATTAGTAGGATTAATACTGTTATTGTTAATACCCGTGTTCTAATAAATAAGGAATAGAACCTAGTTTGGTTTCACCTTTTGATCGGTTAATATGGATAAAATCGATAACCACTTTGCATAAGTGTGGGAAAAATTCGAACCAAGTTTTAAAACCACTCGGTTCATTTCAAATGCTTTTTTTATCGAGCCATAAGTGTTCTTAATGAATTTTCAGAAGTAGAGGGTAGACCAAAGAGTGGCCGTCCACGCGTTGCTTGAAGCAGTGCGAAAGTTAAAGCTATACGTGAACGAATTTGAAGAAATCCTCTCCGGAAGCAGAAGATTATATCCAGAGAATTGGATGGATATATCCTCTAGATCCATGTCAAGGCTTATTCGACATGATCGTCGATCATTAGGATTACTTTTAAACGACTATCCTTAAAAAAATATGACTTGAAAGAAGCAAAAGTCTTTTGCAGTGACACATGATTAACGGACACAAAAATATTCCGCTTACAGATGAACAAATTTTCACAATAGAAGAAGTTTTTTAACATGCGTAAAATATTTATGCGACGTCAATCCAAAGAAGCGAAAAATGTTGTTCAAAGTGCCTAACGCTCACCGCCTTGCTTCTCTACCTTTCGCATCAAGGTATCACATCAATGTATTTTTGTGAAAGATTGGTGCAAAAGTAAATCAGGAGAATGTTCTCGAGGCTGTTGTAATGAGTTTTTTTAAGTCAAATATTGCCGATTTTATTGGATATTTCAATCCACTGGATTACAGTTTTCGATCCGTATTGGAGACTCCATCGAAATTTCGATAGCCGAAAACCGGTAAAGCTAAAGGCGTCCATTTTGAATAAAAGTTTTGTTTTCTTCTAACTTATATTGTGAACCAATGTAAGAAATAAACCTAAGGCTAAGACCGCACTTGCAATTTTTCGTCGAGGCGATTAAAAAGTCGTAGTCGCTACAAATAATTGTCATGCACGCACTTGCGATTTTTTGCCGCGTGATTATTTAATTGCGAAAAATATAACACACTACTTTTTATGTGAGTGCACGTATTTGCTACAAATAAGTAGCGACACAAAAATCGCTTGAAAAAATAGAACTTGTTTCATTTTAATAATCGCTACGATTTTTCAGTCGCATGTGCGTGCATTCACATTTAAGGCCACGTGTCTTACTTTTTGCGACTAAAAAATCGTGGATTAAAAATCGCAAGTGCGTGCATGCCAATTTCTCTTTGCAACTACGATTTTTAAGTCGTAGTGAATTAAATCGCAAGTGTGGGCATATCAATTTGAGTACATGTGTTTCATTTAAGTTTACGACAATCGCATCGCAAGAAAAATGAAACAAATTGCGACTTTTAAATCGTCATGATTTGTTGGTAGCAAGTGCGTTCATTCTCATTTAAATTCATGTGTTCTATTTTTGCGACTAAAAAATCGTGCGATTGAAATTGCAGGTGCGGTCCTAGCCTAATGGTATAATATTTATTAGATTTTTACTTGAGACGAAAAGGTTATGCGTTCGTAAAAAAAAATCGAACTCGAGATATTGATCAGACTTAACTTAACGAAGTTAGAGAAGACGAAAAAAGTGGGCCTCGCAGTTCTGTCCGTCAGTCTGTCTGTGTGTCTGTTCGACTAAAGTTTAAACGGCTCTGCGGATTTTCTTTTAACTTGACAGATATACTGAAAATAAAATCTAGGTATATATGATAAAAATGTAGGTTAATCTGAGAAACATTTTGTCAATATACGTCCAACAAAAAGTTTTATCAAATTGACAAAAATTATAGAATTTTGTTGAGGTAACAAAAAATATTTTGTTGTATCCACAAAATTTATTTGTTATGCTAACAGATTAATTTGTTGAAATAACAAAAATATTTTGTCAATATGAATCCCTGTGCAGGGACGGGTTAGAATATTCCTGCAGCGCCTCCCCGCTTGTCGTAAAAGGCGACTAAAGGAGTAAATACATCTAGGCCACAAACAGCAAGGTGAACCTAGCGACACGTAACACCTATAAACTTTCCCAAAAGTGTGCATGCCAGTCCCTGGGTTGGCACGACTGGAGATCACCGGTGCCGTAAAAGAGAGATCAAATACATAACTGGAGCATGCACACGTCGATACTTACAACGGATTTTGTGCATTCAAGCATTATGGAAGTACTCGTCCAAAATGACACTACCCCGCCAGGCACTACCATTGTTACACATGGTACTGATCCTGGACCGAGCAGCAATGCTCGGGTCAGAGCTAGACGTATTCCGGGGGCTAGCAAAGTAATGCCGCAGATTATACAAAATCTGAGAGTTGCGAGTTGGAACGTTGGCAGTATGACAGGTCGAAGCTTCGAGTTGGAAGAGATGATGAAAAGAAGGCGAGTGGACATCTTATGTGTTCAAGAAACAAAATGGCGAAACACGGGAAACAGGGCCCGTTTTTTGGATACGAGGACAAAAAACTATAAGATGTTCTACTATGGAACGGAAAAGGGTAAAAACGGAATCGGAATCATCCTTGCAAAACATCTATTAGGCAGCGTATTGACCATTTCGAAATCCAGCGACCGTTTGATGTCCCTTAAATTGGTGATTAAAGGAAAGTTGTGGAATATTGTCACTGCATATGCTCCCCAAATTGGATGTGAGCAGCTGCAAAAAGATGCATTTTGGCTAGACTTTCACAATCTACTTAAGGACATCCCAAAGGAAGAGTTTTTGTTCGTGGGCGGAGATTTGAAAGGACATGTCGGGAAGACAAACGAAGACTATGAAGATTGCCATGGAGGCCTCGGATACGGCACCAAGAACCCTCCTGGTGAAGACATCCTGAGCATGTGCAAAACATACGGTCTTATCGTACTAAATACCATGTTCGTCAAACAAAGCCGACACCTGGTCACTTACAGCAGTGGTGGAAATGAAACCCAGATTGATTACCATTTGGTATCTAGTTTCATGAAACCCCGGGTAAAAGATTGCAAAGTGATACTAGGAGAAGCTATCGCCCACCAACACCGTCTCCTACTGACAGAATTTTTTATGGAGACAGTGAACGACAACAAACATACAAAAACTTTTGGGAAGATCAAATGGTATAATCTGGATAAGGAAAAAGGCGAAGCTTTTATTTCGAATATGCAAAACGTTCTGTATAACAACACCGATATAGTTCGAAATGAAGAGAGTACAGCACAAAGTATGTGGGATCTCCTACAGAGAACTTGCAAAGAAAAAGCCAAAACACTGTTAGGGGTTTCAAAAGGACACAACCAACAAGGCAAAGAAACATGGTGGTGGAATGATGAAGCTAAATCAGTTATAAGTAAAAAGAAAATGGCTTTCAAGGCTTGGTCGAAGTGCCCCTCTAATAATACAGAGCAAAAGTCACGCCTCGAAGTGGAATATAGAAACTGCAAGAAAGAAGCGAAGAAGAAGTGCGCCCAAATTCAAGCAAAGAATACAGAAAACCTGTATCGGGAGCTGGATGAAATTTCTACCCCGACAGCTGGTGCTATTCAAGAGCTACGGCAAAACACGAATAAGGGCGCAACTATCTTCAAAATAGCCGCTCAAAGAAGAAGAAACGCCCAGGAGATTTGTTCGCCAAAGTTCATTAACAATGCTCAAGGCCAACTACTTGTGGAAGACAACGAAATTCTTCACAGGTGGCGACAGTATTGTGACGGACTTCTAAACGAACAATTTCCAAGGCTATACTTTCCAATAGCTTCACCTAACTTAAGCGAAGTATCCGACGTCACAGTCGAAGAAGTTAGTGAGGCGGTAAAATACTCCAAAAAGGGAAAAGCTGTTGGCCCAGACGAAATACCCTCAGAGTTTTGGAAAAAGATGGGAGACATCGGGTTTAGATGGCTCATGATTCTTGTCTCCAAACTTATACGAGGTGATCGCATGCCTAATCAATGGAGGGAAAGTTACCTTCTTCCAATTTATAAAGGAAAGGGTGATACTCGAACCTGTGATAATTACCGTTCAATTAAGCTGATGTCACACACCATGAAGATCGTTGAGCGAGTCTTGGGTAGCCGACTGCGAAAAATAATTAGGCTATCTGATGACCAGTGCGGGTTTGTCGGTGGTAAGTCAACCACGGATGCAATGCAGAGTATAAGAATAATTATGGAAAAGCATCGGGATTCTTTGGAGGATTTGCATGTCGTATTGGTTGATTTTGAAAAAGCATTCGATCGGCAACCACGAGATCTAATATGGGTTGCCCTCAGGCAACGAGGAGTTCCAGAAACCTATGTGCGGATAATTATGGACATGTATGATGGAGCAGTTACTAAAGTAAGATGCGCAGCTGGAGTCACCGAAGAATTCGAAATCACAGTAGGTGTACACCAGGGAAGTGTCTTGAGTCCCCTGCTCTTTATTACAGTTCTTGATTACCTGCTTGAAGGCAAAGTGACGGATCCAAAAGTACATCAGTTATTCTTTGCTGACGATGGAGCCATCATAAGTGAAGACCCGATATCCCTACAACGAGCCCTTGACGTATGGGTGGATGTTCTAGAAGGAAGTGGGTACCGCATAAGCGCGAAAAAGACAGAATACCTATGCTGCCCATTTTCTGATCCACACAGGCCTATTCCAGACATTTATTTGAATGGAGTAGTGCTTCCCAAGTGTGAAAAGTTTAAATATCTGGGGTCTATGATTAATAACGAAGCTACTTGTGATGACGATATCAATCATCGCGTAAGCTTAGGGTGGATGAAGTGGCGGGAAAATTCTGCTATCTTCTGTGACCGAAAAATGCCCCCTAAGCTGAAAGGAAAGCTCTACACTTCAGTTGTGCTTGTGCGTCCAGCACTCACATACGGTTCACAATGTTGGACAATGTACAAAAAGTATGAGAGTAAGCTAACGGCAGCTGAGATGAAGATGCTTCGTATGACAGCAGGAGTTACAAAGCTTGATCGAATTAGAAGTACGAAGATCCGAGGAAGCCTTCATGTTAAGAATACCATTTCCCAAAAAATTGAACACGACCGACTCAGTTGGTATTGCCATGTTCAAAGGAGAGATCCTGAGAACCCCGTCAAAAAGGCAATATCATACAACGTTCCAATTCGGAATAAAAAGAAAGGAAGGCCAGTAGTAGGAATAAGGATACTTGAGACTGGGAACTTTTTTTACGACTTTTGTTCATGGTTTTATGGTTTTTAATGGCTTTTTGGGTTTTAATGGCTTTTTAAACGTTTTGTTTTTCTTTGTCGGCATGAGCGGCCCTTTTTATATTGGTTTTTGTTGGCTGTGTTTTTTTTATTGCTTTTTAAATGTTTGGTTTTTGTGTTGGAAAAAAAAAAAGTATTTTGACATTGTCATTGAGGATCGGTATTGGAAAATATCAGTCAAGTGCATTTTTTAAAATGTACTGTTGCCCGTTGATGTTTTTCAAGTATCTCGTTGCAGATAGGGATAAATATACATCTGTTTGTCATCAGATATACGGACTTTTTACATGAGGACTTTGACCTAGTGCGATAGGATTTGGTGGTGGTTGTTTTTAACACGTCGTACTGTTGCTGTCCGGTTGTGTGTTTCAAGTGTCGTTGTAGCTAGGAACATATTATTTGTATAGATATTTTTGTTTGTCATCAGGTATGCTGACTGTGTTTAGATGAGGGCATCGGTCCAGTCGGATATTTTTAATAGATTTTTTATTGTTTTGTTTTTTCTCTGCGGTACGAGGCTGCTGGTTTTTTGTTGATTTGTTTCGGGGGTGGGTGAATTATGGATTGGTTAAAGAAGATGTGGTGCATGATGAAAGAAAGAGATCTTTTGTATATTATTTGTATAGATATTTTTGTTTGTCATCAGGTATGCTGACTGGACTGTGTTTAGATGAGGGCATCGGTCCAGTCGTTTTTATTGTTTTTGTTTTTTCTCTGCGGTATGAGGCTGGCTGGTTTTCTTTTGTTGATTTGTTTCAGGGGTGGGTGAATTATGGCTTGGTTAAAGAAGATGTGGTGCATTATGAAAGAAAGAGATCTTTTGTGGAGTTTTAATTGGTTTTTGTATATTGAGGATCGGTATTAGGTAATATATGTCAAGTGAATTTTATGCACTGTTGAAGCTAGAAACATATGTGTTTTATTTTATGACTTTTTAGATGAGGGCATCGATCGAGTGCGTTAGAATTTGGTGGTGGTTGAGGGTTAAAATTGATATCAATTTTGTGGCGTGTACTAGCGAGAAGTGTGTGTGTTGGAGTTTGAATTTAAATGAGTAACGATGAGAAGGGATATGTTTTTGTTTCTATTTTTGTTTTAATGGTGTGCCTTGGGGATGATGTATTGTTTGATGTTTGAATTAAAAGATTGGTGGTTGCTTGTGCGCAGATGGGCGCACGGTGGTGTGTTGGGGTCTACGGTTGCTATTTTTAAATGAAATGAGTATGAATATATCTTAAATAAAAGTAAATTGAAATCATTGTAATAAAATAAAGCTTTTTATTTTAATAATATACATAAAAGATGGTTTTTATTTATTTTCTTTTGAAATAGGTATCCATGAATTGTGATCGGATGCAAAACCAAGCCATTTTACAAATAATTGATCTTTTTTCCTTCGCAGCACTTTTTCGATTAGATAAGTATCGGGAAACTTAGATTTTTGTAGTTCAAGCTCATAGAACCCGCCTTTTATGGGGTTTCCCTGATAGTCTTCTAACAGATATGTAACTGGATTTGTATGTTGAACTTTGGTTATTTTAAAGATTTCTGTTGTCCAATTCGGTGTGTATCCTTTATCAAATACATGCTTGTATTTACTAATTCTTACAAAATCTCCCACCCTGAACTTTGGAGTAATATGAATTTTGATGTGATCATATATAGTTGAAAGTATTTGCTTTTCATTTGTAGCATTGACTTTGGACGGCTTCATTTTAATAGTGCGATGTTTTGAATTGTTGTACTTTTTAGTTAGTGTATCTATCATATTTATCCAACAGTATGAACCATTAGCACTGAACTCTTTCCACATAAGGTTTTTCAAAGTGCGATTAAATCGTTCAACAATCGAAGCTTTAAGAGGTGAAAATGTTGAATAATGATTGATGTGAAGTTTTTTCATAAGACTTTGAAAAGTAGTGTTGAAAAATTCTTTCCCGTCATCTGTTTGTAAATTGTTGGGAATGCGGCCTTTATTTAATATATTTTCCATAGCTTCAGTGACACTCGATCCGGTTTTATTTTTAATAGGAGCTGTCCAAGCAAATTTAGAAAATGTATCAATTACCGTAAGAAGATATCGATTATTTTCATTATCTGCTGAATATGCCCCCATTTCTACTAGATCAGCTTGCCATAAATCATCAAGCCCCTTGATAATGACTCGCCTTTTTTGGAAATTTCTTCTTGCTGACTTATGCAGTTCTTCGACAACGTCTCTTTTACTCATCTTTTCACAGAATGATTAAAACAACAAAACATTTTACCTTTTTATTAGTTTATTCATTTAAGATTTGTTTATAAAAATTTACAATTTTCTTAATTTTATTAATTTTTATTTTAATTTGAAAACATGCACAAGTATCTGGTCCTTCATAGCACAAGTTTGGTGACCAGTTTGAAGCACAGTTCAGGAAATGAAATTTATTTGGTGACATAATATAATCATCCTTTTCGAATCTCTTTACAAACAAAATACAATTCATAGCTTCTGAAAAGTGTGCCTCATGTATGATATGTTGGTTGGATTTTAAAAAGGCTAGAAGATCATCAATGACTAATTTAATTTTAAAAGAAGACATGTTTTTCGTTTGAATTATGAATGGAAACTGAATTCAAAATAAAGTAAATAAGAAACATTATTTTTAAAAATATTTATTTTAATCTTTCATACAACGACATTATTTTTTTAATTCTTATCAACCTATTTTCAACCATATAGCATGCACATGTATCTGGTCCTTCTTTGCATAAATTTGAAGACCAAGGGCAGGTAGGAAAATGGCAACCATAATCAGATGTTGTCGAAGATACATTGATAAATCGTTTCAAGAAGACCATGCAGTTCAAAAGTTCCGTATGATGTTCGTCTAGTAAGATGTTCTTATTTTTAATAACGAATTTTAAGATTTGATCAAAAATCAATGTGGGGTTTATTTTGGGCATCGCGATTTAATGACTGTTCACCTAGGTATTTAAGTAAAGACTAAATTGATTTTAAGTAGACATTAGACATGATATGTTTTCCCTTGTTAAAGTATTTTTCAATTTCGATTTGAAAGCTTTGTCTTAATTGACCAGTTTGCTGATCAACATAGCTTTTGGAAGCAGCGTCTCCTTGTTCTTCAGGTTCCTGAATGTTTTTTAATCGTTTTCCATTTATGTTGTAATCACCGTTTTCTGTTTTGAGAAATCCCTCGCCAGGTGGTCCAGGCAATCCTGACTCGCCCTGCGGTCCCGGCTCTCCTTGTTTCCCTCTTGGACCCCTAGGTGGGGTCCTATATGAATAACGACCAAATTTATCAACACTCATTTTTTTTATTCGATAATATCGGCTTCTTTAAGTTCTTCAATAATTGAAACAATTTCGTTAGAATGATTGTTATTTCCAGCTTGTTGTGAAGCAATGAGAAGTCTCATTCGATCTACAAGCTCATTAGGGTTATCCCAAAATATATAGTCCTTTTTCAGTTTTGATAATTGCATCAATCCATTTCCCGATTGTGGTGTTGATAGTGAATGTGTTGGATTATTAGAAGTATTTGTATTGAATCCTAATAATTTCCTAATTGTTTTCGTATACTTATGACCCCGATTGCCACGTATTTGTCCGTGTGAATCATGACCAACCCTATGTGTATTTGTTTCATATAATATGGTCTTGTAATTTTTTAAATCTTCATCAGTGTAGATGCTTTTATCTGGTATTTTCTTAAATATAAGCTCATACAAACCATTTGTTCCTTCAAAGGTTTTATTTTTTATTTGTATATCTTTTCCAAGAATGATTAATTCACCATTTCCAATGTACCACTTCTCATCTTTTGAATATACCCCATACGTTTTATCAAGCGTGTTTGAATTATTTATAAACAAATCTACGTATTTTTTAGGTGTATCATGGAATTCTTCTTGTAATATGAGCTCTGAAAAGTTACGGTGGTTAAGGCTTTTCTTTGGTCGTTTTGGGGTGATGCTATCAGTTAATTCAGGTGAACTGTTAATAAAAGTGTTTGGTGTGATGAATTCATCTCTTAAATATTTTTCCTTTGCTGGGCTTTCAAATTCATTTTCTTGTACATGTTGTTGTTTAAATTTGCGTTTTGTTTTGTTAATAGGACTTTCAATAAAGTAATTTTGATTTTGTTCTTCTTGTTTTGTGTTTGATTTTTTCACTAACTCATTTAGGGGTCTGGTAATGGGTCTTAGAGTTTCCTCAATTTCGGTTTCGTAAGCTTCTCTACCAGTCCTTAGAGCTTTGTATTTCTTTCGCAGAGCATCGGTGGTTTTAATAAGCTCCTTTGTTAGTTTTTCGTCTATGTTAATCATATTCTAAGATTTATTTCTTCATACAAATGCAGTTGAAAAATAAGACTCGAAGTTGTTGGAAAAGCCTTTCGATGGTTTTCAAACTGAATTTTATATTGTAGTTACTGGTCTTAACTGTTAAATACTGCGTCTCAAACTGGTTTGAACCGCTTTTTACTGCTATAATCTGCTCACTGAACTGCTCTGTACTGCTCTTATAGAACATAACTGTTCATATGATGCAAAAATCAAAAATTTTGTCTATTTTATAACTTGAGGAAGCAGTCAAAGCCTTTTCTATAACGACCTTCATTCAAAGGGCTGTCCTTATCAATTACCAAAAAACCATAATTTGTGTTCCAGCATTCTGCACATACCTTTTGAAACATTTTAAATGTCATATCCGAATTGACATGATCATTATAAACGTGTTTTAAATTCATATCGTCCTGTTTGAAGATGATTAGAAAATTCGCATTGTCTCGAATTAAGTGTTTCGGTATTCTTGTATATGTTTGGCACAAATAAAAACTATCGATGTGATGATGTCGTCCCATACTAAAATACACTCGAATTGTGTCTTGTTTTTCACAGGCAATATCGTCAAAGATGAATATAGAATTTGGCTTAGCGTCTTCGGGTTGAATAACATCACTGTTATTGGAAAATGTAAAAAAACCCATATTTTTCACTGGTTTTATGGCTTTTCGCAAAAACTCATACTTCGGTTGATGTAGAGATTTAGAATATATATAGATATTTTCAAATTTCAAGCCGTTTGGGTGTAGGAGTAAACTCATCATAACATTTGTTTTTCCACAGTTTGAGGGACCAGTAATTAACCCCCTTATACTATATGGAAACAGTTTACCATGTTTTTTTGTTTCAATATTGCTAGCCAATTCCATATTTTTTACTGGTAATTGGTATTGTTGTTTAACGAATCGCATATTGATAAAAACTAAATAATAACTTTTATATGCGAAGTTTATATTCGAAACCCGTCATATCGTTTTCATCTCTCGCAACGTAAAGATGATCATATAAAATGATTGATTATTTAAAAAATTGCAACAGTCAGCCAAACATTGTGAAAGGGGAAGGTTTATTAAACACTGTAATAAACAAACTACCACTCGAACTACATCTACCTGGTTATCAATACTGTGGACCTGGAACAAAACTTCAAGAACGTTTAGCTCGAAGGGATCCAGGGATTAATTTGCTTGATCAAGCGTGCAAACAGCATGATATATCTTATTCTAAATTTACAAATACAAGTGATCGGCATATAGCTGATAAGATTTTATCTGAAAAAGCTTGGCAACGAGTAAAATCCAAGGACGCTAGTATAGCTGAACGTGCAAATGCACTATTGGTTACCAATCTTATGAAGGCAAAAGTAAAATTAGGCATGGGGTGCTCTAAGAATACAGACAAAAAGGCTAGAAATCAGCTAAAAACGAGTTGTTCAGAGCATAAAAACGGTGTTAAGAAGTCTAAAAAAGATAGCAAGACTAAACAAGTCTCATTGAGGAAAGTAATTAAGATTATTGGAAATAATCTCAAACGTAAAAAACCATTTAACATAGAAAATGCAATTAAAATAGCATTATCATCGGCTAAGAAAACTGTTAGAAAAAACAGTAATAACATTAAGACACCGCGAGTTATTTCAGTACCAAAACTTGGTGGAGTACTTCCTTTCCTCGTTCCTTTATTTGCTGGACTTTCGGCTCTTGGAGCTTTAACAGGAGGCGCTGCAGGAGTAGCCAAAGCTGTCAATAATATTAGTATTGCTAAAAAAGATCTGGAGGAGAAAAAACGTCATAATGAAAAAATGGAATCGATTGCAGTTGGACATGGCTTACACCTTAAACCTTATAAAAAAGGACTGGGGCTTTATTTAAATCCACAGGAAAAAAACTTCTAGGTTCGCTACCCAATCGTGCATTAAATGAAATAGACTTGAAAAATTTTGCAACCAATTTAATTCCAAATTTTCGAGGAGTTTTCATGCGTGATAATTTACCAACGACTGGACCTTTAAAAAATGAGTGTGGGATTGTCAATCTTGATTGCTCAACAGGTCCTGGGACACACTGGGTAGCGTATAATAAAAGAGGTAGCCAAACTGAATATTTTGATAGCTTTGGAAATCTTCAACCTCCTATTGAAATAATAAATTATTTGGGTGAAAAACTTAATTATAATTATTCTAATTATCAAAGTTATGACTCTTTTAATTGTGGTCATTTATGTTTAAGATTTTTATATGATTGTTATTTTAAATAAATAAACAGTTTTATTTAAAAATGGTTTCATTGTTTTTCTTATCACCATGGCGTTTACACTTACGCTAAGCGGAAGAAGTTCCCACCTATCTGCTGAATACTTTCCACCTTTGAACCTGGATCAGTATTACGTTTGTGGATTGATTGATTTTCAAACCTACAACTCTATACCGAATGTAGATGAGCGTAACAATTTGTTCCATATAGGGGAATATGAAATTGAAATACCAACTGGGACTTATGAAATTGATGACATTGCAAAATTTATTTCCGAAGAATTATTATTGCGAAATTCTACGGCTGTAGTTAGAATAGATAATAATAACACAATGATGTCTGAAATCGAAAGCAACGAGAAAATATATTTCAATAAGGATAGAACTATTGGAAAATTACTGGGTTTCAGTAAATGTATTCTTGACTCCGATGTGTTACATTTGTCGGATTTACCTGTTGATATAAATAAGGTGAATATAATACGAGTTGAGTGTAATATCATTACTGGCTCCTATTTTAACAATAGTCCTGTACATACTATACATGAATTTTCTCCAGAAACTGGGGCAGGGTATAAAATTATAGAAGTTCCCAGAAATGTCATCTATCTACCTGTGAACGTCAATCGAATAAGCAGTCTAACATTAAAACTCGTGGACCAAGACGGTGACTTGATAAACTTCAGGGGAGAAAGAATAACTGTGCGATTGCATTTAACACCAAAATCACAATAATGTTGATCTATAATAGTTATTATAAAATAGATACCAAAGGTTATCATTCATTTAGTCCTAATACAACAGCAACACTATCAAGACCAGAACTTTCATCTGAAAACAAAACCTATCTTCTTGCATTAGGATTTAAACTAAAATAATGAGCAATATGAACGAAATATTAAATATTACTCATGGACCGAGCTATGATAACAGCATATCTAAGTTTGAGTACCATAGTTACTCGCCATTCCTCCAGTCCTTCAATCCAAGTGATGAAATTCGTATCCCTATACAACAACAGGACTTGTGCATTTTACCCTGTGAAAGCTACATTTATATAGAAGGAAGTCTAACAAAATCAGATGGAAAGCCTTCTTCTACTGGGAAATTAGCAAATAATGCTATGGCATTTCTTTTTGAAGAAATACATTATGAGCTAAATGGAGTGGACATTGAGAGCAACAAAAACGTTGGCATTACAACATCATTGAAAAATTATATATCATTGAATGAGAATGAAAGTAAAAGCTTAGAAAATGCTTCATGGACTGGAAACTCCACCGTTACACCTGTATCAGGTACTTTTAATTTTTGCATACCACTAAAAAATCTTTTGGGATTTGCTGAAGACTATAAAAAGATTATAGTAAATGCAAGACATGAATTGATTCTAATTCGTACTCGAAGTAATGAGAATGCCTACTATTCTGACGAAGAATTAAAACTTTCAATTTTTAAGTTGCAATGGAGAGTTCCTCATATAACATTATCCGATTCAAATAAACTTACATTATTGAAACAAATTCAGTTAAATCCAATTCAAATTCATTTTCGAAATTGGGAAATGTACGAATACCCAACACTACCAACTAACACTGATCATGTATGGACAGTTAAAACTTCAAGTCAACTTGAGAAGCCAAGATATGTTATTATTGCTCTACAAACCGATAAAAAAAACCAACGAACCAAGGATGCCAGCAAATTCGACCATTGCGAAGTTAGCAATATAAAGGTGCATTTAAACTCTGAATCTTACCCTCGTGAAGATTTAAATCTTAAATATGAGCTAGACCGGTATGCCATTCTCTATGAAATGTACAGTAAATTTCAACACTCATATTATCAGAAACAATCACAACCACTTTTATCTCGACAAGACTTTAAGGATATCGCCCCAATAATGGTGATTGATTGTTCCCGTCAAAATGAATCAATTAAAACAGGACCAGTAGATGTAAAAATTGAGCTTAAGACAACAATTCCAGTTCCAGCTTCAACAACTATGTATTGCCTTATACTTCATGATCGTATAATTAAGTATAATCCCTTAACAGGAGAAGTTAACAAACTCACTTAATTTTATTGTCATCATTATTGTAAGCTTGTCAGTAGAAAAAGTGAGTTTATCAAGAACGTATCTTAAATATGAATACCTATATTGTAGACTTTCAAGGATTTGGAGTATTTAACAATGGCTTCATTTTGAAAGAAATCGCTGTATTTCATAATGACCACCATCATCATTTCATTGTTAATTCTCCATTTAATTTAAATCTTCTGTCCACACCACTTAGAAGGCAGGCAAGTTGGTTATATCAAAATTATCATGGATTAACCTGGAATAGTGGGTTTACAAATTTTTCTCGAGTAAAGATATTTCTTCGAGAACAAATCCAAAGTGGAGTTGTTTACGTTAAAGGAACTGAAAAATCGCAATGGCTTAGAGAATTACTCAATAGCGAAAACATAGAAGTCATTAACCTAGAAGATATCTACAGCTGTCCAAGTTTAAAGGAACTCCGAAGAATTTTTCCTAATCAAATAAAATGCCTAAGCCATGGAAAATGTTGCGCCCTTCAAAATGTTTATCTTTTAAGCAAGTTCATAAGACAAGCAAACCTGTTGTAAAATAAATACAATTAATAAATAAAACAACAAATCTTGTGTATATGTATGTATATATTTTTTTATTTCATCAACTAGAATAATGTCTTTTAAAACCGTACGGTACGGAACTATGATCTTCGAGAAAACGACGTTTTTCTGCTTTGGGTTTATATGTCTTAACCTCTTCCACAGTAATCACTTGATGTTCTCTGGTTCGTCTTATGTTATTAGACTTAATAACTATGCTGTCATCATATTCTGCAGAAAAGTTTAATACCGCTTCTTTTATTGAATCAAAATTAATTTTTTGGGATGATTCATAGTTCAGGAAGATGCCCTTTACCTTACACACAACGTGTTCACTATTATCCTTAGTGCTGTAGACTTTATAGGCGTAATTTTTTGGACCGCCACTAACAAATTCAGTGATGTAACTCCCTTGACCATAGCTCTCTAATTCGTCAGTCATATCACCTATAAATTCTCCAGTAGGAGGATCCGGTTCTCCTTGACAGCTTACATAGATAACGGAATCAGTATCATAGTAGAGAACTTTTTCTTTAAGTTTTTCCAAGTAAGTGTACAATTTAAGACGGGCTTGTGTTGTTGTATATGCGGCAATACAAACATTTACCGTGGGGAGGGAGTCAGCAGCTTCTTCTTTTAACTCAAAATTAACCACAATATTGTCTTCATTGATTGGTAAAATATGCAAGACTTCAATAGAAGGATGAGTTAGCAGAAGATACAGATCTGAAGGTTTGTTCAAGATACAAGTTTTAGTATGATTTTCCCGTTGTCCGAATTTACCCCAAAAAGAATTCAAAATAAGTTTGGCTAGTGATCTTTTCCCAGGATTGTTTTCTATTTCAGAAAACTCTAGCTCTATATTTTCCTTTTCTAGAAAATCAGCAACATATTTGTTTTTATCTTCTTCAGATGTGCATGTACTCGGCCATCCTGATGCTTCTTGTTTTATTTTTAGGTATGTATTCATCATACGAGTAAATAGACCATCGGAACTTGTATCTGGATTATACTGAGTAACATCATATTCCCAAATTTCAAAAACAGCAAGTAGCTTATACCCCGTTTCAACTGCTTTCACAACTTCTTCGATTACCCAGGTTCCAAGTAATGCTCTTTCGTCATCAGAATGAGTGCAGATTTGTTCTTGAGTTTTTTTACTACTGCAAGTTCTACATAAGGAAAACATCAGCTTATTATTTTGCTTCATAGGTAAGACCGGATGAAATAAATTTTCTGGCGGAAGAATTTTGCATTTTACGAGTCCATTTATACCCTCGAGTTCCAAAGCAGAGCAAATATCATCGTTAGCAGTGTGAATTTTTGGGTGGGCAACAGGGAATTTCCCATTTTTGCAAACCCAGGGGTAAAGAGAACATACGTCTATGTATTTTATTTTTTCCCCCTCCTTACATTTATAGTAATTAAATGTATTTCCTGTCCGTCCACCATAAAAAGCATCTCGAGGATTCAAAGGTGTGTTCTGTATTAATGGATGATCATCCAAGAAATTGAGTTCTTCATTATTTAGGAATTTTTGTTGAGTCTGAAATTCACAGTGCCACATTTCAATTACTTCGTAATCAAATGACCTTAATCGTGTTGTTTTGGCCAACGTTCTCTCATATCTTTGATTCAGGGTGTCGTATTTGTCTTCTGATAAAGGCTCGTCTCGTTTATGTTTTAAACAAGTAGGATGACCATGATAAAAACAACCATGGAACTCGAAAATCTGTTTCGTTTCTTCACAAAATCCATCGACTTTAATCCCATTTACTACCGGTTCTGTCCCTTTAGCGGCATGCTTTATGTCAATTTTTCTCTTCTTTTGCTCCCAAATCAACCATTTGATTGCAACTGTTGATTGATTATCTGTGCACCTATACCCGTTTTTAGGTATAAGCCCAATTGTATTTGGTTGCAGAAAGTTCCGTCTGAACACGAGGTTACAAGCTGATGCTATTGTTGTTCCTTCCAAGAATGGTTCAACATTGCTTTGATCGAGGAACAATTGTCTAAACTTTAAACAAGTCTCAGCCAAAATTTTAACATCGCTAATGCAATATTCTACTAGTTCACGCTCCATGTCAAAGCTATC
Organism: Chrysotoxum bicinctum; assembly: GCA_911387755.1. Lineage (NCBI taxonomy): Eukaryota > Metazoa > Arthropoda > Insecta > Diptera > Syrphidae > Chrysotoxum > Chrysotoxum bicinctum. Next base: position 83,703,472 of record OU426989.1, on the reverse strand, counting down.
GTTTTGATGTTCCGCATACCATTTTAAAAAGTCGTCACGATCTTCAGCTTTCATGGAATCCGGACTGTAGTATTCTATTGCAGGTAGCTTCCCGATGTATTTAGCATTTTCCTTTATATTGAAAAAATGCGGAAAATAACCTTTTTTTAAAACAGGTGAAAGTTGGAATGCTTTGGGGAGTTTTGAAAGAGCCATCGGAAAGTAGTTTAATGAATCTAAGAACTTTATGTTCGCAATTTCCATTAATATAATTTTACTTCCTCGCATGATTAATATTGGGGCCAATTTTGTATGTTCCAATATGTAATTTAACACAAATTGGTGATCGTAGGATTGCCCATTATGTGCTATCACAACTACTTTTTTAAACTTTTGCCGAACATGAAGTATGTGTTTTAGGAATTGAGCTACAACACTTTCGTCTTCTTTTTCCTTAATTATGTTTAGCGATAGATTACACTTTTGACAGAAGTACAAATTTGGAACATGTAAACAGTGATCACACTTTTGTTGAAAAACACATAAATTGGGTTCATGCAATTTTATCGGAGTAGCTAATGCTTCGCTTGCAATCGTTATCATTTTTTCGCCTATTACTCTCTCTTGGCGACTCTCCAAATCATAAAAGATGTACAGGATGCCTTTACATGCGGGTGTTCTGTTATCTGGCTGAATGAAGCACATGTGATCTTTTGCTACATGTTTACTACACATCTTGCAGAAATATTCATCGCAGATATGTTGGCGACTTCCTCCGTATGTTTTGAGGCATAAAAGACATTTTTGCATTTTTTCACAAATTGAATTTTTACCTGTTGAATTGCTCGCTTTGTGATTGTCGAAACAGTTTTTTCCTCTAAAATTTCGATTGCAATCTTCACACATGATTTCTTTTTCATTTCTGAGGCAGCTTGGTGTGTTTTGACATTGTGGGCAGGATCGTTTACATCTATTATTATAACAATCATTAAAATGATTGTTATAATAAAGCAAATTAATACTCTTCTTTTCTTCAGCATCTTGAGCGGGAAATCCTTCAAATATCACCTTTTGTCCCTTTGACCCATACTCGTACACAGTCACCTTATATTCCTTTAAATGATTTTGGAATATTTTCAGCTCCGGAATTCCACAACCTTCAGTCGGTACACTTATGTGTGCATCATTTATGAGTTGAAGGGCTCTTTGGGATTGAATTTTCCCAATGTCTCGTCTGATTTTTGCCTTTAGGTTGTTTTCCTTATCTGCATACACTTTACCCACAACTAGAGCGCGAGGCAAGCATAAATTGTCATTGTTTTTTATGCTGATTATGCCTCGGCGATTAATGCATTCCTCAGTGAATGTATTATATTTCCCACTTTGGACTTTTCCTGTTCCTGAAGGGAGCTTAACCGACGTTATGGTCAAAGAAAAATCATCCGTGCTCAAACCTTCCGAATTGCTCTGAAAGATCTTAGCAATCATCTCCCATACGTCGCTAAATTTCACATTTGCACAATCTTTAAAGTTGATCCATCCATTTCCTCGTTCAGCACTGAAACTCTTCCCGCAAAAAGTAATTCCTACTTTATCTGCAGGGCTGACATCCTTTAGCGCATGTTTAAACATGTCGTTGACTGCTTCCCTGATCCATGACGTTGGTTCTTCCCTCTCTGGAATGGGTTTAATCCTGAATTGGATTTTTCTACCCATTAGGTCGAACCGCTTAATTTTTGTCTCCAACTCGCTGATTATCTGGATTCGCTAGAAAAGTAACAAACAGAAAAACAACATAATCTTGAGAAAAACCAAAACCAAACAAAAAAAATAATAAAAAAACAATTCAATTCAATTTTTTTTTTTATTTATTTTAAGGTATTAAAAACATATTTTTTCTATTCTATACGTTTCAATGAGAAAACTAATAGAGAAACGCATATATATGCATGTAGCATACATAACAAAACCAAAAGGAAAATGAACGACAATAAGAACAATAAAAAGAAAATGTTTTGAAGTTAGAATCAAGTAAAATTTTATTTAATATAAGGAGTTATAAAAAATATGTTTTTGACTAAGAGGAACTGAAAATTCCTCTTTATTTTTTGTTTTGCTGCCGGTAGGAAGTTTTACCTCCACTTTTTCTTTCGGTTGTTGTTGTTGTTGCTGTTGCTGCTGCTGTTGCTGTTGTTGTTGAAGTTGTGGTTGATGCTGCTGTTGCTTCTGTTGTTGTTGTTGTCGTTGTTGTTGCTGGATTTTCTCGTGAAAATCCAACTTGAATGATTGGTCCCAGGGCTCGACGACCTCTAACGCCAAATTGGGGAGCTCCGCGATGTCATCGTCGTCAAATTGCCCAGCACATCTTTTTGGCAAGAAGACCGATGAGTTTTCTAACTCCAGCAAAATTTGCTGACCGTAGCGCGTTGTGCATCGTTTTGCTTTTACTATATTATACCGCTTTTTTAGCGTTAAATTTTTAAGGCTGGTCAGAGGTTTGATTTGCTTGTCAGCAAAAACATTAGCGTTAGCGCGTATTTTTTTTAATAAGGAAGACATTTTTTTTTTTTTTTGAAATTTACGTATAATTATTTTTAAACTGACGTTCACTTTTTGTGTTGGAATACAACTGAATTAAAAACTAAAGAAAGACCTAGTTTTATACTCTTGAGTGCGTTTTTCTACAAATATGTATTTCATGATGGTCATTGGGAACGGGATTTTTTTTTTATTATGAGCTTGTTTTTTTTTATGATTATAAATTCCTATTCCTAAAGTATTAAACCTCCTCTTTGTTAAGAGGAACGTGCCTTTTCTAAAAATTATTTTGTGTCAAGTGTTGAATTCCCCAATTAATGTCCCCCATTTTTTTTCCTTGTTTCCGTAATTAAATCTTCTGAATTTTATTATGAAATTAAAAGGGTGGAGAATATCAGCTTACTTGCTTGTTGCTTCATGGTGAAAAAATTCATGATATGGAATTTTTCTTATTCATCTTTAGACTTTAGAAAATCAAATAAAATTTTTAATTTATTGGATGATTGACTTCAAGTAATTTCAAATTATTTCCATTGGAGTTTCATAAGTGAAGTTAGTGATTGTAGTCGTATTTCGCCAAGTGACCAAATACATATACTTCTCTTAATTGATTGCTTTTCTATGGCGTACATTCCTTATATTAATAATTTCGAGACTTAACGATAAGGGCAGTTATAAATGAAAAACTCAAGTGTTGGGTATATCGGCTTGCTTGCTATTATTTCTCATGTGGAGTTTTCTTATTCATCTTCCTCATTATCAATGGGCTTGATGATTATGGCAATCTGATTTAGTCGGTATGGGGCATATTGGACAGACAATGGAAATAATCGCGTGTAACTGTTCTTTGTTTAAAAACTTCATTATGGGACGACATCGTCACATCAATAGTTTTTCTTACACTCAAATAGCGAGCGGAACCATACAACACGTTATGGCGCACAAGCAACCACCAATCTTTTAATTCAAACATCAAACAATACATCATCCCCAAGGCACACCATTATAACAAAAATAGAAACAAAAACATATCCCTTCTCATCGTTACTCATTTAAATTCAAACTCCAACACACACACTTCTCGCTAGTACACACCACAAAATTGATATCAATTTTAACCCTCAACCACCACCAAATTCTAACGCACTCGATCGATGCCCTCATCTAAAAAGTCATAAAATAAAACACATATGTTTCTAGCTTCAACATTAGTGCATAAGATTCACTTGACATATATTACCTAATACCGATCCTCAATATACAAAAACCAATTAAAACTCCACAAAAGATCTCTTTCTTTCATAATGCACCACATCTTCTTTAACCAATCCATAATTCACCCACCCCTGAAACAAATCAACAAAAGAAAACCAGCCAGCCTCGTACCGCAGAGAAAAAACAAAACAATAAAAACGACTGGACCGATGCCCTCATCTAAACACAGTCCAGTCAGCATACCTGATGACAAACAAAAATATCTATACAAATAATATACAAAAGATCTCTTTCTTTCATCATGCACCACATCTTCTTTAACCAATCCATAATTCACCCACCCCCGAAACAAATCAACAAAAAACCAGCAGCCTCGTACCGCAGAGAAAAAACAAAACAATAAAAAATCTATTAAAAATATCCGACTGGACCGATGCCCTCATCTAAACACAGTCAGCATACCTGATGACAAACAAAAATATCTATACAAATAATATGTTCCTAGCTACAACGACACTTGAAACACACAACCGGACAGCAACAGTACGACGTGTTAAAAACAACCACCACCAAATCCTATCGCACTAGGTCAAAGTCCTCATGTAAAAAGTCCGTATATCTGATGACAAACAGATGTATATTTATCCCTATCTGCAACGAGATACTTGAAAAACATCAACGGGCAACAGTACATTTTAAAAAATGCACTTGACTGATATTTTCCAATACCGATCCTCAATGACAATGTCAAAATACTTTTTTTTTTTCCAACACAAAAACCAAACATTTAAAAAGCAATAAAAAAAACACAGCCAACAAAAACCAATATAAAAAGGGCCGCTCATGCCGACAAAGAAAAACAAAACGTTTAAAAAGCCATTAAAACCCAAAAAGCCATTAAAAACCATAAAACCATGAACAAAAGTCGTAAAAAAAGTTCCCAGTCTCAAGTATCCTTATTCCTACTACTAAGGCCTAAACACTCCTGGTACAAACAAATGCAAAAACACCAGCATTCAGTTGGCCTCAGAAATGGAACAATACAAAACCGGGAGGCTTGCCGCCGATTTCTGAGGTCAACCCGGCGAACCCCACAGGCGGATCACTAGTGTGAAGCAGATACGTGGGAGAGTTATGATCCCCTCGACATCGAGATCATAACAGCGCCGAAGAAAAAGGAAGAAGAAGAAGATTTTGTCAATATGAAAAAATTTCGTAGAATTTATAAAAATTAATTTGTCATATTAACAATTCTTTTGTTGTATTAACAAATTTTTGTTAAAAATTTGTTTTTTTTTTATTATTATCGGATTAACAAATTTTTTTGTTAAATTAACAAAATTGTTCTGTTAAATTAACAAAAGTTTTTTGTTATATTTTGTTAAATTAACAAATATTTGGTCAATCAACAGAATATTTTGTCAATTCAACAAAATATTTTGTCAATTTTACAAATTTGTTTTGTTCAATCAACAAAATTAATTTTGTCAAAATATTTTTTTTGGGATTTAAGTCCACAAAAATTGGCGTTTCGTCCCTACGATCTCACATGCAACCATCTGTGAGGGCGTATGGACAATACTCAATTTTTGTTAAGTTCGGTTAATCTTACATCGATTTTTTGACAAAAACACAAAAGAAATGTCATTATTAAAAAAAATATACGCTCAGAATTTTTTGGTTTCCTTACAAAATAGTTTTATCTATCTGATAATATAGTGTAGGGTTTTAAAATTTTTACCCCCAGACCACTTTTTATTTTTTTTTTAATTTAATACCAAAAAAACGGTGCCTGTCATACGATTTTTTTTTTTTCAAATTTTATAAAACATTTTTTTTTCAAAACCTGTTCCACAGATTAAAAAAATGCATTTGGTTGAAACGCACTCCCTAGAACCATTTGTTTTGTTTTTGATTTTTGAAAAGTGGTAAAACCGATTTTGATCGTTTTACATTATGCTCAAGCTCCTGAAAAGTTTAGATAGTATTGCGTACTAAAAAAAAAAGTTTTCGAAAATCGTATTTTTCTCGAAAACGCCATCTAGAATTTTGAAAACATTCTTTTCCTTTCGATTAATTTTTGGGATCTATAAAAAAAATTGAAATTATGATACCACTGACTGTACCTCCCATAGAACCATTTTTTCGAATCTTGATTTTCTCATTATCGGCATAACGGATTTTAATGAAATTTTTTAGTAACAAAGCTTAAAAAAAATATTTTGAATTTAAAAAAAAAAGTCATTTTTGATGCGGTAGTGGAATTTGAATGGAGTTTTATCGAAAACAGACATTTTTATTTAAAAACCTTTCGGGAAAAGCTGATCATATTTCAGTTAAGAGCTTATAACTTAGTTCTAAATGTCGAATTTTCCAGGTTATGGCTATGGAGAATATGTTTAATAACTTACCAAAACCCATGTTCACCGCTATAAAACAAGATTTCGAATTCGAATAGAAGTTTTCTAGATTCTGACAAAAAAAAATTCTGGAACACAATTCAAAATACCCCAACCATCATAAAATCAAAAACAACGTTCTCCCTGTCGAACACTTTGAAAATCAAGTGTACTGGCTGTTCCAATTCACATAACGGTTGAGCTGCGGCATCATCCACTTAACACGCTTTTACTCACATCGTCAATGTGATTTTATTTTTGTGTTTTTCTGGTCCAAGTTCAGACTTCAGAGATCACTCCGATATAATGTAGTCCGGTGATGCCATAGCCATCACCAAAATGTCGGTCTTTTCGTTCACCGCACTTTAACGTTGTCGAAATGCAAATAAAGCGACATGGGAATGAATATAAGTGAAAGGAGCGAACAAAAAGAGAAGAAAAATGCAAAGCGCATATACGAGTATGATGGGTAACCGCGCCCCAAACAGTTCACAATTCACCGCACCGCAGCGCCCGCCGGCCGCACCGATGCGATTGACACCGCGCACCAAACCACCAAGTTCAAGCTTCAGGATTCACATCATCATACAGCCATAGGCGCTGCGGAGTCAATTTCAATTCTGGCTACATTGTGACTGTGACTGGAAAAAAATATCAGGAAGCTTCCATATTTTCTTTTATTTTCCCGTTGGTCTTAACACAAAAATAAACTGCCATTTTTTCTGGCCATATAACAGTTCGCCCTTTCAAATTAATAGCGTTATGTGGGCTGTTGGCGAAACGCACGCGGGGAAATCCACAAATTGGGTGTCATCATCCCCTTAAGTCGACAATGTCGGTCGTCAGCGGCATCACCATCAGAGCCAAATTGTTCAGTGATTTCGCGGCAGGACCGACGCGACGACCGAGTTCATAGTTTATACGTAGGGACGTGACGTGGCTGGATGTCAATTATTTCGGTGGTGCGAGAAAACGAGTCGTCCTTTTGATATTTCTTCCTTTTTTTGCAATTTTCTGGAGCTGTTGCTGTGATGCTGGCTTTGGTGGACAATATGCGTGTTTAACGACTTCCAATGGGGTGTCAGATTGTGGACACCCGATCTGGCTATGATTTTTTGTGGACCTTTGTTCTTTATTTTTTTGTTGGGGGTTTCTTTATTCCGAGTCGCAATTTTGCCTATATATTCACTTTTTGGGAAAATGGAGGCTTTTATTTTTATTTCCTTCACCGGAACACATATTTTAACAACGTGTGTACGAGTTGCCTGATGTCGGCAGCAACGGTGGGTATAGTTGGGGACATGTTTGCTGGGATCAAGATTGGTGTTGGTTTGAACAAAACAAAAAATGAAATAACAGCTTCCAGGGTCAAGGTTTAACGGTTGACTCTCCAACAATGGGTACGCCGCATAACATTCCGCAGGATATTAACTCCATTCCACACAAGATATCTATGATGGAGTCCTTTTTTTTTGTTGTATTCGAATTTTGTTGGAAATTCTTTTCAGTCCTTGTTTTGAATTTTTTCCGATTATGCGGGTTAAGCTTAGTTATGCTTCTGGTTGATTGCGTTTTTCGGTATTTTTGGCGGTGGTGGGTGAAAGGAAAGAGTTTAGGTTTTTTCCAGCTCAATGGACGATGGTAAAAGTTTTGCATTTTGTGTCCGCAGTCAGATTTTGAATTTGCTTTGATGATTACAAATTTTTATGGACGAAGTTAGAGGTATTCCTTTTATGGATGTAACAGACGAGGCTGATGTGGATTAACTTATGGAATTTTCGTTAAGGAGTGGGATTTATAATTTACGAGAAATTCGGTAACACAACTTTGAGGGGAGATCAATATAATGTTTTCCTTATTAATTAAATCATACTCGTATAACAGTAATTTAGCTGATCTTTAAATGCACGACTGGCTTGCACAAACTTATTACTCCTTAGGGATGAAGATAATATTGAACCCATGAAGTGGAAGGTTTCGCGTAGTTACACTTTTGCTATCGCTTATAGTTCCAGAGGCTCAGAATTTAGGATGATCTATGTATACGGTAACCTATGTACTATATTGAAATGTGTATGTAGGTACATATTTGTCTAATCGGAAGAAAGAACAATAATGGTCGAGCCAAGAAAATATTCGAGTCCTCTAAACCCTAGGTCCGAGGAGATAAGAAAAATAGCATCCGACAAGGTTTAAGGACTCACCCACCCCGGATGTCAAAACATCTTGGTCCAGATGACTGTAGGCCGTGATCATAGGGGATGAGAGAGCCAGTTCAGGGGTCTAGAATCAATAAACCACAAACCACCACTGCCCTGAAAGCCAACATTTGATTGGTCTTATATTCCATAAAAGCGTACATTGGGCTTTTTAACAAATACCTATCTACAATATTTCAAAAATGTGTCACACAGAGTATGTTTGATTCAAATTTAAAGATAAGAAACGCCTTTTGGAATACCCTTTAATACTCGTACAATAAAATTCATAAATTCGAGTTTTGACTCACATTTTATGCATTCGTAAAAAAAACAACTCGAGATTTTGATCAAAGTTGACATTACGATGATAGCGAATACTAAAAAAGTGGGTCTCGCAATTCTGTCTGTCTGTCGGTTCGACTACAGCCTAAACGGTTCGGCCGATTTTCTTTAAACTTGATAGATATGGGTTTTGATTTTTCCCTCCACACATTTTTTTCTTTTTTTTTAAGACCAAAAATAACGGTACCTGCCATACGAATTTTTTTCGAAATTTTATAAATATTTTTTTTTCCAAAAATTGTTCGACAGATTTAAAAAATAAAACACAAAAAAATTTCATTTAGTTAAAGCTAATGGTTGAAAAAAATTTTCCGAAAAATGGTTATTGAGGGTACCCCCCATGGAACCATTTTTTTGTTGGTTTTAACGGTACCGATTTTGATCATTTTTTTTTGCTAAGGCTCTTGAAAAATTTAAATAGAATCGTGTATTCGAATTAACGAAAAAATTTTTTTTGGATTTAAAAAAAAAAATCAAAAAATTTTTTTTTTTTCAAAACTCAATATTTCGATAACGCTTAGCTAGATTTTTTTTTAAACTTGATAAATAAAAGTTTCTTAATATAATCTACAAGATGTGAGAAAAAAAAAATTCATTTTACCTTAAATAAAAGGTACCCACCATACAAATGTTAAAAAATTAAAAAAAATGGTTTTCAAAAATCATATTTTTCTTGAAAACGGCACCTAGAATTTTGATAATTTTTTTTTCTTTCAATTAATTTTTAAGATCTTTAATTTATTAAATTTTTTTTTTGAAATTAAGATATTACAGCTTGTTACCATAGAACCATTTTTCGAATTTTGAATTTCTCATTATCCACATAACGGATCTTAATGAAATTTTTTATAGAGAAGCTTCTAAAAAGTCTAAAATACATTGCATTTTAAAACTTTAAAATAAATATTTTTTGAATTTTTGAAAAAAGAATCTATTTTTTTCTTTTTTTTTTTTTTTTGAAAATTCGATATCTCAGAAATGGCTCAATATTTTTTTTTTTAAATTTAAATTTTATTCGAACAATAATAAAAACTTTAAATTGGCGTACCAAAATTTCTTCTTAAAAATCTTTTAAAAAATTTTTATATAAACGCTTTTTTTTTAAGAAACCACTAAAACGACTTATAATTTTTGTTCTTGCATAAATTCATATTTGGATAGCATTTTGTTTTCGTCTCTTACTAATTAAAGAATTTAAAAAATTAATTTTATCCTTATTGAACAGTCTTCTCTAATAACATTCGCTTTTAGAATTCCTAGTCTATTACATAGGAGTAAGTTCTTGCGACACAGTCGTGCATTTTATTTCATAGCATTTTGCTGCCGGTGTGGTTCAATAGAAGTCTTAGGAAGCTTAAAAGCTAACTTAATAAACTTTTAAAAGAACAAAATCTAAATAATCTTAGATTGCAGGAATATTGTAGTTGTAGAAGGGAATATTAAACTTTAAAAAAGTTCTCATATCATCAATAACAATATAAGGCTTTTGGGTCTTAAACAGCAAAATAACGTCTTTTGGTCTACCGGCTAATATGATATTTAATGATAAGGTAGAAGTTTTTCAAATCAAATTTTGTTCAGAATATTACTCATCACGTCATCACATTTCATTGGAGATGAACGCATTAATTCGTTTGCAGAAATTAGTTACTTGGTGGTTTTTGAGGAAAAAGTTGTTGAACCACTTTCTAATCTATACTCATTAGGTAAAAAAGATTGCGACAATATTTTGTCCATATTTTTGAAAACTTTCTAGGAAAATTTGGCTTAACCAACAAGAAAACTTTTTAACTTTTCTCTTCGTAACGGACAGTTTTTGGATGATTGGAAAAAGTCCTATATTATCTCCATACATAAGTCTGGTTCAAAACAAATGGTTTCTAATTATAGACCAGTTTCAAAACTACAATGTTTTTGAAGCCATTGACACAAACAAACTTATCAACAGAAAATGGTTTATCTGTAGCCCAGCATGGTTTCGTTTGATAACTATAATGTATTTATAATTTTTAAAAAGGATATCAAGTAGACACAATTTAGACGTATTTTTCAAATGCCTTTGATAGGGTACAACATAAAGTTCTCATACAAATACTTGAGCTGATAGGTTTCCATTATATTATCTAACTGGAAGAACACAGTTTGTAGGAATAGGTTCAAAATGTTCTAAGCTTATATCCACTTATTCTGGAGTACCTTAAGGAAACCATCTGGGCCCCTTTCTCTTTCTTCTTTTTTATTAACAATCTTCCTAATGTAGTCTTATTTTTGTCAGGTTTACTCTACGCCGATGATTTAAAATTATTTCGAGTAGGTAGTTGAATCCTGTTCTTATTATGAACTTTTACAATCTGACCTAAATTTAATATCTCTGTGGTGCAAGAAGAACTGTCTTCATCTTAACCTAAGCAATTGTCTTTTCATTTCATTTACTAGATCTTACAATCCAATTGGATTTTCTTATAGAATAGGAGACACTGAGCTGAAACAAATAAACGTTTAAAAAGATTTGGGTGTATTCTTAGATAGCAAATTAAATTTCAATATTCACTATGATTATAACTATTATTTCTAAGGCTAGCCGTATATTAGGTTTCTTGAAAAGAAAATCGAATGAATTTACAAATCCCTACACTTTAAAGTCAATCTATGATCGTTGGTAAGATTTGTACTTGAATATGCTTGATGCGTTTGGTGACCTTCTTATGAAGTGAATATTAGGTTTATGAAGGCTTGCTCTCTTGAAACTCAATTGGGTCGATGGCATAATTCCACCCTATGAAGGTAGGTCTCCTTTGATTAACTTGAGCTCGCTTCATGCGAGCCGTAAGTGTTACTAAAAAAAACCGAACTATGACAGGTACCGATAGTAGCATTTTTTGTGAATTTTGTTTACCAAAATATAGAACATGATTACAATAGTAAACATATAATTTTTGTCTAAATCGTCGAAGCCGTTTTCGAGATAAATAAGATTTTTCATGACGAGTGTCACGATTGATTTTGATAGTCTGAAATTCATATAATAAATTCTGGCTGGTGTACCACAAGGCTCCGTTTTGTCTCCTATTCTCTCTCTCATATTCATCAAAAATCTTTTGTCTGGAACTTTTAATCCATTTAATTGTTTTGCTGACGACAGTAATCTCAGCTTCTCATATTTGTTTCTAGATTTAAGTCCTTGTTCGTCGGATGAGGAATGACTAAGGCTGAAAACACACCGGATAAAACAAAACATGTTTTTTTGTTTCGTGAAACAAGAGAACATTGTTTCTTATGAGACTAAACACACCAAAGAAAACGAAAAAAAAAACACATGTTTTTGTTTTGAAGTGTTACGATGGTGGTTGTCGAAAATACATGCTATTGTATACGAGCAACACACACCGAATGCAACAAAACTGTTTCGAACAAGGGTCGTTGACGATAATTGCATACTTTCTTATGGCGCAACGCACACCAAATGAAACAAAACATAAAAACAAAAGCAAAACAGAAAAACATGTTTCGTTGCCGATAGCTGACCTATTGTTTTTTTGCAAAACAAAATTTTGACTCCGGCAAGAAGCCCTATCTATAATTATAAAGATAAGGAACATGCCAATAAACTTACTATTGATAAGCTGTGGATTGCTACTTCCTACTATGACAATTGAAGATTTGCACGATTAAAAGCTTTTCTCTTTTCTTATAAATAAACACATAATGTCTGTTTTGTAAACACAAAATCGTTATTTGTGTTTACTTGCCTTAGAGTTATAATCTTTCAGCCGGAGTTAAGATTTTACTATAGTTCGTATTTTGTTTCATTTCAACGCACACCAAACGAAACAAAAAAACAAAACGTTTTGTTTTGTTTTATTATGTTTCGCTTGGTGTGTGTTTAAATAAAAACTGTTTTTTTGACTATCGAATAAAAAACGTTTTGCTTTATCCGGTGTATTTTCAGCCTAAATTGACCAAAACTTATTTGTTTTAATTTTTTAGAAAATTTTAATTTTTCTTGTTTTAAAATTCGATATCTCGAAAAGGGGTCAATGATTTATTTTTAAATTAGATTTTCATTTTTTTAATGTTTCAAGAGTTTTATAAATCAATACAGTTAAAACAATTTACAATTCACATGGATTTTTTATTTAAGTTCAAACTACTAAAAGAGTTGTTTTAGACTTTTAAAAAATAAATTGTATGCTTTTTAGACACCCGCACCTGCTATACTGTTTAATCGAGAGGCATATAGTTACTATCTGAAGAGCGGTATAATTTTTTTTTTTGAATGTTAAATCCAGCACAAGTTCAAAGTCCTTGCCCTTTTAAGTTCTTTCTCTCGAGCCAAAATTATTGTGCTTAACGTTAACAAAATTAAAAATCTTCTTTACCTGCAAGTATTATTTCATTCGAATCTCTACAATATTTGAGGGGTCAAATATAAATTATATTATTTCTCAAAGCTTAATGAATAGTATTGTATTTGAAGTTGAGGAGGTTTAAGAACATCTTCAACAATGACACATCCACAGTGAACCTGACGGAATTCCTACTTTTGTTTTAAATTTTTTTGTATTACTCTAGGGACTCCAATAGCATTTTGGTGTCCCTTGAGCTTTAGTTTAGTGTAGCTCAAGGTAGCGACTTTGGCCCACTACTCTTTAACGTTGTTTCAATAGTAAATTCGTCAAGAGCTTAGGGACTAATCTACAACGATAATTTTTAAATTATTTAAAATTTAGAAACCAGTGTGATTCAGTATTCCTTCAAAATGACTTTAATATTTGTTTCCATTCGTGTTTATATAATAAGCAATTAAAGGTTTAGAAATTTCAATCGATTTCTTTCTTAGAAGAAAAAAACATTTTTTTTGTAATCCCAGCATACATTTCTTCGTAGGCACTTACAAGAGTGAAATCAACATATGTAATTTGCGTGTAAACTTCTCCCAAAACCTCAACTTTACACTTCATATTGAAAAAAATAAAATAAAATGCACGACTGGGTCGCACGAACTTGTTCTTATATAATAGACTAAGAATTTCAAGAATTAATGTTACTAGAGAAAAACTGTTCATGAGCATAAAATTATTTTTTTAATTGACTAAAACAACTTCTGGAGTAGTTGGAGGTAAAAATAGGATGCCATGTGATTCAAGCAAATATTAGTTTATGCAAGAACAAAAATTATAAGTCTTTGTAGTGGTTTCTTAAAAAAATAAGCTTTTATATAAAAAAAATTATAAAACATTTTTAAGAAAAAACTTTTTTACGCCAATTTAAAACTTTTATTACTGTTCGAATAAAAATTAAATTTACAAAAAAACAGATTCAGCCGTTTTCGAGATATTGAATTTTCAAAAAAAATAGATTTTTTTTCAAAATTCAAAAAAAAATATTTTTCTTAAAGTTTTTAAATCCAATGTTTCTTACACATTTTATAAGCTTCTCTCTAAAAAAAATTCATTAAAATCCGTTATGCCGATAATGAGAAATTCAAAATTTAAAAAAATCGTGGTAGGTACAGTCAGTAATATACATATGTATATCTTGGTTTCAAAATTTTTTTTTATTAAATTATAGATTTTAAAAATTAATCGAAAGAAAAAAAATTTAAGCAAAATTTTCGGAACCGTTTTCGAGCAAAATATGATTTTCGAAAACCATTTTTTAACATTTGTACGGAGGGTACCTTTATTTTTGGGTAAAATAAATTTTTTTTCTCATATCTTGTAGATTATTTTAAGAAACTTTTATTCATCAAGTTTTACAAAAATTGAGCATGAGGTTTTCGAAATACATTTTGAGTTTTCAAAAAAAAAAATTAAACTTTTTTTTTTAAATAAAAAAAAAAAACTTTTTTGAAAATTTGAATACACAATAATATTGAAACTGCTGGTAAACCTTAACATAAAAATGATCAAAATCGGTGGAACCGTTTTTGAGAAAATCAAAAACAAAAAAAATGGTTCCAAGGGGCTACCAAAAATAATAATTTTTTGGAATTTTGTTTTTTTCAACCATTGCCTAGGTTTAACTAAGTGAAATTTTTTGATTTTTTTTTAAGTCTGTAGGACAGTTTTTGAGAAAAAAAATATTTATAAAATTTCGAAAAAAAATTCGTATGGTAGGTACCGTTATTTTTGGTCTTAAAAAAAAGTTAAAAAACATCCGGTGGGAAAAAATTAAAACCCATATCTACCAAGTTTGAAGAAAATCTGCCGACCCGTTTAGCTGTAGTCGAACAGACAGACAGAAAGACAGACAGAATTGCTTGGTTTTTTAATTTGCTGGAGTTAGGAATCTTCGTGTAGTCTAGCTGTTATAGATATTTTGTATGTCCCCACTTAGAATATATGAGCACCATATGGTTGCCACGTTTTCTGTACACATGGATGGTATTGAATCTAAACATAAATAAAATAGAGGCCATGAAGGCTCATATAGAGAGCCTAAACATAGTGACTTACAACTCTTAACCATTCTAGTGTGCGTGTTACCAGGAATGAAGGGGAACTACAATTTTCTGCCGATTCCGAACGGCCAATGAGCATGGCAAGAGATACTCTTGGAGTATTTGTCATAATTTCTTGCAAGAGGTAGTACACTCTTGAAAAAGTTTTTTTTGCAGCGGCTGAAAATCTAACCCAAGGCCCTCTGCATGACTGACTGTCCAAAGCACTAACCATTATGCCAAGGCGAACTACATTTGGTATGGAATCTGTCCTACGTAAATATGCAAATCACCTGGCTCGTTATAGCGGTCCTCTTCTTTTCTTCGCCATGTGTTCTTTGGAAAAATATTTAAAAAGTTGCCGGGGTTATGTTTTGACACCAACCTTTGGTCAGTTCCATTGATTCATCGGTTATATCCAGTGAATTATTTTCATTGAAAGATCCTAAAGATTTCGGAACTCTCCCATTTTCCATTTTAGCTGCCACCGTAATAATTGTGGTCTCATTGAGCCACATAATTGTATGAAACATGAAGCGGATAGAAACTCAAGTCTGCCGAATTAAACAAATCTCAAACGCAGAACTTCACATGAGAACACGATACGAGACATTAATATCGCTATACGAGTATACAACATACCCAAGCAGGGAAAGTCGATTGGTCGCGGCGGCGGCGGTGCCCACCCAAAATATTTTAGACTCCAAAAAAAGTAAACATCAAACTTAAACGTTTCCACATCTCCTTTGAGATAATATGCAGAAAGTAAGTCTTTTAATAGATAAATGTGAAAAACCAGAAGTTTCCATTCCCATCTATATAAAAAAACCTGGCCTTTAACTAGAACTTCATTCATCCCAAGTTTCTTCTTCAAAGAAAGAAACCTTGTGGCCCATGTCTAATGATCAGATTATGTTGCTTTGCATTTAAACCTTACTCCATTCTTCCAACTTCCAACACCAATTTCTGGTTTAAATGCTTCAAAATACTTCACCATTACTCATAATTTGCAAACCATGGCTGCTACAGCTTCCCATCGGAGGACCTTCACTTCTTCATTGAAAATGTAGATATGGCAAAATTGAGAAATGCAATGCGTTAGGCCAAATATTATTGCATTTGACCGGGATCATCAAGCATCAGTTGCCCGGCCGGTCGATGGTGGCGGCGGCGGCAACTTCCGAAACAAGTGACAGTCAAACCACAAAAACCAAAGTCTAGATGCTTTTGGTATCCGTTTTGGTTGCGAGTGCATTAAACACGATCATCATCATCGACGATGTCGTCATCGTCATCGTCGTCGTTGTTGTCACCATGCACCATTCCATGCATAACAAAGGCTTCAAGTCATGTGCTTCGTCATTGTCAACCGTCTACCTCCAGAAACAAATGCCTTCATACTCGTATAAAGCAAAGCCAAACCCAGAGATGGACTGTGCGTCCTACCTCAAAGTGCTATGTTCGCAGCAGTGTAATAGCTTGTGGAGCCTTCACACACACATGAGGAGGCTTATACTCAACTCACTTCCCTCGGAAAAGGAATGCAACTGCTGCGTCGACGTTGACTTGGTCTTCCAAATGCATTCGGTTACACTGGCGTGCGACGCTGTGGTCACTGCGGATGGCAATATTCTGTTACGCACATCCAGGAGCAACTTGAAACTCCGCACTTATAAGTGTACCTCACGGATGCTGCGGTAAGTCCTGTTGTGTGTGTCTTTCCTGTTGCCGTTCCTGTCCGCCCGGAAAATGTCCAGCATGTGCGAAATGAGGGCTTATGAATGCGTAAAGTTGTCACACCCTTGGTGCAACTTAGAAAGACCAATGTGCATCCTTCCATTGAGTAGGTACATCTTCTCGGTCTTGCAAATCGTCGTCCTCTTCGTCTATCCATCGATGGTGTGCTCAAAGTGTGTTAAGAGGGCAGGAAGTTGTGTTCCGTAACGAACCGACTCTAGCCAAAAGTGATGATGACTGCATCAATGCGCGGAAGCCTCTTTAGGGGTGAGATCTTCCCTCATAATTACTTCTTCGGGGTATATCAAACCAGGAGAAAGCTCTGTCATGTCCAGCACCTTTGGCCATTAGGGCTGTGTCTGGGTGTGAGAAATTTCATTAGGGCCAAATGCCGGTTGACAAACTTTCGTCACTCACACCACCGACACACCGTAACAGCAACCTAAGTGTCGTCTCCGTATTGTAGACTTGGTGACATGGTGTCATAACAATGTTGACTGGAAGTCATTTAATTTGTTAAACTGCAGATTTGCTCCCCATGATGTCCCTGTCCCTATTCACCATGCGAGAGTGTGAAGTGAATGTGTGTGGTCTTTCTTCACATCTTCCTCAAATCTCACTTCTCAATTCTCAGCCCGCCAGATGTGTATGTGCACGATTGATCGGGGCTAACACCGGCCTGCCGCACTTTTATGACCTCGCGTATTGTACGCCCGCCCTATAATGAGTGTGTAATAAACGTCAATAAATCGACGAAGAAGACGACGCACACCGAACACATCTCAGGGATGGGGCGACGATGATGACATTCGGATAGACATGACAGGGAAGAGCGATGCAAGTGTGGCACCGACCGACGACGATTCTATTAAATTTGGCGCTGCATGTGGGTGGCTTCTGTTTGTTCGGAGACCGACAACAAGCTGGCATGGCGGCCGTTTATTCCGACGCGCAGTAAGGACCACCCCTAATGTTTGTAGCTTTGGTTGTGCTCACATTTTATTACAAACAAAAAATCAAATGAAAATCCTTACTTGATAGTTTATTTTTGGAAAGAAAATATTACAGTTATAATGTCGAATCGTTTGTTTAGATCGACGCAAGTGCATATCGGATTAAAAGAGTCATTAAAACGTTAATTTTTGTGAACAGTTGTTGTTGTTTTTTATTTAAATTCGGAAATGTTTTGACGATTGAGAGAAATGTCTGGTAAACAAGTTGCGAATTCATAAATAGATCTGCATTCATTTTGCCACTAATTTGGTAGAATGAATTTATTTTTTCATTTCTATCTATTATTGAAATATCTTTTTAAGATCAGAGGAAATGAAAAGGTTTTTCTTGCAATGTTTGGGTTTTCTTTTTCGGAAATAAGGTTGACTTTACTTATGGTAGCAAATTATTTTTTTTTTAATAAAAATAAGTGCATCCGTTTTGAGAAAAATAAAATTTTGTAGGCGGTCAGCCATCAGACGAATAGGGGGAACAACATGTAGCATACGAAAACATGCACGTGCCGTAACTATTCGGGACTGGTGGAAGTGTGATCATAGCCTCTCCGCGGCGGCCGCTAGAAACAAGCCTTTTAAAAAAGGTTTGGCTAATATGATCAGGCTGGTTCCTCAGGTTGGCGACAGGTTAATTCCCTGTCCCGTAAAACTTATTACAGCTGTCATACAAAACACCATGTGCTCGGGGTAGGCTTCCTAGTCAGCGAAAAAATGAAGTCTACTATCATCGGCTTTAACGCTATAAGCGAAAGGCTATGCACCCTTCGCGTGCGAGGCAAATTTACGAACATCAGCCTCATTAACGTTCACGGACCTACGGAGGAGTCCTCAGACGAAGAAAAAGAGACTTACTAGGAACAAGAGAGGGCCCTCAATGGCTGTCCAAGGTATGATGTTAAAATCATCCTTGGGGATTTGAACGCAAAAATAGGTCGGGAGCCGGTATTCAGGCATTACGCAGGCACCCATAGTTTGCATGAGAACACTAATGACAATGGACTTCGAGTCTTAGAATTGGCAGCATCGAAAAACATGGTCGTTGCGAGTACCAGTTTCCCGCGTAAAGATATCTACAAAGCCACCTGGGTATCACCTGATGGAGTCACTCGTAACCAAATAGACCACGTGTTGATAGACCGTCGCCACTACTCGAACTTGATGACGGTACGAACGTACCGAGGTGCCAATATCGACTCGGATCACTATCTTGTTGGTATGGTTTTCCGAGGGCGGATTGCCTTGCGAAGACGCATTGCATCCGCCGATCAGGTTCGAATCAACACGGCTGCCCTGCGCAATGAAAACACCAGTAACACCTTTAGTAATGCGTTAGGACTCGCCCTATAAACACCTGATTTAGGGAGAGTAAGTCCTGGAGCCAGTATGCTGGACGTAAATGAGAAGTGGACATGTCTTAAAAATACTGTCATTAGTACTGCCGACTCCATCTTAGGCAGCAGTCGTAAAAATCGGAACGACTGGTTTGATGATGAATGCAAGCTAGCGACTGAACGTAAGAATGTTGCGTACAGAGCAATGCAACAAACTCATAGAACGCGGGCACGCGAAGAGTCAAGAAGAATACCCTATGTTGCTGTCACCAAGCATAGAAGAGGTTGAGAAGGCTATAGGCCGGCTTAAACAGAACAAAGGCCCAGGAGCCGAGGGCATACCAGCCAAATTATTCCATCACGGCGGGCCAGCCTTACGTCAAGCAATTCATGATATTATAGTACAGGTATGGGAGCAGGAAGAAATGCCAGAAGACTGGCGAAAAGGTTTAATATGCCCCATACATAAGAAGGGAGATGTCACAATGTGCAGCAATTACAGAGGTATCACGTTGTTGAGTACCGCCTATAAGATACTCTCCTCTATCCTACAAGACCGGATAACCCCATACGCTAAAACCGTTATCGGACAATATCAGTGTGGTTTCATTCCAGGCAAATCAACAACTGATCAGATATTTACCCTTAGGCAGGCGATGGAAAAATGTCTAGAATTTAACATCCCAACATACCATCTGTTTATAGACTTTAAGGCCGCCTATGATAGCATAGCCATTGTAGAACTTTACCTACAAAGCCATGAGAGAATTCAGCATTCCAAATAAATTGACATGACTATGTAGGTTGACCATGATCAACGTAACAAGCCAAGTAAAAATAGCTGGATTGCTATCCAGACCAATCAATATCTTTAATGGACTCTGACAAGGGGACGGTTTGGCCTGCCTCCTCTTCAACCTGGCGTTGGAGAAAGCAATCCGTGACTCTGGCACGGCAACAAGAGGGACCATCGTCAACAGGTCCAGCCAGTTACTGGCTTACGCAGACGACATTGACATCATCGGAAGAACCGAACAAGGTGTACACGATTCCTTCATCCAGATCGAGCAGGCGGCACAAAATCTGGGGCTGCACATTAGTGAAGGTAAAACAAAGTACATGGTGGCGTCGAATGCGAGAGGAACAGTTGGTCAAACAATCAAGGTAGCGGAGCACGAATTTGAAGTGGTGCAATCCTTTAAATACCTTGGGTCAATAGTAGCAGCCGATAACAATGTAGAAGAAGAAATACGCGGGCGGCTTCTCAAATCCAACAGAGCCTACTATAGTCTGTCAAAGCTTTTCAAATCCAGAAATCTCACCATAACTTCAAAACTGCTGCTGTACAGGACCATGGTCCTGCCAGTACTCACATATGGATCCGAGACTTGGGTGCTTAGCAAAAGGCACTCCGACCTCTTAGCTGCGTTCGAGAGAAAAGTCTTAAGGAGAATTGTTGGCCCCGTATGTGAGGAAGGACGATTCCGGAGACGGTACAATCATGAACTGTACGCAATCTACATTGAAGCAGATATCGTGACAAAAATTAAGCTCGGTAGACTCCGGTGGGCAGGGCACCTAGCTCGCATGAGCGAAGAGGAACCTGTTCGGAAAGTTCTTTGTGGTACATTCTATGGTAGACGACAGCGTGGTAGACCATGCTTGCGCTGGAGAGATGGCGTAGACCAGGACGCCCGAAGCCTTGGGGTGCGCAACTGGATGGCGTCGGCTAGAGACCGGGATAGGTGGAGAGACTTGTTGAAAGAGGCCAGGACCGGAACCCGGTTGTCGAGCCGATGATGATGATGATGAAAATTTTGTATAGTGACTTCAACATTTTTTATAACAGTTATAGGTTTTGGTGGCCAGACCAAAGAAACAATTTTTAAATTATTCAGAGACAAACTGGAAAGACAGACTTGCAAACAATTGAACACATTGATCATGAAGTAGAACAATTTATTACTGATGTGCAGCAGGCTGCAGAAGAAAGTACTGAAACTATTTCGAAAGAGAGAGAAAAAGGTATAAAATATCCTATCGAAAAAAAGGAGTTGATATTGGAAAAAAGAAGAGCTAGAAGAAAATGGCAAACCAACGAGATTCCCAGATGATAAGGTAGTTTTTAACCGTCTTAACAACGAATTGAAAAAAAGAATCTGTGAGTTTAAAAATGAGTCACTAAGTAGATTCCTGAAAAGTCTGACGACGGATGCTTCTACCGAATACTCCTTATGGAAAGCAGCTAAGCGCCTAAAAAGACCTCAGACACAAAACCCGCCAATAAAATCTCAAGACGGTAAATGGATCGGAAACCCGAAACAAAAGGCTGATCTCTTCGCTGAACATCTCGCGAATGTTTTCAAGCCATTCCCAGTAAACACAGCTATAGATCCCTTACAGTTTGTTGACAGAAACGACGAATGTGAAATACCTTTTGTCACGCTCAAAGAAGTAAGAAGCATGTGTCAACATAAGTTATCTAACAAAAAATCACCACGGTACGATCTCAGGTTTTGAAAGAAATGCCTCTAATAGCCTTCAAGAAACTCCAATTTATAATAAACGCATGCCTTAAACTAAGATATATGCCATATCATTGGAAAATTGCAGAAGTCATTGTTATACCTAAACAAGGTAAGCCACCAACAGAAGTAACATCTTACAGACCAATATCGCTTATAATAATCATGGCAAAAGTTTTTGAAAAACTGCTACTGAAAAGGCTTAGCAAAATAATAATTGAAGAAAGAAAAGACTAATTCCAAGCCATCAATTTGGATTTAGAAATAAACATTCCACGATAGACCAAGTGCATCGAATTACGGATGTTGTGGAAAATGCACTTGAAGAAAAACAAGTATGCTCTGCTTTATTCTTAGATGTTGCTCAAGCTTTTGACACTTGGGACTTGAGTACAAACTGCATAGGGACCTTCCCAGGCAGTACTACGAAATACTGAAATCCTACATTACGAACCGACTCTTTAGAGTACGGTACGACCAAAATTACTCGGAACTTAAGAAAATTGAAGCCGGTGTACCACAAGGAAGTGTCATAGGACCAAGCCTGTATCTGTTATATACAAGGGATATTCCAGCGGACATCAACGCTATCATGGCTATCATGGCTACCTTTGCTGATGATACTGCAATATTGGTGCCAGATAAATCCGTTACGAAGGCTACACAAAAATTGCAAAATGCAGTCGATAAAGTTAGTGACTGGACGCAGAAATGGCGTATCAAATTAAACGAATAAACAATGTTCCAATATTTATAAACAAATACCTTGGAATGAATTTGGATGCAAAGCTTAAATGGAAAGAGCACATCAAAAAGAAAACAGAAGAACTAAACTTGAAGTACAGAAAAATGTACTGGTTACTATCCAGAACAAACTAATGTTATATAAGCAAGTATTGAAACCCGTTTGGACATATGGCATCCAACTATGTGGCTGTACAAAGAAAACAAATGCTGAACCCATCCAAAAATTCCAAAGCAAGGTCCTTCGTGGAATAATAAATGTCCCTTGGTATATAAGAAATAGCGATCTACATCGTGACCTTCAAATTGAAATGGTTACAGAAGTGGTTAAGAAACACGCTGTATCACACAATCAGCGACTGTAAAGTCATACTAACTCCGAAATGAAGACCGTATTAAATGTACGAGACAATGTTCGGGGATTAAGAAGAACCAAGCCTCATGAGCTGATGGTCTAAAAGTTATGGGAAACTGTTATTACCTTAAACTTCCCCCAATGCGATTTAAAAATTAAGAAATAAAAATCATTTGTCGATCTTTCATAGATTGGTCCTGATTCACCGGTGGTGGTTTTAGTGCGGTAAGAGTCCCACACTACTCGGTACCGATTCTTACCGAGTGTCTTTTGAAGATTTTCATCGGATAAAAAAAAAAATTAAAATACATTTCAGATACATTTTTGAAATTTTTTCCGAAACTTTTCTGAAATGTTTATTTTGGTCTGGAAGCTTAGCGAAACATTTCTGAAATGCTTCTGTGTCTTACATTATCAATGGGAGATCTCCTCTGTTCATCAAGCATTTACATAAGGAGTGAGTGTTCATGCGTCAAAAATAGGTAGAGAGAAATTTATATCATTTTCATTCCGAAAGCTGACAAGCCCACACACACTGAACCGAAAGATTTTAGAACAATTAGTTTATCTTCTATTCTTCTACAGACCTATATAAGGCTGTTAGAAACACACATTTGCCTCAAGCTAAATGATAATGTTCTCTAGCAGGCACACATAAAATCTAGCAATTCTGGCATTTCATGAAGTGGTTGGCAACGATTAAGAAATCAAGCCACTTTAAGGAATTGACCTTAAGAGCATTCCTCTTGACATAGAAGGGACCACCAACAGCGTTGAAAATGGCGACAAGCCCTAGACTCCATCAACATCGACCTAAAGCTGCAAACTATAATTTTTAACCTAATCTAACCTCCTCTGCTTTGGCTTCTGATCGTAAACCAGATCTTAGTTAAATTAGGGCCAGGCGGCGCGGCGTTACAGTCGTAGCATACACTGATAATATAGTAATAATGGCATCAGAAAAATTGTGTACCCACTCTGTGCGAGCTCCTCTTAAAACAGAACTGGTTCTGGTTTAATTTTATCGATCTTGAAATAAACTCGAAAAAGAATGAAGCTGAAGATCGCTGCATCGAAATTTATGTTTTCATTTAGGATAGCAGATCTCGATAAGTATCAAAAATATTGGAATATTTTAAACGCCAAAATGTTGGGCGTAAATTTTCCTAGGGGCGATGTCCGTTATATTTTTTAAATTGTATCTCGTTATATTTTATTTTAGTGAGTTTTAAAACTTTTAAGACAAAAAAATTTTTAGGAGAGGATATAGACCGCAATCATTTTTTTAGAAATAAAATAAATATGACCCAATGTAGAATATACGTTTCTCTAGGGGCGATGTTTCTCCTTTTTTTTTATTTTTTTTTATTAAGCTTATTTAACCATGATTTAACCATGAAACTAACAAAAAAAAACAAAAAGTTTGGACCCTTATAACTTTGGATCAACTAATCGTAGGTATAAGAACGGTACATACAAAAATTAGAATTTCCAAACTCTAAAGGCGATGTTTTTTCTTTTCTTTTATTTCATGTTCTTGTCTTGAGTCATTTGTGTTCTAGCAAACTTGGTGCCAGTGCCTTACTTGTAAACGGTGGGCAGAATTTGGATGTCTGAACTACGTGAAAAAAACTGAGGAAGAGTTACAAAATGTATATTTTCTCTTCAGTTGTGACTGTTGTTCTAGATGGCTGGCATTACAAGAGGAATAAAACTTGAATCATCGTTAGAACTAAACCTAGTATAATTTTGTTTTAGCTAAACTAATAGCTCAACACCATCCTTTTTTGGTTTAGCTAAACTAAAAGCAATAAATATTTTTTAATTCAAATTTGTTAAACATATCTCATAATATCTATCTAATTATTATAATAGTTATTTTATAAAGTATATTCACTCTGGAATTTTCTTTTTCTTTGTCTTTTTTTACACTATCAGAATTGGTCGAAGAAAGCTTATAGCAAGCTCCGTCTTTCGACCAATGGTTTGCCAACACAGAGAACTGTGTTATACCACCGGCTCATCATTTAGTGCAGTGTTAGTTGTTAGTAGGCAAACTCTATAACAATTAACACTGACACAAGAAAACATGAAAAATAAACAAATAATATTACGTATGAACAAAACAATAACATAACATGAAACAAAGAACATTTAGGAGCGTGGACCACTGGTTTTGAGTAGGTTTTTTAATTTACTTTTATTTATATTAAAATCCAAAATATTTGAATTCCAATTTACAAGTCTACCCATACGTGTCAAGGGCTCATGCATGCCATAGTTGGTCCTATGTGTTGGGACCTTAATCATATCGAGGCCTCGAAGATTATAACCTCCTCCCCGATAATTAAAATAAACCGAACATAAAAGATCTGGTGCATCTGTGACGCCTGTTATTAATTGGTGGAAAAATACCAAATCATTGTTTGTTCTCCTTTGTTCCAAACTTTGCATCTGAAGAATAGATAATCGTTGGTCATAAGAGAGGACATACGAAGGATCACTCCATTGAAGTCCTTTCAAGGCAAAACGAGTAAAGTTTCTTTGCACAGATTCTAATCTCTCAATATGAATATCATAAAGAGGAGTCCAAACCTGCGATGCATACTCAAGATGGGGACGCACCAAGGAGTTGTATAAAGCCCGGGTGACATTGGGATCAACAAATTCTTTAGACCAGTCTTTGCTGAAATTTTGTTTTAGTTTGTATAACAATTAATCTTTTCTTTATATAATTCCAATTTTGTATAATTATTATCAGAATTATTAAAACTTGAATCGAAAAAATAAAAATTCATATGAAGTAAATATTATAATTTTGATAATATACAATTATTAATATAATGCAATACAAAATATAAAAATATTTACAAATAACCAACATCTTAACTAACTAAACACAAAACGTAGATATCTATTTTCCTTTTTGTTGGAATTTGTTGCTAGACAACAACTGACTCAAGAACATGAAATAAAACAAAAACAAAACACATCGCCTTTAGAGTTTGGAAATTCTAATTTTTTCGTGTACAGTTCTTATACCTACGATTAGTTTATCCAAAGTTATAAGGGTCTAAACTTTT
The DNA here is from genome assembly GCA_911387755.1 of Chrysotoxum bicinctum. Taxonomy (NCBI): domain Eukaryota; kingdom Metazoa; phylum Arthropoda; class Insecta; order Diptera; family Syrphidae; genus Chrysotoxum; species Chrysotoxum bicinctum. Next base: position 83,677,571 of record OU426989.1, on the reverse strand, counting down.
TTTTTTTTTTTACTTTCATGTTTAAAAAACTTTAATAGACAAAAAAATAAAAAAAAGAAAAAACATCGCCCCTAGAGTTTGGAAATTCTAATTTTTTCATGTACCGATTTTTTACCTACGATTAGTCTATCCAAAGTTATAAGGGTCCAAACTTTTTGTTTTTTTTTTGTTAGTTTCATGGTTAAATTATGGTTAAATAAGCTTAATAAAAAAAAAATAAAAAAAAAGGAGAAACATCGCCCCTAGAGAAACGTATATTCTACATTGGGTCATATTTATTTTATTTCTAAAAAAATGATTGCGGTCTATATCCTCTCCTAAAAATTTTTTTGTCTTAAAAGTTTTAAAACTCACTAAAATAAAATATAACGAGATACAATTTAAAAAATGTAACGGACATCGCCCCTAGGAAAATTTGCGCCCAACATTTTGGCGTTTAAAATATTCCAATATCTTTGATACTTATCGAGATCTGCCATCCTAAATGAAAACATAAATTTCGATGCAGCGATCTTCAGCTTTATGAAAAAGAACATCAAAGAGAGGGAGCAAACAGCTGCAACAGCTTTCTACACCTGCAGTAGAATTTTTGGCAAAAGATGCAGACTCAACTTAAAATACATTCATTGGATATACACAGCCATGATATGACCTATCCTCAGGTACGCCAGTTTGGTTAGCCAGCCCAGCCTTTGATAAGGGAACCAATCTTAAGCTATGACAGATACAGAGACTAGCATGTATCGGCACAAAAGTGCCATGAGAACAACCGAAGCCCTAGAAACTCTCCTCCCATACTTGTCCCACTCGATCTATTCACGAAAGAGTTGGCAGCCAAAAGTTCTCTAAGACTTAAAGGGCGTAAAAATTGAAAAAGGAGCTACTGTGGCTAAAGAAGTATTGTGAACTTCACTGACATATACATTCAAACAGAATTTCATTGTACAAAGATTTTAACAAAATATTCCAACAAGGGAGATATAGATGATGGGTCCTAAACGCAAATCTTGTATCGGTCTTTAGACAGGGTTCCAAACCGGAAATCTTCTGAGACAACCACCCCATAAATAGATCATTAAAGCCCCCAAGCTTGTGCTGTGTTTTACAAGCGGAAGTGCTTGCAGTTTGCGAGGCCGCAAAATATCTTTCCACATGTGAACTGACGTACAATGTTGTTCACAAATAGCCAGACAGTAATCAGAGCCATTTCGTCAGTTGTTACTAAGTCCAAACTGGTTGCTCGTTGAGATAGTCAATTAAGATTTTTTGGCGAAACAAATTTAGTTACTCTTTGGTCGGTCCCGGGACACCGTGAAATTTATGGAAATGAAATGACTGATGAACTAGCCAAAGAGCAGGAGAAGTATAGATCTCACCAAAGTTTCCCTAAATGACTGCAAATGACAGATGGTCAACAATTGACACCTGTCAAGGAATCTTTGACCAGATATTTCAAAGAAAAAAACAGAGTATCTCCTGCAGCTAAGCAGACCTCCAACCATGCTCATATGGGAGTGTAGGATTTTTACTTTACTGAAACCACCGCCTCTTCCCGATTGCAAATTGAGCCCAGCAATTTATTCTTAATAAAATAAAATAACGTGTTGCAGGTAACTGGCTAGGTATCCGCTTGGCACTTTAACGCACTAGGTCAGAAGTTTAAGCCTTCGCAGACGGTGCAGTAAATTTGTCTCATTGAGAATTTTAATTATTGTTCTATTACAGTGTTCTAATAGCCGTTTTATAAGATCTCGCGCAAACCGAAAGAATTTCAAGACTTATGTGAAGACCTTACAACACTTGTTGTAAGTTATTTAAATTAGAATTAGGTGAGTGCTTCACTTCGGCCAAAACTTCTTTTCATAACACGATCTGTTTGGGTTGGGCTACACAGAAGTCACTTTGGAAATAAGTTTTCAATATTTCCCAACGTTGTTGAAGCGTAAAGCCTAGTACGCAGATCGGGAAAAATTTTGTCTCCCATACATTTTTTTTCCTGGGAAAAATTTTGTCTCGGATATTTTTCCGAGCAGTACGCAGTTCGCGCGCAAAATTCATACTATTGTGAATTGCTCTTCAAAATGTCTCCACTAAATTTTGCCAGGAAAAAGAATGAGCTTTATTTTGCGAGACAAATTTTGACAGCCACCGTATATCCGAAAGTAATTTTTGTCAATTCTGATTTTATGTAAAAGGTGCTGATGCTTGTCATCAAGATCATCAAGAGGAGATTCCAAAAAGGTATGAACGACTTTTGTAAGGCAACCCGTTCCAGAGATACACTAAAAAACACATTAAATTAGATTTCATCTCTCCAACTTCAAATTTTTGCGCGAGATTTGGAAAAGTTTTGTAGAGATTAAAATTGTAGAGTTAAAATTTGTCTTGTCTCGATCTGCGTACTAGGCTTAAAGCGACTCATTTCGTCTCGCGGAGGCATTATACTGACTTTCTGTTAAGATTTCGAGCGGGAAACAGCTGTCAGTGTCAAAATAACCTATGATTTAAAAAGAAACCACTAGATGGCCCTTCCTGTATAAATGCACAAATGGAAAAAAGTGTAGCGGAAATGAAAAAGAAAAATAATAAATACGTACTCGTATAATTTATGATTAATTAAATAATATTCCCAAATTTCTCAATCATTTGCTAAAATCCTTGCTAAATTTTGGGAAAAAAAACTTTGTTAAGAATATGTCACATTAAATAGAAATTACGAGTCAATTTAATCGAAAAAAAAAATGAATTCCTGCCATTGGCTGCGATGAATTGTACCTACATCCTCAAATATTTCTCGCTCTCGATTTTCATTTTCACAAAGTAAATGTCACATAAAGTTAAGGATTAGCAGAATCTATCAGCATTTTGCTTTAAACAAACTGATATTGACATATATGTATGTACATACATATGTATGTGCTGACAGTGAGAAACAAAAACTTATTTTTTTAGCTGAAGCTGATGTCCTCTTCTCTTCTTAATTGATGGCTAAATTTTAGCTCTGCTAAGATTTGGAGAGAAATTAAGCGCAATCTGTGACATAAAAATAAATATGGCGAATGGGGCTTGTTCGTAGATTATAGTCAAGGTTAAATGTCATCGTTTATTTGTCTTCATCGGCAAAAAATTTTCTACGATAAACAGACAGGCGACTTATTAACTGAATTGTAAGTAGCTCTCCATTAAAATATAGGAATTTGATTTATACTCGTAATTAAAGAAATTAAATCCAGTTTCAATTTTTATTTGTTTTCAAATTGACGTAAAAAATTGTCCAAATCGATATTTTTCCAGATCTAGATAACAAAAATTAACTAAAGAAAAGGCACATAAAAGAATGTCAAATAACTGCACTTTATTTTTTTATTTCAGTAACTTTGTTAAGTTTTCAAAAATAGCCAATAGTTTTTAATGTACACCTACAGGCCAATACTTTGGCCGTTTTTTAAAGATATGTATTTTGTAAATTAATACAATTATATGTAAAACAAACTAACAACTTTGTTTAAGAATATTCAATCTTAATTTGTATTAAAATAATTTACTTAATTATATTCAATTAATATTATTTATAAAAGTTTAAATTGACCAAACTTTCATATAATACTCTAAAATCTTTGAATTCAATTAAATTCCACTCAATTCTCTTAATCAATTTGTTATATAATTTTACACTCATTATGTAAAGTCATTTTATATTGTATAACAGTTGAGGTATGAGCTTCTCTCATGCCCAAGCTCTCGGTCACTTGGATTACGACCTACCATAAAATAAAATTGTATAATCTATTGTTTAAATTTGTTTGTTGGTTTTTTTATTTGGCTGCCCTTTCGTAAAGTGCTGGTCCTTCGTCGTTTGGGTTTGGATTTTTCCAAAACAAACTTCTTTCTTTTGTATTGATACAGTCTTCGGCATTGTTTGAAAACAAAATTTATTTTGCCTTTCAGTGCGTAATTAATTGTTCTTATAAAAGATTTCAAAAATTAATGTTCCTGGAGAAAAATGTTCATAAGCATAAAATAATTTTTTTAAGTTAATGAAATAACTGCTTTAGTAGGTAGTAGGTGATAAAAAGGATATCATGTGATTCAAGCAAATGCTACTAAATGCTAGAAAATTTCAAGTCGTTGTAGAAGTTCCTTAAAAAAATAAGCTTTTAAGAACAAAATTCTTAAGACATTTTTAAGAAAAAAAATTTGGTGCGCCAACTTAAAGTTTTTATTATTTTTCGAATAAAAATTAAATTTTCAAGAAAAATAATGACACTTTTTTATATATAAAATTTTCCAAAAAAAAATTGATTTTTTTTTTTAAATTAAAATATATTTTTCTTCAAGTTTTGAAATGCAATGTTTTTCAAACTTGTAAGAAGCTTTTCTGCATTATTATTTTTCTTTGAGATCGTGATTTGCAAAATGCTGGCGATTCAATATAATAAAATATTTCCTAACAAGTTGGCCAACTTTTTCTTTTGAGAAAACTCAGATAATATGTCCCTTACTAAACAATACCTTAGTCATACTCATAAGACTAAGATAGTTCTCGCGAATTCTAAGTTATATGCCTCAGGGATCAATCTTAGTTCCACTTTTATACACGTTGTTCAACAATAATTTACCATTTGTACTTAAGCATTGCAAAATTCATATATATGCAAACGATGTACAAATCCATTTGAGCTATCGAATTGGTATGGTTACAGATGCAACAGCCAGAATAAATGAAGATTTGATGCGACTAGGACAGTGGTTTCAAGAAAATCATCGTTTCATTGGTTTCATTTCTTTGAAAAATCCTTGGAAAACTTAAGTTCTTAACTTAATTTATTATTTAATGTAGAATTTCATATAAATAGATATTTATGTTTTTTATTATTATATCTACCTTTGTAAATAGTGGTTATCTCTTTTACATTTCTTAAAAATTTTTACAACTTGCTGAAAAATTAATTTAAACTAAACTTGGGGAAAATTTCAATAGCCGTTTTTCTGAACTGTCAAAAAAATAACTACATTATGTTACTTTTTTAACCATGTGCGCTCTAAGCGCACAGTCTGTATTTCAGAGCTCGAAGAGGGCTAGATCGATGAGATCGGTAAAAAAAAGGGTTTGTGCCGGGACTCACGGTTAAGATGTGTAAACATCAACGTTTCTCCGAGTTTCGAATTTTTGTTATCGAACGTATTTATCAAACATACAATGCAATCGTATTAGTTTGTGACTTTAGATATATTCAAATCAATCCAATATTTTTCCCACAATTTATCCTTTCACTTATACTTAAATCCAAAAACATCTCTATATGGCTGTACCCTGTACATAACGCTTTCCTCCAAAACACTTATTTATGTATTTTTTGACCATGCCCTGTAACTATCGTATCGATAGAAATATGGGCGACTAATGCGCCAGTTATACTCCTACACATGCATACGTAATACGTAGCCATCATTTAAACTTATTATTGACTTTTTAATATTTAATTTCAAGACACTGTTCACATTAGAATTGAACTTACTCATGAGACTTATTTTGAAGTGGTAGAATTTCAAAACAAACCTAATTATTTCATAATTTAAATATTGTAATAAAAAGAATGCACCATTGGACTCCGCTACGTAACGTAAAGTTTGTTTGACTTATGTTTAAACAGGGATGTTGTTGAGACAGCATTGCATTTTTACACTTACATATATTCAAACAGAGATGTTATCTGATAGAAAATAGACTGTTTTTACACGAATCCGATTTCAATCTCTGTTTCTCTTTTGGCTTCCTTTCAAATACATGAGTGCTTTTAAACACTGTGATTTTCAATATAAGTTAAGAAAAAATTTCATGCGAAAAGGAGTCATCTCTTCGCATTCCTTACTCTACTCAGTTAAGCGAATTTCACTGAGCGAACCCCAAATATAAAAAAAGAAAACCACAAAGAAGAATGGACGATAACTACGCATTTTTCCCAACCTCAGCAATTGCGTGTAAAGCCAAATATACATTGTTCAAATGCATGACAAGCACATGTAAGTAGATGTTTATGTAGGCTTGAAAAAAAATCAAAATCTTTTGATTTTCCTTCAATCTAGCGTACAGCATAAAAATTTTGTTATGCAAGATTGATGATTGATCATGTATTTATTGGTTCATTTGCGTATAGTACGTTGAAGAGATGAGAAGATGAGAACATAGCATAAGCACTGATTAAAATATTAAAACAGCAAACGAAAATTGTATGATAAAATGAACAGACAAAATAAAACAAATTACTCGTATAAAATTACAAAAATATCAAAGAAATTCGAAAAAACACAATTTTGCACAAAAAAAACTCACAAAGAGCAACCTCTTGCCACTCCTCCGATGTTAAAATAAAAGATTGAAGACTCAAGCTTGATGTGTGTATTGGCAACTTTAACCAGAATTTAGACTTGCACGGGCTTTTCATGCACTTGAACAATGTATATCTGGCTTAACCCCGCCACCACATGTGTAAATATGTCTCTCGCAAACATGCTTACAAATTGCAGAGTGATATCGCATCGTTTGAAAGCAGTCATACTACAATAATATGCTTGTCATGCAGCGAAAATGTCAAAAAAATTTTGTTTGCCAAGCCACTAGATGGAGCGTTCACCTTATAAAAATCAAGCAAATCCCTTAACTTTTTCTTAAGATTTCTGTACTTCCTCTGTCAGAGATTTATAAACCGATTGACATCATTCCCACCTTCTTATGTAAGGTTAGTCGCGCACTGGCAACTGTGATCGAAATCAAATAGTTTAATCACCAGTTGAAAGAGAACAGCGCACTGGCAAATCTTTACTCACGCTTACAGCTCAACTGTTGCGAAGGCAATCGTTTAGTTTGTGTCAAAACACAACTTTTTAGTTGCTCGAATCGAGTTGCTCTAAGTGCGCAGTGTCCCATATAAGCCCATATGTTTCATTTTAGCAACTAAACAGTTGCGAAACTAAAAATTGAATGTGCGCGCCTGGCCTAATGGAAATTGTTAAATTTTTTAAACAATTGAAGTCGTAGTCATCATCCAGTTCATGGCTTGGCTTGACAGATGGAGAACGATCTATATTTTAATATAGTGAAAGTTAAAAGTATATTTTGATATACATAATAAAGAATATTTAATTTGATAATTAAAATAATTATATGGTATGACAGATAAGGGACCAATTAAATTTTGACGTATCGAGAATATTTCATTGCAGATTGCCCTGAACAACATTTTTCGGTTTTTTAAATGTCAACTCTGAAAATGCAAAAGAAATGTTGGGGGATTGAATTAAGTCTAGCCAGCAATGGAAAGTAATAAAATCGAAATTTCAGTACTCAAAGTTTCCAATGTAAGCACGATATCGTAAGTATGCAATATTTCCAATGTAAACAGGGTGTTAAATGCAATCGTCGGTAAGGTAGATTGCTACACGGAACGTGTAACCGTAACGTGTAACCGTAACGGGTTACACGGAAAGTATAAGTTTTAACCACATTTTCGATTCACTCTACCGCCGGGAAAGATGTTTACACATCAAAAAAGACCGAGTGTAGTGAGCAACTTTATTAATTTGTTTCCATCTTGCATTAACCAGAACTTAATAAAAACAGAAATTCTTGAAAACACCAATTTCACAAACAAAACTGACAACTTGAACAGTTTATTAAAAATATAATATAATGACATTTCAGTGCCCAACTGTTTTTCCTTTAATAGATCGAAACGCTCAGGTCACGCTCGGTTCTTAGAGATCTCTATTCGTACCGACCGGCTATAAAAGAAAAAACGCTTAATATTAACACACGACGCTATTCATTGTATCAAGATTAAACGTCAAGTGTCAGTTCCTTATGTCGAAAATAAATAATCTAAAGATGTATAAGTATTGAAACGATGCAGTCACAAGTCTTAATTAAATGTAAAAAATTATAACAACTTTTAAATCGTCTAAATCCGGAAATAATGTTATCGTGAGAATGACATTTTGGCTATTTTAATTTTGGAATGAAGACATCATAACTCAAAGCATTTTTCATTGATTTCGTTTCAAACTTCACCGTAAAGCACTCAAATCGCGTATAAATTTTAGAAATACTTAGTTAATAGAGTTGCCACACACAAAATTTAAGGTATAGCTGTCATTCATTGTTCACAAACATTAAATAAGCCTCTATTTATAAATTTTTAAATACATAGATTATTTAGTTAAATTTGTATTGAACTCAAGGACGTACGCAAGGGTTGTTTGAAAGTGAGAGCAGTTGCCCTTTATCTAAATGAAACATTGTCTGTTGGGTTCTTATATTAAAATTGTAAATAAAGTTTAAAACCTCTTCGAAATGTTAAATTTGTTTCTTTTCTGAATTATTCTGAAGAATAAAAAATAAGAATTAAAAATGAAACTTATCAATTTAAGCCTAAGAAATAGTTAAATTTTACAATTTTTAAGTTCAAGTTTTGTTGTTGAAAGTAAGTGCCTTCTTGATATTTTTTTTACTTTTACTTTTTACCATAAAAAATTAAATTTATTTTTCATGTTGCATGAAAACCAACTCAACTTCAATAGATTGTTAATTATCAACTAAATAAAATAAATAAAATAGACACCATTCCGCGCTTCTAGATAGCTCGAGCCTAGTGACTTACAACTCTCAACTGTCGCAGTGTGCTGATTAACAGGAATGGATAGGTTCACAATTTTTCGTCGAGTCCTAATGGCTAAGATGAGAAGCAGTTTTTATTACAAGAGTAATTGGAGGATTTGCCACTTCTCACAAGAGGCTGTAGACCCCTAAAAAGCGTTTTTACAACTGCTAAGATTCGAACCCAAGACCGTCTTGAAGACGGTTATGCCAAGGTGCACTACTACCAAGTTTGAACCAACCTCCCGTCGAATACTTAGACGCTGGAGAATAATTTGTCTTATTTTTGAAAGATTTTAATAAAATTTGCTATTAAAAAAAAAGTAAATAATTTTGTTCTCAAAGTCTCGTCTTTAATTCAATGTGGTAAGCTAAGAAATTTTGACAAGGTACCTATGTTGTTTTAAGGTAAGTGAAATTAAGTGATAATTATACTTGTTATTAGAAGTTGATGATGAACCCCAGAATTTTTTACTGACCGATAGTAGGTGTTCGAATTTTTTTCTGACGCCTTTGAGTTAAGTGTTAGGTTATAAAAAAAATTGGTCGTAAGTTGTTCGTAGAGAACCATATCTTAAAGTGATCTACATATCTCAACCATTTCTATATTTGGTGACGTTTGTCGGCAGGAATGAATGTAATTCGAATGCCAAATACGAACGTCTGAGAAGGGAGTCACTTTCTCTTGACAAGAGATTGTTTTGGAAATTTGTTTGATTTCTCATAAAAGATAGATGACAGGGCCTGGAAGTAGCATTTTTATGTTTAGGACTGCATTCAATTCGGGGCAGTCCATCACATTAAACATTCTAGCAAGGTCCACTACTTTTACTAGGAGAGCTTAACGCGGCACTATGTTTATCATTATGATTCAACTAGATGTTTAAATATTCTAACCAAAGCTGGACTTTTTCTTGACTTCTGGAGCAAGTCCAAAAAAATAAAATAATTTCCTTCTTCGTCAATCTTGCAATAATTGGTAGTTTTTTGACTAATCATAAACATTTAAATTCTAAACTTGATTTTATAGATTTTGTGTTTTTTTTAACTGATTCAACTTTTCATCGAATGTGATGGTCCTTAATTAGTTGAATAAAACTTGTCCTTCCTCACCTTTCCACACTGAATTAAGTTTACAATCATATCATAGATTATAGCGAACCTGTTATGCGTCGTTTAAGTTATCCGCAAAATAGGAATATCCTGTGTGGGGATATTTTCGTTAAAAACGTTTGTTATCACTTAAAGTTCATTAGCACTCCGTTTAATACAATCACTCACGCGACGTTCACAAACAAACTTATCAATAACTAACATGGTAACCGCGTTGATTAAATTCACAAACGCACTTCCTTGATTCTTGTAATATCTATTATTGTTTTTGTGAAGGTATTTAACCGAATTACAACAATAGCAACTTATATGTAGGTATTTAATTTTTCTTTTATTTATCACTTTTATCCACGAATTGGTTGGTTTTTTTTTTGCGGGGGCACAAAGCTGCATGTGTGCGCTAATTTCATTGACACCGCGCTTTGATGAGCTTGATTACGATTATAATAATATTCGGCTCGAATCGGAAATGACATAGAACACGGAATGTGGGGAGCAATAACCACGACAGGGCAGCACCGTAGACGGTGACGTTAACGGCGGCAACCGTGCGCTAGGTATTCGTATTTTGAATTGTATCCTGTTCCTGTTTATAACTGTTTAACCCGAAAATCTTCCGACCACCGCCACAGCACACATATTGTGTGCTAAAGTTGATGTTGCTGGTGTTGATGTTGCTGCTGCTGCTGCTGGTGCTGCTGAGAAGAGGAAAACCAACAGAAAACCCTCCACTATATTTAGCCTGTCTGTGTTGCTCTCGTTTACACATTTCGATACAATTCACACGCACACCCTCTCACGGGCGAAATTCACAGATACAAAATTCATCTAGGAAAAATATAGTGCAAGTGGGTTGCGTGTGTGTGTGTGTTAGGGAAACCGAACGTATGCAGCACACATACACGATTACGAAGCCCCCTTTTTCCACCCTCCCTGCCGAAAAGTTCAACCCTTTCACAGCCATTGTGATGGATACCGGATGTGAGTGTGTAAGTGCCCTGTGATGATAGCAGAACACTTGTAGGTATCTGTGTTGAATGGGGAGTAATGGGAAGACTGTCTCTGGCTTTGGCACTGGCACTGGCTCGACATCAGAACTAGCTCTAGCTGAACTGTTAGCAGCAGGACTTCTTGCATTATGTGGCATACACTTTTGGGGTAGACCGAAAATTGTTTAAATTATTCCCACCCATACACAACCGCATCGTGTGTGTGCGGAGAGTGTGAAGTGCGTAAATACGCAGGCACACGCATCAGCATCACACGAACAACGCACGATCCTGGTAAATTTGTCGCACTTTTGGAGAGTAGAATCGTATACCTAGCTAGCGGAATGTTTTAAACAAAAATTTGAATACTTGTCCGCATCAAGCGATGGACCGATGATGGTTGTTAGACGAAGTAGGCGGAGGAGGTGGGAGTGATGCTGCTGGTATAGATGCAGCAGTGCACATAGATTGGAAGTTTAACCATCATTCGTCCGTCGGATAATAATCTCTTTCCGCTCGTTGTCTCCACTGAACCATTTTCGGGGATTCCTTGATTATGCAGAGCGAAACACTTTGAAAATTTCATCGTAAGTAGGATTTGAGCGCCTGTACTTAATTGTCAATGGAATTTTCCGAATGTTTTATTGCCCACAATTTCTTAAATATTAATTTTACAAAACTAAGGTTTTTTTTTTTTTAATTGGCACGCGTAGATTTTGGCGGCCATGTTGTTGTGGAGATATCTGTCAAGTAGATTTTTTATTATTTGGGTATACTGTTGCCAGTTGTACGAGTAACACGATTGGACAGTACGTCCAAATGAAAAAAACTCTGTTAATTACCAAAATGAGCGTTCGTTAGTGCATACGTTTTGCGGATTGTGCCAATTTAACGGTAGACGTGGGGGCCTTTCGCAGTCGTCTTTTTAACTTTTCAATCAACCAACATTCGTACCTCAAAGGACACCATGATTGGCCGAGAACATCGCTGGGTTCTGTGAAAGTGTACAACATAACCCGAAGCGGTCGCTGGGCATAGGAACGCGGCCTTTGTCTGACTTGAATTTGGCGGACTTAGGCCTATATGTATATTATATACAAGAGCGAACTAAGCCAGGAGCTCAAAGTTCATGACCATTGACAACGCCATTTGTTCGCTCACTGGGCTTCGGAGCTTTGGAAGAGGACTCCGATTTGGACCGAAAAATCATCTTTGACGACGAGGTACATTTTTAGCTAAAATTAACAAGTTCACAATACAACATCCTCAAAAAATTACAGTTTGGTGTGAATTTTGAGCCGTTGGGCGCGGCGACATCATTGGTCCGTACTTTATCGAAAACGACGTTGGTGAGTTAGTCACCATCAATGGCGAGCGCTACAGAAAGAAAGATAGCTAATTTCTTGTGGTCTACATTGATACCTAGACAACATGTGGTTCCAGCAAGACGAGCGGCCGGCGGCTCTACGTGCCACGCAGCAAATACCACGATGGTCATTCTGCATGAACGATTTGGGCGTATGTTTTTTTTCTCGCACAAGTGACTTGAAATTACCACCAAAATAATGCGATTTGATGCCGTTAGACTTTTTCTTGTGAAGTTTTCTTAAGTCGCACGTCTATGCAAATGAACCACAATCGACCGATGTTCTTAAGGTGAACATAACACAGGCCATCACTCATGCCATCGGATCTATGCAATAGGGTCATTAAAAACTGTACTTTTCGGATCCGGGCCAAAAAAAAGAAGCCGAGGCGGGCATTTGAATGATGTCATATTCCATACATAATGGGATACCTGGTACCTTCAAATAAGAAAGAAAATAATTTCTCACACGCAGCTTGTTTTATTCCATTTCAACATCTACCCGCTTAGCTTAGTCCGTAAGGAACTAGTTATATAGCCCTGGTCTCCTTCTTTCGGGCTTAAGCAGAACTTCCCCTAACGTCAGCTAACGTACATATGAGAATATGAAATAAAATGCACGACGAACTTGCTCCTATGTAAAAGACTAAGAATTTCAAAAATGAATGTTATTAGAGAAACTGGTTCATAAGCATAAAATTCATTTTTTAAATGACTAAAAAAACTTCGTTAGTAGTTAAAATAGGATGCTATGTGATTCAAGCAAATATAGATTTATGCAAGAACAAAAATTATAAGTCTTTGTAGTGGTTTCTTAAAAAATAAGGTTTTACATAAGAACATTTTCAAACATTTTTAAGAAAAAATGTTGGTACGCCAATTTGAAGTTTTTATTGTTGTATGAATAAAAATTAAATGTACAAAAAAAAAGTATTGAACCGTTTTCGAGATATTGAATTTTCAAAAAACAAAAAATTGATTTTGTTTAAAAATTCAAAAAAAAAATATTTTTCTTAAAGTTTTAAAATGCAAACTTTTTAGAAGCTTCTCCCTACGAAATTTCATTAAAATCCGTTGTGCTGATAATGAGAAATTCAAAATTTAAAAAAATCGTTCTATGGTAGGTACAGTCAGTGATATCTTGTTTTCAAATTTTTTTTTATTAAATTACAGATATCAAAAAATAATAGAAAGAAAAAAAATTAAAGCAAAATTCTCGGAACCGTTTTCGAGAAAAATACGATTTTCGAAAACCATTTTTTAACATTTGTGTAGAGGGTACCGTTATTTTTAGGTAAAATTAATTTATTTTTCTCATATCTTGTAGATTATTTTTCCAAACTTTTATTTATCAAGTTTTGAAAAAATCGAGCATGTGGTTTTCGAAATACATATTGTGTTTTCACAAAAAAAAATTTTGAAAGTTTTTTTAAAAATCGAAAAAAAAATTTTTGGAAAATTTTAATACACAATAATATTCAAACTGCTGGGAAGCTTTATCATAAAAAAAATTATCAAAATCGGTGGTACCGTTTTTGAGAAAATCAAAAACAAAAAAAATGGTCCCAAAGGGGGTACCAAAACTACTCAATTTTTGAAAAAAAAATTTTCAACCATTACCTAGTTTTAACTAAATTAAATGTTTCGATTTTTTTTTAAATCGTTGGCACAATTTTTAAGAAAAAAAAATATTTATAAAATTTCGAAAAAAAATCGTATGGCAGGTACCGTTATTTTTGGTCTTAAAAAATCAAATCAAAAAACATCCGGGGGTAAAAAATTAAAACCCATATCTACCAAGTTTCAAGAAGATCGGCAGAAAGACAGACAGACAGGCAGACAGAATTGCCAGACCCACTTTTTTCGTCTTCGCTATCATCGTAATGTCAACTTTGATCAAAATCTCGAGTTCGATTTTTTTACGAATGCATAACTTGCCTTATAGTAACGTGCCTTATAGTATAAGTCGCAAGTAAAGCGATTTTCTCTTTAAGGCAAATTGTACCGGGTTGGGTACGATATCCCGCTTTTTATAATCCAGTTTTTTTTAAATTCCATTTTTATAATCCCGTTCTTTATAATCCTGTTTCTTATAATCCCACTTTTTTAAAATCCCGGTTTCTTAAAATCCCGCTTTTTAAAATCCCGTCTCTTATAATCCTGTTTCTTATATAACGACGACGTTTAAACAGTGAGCTATGTAAGCCCTCTGCTTGGGCACACTTAGGATTTGGGGTAGTTGCGATGTTGGGTGTATGCAAAGTTTCATTAGCATTTAAAGAATTTGGAAAATAACCAACATAAAATCAATAAGTTTTAGCTACGTATTCTAAAAAACAGGATAAACGATATAAGATGGGATTTTAAAAAGCGGGATTATAATAGAACGGGATTTTGAATAAAATGGATTTTAAAAAGCGGTATTTTAAAAAAACGGTATTATATAGGACGGTATTTTAAAACTTTTTTTTGCGGGATTTTTGAAAAACGGGATTATAAAAATCGTGATTCCGTTACGCTACCAATTATTCCATTCAAACTAAGATAACTTATCTTAAATTAAGTTCAATAAAACATATCTAAAGTTCATGATCTTGTTTCCGAGCTACTGAAAGCGTTGTGTATATGCAACAGCTTAAAATAAAAAAAAAAAAGTAGGAACAAAACATATCCGTCCGAATGCAATCTCAGCATTTTTTGAAAAAAAGCCTTCTGAATTCTGATAGCTACAGAAGCATTAGTTTCCTAAACATCGCTTGTAAGATATACTTTCTGCCGGATTATATGAACACCTGAAGGCTTTCAATAATGATATTTTTGGCCAAAAAGTCCCCTTTCGAACAAATATTGACATTGCTTCAGATCTAACAAAAAATCGAACACATTAAAGGCCTACCAACACCGACACCTTGATCAGAACGTTACTATAGCCAGCTATAACATGGATGTAGTTAGTTAGTCTACCCTATATCCACCATAAGTCCCGACAATGATTTCAGCGCTACGATCAATTTAAGAATAACCCTAAAAGGAGAAAAATTAATTATTAAGAACAACGTAAAACTCCTGTAAAATTTGAACAAGTGAAACTTCTAATATTAAACCTGTCCAATTACCCGGTTCAAATTACATAATTCGACTCGGTTAATTTATTAAAGAATTCTGTTTGGTTATTTCTACTAAATTGGTGTGTAATTTTTGCGATCTTCTTTTATCTATCTGTTAATCAAAATAAGGAATTCCATGTGATTTTTAGCTTCACCATTCGGTCAAATTAAACGGGAAAATTGTTTAGTTTTAAACTTTGAACCCATTTACTTAGTAAGATTAAATAAATCTGGTTATTTGTTTGTAACCAAGAAAATTGTTTAATATTTAACATGGAATGTGTTAAATTAATGTAGTGGATTTATTTGATGAAACACTTTACTTGTATAAAGTAAACAATTTTTTTAGAAATTGAGTCTTCTTATAGGCTAGTTTCTTACAATTTCATTTAATGGATTTGACCACGTTACTTTCTGTAATATACTCGGAGACTACGTTATTTTTAGCACAGTTTTTAAACCCACCGAAAAATGGTCTCGGTTAGATATTATTTTTTTTAATTGAAATCTTTTTGATTTTATTTTTCGAAGAGGAAAAGAATTATTTAAAAAAAAATGAATTTTACAGGGAGAATATACACTCCGCTTCACTTGAATAGAAACAAAAATTTTTTCCTTTCAGAGCGTGAAGCGCTTTAATTAATTTTTGTTAAAGTTCCTTTAAGAAGCATCTATTGCGAACAAAACTGCATGGGCAGAATAATTCAGAAAAATACCATTATTTTATTTTGTACCACTATTCTAATTACTTTATTAAAAACACTGTTTTTGTTGCGCCACATGAATAGAAACATTCTCATAATTAAATTGAAAAAATGCAGTGAAAGAGGGTAGTTTTTAATTTATATCTAATCATATCTGAATTATTTTGCTCAGGCAGTATTTATTCTTAAGAAAGTTGAACAAAAAGGTGGATTTATAATTTTACCAAAGCGCTACATGCTCTGATATATAAAAAAAAATGTTGTTTCTATTCAAATGAAGCGGAGTGTATTTAGTACGTTCAGATTCTGTAACGATATTTTGTGTAAATTTCTTGAGTTGCTTGAGTCTGGAATGAACATGCAAATTTTCTTTGAGTTTCTATTGAATGTGAATGAACATGAATGTCGTGAAATTTTTAAAATCGCAAAAGGCAGAAAATCGCACGGGCTTACAAGATTTGGTTTGTAGAATTCATTTACTAAATTTAAATATTGATCTTACTTTGCTAAAAACACAAACATAATAAAACAGAAATGCACTTGCGACTTTTTGTCGTAGTCATAATAAAATCGCGATTCCATTCAATTACTTGCGGTTATCTGTCGCTCCAATCAAATAGATACAATAAATTACAAGAGCGGACGGGTTTATTTAATTCTGGATTTCTGCGATTTTTAGGTTTGCGACTTTGAAATTGATTGCGATTTAAAGCCGCAAGTATGCAAATGCACATTTCTTGTTGCGGTTATTTAGTGATAGTAACTAAAATCGCAAGTGTGACTACAAACGTGGGAGTGTATTTAAATGATTTTATCTAGCGAAAATCGCATCGCTTCTAAGCGTTATGATTAGCTTAGAGCACACATGAAGTCAAGACGAGGGGGTTACGGATTGCCAATGTTCCTAGTAACATTATCGTCCCAGAGCAAGGTTGAAAGTCTGAGGAGTATTTCCCGCCTCGACTTCCAGGCTGTACGTTGGGAAACACTAAAAAGACATAACGACATGCTTCAGTGCATGCGTTGTCAGAGGTTCGGACATTTAGCAGCCAACTGCGATATGCGGATGCGCTGTGTCAAATGCGCAGAAACCCACATGGGGGGGGGGAATGTCAGTTAGGAATTGAGCGGGTTGAAGATTTAACCCAGCTCAAGTGTGTCATCTGCGGAAGCAAGGGGCACCCCGCTAATTATAGGGGCTGCCCTAAGGTTCAGCAAATAAAACAACAACAGGCCAGCCAAAAAGCCGAAGTTCGACAGGCTCCAACAACAAAATTCGTGGTTCCTAACTTTTCTTACGCCCAAATGGCGTCAAGAGATAGGATTACGAGACAGGCCCCGTGCCTAAGGCGCCAGAGGTGCAGGCCGACATTGTAGCTTTGTTACTGAGCATTCAAGGCCAGCTAGCAGGACTGCAAAGTCAGTTAAAGGAGCAAGGCAAAAGGGTAGACCATCTCTACTCTTTGTTGCCTGGCCTAGTGCAACATAGACCATAATGGGCGCGCTGCCGGAGACGCGCTTAAAAATCCTGGCTGTGAATGTAAATTCACTGATTAGGATTGAACGTAGAACTAATTTGTTCCAATTGTTGAAAGACCTCAGTCCAGATGTGTTTTTGGCTAGCGAAACCAAGCTAAACCTGAAACATAAATTGACTCATAAAAATTACAATATCGTAAGAAGAGATCGACCCGAGTCTACTCGAGGAGACGGTGTCGCCATCTTCATACTAAAAGGCATCAATTATAAGGTCATGTACAACAATGATCTTCGAAAGCTCCAGACGCTAGAGGTTTGCGTCATATGCATCTCTCTCACTCAAGGGAAGCGGATGAATGTGATTGCGGCCTATGCGGCTGAAGCTCCGCAGGCTATTACTTTTGACTCAGAGCTCGAGATTCTTTTTAGAACACTAAAACTGAGCTTGGAAGAAAACTACTATATTATGGCCGGTGATTTGAACGCAAAACATGAAGATTGGGAAACCAAACAAATAATCTCAGAGGTAATCATCTTTTTAATTTATTTATTTATTTATTTATTTGATTTTTATTAAAACATTACTCAGTAAGATACAGTATCTTATTGCTTAGAGTAAATATCAGTACCGGAATACTATTAGTAAATAAATATAAGCAAGTTGCAAGAGGGACTTATAATTAATTATGAACAAAAGTTTTCAAATTAGGTAAGTACATTTCAGAAAATAACAAAATAATGAGAAATACAATTCAATTAAATGATGCTATGGAATATAAAATATGAAAAATAAAAATAAAATTAGAGCTTAAAATATAAAATGAATTTTAAGTATATGAAGAAGAAAAAAAAAATAAAAAAAGAAAACCAAAAAGAAAACAAAAATCATCATCACAAAGAACACAATAAGTTCAATTAAAGTGAACCAAAAAATTTACCAAGTGCCTTTCCAAACTGGGACGTACAGCTTATCATTCTTATAGAACGAGGGATAGAGTTCCATAATCGAATGGCATGTACATAAAACTGACGTTCAGATACGAGGAATGAGCAGCGAACTGGTAGTAGATCACAAGATCTTTGGGATCGTGGAAAATTAATTTTATTAAAAAGGTATTCCGGTTGGCGAGATTGTAAAACGTTATGAAGCAAGGTTAATGTTTTTAATTTAAATAGGTTATCTAAGGTAATACCATACAATGATCTCGAACAAGAAGAGATGTGGTCATATCTTTTTATTCCGTAAACATAACGAGCAATGCTATTAAAAGCAACGTTGAGTCTCCGCTTATGCTCGAAATCACAGTTACTGAAGATTTCGCAACCAAAAAGCATAATTGGCACAATCAACACCTTAGCCAATATTAAACGGGTTTTTAGCGGTGTTAAGTAATGAGAAGCCCAAAGCATGCGAAGACCTCCGTAAACCTTGCCTAATGTTATGCTAATATGGTTGTTCCAAGTAAGTGTTTTATTAAAAGTTAGTCCAAGGTTTTTTGTAGAGTCAACATACGCAATAATTGTATTATTGAGATATACTTCAGGGAAAAAGGAAGTGTCCATAGGTGTTCTTGAAATTACTAAGCATTTAGATTTCATAGGATTTAAAAGAAGGTCATTTTTACGGGACCAGATTACAATTTTATACAAATCGTCATTGATTTCATGGACACCATTATCTACCATTCCAAGTGGAAAGCTATTAAACAGTTGAACATCATCTGCATACATATGTATGGAAGATTTCAGAGAGCAAGAGGGAAGATCATTGATATACATTGAAAAGAGTAAAGGACCTAACGTAGAACCCTGAGGAACACCTCTTAACAAAGGAAGAAAAGTGGACAAAGAGTTGTTGGCAAACACAGCTTGGAATCTGTTAGTTAGGTAAGAATAAATTAAGTTAGCTGACGGCGATGAAAAATTAAAATTATCTCGAAGTTTCCTACAAAGTATTTTATTATTAACAGTATCGAATGCTTTAGAGAAATCCAACAATGTAAGGATAGTAACAGCATCATCATCTACAGCTTTCCTTATGTTCTCCACTACTTCGATTAAAGCTGTCGTGCAGCTATGTTTCGTACGAAAACCTGACTGTTTTGAAGATATCATTTTGTTTACGTTTAAGAAAAAACGAATTTGTTTATTCATTAGCCTTTCCATAGCTTTTGAAAGAAACGATAATATAGCAATTGGTCGAAAATCACTACAACCTCGATTTTTAGGAACGGGTATAATCTTAGCACGTTTCCAAACCGAGGGAAAGGTACTAGTCATGAGAATAGTATTAAAAGTATAGGTAATATATTTCAACACATAAGGTAGTATGGCTTTCAAAAAAACTGGATGTATACCATCAACTCCAACAGAGTTAGACTTAATTGATAAGAGGCTTTCAAGAACATCAACCTCATCAACTGCCGAGAAAGAGAATCCCGACCGTCGATCACATAAAGGTTCTTCAGATGAATATTGTGAATCACTAATACAATTAGGAGAGTTGCCAACACAATTCAATGAGGTAAAGTTTCTATTAAGTTCATCACAATCTAATGTTATGGTCTCATTGTTGATTAGCTTACCCACTCCAATTTCTTTTAGATTTTTCCACAACTTCTCTTTAACAAGAGAAGGGTTCAATTTTGGTGCATAAAATCGTTTTTTTGCATCACGTATTTTACAAATTACTTTATTTCGAAAGACTTTATAGACACTATGCAATTCATCGAGCCTAAACCTTTTCCAACGTTTGTATGCTAAGTTGCGTTCTTTTATAAGATACTTGACATGATCATTAAACCAGGTACGATCTTTAATTAGTACTTGTTTAGTTATCACGGGAACATGTGAGTTAAAGAGATGGTTAATATTACTTTGAAGGAAAAAAACTTGGTCATCCACAGATGGCATACCATATATACGAAACCACTCAATTGAGTTCAAATCAATTTCTAACTGCTGTCTGTTAACATTTTTGAAATCTCTAAAACTATACGTAGTGGGTGCATGTATAAGTGAACATTCAAAAGTTAAGTAAATTAGGTCATGATGAGAGAAACCAGGAGCAGACAGCTGGTCATAAAGAAGAACTTTGTACTGGTGGCTAACAAAGAATAAATCAAGTAAAGTACTACTGTCCTTACTGAAGTGAGTGGGTGTTGATATGTTAACTGGAAATAGATTAAGTGATGTCATCCTATCAGTTAGTTCTGAACTTTTAAGGACATCACAGTTAAAATCTCCCGCAATAACTACAAGAGGTGAAACGAATGTCAACTCATC
Source organism: Chrysotoxum bicinctum (assembly GCA_911387755.1). NCBI lineage: Eukaryota > Metazoa > Arthropoda > Insecta > Diptera > Syrphidae > Chrysotoxum > Chrysotoxum bicinctum. The sequence continues at coordinate 83,656,875 of OU426989.1, read as the reverse complement.
TAATACAGAAACCAAGGGCGCCAAATCAAAGTTGCGGTTAGGACGATAAACTGATCCTAACATAATTCTGTTATTGTTACACTTTATTTCAACGAACAAGTATTCGATTTCATTACCTGGCGCTGATTTGCGTATTACCTTTGAATATAATTCTCGGCGTGTAAAAATTGCAACACCCCCTCCTACACGACCACTTCTATCGGATCTAAACACATTATACCCTTCCACATTACACACGAAATCACTAGAAAACCAGGTTTCAGAGACACATATAACGTCTATTCCCGAATATTCAAATAAAAACCGGAATTCATCCAATTTTGGTTTCAAGCTCTGTGCATTAATATGACAGATCTTCAAACCAGTATGCCGCCCACCTAAAACTCGTATCATAGAACGCATAGAAGTATGATCACATTCGAAAATTGACTCCCCACGACGATCATTAGAATCAGTCATTTAAAAAACAAGAATAAAGAATAAAACTGTGCATAAAAAAGAGAACACAGCTGCGACACCAATTCTAGAAAGGCAAAATCGTAACAGATACCAAAATGATGATGAAGAATATTTGTAATATGAGAAAAGAAATGGAATGATTATAAAATTGTAATTCATTATAGAAAAAAGTTAAAAAAAAGTAAATAAATGCAAAAATTAAAAGAAAATGGAAAAAATGAAAAAGACAATAAAAGAATTAAATAATAAGAAAATCTTTAAAACAAATTAAAGTATGTATATTAATGAAAGAAGAAAAAAGCAAAAAGAAAAATAAAAGTAATATAAATGCTTATAATAATAACAAAAATAAACTTTCGATCTTGAAAAGTATTTCTAATGAACAGCTCCTATGTATATAGTCATCAAGGTATCATGGCAATGTCATCCAAAAATTGGGTGTTCTCTACTAGAAGAGGATTATCGTTTCGTTGCCTTTTAACATACACTACACCTCTCAATGTAAATGCCGAGAATAGTTTACCATCTTTTTTCAGTTTTAATGCACTACGTAGAATTGATCGATTCTTAATCGTGAGACATTCATGCATAAAAACAGCGGCATCCGAAGATTGTCCTAGGTCACGTAGTGACAGCGTTTTTTTTGTTTTTGTGCGATGATTAGCAATCGAGCGCAGAATAGTGCATTTATCACGTGGTGAAAGAAATTTAACCATCACAGGTGGATTAGGTGTAGTTTTTATTTTCAAACGAAAAATATCTCGAATAAGAAGTGGCTTTATACCTATACTGTGCCACAGATGATTAAACATTTGTTTTAAATTCTCGTCTGGCAGTAAGGGAAAACCATGAGTAAGAGCATCGCTTTCAGTTTCCCTATATCGTTGCCGTTCTTCATTTAAATCAATGCGTGCATATAGCTGTTGGAATGCGTCATCGTGTTTTTTTAACTGCTCCTTGAGTGATAGATTTTCTTCTTTTATGACGTCTATTTCGCCTAGTTTACTCTCGAGTGTTTTAATTCTGTTGATTACGTCATCAAGCGAAGTCCTAAATTTTCCGACATCGGTTTCGATTTTCATCGTTATTCTCTCTTCGAATTCATATAGTTTAGAAGTGAGCAACGAGATGATATATTCACTTTGCTTACGCAGAGCTTCTTCGGAGAGTGACATTCCGATTTCGGGAGTTTTGTTTTCGGGAGAGAGTTTAGTTGACAGATATTCTGAAGAGTTTTTAGGCTGCTTGGGATCTGGAGACTGCTGCTGCTTGTTAGGAGAGGTTGATAAGACTTTCCTATTTCGTTTTGAGGACATGTTCACGTATAAAAAAAAGAAGTAGATAAGTGTATGCAGTGATGGTGTGATGTTTAATGTAAAACAGCTCGAGAAAGCTCTGAGGCAGCAGGGGGTAACGTAGGCAAAAGGTAAATCAGAGATAAAGAATATTATGCTGGATGGATTGGTGCAGTTTTATAATGGATTAAAGGCCACACTATCACGGGAATTGACTTGTATTATTAAAAATAATGGATAGTATAAAGTGCTTGAAATGTTGATTAGCGTTGTCTTTAATTTAAATCACTTTTATAGCAGAGAAAAACCTTGGTACGTTTAGAGATAACGCTTGAAAATTAGAATGTATCACCACAAGATTAGACACGTCCACTCAGCAACACATGTTAATCTAATTTGATGAATCTTTACAGCGTTGAATAGGGTATTGACCTGGTGGCTACTGAAAGGCCGTCGTATCCAAGGGGCGGTTCCTTTCTGGACCTTTTGCTGTACGATACCAGACTGAAAATTACAGACAAAGTGGGTAATCACCCTCGAAACTGTTTACAGACAATCGAGTACGACAGTGATCACTGCGGACTGGCTGCTGTAATTTAAGATTCCGAACAAACACGTGGAGTTGGAGGAATACGTTGCAGTGCATTCCCATTCTTACAATTACAGTAAGATGCGCTGGCCTCGTTTCACCAACGCCTTAGCGAGAGAAATTCGTTCGAGTGATATAGCCCCACCAAATAACAGAAACCTTACAAATACAGAAATCGACCAACATCTACAACAGATGGACGAAACGATTAAACGAACAATGGAACGGACAATACCCAAGTACAAAGAACGCGACCAAATGGACGTCTACAGAAACGCGACCATAGACACACTACATAGACATAAGAGTGGTATACTGACAAGACTTAAAAACTTATACAGACGATTCACAGACCCACACGACCTGGAGGTTAGGACACTGAAGTCGTCAATAAAGAATATCAATATATTGATTAAGGATAACTACAGGTTATCTATTAACAGGTTCTGGGACAACAGAATTCATTCTGTAAATTTCAGCGACCCTAGTATGTTTCCTGAAATCAATAAGATATTTAGGAAAAACAATCAAAATGACCTTCCGTGTCTTAAACTCCAGAGAACAGTAGAGAACACAGACGTACTCCTGACAGCGCAAATTGATCCAGAGGAAGCCGACTTGGACGATGACTTCTTTATAGTTGAGGATCAGAGGGAGAAGGTGGAGGCAGTGAAGGCTGCGTTTCAGCAAGTGTACAAGGTGAATCCTTGCATTCGCCCGAATCACGACCTGGAAAACAGAGCACTACTGAATCACTTCTATCTTTGGAATGAAATAACGCAATGGCGATGTGAGAACCGCGGCTTCTTGCGGTTCAATGACGATTTTTTGGCAAATACCATAATCGCCGAGCGAATAGGGCCAAGCCCCTTGTTAATGACGAAGATGGATCTCCAGCTCATCTTCAGTTCTATTAAGAATAAGAAGTCAGCGGGTGTCGATGGTATATCTAACGTTGTACTAAGACATTTACCGAATGAGGCAATTGACATTTATGCCACACTCTTTAACAATGCGCTGAATAATGCATATTATCCAGTGCATTGGAAGACAGCGGTGGTACAACCTCTCCCGAAAAAGGGAAAGGACAACTCCAATCCGTCCAATCTTCGGTCGATAAGTCTTCTTCGAGCATCAGTAAGGTTTTTGAAAAGATCATTAATAGGGCTCTGATTAAGTGGGCTGCGGACAACACAATAATTCCGGATAACCAGTTCGGGTTCAAGGCGGGACATGACACAATTCATGACGCGTAGCCTTCAGTAGTGGGATTCAACGGTTGCGTTTGGGTGTACAGCTTTTTGCGAAGAAGTACAACAACAATTCTTTAAGGAAAGTCAGTGGCTTGCTGTTTTTGAAGTGGCATTTTTCCCATATGGCCTTTACTGACAATTTTTGTTGAACAGAGTATAATGTTATATCGCGCAACAAATTGGTCAACATCTGAGTATCTAAAAGTTAGATAAAAGGTGACATGTCAACCAGCATGAGAAATTTAAAGAATATTATTTAATATTAAATATTTTCTCGCCACCGAAGGCTATTTTGAGGCAACACTTTCCGGAACGAACAAAAACATAGATGAATACCTTGAAAAGCTTAATGAATTTTTAAGGAATTCGGAGTCTTAATTATGGAAATTTTGTATTGGAAAAAATCAAAAAAAAAAGAACAGCGAAAAAAGGAGAGGGAAACACCCTTCTTTACCTTTTTCTCAAATTAACCTCGAATAATTATTTAACATTATAATAAATACACCTCATTGACAAAAAAAAAAAAACAATTCTACGCCATATTATTACTTGGATCCACTTTTTTTTTATAATTGGTCCAATAAACTAGGTAGATGATAATAACAATAATAATCTGGGCTCGCATGGCGTATACTTACTTTTTTAAAAATGGCGTTCGCTCGCATGAAATAAATATTTAATTACAACGCTGTAATTCAAGTGAATATTCCTACCACACTCCAATCAATCTTTTGATAATCTGTATTTTTTGTGAGTAGTTTTTGGGGTTGGTAGGAGGTATATGTGTACATAGAGAGATATATGGACAAATTGCTGTTTAAAAAATTGTACTTTAAATTATATTAATCACAAATAACCTCTGAGTACATGCTCATTTAGTATACAGGACTCATTTACCATATCCTCCACATCCCGTCGATTTATGTATACACAAAACTGGTAGTCGGACAATTCCGCAACTGATAATGACTTAATAATTCATTGGCAGGATGTTTTTTTTTTTTGTTGTTGTTGTTCCTTTATCCCTCGGTGCGTTGTAATTTTTGTTTTTTTTTTTTACGTGTGTGCTACTTTGCAACATCATATAACAAGGATGTTGGGACAGTAATTCAATAATAAAATCCACAAATTCCTTTAATCCCCCAATATTCATTATGATAATAAACTCAATGCCGCACTTACACCGTCAATTAAATCCACTTAAACTGTACACTGCTCCAGTTTATTACCTGACCGAGGATATTGTACGACACCAGCGGCGGTGGTGGGGATACCCAGAAAAAATCTGTGCGTGGTAGATGGGAGTCCTTGGCACCCACCACCGCTTGGCCACCATCGGCAAGGGACAGCACAATATATATGATGTGGTTACCGTACGAAATTAAAGTGATTCCCCATTAAAAATCATTATTATTGCTCAAAGTGATATTTTTCCCGAGTCTCTTTGGGGGTGCGAGTGTGAGTGTGAGTCGTCTCCATTAGCGAAGGAGTTGAATATCGTCGCGGTTGAATCATAACTACACACACATACACAACACCCCATCTCGCAGAGGATAAATATCGTCCCTGCACAACATCGTTCGCGGGAAGGTGTGAAAATGTATTGACAAAAGTTCTCGTGTGGAAGTCGTAGGTTAAAGCTAACCAAATGGTTGCGGAAGGATACAAAACCTCGGGAAAAGTACAAATAAAAAAAAAATACAAAAATGGAAACAAAATACCAACGACGAAACATGGACAACAAGCACATTTTTTTGTAGTTATTTTGTAATTTTTTGTTTTCGAGTGAAAGTTTTCCAAAAATATGCACGAAACAATTTTGTTTGTTTCTCTCTTTGTCGGCCATTCAATTATGTGCAACAATGTGAGAGGGAAAAGTGGCGTGAGGGGAGTAGTGTTGCCAGATGTTTAATGTGCACAATCGTGATACTTGCAGAAAAATGCCATAAATTCAAACGAAAATGGTTAACAAAACTGAAACTGGCAAAGTCTTAAGGTACTAGTACGGTCTAGAACGCCAAAAAACGCACAATGTTTGGGAATTTTTTTCTCAGAAACCTTATTAGGTAATAACATAATTTTTTTTAAATAATGAATACATGCGTCAAGAGTACAAAAAAAAATTTTTTTTTTTTTTAATTTGAGAATTTTGGCCGAATTATAGACGGCCCAACGTCGACTCATCAAAAAATACATTGTCCCATGGCGGACCCGGACAGTTAATCTCAGGATTGGCTGGACTGAAACAAAAAAACCAAAGTGGGTTATTTAAAGTAAGGTTTCTTACGAGACAATTTACCACAATTTGTTTTTTGTTTTTTGAAAATCGGTTCAGTAGATCCGGAGATTAACTCTCCGCCATGGGAAAATGTGTTTTTTGATGAGTCAACGTTGACGCCCTCTATAATTCGGCCAAAATTCAACAAACAAATTTTTTTTGTACTCTTGACAGATGTATTCACTATTACAAAAAAAAATTATGTTATTATCTTATAAAGTTTCCGAGAAAAAAATTCCCAAAAATCATGCGTTTTTTGCGATTTCTAGACCGTACTAGTACCTTAAGAAGTGGAACTTTGAATAGAATGTAGCTTACAAAATAATGCAGCTTTAAAAATAAAACTGACATCAGAATAATAGCTTGTAGACTTGGCTTAAGACGAAATCAAAGGAATTTGGGAGGATTGTCACAATTGGAATAGGATTGTGCGCAGCTGATTTTTCTACTATAACTTCAAAAGTATCCTTTATGGCAGATCTAATGTCGAATTTTCTTATGCGGAACCGATGATTATGGAAGATTTTGGACTCTGAAATCCAAAATTTTTATTTGAAAAAGAAATAAAATGAACGATTTGGTAGCAAGAAATTCTCTTATGATTAAGGGACTTAGATCTTAAAAATTAATGTTATTAGAGAAAAGTTTAAAATTCGGTTTTTAAACGGCTTTATAAACTACTTTAGAAGTCATAGCTAAAAACAGGACGCCATATTATTTCCCAAGCTTAAACAAGAACAAAAGTTATAATTCATTGTAGTTGTTTTTTTTTAATAAAATATTTAAAGATTTTTAAGAACAAATTTTGGAACGACAACTTTAAATTTGTATTATTGTACGAATAAAAATTAAATTTCAGAAAAAAATATTGACCCGTTTTTGAGATATCGAATTAAAAAAAAGTTTTTTTTTTTTTTTTTTCTTAAGTTAAAAAAATATTTTATTGTAAGTTTGAAATGCAATGTTTTTCAAACATTTAAGAAAGCTTCTCTATAAAAATTTCATTAACATCCGTTATGCGAATAATGAGAAATTCAAAATTCGAAAAAATGGTTGTATGGTAGGTCAGTAATATCTTAATTTCAATGTTTTTATTGAATTATAGATCGTAAAAATTAATTGAAAGAAAAAAACGTGCATCAATATTCTAGGTGCCATTTTCGAGGAAAATAGGGTTTTCGGAAACCATTTTTTAACATTAGTATGGTGGGCACCGTTATTTTTAGATAAATAAAATTTTTTTCTCAAATATTGTAGATTTCATTGAAAAAAAATTAAATTGTGAAGTCTTAAAAATCGAGCATTGGGTTTTCGAAAAATTGTGTTCTAAAAAAAAATTATATTTTTTTTTAAAAACTTAAAAAAAAATATGTTTGGAAAGTTGGAATACACGAAAATGGAAAAATTAAAAAAAGTTTCTAATGGGGGTAACATTGAGAACCATCTTTCGATCTCTCGGAATATAATAAATCAAACATCAATAACGATATATACAAAACAAAGTTCAATGAGTTAAGGGAAAATCACGAGAGACAAGGATGACACTTTTTGTGTACAGATGCTTCCAAATCGAAATAAGCAGTAGTACGGAAATAGGCTGTGTTATTAGCAAGAGCTTGCTCTACTTCAAATCTTCAATATTCACGGAAGAAGCTTTAGCAATGCTCCAAGCGTAAGAAATATATAAAAAATCATCAATTAACGCCATTAGCAACATTAACAACTTCTCTTATATTGTTGCAGACCATCTTAGACAAGCTTATTGCAAAAACCAAATATCAGGTTGGCATGGGTTTCTGAACATACAGGCATATTAGGAATAGAGTTTGCCAATGCAGAAGACAAACTAGCACTAAGACAATTTATCATCTCTTTTTTTTTTCAATTTAATACAAAAGATCCCATAAGCCACTTGAAAACCTCTACGAACAATAAATAGAAGAATGATTGGCTTGAATATTCTCACAACTTTTCAAAGCTCAACCCAGAAGCTACAAAGGCAATTTTCCCTTCTGACCTACCGAGAACAATAATAAAAAAGTATACAAGGCTCAGATTGGGACATACCAGCATCACTCATAACCACTTTTTTTTATCAAAGAACCTACATCATATTGTGAATTCTGCGAGAAAAGACCAACTTTTACTATTCACATCAACACAATTTCTTTATCTTCTTCTTCTTCCTTTGTTTCGGCGCTGTTATGATCTCGATGTCGAGGGGATCATAACTCTCTCACGTATCTGCTTCACACTAGTGATCCGCCTGTGGGGTTCGCCGGGTTGACCTCAGAAATCGGCGGCAAGCCTCCCGGTTTTGTATTGTTCCATTTCTGAGGCCAACTGAATGCTGGTGTTTTTGCATTTGTTTGTACCAGGAGTGTTTAGGCCTACCTTTCTTTTTATTCCGAATTGGAACGTTGTATGATATTGCCTTTTTGACGGGGTTCTCAGGATCTCTCCTTTGAACATGGCAATACCAACTGAGTCGGTCGTGTTCAATTTTTTGCGAAATGGTATTCTTAACATGAAGGCTTCCTCGGATCTTCGTACTTCTAATTCGATCAAGCTTTGTAACTCCTGCTGTCATACGAAGCATCTTCATCTCAGCTGCCGTTAGCTTACTCTCATACTTTTTGTACATTGTCCAACATTGTGAACAGTATGTGAGTGCTGGACGCACAACTGAAGTGTAGAGCTTTCCTTTCAGCTTAGGGGGCATTTTTCGGTCACAGAAGATAGCAGAATTTTCCCGCCACTTCATCCACCCTACGCTTACGCGATGATTGATATCGTCATCACAAGTAGCTTCGTTATTTATCATAGAACCCAGATATTTAAACTTTTCACACTTGGGAAGCACTACTCCATTCAAATAAATGTCTGGAATAGGCCTGTGTGGATCAGAAAATGGGCAGCATAGGTATTCTGTCTTTTTCGCGCTTATGCGGTACCCACTTCCTTCTAGAACATCCACCCATACGTCAAGTGCTCGTTGTAGGGATATCGGGTCTTCACTTATGATGGCTCCATCGTCAGCAAAGAATAACTGATGTACTTTTTGATCCATCACTTTGCCTTCAAGCAGGTAATCAAGAACTGTAATAAAGAGCAGGGGACTCAAGACACTTCCCTGGTGTACACCTACTGTGATTTCGAATTCTTCGGTGACTCCAGCTGCGCATCTTACTTTAGTAACTGCTCCATCATACATGTCCATAATTATCCGCACATAGGTTTCTGGAACTCCTCGTTGCCTGAGGGCCACCCATATTAGATCTCGTGGTTGCCGATCGAATGCTTTTTCAATTACAATTTCTTTATCTATTTCTGGTAAACTACTTAAAGAACTTTTAACTGTAATCTCATACAATAACATAAGATCAGTTAAGCTAAGTGTACACGATTGGTAGATCTTACAATATTGTCAGACCGGACAAAGTCTAACAATTATCTACCAATAAGCTGACAATGAAGTTGTATGTAAACACTGTTGGTAAAAAATCTACCAATCACTTACCAATTTACTTACTGTCAGAAGTTAGCTAACAATTTATTTTCAAATAGCTGATAAAATACCTACCAATCAATTGTAAGAGATTGGTAGATTTGTACTCCGAGCTGTTGCACCATCAAATTTATTTTTTTATTTTTTAGGTGATAGATTTAAGCACAATTAACAAACCTGCAGTTTCTTTAAATTTTTTGGTTGATGCTGCAGAAATGCAGCTGTTCATTTCAAATTCCATTCCAAATCCTCCCTCAAATCTCTTAAGAGGTCAACGATCTATTTTTCCATCATTTGGGCCTTCTGGGCCAACCAACAATTCGGCCTTTTTCAGTAGTATTCAATCTCAATGGTGTTAGGATATGTTATCGGACTGACAGTTGATCTTGTTACCGCCACGCTTAGATCAATGTACGAGTAGATCCATTTTGATACCCTAGAGATTGTTACTCCCATGTATTGAAACCTATGGTAAGCCCATGTCATTCAAGCGCGTAAAGGGTGTTGATGGATTTCAGCAAACAATACCCTGAAATATTGGAGGGTACGTCCGTTCGAAGTCATTGAAAAAATGTATGTCCTCACATAATCATATGGTTAAGGAGAGGTAGACACCTTTATGATTTAAGTACTTTACCGCCACTTGAGAAATCATCCCACCAATAGACCCGTAGGAACATGTGACTCCTTGCAACTTCTGGTAGATGAGATTGATAGGTTGGTGGTTGGTGTATATGGCCCTTTGTTGGGCCAAGATTGCTGAATAAGTCGAAGGGGATGTTCCTTTCCTTAAAAGGATTTTACAAATCTTATGGACAACTTTGACGCTCGTATTCACTGAAAAAGTGGCAACTGCTGGTGTATAGGTGAGGTGCCCATTCTCCGTTTGTTGTTGCTGCAATGGTGTGCTCCGTTCTGTTACAAAGGACTCAAAAAAACTTTCCAGATTTATCTAGCTTAAGCGCTCAATGAGCCTACATGTAAATGAAGTTGCATTTTGTAATGAATATCTATACTGATATTCTACTATAGAGAGCTAAAATAGCAGCCCAAGACGCAACACCACCTTCGTACATACATATATGCCAAACAAGCCGTACAAGTGGTTTGTCAAATTCAATAGTCTTAAAAAACTTCAATTTATAATAAACGCATGCCTGATATGTATGTGCCACATCAATCAATCAATTTCAGAAGTTATTGTTATACTTAAACTTGGCAAGCCACCAACAGAAGTAACAGTCCAACATATATCGCTTATATCAATCATGGCAAAAGTTCTCGAGAAACTGCTCCTAAAAATACTTAGCAAAGTAATAGAAGAAAGAAGACTAATCCCGAACCATTAGTTTGGATTTAGAAATAAATATTCCACGATACACCAAGTTCATAGAATTACGGATGTTTTAGAAAGGCCACTAGAAGAAAAACAAGTATGTTCAGTTCTATTCTTAGATGTTGTTCAAGCCCTTGATAATGTTTGTCATTTGGGACTTAAGTAGAAACTGCATAGCGATCTTCGCAGGCAGTAATACGAAAAACTGAAATCCTACCTTACGAATTGACTCTTTAGAGTGCGGTACGACCTAAATTACTGGGAACTAAAGAAAATTGAAGTCGGTGTACACCAAGGAAGTGTCCTAGGATTAACACTGTATCTGTTATATACAAGTGATATTCAAATAGAAATGGTCACAGAATTGCTTAAGAAATAACACGCTGTATCACAGAATCAGCAACTGCGAAGTCAAACCCACTCCGAGATGGAAACCGTCTTAAATGTAAGAGACAATGTTCGGAGACTTAGAACAACCAAGCCTCATGAGCTGATGGTCTAAAAGTTATGGAAAAGTATCAAAGGTTTAAACTTCTTCCAATGTGATTTCAAATTGAGAAAGAAAAATTATTTGTCAATCTTTCATAGATTGGTTCTGGGCCCGGTGGTTTTCGTGCACGTTCGGTAAGAGCCCTACACTACTTATATAAATAAATATATAAATTTGGTGGTGCAACAGCTCGGAGTGAACCAGGACCTAGTGACTTATAACTTTCAACCATTCCTGTGTGCGTGTTAACAGGGAACGGAGGTGACCTACAATTTTCTGCCGATTCCGAACGACTAATGAGCAGCAATTTCCATGACAAGAGATACTCTTGGAGAATTTGTCAATTCCTACTGCAAGAGGCAGTACACCCCTGAAAAAAACTTTCTAGCAGCGGCTGAGAATCGAACTCGAGACCTTCCCCATGACATTCCAACCCGCTAACCATTATGCCAAGGGGTACTACGCGCCACACTACTTGGTACCGAATATTATCAAGTGTCTTTTGAAGATTTCCAACGAGAAAAGGAAATGTTATTTTCTTTGTGACTCAAAACCGTTTGGAGGTAAACAAGTTTGAAGATGACAATCTCATCTTACCTGGCACATCGGATCTAGAAGCCACACCTAAATGTTGTGTTCCGGTTATCACAAACAATTTCTAAGTTTACTAAGCATATTCTATACTTCTTAGTTACTTCTTTCGCTCACGGAATAATTTGTACCAAGAAGAACAGCTTCTGCATCCTTCACAATTTCGGGAGGAAATAGCTGGCAAGGAAAAGGACTGGCAAAGACGACCATCATCTGCTGTTCGTTCATGTTGCTTATGTTCGTTTTGATGGCGAAAACTATTTTCCAATTTAGGTCGATAGAACTGAAAACGTATAAGCACAGACATACAAGTCGCTATCACCATAGAAACTAGGAAATTAAATTTCTAATTGTTTTCTTGATTTTAAATTTTTTTTAATTTTGAATTCCATCAAAGTAATTTCCCAAACCGACAAAACAGTCTTGAGTGGTTGATCTGGATAAAATATTACCATATGCCTACGTAAATAAAATGCACGACTGGGTCGCATGAAATTGCTCTTATGTAAGAGACTACAAATTTCAAAAATGAATATTACGAGTATTATAGAAAAATTGTTCATAGGCATAAAATTCAATTTTTAAATGACTAAAACAACTCCTTTAGTATAGTTGGAGTTAAACACAGGATGCCATCTTTTTTAAGCAAATACTAGATTATGCAAGAACAAAATTATAATTCTTTGTAGTGGTTTCCAAAACAAATAAGCTTTTATATACAAAATTTTTAAAACATTTTTAAGAAAAAATTTTGGTACGCCAATTTTTCGAATAAAAATTAAATTTTCAAAAACAAAATTGAGCCATTTTTGAGATATCGAATTTTTCAGAAAAAAATATCTAAATTTTTTTTTTCAAAAATTTAAGAAAATAGTTTTCTTAAAGTTTTGAAATGCAATGTTTTTTAAACTTTTTAGGAGCTATAATGAGAAATTCAAAATTTGAAAAAATGGTTCTAGGTACAGTCAGTAATATTTTGATTTCAATTTTTTTTATTAAATTATAGATCGTAAGAATTAATCGAAAGAAACAAAAAATAGCAAAATTCTCGGAAACGTTTTCGAGAAAAAAACGATTTTCGAAAACCATTTGTCAACATTTCCATGGAGGGTACCGTTATTTTTAAGTAAAATAATTTTTTTTCTTAGGTCTTGTAGATTATAAAGAAATTTTTATTTATCAAGTCTTAAAAACATCGAGCATGGCTTGGCATGCATGGCATGGTTTTCGAAATATTAAGTTTTCTAAACAAATTTGGAAAATTTTCTTAAAAATCCAAAAAAAAATTGAAAATTTGAAACCGCTGGGGAGCTTTAACGTGAAAAAAATGATCCCAATCGGTCGTACCGTTTTTGAGAAAATCAAAACAAAAAAAAAATGGTTCCAAGGGGGGTACCAAAAATAACTATTTTTTGGAAATTTTGTTTTTAACCATTTCCTTTATTTAAATGAAGTCTTTTGATTTTTTTTTAAATCCGTGGGACAATTTTTGAGAAAAAAAAATATTTATAAAAATTTAAAAAAATTCGTATTTCAGGTACCGTTATTTTTGGTCTTAAGAAAAACGAAAAAAAAATGAGTGGGTGATACCCGAAATCGGCAGAGCCATTTAGCTGTAGTAAGACCCACTTTTTTCGTCTTCGCTATCATTGTAATGTTAACTTTGATTAAAATCCCAAGTTCGATTTTTGTTATGAATGCATATCTTGCATAACCTTTAAGTCGCAATTAAAAATAATATTAACTTGATCAGACCATCCTCTACTATTTTGCCCGTTAGAGGGATAAATTCACTTTTACTAAATGGCAGTTTTTGATTTTTTTTGAAAATCAGTTTTTGAGAAAAATATAATTTTTTAAAAATTTCGAGAGAAATTGTGTGGCAGGTTCCGTCCACTATTTTTGGTCTTAAAAAAAGTGTCGGCAGAAAAATATAAAAATGTTCAAGGCTCAAAGAAAATCGCCCGAGCCCGAGATGTAGTGTCTTCCCTATCATCAACAACTCTGATCAAGATCTCAAGTCCCTTTTTTTACGAATGCATAATATGAAAACCTCAAGAGTTGTGTAGATACCAAATATTTAAACTCAATATTGAATAGGTACTTTATAAATAAATCATCTGAAGAGTTGCCTTCATGTCTGGCAACCCTAGCTGAAAGCACAATAAAGCCTACAAAAATATCCTTACAAATTGCCATATCCGCCGCATTGCAACAGAAAAACGATGTCGGTAAAACAATTGCACGAAGAGCATGAATATTGAAGCAACTTAACTTTATTTGTAGTAGTGGTTAAGCGGTGTGAAAGGTCCTTTTTATTTTTTTTTGCTCACATTTACGAGATGACACTGCCAATACCATCAAAATTCGCACCCAGCTGTATACGAGTAGGTGTATGTGAAGAGGATGACCACTATACGAGTACTATATATAGATGACGGCCACGGCCAGTGCGAGTGCATGCTTGTCTTTCCTTTTTATCGGAGTGGTTGACATTCTGATTGTTGTTCCCAAACTGATTTCGCGTTGATATCCTTAACCGATGAACAAAAAAGACACCCGCGTGGATATGGGAGTGTGATTGAATGAATTCAGAGCAGAAAAATCGACCAAAAAGGAAGTCATACCACATAGCCAGAGTCACCCATCGTGCCACGCCCGCCGCCGCCGCGCCGCGCCGGCCACCGGCCGCGCTGGCATCGCTTAATTCAATCGATAAAACGAGAAAAAAAATTGCATGCAAGTGAACTCAATATATGACCACATCCTCGCGAGGGACCGTTGATCCTGCGGTAACCCCATTTTTTGCTCGCCGCGCCGCGCCGGTTCATATTTGTATTCCTCCAGAAAACATACCAAAAAATTAAAAGAGAACAAACCGAAAAAAAAAAAACTAGAAACTGATGATAGTCCTTTCAATTGTCAACGTCCTTCGTGAACCTGTGATGATGCAACTAGGAGTTGGGTGTGACCTTTTTTGGTTTGATTTTTACGGTTTTCGAGTGTAACCACTACCGCGCCCCTCGTATGTGTTTTCGCTTTCATGGATTGGGGTGGATATGCATTTTTTGTAGCAGCAACATTTGGCCAAAAAATGCAACTGAGCAACAGAGTGTACACCGAAAAAAGAGCGTGTAGTCTGGACCAGGAGCTACATACACGCTGCACGAGAATAAAATAAAAAGAGAGCAAAACGCAAATCTGCCACAATCGAAAGCCACTTTTATGTGTTTTTGATTCACATCATTTGAGGCCAGAACCGAGGTCTGGGAGTGGACTCAACTACAACACTCACAAATAAACAAACAAAAAAAAAAAATATAAAAGGACGAAGCTGTGTTTTTACAAACAACACACAAAAAAAGGATACACTGTTGTTTATTTGTTTTGGCCACTTGGGTTCACCGCGACTACGATGACATCGGGATGAGATTTTTGGAGAGTCACCTTTTTTGAAATTTTTAAAAACACCGCAACTCATTGATCATAAATTGCACAATGCACATGCATAGCTTCCGTCGCCGCCGTTGCCGCCACCGCCAGCGCCGCTGTTGCGAAGGATGATGCGAGAGGGGATGTATTTTTGATGCTTTCGATTTTATTATAGAGATTGTGTTTTATTTTTTGCATTAAATTTTGTTTTTTGTTTGTTTTCAAATGCTTACCACTCACTTATAGAACCACGACGCGCGGCTGGGTTTAAATGGTTGTGGGCTTGAAAAGTGCATTTTTTCGCCATACTGACACTTTTGTAGTATGTTTTTTTCAATGTTTTTTATTTGGTCAACCAAAATCATCGATTTGTGGTGCGGTGTGGTAGACCAAAATGCAGAACTAGTGTCGCTTTTTAAAGTGGAAGATATATCTACCTAGCCAATTGAGTAAGCTTTTTTTATTGCCTTTGGTACGGTTTTTTGTATGGCTGTAAGGTATGGAGGTAATACTTGACATTTGACATATGTTTTACGTGGTCAGATTGACACTCACCTGTTTTAATTCGCTGATTAACTTGAATCAAATTGAGACAGTTTAAGCCTCAGTCGGGAACTAATTGTAGATGCCTACACATAAATTGATACACTAAAATGATAGCAACGTATGATTTGGTCTTATGAACCCAATGTTGACTGGTTTTATAGGACAAGTATTGGATGCGTTTCTTAAAATTTCGAGGTCGTAGCAACATATGTATAACATTACAATGATACAGGAATCCAAAACCATTGGCTGTCGCCATACCGTGCATCATGCCTGCTTGTCTGTGCGTCCTTGCTTAAAATTTGGTACTCAGCTTTTTTATGGAGTTCCTTAGAAGAGAGGTTTGAATTTTTCTAACATATCCAGAACAGCTAGCTTCTATAAAATTTTTTTTTTTAATTTTCTCAAAAACGATTCTAAATAGGTTTTTCATTAAAATATTCCAAAATTCAAAAACATAAATTTTAAAAATTATTAGGAGAAATTATCTTTCATTTTTTATTCCACTCTATTTTAACTTAAACAATTCTTGTACATATATGCTCTTTAGTCTTGTATATGTGTTTCAATCGATTTAAAGTTTTAAAACAAACGCGTTTTCATTCAGTTTTGAACTCTGTTTTAAAGTCGGTCTTTCTTGTTTACACCAAGTGCACCGATTTGTCAAGCAAACAGGCACGCCAATAGCCTTACAGTGCGTCAGGTGTTTTTGATTTTTAGGAGTGAAAATCTGTCAAATCGAAAGAGAGTTCTTTAGTTGATCCGAGCCCTATTGAGAAAAACCGGAATAAGTTTAAACAAGCTATTAAGACCTGATCATATTCGACGAACCTATTTTTTTGATGACAAACAATTTAGGCAAACATACTACAATGTTCATATGAAATACTACTTCGTCTTCGGTTCCAACGCTCGTCTTCAAATACACTCAATATGTCAGCTCACAAGAAAAAGCAAATTTGCTTGCAGTACAGTTTGCTGTCAGTTCGATGCTTCCAGAAAGTGTCATGACTCCTCCTGTTCTTGAGAGCGTAACGATCAAATATTCTTACGCGGTCATACGGTAGAAAGAGTACTGAAAGATGTCAATAAACACTAATCCGTTGGCCCAGACAATATAAATATTTTGAACAACGAAAACTTCTTAATTACTGGCTTTGGTAGTAAATGGTCCATTGGTAATCTGATGGTATATCTCGCCAAAAAGTAGGAAAAATCCTTTCATCGTTTTGGAGAGAGTAAGATTATTTTGCTTGATATTTCAAAAGCATTTGACAGTGCTTAGTATCAAGCTCTTTAATCGAAATTGCGTGCATTTTATTTGGATCAATTTCTTCTTCATTGGATTAGAAACTATCTTTCGAGCCGCCTAATACAAGTTGCATCAGGCAGATTTAAGTCTGATATTCATAAAATAAAATCCGGTGTGCCACAGGGCTGCGTATTGTCTCCAACTCTCTTTCTCATATGCATCAATGATCTTTTGTCTGAAACTTCTAATAATAAAAGTTGTTTTACTAATGAATATGAGAAGCTTAGAGTACTAGTCTAAGCTTCTCATATTCGTTTACAGGTGCATGTCCTTGTTCTTCGGATGAGGATTAAGAATACTTAAAAAAAAAAAGATCAATACCGTCTTCTGTCGTTAGATCGGAACTCACTCCCCATTTGAGAATACTGAACAGCTCTCAATTCTCGGTATATTTACGACCACATATTCGACATTACCAAAAACGCTGCTTTATGCTTAGATCTCCTTCGATGATACTAGACATACACCCCTTCTGATCTGGTTGTTATAAAGAGTTATATTCGTCAAAATCTCGAATGAAATTCCCATATTTGAGCAGGTGCTCTAATAGTGGACCTCTTGGATAGAATCCAAAAAAAAAGGGGTGAAGTTATGAGAATTTGAATCTATCGAGGACAGCTGCTCTCTCTTGTTATTTTTAAAAATAATGCTCCAGTGAAATAGCCAGATGCATTCCTAACCTTAAACAATTCAACCTTAATTTTCGCACTTCAGTGAATGCCCATCAGTTTATCCTTGAGATCATTTTCGGACGTATTGTTATGCTATAGCTACACACGAGGCAACCGTTGCAGCAACACAGCCATGTTGAAGCAACCGTTGCTTCGTGTGTAGCTATGTTGCCAATTGATTTTGTGTTGCTGCAACCGTTGCCAGAAATATCAAAAAGTTTTGATATTTTCGTTCGGTTGCTCCAATACTACTGTGGTTGCGGCAACAGTTGCTACGTGTGTAGTGAACAAACGGAACACGTTGCTGCAACGGTTGCCTCGTGTGTAGCTAGATTTAGATTCAGAGATTCTTTCCTTAGCCGCATTAAACGAATATGGAATGCTTTTCCCGTTTCAATATTTCCCTCATATCTCGATGAAAACTCAGACTTTTGTGAATCGCCCTCTTACAGCCCTATTATGGCTATCAACTATCAACAAGATACTTGATACATATCAACAAATTGAATGACTATCAACTATCAACATTTTTTTATCGACTGTGAATTTCATTAGATTTTATCATTATTGTAAGTGATTTTTTTCATAGACATGGTATTCGGATATCAATAAAATGGATACACATCAATTTTCTTATCAACCACGAATTCTTGATTGATACAAATTTATTCGGGATTTTTAAACGCGAAAAAAGTAAAAAAGAATAATGACTTCGATAGAATTGTTTTTTTTAAGGGAGTTATGATGAATTTATATAAGAACAATTTATATTTTCGCACAAAGAATTTTCCTTTTCGTGGCCGACAAAAAAACAAATAAATACTTCAAACGTGGAACGTCAAACAAAATAAACAAAACTCATTCACAATGAACTTTTTATAAGTAGATATTCACAATGGATCTAAAATTTCCAGTTGATACCCATAATACCAAATTATCAACTAATTGATAGAAATTATCGACTATCAAATTGATACTCATAATGGAAAGCGAAAATGGCAACTGAGGAAACGAAACGATGATATTGCCAAGCAGTCCTTTGAATGAAACCCTCAGGGTTCACCGGTGGGTTGGAAGACCAAGAACGACATGGAAATCAGCAGTCTTAGCAAAAGCAGAAGATTCTCAGAGACAGATAAAATATCTATCTGCAGACCGTGAAAGACGGCCGGCGCGGCGGCGCCCTACGGCCCAAGCGGGGTTACAGGACATCATGATGATGGAGTCCTCGATTAGGAGCCTGAGCACAAGAATTTTGGAATACGGAAGAAAATTTATTTAAAATAAGTTTTCAGAATTATTTTATTTGGTAAAATAATATCGAAGTTTTGTTGCAATTAAATTTAACATTAAGATGATGGAGAAGTAAAAAAAAATGTTTTTTTTTCATACAATAATTTCGGTCGGTAGGATTATCAAATTAAGTACGAACTACGTTTATGTGAATTTCTGGTAGATAATTTCGAATTTTCGTCTTAGCACCCAGGTGCCTTTATTAAGGTAAACTTTTTCGATTAAAGATTATGTGTGCTAAGAAAGAATGGCAATTAATTTTTTAACAATATAATTACATATAACGAACCGGGCATCGTTCAATTAGTAAAAATTTCATAACATTTAGAATCGTACTAATTTATTTCTTATACCATGTTATGTTTTTCTTAATTTTTCTTTTCATTACTCTTCTTTTATTACTTGCGACTTATAGGTACTATAAGGCAAGTTATGCATTCGTAAAAAAAATCGAACTCGAGATTTTGATCAAAGTTGACATTACGATGATAGCGAAGACCAAAAAAGTGGGTCTCGCAATTCTGTCTGTCTGTCTGTCTGTCTGTCTGTCTGTCTGTCTGTCTGTCTGTCTGTCTGTCGGTTCGACTACAGCCTAAACGGCTCGGCCGATTTTCTTCAAACTTGGTAGATATGGGTTTTAATTTTTTACCCCCGGACGTTTTTTTCTATTTTTTTTTAAGACCAAAAATAACGGTACCTGCCATACGATTTTTTTTTCGAAATTTTATAAAGATTTTTTTTTCTCAAAAACTGTCCCACAGAATTTTTTAAAAAAAATTTGAAAAATTTCATTTGGTTAAAACTAGCTAATGGTTGAAAAAAATTTTACAAAAAATTGTTATTTTCGGTAGCCCCCCTGGGTTCATTTTTTTTGTTTTTGATTTTCTCGAAAACGGTACAGCCGATTTTAATAATTTTTTTTATGCCAAAGCTCCTCCAAAGTTTGAATATTATTGCATATTCAAATTTTCAATTTTTAATTTTTTGGATTTTTAAAAAAACATTCAAAATTTTTTTTTGGAAACTCAATATTTCGAAAACCCCATGCTCGATTTTTTTCAAACTTGGCAAATAAAAGTTTCTTAATATAACCTACAAGATTTGAGAAAAAAAATTTTGTTTTATCTAAAACTAACGGTACCTTCCATACAAATTTTAAAAAATGGTTTTCGAAAATCGCATTTTTCTCGAAAACGGTTCTGAGAATTTTGCTAAAATTTTTTTTCTTTTGATTAATATTTACGATTTATAATTTAATAAAAAAAAATTTTAAATCTAGATATTACTGACTGTACCTACCATAGAACGATTTTTTCGAATTTTGAATTTCTCATTATTGACTAAACGGATTTTAATGAAATTTTTTATAAAAAAGCTCCTAAAAAGTTTAAAAAACATTGCATTTAAAAACTTAAGAAAAAATATTTTTTCAATTTTTAGAAAAAAAAAGTAATTTTTTTTTTGAAAAATTCGATATCTCAAGAACGGCTTAGTATTTTTTTTGGAAATTAGACTTTTATTCGTACAATAATAAAAACTTAAGGTTGGCGTACCAAAATTTTTTCTTAAAAATGTTTAAAAAATTTTGTACATAAAAGCTTATTTTTTTAAGGAACCACTACAACGACTTATAATTTTTGTTCCTGCATAAATTCATATTTGCATATCATTCTGTTTTTATCTCTTACTACTTAAAGAATTTAAAAAAATTCATTTTATCCTTATGAACAGTTTTCTCTAATAACATTCGTTTTTAAAATTCCTAGTCTCTTACATAGGAGCAAGTTCGTGCGACCCAGTCGTGCATTTTATTTTTTTTTAAGTAATACTTAAACTAAATTATATTAAATTCATAAAACCTTATATATGTATGTACCTATTTGAAAGCTAGTAATGAATCAGCTGTGAGCTTTTAAGCTTATATATGAATGTATAAGACAATTTGTTAAAATTTTTTGAAAAATGTCAACAATTTTTACATATATTGAGAATATTGTTTTTTTTTTATTTATTTTAGACAATTTTATCTATGCTTAGGAGCTATTCCATATTAATTTTGAAATTCTACTAATCGATCCTTCAATTGAACTAATTTCAAATTTAGCTTAATCTTTGTCAGAATCTTCATTAACAGTTCTAATGAATGAAATTTATAGTCAATAAGTTTTCGATCACTTCCCGTGGCGTAAACTTATTTTAAAAAATGTTTCACGACTGTAGTCGAATACGAGTCATAAATACGAGTCTGTAATAATTGTGTGGATTTAAATTCTTTACATGAATACCTAATTCTTACAGCTATGGGTGAGTGTCTTGCGACTTTTGAATCTAAACGAGCAAAATTCCACAGATATTAAGGGAACTCATATATACTATAGGAGAAATTTAACTAAGATAAATTGCTTAGATTTACCTTTTTTTTAGAAACAATCGCTACTTGAAATTTACAAAATCTGTTCCAATACTGCCCAAAACTGAAATTTTTTTACAGACTAAAATTCATGGAAGTTAGAAGGCTTGGGGAAGTTAGCAAACAGACACACCTTAGAATTATACATAAATGTGTTGTGGCTTTAAGAACAAATTATGACTCTTAGGTCGATTCGCACGAACATTTTGTGAAAGCAGTAATCACCGGTTTATATGCAATATTGAAAAATAGTGATTTTTTTGGTCAAGACTGAAAAAATATTAAATTATTAATTTAAAATTCAAAGCCTGTAATGCTGGTTTTATTATTCAAATCTGTCTTGCGAGAACAGGTAGTTTAAAGAACTAAGCCAGCAGCCATTTTGTTTATTTAATTAAAACCATTTATATTATATTAAATCCAATTTGAATAAAGTACCACAAAACTTAGACTGGTGTTATATCTATTTCGTGAAGATCAACCCGATCATCAGGGTAGGTTTTGTTAAGCTACATTACATTTAGGGTTCGTTTTATATTCCAGGTCGATTTTATTTGGTTGTTACGAGTTGTTTTGAGTGAATGACATTTGTCATTTGGCATTTGACAGTCGCAGAGAGTGCACGATAAAAAATTAAAAATCTTTTACAGTTTCAGGGAAAAGACAATCTAAGTCGGAAAGATTGGAGTATTTTAATTTTACAAAATTGATAGTCACCTCCATTACACAAGAACGTGCGGGTTACCAGGAATGGATTAACTCCCAAGACTCTAAAGGGAATTATCTCTGACATCAGAATTTCTTTCCCACTATGTTAACTACACCTAAGTGAGTGTCTTCTATTTTAATTTAAAAATTGTTTCTCCGACGCTAAGACTCGCACCATTCGAGACCATTCGATAGTGACTGAATACAGAAACTAATGTAAAAAAAATATCCACTGTTTTTCTTAGGTCACATGCTCAGCTCTATGCCAATGCATGTTTTGATTATTATCTATACATCCATCGCATTGAACCAAAAAAAGTTGTTGTTGTTTTTTTTTTTTTTAGTTATTTCTGTTTTGAATTTCAGTGTTAAGACGGATAAAACAACAATCCAGGGTGTATTGTGTCCGATCTTTGAATATCACACCAAACCTTTTTCAAAACTTGTATTACCATAATAAGTTTTCTTTTTTCCACGAATTAGAGAGAAACTACCAGAAAACACTTTGAATTAAAATTTTAAACAGCCTGATATTTGAAAACAGCTTATCTTTTTAAGTTGGTCATGTTGGCCCAACATAATATATTTCGTCGCTTTTCCGGCAGAGTGGCATAAGTCGAAATTTGTCGTTTTTTACTTTAGAACACAGAACTGCGCCGAAAAAAAAACACAATTTTTCTGTGTAATAGGGATTAACCTACTTCTTCTAGTTTCCGAGTTATGAAAAAGCGCCGCTGTCAATTTTCACAAACATCCCTGTCATTTTCTATGTATTTTCGAAAAACCGCATAGATCAATTTTGTTTTTTTTAAATATTTCATTTTCTATAAAACTCAGCCGCCGCAAGAAGGTTTTTTTTTCAGGGGTGTACTGCCTCTTGCGAGGAATTGACAAATCCTCCAAGAGTATCTCTTGTCATGGAAAGTGCTGCTCATTAGCCGTTCGGAATCGGCAGAAAATCGTAGGTCCCCTCTGTTCCTGGTAACACGCACACAGGAATGGTTGAGAGTTGTAAGTCACTAGGTCCTGGTTCACTTCGAGCACCAAATTTAATTTTAATTTAATAAAACTTAACAAACAAAAAATGCAATTTTTCATGTATTCAACATTCGAGTTTGGTTTTTTATGAACAACGAATTTTTTTTTTTCAATATGAAAAAAAAAACTTTAAAAGGCTCTCCTGAAAATTTACAAATTTCGACTTATACCAGTCTGACGGAAAAGCGACGAATTATATAACCAAAATTAAAATTCCCAAGAGAAAATGGAGCAAAGACAAAATCCCTAACTTGAACTGCCAAGTGGTGTGGGAAAGAGTAGAGCGCATATTATGTAGAATATGAATTTTAACCATTTTGAATATAACTGGGGCTTTAAAAATAATTGCTCGTACTAAAATAAATATAGACCCATTTTATGGAAAAACCTGCAAATTAAAAATTATTCTTAATTTATTTTATGAAAACTTCACCACACAAAATTTAAATACGGTAACCGATCTTTTCGACTTTTGACCAAATTTATAAAAATTTTGATATTTTTTTTTTGTACAGTATTACACACAATTTGTATGGTTAAATTTTCAATAAAATTTATCAATCTACATTCGATTGTCAAGTTAGGTTAGGTTAGGTTGCCAGCGTCGCCAACCAAAGTTGGTCTAATGTGATATCACATGAATATAGAGATTTTCTCCCCTAATCGTTTAATCATTTGGAGCTGCTTATGATGCAAGAGAGACTATAAATCTCTATATTATTAGGTTCCTCGTAGAAAAACTCTTCAAGATGAAGCCTACGTCTATGTGAGAGAGCAGGGCATGTACTGAGAAGATGAGGAATTGATTATTCATCTTCCTTTTCTATACTGTAAAAATCATTTGAATAACGCAAAGCGTCGTTGGGTGTTTGCCTATAAGACAGTGTCTAGTTATGACACCAATTACGGAGCTGATATGCAATCTACTTAAGGATATCAAACACTTTAGATCATCCTGCGCAATGGTCTGTTTTGTCATCAGACAGGTAACATCTAATGTTTGTTCTTTTAATAGTGTAAGTCGATAATTGTATTGAACTTTAAATTCCGAAGTCCAATTTGTGGTGAGATAATAAAAATACGTTTCGTTTCGTTTGCTGTGCTACAGTTCGTTAACATTTTATAGTGCTCCCACAATTGCATCTTGCTTAAGCCTACGTTTGCATGTAGCGATGTGTATACCTATATTATCCTTTACTTATCAGGTAATATATGTAGGTAATGTTGTTTCATTTTTGGCGATTTTGTCAGCCTTACTGTTCCCTGGAATGTCTCTAAGCCCGTGCACCTAACAGAAGTGAATATCAAACTGCTGCGACATCTCCATAAGGGATAAACGGTATAGTTGAGATTGAGGACTGTTTTAAAGTTAGTAGAGATTGAATTGGGACATTTAATAGCCGCTTGACTATCCGAGTAGATGCGGATATCAGTAGTTGATAACACGTTTTCTTTGAGCCAAGACAGGACTTCTTTAATCGCCTGGAATACGCTATATTGAATTAGAAGACGGAAAGAGAGACATAATTTTAGTCTATCTGAGTACACTTCCCCCCAACTGAATCATCAGTTTTCGATCCGTCGGTATAAAAATGAATAGGATCATCTTCCAAGAAACTCATATCCTCCCAGAAATTTTTTTCATTCAGGGTTTAATAACTAAGCGCGCCATATTTTAATTTTGTTGAAATGGCGACATTTTCTAAAGGATCCATCTTTGGAAGAAATATTGTCAAAATTTTTTTACTGAAAATATTATGATCTATAAACTCCCTCTGAACTACTTCATTCACCATTTAAAGTGTATATAAATATGATAAAAACCCTTATGTTTGAAACTTGACCTTGAGTTACTATTCGTGACGGGAGTTTTATGGACATACATACATATGTATGTATGTACATTTATGTATCTTGTTAAATTGTTTTGAAGAGTCCAAGGCACGCACCAATTCTCAGTGAAATGCAAAATTCGTTTACATTATTCCACTTTTATTTATTTTTACTGGAATATAAAATTCCCTGTTTCTGTTAGGTGACAAGCATCATAAGTCAAACTTTTTCTTAGTTTTTGTATGTATTTCAAAAGATATGGCCCTTATAACTATTGTCAATTGTGATTTGATAATTGACTGATAGATATTGAAATTTGATATTTTAAGACTCGATTTACTAAAAATCACTAATCAACTATGCTTTTATGATAAATAAAATAAATTTTTTAATAATTCAAAATAGTATGAAATACAGTAAGTAATCAAAACTTTTTTATCAATTTGGTTTTTAAATATATTTATCAATTAATAGTTGATAATTGACTATTGCGTATCGTTTTTCTATATTTATGAATGTTTTTTTTTTTATAATACAAACTCTATACACTACTGATATAAATCAGCAAAGTAGAAGACTGAGCACTATTTAATTGGACCTCTTGAATAATTGATCCAAATTAGCTTTTTTGGTCTTTAGTACAAAAAAAAAAATAATCCGTTTAGTCCCAGCGATTTCAGTTGGACTCATCAGTTGATTAGTGAAAGCCTTGTCGATATTTTTTTAATTAATTTCCAAAAATATGGGTTGTGGTTTTTAATTATATTTATAAATTATCAATTGATAATTGACAATTGCAAAAAAGACGATTTTTTTGAAGAAAAAAATACGTAAATGTACACTTTGTACCTTGGTTTAAATAAAGCGCTAAAATTGGTTGAAAGTTTAACACTTCAGAACAAATGCAAATCTCTGCCAAGTAACTGATGTAAAAAATTAAATATTTTGTTTTTTGTTACTAATCTAAAATTATACATTTTTGAAGTATTTTATATCCTGAAATCCAATTGGATGCCATAACTGATTGATTGGCTCTCGTTTTTGGAATATTCGAAAGTAAATGTTCAAAAACACGGCTTTATAAGGCTATACTATACATATAGGTATACCTCGAATAAATGTGGGTTGCCTTAAATTCGACGGAAGTTATTTTAAAGTATCTTTCAACTCTTTTTTATGTGGATCTTTCCCAATTTGAACTCTGGAGATATTCATACGAGTTATTCCTTTTAATGGAGATATAACATAAGGAATTAAGTAAGCCAGCGAAGAATTACATTTGAAAATAAGGAAGGAAAGGAATAAGGAAAGATTTTAAACAAAAGAGTTTTAGTAAAATAATTTCGTAATGATTCACAAACCCCAATGTAACAAGAAAAAAGCCAGTTGAGCATTTCTTAGATCGGATTCGAGTTCGGGACATCAAAAACCTTTGGAAGATTATAATCTGTCTTCGAAACCAAAACTTTCTAGACCAGTGAGTTAAATAATGACCAGTAAAAGCAAATGAAAAACCAGAGTCTAGTAGCCTAAGGCCCATTTTCTTCATTTTATTCTCAACTTGTGACTTTTGTTTTCTTCACTTAAAGTTGACAGTTTCAACTTTCGGTTCTCAAATCTCGATTTGATCAACTTCTGGTTTTCTCAACTCCCGAAAATATAGAAGTTGAGAGAGCAAACTTGATAGTTGACATGAAACATTTTAAAAAAGCCTATTTTTAAGGTATTAGTATGATACTACTTAACAATTTGCTAACTTTATAGCAGTTTACTAACTCATTCTTAATTTTAAACATTTTGCAACTAGTACTCGTATCGTACTAAAAAAATTTCTTAATAAATTGCTTCTGAATACACCTAAAACAATGACATTTCGTCCAAAAAAGTAAGTACACGAACCTTTTTTTAATGTTTGCAAATGTCAAAGAGTCATATGAAGCTAGCACGATACTAAAAAAATAAAGTAGGTATTCGATGATTTTAACTTTAATAAAAGGGTAGAGAAAGTATGATGCTATAATCTATTAAAATTTGCAAATTCGTTGTTTTAACCTAGTATCATACTAAAACAGCTTTAGCATCATACTAATGCAATTAAAATGTTTCGCCATTGTATTTTTTTTAAATAAAATACATGAATTTCGTGTCAAAAGTTCGTTTTTCAACAACAAAAAATAAAGAAAAATATTGGTGTACCTAATGTTCTGCAGCAATTATTTTTGGAAAAATTGGTCATCAACTTCGTCGGAAAGTGAAGATGATGTAACTGAGCCATTGTACATTGAAATAAGGCAATACAAGATGTTGCCGCACATTGGAGTTGGAAAGTGGGACGACCGTGACTTTATTTATCGCTTTCGTTTTTCAAAACCGACGGCAATGATGATGCTAGACTTGATTAAAAACTTAAGTCCTTCTTTGAATAGATTTCGTGAATTACGGTCAATCACACAGTTGTTGGTAGCAGTACGATTTTATGCTCTCGGATCAATCCAATCGACTATTGCAAACTTCAGTAGAGTAAGCATTTCCAGCGTGCATCACATTCTGAAACAATGTCGAAAGCAATTGCCAATCTAGCACCGCGGTTCATTCTAATGCCGGAAGCACACAAGGAAAAGCTTGAAGCAAATAATTGCAAGAAATTATTATAATGTATGTATGTACATATAATACATATGTAGGCTCAGCAAAGACGTCTTAAATAGGCAAATTTGGTCACTTTAACATCATTGCCGACTCAGGCTATTCAAATACAAGTTACCTTGCAACACCTTTTATAAATCTCACAAAAGCTGATGAGAATTTGCACAACAAATTGCAGATAGGCACTCGCAATTGAGTTGAGCGTTCATATGGCGTTTGGAAAAGCAGATTTCCAGTATTGGTTTCTGACTTTAGGTGCCAAATAGAATCGGCAAAACTCATCATCATCGTTGCGCTATTATTCACAAGATAGCAATTGATGCAAAAGTGTCAGAACCTGCTTCAGAAACACCCGGACTTGCTGATTTAGCCGCCACAAATGTACCATCAACAATATCCATGACAAACATTCGTTCCCGATTGGTAACATCTTATTTTTATCCCCAGGTAGATCGAGGAGAAAATCATTCATTACAAATATCACACAAAAACTCAATTTTATTGACCGAATAAAATTCAAATTTAATTTTGAAAGTGACAGTTTGTATATTATTTTAACAAATATCCCAGGGATATTTTTCAAATCAGAAGTTGATCAACTTTAGATTTTTAACTCGAGAGTTGAGAAAAAAAATTTGCGAAGAAAAAGATTTTTTTAATTCTTCAAATAGAAACATATTCAAAGAAAAATTGTTAATTATTGTAAGGTAACCTGGATGGTAATTAAGTCTATATATATTATATCTAGTAGTCATAAAGAAGTATATTATTATAATTATAATGTATTATCTGTTAGATGAAATAAAATGTACTAAAAAAAAATTTCAACTTGCGTTTCAACTCTCAAGTTGAAGCCAACTCTCAATTTGGTCATGATGTATTCAGTCCATAAGTAAATAATTATATGATCTTGTGGGAAAGTGTTAAAACAATTCAAACACATTTGCCTCATAAAATCAGTCGATATCAATTAAATTATTGAATAAATTTTTTTCTATGAATCATAAATTTTAAGCCTTATTAAAGCTGGCATTTAGCGTGGCCAGAGTCCAAAACAGAGCTTTCTTCTCTTCATTTAACGATAATTTTGTATGCGTTCATTCTTTTACATTTTCTTGTAGAGGAAATAAATAATGATTACGGCCACTTTGAAACTAGGTTCGTCATTTCCATTAAAACCAGTTTTCTGAAAAATTAAAGTCACCTAATCACTTTAAAAAAATTGAGAATCCTAAACTTTTAAATTTTTGTCTTGCAACATTGCAAATATTAGTCCTAACTAACAAATTTTTGTACATCCCAAAATCTTCCTCGTGAACTCGTTCACAATTACCCCCCTTTGACCCTATATCAGAATTTATCTGTAATTTCACTTTGAACAAGTCTACGCAACATTTCGCGCAAACATTTTTTAATACAGATATAATTATAGGTACCTATTTTAACGAAAACAAATTTGAATAATGCGTCAGATTTCGTCAGAACGCGTGTTTCGAGCGTAAAACATATTTCAATAGGAACTGATCATTGGTGAAAAACTAAAACCAAATTTTGTCGGTTGAAAGAAATATTGCTGAACAATTTAATCAAAGCTTGACATTTAGAAGAAAAACAATAAAAATAAGGAGGTTCAAAATTATATTCCATCAGTTATCCATTTTGAATAAGGTAGAAAAAACTTAGGGGCTTGTAGTTTAGGGTCTTCTAAAAACCGAAGCACTTGTTAGGAACCTACTGATTGTAAATAGTCGCGCAGTTTGTTGTTGAATTTATCTACCTTTGCTTAAAACACGAATCACCACT
Organism: Chrysotoxum bicinctum; assembly: GCA_911387755.1. Classification (NCBI taxonomy): domain Eukaryota; kingdom Metazoa; phylum Arthropoda; class Insecta; order Diptera; family Syrphidae; genus Chrysotoxum; species Chrysotoxum bicinctum. The sequence continues at coordinate 83,627,384 of OU426989.1, read as the reverse complement.
AATTTCCTCGTTGGTTGCTGAAAGTCCTTCCGCAAGTTCTAGCTCCAAGCTGTCACAATATATAGCTCCAATACTAAATCAATTTATTTTAAATCACTAAACATCACAATTCACCGCACATACACACCATTCATGGGTAATATATCCGTTGGGGGTAAAATATGGATATAATTTTTACTACTTTTTCTATTCAAATTTACTGTAAAATTTTATTTTCACTTTCGAACTCGACACACTCGCGCAAACCTAAGGGTAGTTGCTGTTTACCTGATTTTTTTTTTTTAATTTTACCACCGGTTTGGAAAATATGAAAATTGTTATCCGCCGCCGCTAACTAAACCGTTTCAAATAACTCGGAACACTCCCGACAAGTAAGTGGTCAAAACTGTGAGTGAATTAAAAAAACGGTATAAACTCCGTCTAAACGTGTACCTACGTCCGCTTCGGCCGTTTCAAGAGTGAGTGAAAACCATGTTGTATACGTGATACCGCTAACGAGGGAATATCGAGGAAATTTCTTGTGTGTTGTTGGTATTGTTTTGTGCCACACGACGACGACTACGACGACGACGACACGGTTCTCTAAAAAAGGGGGCTGGAGCTGAAAAGCATCGTCATCCGCATCATCATCATCATCATCAGTATCAACATCGCGTCGATGGTTGTCTTTGGCTTAGGTGGAGGCACATTACCAGCAGCAGAAGCTACGCGTCATTATGATGGGTTTACTATCTCGGCAATCGGTATCAATGGAAGCAGCACCAGGAGCACACTTGTGATGGAAACTAAACAGTGTTGATTAGGAAGATAATGGCTAGTGTGCACTATCTCCACATAGTGGAGACTTTATTACCCCCTTTCCCGGCAGTCTGTGATGACGATGTTTCGATGCGAGGTTTGTTTGCACTTCCGTGCCGCGCTCTTATGATGATAACGAGACGAGATGGTGGTGGTATAATGGTGATGGTCATTGCTGCCACGACTGCCACCCTCCTGGCTTCTGCTGATGTGTATGAAGGACCACACATGATGTGAGGGGAACATTTCCATACGCCACATCGACGACAGAATGAGAGGGAAAATTTATATTTATAAAACCAGTTTCATTACACAATTCCGAACCCACTCTTAACCCCCTACCCCAAAATCTGCCTTATGAGCACTCATCAGGCGCTCCGCGTATGTGCGGTTGGTATAATTTCATCTACACCAACTTAGATGAGCTTTTTAGTTGCTGAACTTTTTGTTTGTATTGGGGATCATTAACACGCATACACACTTGGATATATAGGTATGTGGATGCGACTATATCGACGATGGACGGCCAAACAACAAACCAACCAAAAACCGTTACAAAAAGGGATGCTTCATCATCATACTCCCCGCCCTCGCCTCGCCTCGCCGTAATGCTAAAGTTTATTTTTTGCTGAGAAAAAACAGGTTTTGAACAAGGATAATGCATTGGAAAAATCGCACACGCACACGAACACACCCTCACACAACACCGGATACACTCCATGTGGGTTATAAATAAATGAAAAGTGGCACAGGAGTTCCGAACATTAGGTTTGGGGTCGGGGGTGGCATTAAAGTGGGAGAAATTTACATAATGAAATAGACCTAAAAACTATACACATCTGAGCCGCGATAGTTGGCAAAATAGTTGAAGATGACTATTGAAGGGGCAAGGAGACGGTTGAGGGTAGGTGAAACAATACACTCTGATTATATCTAATACCAACCAACACAAGAGCATAATCTGGTTTCGAAGTGGGCCTGTGCACCCCTTTGTTTTGAATTTTATCGAGTTAAGATAACAGACATTTTGAAGTATGGAGGTAACAACGAGCCCTGCTCTGTTAGGAAAATCTGTTAGGAGATGTTAACATTGGTTGGGGCATGCAATGGAATTCGACGAGCAACAGATACGTTTTGGAGAGAATTTTCGTATCAACGTGCGGGGACGACAGCCAAAGGTTGCAGATTTCTGATAATGTTTGTATGGCCTTATATCAATGGAGTCGAAAAAGCTCTTTGTGAATCTGCAAAGCACGAGTTTAAATTTCAAATTGCAAAGGGTTACACAGAACGCCTTAGCTTTGGTAGTATTTTAACGGGGATGAATGGGTTGTTTACGTTTTACAGAGCACATGGTGGAAAGTATTCACCTGGGGGATTAGAGTTAAGCTTTCGTTTAAGAAGTTTCACATATAGGTACCTATGAACATGTTGTTGGAAGCTAAGTGAAAGGTTGAAGAAGGAGTTGAATTTGCTGGTAGCCTAACACAGAACTGTTTTTTTTTAATGATATTTGAGATTAATAAATTGTTGATAATATAGAATCAAACATACCTTACTGATGTTGCTTTGTTGCAATATCTGAAATTATTGTTCCTAGTTAACCACGACTTCAAGAGAGAAATGAAAAATGAATAAAAATTGTTTGAAGTAGTAAAACGAAAGAGCTTTCAATAATTTTCTAGCTGAATCTCTTCTCAAATCCTTCTTGGATTTTGGTCAAGAAGTCTACAAGAGTTTAAGAATTGATTGTAGATAGGTGTCACACCAAAAGAGGTACACCAGTGACCGGTCTTGGGATTAAAATCCCACTTCTAAAGCTTTTAGTTATGAATTTTCTGATAGGCAGGTATTTGTGTATGAGATGAAGACTGTTGCATGTGCAGAAGATTTTGTTAAATAAACACATTTCTAGGAATAACGAAATCACAAATCACAATGTAAGAATCGGGACCATGAACTACAGAATAGGAACAGGTGTTTTTTCTACCCGGATTAAAACATTTCCTGTCCGATTGTGAAATTTGACCAAATTAATTGCTGAAAGCACTCCAGGTGCCTTCAATTAGTTAAAATTTGGGCGTAAATCTCAATCAAAAATTGAGGGTCCATAGCCATTTACAAGTCAGAAAATTGCCCCTGTTAGATTGCGTTTGTGACATCTTCGGTATGCCTTATTGTTTTACAGAACATTTTTCGTCTGCTCTAAAGCATTGAGAAACCCTACAGCGTATCTGTTGGGATAATTTTAAGTTCGTGTAACTGTCACGTCTATCGATTGATTCCCAGACTATAGCTAAGCTATGCTACCAATAAATTAACATGTTTTGTTTGCCCTATCTTTTCTAATGACTACTGCAAATCAGTTACTACTACTGAGTTGGAGCATGAACGTACACTCAAAAAATTTCGTGTGTAAATATTACTAATTCATGCGTGCATTCTACGAATTTTATTCGTGGTTTTCAGCCACGAATAGTATTCGTAGAATGGACGTTTATTAGTACATTTTACGAATATTCGTAGAAAAACAAACGTTAATTGTACGAATACCATTTGTACAATGTACGAATATTAGTGTAATATTTACGAATGCCATTCGTATATTGTACGAATATCATTGTAATATTTACTAATGCCCTTGTATTTCATTCGTAAATTATACAGCTCCATTCGTATATTGTACGAATATTATTGTAAAACATATTACCATTAAATATGTTCTCTGAAATTTCCTTAAATACCTATTGTAAGAAATAATAACAAAAGATATTTATGTTGTAAGTTAAAAATAGTTTTTTAATTCATTTTATTGTCATATATATGAATAAAATTAAAAATTAATTAATTCAATATAAATATAATTAAAAATCAATTAAAGATTTAAAAACTCCTCATTTTATGTACTAAGGGCCACTGAAAATAAATTAAACATTTAAAATATTGAAAACTTCGGAACAAAATTGTACTTACATTGAAATTCTTTTAAAAATAAAATTTCCACATGTATGTTTGCTCTGCTGCTTCTGGATGCTGTATATTAAATATAAAATAAGCGTTAAAGCATATGTATGTACATATGTCTAGGTACTTACCTCATCTTTTCGAATAAAGCAGATGTTAGTCTGATCCACCACTGCAGCACTTTATAAATAATATCACGTTTGAACGTGTTAACTAATGAAATACATTTAATTTTTAAAACTGAACACATATTATTTTGTTTACTCATGATTAGTAAATAATACTAATGCACTTCATGAAAATACGAAGTTATTAGTATATTCTACGCATAATGCGTACGGTCAACCTACGAATGAATTCTGTCTACTAATATTAGTTTTACTTAGTAAATAGTACGAATTTATTAGTAAATACTACGAATGTAAAAGATTAAAGTACGAAGTCATTCGTACGAGAAATTAACGAATGTTATTAGTTATATATTATGATTTTTTGTTTTGCTGAATTAACTTTTATATTTTATTTTACCTTTTGTTTTTCTTCATTTGATTCAATTAAAAACGCATTTTTTTTTTTTTTATTTAGTTTTTATATGTATATATATTTCGAGGACTTATTTGCCTCATCATCAGTACCTAAAAATAAATACATGCGTTTTGTATTAACAAAAATATATATGAAATTTAATTATATATAAAAATTACCAAGATTATTTTATAGAAAATTATTTGATAACAATCTGTTTTTTAGACATTTGTTTTTGAAAATATACTTGTATCTTTCGATGTATCAAATTGTTTTAACAATATTTCAACTGAATTGGCACTACAAACTGTTGAACGTAACTTTGATTTACGTATCAAACCTAAAACTAAAATTCCAAAACAAACATTTATGATCATGTTAAAATTTTGCCTTTCTGATTGTAATTATTTTTGTTTTAAAAATCAGTATATTCGAATGAAAACAGGACTTTTCATGGGATCATCTTTGGCTCCAATTCTCGTGGAATGGGTTATGGATGAAGTAATATTAAATGCTTTAAATAAAATAGATTTTGAGCCACAATTTTGGATAGCATATGTAGATGATCATTTAACAGCCATTCCAAAAAACAAAATTGACGAAGTAAAATCTGCTCTGGAATCTTTTGATAAAAATATTATTTTTACATATGAATTGGAAGACACACTTAAAAATGAAATAAATTATTTGGATGTTACAATCAAGAGAAACAATGATGGTAATATTATCACAAATTGGTTTCATAAACCAATTGCATCAAATCGATTATTAAATTATTATTCAGCTCATCCTACTCAAATGAAATATAATATGGTTAAAAACTTTATTCGTAAAGTATTCTCATTTAGCCATAAGACCTATTTTAATAATAATATAATAAGGATACAAAATATATTAAGAAAAAACAATTATCCACTTGATATAATCAAAAAACTTATTTCATCACTTAAAAACGAAAATCTACAAGCCAAAATTATTTCACCTCAAAGATTTGACCAAAGTAACTACAGCTTTCTATCTAACAATGATGTTCGGACAAAAGATTCATCAAATACAGATAAGAAAATTTATTCAGCGATGACATATGTACCAAAATTAAGTGAGTCCTTAGCAAAAGTGTGCCAATATTTTATACCAGATGTTAAAGCAGCCAACAGAACAAAATTCAAAATTCTTTCTAAATACAAAACAAAAAATTAATAAAACAGAAAACAGTGGATTAGTTTACTCTGTAAAATGCAATGATTGTGAAAAAATATACATTGGAGAAACTATTCAAAAACTGGGATCAAGAATGAATCAACACAATACCGAATGTCAAAAAGTTAACGAAGGATCAGCAAACAAAAATATAGCTGCTTTAGCTGATCACGTTAAGAAAAATGGACATTCTTTTGATTTTAATGGTGCTAAAATTTTAAAATTAGAAAGAAACAAATTTAAGTTACAAATTCATGAAGTTAACCAAATTATAAAGAATGAGGGCATTGCGTGTAACTACAAAACAGACAAAAAAGACTATACTAATACATACTACAATCTAATAGTTAATGCAAATTTACAGAACAATCAAGTTCAAAATTAAATAAATGTATACACTTTAAATACTTAATAACTTTTTAAGAAAATTTGTTTAATGATTTTTAATTTTTAATTTTTTAATTTCAAAAACAAATGTCTAAAAAACAGATTGTTATCAAATAATTTTCTATAAAATAATCTTGGTAATTTTTATATATAATTAAATTTCATATATATTTTTGTTAATACAAAACGCATGTATTTATTTTTAGGTACTGATGATGAGGCAAATAAGTCCTCGAAATATATATACATATAAAAACTAAATAAAAAAAAAATGCGTTTTTAATTGAATCAAATGAAGAAAAACAAAAGGTAAAATAAAAGTTATTAGTTATATGTACACAATAATTCGTACAATGTACTCAAACAAATTTTTTACTTCTTGTTTACGAATGAAATTAGTGTATTAAACGAATAGATTCGTGAATAGTACGACAGTTATTAGTAAAATTTTACGAATGCATTCGTAGATATACCACTGTACAAATACTTCGTACATGTTACGAATATTCGTACAATGCACGAATATTTTCCCTACGAATATCATTCGTAGCCAATTTACTAACAAATTTTTTGAGTGTAGCCATACATATATTCAATAGAGATTACAAAAACATCAAAATATGCTAAAAACTGAAAAAAACTGCTCTTTTCCAAAATCCAGCTCTCTCGAACTTACTTCGAAGCCAAAGTTTAATTTTATTGAGTTTTCTTTCTTCTTTCATGTTCTTACTTGCGATACTCGTATATAGGTACTATGGCAAGTTATACATTCGTATAGGATTCAACCTCCAGATTTCAATCAGATTTAACGTTACGATGATGGAGAAGACGAAAAAGTGGGTCCCACAATTCTGTTTGTCTTTCTGTTCGACTACATCCTAAGCGTTTCCGACGATTTTCTATAAACTTGGTAGGTAGATGGCATTTTTAAATATTTCCCCTAAATTTTTTTTATTTTTCCTAAGACCAGAAATAACGGTACCTGCCATAAGAATTTTTTCGAAATTTTTTAAAATATTGTTTTTCTCAAAAACTATTAAAAAATTTAATTTAGTTATAGGTAGTGGTTGAAAAAAATTTACGAAAACTTTTCAATAATGGTAACTCCCTTGAAACCATTCGTTTATCTTGGATTTTCTCAAAAACGCTATAACCCATTTTGATAATTTGTTTATATGCTTAGGTTCCCCAAAAGTTTGGATAGAATTGTGGGCCCTTATTCGGAATTCCCCCCCCCCCCCCCCCACCAAAATTAACTTTTTTTTACGAATCGATAAAAGAGTGTTTGCTGTTGATAAAAAACATCAAATTATGGAGGAGAAATACTTTTTTATGGTAAAAAAGTGAAGTATAAGCGGACCACCCACAGTACTATAACTAAAACTACTTGTGTATGGGATATTTGCTTTTTTTGCTTGCTTACGCAATACGGCGTATAAACAGTGAGACATGTACGGAGGGGCATGCTGCCCCCCTGCTTGGGCACACTATAGGATTTGGGGTAGGTGCGAGATTGGGTGTATGCAAGGTTTCTTTGCATTTACAGAAGCTGGATTTAAAGAAACTTTGAAATTACCCTATGGCCTACCTATATTAATTTTTTTATACTTCACTTTTTTACCATAAAAAAGTGTTTCGCCTCCATAATTTGATGATTTTTATCAACAGAACACTTTTTTTTATCGATTCATTAAAAAAGAAGTGCATTTTGGTGGGGGGGGGGGGGGGGGGGGGGAATTCCGAATAAGGACCGAATTGTGTATTAACATTTTCAAAAAATATTTTTTGGAATTTTTAAAAACAATTAAATTTTTTTTTTTTCAAAACTCATATTTTGAAAACGCCATGCTCGATTTCTTTAAAACTTGACTGTTATTTTTTCTTCAATAGAGCTTACACGAAGTCAGAAAAAAAAATTATTTTATCTAAAAATAACGGTACCCACCATACAAATGTTAAAAAAAAAGGTTTTCAAAAATGTATTTTTCTCGAAAACATCAGCTATAATTTTGATAAATTGTATCTATATTATAAAACTGACTGTAGCTACCATAGAACCATTTTCGAATTTTGAAATTCTCATTAACGGCATATGGGATTTAATAAATTTTTAAATAGAGAAGCTTCTAAAAAGTTTGAAAAACATTGCATAAGTTATCACCATCCAATGCACACCGCCTTAGACACGCGCAAACCTGTTTCAGCAGAGTCAACAGTATTGTTCACACGACTACGAGAGGGCATTGGCCTATATTATTGTATTAGCTGGATATACGATCCTCTATTACGGTAATATAACAGGTCAGCAATTATCATGGGAACCAATGCGAGGAACTTAATATTGCTGGTCAGCAATATTCAGGAAAGCGGGCTATAGGTTTAAGCTAATAAATTAATTGTATTCCGACCTCCGAATAGAACAGTTGTTTATTACGAATCTTAAAATATATTTTATAACGTTTGCGAAATCATTTTTTCTTTCTTGATACTTAAACAGTAAGTTGAACCGTTGGGCCGGCCCTCTGGGCTGGCGTTCGCGTTTTTTTTAATATCCTCGCGAAGGATATCTTTAACTGGCGCCCGAGCAGGGACCGGCTCAAATTTCGGATCCTTTCACCGTGCGAATCGTTGTGTCCTTTAATACAGGACAGGAAGTTTATACACTCCTTAGAGTGAGAGGTACAGCTGTAACCATGGGAACACAGTAACCCTATAAACTATCCAGCAACGAATACTCCATACCCATGGGAACATGAAGTCATCGTCGGTGCAAGGATTCGAAAGTGAAGTTGTTCGTGCCGCGAGTAGGTCGCTTGCAAAAATAAACGCTTGCGACTAAAAGGGACTAACACGACTCTTCCGGAGCTGGCTCCTAAGACCTAAATTAATTCGGTTTTTTTTTCTTTTAACGTTTTAGGCATAATCACCTCTCTTGCTGACATTAACCTTCCTAGCAGCAGCGCAAGCTTTCCAAATTTTTGACTATGAAGCACCTATAGTTTCCTTGAAAGAAGGAAAGGGATGGATCATAGATGGTAGCTTTAAATTAGTACATACCATCGACTTAGCGAATTTCCAAAAACTTGTGGACGGCGTGAGCATCGCCATAAAAGATAACGTTAAGGACGAGGATAGAAAAAGAGTAATAGAGTTTCATTTGCGGCAGATAAAAGACCGCCTCAATTTACTCAAAGGTAAACCACAGAGGAAAACGAGATCCATCGACTGGATTGGAACAGCCTGGAAGTGTGTAGCCGGAAATCCCGACGCCACCGATTGGAATAAAATACTCCAAAGTCAGGAAGCAATCATCGACAACAACAACCACCAATACAGGGTGAACGAGAAACTCTTTGGTATCACGAAAGACATCACACGAAAGATCAACTTAGTGTTAGAGAGATATGAGAAAAACATCAAAGATACCATTACTGGGAAATTCGAGCAAGATGCTTTAGACGAAATAATCGCTGTCAAAGGCGAGATAAATGAGATCGTTCGAGCGTGTCAAATAGCTAAAAGTGGGTTGATCAATACGAACCTTCTAGATACCGAAGAAATCAACTCAATTATCAACGAATTAGAGACACTACCTTATGCTAACGAGATAGAAGCCATTGAGTATGGTACCCCATCGATTTTTACCAATGGATCGATGCTGCTTTATGTCATTTCAATGCCAAAAGTGGGAATAGAAGAATACAACCTGCTTATAACGAGGCCATCAATTATCGAAGGGAAGCAGATAAACCTGAAATTTAGAAAGATGCTGATTAACCACAGAGTAACGTACGGTGTAATAGTAAACTGCCTTACGATCAACAACTCCACAATCTGTGAGGACAAGGCACTGGAAAAGGTTCCTGAGGATACTTGCGTAGCCCGGTTATTGAAAGGAGGACACACAGCTTGTACCTTTCAAACGAGCATTGAAGAGGTCATCGAATTAATAAAGGAGGACACAATTTTTGTCACCAATTTTAATGGTGACTTAACCTCTAATAATATTTCAAGATCTCTTTCAGGTACCTATATTATTTAACTTGTTAACGAGACGATCCAATTGAAGGGCAGGACATTTTCCAGTTCTATGGCTACAGCTCTACAGGCACTACCCCCAGTATTAATGAACATCACCAATCGTGATCTCCAGATCGACTTAGGATTCGTTCATGATCTTAGCGTCAAGAATATAGAACGCTTAGGTAACTTAACCCAAGAATTTAAAATTTCTATACTTACAGAAAGCATCGTCCTTGTTATGGTGGTGTTTATCATCGTAACCATTTGGCGGAAGATTTATGCCAAACCTCACATCCCAACGATTTTATCTCCTAACTTACAAGTCGCAGCCTAACCATGACGTCACTTGAGATCTACGGGTCGTAGATTTTCGAAGGGGGAGGAGTTATCACCATCCAATGCACACCGCCTTAGACACGCGCAAACCTGTTTCAGCAGAGTCAACAGTATTGTTCACACGACTACGAGAGGGCATTGGCCTATATTATTGTATTAGCTTTAAAAAAAAGTCAATTTTATTTTGAAAATTCGATATATCAAAAACGGGTCAATTTTTTTTTTGAAATTTAATTTTATTCGTACAACAGCTAATGAATTTTTTTTTTTTCAAAAATGTTTTAAAATTTTTTTATATAAAAGCTTATTTAAAAAAAAATGAAACCGATTATATAGTTTTTGTTCTTGCACTAACTAATATGTGCTTGAGAAATCACATGACATCCTACTTTTGGCTCCAACTGAATTCTGAATTTTATTTTTTATTGAAAAACAAAATTATCAACCGTACAAAGTAAAAAAAAATAAAACAATTAGAAGCTGTTTTAGAGAAAATACGATTTTCGAAAAAAATGTATTTGTATGATAAGCACCTTTGCTTTTGGAAAAAAGTTGATTTTACATCTTGTCGAGGGAACTAAAAAAATGTTAGGTAATGACAAATTTGCAAAAAATCAAACATGTGGATTTCGAAATATTGAGTGTTTAAACAAAATTTGATTTTTTAAATAAAAAAAATCATTATTTAAATATTCAAACTTTTTAGCAACTGTAGCATAAATTATTTGATCGGAATTAGTTGTACTGTTTTTCAGGACATCAAAAACAAAACAAATGGTTCTTTGGGAGGTATCATTAATACAAAGATAAGTTTTCGGAAATTATTTTCAACCAGTAGCTAGAATTTTTAGAATTTTTTTCAGAAAATCTGTGGAATAGTTTTGAGAAAAAAAAATATTTTCCAAAAATCTTAAAACATTTTGTGCTTTAGATCTGAAAAGAAGAAAACGTGTCGGGGGTAAAATTTAAAATGATATCTTACAATGCGGAAGAAAATTGGCCGAGCTGTTTAGGCTGAATTGAACTGACATACAAAACTGCGAGAACCACTTTTCCTGATCTTAATTTAAGGTTAATTTCTTTTTAACTTAAAACTTAACTGAAACTGAAACTAAAATGATCATCCAAATGGGGTTTAAAATGTTTGCGTTTTTTGCGAGTCCTAATTAATAATATACAGGGTGTCCCACAGTCACCGCCCCAAATGAAAACCATGGATTCCTGAGGTCATTTTAAGTTGAAAAACTTAAGAAGTAATTTTCTTGTTTTCGTCCCGTTTTCGAGTTATAACGGTTTTTAGGATTTTTGCTCTCTCTTTCCTTAACTAGCCTTCTTTGCCAAACTATGTCCGATTCATAAGATTTTTTTTTATGGCCAATCAAGAATTTATTATATTTTTAGTTTGTCTCAAAACTTTTTTTCTGTGGACAACCGTTTCTCCGCAATTTTGCATCAAACTCAATTGGGATTGATGCAAAATTGCGGATAAAGGTTGTCCGCAGAAATAAAAGTTTTGGGATAAATTAAAACTGTAATAAATTCTTGATTGGTTATAAAAAAAATTTTACGAATCGGACGTAGTTTGGCAAAGATAAAGCCAGTTAAGGGAAAAATCATAAAAACCGTTATAACTCGAAAACGGGACGAAAACAAGAAAATTACCTCTTAAGTTTTTCGATTTAAAATGACCTCAGGAATCCATGGTTTTCATTTAGGGTGGTAACTGTGGGACACGCTGTATACAAAATTCTTAAAACATTTTTAAGAAAAAATTTTGGTACGCCAATTTAAAGTTTTTATTAATGTTCGACTAAAAATTAAATTTACAAGAAAAATATTGAGCCGTTTTTTGAGATATCGAATTTTCCAAAAACAAACTACATTTTTTTTTTAAATTCAAAAAATATTTTTTTTTTAAGTTTTAAAACGCAACGTTTCTTAAACTTTTCAAAAAAAAAATTCATTAAAATTCGTTATGCCGATAATGAGAAATTCAAAATTCGAAAAAATCGTTCTATGGTAGGTACAGTCAGTAATATCGTATATATAAGTATCAAAAAGGAAAAAAAAAATAGCAAAATTTTCGGAACCATTTTGGAGAAAAATACGATTTTCGAAACCCAAATTTTTTTCTAAAATCTTGTATATTATATTAAGAAACTTTTATTTATCAAGTTTGAAAAAAATAGAGCATGGGGTTTTAGAAATATTGAGTTTCCAAAAAAATAAAAAATTGAAAATTTGAATTATGTATGTAATAATATTCAAACTTTGGAGGATCTTTAGCATGGAAAAAATGGTTTAAATCAGTTGTACCGTTTTCGAGAAAATCAAAAACAAAAAAAAATGGACCCAGGGGACTACCAAAGTAATCACTTTTTGGAAATTTTTTTTTCAACCTAGCTTTACCGAAATGAAATTTTCATTTTTTTTTTTAAATTTTGTGGGACAGTTTTTGAGAAAAAAATATTTATAAAATTTTGAAAAAAAATCGAATGGCAGGTATCCCGTATCCCCGTGTGGGCAGGGAAATTAAAATTTATATTTGCCAAGTTTAAAGAAAAGACAGACAGACAGACAGACTTAATTGCGAGACCCACTTTATTGGTCTTCGCTATCATCGTAATGTCAACTTTGATCAAAATCTGGAGTTCGATTTTTTTACGAATGCATAACTTGCCTTATAGTACCTAGAAGTCGCAAGTAAAAACGATTTACCAGAGTTCGCGCATCGCAAATTGTTGAATATGAAAATAAATGCTTAGACCAAACGATTGACTAAAGGTCGAATTGTAAAGCGAATTCTGAAAGATATTGGATGATCTCGCAGAAAATTTTTCGCGAAGGGGGAGCAGAAATTCTAAATTGCACAAGAAGTTTTCGGAAAATAATAAGACCATCCAACCGCCAACCCGTACCTAAGTGATCCAGCAACAATTGCAAGTATTCTATTTGGATTGGTTCAAAACGCTCAGTTTGGGAAAATAAAACCTATACCCTACCTACCTACTATCAGTCTTGAGCGAATAAAGGTCAGAATCGATTTTGGTCGTGTGTGTATTATTGTGGAGCTGTCCGTAAAATGTGAATCATGAAAAGACCTTTGATCGAGTTCATCGTGAATGCAACTTGGCTACTTCTATATAGGAATTCCACAACAATGCTAGGTTTAACCTTTTTCATACAATGGGCAGCCTTCTGACTCTATGGAAATGCAATAGGGAGCTTAACAAGAGAATGCCTTATAAGCTATTCTTTTTTCCTGACGTTATAGATGATGTACTCTATAGTGATAAGAGACATGTCATTTTGAGCGTCTCAACAACAGAGTCATTTGGAATGTACCGATGACTATTTCTACTACTATTTCCGTCAGCTGTCAATTACTGACAGTGAAAGGACAATCAATATCTATTTAAGGATCAAACGGCAAAAGACAAAAATAATCCTCACATTTTGCATGAACGATTTGATGGTAAAGTTATCCCTCGCAGAGGTAATGTGAATTGGCAAACTGCGTCATGCGATTTGACCCCACTAGAATTTTTTTTTTGGTGTTTCCTGAAGTCGCAGGTCTGTGTGAATAAAACACAATTGAATCATGCTCTTAAGGTGATTATAACACAAGCCATGGCTCAAATTCAAACGGACTTTTAATAAAGAGTCATTGAAAATTGGGATCCGTTCACAATAACAAGCCGAGATGGGCATTTGAACGATGGATTCCATAGTTAATTCATAATGGCATACATGGGTCCTTCAAATAAAAAAGAATACAATTAATACCTCATATACACAGCTTGTTTTATTTCTCCTCGACATCTACCCGCTATTATTGAAAACTCCTTTATTATATGACTGAGATACTTCTCAAGAAAGCACCGACTCAGCTCGAGATAATTGCGCTGTCTGCGCTACATCCCGAAAATTCATTTGCAAAAATCATATAAAACTAGGACTTATGTCGGCAAACGACTCAAGAGCTTTTGGAAGTTGAAATAAAGATGCGAAATCGCGGATGTTTTTGTCAAAGACTGAGGAAACCAAACGACAACATCGCTTAACAGTTTTTCGAATGGATCCCTAAGAATGTACTATACTCTGTCCAATAAAAATATGCAGTGTGGGCAAGATAGGACGTTTGCCTCGCATTCTGGCTACAGTGAATTGCATAAATCTGTCCTTCATTAAAGCTCTCACAGGGTTATCGTAGTGTTGATTTTAAATGGACCCTTTTTTTAAAGCTCTAAAATCAAAAGCACCTCAACAGAAACCCAAGGAAAAAAAACTGAACAAGTTACGAAATGAACAAGGGTAACTCTAAACGCACATCAATATTGAATGGGGGTTGAAATTGAATAGCACCAACAGCCATAGACTACAGCAATTCAGTGCACACTCAGATTATGGGCGCACAAACACTTTTTTATGGAGGAGTTCTTTCAATTTAGTATGGTGCAAAAATATAGAACGCTACTGATTTTGAAAAAGCTCTCCCATAAGACGTGTACTACATATTTTTGTTGGATGAAGTATAAGAGTTGTAATATCAACAAGAAAGTGGCAATCTACTGGTATCTTAGCCGCAGAAGACTCCCAGATAAAGTCGTGGCCACAAATAAAATATACAGCAGCGATTTGTTGGGGCCCTACATACCCCTCCGGAATAATATGATGCTAGAAGATTCAACTTGAACATAGATTTGAATTCTTTTTAAACAAGGTGTATCAAATTACTTGAGAATATCGCCTGTACATTTTTGGTTAAACGCTCATTGGAACTCATAAAATATCGTCGGGTTAGTTCTTCAAGAAGAAAACCGCTTTCCTAACTTTGGGGGGATCTAATTTTTATCTTAATGGGCTAAAGGAGAATTTCTTAAAAAAATAGTCTCTCTCACTTCACTGATTTTGATTTTAAACTTCACTTCAAATATTCAAATTTTGTCCTTATACTGAACATTATTAGCCGTTATATCCTAAGTGTTTTCAATTTTTCTTTTGCAAAGAATTTAAAACCATTTGCAACAAAACTATTCCACCTTCCACGCCTCTTTCAGCAAAAAAGCTTTGCAGAAAAGCTCAACATAAATTCCACCGAGTGTTCTGAGAGATGAAAAGCAACAAAATCGCCTTCTCCCACCCACCACTTCACTCCTCTGCCCCTCGCATTTGAGTATGTTTTGAAACGGACCACACACACAATAATTAAAACAACCAGAACACCCAAAAGTCGAAGCAAAAACAGTTCGAGCAATCCAAACAGTAGCAAAGCACCAGCAGCACACACATGAAACAGCAAAAGTAAATCCGAGAGATGCCGTACAGAGAAGTACGAGCAGCATGAAACACAGATGCGCCAGCCGCTGGAGCTGAAGCTGGAGGATTGCTATTCTGTTCGGGCTGGATCACCCCGAAATCTCTTCAGCTCCGCTACCGCTCCGTGGGGAATTTCGTTGCGGTTTCTGGTGGGTTGGGTTTAAAATTATTTTGTTGCTACAATGTAAGCTAGAGTGGCGAGGGCGACGACGACAGCGGGCGGAGCAAAGCAGTGCAATGATTATAATTTGGAAATTGAGAAAAATTGTATTCCCATTAGCATGCGACACACACACACACACAAATGGACACAAGCTCGGGATGCAGCACTGCAACGCAGCGCACTGTAGCTAAATCCTTTTCTTTTTGGTTTCCGTGGGAAATGTTAAAATGAAATGTTCTCCAACTGCTCTGCTGGTTTTCATCATTCATCTGGGACTACTCCGAACTGGGAGCCGTGAAATAAATAATTTTGGATGCTTTCGGATACGGAGAGACGTTAATGGGAGATTCGAATCACGTGTACGGGCGGAGCTCCCGCTCTGAAATTCTCCTTTTATTTGTTTTCTTTTTTTTTTTGTCTTTTTTTTTGAAAAACAAAAAGAAAATCGCAAAGCAAATTGTAAACAGAACTCTTTTCGGTCTGTCGCCTTGACGAAAACATGCGCGGAACTATTTTAGAGATTTTTTTTTTTAATAAATTTTTTTTTTAGTTTCGAGGAAAACTTTCAAAGAAAAACTAAAAATAGAACGTTTTTTTACTGCTTTACACAAAGATAGACACAAAAAAAAAAACTAGCAACGATTTCATTTGCTTGCGCAGCAAGGACTTCAAGTAGGAGTGCAATGGCGGCAACAGAATCTAGAGAAATGGAGTGACATCAAAAAAATGCAACCACACAAAAGCTTAGAAATGTTACATTCAGTGATGAGAATAGAAAGTAGCAAACTTTTTCCAAAAAAAAAAAACAAAGAATTCTCGGGGATGATTTATAAGGGAGGGATTTCTGGTAGATTTATATTGAATTATGTAGTATAGACTAGACCACCTACATCCCTATCTATAAGGATTATTATTGTGGGAGAAAAGTGAAATTGAATTTCTGCAACAGGCTCGCCCTCTAGGAACTTAAATATACTCGAGTATGAATTTTTGAGGAAATCAATTTTTGGTGTTTAGTTTTACCTAACTTAGGACAGAAGTTTAAGAAATCAAACGGTGAAAATATAAAGCTATAGCTATTGTTTTTGTTTGTTGAACTTTATCTTACGTTCGCACCTTCGCAGACTATCTAATAAGAAACTACTTATATGAATGTGTAGGAAAAGTCCAAGCTTTATTAATCAAGATATGACGTTGTGGTTGACTCGGGGCTGGGCAAGTGGACATCCTTTCAAGCTCACTTGGAATTGAAGGAGGGTGCAGTGCCAAGCTTATATGTCATCGTAAAATTCCCTCTATTGCTCTACTTGATGAAACAAAGAAAGAATTGGATCGCTTGGTAGCCTAGGGAATTCTGTCCTGGGTTCAGCGCACCTATAAATGGGCCGCACCGGTCGGTAGTGATCATCGAGAAGGCTAATGGTGGAATTCGGATTTGCGGCGATTTTAAAACAACTGTAGATTTAAAAATCGTATGCAATCGTCAACCGCTTCCTCGACCTCGGGATTTATTTCACAAGCTTCGTGGACGAAAAGTATTCAGTAAAATCGACCTATCGGAAGCTTACCTTCAGGTTGAGCTGGACGAATCGTTCAAAAATTATGTGGTGATCAACATACCTTTTGGTCTCTTACGGTTCAATCGGTAACCGTACGGTGTAAGTAGAGCACCAGGTGAGTTTCAAGGTGCAATGGAACAAATCTTTGGGGACCTGCCTGTTGGTATTTATATCGACGATATCGTCATCGCTGGTACATCGAAAGAGAGGATCTGCAAATTTTGGAAGAAGTCCTAAAGAGATTGGAAGCAAATGGATTCTGATGCAACAAGCATAAGTGTATGTTCGCAGCAGCAGGACTCGTATACTTGGGGCATACGCTGAATTCTAATGGTATAAGTCCCTCCGAAAAACATTTGGACGCTCTTCGTTACTTACCTAGACCAACGAATGTGAAAGAATTGGAAGCTGTAGGCAGTGGAGAAGGAGGCATTGTCGATCATTTTATGGCCGCATTTTCGAACTGCAGACTGATCACAAGCCCTTGATTGCGATATTCAATCCGAGCAAGCAGATTCCCGAAATGACCATACGACGTCTTCGAAACTGGGCCTGAACCTTGATGGCATACACGTACCAAATAAAGTATCGACCTATAGCGAAGCATGCCAACGCAGACGCTTTGTCACGACTTCCAGTTGGCCCAGATGTGTCTTTCGACAAACTGGATGACATTTTTCATAAAGTCAGTCCATTCTTCAACTAAATGTGGCTGATTTGCGTGGATTCTTTTTCCAAGTTTCCATTCGTGGTATCATTCTCGTCTGTGACATCGGATTTCACAATAAAAGCCTTGCAGATGATTTTCGCCATCGAGGGACTGCCAAAGACGATTGTGACGGACAATGGTACTCAATTTACCGGTCGGATTATTGAAGAATTTTTCCGCTATCATTCAATACAGCATTGGAGAACAGCACCGTTTCATCAGCCTGCAAGGGTCAGGCCGAAAGGTTTGTGCAAACTTTTAAAGAAGCTTTTAAGAAAATTTTCGAGGAGGAGAAGAATACAGATGTTGCAGTGAACGTGTTTTTATCAACATATAAATCGACGCCTAATTCATGTTTAGAAAAGTTTCCTGCGGAGCTGTTGCATGGACGAAAACATAGAAACCTGCTTTTCAAGACAAAAACCCAAATACCAACCAAATCAAAAAGTTCTACCCCGACAATTCAAGAAGTTCAAGAAGTGGAATAAAGGAGTTATTTCTCGCGTTTAGGGAGTAACATGTACGGTGTCCAAACTGATGAATGATACACAAGGCGTCATCAGAACAAATTACGTTTACTGAATCATCAACCAGAAGCAGACTCTACTTTTCTTAGAAGTTCAGAAACTGCACCAAGTTCTAAACAAGAGTCAATGGAAGGTAGGGTTAATTTAAATAACTAAGAATTTTCTTCATTTTTTAGACAAAACAATGATATCAGAGGTATTGATAATATTGAAATTGAACCGAAGCAGGAACCACCGCAGCGAGTCTCACAACCAACTCCAGAAGCTCGCCAGCGCGCTTCCAACCATACTAAAACAGATTCACTAGCTGGTCAACTCGTAATAAGAAGATCCAACCGACAACGTAAGGTGCCACCTGTTCGCTTCCCTCAATGATGCTAGTGCTTACATCCTTTGTAATGGTAGCGGAGGAACTTTTGACATTAAATACTCATTCTGAATTACGAAGCCTTGGTGTTCACCTCTAGATAGATAGATAGAGAGATAGACAGATAGATAAAAAAATTTTATTTTCAGAAAGTTTTTACAAAGGCTTGGTTTTCGTTACTTTAAAATTAAATTAAATGACAATAACTTTTAAAGTTGCCTGTAATGTTAAAGTGTTTATAATAAATTCATTAAAACTTAGCGACCCCAAGGTGGGGTCCTTTCGCCTCTCTTATGGAACATGGTAGTAAACGAACTGCTAACCAGCGTTGCCACAAAGTGCCCGATCGGGCCATTTGGCCCTCTGTTTTAAATTTTGGCCCTTTGCCCGGGCCAATTAGAAATGGCCCCCAAATCTAAATTTTAGAAGATTTAACATCACATCATATCGTGTTTAGTAATAATTAAAAAGCTTTACAAAATTAAATATAAACCATTGCTATGCATCGCCACTACAATGTGTTTCCACCACATACAAATAACCATACTTAAAATGGAACTGAATTTATTCATTTAGGGGGGTTCACATTCTCAAATATGTTTGACAAATATGGTTTGATGAATATTTGACGGATTGAAAGCATTTGCGTTCACATTCGTCAAACATGCTGTCAAACATCACTTCTCCTTAGAATTCTTACCATGGAGGACCAACTGAGATCATAGATAAAATATTAGTTGAGCAAATTTACTACCATTTTTATATTTGGAAGTCTGCAGAAAACTTATATTAATCTAATAAAATCCACCTGAATTACTCCTATTGCATATATGACTCATTTTGAAATATGTTCTTACGATATGCACAGCTCGAGAACTTCATTGAAAATGAAATTTGCTTGTGGTTTGACAAGCATGCGTTCACATTCTCAAATATGCTTGTCAAATCAGCAAAATATCAAAATATTTTGATATCATCAAGCATGTTTGACAATCCGTTTGATGAAGCGTTCACATTTTCAAATTCGAGTCAATCAAACCGCATTTGTCAAACATATTTGAGAATGTGAACCCCGCTTTTATCTAGTTTAATGATTTTCGTCATCTACAAAAGCGTTTATGTATGGCTTTAATAATAAGCGAAAAAAATTAATAATCATTAACGTGTTTTTTTGAATGAATTGCGGAGAAACGGTTGTCCACTGAAAAAAAAGTTTTGGAACAAACTAAAACTGTAATAAATTCTTGATTGGTTATAAAAATAATCTTACGAATCGGACGTAGTTTGGCAAAGATAAAGCCAGTTAAGGCAAAAATCATAAAAACCGTTATAACTCGAAAACGGGACAAAAACGAGAAAATTACCTCTTAAGTTTTCGACTTAAAATGACCTCGGGAATCCATGGTTTTCGTTTGGGGCGGTGACTGTGAGACACCCTGTATATTGACTTTGCTAAGGAGTTCGATAAAGTAAACCACCATATACTTATACAAAAATTGGAATCCATTGGCTTCCACTCAAATATTTTAAAGTAATTTGAATCCTACCTAAACGGAAGAAAATAGTTTGTGGGTATTAATAATGTACTATCAGATCTAATTGAGGTCGCATCAGGAGTACCACAAGGAAGTTACTTGGGCCCTCTTCTATTCTGGCTGCTGATCAATGATGTCACTGATTTCTTAAAAAATGTTTCTTGTTTGATGTTTGCGGATTATATTAAAATATTCCGTCGTGTTACGTCAATTAATGATTGTCATTTACTCCAATGTGATCTTCATCGCTTCTCTGAATGGTGTTTACCTAATCAGCTTTTGTTAAACGTATCAAAGTGTCAATCTTTATCATTTTTTAGGAGCCTATCATATATTCCTTTTCAGTACTCTATAGAAGATACGGAACTCTCAAAACTTAACGAAAAGAAAGATCCCTATAGAAGATACGGAACTCTCAATACTTAACGAAAAGAAAGATCTCGAAACTCCGCTTTAAATCCCATATAGACTGTGATTGCTTAGACTGTGATTGCTAAGGCTAACTCTATGTTAGGATTCATTAATCGGAACTCTAAAGAGTTCTCTGATCCTTTGACTCTTTGATCTCATTTTTTTGCGTATGTAAGGTCATCATTAGAGTATTGCTGTGTAATTTGGGATCCAATTTTTCAAGTTCATTCTAATAGGATTGAAAACATAAAAACATACAATATTCATACTCCAACTTATAAAACTCGGTGTCAACTTCTTGGCTTATAATATCTTGTCGTTCGCCGTAAAAAATTTTGCAATAATATTTTTGCGCGATATTATTACATCCCATATAAATTGCCCTTTTCTTTTGTCTCTTGTAATTGTGTATGCTTCGTCAAGGAATCTTCGATCCCTTTTCCTTTTTAATGAACCTCATCATCGGTTAAACATGAACCTTTAACTCGATGCATTAGAGAAGCCAAAAGTATTATTTGTAATTATATTGATTTTTTTTCTCAACAAAGTCGAGAATCTTTTAAGAAGCACATATTGATCTAATTCGTAATCCGGTGGTATTAAGTTATTATTTTAGATTAGGTTTATAATTTTATTTTGTTTGCTCCACTAATTAATTATTTGGTTTTTCTATTTTTCAATAAAAAAAAATGATTCGGTAGTCTGCATGATTATTATATATTATTTGTATAAAACTGCTTGATGAAATAAAAATAATTAAATAAATCGTATAGACATTTGTTTTTTTTTTCGCCGCTTGTTGTTTGTTCGTTCGCTGTCCATTCATATATTGAATTAAAATATGAAAAAAGGAATATAAATATTAAAATAATATTACTGGTGTGATTTATATTTTTTTAAGATATTTTAAGGTAATTCCCAAGAAATCAAATCAGACGACAGAGTAAAGATCTGCTTCTGCTGCCTATTACGTAGATTTAAGAAATGCATTAAATAAATAATGCATTAAATAAATAAATAAGAACAAAAACAAATATTAATATATTGTAGTTTAATGTTTTAATGACGGATTTGTAAGTAAAATATTTGGCCCCAACTTTTGTCAAATGGCCCTCAAAAAATTTCAAATTGGCCCTCTATGTTTTTTCCTTCGCGGCAACGCTGCTGCTAACATCAATGGAAGCAGAGGGTTTCAAGGTAATTGCCTATGCTGACGACGTTGCAATATCTGTATCTGGGAAACATCCCCAAGTTCTCTCAGAACTCCTACAAAATGCCTTAAATAGGCTAACAAAGTGGGCTAAGCAGTGTGGCTTGGACGTCAATCCACATAAAACAGAATTAGTACTCTTTACGAGAAGGTACAAAATTCCTCAGATTAACCCACCCAAGATTAAAGGAATACCATTAAGCTTTTCCGACCAAGCCAAATATTTAGGCCTCATTTTAGACAAAAAACTAAATTGGAAGGTAAATATTGATGAAAGAGTAAAAAAGGCTACCGTAGCGCTTTTTACTTGTAAAAAGGCAATAGGATCGAAATTGGGCTTCTCCCCAAAAATAACCCACTGGCTATACACCTCGGTAATCAGACCGATACTCATTTATGGAGTTGTCGTATGGTTTACCGCACTGGACAAGATGGTAAATCTAAATAAACTCATCAAAGTCCAGCGGTCAGCAGGTATGTGCATCACAGGAGCACTTCGCTCAACACCAACCGCAGCCCTGGAAGTGCTTTTAAACCTAACACCTCTTGACATCTTCTCCAAAATGGTGGCAGCCAACTCATGCGTGAGGCTTAGAGCCACCTCTCAATGGATCAGTAACAATACTGGTCATACAACTCTCTTAGACAATTTCAGATCTGTCCCAGATCGCTTAGACTATACCACCCCAAAAATGGTATTCGATAACAGCTTCCTTGTTTCCATCCCTTCAAGATCGTCTTGGGAAGAAGAGAGACCCCTCGAAGACAATGCGGTACACTTCTATACAGACGGTTCAAAGACCGATTACGGCGTTGGAAGTGGCATCTATTCGAAACAACTGAATCTCAGTCTTTCATATAGACTTCCCAATCAATGTAGTGTATTCCAGGCAGAAGTAATGGCTATTAAAGAGGCACTATCCTGGCTCAAAGAAAACGTTATATCTTGCAAGGATATACGAATCTTCTCGGACAGCCAAGCCGTTCTCAAATCTCTCGCGTCTGTATCCACAAACTCTCAAAACAACAAAATATAAGCTCTAATCGGAGTTATAACAGGACACTGCCTCATAGGTAGACATGCTTTGAGGCCAGGAGTCTACACAAATGACTTCTGTAGAAGCTGCATGGACGAAGAGGAAGAGGAAACAGTCCAACACCTTCTATGTACATGTCCAGCACTCTCCAATAGAAGGAATAACTATCTCGGTAATCCCTTCTTCGATAATACCAGTGAACTGGCAACGATCGACACAAAATGTCTCTCTAACTTCATTAAAAGCACGAAATGGTTTGTTTAAATTCATTACTCTCCCATGAGTAACTTCTTTAGTGGTATCACAACGGATCCTTGAGGTCTAAGTGAGTCAACAACAACTAGACAGCCACTCCAACCTAACCTAACCTAGCGAATAATTTATATTTTTAAGAAAATTCATTTATAATTAGGTTTCGATATCTTAGAGCTTTTTTTAAGATATTGTACAGTTGACTATAGTTTTGTTCGTCGAGAATTTTGAGGATTGTTTTCTATAAGCCCGAAAACAAGGACACACTCCAACAAAGTGGTATGTATTTTCAGTAGCATCAAGTTTACAGATTGTACAAATGCACAGAATATCTTCTAAATGGTATTGAATTGAAATTGAGCAACCCGCACCTGGACTTTAAAACCATGCTAATCATCTCGCGTGAGTCTTCGAAGTAGTCTTGCCGGCCGTCTCGGCATAGTTCAAGTTACAGTATTCATCGTGGAACCGTGCGCTCTGTTTGTGTTTTCCGTCCAATGTTTTTTTACAAGTTTTGTGCAAGTTTCTATATGCAACGCTTTCCACTCAGACTTTGTTGACCAGTTAAACTCAATATTGACTTCATTAAAGAGTTCTGACCACTCTCTTGCCCAGTAAATCTGTTTTTTACGATGACACCAGAAAGTTTTTTCGATAGTCTGTTTTCGGGCAGGGTACTAACTCTTTGAATGTATTTGAAATGCAGTTCGAATGTGGAAAGAAAGGCTTTTGGAAGTCCTGTTTCTAGATTAAGCATGTAATTTGGTGTATTACTAGGTAAAGAAAAACATCTCTTGATAAAAAACCTTTGCGATTTTTCGACTTCATTATGTTCCGAATAACCCCAAACTTGCGCACAGTAGTTCATCACTGATTTTGAAGCAGCTTGAAACTCAATAACACTATTTATGGAGAAAATCAATACACTATTAACGATAAAACCAAGAAATGGCGAAATGAAGACGTTTTATCAGAAAAAAAAAAACGAATTTTTCTTTTAAATTGATGCAACTTATGAGTACCCGATTGTTTATCTTATTTATCGGACGAGTTGAATAGCAAGAAAAAAAATATGTCCCCTCTCGCTGCGGAAAAAAAGTAGCTGAGAATGCAGTAAGCAAATAGAAGTCCACCCTCGAAGAAGGCCCAACGAAGAATTTCTGAGCTGTTTATGTCCATACTGCAAGAGATAGGCCAGCAGTTTTGGCACAAAGTCAAACCCGGGTGGTTAAAACATCTGATCACACGGAATTCAACTAGTCTGGTTAAAGCTTTGTGCTTCTATTCTTCCCTCAAAATATTTGTAAGAAATGATATGGCCTATCACTTTCAACCACAATATGGCATTTGTTTTAGTAAAAACTTTAATTTCATGTGGTTTTAATTCACCGTCCATAAGCACATCATTTCATACATGTTTTAGTTTGGATAACACGACTTCTAAAGAATTCGATGGTCTGTCCGACCGACTCTTTACAAAGAATTGTCTGTAATTTTCTGCGCCACATACGATTTTTTTTACGAAATCTTATAAATATTTTTTTTCTCAAAAACTGCCCCACAGATCTTTTAAAAAAATTCAAAAAATTTCATTAAGTTAAAGCTAGGTACTGGTTGTAAAAAGTTTCCAAAAAATGGTTATTTTTGGTAATCCACTTGGAACCATTTTTTTGTTTTTGATTTTCTCTAAAAGGGTACAATCGATTTTGACCATTTTTTTATGCTAAAGCTCCCCAGAAGTTTGAATAGTATTGTGCATTCAAATTTTCAAAAAAAAAATATAAATTTTGTTTTCGAAAACCGCATTCTCGATTTTTTTAAACTTGATAAATACAAGTTTTTTAATTTAGCCTACAAAGCGTGAGAAAAAATAAATTATCTTATGTTAAGAAATGGTTTTCGAAAATCGTATTTTTCTCGAAAACGGTTCTGAGAATTTTGATAATTTTTTTTTTCTTTCGATTAATTTTTACGATCTACAATTTATTAAAAAAAATAAGATATTGCGGACTGTAACTATTTTATTAGAACCATTTTTTCGAATTTTGAATTTCTCATTATCGGCATAGCGGATTTTACTGAAATGTTTTATAGAGGAACTTCTAAAAAGTTTAGATCACATTGCATTTGAATTTGAATTTAAAAAAAATAGTTTTTTTTTTTTGAAAAATTCGATATCTCAAAAGCGGGTCAGTATTTTCTTGGACATTTATTTTTATTCGTATTTTCTTAAAAATGTTATTAAAAAATTGTAGCTTATTTTCTTAAAAAACCGCAACAACGACTTATAATTTTTGTTTTTGTATAAATTGATATTTGCATGAATCACATGGCATCTCCTTTTTACTACTGCAACTACTAAGGGAGTTACTTTTCTGTAATAACATTCATTTTAGAAATTCTTAGTCTTTTACATAGGAGCAAATTTGTGCGACCCAGTCGTGCATTTTATTTTTGGCTACTTAGAACCTTCTGTATATAAAATTGATTTAGATCGGTTAATCCAATAATGAGAAAGTAAAAAATCTATTCTATTGAAGGTGCTTTCAGTAAAGTCTTAATTTCAAAATTTTTTAAACGATCAAAATTAAATAAAAATACTAAAAAATACGATTTTGTGAAATTAAACAAAAAGAAGAAGAAGTAAATATCTACTGTTGTTTTTAGGAAAAAAAATTACATCTTAGAGGTAGTATTAAGAAACTGTCAAGTTTTAAAATAATCGACTATGTGGTTGTCGAAATATTGAGTTTTCAACCAAAAGTTATGATTTACTTTTTAAAATTCAAAAAATAAATTTAAAGTTTTAAATATAAATACAAAACTATTTAAGCTTTAAAGCATACATAATTTGATCAAAACAAGTTTCACTGTTTTCGAGAAAATCGAAAACTACAAAATTTGGTTCCATGGGAGGTACCAATAATAACCAATTGGCTAGTTTTTTACAAAATGAAGTTTTTAATTTTTTTTGAATCTGTGCAACAGTTTTTTCTAAAATTTCGAAAAAAGATTTTTGGCCTAAGAAAGAGAAAAAAACAATTTGGGCAAAAAATTGGAAATAGCTATCAAGCTGTTTAGGCTCTAGTCGAAATGATGCACTGAATTTCAAGGTCCACTCTGTTAATTTTTCCTTAGACAAAGTAAAGTCAAGATTGATCAAAATAGTAGGTACATATACTTATACAAACTTATTATGCGTATCGCAAGTAAAAATTGACGCTCCACCCTGAATCGGTGTTTTTTTCCACTTGAGTATTTCTTAATTAAATTTCTTATTTTTATATTATCATAATTTTATTGATACATAAATAAACTCAAATATCTATACTATTATATAAAAGCGAAACCATTTTAAAGTTTGTAACGCACGATCTCAGAAAGGAGTCAACCGATTTATTTGAAATAAATTTTATTATTTTCTATATTGTTATGAGAGTGTTTATGGCTATAATTTTTTTTCATTAAAAATTTGTCAAACTTAAATATTATTATTTTTACAATTTTTGTCCATTTTTTTCATTAGTTGACTTATGCAACCACTCATATCTTAAAACCTATATAATAATCAACAAAGATTAGCATTGCTTCATAAAGTCAATATTGTTCCGCAAATTTTAAGCCCAAAATCACTTCTTAGTTACACATAGAACTTGAGAAATAAATAAAAACAAATTATAAAATTATAAATTTTTTGAATTTATTTTATCTAGGAATTAGATTTCATCACAATCGCGAGGTCGCTGCTTTGTTTCATGTCATTATCATTCCAACATTCTTAATTTTCTTTTCTTCCCGTTCCCATACTCTCTCTCTCTCTCTCTTAATATCTGTTCCTCCATTCAATAGTTACGTTTTTTCTCTTACCTACCTACCTACATATTCAATTTTTCTGTATTGTATAGTTTTTCTAACTAACCGACACACACACATTTTTTTTGTTTATCTAATTCTATCGTCACATCGCTGAGCAATGTGGGGGTGGGCTATTTTTACTTGCGATATAGGTAATAGGTATAGGGCAAGTTCTGCATTTGAAAAAAAAAAATCGAACTCGAGATTTTGATCAAAGTTGACATTACGATTCCGTCTGTTTGTCTGTATGCCTGCATGTCCGTATGTCTGTATGTCTGTCTCTGTACCTCGATCTAGAGCCTAAGCCACTGGAGCTATTTTCTTCAAACTCGGTACTTAAGGGTCTTCGGTGATTCCCTAGAGGAGCCAAAACTAACGGTACCCCCCATACACCTGTAATGCATAATCTTATTTACCTCGAAACGGTGTGATATTATGGACGTTGGACATGGACTACATTTTTGTGAAAAAAAATTTTGTGCCAAAATAGCCGTCATAGAACGGTTTTTTGATTTTTTGACTTTCTCATCAACAGCTCTAACGATTTTAACCAAAAATTTTCAACAGGAGCCCCCTTAAGTTTAAAATAATATTGTATATAAAAATATTCGAAAAAAAAAACTATTTCTAAAATCTATACTACTTAATACTTAAAATTTGGCATCCCAAATTTTGTTCTCGAAAAATTTTAAGGAAATTTGTCATATAAAAAATTACTTAAATATTAAAAAGATTAATCAGACGGCAATTCCATACATTTGAACATTTTTATCTCATTAAATCCATATTTTATATTTATAAAATGTATTTTAAATTCCAAAGTACTTTTACATAAGAGCAAGTTTGTGCGATCCAGTCGTGCATTTTATTTTTTAAGTTACTTGAATACACTCAATAGCATTTTGGGTGACAAAAATGGACATTCAATTGACTACAGTGCCGTGCACATGAACTATTCTTTAAAAGCGAAACCATTTTAAAGTTTGGGTTGAGTGATCTCAGAAAGTAGTGAACACGTTTATTTGAAATACATTTTATTATTTTCTATATTGTTATATTAATAATATGCACAAACATGGACAACCTCTTTTTTTGCAAGTGTGAAAGAGAATCTAAATCGATACGGTATGTTATACATATAAACTAAAATTAATATTATTTTAGCAAATATGCTCAGTCCCATTGAGAAATGTTTTTATATGCTAACAATAATATTAAGAAAATATTCGTAGTTACAATTTGCGAAGCAACGCGAGTACGGGTCGGCTAGTCAATAATAAAGCAATAAAGCATACCAGGGCTTCAAGATAAAAAAATTTACTAAGTCCCAAACGATGTGAGAGCAATACCTTTAGTTCAAACATTTTTGTTGCATAGGTTAATTTTTGCCGGAACATTTGTGGAGAAGGATTTTAGTGGAACTTTGGCCTTCACTAAATATTTTTATTACTTAAATAAAATATTCTATAGCTTTGTCTATTGTCAGTGAAAATGTTTTTTTCATATCAAAATATACACTCGTTAAAATCCTCTCCTTTTGATTTCTTTGTCCAATTTATGAACAAAAAAAATAAATTCTAAGCCTTATCAACCCCCTATGTTTATTTGTATACTCATCCTGCAATAACTGAATGTTTTAATCCTAAAACTATTCCCTTCCCTGCTTTGTTTTTATAAGGACCTATGACTTACTTTCAATTAGTTGAACTACCACGAACACTATACTTTCAATGTGATGCTCTTTCACAAGCAAATTGTCCGTTTCTTTTGGTATTCAAAGCCAAATGAAACCCTTTTCAATAATATCCAACTCGAATTTGTGTACACAATATCTAGCTTCCGGTTATCCTTTTTCCAAAATTCTGTTCTTTTTACAACACTCCTTCTAACTTCTACTTATGTATATACCCTCATCACTTTAGCTTTAGGTATTATTAAAATATTCATCTCAACCAAACCACTTTGGAAAAGCAATAAATTATATTCTAGTTAAAAAGGATTCATAAATCCTTGAGCAAATGACCAACCAACTAGACTCGCATCCGATGTCCAACACCCATCCTTTCCTGTTTAATTTTCGACCGTCCACTTCGTTATTCTAATAAGAATTTCACAGCAAAAGAATTTTCTATCCCAAGTTCCAACTACACAAACTGACTGACGATGTCGACAACTACAACAACAAAATTGGACAAACGGGGATGACCTCTATGTTTCATCTTTTATAACAAACACCACACATAGGTACTCGTTTTTATTCAAATTCCTTGATCAACCCTCAGGCTTAATCGTGTTTGTTTTAGTAGAGTTGAAAACAAAAAATCATTGCCAAACACCCAAAAGTAGGCTTCGTATATGAAAATCATTACTAGGTGATTTAACATAATTTCAGGCGTTAGCTAAAGGGGATTCATAGGTTTCTTGTGTCCAGTGATGTTATAATTTTGGTTTGTGAAATAAAAATTAAATTTTATTCTATTTCAAACTTGAATATCGCAAAATGATGCAAAATGAAAAATCTCAAAACTATATTCATCATTCCGAAAAGAGTCTCGAACAATTTTCCAACAGAATTAATTGCCCGGACTGAATTCTCCATGAATATTTCTCTGCTGAGTTTTTGTAAGCATTGCATTGACATGTTGGAGACAAATTTTGTCGGTGACTTCTTGTATATCAAATTTATTCTGTAAGGATTTTTGTATGAACTGACGGTCCTTCAGATAAATTAGGTACATACGAGTAGAAGCTTTATGAGTAGGTTGTCTACAATTTAATAACATAAACATAACTTTATTTTAGAAAATTCAAAAGAAAACATTTCTTTTTTGGTAAAAGTCAAAGTTCGAAAAAGAAGAATTCAATTTTCGAAAACCATTTTTTACTTTTCTGTGGTGGTAACGGCGCGGCGCCCTATATTTGGATAACAGACATTTTTTTTAGTAAATATTATAGATAGTGTTAAAAACTATTAATTGTGAACTTTAAGATAGTAAAATTCTCGACTGGATCACACGAAATTGCTCTTGTGGAAAAGGCTTAGAATTTTAAACAATAATGTTATTAGAGAAAAATTTTCATAAATATAAAATTAATTTTTTAAATTAGATACTAAAACGGCCTTAAACCTCCTATGAACCAGTTTAACTTATTCCACCTCTATTCCTCGTGTATTCCTATTATAAATAAGCTTTTCAGGATTAGAGTCGTTGTAAAGTCGAAGTAATTTTACTCCATCGCTAAAACGAGTTAGTAAATAAGGCTGAATAATTTATAAAACATTTATTTTTTTCTTAAATCAAAAACAATATTTTCTTGTAACTTTTCATAAGCAATAATTTTCAAACTTTTCAGGAAATTCTGTATACCTACTGAGTTTCATTAAAATCCATTATGTCGATACTGAGAATTTTAAGACTTCAAAAAAAATTGCTCTATGGTTGGCACAATCAGTAATGTCTTAAATTCAAATTTTATTTATCAAATTAAAGATTATTCAAACTTACAACAAAGCGTAAAAAAATTGATTAAAATCCGTTGTACCGTTTCTGAGAATAGGGAAAACAAAAATTATGGGGGATGGATACCATTAACAACATTTTTTCGGACATTTTTTCCAACCATTAGCTAGGTTTTACTAAATGAATTTTGTTTATTTGTTTCAATCTGTGGAACAGTTTTTGAGAAACGGATTTAAATGAAATCTTATATCGAGAATGCAGGCATTAATTGAATCTTTTTGTTTACTCATATTAGACCCAGCTCAAGTGAATAGAAACCGAAATAAATTGTTTTCTCTGATCGTATGATCCTCCCGCTATATAATTATGCTATAGATACATAACTCCCGTATTATGTAAGTTTTTAAGCACAGCTCTCGATAGCTGTTTCAGTGCTTTCTATAATTAATAAACTTTGAAGGTAACAAGATCGAAACTCAGTCTTTTTATCGAAATTATCTGTATACCGATAAGGTGTTTTTTAACATCACAATTGATGGAGCGCCCGCTGGAAGGATTAAAAATCGTTCTTTTTGGTACTACCGTTCCAAAAACGGCTGAAAACTTTAAGCCAATACCTGAAAAACCTCAAGGCGAAGGTTTCAAGGGGAGCAAATTTCACCGCGTCATTAAAGACTTCATTATCCAAAGAGCTGATTTCACAAAGCGTGATGAAATCGGTATACGATCAATCTACGGAAAACGCTTTGCCCATGAGAACTTTAAACTGAATTTGACGTGTACAGTGTTGTATGTCTATAATAAGAAGACGACTTGTACTTGTTCAATAGTTAAACTTTATTGACTGTCTTAGATGTTACTTAGAGGAATGACACGATACAACTGACTTAAGACTAACCTGATATATATATATATAATAATAAATATATAGAGAGAGAGAAAGAACGACTTATTACTTCATACAACATCTCCCATTAAAAGTTCAATAAAAATGTAAGTTATAATTATTTCAGATAATTATAAGTAATTAAATTAAATATTGAAATACATTATGAAAACTAAATGTAAATGAAATAGAACGTATTACTTCATACTTTTTTTTTTTTTTTTTTTTTTTTTTTTTTTTTTTTTTTTTTTTTTTTTTTTTTTTTAAGAGGTAAACATTTATAATCAGAAACAAAAAGAGAAAAAAAAACTTATAAAATTAGGCTAAGTTCATCTTAAGTTAAAAAAAAATTAAAATAGATAAATACATTGTAAAATCATTGTAACTACATGATACTAAAAATATGATATATGTATGTACGTAATTATATGTGATCTTTGTGGTATCCGAATCTACTTGGAACTTTTAGCTCTATACCGTATCTAGTTCTAGAAGAGGATGGAGAGGTGTCATTTTCAAATCCTTCTGGGGTTGCTTCCGTTTTATTTAGTTCTGTACCCGAAAGTCGAAAAGGGGTTGAAGTTTCTTTAGGGTGAGTGTCCATTATGTGTTGTCTATTTCGCCGGTAGGTTGTTCCAGCTTCGTCTTGAATAACATATGATTCAGGTTCTTTACACTTTTCCAATATAATACCAGGCGACCAAAAGGAAGTTGGATTCTTTTTATAATGAACTCTTTGACCTGGAGTTAGAGGTAAAAGATTTTTGGCTGTTTTGTCATAATTTATTTTAGACATTTCTGTTTTCTTTCTAAGATCTTCAGCATATTTTTCAATGTCTATTTGCTTTGGAATGAAATTTTGTGACATGGCAGGTAGTTTAGTTCTTAGTTTTCTTGACATAAGTAACTCGGAGGGTGAAGGTAGATTACCTTTGGAAATAGTTCGATAATGTAATAACGCAATGTATGGATCTGATTTAGATTCTAGGCTCTTAGTTAAAAGTTTCTTTATTGTCTGGATTGAACGTTCCGCTAGTCCGTTGGATCGAGGTAAATACGGACTTGAAGTCGTATGATCAATATTCCAGTCATAACAAAAATTTTTAAAATCCTCTGAGCTATATGGTGGACCATTGTCCGATACTATTATTTGGGGAATCCCATGGCGAGCAAATATTGATTTGAGCTTTTTAATAACAAACTGACTGCTATATCCTGAGCTAAGCAATTCAATTTCAATATATTTAGACCAGTAATCAACGACTAACAAATAAGTTTGTTTATTAAACTCAAATATATCGGTTCCTACTTTGTACCATGGAATTGGTTGAATATCGTGGGGCTGCAGTGGTTCTTTTTGATGTGAAGCTCTATAGCGCATGCAAGTTTCACAGTCTGTGACAATATTTTGGATGTCATTATTTATATTTGGCCAAAAAACAATGTCCTTAGCAAGACTTTGACATCTTTGAACGCCTAGATGCCCCTCATGAATAAGTCTTAAAGTTTCACGACGTAGAGAGGACGGTATGACAATCCTATTCGCTTTTAGTAAAATGTCATCAATAACATGCAATTCATCTCTGACTTTAAAAAATGGCATGCAAGGGTGAGAAACTTTATTCTTATTATTTGGCCAACCGACTATTGTGTACTCCTTGACTTTTGAAATGACTTCATCTTTGTCACTAGCTTCTTTTATACTTCGTATTTTATGTGAAGATACTGCCAAGTTTGATATAAGAAGGTTGCAATGAATGTCTAATTCCTTATCAAACTCTGTCAGAATGTTTTCTGGTAATGGAGCTCTCGAGAGTGTGTCTGCTGTGTACATATATTTTCCGGGTTTGTAAACGACATCTAAATCATAGCTTTGCAATCGGAGCATAAATCTTTGTAATCGTGCCGGAACTTTATACAATGGTTTCGAAAACAATGGGACAAGTGGCTTATGGTCAGTTTCTACCAAAATGCGCTGCCCATAGACATACTGATGAAATTTTGTGCAACCGAATAGGATAGCAAAAAGCTCTTTTTCTATCTGAGCATAATTTTCCTGGCTTGATGTGAGAGTAGCAGATGCAAATGCAATCGGACTTTTATCGTGTAATAGCACTGCACCAACAGCACTTTTAGAAGCATCGACAGAAAGAGTGATAATTTTATTTGGATTATAAAATGTTAAAATGGGTGCATTGGATATGAGTGACTTTAAATTGTTAAACTCTTTTTCATGTATGTCATTCCAATGCCATACTATGTCTTTCTTCAAGAGCTGACGAAGATGGTTATTTTTCAAAGATAAATCTTTTACAAAGCTTCCTAGGTAATTTACCATCCCTAAGAATCTCTGTAAATCACTTACAGATGTCGGTCGTGGCATTTCACATATTGCTTTGACCTTTGAACTATCAGGACGGACTCCATTTCTGTTGAAAACGAAACCAAGAAATTTTAATTCTTCAACACATATTTTAGACTTTTCAGGATTGAATTTAAGTCCTATATCTTGTGCCCGTTTAAGAACCTTTTTTAAAATTGCGTTATGTTTTTCAATTGACTCTGCATATATAAAAAAATCATCTATAAAAATAATTAAACCTTCAATATCAGAAAATAGTTTCAACATCTGTGCGTGAAATATTTCTGGGGCTGTTTTAATACCGAAAACGATACCTTCCAAATGGTGTTATAAACGTACAAACTTTGGAAGATTCCTCATCTAAAGGAACCATCCAAAAGCCAGAATTTGCATCTAAGATACTAAAACAAATTGAACCTTTTATTTTAGACTTACACTCATCTAAATTGGGAAATGGGTGATGAGCTCTCAAAAGAGCTTTGTTTAAGTTTCTGGGATCAAGACATAATCTGATTTTACCATTCGGTTTTTTGACAAGCACTATGGAACTAACCCATTCAGTTGGCTCTTCAACTTTAACTATAACCCCTAGTTGTTCCATACGACTTAGTTCTTCTTTTAGTGGGTTTTGTAATGCAAACGGAACTTTACGAAGATAATCTATTGAAGGTTTCACATCAGAACGCAATTTTAAATGACACTTTTCCTTTAGTAGTCCTAGACCTTTAAAAACATCACTATACTTATTTAAAATTGTTTGCCAAGTATTTATACCACTTAAATTACTCTTTTCTATTAACGAGTTGAAAGAATTTGTATAATTTTGAAATGTATGCTCTTGTTTATTTATACTCGTATAATTAAAATTAGTCTGATCTACCTTAGAAATTAACTTAAGTTGAATGCAGGATTCTAATCCAAGTACTGCGTGACATCTAAGTTCCAAAATATGAAAATTGATTAAAAATTGTTGACCATTGTAGTGACACTTCAATATACAGCTGCCGATAACTGGAAGACGTTCTCCGCTAAATGTCATGATGCGAGTCGATGATGGAGTTAATTTAGAAGAAACTTGTAAGGCTTTAAACTGTTCTAATGACATCACATTTGCTTGGGCTCCAGTATCAACTTGACAATCAACGGTATGATTCAATATTTTTAGCATGATAATCCAACTGTTCTTTGGTGTGGTTATAATTTGCTTTAGCATACCTAAGAACAGTGTGTTGTCATCTCCCTCATCATTGTCATCATCATCTGATTGTTGGTAGGCTTCCACATTTCGTACATAAGCACTGTTAGTTCTTTTGTTTAAACGGCACATCTTTGAATAATGGTTTTTGTTTTTGCATGTATTGCATATGACACCAATTGCTGGACATCGATATTGGTGAATTTGACCACAACGAGAACAATGGTTTTTTGATGTATAGACGTTCGACGAGTAGCTGTTTTGTTTTTTATTGTTGCTTGAATGTGGTTTACTTGAAGGTGTTATTTGCTGACGACTAATGTAATTGTTTGTTTGATAATTTTTTTCGCAATTTTGTGTAGGATAATGGTTGATAGCATTGATTGTATTACTTTGACTATTTATTTCTAACTGCTTTGCATGGTCTTTGGTAACCTCAATTGTTTTCGCTATTTCGAGTGCTCTGTCAAGATTTATAGCTCCTTCAGTAAGTAGACGTTCTTTTATATTAGACCAGTTATTGCTGAGTCCACAAACAAAAATATCTCGTACCAATTCTTCTCTAAGCGTTGAGAAGTTACATGAAAGGCTTAGATTTTTTAACGCGGTGATATAATCGTCCATTTGATTCACCCGTTAGCTGTATTCTTGTAAAAAATTTATGTCGCTCCATAGCGATATTGACTTTTGGCAAAAAATGAGCTTCCAATTTGGCCACGAGGTCATTATAAAGAACCTTGTCCAAGTCAAGGTTAAATGAGAAAAACACTTCCAAAGAATCTGGTCCCATGTGATGCAAAAGAAGTGCTACTTTTCTTTGGTCTGACTGGGTTTCCAAGCTGGATGCACGTAGGAATATCTTAAATTGTGTCAGCCAATTTTTCCATTCGAGCGGCATATTGGAAGATTTTAAATTAAGCGGCAGAATTGTTGGTGTGAAAGTTGGTGGGGACACTACCGTAGCCATATAATTTTTCACATCCGAAGTTTTATCTTCTTTGCCCATTTTGGTATTTAGGTAATATAAAAGGAATTAAAATTCAGTATTGTAACACACCTGACACCATGTTGTATGTCTGTAATAAGAAGACGACTTGTACTTGTTCAATAGTTAAACTTTATTGACTGTCTTAGATGTTACTTAGAGGAATGACACGATACAACTGACTTAAGACTAACCTGATATATATATATATATAATAATATATATAGAGAGAGAGAAAGAACGACTTATTACTTCATACAACATACAGAAAATCAACAACTACCGATAGATAGTCCCCTATTACACGATGTCTCACGAGACGAGACTCACGTAAGTGCGAAAAAGAAAACAGATATGAGGAAAGAAGATGCAAAAAAATATTCCCGGTGAGTACCGGGCTGATTTTTAGTAGTCTCATTTTGACGTTTCTTTTTCTCATATTCGTTTTATGTTGTGTTGTGCATTAAAAAATACAAACAACAGTCGAATTTGAGACATGAGTCTCATGAGACATGAGCCAACGTGTAATAGCTTTTGCCTCACGGGATACAAATTTAAAAGGAAAGTCAAAAATGAGACATGTCTCATGAGGCAACGTGTAATAGGGGACATACATTACACACGATTCATATTGCTCTTTTCAAAATAAAACAGCATCTTTTAATTCGATGATTTATCGCATGTGTCGTTTACCTCTTTCCGTTTCTGACTACAAACAAACGCGAATATGAACAAATTCTTCATTCAGCTCAGGTCAACGGTCATAAAAATTCCCTCATCGACCGCTTGATTAAGAAACATACACAAAGAATAAAGAAAAACAATTGTTCTACCCTTTTCTCTCAAAACGCACAGCACAACAACACTGAACGCCGTGTCGCACTTTCGTTTGTGCCTAAAATCTGCAATCAACTTAAGCACTCATTTAGTAAAGCCAATTTGACAATCGTAAATTCCAACAACAACAAACTCAGCTCTTCTCTTGGTTCTTCCAAAGA
The DNA here is from genome assembly GCA_911387755.1 of Chrysotoxum bicinctum. Classification (NCBI taxonomy): domain Eukaryota; kingdom Metazoa; phylum Arthropoda; class Insecta; order Diptera; family Syrphidae; genus Chrysotoxum; species Chrysotoxum bicinctum. The sequence continues at coordinate 83,590,320 of OU426989.1, read as the reverse complement.
CGTCAAACCCATGAACAAGAAGAGCGGAATTTACCAAATCACCTGTCCTACTTGTGGCAGCAAGTACATCGGCCAGACTAAGCGTGCTGTTGAGTGTCGCATAGCTGAACACCAGAGGTACAACAACAACAAAGACATTCAAAAAGCAGTTGCAGCTCACGCATTTGATTTATCCAACACAGAACCCCACAATATGATACCTCTCATCGACAATTACAAACTAATAAAAAGTGTACCTTTTCCATCAAAACTGGACGCATATGAATCCATTTATATTCATATCAACGAGAATTTGATGAACATAGATGAAAGTCCAATAGCATCTAATTTACTTTCTTTTAAATATAAAATATAAATGTCACTCTCTGTTGTTAAATTTTGTTATTGCATTTATTGCATTTAATTCTAAGCTTTTTAGTTGTCACGCGTATTACGCTGAAGATGGTAGGCCAATGCCTTCCGAAATGCATTCGGCATTAAGAAAAATAAATAGATAAAGTACAACTAAAGCTAATTGTCTTTTGTTTTTGTTTTTGTGTTTTCATTTTATTTTTATTTTTCTTCAAATCTTTTTGCGGTCAATAAGGAAGAGACTTTCAACAATTAAAATATAATATAGACCACAAAGTTGTTCATTTAACAGATTAACTTGTTAAAAAAGTGTTTTTTATTTAAACTGAAGCATTACGGAGCTGGTTTGTTGAACATGGCTTATGCCAGTAATGACACTATTGGATCCCAGTTCTTCATCGCAACCAAACAAACTTCCTGGTTGGATGGACGTCACGTTGTCTTCGGAAAGGTGGATGTTGTTCGGAAAATCGAATCAAGTGCCACTGACGGGCGAGACCGTCTTGTTAACGACGTTGCTATTGCTGATTCTGGCTCAATTGCAGTTTCTGAACCATTTTCAATTGTCAAGGAGCCTTCACAAGAATAAACCTTAGGCTAATAGCAAGAAACTTTGATTTAAAGGGCACAGAGAGAAACAATGAATTAATATGGTTATGTCAAAAAATAAATCCATACTCAAAGTCTGAAGCTACAATCATCCAATTGCTAAGCTTTCACATATTCCCAAAATCTTTGAAAGTATTTTGTACGAAATGTGTCTCTCATTTCCCCTAGACAACACGGTTTTATCAAAGGTAGGTCCACAACGGTTAACCTCGTTAAATTCGTATCCTTTAGAATCTCAGCCTTAGAGGAATTTGACGTTGTCTCAACCGATTTCTGTAAAACCCTTGACAAAATTTCACATAAGGTTATTCTATTCAAACTGTCCAAACTTGAGATTGAACCTTTATTCTTAAGATGGATTTCTCCTTACCTGAAAAACTGTTACAAGAATAATCGATGGGGTTCCACAAGGCAGTCACTTAGGACATCTTCTTTTAATTCTTATTATTAACGGTCATATAAATATTCCCATATATCACTGTACGCCGACGATACCAAGTTTTTCAAGACCACATATAATTCCACTCTTCTACAACTTGATCTCGACAGCTTCTATGTCTGGCGCCTGAAAAAGTGCTCAGAACTAAATATTTGTAAATGTCACTTAGTCAATTTTTCACGAAAATACATTTAATCTCTTGCCCGTCTATACTTTCTCCATTATCAATTCAAATCCACCACTGAGTCGATTTGCTGCCTTGGTGTTTTATGTGATAGAGAGCTCAGCTTTCGCACACGATATTATTCTTAAAGGAAACTCAGCACTAGGCATTGTGAAACTATGGTCCAAACCATTGTTCGGCCCCTTTTTGAATACGCCTGTCAATACGCCATTTCCTCGTCGTTTCCTAGGTTTCGCTCTTCTTGTTCTGTCTTGGAATAACACTTTGATTCTACTTCCGTGTGAAGACTCTCTACGTAATATGAGAAATACCCACTTGTCTCTTCTATCTGCCTACTCATGCATGTTTTGCAGCATTAATTATAACATTAACTGTTTCGACTTCAACCTCAGTTCAACCTGCCTGAAACTCCGTCCTTGCAATTCAATCCAGTCCTAGATTTATATAATAAGAGCTATGTTTAAGTTAGATTAAAAATCAGCATTTGTGTTAAACCTAATAAATGGGGGTATTGCCCCATCAAAATTAAATTGAATTAAAAAAAAACATGTGGGAGCACAAATTTGGAAATGTTTGCTCCCAAGTTTGAAAAGAAAGTCGGCTATAGTGAAACAGACAGACAAACAGAATTTCGGAAACGATCTTTTTTATTCGTTCTTGATCATTCAGACGAATTCGAATGTCCTCTAAAATTTACAAAGAAGTCGATTTAGTTAAGTGTCATACTGCAATTGTTTTAATGTGAAATTAATACTTCATTATAATTTTGAGTCACTAATTAAAAAAAAATACCAAATGTGCTTAAATGCGAATATTACAAGCTTTAAGAATTTCCCTGTGATCAGATGTCCGTCAAATTAACACTACCACATCAAAATTTCAAAGTTGTAATAATTGGGTTAATCGTCTTGAATTTGTCGTGAAACAACTTGACAGTCAAGTTAGCGCTACCACCCCTCGAAATAGGGAAAAAATGAACTCGAAAAAGAGAAAGAAAGGCTTAAATATTTGTCGTAAATTTGTCGTAAGAGAAAAAAAAATTGTCAAGTCCTTCTTGACCAAAAATACCTTAAATAGAACAAAAGTGCTTAAAATATCATTTTTTCATACCACCTGGTAGGTACTACTCGTAGGTTATAACCTTTATCATATTTAAGGCATTTTTTGGGCAAGAAGACATTCTATTACAAGTTTTTAAACAAATTATATAGCAAAAGAATAGTTATAGAGGTAGTTTGGGTATGGTAGTCCTAGATTTTATGAAAAAAAAAGCAATTTTTAAGACTTTTGCCATGTTTAAGGCAAACACTTTTTTCTTTTACGACATATTTACGACAAATTCACGACAATTATTTACGCTGTCTTTTTTCTTTTTCGAGTTCATTTAACCCTATTTTGTGGGGTGGTAGTGCTTACTTGACTACCAAGTTAGCATTACCAGGGGTAAATTAAAAAACAAGAGTACAATTTTGTTGCTTTCACGACAAATTTACGACACATTCACGACAGTTAATTCAATTATTACAGCTTTAAAAATTAGAAGTGGTAGTGGTAACCTGACAGACATCGTGATCAGTGCCTTCTTGATTTTTGTGACCACTCGTACGTTTAAACTTTAACATCACTGTTAATTTTTACGACTTTTTTTAGTGCTTCTTCAAGTAGTATGGGACAAAAGGAGTTTAATCGAATTTTTATAGACGCACGGCTAGTTTCTTTTCGTTTGGACACAAAAGGTGAGACCCCATTGTTAATCCGCATTCTGTTTGAACTTCCTCGGAAGCGTTGGAGCGGGTGGCAATAGCCAAATAAGTTTTTTCTGCACAGATATGCGATAGCTTCTTTGTTTTGTTTCGTCCTTTGCAATTACTCTATGAAATGACCATAATTAATCCTTCTTTTGGGCATGCAAATTAAGCCAAGCAAGGGTCAGATTGGGGATTGGTATGAGTGTGTGTGTGTGTGTGTGTGTACGGAGGTATAGACGGTAAACAAAAAGGACACATCCGCTATACCTTTACGCACATATCACATATGTGCGAGATTCATTTAAAAGGAAATCTCTCATTGTTAGACAAAGAAAGGCACTTCTTCCCTTTTTTAATAACAAAGCGTATTCATATAGAACTTAGAAGGGCAACCCGCCCTTTGGATATTTGGCCGAATGTCTGGACCCCTTTTTTCTCTTTCGACTCATTGGCATTTTCGAATTCAATGGACTAAAGGTCATTGCTGAATTTACGTATATATGTAGCTGTAGTGAGATGTCCTTTTAAAAACAACCTATCTACATATAGCTTCACATATAACATCTATCTACTGTTGTTATCCTTGCATTTAACTTTAAAGAAGAAAGAAAAATTAACTTTGCATCTAATTTCGATTTTGAGCCCGAATAATGTGGTCATTAATTTTCAACCCTTTCATGTTGGTATGCATAGAAGAAGGAGGCGACCGACACATCCCATATAGACTCTTTGATGGTGTCTACATTGTGTTCCAAGTTTCATTCATTATTCATTCATATACACATTCACGGTATACACACATCTTGCTATGATTTAAAGGATAAATGCTTCTATCTATGTTGGGCTTAAGTTTTTGTGGAGAACTTTCGATTTAAAAATTTCAAAACAAAAAATAAAACTTTTAAGCCCATCTATCGTTGCTAAGGAAATTTTAGATTTCCGAAAGATATTCAAAAGTTTGGGAGATTTAATTAAAAGAAAGTCTTAGTTTTTAGTTCGTAGATATTTTTCATTTATTTAATATTGAAAAGCTATGGGTACTTTCCCTCCAATTGGTATTTGAGACTGCGGATAAGCATACTGGGAATTATACGATGCGATTAGGGAACTCGTTAAGGTAGAAGGGAAGTCAATGGGCGACAGCTCGTAAAGAGTAGGGTGTCAGTAGTTACCCTCGAAAAAACGGAACCGGACGAATTCTTTAGATAGAATCCACGGTGGTGTCTAGAGATGGAATAACCTGGTGTTCACCTTACGTGAGCTAGTCTAACTGATTTAGAGTTGGGGTCACTGAAAATATGGGTAGCTGGCATTGTATTATGAAAAAATTGATTTTTTTTAAATCCAAAATAATACTTTTTCAAAATTTGAGTATACAGTAGTATTTAAATTTTTGGGGAGCTTTAGCATAAAAAAGTTATCAAAAAGTGGTTCCAAGGGGGCTACCATTAATAACCATTTTCAACCATTACCTAGCTAGGTATAACTAAATGTTGTTTTTAGTTGCGATATACATATGTACATAGGTACGAGTACTATAGGGTAAGTTCTGCATTTGGAAAAAAAATCGAACTTTAGATTTTGATCAAAGTTGACATTACGATGATAGCGAAGACGAATAAAGTGGGTCCGATAATTCCATCTGTCTGTCTGTATGTTTGTATGTCCGTATGTATGTATATCTGTACCTCGATCTAAAGCCTAAGCCACTGGACCACAAATTATAAGTCTTTGTAGTGGTTTCTTAAAAAAGCTTTTATATACAAACTTTTAAAAGATTTTTAAGAAAAAATTTTGGTAGGCCAATTTAAAGTTTTTATTATTGTTCGAATAAAAATTAAATTTACAAAAAAAATATTGAGTCGTTTCTGAGATATCAAATTTTCAAAAAAAGAAAAAAATAGGTTTTTTTTTTCAAAAATTCAAAAAATATTTATTTTAAGGTTTTGAAATGCAGAGTGTTTTAGACTTTTTAGAAGCTTGTCTATAAAAAATTTCATTAAGATCCGTTATGTGGATAATGAGAAATTCAAAATTCGAAAAAATGGTTCTATGGTAGGTAAAAGCTGTAATATCTGAATTTCAAATTTTTTCTTATTAAATTGAAGATCGTAAAAATTAATTGAAAGAAAAAAAATTTTATCAAAATTCTAGGCGCCGTTTTCGAGAAAAATACGATTTTTGAAAACCATTTTTTGTAAAAGAAAAGTTTTTTTCTTACATCTTATAGATTATTCTGTGGCAACAAGGAAAAACAGCATAAGTCGACTTATGTCGAAAATGGGTTTTTGATACCATCTGATGCGCAATAAGCTATTCCGTCTGTCATATTTTTTTGATATTTTTATCTCAAACCGTTAAGAAATTAAAGACAAAAGAAAAACGACATAAGTTAATATCTACAGAACTTGCGTATGGAAAAACAACATAAGTACAATTCTTTAATTTTTCTTTTATACTTATGATTTTATTCCATAAAGAATAACCAAATTAACACACACATAAGTTTACTTATGCTCTTTTTCCAAAACCATTATATTTTTTAATCGCGATCATAAGTTTACTTGTGTTCTTTTTCCAAAGTATAATTGAAGTTTACACGCAGATAAGTTGACTTGTGTAGTTTTTCCAAAATTCTTTACGTAAAAAATCCAGACACAAGTTGACTTGTGTACATTTTCCTTATTCCTTATTTAAAGTTTAAATAAGTAACAACGACATAAGTCATGTTTTTATCAAAATTAGCTGTAAATTGCCATAAAACTAATTCTTTTTAAATTCAAATAAGATCTTACAGTGATTTCAGTAATTTTCGCGTTTAAACTTTGTCCATAAGTCTTGTACCTGATTTGTAATTGCAAACTAAACATTCAAATCGCTCTCCTGAAAAGTAGCAAAAACTGACTTATGTCGTTTTTCCTTGTTGCCACAGATTGAAAAACTTTTATTTACCAAGTTTAAAGAAAATCTAGCATGGGGTTTTCGAAATATTGAGTTTTGAAAAAAAAAATTTGAATTTTTTTTTAAAAATCCAAAAAAAAATTTTTTGAAAATTTGAGTACACAATTCTATTTATGTTTTTGGGGAGCTATAGCAAAAAAAAAAATTGATTGTTTACCGTTTTTGAGACAATCAAAAACAAAAAAAATTGTTCCCTTGGGGGTACCCTCAATAACCATTTTTCGGAAATTTTTTTTCAACCATTACTTAGCTTTAACTAAATGAAATTTTTTTGTATTTTTATTTTAAAAATTTGTCGATCAGTTTTTGAGAAAAAAAAAATATTTATAAAATTTCGAAAAAAATTCGTATGATAGGTACCGTTATTTTTGGTCTTAAAAAAAGAAAAAAACGTGTGGGGGGAAAAAATTAAAAATGATATCTACCAAGTTTAAAGAAAATCGGCCGAGCCGTTTAGGCTGTAGTCAAACAGACAGACAAACAGAATTGCGAGACCCACTTTTTTAGTCTTCGCTATCATCGTAATGTCAACTTTGATCAAAATCTCGAGTTCAATTTTTTTTACGAATGCATAACTTGCCTTATAGTACCTATAAGTCCTTAGTAAAAATATTTTGACCTTAAAAATTTGTATTTCTTTGATTTTCATAAGGAACGTTCAGATTTTCGGATTTACAGAACAGACTTCGAAGAAAAATTCATCAATTTGAAGAACACGATGCATGATATTGATGAAATAGATGTGTCAAAATGAAATATTATTTTTGTTGATTTGAAGAAAATGGTGCATCAGTTTGAAGAATAATTATTCAATTTCAATAAAATAAAACGTTAAGATGAAGATTTTTTATCAATTTGATGAAAATATTACTTGAAAATGATGAAAAAATTTAACACGATTTGTCAAATTGAAGAATAACTTTTCAATTTAAAGATATAAATAAGTTTAAATGAAGAATTTTTATTACATTGAAGAATATTTCTTCAAATTGAAGATAACCTTATGTTAAGTTGAATAATGATTATTAACTAAATTTCAAGAAAGAAGGATGAAATTTAATCAATTTCACAAAATTTTGTGGATTTAACACCATAACGAAAAATTTTATGCATTTCTTCAAAATGACAATATTTCTTGAATATAACAAAATTTTCTTCAAAACGACGGATAGGTTTCATTGACCGTATATTGATCACCGTTTCTTCAATTCTACCTAATTTTTTCTTCAATATGACTACCAAATTTGCTTCAGTGTAGGAATGTATAAAATATTGCAAATATTTTTCGCCAACTTTAATCATTTATAAATTCGATGTTTATCTCCTGAAAATCTAATCTATTGGCATGCATGTTATGAAGATTATAATCTACTAGCCATTCCATATTGCTTCGAAACTCATTATCCGCATCCTCCATTTTCGCATTTCTTTGTCCAAACCGATTGAGTGAGCAATTACGTTCAAAATTACAAAATAAACATTCAAAATCATAGCTTGGATCTCAAGATGAAAATCCAGAAGGATAATTTATTTGTGTTTTTGTTAACTTGTTGCAAAATATTATCCACAGAAATGGCAACTGCTCTTGCAAATCATTTCACAGTCCAATGCATTTATGATGCAATATTATACCCTCTTACCGGAGGCTAAGCTCGAATCAACACCCGACTAATATGCCCTGAATGACTCTTGATCCTTAAACCTTATCTTTTTGAGCGATGTGTGTGGCTGTTCATTGCAGAAGTGCATCCCTTTTTATTGTAATGTTATGATCTTCCTGCTTCGGCAAAGGCTAAACGTATACCAGATGACGGCAACAGGCATGATGGGCCCAAGTTACAAACATTAAACTGCTTTACATGCCGAATATACGAGAGAGAGCCATACACAACAGACAGAGTCCTTTGGTTGGGTTTGCTTTTGGTTACCTATAGCTACTCGAGCTCTGGGCGGCTGTATTCCTTTTCATTTTGATGGACGGATGGATTGGATGAGTTTCGTGGTTAAATGAATTCTACACTTCATAGTTCCTTCGGCTCATTGCACTCGGTCTAGAGCCGAAACTTTCCTTGAGTCGAATATAAAAATTGATTTATAGCGGCATCAATTCATCAGAAGCGGGATAGTTTGTTTAAGCAGGGCTGCATGATGATGATCCGCCATAATAAAAATAGCAAACCTTAAAAAAAATTAACGAAGACATTATGTAAAGAAGAAGCCCGGAACTAATTGTCAGATGGTTTTTGTTTGGTTATGACTTTATTGCCGAATAGCCTAGAGCTAGCATATGCCATACCGTCACCGGCGGCGGGCGGCGCGCGGCGGCACAATAAAATGTTATTCAAGCTGGTAGAGTTGAAAAAATTGATATAGACAGGAGGAAGAATGATATACTTAAGTGCGTTGAGTTCTTGTAGGTATCTATAATAAAGACCTCTTTAATCTATTGGCATTACTATCGGGCTTGCCATTCTTCATTATTGAGGGCTTATTTTTTCATCTAAATGAAAGAACTAACTTCATTACCCTAATGCAGATACTTTAGAATTCTTATTACTGTATTGATTTATTTAATTAGTGACTTAATTTTTTCCGATTTTATTTAACTTGGGAATTTAATAAAATTAACATTTTACAGGGTGCGATCTATGTTCCAGGTTCAATAACTTTTAAATAAAATACAATTTTATGATTTATATTTTATTGATAAATTGTATAGTCTTTAACATAATGTATGTGATATGATGTCGGCCAAGTTAGCCCCTCTGGCAGTGGCGCAAAGGCAAGTTCTTTTAGGCATATTTTGCATAACAATTTCACAGAATTCTGTTATAATTTCATCAACTTGGCTTTGTAGTCATTGAGCATTGAGGTTGTGGTTGGTTTGTTGATGTACACCGTTTCCTTCAAATATCCCCATAAGAAATAATCGGGAGGCTTCGAATCAGAGTATCGTGGGGGCCAGTCGATAGCACTACTTTTTGACATTATTTGGCCGATAAACATATTTCGTAAGATTCACATTGTATCAAAAGCTATATGTGGTGTGGCACCGGATTGTTGCAAGCCCCATGTTGGGTAGCCCTGGTTGAACCAATTCGGGAACCAGAAAGTTTCTCAAAATTTCCCGATAGCAGTCACCAATAACTGCTACAGCATTGCCTATGGCATCCACAAGGAAATGTGGCCTAATCACGCCACGGTTACTATACGAGGGTGTTGTGGACTTTGGTGTATAAAACGAGGGTTTTCAGGGTAGTGTCCCAATAGCGGCTGTTAATTTAATTAACAATGCCGACCATAATGATTTTTAGCCAAAAATGGCGGTTATCTATAGCGAGCTATAAAATCTGAGAACTCCAATCTCACCGATGTTGATGTTCATTTCCGTGTTCCCTACTAAATTTTTATCGACAACCCACTACAAGTGTCAAATGCCCTACTGACGAATTTCATTCACACAAAAATTGCAGTCAAATAAAATCGAGTTATGGAACATTAAATGCACCCTGTAGTTTGAAAATATATTAACATATAGTGCCCTCTGCGGGCTTCAACCTTCCATTTACCATCACTTTTCTTGGAATTTCAGGACCTCACTTCATCTCGGATTTTGGTCTCAATTGCACGGTTCTTGGATTATGGCATAAGTCCTATGTTTAAGGCAGTGGCGTAGATATATTTTCGCTATGGGGGGGAGGGGGGATGGATCTAGTTCGCTCATTTTTTTTTAAGTTTTAATAATTAAAAAAAAAAAAACTTCATTGATATATCCCCCTGATCCCCCCCTATCTACGCTACTGGTTTAAGGTAGCCACTAGGAAAAAACTCTAGAGGCGTTACTTGGGGTGATCGCAATGTCCATTTAAATTCAGAAATAAACCAAATATTTTTCTCAAAAAAGCCATAGGTTGACAAGCTATGTGAGCTGTTACTTCATCGTGTTGGGATCACAATTTAAGATTGTTCTCTTCCTTCAATCATTGCCCGGTGTTCAATGCCTTTTTCTACCTTGAGGAAGTACGACTATGTGCATTTGATGTTCTACAATTACAGGATGAGCTATGTAGTGGTTTTATTTTTAAATCCTAGATTATTCTGACACTGACAGCTGTTTTCTCGCTTGAAATCTTTACAGAAAGTCAGTATTATGCGTCCGCGGAACAAAATGAGTCGCTTTAAGCTTGAACAACTTTGGACAATATTGAAAAGTTATTTCCAAAGTGAGTGCTGTGTAGCCCAAACAGAGTGTTTTTTGAAAAGGAGTTTTGGCCAAAATGAAGCACAAATGAAGCAAAAAGTTCGTGGGACTGGTATGCCGGTAGACAACACTAATTGCCCCCATCGCCGTAAGGTGCGCACAGATGTGGCTGCTGTAGCCGAGAGTTTGAGACTCAATTCACGAACATCAACTCGGCATCGATCTCAATAGCTCAACATTTCACGAACTAGCCTGTGGAGAATTCTGCACAAAGATCTCGGATCATTCGCTTGGAGTGACAGAAGCCAGCCGAAGCAGTCACTTGAACGACGTTGTATTCCATAATTAATGGGAATACTTGCTGTTTTTAATAAAGTCATATAATATGGAACAAATTTAATTTTGTTCATTTTATTGCATTTTTAAAAAGAAACTCGTATTTATTTTGAGTGCATCATATTCTGCAATTGTGTTTATTCAAGTGACCATTGAAATAAAAATAGCCCTCATCCTTCGTTATAAGTTTGTAAATAAACTCGTTGCTTTCTCGGAACTTTTGTTTAAAATCTGAGCTTATGGAATGTGTATTTGTGGATCTTCGGGTCTTAACTTTGAACCAATTGGATCTTATATGGAAAAAAGGTGCAATTGGTCTGAAATTCTTTTAAAAAGTCGTTAAGCCATCACCAACTTATGAAAACGTTGCAGGGTGGAAGTTTCACTCGAAATATATTTATATCATGTCGAACTAACTGACGTCTTCAGAAGGTGGCAGATCACAGAAATCCTTTAATTGCTGAAAATCCTATAAGCTTATCGTTTCTTGTCATTCATTTATTTTACCGTTATTTTTATAGACCGTGTTATAGTTATATAGCTATCTGAATTTCTCCCCTCAAACAATTTAAGTGGAGTGCCCATCAGTTTACCATTGAGCCCAACTTCGAACGTACTGTTAACTTCAGGGATTCTTTCTTTAGCCGCACTACACGAATGTGGAGTGTTTAACCCGACTATATATTTCCCTCCCATTGTGATATTCAGACATACAAAACCAATGTGCATCGGTATCTTATTTTAAATCCTCCCCAACTTTCCTAAACGATCGCACTATGCCAAAGTATTTTAAGGGTAGTCATAATCCCTTTAGTGCGCGCAAGATATTATAATTTTTTTTTTTAAATGTAGCCAAAAGCCTCGTCTTTAACAATAACCGAGTCCTACGTCCTTTGTCTATAAATGTTACCAAAACTACAATGTCCCTCGACTACCAAAATGTTAAAGGGCTCCGCACCAAAACCTCTACCACCTTTCTTAATTCCTAAAATCTCGCTTTTGACATTTTTACCATTGACCGATTTTTAATAGTTTGTTTTCCTTGTGGATTAAATCAAAGTGCTGAGTACTTTTCAAAGTTTTCAAAAGTTGTTTTCTGAAATTTAACTCAAACAATTCTTGGTACGCCATCCTGCGTTCTAGTTGTTCAAACGTTTTTTTATACCCAAGCCTACCTCTTTTTTACTATAGATACCGCAATTTGGTGTTCATTAACTGGAAGGATTACCGTCTTTTGCTATTACTCACTTGACACGATGTCCATTTAAAAGCTGTTTGAAGTATTGCTTAAAAAACATTAAATTTCGCTGTTTCGAAGAACCAGCGTAGCGTTCCAGGCTTAGAGCCAATAGCTCACACCCCTATTATGGTTGTCAATTATCAATTGATATTTGATAAATATTGAAATTTTGTACTTTAAAACTCAATTTTATTTAAGAAAGTATCAACTATCTGACAATAGTAGTCACACCCTCAAGACGTTATCCTTTGACGTTCTTTGATTAACGTCAAAAGGCCATATGATCTATTACCAGTACAGATATTTATTTCTGGTAGATTATTAGGGTGATGTTGGTCACTCTCATCATGGGCAATGCCTTTTACAAGGAAGCCACAAGACCTATAAGAGTACCTGTTGTCATCTTATATCCGTTCAATCTTGGCAGACAATTTTAGGTCCCCCCAATATTTTTTCTGACAAAACGGACACAGAAACGTTTGTGACTTGTAACTCACTAGGTTTAAGTTTTCTACGAGCCGTTGAGCTCTAATATATTTATTTTGTATGTGCTTGGGTGTATCTCCAAATTGCGTAATCGAATTTTGAGAATCATAGGGACAAGTTTTGTTCTTACTTAAAAGCTCATTTGCATTTAAATTTTGTGGAGAAAATTTTTCATCCTTTTTTTAGTACTAGTTCTTATAAACCTACTCAATTCAAGGATGACCATGATTACGAACCACTTGAAGCAGTTATTTTCGTCTATAGGTGATTCCCATAGCTTATAATAATGTTTATTCTACAGGATACTCTCAACACTGGTCCATAGTTCCGAACGATCTGGTGACCATATCTCTTTGATCCTCTTTGTCCGAGTTCCCGAAATGATACACCAACTTCCTATCTACGGCATGAGAAGGACCACCGCCGAGACATAAGCATTTATTCAAATTCCTTTAAGGAAGTCCCTAAGTGGCCGATGTGTGTTTGACTAGACAGTTTGGCGTCTTCAAGTGGCTGAGACATGACATAAATACAAAAGACCAAAACGGTACCGCCAAAACCAACTATCAAGTGGACCACACAAGTTCGACCATTGGTCCACCAAAACCACGTCAACCCAATCCCGTTTTATACACAATTCAACATTCACATACATAGCTGAAGACAAAAAAAAAAACCAACATCCCAGACAGTATGCCGCCAGCTCGGAGACACCAGAATTTCCAAATATTACACACATGTCAATACCACACTTATAAATTTGTCTCTCGACAACAAAAGAGGTCCTTATTCTTACGTCATGTTCCTATTTGTTTTGCTTTGTTTCCAACGTCAAGTATTATTTGGGATCAAAGGCAAAAAAAAAATATCAACTCAGCTGCCAAAAATTAGGGAAGGATTTTTATCGTTTGTTGTTTTATTCGAATCTCGAAAGGAAGAAAGTCTTTTCTTTGGCTTGCAAGGATACTGAATAGAGAGCAGGTACCTATGTATGTAATTAGTAGCTTTATAATTTATCTCATCACCGCTCTACGTCAATGTTTGTTGTTTTGTTTGTTTTTTTTAAGGCAACCTTTAAGGGACTTGTATGGTCTGGTGTCACAAGCAAACAAATGATTGTGCTTCCTTGATTGATTAATAACCGTATGAACATATACGGCGCTGCTGTTCAAGCGACAGGAAACTAATTTATCATCAGTGGCGTACCGTGGGATTTTCTGCGAAGCGTGGGATCGCTGTCATTTCTGGCAGAACGATTTACTTTTTTATAAATCACAAATTGAGAAAGGGTTGAGAAGGTAAGTTTATATGAAACCTATAATATTCGTATAGTAGTAAATTGAATCTCAATTCAATCCCGATCTCGTTACTCCTATTCGTCCTGGCCAAGCGCTCCGCCATCCGCGATGATATAGTCCTTGAACTGGAGGTTCGGTATGCTTTGTCCCCTCGAATTTGGTGGCTGTTATTCAAAGACTCTCTTTGCTGGACCATTTTTGGCCATTCACTCCATGTGGGGGAATCAATGTATTCGACGTGTTTTGGCTTTCTGGACCAGATCCAAATCTTGGTACAGCTTATAGAGTTCAAGGTTTTCCTTCATTCGCCCTCTTCGCATACAGTAACAGCTCTCCTTTTTTTCTTACAATTCAATACTCGGCGCCACCGTTGAGCAGTACTTGTAGTATAATGGTTTTGTAGAACGTGAACTTCGTCTTTTGTGTGATGAGTTTGGAACGCATTTGTTTCGCCAAACCGAAGTTTCTTCGTTGGATCTCCACTAGGTGTACTCTTCATAATGAATAATCACTCCAAGGTAGATAATTGTCTTAACTATTTCGAAGTTGTCCCTATAGTTGATATTTTGTTCTAATCCGTGAACAGTTGTTTATTTGTTTGTTGAAGCATGTACTTGATCTTGTCTTCATTCACTTTAAAACCAACAATTTTCCGCCATACCTCTATTACAGAATGTTGGGAACGTCCCATGATTTCGATACCTTTCGTATTGGACAGATTTGTTGAATATAGTTCCCTCGGAGTAAGCGTTTGCTTGGATTACCATCGTCTCCAAAGCGAGATTGTAGAAGCCAAATGATAACCTGCGTATGTCTGGAAAAGTTCGGAAGAGCTATCCTCTAGTTTAATATTGCACTGTCACAATGTCACGCGACACAGCTGGACCAGTTTTCCTGGGATCCAGATTTCAACCATGGCCCTATAGAGCGCCTGATAATGAAAACTCTCATTATGTGACTGTGAAGTAGATGAAATAAAATGCACGACTGGGTCGCACGAACTTGCCCTTATGTAAAAGACTAAGAATTCCGAAAATTAATGTTATTAGAGAAAAACTTTTCATAACATAAAATTCATTTTTAAAATGAATAAAACCACTCCTTTAGTATAGTTGGAGCTAAAAACAGGATGCCATGTGATTCAAGCAAATATTAGTTTATACAAGAACAAAAATTATAAGTCGTTGCAGCGGTTTCTTAAAACAATAATCTTTTGTTTACAAATTTTTTAAAACATTTTTAAGAGCTTATATTAGGGGAAGGTGGCCTAAGATGGCACCCCCTAAGGAAAATGTGTCATATGTCGCAAAAATGTGACATTTAATCTTAAATGTTATATTCTTTTCAAAGCTAAATCAATAACGCTTACATGTTTTTGCTTTACGAGTTTAAAAAGTTTCAAAAAGTATTTAAAGTATTTAATTTTCAAAAACTCTTCAAATTCCAACGATCAAAATTGTCCTTGCAAGTAAACCAACTAGGCAATTAAACCAAAAGCTGTACTGGTTTCTTAATAAAATAAGGTTTTATATATAAAATTTATTATTGTACTAATGAAAATTAAATTTCCAAAAAAAAAAAATACTGACCCATTTTCGAGATATCGAATTTTTCAAAAAAAAAAAATGATTTTTTTTTTCAAAAATTCAAAATATTTTTTTAAAGTTTTGAAATGCAATGTTTCTTAAAATTTTTAGAAGCATCTCTATAAAAAATTTCATTAAAATCCGTTATGTCGATAATGAGAAATTCAAAATTTTAAAAAATCGTTGTATGGTAGGAACAGTCAGTAATGTCTTGTTTTCAAAATTTCTTATATTTAATTATAGATCTTAAAAATTAATCGAAAGACTAAAAATTTATGCAAAATTCTCGGAACCGTTTTCGAGAAAAATACGATTTTCGAAAACCATTTTTTAACATTTGTATGGAGGGTACCGTTATTTTTAGGTAAAATAAATTTTTTTTCTCTTATCGTGTAGATTATTTTAAGAAACTTTTATTCATCAAGTTTTAAAAAAATCAAGCATGGAGTTTTCGAAATATTAAGTTTTCAGAAAAAAATTTTAAAATTTTTTTTTTAAAATCCAAAATTTTTTGTTTTTTAAATTTGAATACACAATAATATTGAATCTTCTGGGGAGCCTTAACATAACAAAAAATGATCAAAATCGGTTGTACCGTTTTTGAGAAAATCAAAAACAAAAAAATGGTTCCAAGGGGGGTACAAAAAAAAATATTTTTTTGGATTTTTTTTTCATTCATTACCTAGGTTTAACTGAATGAAATTTTATGAATTTTTTTAAAAAAAAATCTGTGGGACAGTTTTTGAGAAAAAAAAATATTTATAAAATTTCGAAAAAAAAACCGTATGGCAGGTACCGTTATTTTTGGTCTTAAAAAATCAAATGAAAAAACATCCGGGGGGGGGGGAAATAAAACCCATACCTACCAAGTTTAAAGAAAATCGGCCGAGCCGTTTAGCTGTAGTCGAACACAGTCGAACACAGACAGACAGACAGACAGACAGAATTGCAAGACCCACTTTTTTGGTCTTCGCTATTATCGTAATGTCAACTTTGACCAAAATCTCGAACAACAATTCACTTAAAACAACTTCATTCAAAACAAAGTAAGGAAAAGTAGAAATTATAATAATACTCAATTATTGCAAATATCACAAATATACTTTTTTTGGACTGCATTTAGGGCTTTTGTCAATGCATTATCAGTCCAGGACTTACTCTCTGTACATCGTTTATATTTTCCAACCATTTTCACTATAAAGAAAATGAAAATGTAAGGGTAAGTATAAAATGGCACACTATGCCATTTTAGGCAAGTGCTTAGTAGGCCATTTTGGCCATTTAGGGTTCTTTTATTTAAGTTCTAATTCCGAACAAACTGAAATAGTTATATGCCAACTAATTTCAGTAAATTAATAAGTAATACTCAATACTGTTTTTTATAATTTTTTTTGTCAACAAACTTTTTACAACATTTTCTTGGTTCTACTTTTGTTGATGGCTAGAGACAGTTTGATAATGTGTATTATAATATTTCGTTTATATCAGTGATGCCAGATAAACTAAAGAATTGTGTTACCAAAACCTTCTAATTCTGTTCGATTCTACAATTTCTAGCAAGGGCCATTTTACCTTGGTGGGCCATTTTAGGCCATCTTCCCCTACTATACGAGTAAAAATAAAATTTCCAAAAAACATATTGAGTCGTTTTTTAAATATCGAATTTTCCAAGAAAATTGATTTTTTTTTAAATTTAAAAATATTTTTTTTTTCTATAAAAAATTTCATTAAAATCCGTTGTGTCGATAATGAGAAATTCAAAATTTGAAAAATTGGTTCTATGGTAGATATAGTCAGTAATATCTTAATTTAATTTTTTTGTATTTAATTGTAGATCGTAAAAATCTATTCAAAGAAAAAAAAATTATCAAAAACTTTTATTTATCAAATTTAAGAAAATCTAGCATGGGGTTTTCGAAATACATATGGAGTTTTGAATAAAAAAAATTAAAAACATTTTTTGGAATTTTTTTTTTAAACATTATCTAGCTTGAAATAAATGAAATTTTTTGATTTTCTTAAAAAAAAATCTGTCCAAGAGTTTTTGAGAACATAAATTTACAAAATTTCGAAAAAAATTTTAGTGGCAGAAGAAACCCTGTGGGTGGAGGAAATTAAAAATACTATTTACCAAGTTTTAAAAAAATCGGCCGAGCCGTTTAGGCTGTATACTACAAAAGATAAACAGACAGACAGACATACAGGCGGACAGAATTGCGAGAACCACTTTCTTCGTGTTATCTATTATCATCGTAATTTCAACTTTTATTAAAATCTCGATTTCGATTTTTTTAGAATGCATAACTTGCCTTATAGTACCTAGATTATGTACCTTCATATAAGGCTTCGGCCACGCACTGAGTGGCGAGCGACTAAACGATTGAGCGACGTCGCTTTGTCGATTAAAACAATCACAAGTCGCTCAGGGTTTATGTGGCCATCTCCATACAGTTTAAGATGTTTTAATTTGTTTGCGTCGCTCAATCGGTAAGTCGCTCGTCGCTCAGTACGTGGCCGAAGCCTAAGTCGCAAGTAAAAACTAATCTACATACATATATGTATATGTATATAAAATTAAAAACAAAACATATAGGTACCTAATCATACACATAACAAATATTTAGTGCCAGCAATTTTTAAGGAAATTGGTACCTAACCTAGGTACCTACATACCAAAAGTTGCATATGTAGCTTTCAATATTCTAATTCATAAATAAGCAAGTGCACAATTTTGCCCAATAAGATATGTACTTATGTAGAAGGTAGGTACATATACTTATTTATTCTAGCCCAATTATAAACACCCAACCATCGCTACTTTCCCATCGCTTAAATATAAACCACCCAATTTCGATTTCGTCGAGGCATGTTATATTCCCCCCACACATAAGAGAAATTAAAATAAAATTCTCATCATCTTCGTCATCGTCATCTCTTCTGAAAAACTTTTTCCTCTCTCGCTCAACTAAATATAAATTCAGTAAAGTTTCCCACCCAAAATAAGAGATGTCGCCCAAACAGAAATATTATATTTAAATTCACCCCGTCCAACCAGCACAAGCACCAAGCACCACTCACAAAAATTCAAACTGGAAAAAAGCTAACAGCAGAATTGCGCTAATACCAACGCTTTTTCAAAGATGGAGCCAGAATCGCTTTCGTGCCGTTTTATAAAAATAAAACACAAGAAACATTCCTCCAACACAACTCGTTCTTTGGTTTTGTCTTTTTTCCCATCAACAACTCTTTGTAAAAAGCCATATGAAAAAAGGCTCTTTTCCCTGTACACAGCACAGCTACAGCACCACCCTCAGTGTCTCCATACTCACCCCCCACACACAAGAGGAAAGTCAAAGAGCACCAGAAACACTCTGTGCAACATACATACATACCTACACACCAACAAAATGGAAAATCTCGAAAACAAATCCGCAATTAAAGCATATACACTCTCACATTACAATTGCAGCGATTTTACGCCACCCCTGCCACTAACACCCCTAAAACCCATCAATGAGGGTGGTTAGGGGAGTTTGAGAGTAGTTTTTTTTAAGTACTTTTCTGCCTGAGGGCTGCGATAGGTTCGCAAATTGTGTGTCAGCTCGTACCGGTGGAGTAGTACAATCGAACTGTTCTGCGGAACTCACAGTGGGGTTGGTGCTAAGGTGGAAGCTTTACGCAGGTACTTCGTTCATACACACTTGTGTACTTCTTTTGTCGGATGGACCTGGACCATGATAGTTGTTGTTAACACTCCCATTCACATGTGGAATTTCGAAATCAATTAAACAAAATTATTTGTTGCCGATGTAATTAGCATAACCATGCTGTGCGCGGTGCAATGTGGTGTGTGGGCATGTAAGTATTTGTGTGCACACCATAACCGAATGTACGTGAATATTTCTGTTGTGTAGCGCTATATTTTTTGCTCAACACTTTGCAGGCTTTGGGGTGGTGAGTGGATGGCGCTTGGCTATACGCTATTGAGCTATTTAAAGGCAATCAATTATTGTTTAAATTTTATTTTAAAAATATATAGCCTCTTATGTAGTTTGAAAAGGACCTGCAGGAAGCATGAAACCAACAACATGATTCCCAATTATTGGCAAACTCTTTGGTTGCTACTTATTTTTTATTTTATAAAAAATTATCTTCAACTAACCTCCCCTTATGGTTGAATTGAAAGGGATAAAGAACGCACCGGGTATCGAACTGTTTATCAGTATAAACCGACAAGGAATAAATAAATATGTATCTTCTGTGTCGTCCATAAAATTAATCTCAAATCTACTTTTTTAATATTTGCTATCACAGATTATAAAAAATAAAACTGCTTAATATTTTCCAAAACTCACAATTCGAAACAATCCAGATACCGGATTAGATATCCGACCTATTCAGATAGTTATTCCTATAGTTACATAAAACAGTTGCGATCCGACACTACCTGAATACTACGAATCATTACGCCAAAGGGTATTAGCGTAGGAGTTGCAAAATTCCTTAGGCTAAGACATTATTTAACCAAGTATTGAATTGCTTACGAAAAAAAGTCATGTTGAGATATTTATACTAAAATTCTGTTCTTAGATATTTTTAGAATAAAAAGTAAGGCATAGTTATGCTATCAACAATCGGAGGGAGTAAGAAGTAAAGCAATCAACATCACTTATGGCAAGCATAAATAATAGTGGGCCAATAAGACTGTCCTGAGGAACACCTTATGTGGCGATGAGATCCGACTTGTTGAAGGCAAATAATTTGTTTAGAGATCTTATCGTATTCTTAATTGAAGTTGAAGGCAAAAATCATGCTTTAGTAGTTTAACAGAGAGATTAGGGCTTGAAGAATGCATGATTGTTTGACGAAAAGCTAAAATAATAAAGGTCAGGTTAGTAAGTAAGTAAGGTTATTTCTTACCATAGCTACTATTTTAACAACATAAATCAGAAAAGTTAAAGTTTGAATAATCGGAATTTTGTGTAAGCTTACAATAACAATCCTACGATTACCAATAGTTCGCAACTGTTGACAGTACCAGAGAGGGGATAACAAACTATTAATTTGGGCAATGTAAGGTACACATTGGATAAGGCATTAAAAGATAGCAGTATAGTTGACGAAATTAATAGCAATATCAATTGAAGTGTGAAGATTCATAAGACGGTTCTAATCAATATTTTTTTAAAGCATACTACTCGTAAGTTGATGGAAATCGATTTTAGGAAAGTTGAAATGAAAAAAGACTTCAGAATAAATGTTTTGAATACCTTGAACATATGTGAAAACAAATAAAACAGAAGGGTTATAGAGGTAAAAGCTTTTTTTGACCACAAAAATACAAGAAATGAGTCAGTTTAAAAAAACTGAACAGAGAAAAGACATTCTCATGCATCGACAAAATCAAAGCAAATATCAAAAACACAGAAGAAATATCTACTGGTGCTTAGCCCTCGATAAAGTTCTCGTAATAGAGACCCTAGTAGTCCCTACCCTATATCAATATACAGAACGTCACTGTAATACGCAGAAAAATTATCGGTAAAAACAACGCTGAACTCGGGTAAAATTAAACGAGTGAGACATTCTATTATACAACCTGCTAATTAACCCCGTATATCTGGTTATTGTTTCCAAAAAGAAGTTTATCTAGTATATTACCATTAGTTTTATTTAACCAAGATTGTTGTTTAAAATTAATTAATTAATTAAGTGTTGTTTCCTTGTGCAGGGACGGGTTAGAATATTCCTGCAGCGCCTCCCCGCTTGTCGTAAAAGGCGACTAAAGGAGTAAATACATCTAGGCCACAAACAGCAAGGTGAACCTAGCGACACGTAACACCTATAAACTTTCCCAAAAGTGTGCATGCCAGTCCCTGGGTTGGCACGACTGGAGATCACCGGTGCCGTAAAAGAGAGATCAAACACAAAACTGGAGCATGCACACGTCGATACTTACAACGGATTTTGTGAATTAAAGCATTATGGAAGTACTCGTCCAAAATGACACTACCCCGCCAGGCACTACCATTGTTACACATGGTACTGATCCTGGACCGAGCAGCAATGCTCGGGTCAGAGCTAGACGGATTCCGGGGGCTAGCAAAGTAATGCCGCAGATTATACAATATCTGAGAGTTGCGAGTTGGAACGTTGGCAGTATGACAGGTCGAAGCTTCGAGTTGGAAGAGATAATGAAAAGAAGGCGAGTGGACATCTTATGTGTTCAAGAAACAAAATGGCGAAACACGGGAAACAGGGCCCGTTTCTTGGATACGAGGACAAAAAACTATAAGATGTTCTACTATGGAACGGAAAAGGGTAAAAACGGAATCGGAATCATCCTTGCAAAACATCTATTAGGCAGCGTATTGACCATTTCGAAATCCAGCGACCGTTTGATGTCCCTTAAATTGGTGATTAAAGGAAAGTTGTGGAATATTGTCACTGCATATGCTCCCCAAATTGGATGTGAGCAGGTGCAAAAAGATGCATTTTGGCTAGACTTTCACAATCTACTTAAGGACATCCCAAAGGAAGAGTTTTTGTTCGTGGGCGGAGATTTAAAAGGACATGTCGGGAAGACAAACGAAGACTATGAAGATTGCCATGGAGGACTCGGATACGGCACCAGGAACCCTCCTGGTGAAGACATCCTGAGCATGTGCAAAACATACGGTCTTATCGTGCTAAATACCATGTTCGTCAAACAAAGCCGACACCTGGTCACTTACAGCAGTGGTGGAAATGAAACCCAGATTGATTACCATTTGGTATCTAGTTTCATGAAACCCCGGGTAAAAGATTGCAAAGTGATACTAGGAGAAGCGATCGCCCACCAACACCGTCTCCTACTGACAGAATTTTTTATGGAGACAGTGAACGACAACAAACATACAAAAACTTTTGGGAAGATCAAATGGTATAATCTGGATAAGGAAAAAGGCGAAGCTTTTATTTCGAATATGCAAAACGTTCTGTATAACAACACCGATATAGTTCGAAATGAAGAGAGTACAGCACAAAGTATGTGGGATCTCCTACAGAGAACTTGCAAAGAAAAAGCCAAAACACTGTTAGGGGTTTCAAAAGGACACAACCAACAAGGCAAAGAAACATGGTCGTGGAATGATGAAGCTAAATCAGTTATAAGTAAAAAGAAAATGGCTTTCAAGGCTTGGTCGAAGTGCCCCTCTAATGATACAGAGCAAAAGTCACGCCTCGAAGTGGAATATAGAAACTGCAAGAAAGAAGCGAAGAAGAAGTGCGCCCAAATTCAAGCAAAGAATACAGAAAACCTGTATCGGGAGCTGGATGAAATTTCTACCCCGACAGCTGGTGCTATTCAAGAGCTACGGCAAAACACGAATAAGGGCGCAACTATCTTCAAAATAGCCGCTCAAAGAAGAAGAAATGCCCAGGAGATTTGTTCGCCAAAGTTCATTAACAATGCTCAAGGCCAACTACTTGTGGAAGGCAAAGAAATTCTTCACAGGTGGCGACAGTATTGTGACGGACTTCTAAACGAACAATTTCCAAGGCTATACTTTCCAATAGCTTCACCTAACTTAAGCGAAGTATCCGACGTCACAGTCGAAGAAGTTAGTGAGGCGGTAAAATTCTCCAAAAAGGGAAAAGCTGTTGGCCCAGACGAAATACCCTCAGAGTTTTGGAAAAAGATGGGAGACATCGGGTTTAGATGGCTCATGATTCTTGTCTTCAAACTTATACGAGGTGATCGCATGCCTAATCAATGGAGGGAAAGTTACCTTCTTCCAATTTATAAAGGAAAGGGTGATACTCGAAGCTGTGATAATTACCGTTCGATTAAGCTGATGTCACACACCATGAAGATCGTTGAGCGAGTCTTGGGTAGCCGACTGCGAAAAATAATTAGGCTATCTGATGACCAGTGCGGGTTTGTCGCGGGTAAGTGGGTAAGTCAACCACGGATGCAATCCAGAGTATAAGAATAAGTATGGAAAAACATCGGGATTCTTTGGAGGATTTGCATGTCGTATTGGTTGATTTTGAAAAAGCATTCGATCGGCAACCACGAGATCTAATATGGGTGGCCCTCAGGCAACGAGGAGTTCCAGAAACCTATGTGCGGATAATTATGGACATGTATGATGGAGCAGTTACTAAAGTAAGATGCGCAGCTGGAGTCAACGAAGAATTCGAAATCACAGTAGGTGTACACCAGGGAAGTGTCTTGAGTCCCCTGCTGTTTATTACAGTTCTTAATTACCTGCTTGAAGGCAAAGTGACGGATCCAAAAGTACATCAGTTATTCTTTGCTGACGATGGAGCCATCATAAGTGAAGACCCGATATCCCTACAACGAGCACTTGACGTATGGGTGGATGTTCTAGAAGGAAGTGGGTACCACATAAGCGCGAAAAAGACAGAATACCTATGCTGCCCATTTTCTGATCCACACAGGCCTATTCCAGACATTTATTTGAATGGAGTAGTGCTTCCCAAGTGTGAAAAGTTTAAATATCTGGGGTCTATGATAAATAACGAAGCTACTTGTGATGACGATATCAATCATCGCGTAAGCGTAGGGTGGATGAAGTGGCGGGAAAATTCTGCTATCTTCTGTGACCGAAAAATGCCCCCTAAGCTGAAAGGAAAGCTCTACACTTCAGTTGTGCGTCCAGCACTCACATACGGTTCACAATGTTGGACAATGTACAAAAAGTATGAGAGTAAGCTAACGGCAGCTGAGATGAAGATGCTTCGTATGACAGCAGGAGTTACAAAGCTTGATCGAATTAGAAGTGCGAAGATCCGAGGAAACCTTCATGTTAAGAATACCATTTCCCAAAAAATTGAACACGACCGACTCAGTTGGTATTGCCATGTTCAAAGGAGAGATCCTGAGAACCCCGTCAAAAAGGCAATATCATACAACGTTCCAATTCGGAATAAAAAGAAAGGTAGGCCTAAACACTCCTGGTACAAACAAATGCAAAAACACCAGCATTCAGTTGGCCTCAGAAATGGAACAATACAAAACCGGGAGGCTTGCCGCCGATTTCTGAGGTCAACCCGGCGAACCCCACAGGCGGATCACTAGTGTGAAGCAGATACGTGGGAGAGTTATGATCCCCTCGACATCGAGATCATAACAGCGCCGAAGAAAAGGAAGAAGAAGAATTAATTAAGTGTTGTTATTTGATTTAAAAACATTACTGGTTTAAGGTATAATATCTTGGAACTTTGGAAATATAACCTAGTTTCCCGATAAATATAACCAAGTTTAACTAATTTGCTTAGAACTAAGTTCATAGCTCGTGTTTCGAAAATTATAAGAGCACATTGTATTGGCAACTCAAGTTTACTTGATTAATCGTGGATGGATGCAAGCAAGCTTATTAAGGAATTCCAAGCTGGTTTTAGACCAGTTAACATAACTGTAGATCACATATCTTTGTTCTTAGGAGTATCATTTTTGTCTAAAAGGAAGAAATTATACGCTTTCTTTATGGATTTAAAAGCTGAATTTGATACAATAGACCGAAACGCATTAATGTAAAAGATTTTTGGATTGGGGATGGTAAAAATATCTCGGAATAGTTTCAGACTATGACTGGTGTGCGCCAGGCTGCACACTCAACCCAATTATATTTGCACTTTTCATTGATGACATAACTGGGTTTTTCAAGGAGGTATAGAATATGCAGTAACCCTTATCAAATCTCTCTTTTTTTGCCTATGATATTGTGCTATTATCTTACTCGACGAAATACATCCAGATTATAATTAAGAAGCTTTATGAATACTGCACTATGTGGAAATTAGTTGTAAACTTATAGAAAAATCGAAAGTTATGATATTCTAAATGGGAGGAGGAAGATCAAACTCGAGGAAACAATGGATCTATAACAATCAAAGGATACACGAAATATAAATATCAAGGAGTTTATTTTACAGAAAACCTCAGTAAGTGAAAGTTAAAACCACAATCAATGTTGCATGGGGGAAAATTTTCAGCAATAGCCATATAGCACATAGCAGTAAATACAAAGTGTTAGAGTCGGGGAGGCAAGAAATAGGAAAATTTCGGAAAAATTCTCCGCACTATTCTTTTTGGCATATTTTGACTTCCTACAAATAGCTCTAACTACATGAGTATTGTAGAAATCGGAATTTCTCCACTATTTTGTAAATCACTTAAGCTAAGTTGATAAGAACTAGATCTGGTTGGTCCAAGCATTGGCTAAACCTAACTCTGGTACAGTTATATGTTGATGACTTTAGTGTTTGGAAGGCCTTGTTAGATCAACTTATCCAACTTAGGCGATCATTTGAGATTGCAATATGCTGTAGTAGCAAATGAATCCTTAAACCGGATTATTTACAGTAAGCTAAATTAAAACCTTAACAAGGGCATTTATTTTCGATATGACTGCACCATAGAAAAAATATCAAGTATGTTAGGAATGCGAGTCGAACTTTTGAATCTCAATTTCATGCTACACCGCGACCATCTTCCTATAATTTGTGGAATGTGTAATGTGGCGGAAAGTAAAAATATTTTTCATTTTGTAGATAGTTGTCCCGTTCGTAGAGAAACAAGAAGAAAAGATTCTAGAAGAGAAAATGTCTTGACGAATTAGATGACACAAAAAATGTTCACATTTTTTATAGAAAAAACTCTCAAACGACATCGTACGCTTAAAGCCGCTCTCATGTGCCATGAAAAAACCAACTGGGTTGACGCACTTCCCACTGTGCTTCTGGGATTGAGAACGACTTACAAGGATGACATCAAATCATCCGCAGCTGAGATGCTATATGGAACTTATTTGAGAGTTCCTGGTGAGTTCTTTGATAATGATAACTCTGCTTTTAATCCACAGGTTGACAAACACCGTGAGGCTATGCGAAAATTTCGCAACACAGCAACTTCCAACCATGCCAAAACCAAATTATTTGTACCACCAGAGCTGTACAAATGCTCCCAAAGCTTTCTTCGTTGTGACTCTGTGAAGAAACCATTGGAACAGCCCTAATACACTGGTCCACATCCAATAATCCAGCGCATCAGTGACCGCCTGTTCACAATCAACGCTGATGGAAGGAGGATGAACGTCTCTGTGGACAGACTAAAACCAGCATATCTCCGTCCAGATTTCTTCGAAGAGGCACAGTCAAGCGTATCGACAAGATTCCAAGGAACACAACAGATGCAATCCAGAAACTATCAGCCGAGCACAAGCAATTCAACAGAATTCGACAACAACCGAAAAAAAAAAATTGAAAATTCTCACAATTTGCCAAAACAAACCACGAAGAAAAAAGTAAGTTTCGTTTTGGACGTTTCATCGTGACTTCGTCACTTAAGGGGGAGTGCTGTGGCGACTACAAACGGATCTCACAACATTCAGTACAACGACATCTGACTTCCAATACCAGAACAACAGCATTTAAAACTAAATTCAGTTTAGTAATCCAAGCGTTTATATACCACACCTGGACTGTTCTAAACAAGAGTATCTAACAACCAGCCAGTTTAATTTATTCTTCTCTTGGCTACTGAACAGACAACACGTATACTGTCTACCTTCTTCTTCTGCATTTTTGTTAATATTAAGATTTTGTAATTTATAACGTGAATAAAGAAATTAGTAAGAAAACGTAAAAGACTTTTGCTGTCATTTATAATAAAAAGTTAAATAGTGCCATTAGAGCCTATAAGCACATTCACTCTTCAGTAATTTTAATGTAACATTTCTTAATGTATACATTAAGAAGCTCAACAAAACACGTCTATTGTAAAAACTACCATTTATAGAAAAATAAAACCTTAAATCTGAATCTAAAATCAATTCCGTAGATTTTTCTTAAATTCAAAAAACTTCATGCAGCTAGTCAGCGGTTGAAAAAACATGTTCTTTAAAATTCAAATAGCAATTATTTCGAAAAAAATAATTTTGTTTTTTGAAAACTCGATATTTCGAAAAACACATGGTCGTTTTTTTCGAAACTTGACATTAAAAGTTCTTTTATATTTACCTACAAGAAGTATAAAAGAAATTATTTTATCTGAAAATAACGGTACAAAATTATTTTCGAAATTTTTCTTGAAAACGGCATCGAGAATATTGATATAATTTTTTTGACTTGCCTAATTTGTATTAATTTGAAACTATGACATCTTGGAAGTACATACCATAGAACCATTTTTTCCATTCTTTGATTTTCCCATTATCGGCGAAACGGATTTTAATGAAAGTTCTTACAGAGAAGCTTCTAAATAGTCTTTTGCATATCAAAACTTAAAAAAAAATATTTTCTTGAAAGTCCGATATCTCAAGAACTGATCAATTTCTTTTTTGAAAATTAAATTTTTGTTTTCAAAAAACTTTAAATTTGTGTTATTTGACATATGTATATGTTGACATAACAACATGGCTGCCATAACCTAACAAATTTCGAGCATCCATATTAAAAAGCAGTGAGTGTAATTCCCGCCGTAATTCTCTAGAAAATTGGACAATTTTAATAAAACTATAAAGCGATTCATATGAAATTAAGACAGTTTTTTATAGTTTTTTCTAATAGAGACGCAAAGCTTTTGACAGTTCATGGCGGCCATTTTGTTTAATTTATTATTTATTAGGTAATTTGTATATTTACACACTAAAGCTACATCATCTTAGCCCGTTACATCATCTTCTGGAACGAGGACAATTTTTGGATAAACAGGTGCATCAACAAGCTAAATTGTTGGACATGATACAATAGTAACAAGTGGCAAGACATCTGAAAATAAATAAGTCTTTGGTGTGAATTATGGGCTGGCTGCATCATCGGCCCCTGTACATTTTCGAAAGACATCAGCGGATACTGCTACCAATCGACGATAGCCAATTTCTTATAGAGAAAATTGAACGGTATTGATATAACGTCATATGATACCAACGGTTCGGCACTCCGTGCCACAATGGACATTCTTTTTGTGTGGTTTGAAGGCATGGTTATTTCACTGAGAGGCGAAGTCTTTCGAGAAATTGACAAATCCTCCAAGAGTATCTCTTGTCATGAAAAGCGCAGCTCATAAGCCGTTCGGAATCGGTAGAAAATGGTTGAGAGTTGTAAGTCACTAGATTTAGGCACTATATGAGCCATCATGGCCTCCAATTTTTAATTTGTTGAGAGGCGAAGCGAACTTGAACAACGAGATCGTCCGACTTCCCCGTTTATTATTTCTTGTTAGGTTTCCTTAATTCGCAGATTTTGTCCCAATAATCCCCAGTATTGCCCTTTACATAGCTCAAATTCAAATGAAACAAAATACTCGCGGATATCTAACACACAATTTGTGTTATTCAATGGTAACATCTACCCGTTCCTATTGGGAAGCCCTTAACTTTATCCAGTCATTTCATCCTGAGACTAACTATTTACTATATCTAGTTATTTTGCTTAAACCATTTTTAAAAATGGAATATACATATATTAAATTCTATTTAATTCTTCCAGCTCAGCTTTGCTACAAACCTTCCCTACCCATAATCTCCACCAACAAATATGCTTTCTCAAACTATCGATATTCCAATTAAATTTGAAGAGATGCACTGAAGATCAAAGTTCAAACTTCATTTATAATGTGTTAACACTCTTAAACATTACCCTTATGTGTGTATTCACCAAGCGTAACTAGAACCCTTTGACGTAGTCACACCTCACACGGCGCGGCAGCGGTGGCGTCAATCGCAGAAAGTGGAATGTCCTTCTAGGTGTCAGTGAATTTGCAATTTGCGCCCATTAAATTGTGGCAGGCGCCCTTAAGTGTTTTGGTTGCACGACCCCGCGCATACAAAGCCAATCGTGGTGCACCATGTGGCGTTAAAGAGCCAAGCAACAGCAGTTTGCCAATTCCAGGCACTCTTTCGTCGAGCACTCCCCCTCTTAGTTTTGGCATGGGTAGTTGTCAAATGCCAAATGCATTGTCACGCAATGCACTTTGCATTTTGATGTTTTGACGTTCGAGGAGGAAATGCTCGTCACGTCGTGTTTTGCCGCACACCTCCAATTTCCGCTTGACAGCTTCAAAACCCAGCCACTAGCCCAGCAGCTCCACCTCTGCCACTGTTGGTCGACTGCAACTGCCACTTCACTAGAACAATTTCCAAGTTTCAATACCTATGTACATGTGCACCTATAGGTATCAACAATTCTACAATGTGCTGTGCATTTATGCAAAAGCGGTTCCCAAAAGGGGACAATATTGGTTGGCTTTTCTGGGGCTCCAAAGTTTGGGAAGTTACACGACCAACGTGTTTCCAACTTAAAACCGATTTTCTGGGTGACTGGTGTTTGGTTGATAAACGTGTATAGAGGTACTTTTTTCGTTGTTTTTTTTTTTTAATTTCTGTTTCATTTTAAACCTTCCTCGATTTAACATGGTTGAATGTTTTGGGGTACAAGGAAATTCACACTCCATTCTGGTGGGCACGTTGAATTGGTCTGAAATAAATGGGCATAGACCACGACCAAGTGGTGGGTGTAGGGTGTGTTATTGTGTTGTGAACATAAAACCAACCAGTGAAGTTATTGTTGTTTTTTGTTAACTGTTATTGTTTTGGTTACATTAAGAAAAACTAGGTGCGTTTCCTCCGGGGTTACTGACTCAACAAAATTATTTGGTCTTAAATGGAGCTTTGTATAAGTTTCTATCGAAATTCCATCAGACAATCTTTGCCACTTAGTTTAAAAGCCTTTTATGAAGAAAATTCATTATGGGTGCCTATTGGATATTGAAATATTATAATTAATAGTTAGATACATACAACCGGAAGTTAGTGTAAATTTATTAAACGGGAATCAAAGTTTTTCACTAGAAATTAATTATTGAATGATCTATTGTTAGAGCGCATAAAATATCTCTGCTTTCTTATCGTGAAGTAGACTTTTCTTTATCGTGCATCCGAGTATGACAAGACCTGTTTTCCAAAATGTTTCAATATTTTTGAAAACAAATCTTAAATAAAATAAATTAAATAAATTTAGTGGTGCAACAGGTCGAAGTGAACCACGACCTAGTGACTTAAAACTCTCAACCATTCCTGGGTGCGTGTTACCAGGAACGGAGGGGAACTACAATTTTCTGCCGATTCCGAACGGCTAATGAACAGCACTTTCCATGACAAGGGTTATAGATACTTACTCTTAGAGGATTTATTAATTTCTCGCAAGAGGCAGTACACCCCAGAATAACTTTTTTGCAGCGGCTGAGAATCGAACCCGAGACCTTCCGCATGACAGTCCAACGCACTAACCATTATGCCAAGGGGTAAAATAAATCTTATGTACTGGAGTTTGTATAGTATCAAAGGGCACTGTAGTGCCCAGCCAAGTTCTGGCACTATACCTTTTTACAGGAACAATCTCAGGCGATTTTTGAAACCTCCCTATGTCAGTACCAATGAAGTCAGAAACTTAAAATTCCGAATATTTGCTAAGCTAGTCAGACACAGGCGCCTCACCAAATTTCAATTTTCTAGCATAAGCGGTTCCTGAGATATGAGGCCTCAGAAATCACAAAAACCGTAACTGACTGACTGACTGACTAAGTGACTGACTGACTAAGTGACTGACTGACTGACTGACTGATCACCAAAATTATGAAGCACTTCCCGACATCGTAGAATCTTGTTATTTTGCACAACGATAGGCCTTGTCATGCAAGCAGAGGACAAAATCGAAAATTTGAAGTTTTCCATTCAATTTCTCCGAATTGGTGTTGATTGAATGGAGCACTTCTGACTGCTGTAAAACGATCAAATTTGGTAAAATGGCAGGACTTAAATTGCATACAAAGAAAAAATTTAAAATTTGAGGTTTTCCATTAAGGAGCTTGGTATCCGCCCACTTCCTCAGAAATGATGTAAATTATATATGTATGGCACACATCCGATTGCCGTAGAACAATTAAATTTGGTAGAACGGTAGGGCTCAAACTGCATATAAAGGAACAAAAATTAAAATTAAGGTTTTCCATTCAAGGGGCGTGGTATCCGCACACTTTCTGAGAAAATGTTTAATTTATATGGATCCCTACCGATTGCTGTAGAATCGTAGAATGCCGTCGCTGCGGCTAAATGCCAACTCTTTTCACCAAACTAAATCTAAACCCCTAATGGAAAACCGGGTCGGAATACCACGAGAACATCAAAGTCAACCGACTTTTAATTTTAAGTTGACATGTAAAATTTATATTTATATCTCTTAAAATTAGCCCAATGTATAAAATTAGACACCTTATGTGCCATAAGATTTATATTTTTTTAATGTATTATTTTTTGGTTATATAAGTTAACCCAAATTGCATATAAATGTTCAATTAAAATTGTTTAAAATCGTTTAAAAAAAATCATCAATGGTGCTAAGAACGTTGCTCCCCTCTCGCTTTAGTGGGTTATGGGAGGAAATTAGATGCCTGTCGTTACTTCCCTCTTACTTGTTAGCAGCGGGTTCAATAGATATTCCCTTAGAGTTAGCCTTGAGCTGGAATTATATTCATACCGATTTTTTCCGTCTCACTAATTCTAAGTGAATTTTAAGTGTATCTCACGGGCTGATATTACTCGTGTTATCTCATGAATGAATGAATTGTATTGGGGATTAATTGCACTGCGACCTGTAGATCTATTGTGCCCCCTCTTATAATGATGAGCTGGCTCATCCTATAGTTCTTCCTCCAAACCTATTGCCTTAAGGAATTTTAGTATTTGCGGCACTTTTAGAGAGGGTAGGTTGCTCTCTTCCACCTGGTACCGTCCCAGATGGGTTTTCCTTTGGTGCATGATTGGACAACACTTTCCCAGTATGTGTTCCGGAGTTTCCTCATGCATGTTGCAGAATCTGCAAGTGGCACTGCTTACCACACCAAGTAGATTAAGGTGTCTTCTAAGTTTACAGTGTCCTGTTAGAATACCTGTTATTATTCTTAGGTTATTCCTACTTAGGTTGATACAGTTTTCGAAACGTTGCCGGTTGTAGTTTCCCAGCAATAGTTTCGCCTGTCTCAGCCTAAGGAGTTCATTCCAGTTATTAATTCTGTTTGCCTCCTCTTGTTTAATTCTGGTTTTGATGACATTTTCACCTTTATTCCGCAATAGGGTTCAGACCCTGTTAGGGGAGTTGAAGCTCCTAATTTTGCTAGGGAATCTGCCTTTTCGTTTCCAAGAACACCAACGTGACCAGGTACCCAATAAAGTGTGACCCTGTTCTGTTTGCCTAGTTCGTTTAGTCTACTTATGCACTCCCCCACCAGCTTAGAGTTGATGGTGTATGAGCTCAGTGCCTTTAGTGCTGCTTGACTATCTGACATAATGGCAATGTTCTTGTTACGATAATTCCTTTCGAGATTGCGATCCACGCATTTCCCTATCGCGTTTACCTCCGCTTGGAAGATGCTGGTGGACGGTCCCATCGGTATGGAAAGTTTGGTTTTTGACTCAAAAATTCCTGCACCAGTCCCTTCGCTTGTTCTCGATCCATCAGTGTACCACTTGATGGTATTTGCTTCGAGTGTATAGTTTATATCCTCTCCTACCCAGTTTTCTGTGTTACTAAGCTGTGTAAGAAAGTTTTTCTCGAAATTATGTTTTTTGATCATTCCATCTCTTGGGATGTCAATAAGGTTAGTAATTGTGGACCTGTCAATTAGGTCCCTTTCTCTGAGACCAATAATTTTACCTGTCCCAGTTCCTTCCTTTGAGAACCTCATGATTCCTCCCACTCCAGCACTTCTAATGACCTCGTGTAGAGGGGATAGATGGAGGATAACATCAATAGCTGCGGTAGGGCAGGTTCTCATTGCTCCCGTAATACAGATACATGCGAGCCTTTGGATTTTTTCTAGGGTTTTCCTAGTTGTTGTTAATTCGGTTTTCTTGTGCCATGCAACCGCACCATAGGTAATGATGGGTCTTACCATCATAGTGTACATCCACCTAAGGATGCTCGGTTTGCAACCCCATGACTTGCCTGCAATTCTTTAGCAAATCATTAGGGCTTTTGTGGCTTTTCCGACTATATAATTTATGTGTTTGTTCCAGAGGAGTTTACTATCTAGTATAATTCCTAGGTATTTTACCTCCCTCTGCGTTTCAATTACTTCACCAGTCAAACGGATAGGTTTCATATGTGGTAGAAGTCTTTTCCTGATAAATGGTATGATTGTTGTCTTGGATGGGTTTATTGAAAGCCCTACAGACCTACTCCATTTACTTGTAATTGTTAGTCCTCTTTGGATAATATCGCAAAGAGTTTCTTCAAACTTACCTACTGCAATGATAGCGATATCATCGGCAAATACAATGCAGTATATACCTTTGGAGGTAAGATTTTCTAACAATTCATCTACTACAAGACTCCACAACAAGGGTGATAGTACACCGCCCTGAGGACATCCTCTCGTTGTGATCACTTTCTTTACATTTTGTCCTGCTTGTGCCTTTGCATTTCTAGTGCCCAACATTTCTATTATCCATCTAGTTATGGTGTTGGGTACGCATTTCCTAACAAGAACTTTGCCTACAGCCTCGTGGGACGTGTTATCGAAGGCCCCTTCTATGTCTAAGAAAGCAGCTAATGCTGTTTCCTTTACATCTAAAGCTCTTTGGATCTTATTTGTTAGTTCAAACAGGGCGGTCTCGGTTGATCTGCCCGCCCTATATGCGTGTTGTCGCTGATTGAGAGGCCTACTTATTAACACTTCTGATCTTATGAAGTTGTCAATTACCTTTTCTAGAGTTTTCAGTATAAAGGATGTTAAGCTTATTGGCCTGAAAGACTTTGGATGGGTTGTGTCCTTTTTCCCTATTTTGGGAATGAAGATTACCTTAGCTGTTCTCCATAGACTTGGTATATACTCAAGAGCAATGCTACTCCGTAGAATATTAATGAGATAGGGCATAAGGAATTCTTTTCCCTTCTGCAAAAGAGCTGGGAAGATACCATCTGCACCTGGTGATTTGTAGGGTTGAAAGGTATTAATTGCCCAATCAATCCTTTTACCTGTGCAAATGGTCGTGGCTATTTTCCTCTCTGTTTCGTATGAGAGGTGTTTTCTCTACCAGGTTACCATCTAATGGTAGACTGCCTGGGAAGTGTGTGTTGAGCAGCAGGTTACACCTTTGCTCTTCATTTTCGGTGAACGTTCCATCACTATAACGAAGTGCCAGTGATGTTAGTGTTTTCTCTTTTGCAAGAGCTTTATGCAGTCTTGCCGATGAAAAATCTTAGATTTTCTATTTTTCGCTTTGAATGTACATTAAGTTTTACCACTCTCCCAAATTTCATCATTCTAAATTTTTTATTTTTGTTAGTTTATATGCAGTTTGAGCCCTACCGTTCTACCAAATTTCATTGTTCTACGGCAATCGGAAGTGTGCCATATAATTTACATCAGTTTTAAGGAAATGGACGAATACCACGCCCCCTGAATGGAAAACCTCAAGTAATTTTGATGATCTGTCAGTCAGTCAGTTAGTCAGTTACGGTTTTTGTGAGTTCTGAGGCCTTATATCTCAGGAACCGCTTATGCTTGAAATTTGGTCAGGCGCCTGTGTCTGACTAGCTTAGCAAATATTCGGAATTTTAAGTTTCTGACTTCATTGGTACTGACATAGGGAGGTTTCAAAAATCGCCTGAGTTTTTTCCTGTAAAAAGGTATAGTGCCAGAACTTGGCTGGGCACTACCGTGCCCTTTGATAGCCTTCTGGATGGACCCTACGGAGTATGATGCCCAAATTATGCTCAGGGACTTCAATACTAAATTTGCAAAGGAGAATATATACGATTCACAAACCATATAGTCGAACCAGCAACCAAATCAACCATGTGCAAATCGACGAAAGGTAAACATCTGACATTTTACACTTGCATATCAAGGGGAAAACGAGCTTAACCATTTGCTAGTTGCAGCAAAATTCAGAGCTTGACTGTTGGATGAAAAAAAAATTTCGAACTTCCCAGAAGAAGAAATGTGACGTTAGGCGACTTACCATACCTGCACTTGTCAGAGTTTACAGAGAGCACTTGAGAGAGAAGTTCTTTACCTTAACAACCATTACCAGTATCAGTATCATGACATCATCAAAGTTGCAGCCAAACCAACGTAGGCTGCAAAACCATCACAGAGAATCGGAAAAGTTTCAATGTGGTTTCCAACCAGCAGATCGAACATAGCCCAAATCATCTGACTTAAGCAAATCCTAGAAAAGACCAACGAACTTCAAGTCGAGACTCACCAGACATAGTTTCATCGACTTCAAAGTCGCATATTATAGCATTCATCATCATGAGCTCCTAATAGCAATGGTCGAACTCGCAATCCCATAGAAAACTTGTCCAATTGTGGTCCCTGACCATGACACATGCAAAATGTTTCGAAAATGGTGCGCACGAGAGACGTTATTACCGAGGGCACTATTTTTAAAAAAATCTGTCCAGGTATTGGGATATGCGAACGGTATAGATTTCACCAACTGTTCTTAACGTTCAACTAAAGATTCCTTCACAGCGCGGCGCTTGAAGCTCAGGCGAAACTTGTCTTGAAGCGAACTATGGTCCAGCTAAATAATAGTTATAGAGCAGTGTTCTAGTCAATTGCACTTCTGGGAATGCCAAATAAATTTTCTCTCAAGTCGAAATTCGGACGAATCGAATTCTTTCCCAACCTGTGACACGATCTCTTCCCTTGTTCTGCATTTGCACGGCTTATCCTTTTCGAAGGGTTAAAAAGAGTTAAAAAAAGATGCATATTTTTGAACGATCGGTTTTAGTGCCATAAAATCCCTTAAAATCCTTAAAATAAAGAACCACTTTTTATGACTTACCTTTGTCTAAAATCGACCACACCAACACAAGGAAGGTATGAATGTAGTCTGTACCTTTATCTTACCCTAAAATATTTGAAAAATATGTTTTAATTAACATTTTTGCTAAGATGGCGATGATTTTCAAGACAAAAAAAAAGAAAAAACTCTAACCCTTTGACTTATGCCGCTTAGCTCTGCGGTGGCTCTGGTTGGTGGCGGAACTCTTCTGAAGCCGATCAAAGAGTTCATAGCCATAATCATAACCATAATCGTAACCATAACAATAATCCAACCTGTCGTCGTCGTCAGTCTTCGGTCGTGTCGGCAAGTTAGTCAGAGTCGGTGTTTTTTTTTTCAACGATCATCACAATCAAAAGACACCAATTTTTTGACACAGGATCATCGAAGATATCAATGATTTTTGGGCTAAAAACACAACAGTTGGGCTTGCCCCATCATTGATGATTAGTTCTACCGGAACAAATTGCATCAATCATCATTTTAATGGCGCATTTTTTTTGTGTGTAAGCGTCGGGTTTTCTTTTATTCGTGACCATTTTCATTTTGATGTGCGGTAAAAAATTTAGATGGTCCGTCCACGAAGAAAAATATACACCGTCTCGAAAAAAATGAATATTATTGAAATTGGTGTTCAGTGGATTGCTGCCTAATTAAATTCGTGGTGGGCTCGTTCGTTTGAACATTTGTAAAAGATCGATAGACAGACAGGGACTGTTGCACTTGAATGACACAATGCGGAAGGTTAAAATGCGGTGTTCTCACCAAATTCATACAAAGTGATATGCTAATGATGAGTCCTGCTGTGAATGGTCTTAAACAGAGCAACCAATACAATTGAATGCATTGGCGCTTTGCGGGACAGACAGTTGGGCTAATGATGATCATGCGTGAAAAGTTTTTATAATTTTAGTCGAATACTAATTGGATAGAATTTCGTTGTTCTCCGTTTGGGGCGAGGGACTTAGGTCGTCAGATAGTCTGTCCATCTGAAAGCAAATGGCGGAGCGATGGAGTAGATATTTCCATCTAAATTGTGGTACATAATGTTTTTATTCGTTTTAAATAGCTTTTTTTTTTTGGTACGACTGACTTCGACTTTGGTGATCATTTAGCGGAGTTGATCGTAAATTTTTTTTATCTTCTCGTGATGCTGCCTGAATATCTTCACTTTAGTTGATCATTTTACTGTTGTTTTTCTTTAATTTTTATTAATTTTGGTATTGTAATTACAAGTTCAATAAAACTGATAAAAATTGTTTCACAAGTATTATTTAAAAAAAAAAAGAAACTACTGGAAGAGTCGCAAAATTTGGATGGTAAATTCCGATCTGAATGAAATGAACGTGACGTTTAGTTTGACAGTTCTAGTGATAAATATTTTCATAAGTATCATCTAGAACCGCTGCTACATATTGAGGAGAACGAGAAGAACTAGTTGCGCTCAAACTACCACAGAATTTGCAAAATTTTCTATGAACCGACACAGGACATGAAACGTTACCATAAAAATCAGCAGAGGCAAAACGACCATTGAAGGCACTTGTTCGAACGTTGGCATATTTGCGTAGTAATTGGGAACGGTTATTCTCCCTGCTGGCACGTAACAAAATGACGAATCATCAAAAGTGTTTTCGAAGCAATGGAAAAATTCCAGTTGACGATTCTACTGGGCTTATATCGATTGCATATATTATAGTCAATTCATATCATCGAAATTACCGAAAAACCATGGTTGGCTTTGGCGAAAAATAACAAAGCCAAACGAGCTTAGGAAAAAGCACAAAACAAGTCAGAAGCCACTGAAACTCTGTCATAAAAAGAACCAGATTCTTACATGAACAGTTAAGAAAAAAAAAAGAACCTGCAATGTCGCATGGGCAGTAGAAATTTCTGGTCATTTGTCAAGAACGTACAAAATTCAACTTCAATTTCGGTTCTAACGCTCATCTTCATCTACAACGACAAGCCAATAACTAGCTCTTCAGATAAGGCCATTGTAATCGCAGCTCATTTTGCTGCTAGCTCTACGGGTCGCCGCTACTGGAAAAGGTAAATCACTCAATAGGACAGGTATATTTCCGCAATCGTGCAGTTGCAAGAGCCTTTCGTGATGTTGATATAAGCAAATCCGCTGGTCCTGATGGTACACCCACCATTCTTCTAAAGAGGTGTTCTTCCTTGCTGGCGTAAGCCTTTTCAATTGATATTACTGTTCTAGAAGATGAAAACAGCCGGTTCCTAAAATAGGATGACCCTTCCTGCCCCCCGTCCTAATGACCGGCAATACGGCTTTTGCAGTAATCGTTACACTACGGATCTCATGGTATATCTCACGGAAGAGTGGAACAGATCCCATTTCCATATCCATTGTTTTGAAAAAATTAAGATTATTGCGCTGGATATTTCGAAGACACTTGATAGAGTTAAGCACCAGGCTGTCCTATCAAAAATGCGTTTCGTTTTAAGGAAACTCTTATTCTCTGGATTAAAAACTACTTTCTGGATCGTTCATTATATAATTTATTGACCGGTTTCAAGTAAATAAATAATAAATAAATAAATGCTGGTGTACCCCAGGGCTCCGTTTTGTCTCCGAATATTTTTATTATTTTCTTAATTGATTTTTGTTAGAAACTTCAAATCCATTTTATTGAAAAGTGAGGTATCAACACGCTTTTTTGATATCGCGAGAATCTGAGATCAAGAGTTAGACCATTGTCAATCGATCTTTTGGAGCGTTTCATGAGCGAATTGCAAGTAGCCTCAGATCTGGCTATTCCACTTCAGATCACATTTTGGTATCTAAAAGCATTGTTGATACATTGCAAGAAGAAAAAAGCTTTATGTCCTCTTTTTGGATTTCAGATACCCTATTGTACTAGTTGTACGGGCTTGGGATGTCCTTTAAATTTGGACAAATCATTCAAAATATGTATGTATATACCGAGATACGAAATTGACAGTATGGAGTGGTGTGCAACGGAGTTCAGACAAGGCTGTAAGCTTAGTACCGATCTATATGCTCCTTTTATAGATGACTTTTTTAATTATCTAACTGGTGGTATAGAGTTCGTGAAACTGAAAATTAATTTGGTGATGATGACTTACTCATCTGAAACTCTACAGCTAATTCAAAATAAGCTTCATCAATTCTGTAAGCTGTGGAATCTTGTTCTTGAATGCGGACGGAAGGAAGTAGGACTAGCACGAACGAGAAATCGTTTTATGATGGGAATGCTGTTGAGGTTTGTAAAAGAATACCAATTTCTTGTACAGTTGTGTATGGTTGACAAGAAAGTACCCCTTATACAAAATCTCACATAAGCTATGTGCTATTCAAACTCTCCAATCTTGGGCTTGTACATATCTTCTTAGGATGGGTTTCTTCTTACCTGAAAACCCGTTACTACAAAGTTTGATTCAGATCTTTCTTTTCTGATGATTTCTTAACTACCTCCGGGTCCTATAAGGCAGTCACTTAGGACCTCTCCTCTTTATTCTTACTATTAACGATATTGACTTTTTTTTTCCTTTTAGATGGCGCTCACAGTCCAGGGTGGACTACAGCCCCTCCTAGCTCGGTCCAAAGCTAGCTGCCTCCAGTTACGCACTCCAAGTTGGTTGAGGTCGCTCTCCACTTGTGCGCGCCACCTGAGGTGTGGTCTTCCTCTGCTGCACAGACCGTCAGGGGTGGATTCGAAGATTCGACGGGCTGGTGCGTCGGTGTCCATACGCTCTAAGTGTCCCAGCCATCTCAGCCGTTGTATTTTCAGCTTCTTGACTAGGTCAACGTCGATGTAAAGCCCGTACAGCTCGTTCTTGAACCTACTCCTGCATACTCCATCGATACAGACTGGACCGAAGATCAAACGAAGAACTTTTCTTTCAAAGCACCCAAGCAGATTTTCATCCATTTTAGACAGTGTCCATGCTTCTGTCCCATACAGCAGGACCGGGATGATGAGGGTCTTATACAAGGTCTCCTTGGTTCTTTGAGATAGGGCTTTATTAATCAAATGCCTTCTTAGCCCGAAGAAACAGCGGGTGGCAAGAGTAATTCTTCGCTTGATCTCTGCACTGATGTCGTTTTGCGATGTTATAGTGGAGCCCAGGTAGACAATGTTTTGACGACTTCGAAGTTATACCTATCCATCGTGACGTTTTGCCCGAGTCGACGATATTGAGATTCCTTTCTCGATGATAGCATATACTTCATCTTGTCCTCATTAACAGCCAAACCCATTTTCGCCGCTTCCAGTTCAATATTTGCAAACGCACCGGTAACAGCTCGCTTCGTCCTCCCAATGATATCAATATCATCCGCATAAGCAAGCAGTTGAACTGACTTTTGAAAAATTGTACCTCTATTGTTGACGTTTGAGTTTCGTACAATTGCTTCAAGAGCGATGTTAAATAGGTTGCATAATAGCGCGTCGCCTTGCCTCAGACCTTTCTCGACATCTTCGCAGCGAGATTTCTCCATCGTCATCCTGCACAAGCGGACGAGCTTGGCAGGGATTCCGAGATGAGACATGGCTCTATATAGTTGTTCTCTGTCCACGCTATCATACGCGACTTTGAAATCGATAAAAAGGTGGTGTGTAAAGATTTGGAACTCCTGGGTTTTTTCCAAAATCTGTCGAAGTGTGAACATCTGATCCAGGGTGGATTTGCTGGGCCTAAAACCACACTGATAGGGGCCCATCAGCTCGTTGACAAACGGTTTTAGGCGCTCACACAGTACAGACGACAGGATTTTGTATGCGACGTTGAGGAGACTTATACCTCTGTAATTGGCACATGTCAGGGCATCTTTCTTGTGGATGGGGCACACTATGCCGAGGTTCCATTCATTGGGCATACTTTAATCCGACCAAATTTTTGAGATGAGTTGGTGCATGCTCCCTACCAAGTCATCCCCACCTGCTTTAAATAACTCAGCTGGCATAGATACCATCCGCGCCAGCAGATTTGTACGCTTTCAGCTTGGCTATCGCTTACCCCACTTCATTTAGGTCGGGTGGACGGAAATTTTGACCATCATTGTCCAGGTTGAATGGAATGTTCCGCCTAGTTGCGGAATTTTGGCCTTCCTCGCCGTTCAGCAATCTGGAAAAGTGTTGTTTCCAGATCCTCAGCACGGACTGCGTGTCCACTACCATATTCCCACTCTCATCTCGACAGGTTCCGTTCTAGCCTTGTAGCTCTGGGTGGATTGCCTCACCCTTTGGTAAAACTTTCGAACATCCCCCCTGCCGGTACAGTCCTCAATAGACTCGACCGCCCGCTTCGCATGCTCTCTCTTTTTCCTCCTTAGAAGTCGGCGTTCCCTCCTTCGTCTTTGGCCGTAGAGCTTCCGGTCATTTCTCTCAGCAGCTCTGGTTCTTGCCTGCAGCATTAATTGCTAGGCCTCGTTCTTTGCTACATGCGTCAACCTGCATTCTTCGTCAAACCAGGGGTTTCGTTGTGGTGGCCTTGTGAAACCCAGCACATCAGTGGCAGCACTACTGATGGCATTCTGGCAGTGCTTCCACAGGTCATCCGTAGATGAAGCTGGAGGCGGGCTTGCTGAGAGATTAAGAGAGACTCGGTCTGCAAAAGTCCTGGCGGCCTCCTGCGATTTTAACTTCGCGACATTGAATCTTTTCACAGCATCCGTCCGTCGTTGTGGCGTCATGGATATCCGCATTCGTACTTGGGCTACCACCAAGTAATGATACGAGTCTATGTTGGTTCCTCGGAATATTCGGACATCCAGGATACTGGAAGCATGTCTCGCGTCTATCGCAACATGATCAATCTGGTTGACGGTTAGTTGAGGTGTGGGAATCGAATGCTAGCTATGATGACATTTCGCCCCGCCGCAAAGTCAACGATATTGACATTGTCATTAAACATGCCCATATTTCACTCTACGCCGATGATCCTACGTGACCCGATTTCTATACATAACCTTTGTTCGCTTCTTCTTGAATACGCCTGTCAAGTTTGTATGGTCCCCTTATCAACAAATTCATACAGCGAGAATCGACAGCCTTCAATGACGTTTCCTACATTTCGCTCTTAGTGGTCCGCTTGGAATAACCCTTTGATTCTACCTCGTATCGAGATCCACTTCTATTAATTGAATACACTGGAAGAACGAAAACAATAAGCGACATTCTCTTCATTCACCGACTACTCTCAGGATTTGTTGAATGTATAATTCTTTACAGTTCCATCTCTTTAAATACTTATTCCCATAATCTACGAAATCCTCGTCTCTTCTATGTAGCACCGTACTTCGACATCTGTCTATTTTTATGTTAGATTAAGAACTAGCTTGTATTAGGTAGCCTAATAAATTAGGGTATTGACCTCACCAAAATTAAATAAAAAAAAATATTACGAAGTTTTTTTAGAAATATACGAGTAAAGCTGTATCCACAATACGTATGCCGATCAACTTAGTAAACATTTACTCAGTTGTTGTTAGTTGTACTACTAAGAATCAAGTATTTACTCAACGATATTGACGTCTAGAATGTCGAAAATAGTTCTGGATAATTACATATACATATGTCTGCTATTATGTAAATTTCAAAAAGGTAAAATAAAATTATGGAACTAACAGGTGACACTTGTATTCATAAACAGGTCCAAGCTAAAACAACTTTTTATATTTCTACCCATTTGAATGTGACCCAATTAGCGCTGAAGAGTGCCATTTTGATACCATAACTGTTATGATTGAGTGATTATTCGGCCCCCGCACCATAGGCCTCCATCAAGGCCTTCAGTCAGTTAGCTCGGGATCTAAGGAGTCAAACAAAGGGCACGGAACAGAAGTAACTGAAGTTCCTCCTAGAGCCATTTCGTCGCATTGAGAAAAGAGATCAAATCTTTGATCTTCATTTCCGAAAATTCGTCAATGTCGTCAAAAAAAACCTTCCTAATAATTGTGCTCAAAATTTGGCCAGAAGTAGTGGAAGACTGTTTTCTTTTCCCGCTGGTCCCCACAGCTATGACAGTAAGTGTTGTAAGGAATATCTATAGATTTAGATTCACTGCATGCTAACCTATTGGCCAGTGTCCGCTACATTTAGCAATGATCCTGGCTATATCTTGCCTGGGTCTGCATATAAGATCA
Organism: Chrysotoxum bicinctum; assembly: GCA_911387755.1. Taxonomy (NCBI): domain Eukaryota; kingdom Metazoa; phylum Arthropoda; class Insecta; order Diptera; family Syrphidae; genus Chrysotoxum; species Chrysotoxum bicinctum. The sequence continues at coordinate 83,546,885 of OU426989.1, read as the reverse complement.
AGTATTCGGGATTTGTTATAGGTGGGCCAAATCTTTCTAGATGTAATGCAGTTAGCTAAACTGCTCCATCTAGGGTTTGATTCGCTAATTAAAATTTAAATAACTCCGAACGGAATGTTAACTCTTTCTGCAACACTGAAAAACACTAGCCTTAACGACATATAGATATGTACAAAGTCATAGTGAAAATTCTTAAGCCAACACCACACTCCATCTTTGAGCTATCAGTAAAGATAGTTGTTGTCTCAGTCCTTTCTTGATGGGAACATATCCTTAAAATCTTTACTGATGCCTATTTTAGGGTGCATTAGTTAGTGGGAATCAATTGGAATCAACTCTTTAATATTGCTGTGGCCATAAGGTTTGGCAATCAAAGAGTTCCATTCCTTTAGTCTTAATGCACAGCAAGATAATAGATACTTTATGTGTAAATCAAGTGGTAAAAGGTAAAGAAAAACGCTTAAGGCATCAGTTAGGCAAGACCTTAAGACCAATGTGGTGCCGACGCTAGCAGTTCTTTGTACCTTCTTTAGTTTGTCGATGTTATATGATTTGGTAAGAGCGGGACACTAAACAATCGAACCATACGTAGGGATCAGTCGCACCACCGCTTCAAACCTCACTGTAAATAAGTTCCTAGGTTGTATTCATAAATACGTTTTTGTTGACTTTCAACCAAACAATTTTATCGTTTTGATGAAATTTTATCAAGACGAAAGAATAATTTTGTTGATTTCACAAAATTATTAAATTATTAAAATTTTACATGCTTTTTGTCTCTTTAAAAAAATATGCACTACAAATTTCCACAGCTATCCACAGGTGAAAACCGGAAGCTTCTGCCATATCCAGTTCTTGAAATATTTCTAACCAAAGTGAATTTGCTGAACTTTTGAGAATTTTGAAAAATTCATGGACTAACCAAACCACTACAAAATCACCAAATTTTTAAAGTTCCCTAAACGCATCGATTAATACATCGAATTAAAGGTCTATTTAATTTCTATATACAAATCCAAACGAAAAGCTTCTGAGTGGTCTGGTTATCGAAATTAGTCCGTCCAAAGTGATTTTATGGATTTTCTTTGCTTCGTGCTATTTCCGAAACCAAGCCTTGTAAGAGGCTCCCGTCTTAAATTGCCTGGTTAAATTTTCCACAGCTATCCACAGGTGAAATTCGTAAGCTTCTGCGAGATCTTTTTCTCGAAATATTCCTTAGCAAAGTGATTTTACAGAATTTTTGAGAATTTTGAAAAAATCACTTGTCTAAAAAAATCACCAAATTTTCAAAGTTCCCCAAACGCATCGAGATATTAGGTATTAACAAAAATTTTAAATTTATATTCACAGAAGTTTTATCAGCTCAATATGTATGTTATACTTAGATTTTATTTTCAGTATAGGGTCTAGAGTCTAGTATAACACCAAGATATTTTGCACTAGAAGAGAGCAAACATGTTTGGCCCTTGAGTCGTGGTAGAGCGAAGGGCTGTATCTTCGTTTTGGTAGTAAATACTCGTAGCATCAGTACACTTTTGCTTTGGTTAACACCTATACTCTGTCCAACAAAAATTGTCAGTACAGGGAAGATAGGACGTTTGTCTCTCATTCTGGTTGCATTGCCATGCATAATTTTGTCGCCTTTTAAAGCTCTCACAGGGATTCCGTAGTTTAAATTATAAATCGCCGCAAATGAAAGTAAAAAACGCGTAGGGCTACCGTCTGCCGATTCAAAACAACTGAAAACAATATTCAATTTACCTTTTCCCACAACGCCAAGTGGTAAGATAATAGGCGCGTTTTTTTTAAGTTGAAAAGCAATACGACAACACTCAACATACTCATCTTCTTAAAATGTGTTCTCAAAAGCTTCAAATCCCAAAAGCTCCTTAATAAAAACCACTGAAAAAGCTCCTTGCTTGCAACTGAGAATGATAATGGTAACTCTGTTTTGATGTAGATAAAGAGCGCACGATCGTATTGAGTGCAGGGTTGCCATGTCTTCAGCTAGTTCGATAACCCAATTTAGAATTTTTTGTAGCCCAAAATCGGAGCCGATAAAGTAGCTCAAATAGTAGCCCAATACCAATAAAAAAAAATTTTCTCATAACTTCAATTACAATTTATTTTTATTCTGAAAAAACAACGAAAAACAAAAAAAAAACATTTTTTGTTTATAAAAAAAGAATATTTAACAATATAATCACATATTTAACTGCTGAAAATCATTCATAAAAAGTGGGTGAATTCCTAAACGCATATCTTGCGCAAATTCTGCTAAGCAAACAGTTCCAAAATGCAAATACAAAAATTTCTGCTAAGCAAAGTGTCCCAAAATGTATTCGATGCTACTTTCTTGCCCAAATGCAGAGGCATTTTTGCAAATGTCAAACATTTCTTGCGCAATTCTCTTACATATGCGTATTCTGATTTTCTACATCTGCTTTGCAAATCTTGCGTTTAGGAATTTGGCCTGTTATATAAGGCGTGTTTTTTTTGCAAGTCCATATAGAATTGTAAAAAAAAACGACATCGGGACTAAGCGCTTTACATGCAAATGCAACAACTACTTAATCTATACAGAGTTAGCTAAGACCAGATAATTTTCGAGAGTTAATCTAAGACCCGATAAAAATGGTGATGCCAAAATAGTATTATCTATATGTCATCGATGATTTGCTCAGAGACGTCAAAAGTGACGTTTTTGGATGCTGTTGATGCTAGTCGTCAATACAGCTGACAAATGTCATAGCGTACACAGTGTTTCCAGCTATGTGGAAAAAAAGCTCCTAAATCCCGATGTCGTTTTTTTTACAATTCTATATGGACTTGCAAAAAAAACACACCTATAGTACCTATATGTAGTACCTCTGTATACATATATACATTCAGAGAACAAAGAGTGATGCCAGCTTATGCAATGAGTTAAGGGTATGTTTAGAGGGCGAAGTGTTTTATTTATATGATTTATTTGTACGAAAAAAAATATATCGCCCAAGATTAGATTTGGGCTATTTATAGCCCAATTATGATTGGGCTGTCATAGTGAAATTGTTGTCGGCAATTTTGGAAAAAGATAGCCCAATTTCCGATAAATAGCCCAATCTGGCAAGCCTGATTGAGTGACACTTGATACTCTTGTCTTCATCTTGACAGTATCTCATCAGCAGTGGGATACGACCACGACACGGTCGTGTTGGGGTGTACAACTTCTTGCAAAGAATTACAACAACAATTCCTTAAGAAAAGTCAGTGGCTTGCTCTTTTTTTAGTGGCATTTTTCCTAACGCATTGTAGTAAGGGTGCATCAGGCGCCACTGCTTTAGAAAAAGCTCTCCCATAAGGCCTGTACTGACAATTTTTGTTGGACAGAGTATAGTCCACTAATAGTCATGCTAATATCTTAACACTTGACTTAAATTTGTTTAAATTTGTACGCCTTTAATTTTGGTAACTAGGCTTGCTGTTATATTAGAATGGAAATGATTTGATGCATATACCTACGGAGAGTATGAAGAAACCCACTTTGTTGAACTTTTCCTATTCCTAATGTACCTAATCCAAAGTTTGATTTACATACATACATACAGTCACCTAAAAAACGACTAAATCCGAGCATTAAACCAAAATAAAGACATCAGTACACACATGTCCTCTGTATATCATTGAATTGAATCACTCGATGTCACCCAATTACAAAGCATATAAAACAACAAAACAAGACCCCTTAACCCTGCAGCTACAATGCCAAGCATATAATCGTAAAAAAAGCAGAACAGATGATGAGGTCCTTCCCATTAAAAAAAAAATATAAAACGAATTCTAAAGAATGATTCCAAAAATGCGTGATGCGTTGACATTACAAAAAAAAAATATAATAAAAAGATACATAAAAAACCCTTCGACCAAAACAAATTGCAACTGAATAAAAAAAACAAGAGGGTTCTACCTATATAGAATGATAGACCAATGCAAGGATATGTATGAAATGCATTCCCATTCTCTACACCGCACCGCTACGAATTGATATACCACTATGTTGAGGCTTCCCTATACCATCCAGCTATCATCCATCATCCCTTTCAGACAAAACAAAAAAATAAAACTACGGCACCAATGTGTCTACTGTGACTCTCTTCAATATCAATACAAAAAATAATGTCCTTTCTACGCACATTTCTCTGTATTAAACACACAGTTGACTGAACAACGACAATTGTCAGAGAAGAACTCGCGCCCTTTGCACAAACCCTTATCAGGGGTTTGCCTAAGCCCACGCTATCAAAATCCCAGTTCTAGTTAATGTACGTGAAATAATCGAACAAGGATAATAAATTAAATATCCCAAAACAGACACAACGTCACATTTTTCTAACGATCAAATCAATGCACGTGTAATATTGTTCACTGAATCGTTTCGTTCCCATATCAATGTCCTTTTCTGTTTTTTTTTTTGTAGAAAGAGAAAAATCCAAAAGGACACATCTTCCTTGTTTTTGCCGCAAATATGTGTAAACAAAACGTTCAGCCTTATCGAGTGCATTTGATTAACTAATTCAAATAAAATCGTCCTTTTTTCATTCAGAAGACAAGAACGGACACATAAACCATTAAGGATGATTGTGTGTCATCGGATTCATACAATTTTTTTTTTGAAAATGAAGATGTTCAAATCGTCGTCGATGACATTTTTTTTTTTTGCACAAACATAATTCTAAACATCCTTTGTTATCCTTCTTCGGTGATTTATCCATTTACACCTTAATAGAGTTATTCCCTCGATCTTTGATGGGAATTTATTGGGAAAACAAAAGTCAAAAGAGATGTCAACTTCGCAGGACACCGAAGGAAACAAAATGGGCAAGAAGATGTCCTTTCAATTGTGTGTCCCGATTTTTAGTTTGTTGCACAATATTTGGTAAACATCCTTTTTTGATAGAATTCGACTTAACAAAAGTGTTTTTCGAGGAATCACACCTCTGACCAGTACAAAGTCGGCTTATTCTATTCTGTTGGCGGGTTTTTCTCTACACAAATCAATTTGTAATTTTCCAAAAAGAAAAAACACATATTTTTTATCTACTACAATCGAACGGAAAAAATGCGATTCGAAACAAAATTTTCGAATTGAAAAGGGAATTTCGGGCGGATTGGTTTTATTTTTACACAAAAATTCAACACACAAAAGCTGAAATGTTACAAATGGAAGCTGCGCAGCGGCTCGGTTTGGGCCCGCTGTAGACTGAGAGTGTTGTGCATTAAAGACTCGTTAAGAAAGGATGTCAAATGAGTTATTTCAGATATTCCTTTGATGATTTGTGATTGAGTTGAAACGTGACTTTTGTTCATTTTTTATTTGTGTGTTCTTGACTTGGGGATTTGAACAGAGGAACAAAACCAGCTCCCTCTACCAGCTAACCGAAAAGGGAAAACAAAAACACATGTAGCAAGAATGTCAGGCGTGCCGCAGTAATTTTTAAACGTACATAAACGCTGCCTTGTTCGGCCGCCTTGTTGAGCACACATCACGCGCGCATCTTTTCGTGAGTTATTGAAGAGTAACATTTCGGTTGGCAGATGAGGCCAAAGCCAATACAATGTTTAACCAGATGTGGATGGGGATGTGAATGGGGTAAGTAAGTGGATGTTTGTCTTGTAATTTAATGGAATGGAGGGCACACGATATGGTTGTTTGGCGTGCACCTTTGCCACGAGCTGCGGTACGTGATGGTTGCAGATGAGTTGGAACGACCTTACGCATCTTTGATATGGCAGCCTATAATATAAGGTTGATCTTGTTTCTAAGAAATACAATGCCTGAGCGGTATTGTCAATTTATTACGAGACAAATACACTGACGGAAAATTTAGAAAACACTTACTTTTCTACCAGTGGATCTGGACGGACCGCCATCTGTGTAGACCGTGCTTTATGTTCTTCTTCTTCTTCCTTTGTTTCGGCGCTGTTATGATCTCGATGTCGAGGGGATCATAACTCTCCCACGTATCTGCTTCACACTAGTGATCCGCCTGTGGGGTTCGCCGGGTTGACCTTAGAAATCGGCGGCAAGCCTCCCGGTTTTGTATTGTTCCATTTCTGAGGCCAACTGAATGCTGTTGTTTTTGCATTTGTTTGTACCAGGAGTGTTTAGGCCTACCTTTCTTTTTATTCCGAATTGGAACGATGTATGATATTGCCTTTTTGACGGGGTTCTCAGGATCTCTCCTTTGAACATGGCAATACCAACTGAGTCGGTCGTGTTCAATTTTTTGGGAAATGGTATTCTTAACATGAAGGCTTCCTCGGATCTTCGTACTCCTAATTCGATCAAGCTTTGTAACTCCTGCTGTCATACGAAGCATCTTCATCTCAGCTGCCGTTAGCTTACTCTCATACTTTTTGTACATTGTCCAACATTGTGAACCGTATGTGAGTGCTGGACGCACAACTGAAGTGTAGAGCTTTCCTTTCAGCTTAGGGGGCATTTTTCGGTCACAGAAGATAGCAAAATTTTCCCGCCACTTCATCCACCCTACGCTTACGCGATGATTGATATCGTCATCACAAGTAGCTTCGTTATTTATCATAGAACCCAGATATTTAAACTTTTCACACTTGGGAAGCACTACTCCATTCAAATAAATGTCTGGAATAGGCCTGTGTGGATCAGAAAATGGGCAGCATAGGTATTCTGTCTTTTTCGCGCTTATGCGGTACCCACTTCCTTCTAGAACATCCACCCATACGTCAAGTGCTCGTTGTAGGGATATCGGGTCTTCACTTATGATGGCTCCATCGTCAGCAAAGAATAACTGCTTTATGTTAACCGCGTTAATTGTGGACCGGATATTTTATCCAATTGCCATGCAGAATTCCCATGCGCCGATGAAATTGTTTTGACGTTTGAGTAGATTGAGTAGATTGTAATTATTTTTCAGTTCGATCGATACATTGTCAATCATTAGGATGAGACCACCATTTTTTGTAAATTAAAACATAAATGGGTTCCGAAGAGATGTTGACAGCGACAGAAAGGGGACAAATAGATGCTTTCAAGGATTGGTGAACGCAGGAACTTGCTCTTACGTCAAAGACTAAGATTTAAAAAATGAATGTTGACGGAAAAAAAGTTTTTCCGGTGTGAGTAAGGGTATCGTATCTTTATTTCTCAGGTAATTGATTTGGTAAATCACATCAGTACATTTTTCTCAGGGCTTTTTATCCAGTTTGACTTTAAGATAGTTAAAGAGTGGTGCGAGGATGTTGTGTGACTTATGTATATGCCATTTGAACATCGTTTGCTTTACTCGAGATGACTTCTTTGAACATAAACTAAGTTTTTGTAAATACTTTAGCTAGTAGCATCTTCTGTATTCTTTGGAGTTTATCGCAGTATTGAACTCCTACCGAGTTGTTCTAGATAACCCTTGTCTTTAAGAATTTTGGCTGCAATTTTATTGTTTTTGGAGTGGAATTGATTGTGGCTCAATGTGAATTTGTGTAACAAACGAATAACAAATTCAAAGACATTTCATTGCGATTTTCAGTGACCAAGAAAATGCAGGAAGAGAATCCACCAACAGATAATAACATCTCAAATTTGGTCAAACCACTCAAGCAACAACAAAAATTATAAATTGTTGTAACGGTCTTATAAAAAAAATAAGCTTTTATGTCCAATACTTTAAGGACTTTTAAAAAAATTGAAACGCCAAAATTAAAATTTTTACTGTTTTACGAATGGAAATTTAATTTAAAAAAAAATTATTGAGAAATTCAAAATGCTAAAAAGTGGTTCTATCGTAGGTACATTCACTATTATCTTAATTTTAAATTTGTTTTATTGAACTATAGGAAGATTGGAAAAATTGATCGAAAGAAAAAAAAATTATCAAAATTGTATTCAAAATGCCGTTTTTGAGAAAAATACGATTTTCGAAAACCATTTTTTAGATAAAATGCAATTTTTCGTACATCTTGTAGATTGTATTACACTTATTTTAATTGTAAAGCTTAAAAAAACCGAGCATGGGGTTTCAAAATATTGAGTTTTGAAAAAATAAATTTGGATGTTTTAATATTTCATATAATTTTGAAAAACATTCTGATGGCAGGTACCATTATTTTTGGTATAAAAAAAAAAACGTGTAGGGAGGGAAATTGTGAAATGCTATCTACCAAGTTTAAAGAAAATCGGCCAAGCCAGACAGAATTTCGAAACCCATTTTTCTCGTCTTTTTTAATTTTAATTTTTCAATTTTTTATTTTTAAGCTTAGACCTTAAATAAACATGCCATTTTTTTTACATTCCCAATTGCTTAGGTATAAGAAAAAGTATACCTGGGATCTAGGACCATGCGAACTAACTTCCAAAAGAGTTAACTCCAAATGAACTTATTCCCACCAAAGTTGGAACTACTTTCACATGAAGTGACTACCATTTTCTAGGAACTAGATCCCATCCCAACTGTAAAACAGACTTAGTCCTAGAATGAAAATGAACTAAGTCCCAAGAGACCCTGAATGAATGGATTATGTATTGGGGGTATAGCACTGCGACCTGGAGATCTATTGTGCCCCCACTCTAAAATGAATGAGTTCGCTTCCGCCTCAAAATCTATTCCTCTTAGGAATCTTACTCATCTTATTATTTGGGATACCTTCAGAGAGGATAGGTCGCTCTCCTCCACCTGGTTTTGTCCCAGACGGGTTTTCCTTGTGTGCATGAGTTGACAACATATTCCTAGTATGCGGTCAGGTGTTTCCTCTGCTGGGGTGGAATCGCGTAAGGTGATATAGGTGATAGTTGACAGTCAAAATCGATACTTTTGCTCCACGTAAGGTGATTATCAAAACGACTGTGTCTTTTTTGCGATGATTTTAATTGATAGCTATTTAGGTGTCGTTTTCATACTTTTTGTCATTTTTAATTGACATTGTGCATTGTTGGTTTTAACTCCGAAAAGAAAATTTAAAATTAAAAGTGTTTAATATTGAAATTAAAATATATTTTATGAAAAAAAATAAGTGAAGTGTATAATGTTTACATCATTGGCAATTTTTAATACCGCCAACAGAGTGCGAAATCCAGAAAACAATTATAAAAAAGTCCACCTGATAAGAATCAATGTAAGAAATAAAGCAAATATTCTGGAACTTCCTAGCCCAATGTATGAATGTTTCTATGAATATTGTTTGATACAGTTATTAGTTATTTAACATATACATACATCTATTATAGATTTTTGAAAAACTTTCGTTTAAATAAAGAAGCTTTTCTTCATGTGCTCCGGCTCCTTGATTTACCATCTGGAACGAGATCAACACGTGTTCCACCCATCCTTCAACTCGCTGCAACCTTAAATCTTCTTGGTGGTCGTGGCTACCAAAGACAAGTTGGTGCTGACTGGGCTGCACTCTAGCAGAAATCAGTACCGCAGTTATTAAAAAAAATGCAGTCTGTACTATGTCCACTCATGATTGATTTTGTACCAAAGGAGTCAACAAAGGAGTATTTTTTCGAAAATTATAAGATCCCTGGAGGTATATATATTTTAAATAACGATAGATTTATCAATAATTTAATCATTCATTATAATTTATAAGATTCGTATTTGTTTTCATTAGTTATAGGCTGTATTGATGGAAGTCATATTATGATTCTTCGACCGACAGAAAATGAAAACATGTTGATTGTGAGTAAAAAAAATAATAAAATTACTGCAAATCATTAATTAAGTATCCTACTAGATTTGCGACGAAAAAACGCGTATTATGGCAATAAATGCAAGATATGGTAGAAGTGCTCCACGACAGCTTTGTATGGCGCCAAAGTGCCGAGAGAGATAAAATGAAACGAGATTATGCATCAGGAATGAGATCATCATGGCTTCTTGGTAATATAAAATATATTAAAAAAATAACGCATCGTACCTACTGCAACTTGTTTTTCAAGGTGATAGCGGCTATCCACTGGAACCTTTCCTTTTGACACCCTATAGAAACGCCAATGAAAATTCTCGCGAATTGTACTTCAACCAAGTTCATTCGCAGGCCAGAAGCATTGTGGAACGATGCATTGGTCGTTTAAAAAGTTTGTACCTGTCTTTTTGATATGAAGAAGTGAATTATGAGATATTTCTTATTTAAAGTCGCTGGCGTATAATTCTCGAAGAAAGGAAGTGCAGATATTCCCCGATTAGAGTTGTGGAAGTTATTAATGTTTGTGCTGCATTGCACGACATATGCTGCACCTACAATGTTGCCATTCCGGAACAGGGAAGTAATACTTCACCAAACAGTGAACCATTCACTCCGCAAACAAGAGATAATTCTAGCAATTGAGAAGCTAAAAGAATACGGGATACCATCAGAGATGAATTATTTACAAATATGCCCTGAAATGTAAAAAAAGAACAACAAATCTATAAAATAAACATGTATGTAGTTTCTAATAAAGCTTTATTACAACAAAAACAAACAATAACAATTCAATTATTCAAAGAAAAAAAAGAAAACAAACAAAAACTAATTCAATATAATACAAAAACAAAATAAAAAACTTAAAAACTATGACTAATTCAATACAAAGAAAAAACTTAAAAACTATTACTTATTAAATACAATATACAAACAAAAATAAAAAGCTATGAATACACAAGTATCAGTCTTTGTATACTAAGCACATTTTGGTAATTTACCACAGGTACCCTTAGCTTATTTCACCTGCGGCTTATACTGGGACTGGGAGTTGATTTCCATCAACTTTATATCATTGGCGATTTGGGCCACCTCCAACTCCATTCGGCGAATCTGAAGCTCTTCTTTCTTCAGGCTGTTAGCAACCTCAAGCTCGCTACGCTTTACATCGCATAGTCCACGAATGGCATCCCTTATTTCCAGCAATGTTTCGTTTGCTTTCTCTGAATTTTTCTTCTGATGTTCAAAGAAATTTTCTTGAAGCTGAAGTTGTTTCTTCAAACAATCATCTTCCTTTTTTGCTCGAGACGTTCTCCTTGTAGTTGAGGTTGAAGAACGATTGACAGTCTCGCGCAAAGGAGCCGAAGCTGGCTCCGGTGTACCAGTCCCAGTCAGGTCCTCCAAAAGTTGTTCTATAGACTCATTTTGGTTTTGCTGTTCATTGTTTTCTGTTTAAACGAAATAATGGCATATTAATAAAGCACTATTCAACAAAACTAAATATAAATTAAATACCTTTTTCACTGCTCCCAAAAGTTAAACCTCCGACAATGCCACTTACTGACGCTTCCATCCCACAGGCAATTATGACTGCTTCCTCAGCATCGTCCAACTGCTTAAGGTTAAATGGACCACCTCCGGTTTGTTTGATTGAGTTCTTATTGTGGGTAAGCTTTTTTTTGGTCGTGTATTTACGAAGCGTGTAACGATTTTTAGTTAAGGAGAGATTCAATGGGCATAAGATAACCTTACTGATGGGTGGAGGATGAACCAACATCATGAAGAAGGGAATTTCACCACCTGAAATTAATTTCTTGTCTTAGCCCTTTTCGAGAAACTCCTTGAAACCTTCCCCTTTGTCATCCTGTCATTATGCCTTGAGATTTACAGGGACCTCGAGATAGTCCTGACAGCAAAGAAGAAGGGTGTCCAAACCTAGTCCGCTTGGCATGCTTGCTCTAGCACGATCTAGCTCGTCGGTGCGGGGTTCTTGCTGACATCAATCTGGACGTTTGTTACGTAATTACATGCCAATCAAATTATTTATTATTGTTTTTTTATATATAAGCGAGGCCTATCTAGTTCCAATAGCTTTACGTTCTTAAATATAATATCTGATGATACCTGAGGTGAAGAGAGAGAGAGAGCCTAGATGTCATGGCCCTCCGAGGTATACCCCAACCCACATACACTACCAAGATTTAATATCAAGGAAATGTACAGCCTTGGCTACCACGTCCTCATGTTGGTGGTAGCCCCTAATCAAATTCTGGTCAATCAATAAAAAAAACTTTAGAACACTAGGTTACCAATCTTACATTTCATATCCTGTTCAGCTCATGTCACACTATCATGATACATACCAAGAAGGTAATATCCGTTGCTTGTATTTTACCTTATCAGGTCTCCAGGTATCTATCTAAATCAATAAAAATTCTTTCTTCCCAAAAAAATAAAACAGCAAAGGATTCCATCGCTGTTTACATCGGTTCAAGATTATTGGTCACACCCACCATTTATAATTTTAAGCACAGTAATATTTCATTCTGAATCAAAATTGTTATGATACTCAGAACTAAATAAGAATCTCAGCATTTCTACTTCAAGTCAATGTGAAATGACAACACCAGAAGTTTTAATTTCAATATTAATATAAAATCATTAAGTTTTATTTCATAAAAGAATAATGTAACCAAAAGAAATTGTTAACCTAAATTTAAATGTAATACTATAAAAAAGAATAAACAAAATTTATAAAAAAAAGAAATTAGTCTCTTGACAGTATGCATAAAAAAATTATCAAAAAGAGATAGGTATATTACTCAATTTTCGGTTGATCCAAAATTTTACAGTGATGTTTAAAATCATTGCACTCATTTTTATTATACCAATACATCCTTTTTACTTTGAAAACAATCATTTTTCCACTAGCTGGGCAATATTTGAATAAGTTATTTATTACTCTTTTTATAATCCAAATCAAAAAAAAAATTCGTTCAAGAAAAATCTACATTCATTTCTTATTCTATAACTTCGGACTTACCACAATTATATCGAAAGGTTTATTTAGAAGTTTTAGTAGGTATCCATATGATGAAGTGCGCACAGCATCCTGAATCCACTTATTTTCTCTGTAGTTTAGGAAATTAGAAAAATTACCACGAAGAAACAATAAAAGAGAATAGATATTGAACGAACTTGAAATCAAAAAAATTATAAATGAAATTTCATACCCAGTAGACAAAAAGAAAAAAAAACTAAAGAAGTTTTTTTGAATTTTTGATCTTCACTTTAAAATAAAAAAAAGAATTTAATTATATTGTTTAATCTAATAAAAAAAACTACTAATTATAATTTGATTTACATAGTTATTATTTATAAATAAGTATATCACTAATATATGTTGATTATGTACTGATAAGTTCAGCATTACGATGACGAGACGACCAGCAAAGAGTTTTTGATGATGAGCTGCCAATGAAAGCGAGGTGGAGCATTGCTTGGGGAAATTTCCATGACAGAATAGATTGAATTGTTCTTTGCACAAATGCTTTATTTGTCTTTTCGCAATTGTTTGAAAAAAAATCTTATAATACTTTTGAATAGGAGATTACGAGGACGTAGCGGTGAAGATCGACTATTACTGCAGGTTGCATGACGTCACTACTGAGATGAAGGAACTCTTTTTTTTTGTTTTTTAGCCTTAACCGGTTTATACATTTTTCTGTAATTGTCTTTACAGTTACACATGATGAGGTGACTTTTGCATGACGTCACTACTGATACGGATGTACCGCCTTTTTCCCCTTTTTTTTTCTTTTACCGGTTTATACATTTGACTTTACGGTTACACAAAAGAACAAGGTGAAGTGACTTTTTGCATGATGTCACTACTTAGACGAAAGTACCCCTTTTTTTTTTGCTTTTACCGAGTTATTCTTATGCAATTTTTGTTATTAAGTTTAAAGTTACACAAGTTTTTTTATAATTTAAATATTTTTTTTTGTTGTTGATACCATCGGCGAACACCGCACTTCGAGAAATAAAGGTCGAAGAGTTTTTTTTTTCTTTTGTAAAAATTTCAGGTGGCGCGATAGTTATGTACGAGTACCTACTTATAAATTCGGGTGAGACGGAAATACTTTTTTTTGTGGAGCTTTTGTTTTATTTAGGAACTAATTTAATCTTATGACTTTGCATCCGAACTCTTGAATAAAAAAAGGTTTAACTATTTAAAAGTCACGTTGTTAGTTTTTTTTCTTTTTGATCATTGGTTAGTCCGCCTGAGCGCTCACGACCACCCTAGTTCCGAACTCACTCGAATCTGCCGATCAACTGACTAGCTTGTCTATCTCGCCTTCTTTATCTGATTTCGAATTTAAACGCCATCATCTCAAGTTCGAAAGACTATTATGGACGCCTCACTTCCGGAGGGCACGAAAACTCGAATAAATCCAAATCAAATATAATAATATAATATATTAAAATTCATTTTATAATTTAAGAAAAATAGATGTTACATTCCTTCAATAACCCGATCAAAAACCACCGAGATATCCTGCCCCGGAAGTCTTCCATTACCCTATACCAGTGCAATCTCAAAGGTATAGGTGTTCGATTTACCATTGCTATCCTTCTCTATACGTTTATATCGTCTAAGCTTAAAGGTTTCAAAGCTCTCCTTACTCTACAACCGAATTTGATCATTGCTTTCAGATTCAGCTTATGAAAGGCTGAATCGTCTCTCTTTCCGTTTTAAGATTATTTTGAGAGATTATTAACTTCGACCTGTCATCTCCCTAAGAAAAAAAAACAAATTGTTTCGATATCTACTGATTTGCATCACCACCACATAAGGGGTAGATATTTGAATTTAAAAAAAAATTTTTGGGTAAACAAAAAAAATTTGGTTTCCTACAAGCGTCCACACCTAATTTCATTTTTGTTTAATATAAAATCTACACCACAAATGTATGTTTATTACTCACCCGTTTCCACTCTGCAACAGACTTTGTTGGTGGTCCATTGACATTCAAAGACCTAGCCAACTGTTCCCATTGTTACCTTTGGGTCGTGCGGCCAATGCTTGAGGAAGCATTATATGACCTGGCCAGCTCTGGATGCTCTTGCATAAATTCTGATAGCATAGCAATTTGATTTTTGGTGAGACCTTCGAAAAAAACAAAATTAATTTAAAGAACGCTCGAAACCATTATATTATACGTAGATATATTATACTTACATATTTTCATAAAAATATCCAAAACTTTAGAGACAAAGATACAAAATAACAAATTGCAAAACAAAACAAAAAGAACTGAGGCAAAATCCAAAAATGACATTTCATTCTTAACTCAATTGTAAGTGATGCCAAAAAACTAAAAAATTTTTGCGATCACTTTACACAGAGCAACCAAAAGTTGATAATCAAAAATGACAATCAACAAAACGACAGTCAACTATCACCTTACGCGATTCCACCCCTGCTTACCATACCAAATAAACTTAGGTGTCTTCTAAGTTTGCAGTGTCGAGTTAGGATACCTGTTATTATTCCTAGGTAATTTCTACTTAAGTTAATACAGTTTTCGAAATATTGCTGGTTGTAATTTCTCAGTAGAAGATTGCCTGCCTCAGCTTTGGAAGTTCTTTCCATTTCCTGGATCTGTTTGCCTCCTCTTCTTGTTTAATTTTGTTTTTGAAGACATTTTTTCCTATTCTTCAAATAGGCCTCAGACCCTGTTAAAGGGATTGATGCACCTATTTTGGGTAAGGAGTCTGCCTCTTCGCTTCCATGAACACTCACGTGACTAGGTACCCAGTAAAGTACGACCCTGTTCTGGTTGCCAAGTTCATTTAGCCTGTTTATGCACTCCCACACCAACTTGGAGCCGATGTTATATAAACTTAGTGCCTTGAGTGCCGCTTGACTATCTGACATGATGGCAATGTTCTTGTTACGATAGTTCTTTCCGAGATTTCGATCCACGCATTTCCATCCGCTTGCAAGATGCTGGTAGACAGCCCAATCGGTATGAAAATTTGGTTCTTGGCCTGCACCAGTGCCTTCGCTTGTTGTCGATTCTTGATTTCGAGGGTGTAGTTTGTTACTTCTCCTACCCAATCTTTTGTGTTACTTAGCTCTGTGAAAAAGTTTTTCTCGAAATTATATTTTTTGATCACATACCATCTCTTGGGTATGTCAAGAAGGTTTGTTACTGTGTAGACCTATTGATTAAGTCCCTTTCCCTGAGAACAATGATTTTGACTGTTCCAGTTCCCTCTTTTGAGATTCTCATGATATTTCCCATTGCTGCAATTCTGATGACCTCGTGTATAGGGGATAGATAGGACAACCTCAATAGTTGCGGTAGGGCAGGTTTTCATTGTTTCGCCTGTCAACCTCATTATCACAGGTTTTGATCCCAGCCGTCGTCTATGTCTTCTTTGATTCCATTAAAACCTTCTAAAATTGTCATCAATGGGTTACTGTTTACTCATTACATGTTGTTTAGGCATAACACTAACAACATGTGATTGAGTAAAACTAGTATGACCAACAAGGATGAATACGAATAAAAAAAAATAATGCGAATTATAAGGGACATAGAAATAAGACACGGCAGTTCTCCGCTTTAGTTCAGTAGCCATCCCTGGAAATAAAAAATCTGAGACAACCACCTCCAGTCTCAACATCGTGCCACACATCTTTCCTATCCTTCTTTCTCTTCCGTAACTTCACGCCCGCGCCTTTGACTTTTTCTAGAGTTTTCCTAGTTGGTGATAATTCGGTTCTCTTGTGCAATGCGACCGCACCATAGATATTGATGGGTCTGACCATCAAAGTCTTTATCCACATGTTTGGTTTTCATCCCTATGACTTGCCTGCAAGTCTTTTGCAAAAAATTAGGGCTTTCGTGGCTTTCCCGACTATGGCTTTTTAGTGTTTGTTCCAGAGAAGTTTACTATCTAGTATAATTCTTAGATATCTTACCTACCTTCAATACTTCACCAGCTAACTGGATAGGTTTCATATGTGGCAGAAGTCTTTTCCTGGTAAATGGTAAGATTGTCATCTTATAGGGGTTTATTGATAGCCCTACAGATATACACAATTTACCTGTAATTGTTAGTCCTCTTTGGATAATATCGCGAAGAGTGTCTTCAAACTTACCTTCTGCAATAATAGCTATATCATCGGAAAAATCAATGCAGCGTATACCTTGGGAGGTAAGATTTTCCAACAATTCATCCACTACAAAACTCCACAAGAAGGGTGACAATACACCACCCTGTGGACAGCCTCTTGTCGTGATTACTTTTTCTGCAATACTACTCCGAAGAGCATTAATGAGATAGCGCATAACGTCTTCTGGAAACGGAGCTGAGAAAAAGAGACCTTGATCAACAGTTAATGCCTGGACGGCTTCGTGGGTTCAACTCCCTTCTTGGGTAATCTGAACGCCACACAAAACACCGCTTCTTCGCTATAGGTATGTTAAGACGTAGGGAATTCACCAATATCAACAAGGTACCACCCAAAAGTAATGTTGTCTTAGAAAACTATTGGCATGGGCACCTGCCCGACTTTCAAACTAATTTGTTGATTCGTCGAAAAAATTAAAATGACTCCATCTTTTCGAAGACGGGGCTTAGTTAATTGGGATTTAGTTCAAAATAAACTTAATCCCAATTGAATTACGAGTAAATTCCAAATTTATGAACTAAGTCCCACCAAACTAGTTAGAAGTTAGTTCATTTTGGTTCGTAGGAGTTATCTGGAAGTTTATGGAAGTTAATTCGTAGAGGTGGGATCCAGAAGTTCATTTAATTTTTTACTAATTGAAAACCAGTCTGTATCGAAGAACTTGCGATTTTTGTTTTGAAAATATTGTCGAACTTATAGGAAGTAATCTAAGAGTCTTCTTCTTCTCAAAAACAATACAATACAAAAAGACAGAATTCTGAATTTGGAGCTGAAAACTCAGCGTTTCCCTTCTTATATGGCTGAACACAATGGATTGCTGTAATAAGAACTGGAGATACATATATCTGGAATAGCGTCAAAAAGTACCGTACGTGATATTTTTCCTGCTCCCAATGCTGCTCTTCAAAATTCTAACATTGGATTTTTGATGCCATTTTTCGGGTCAGCTGATTGAAATCATTTGGGATTTTATAAAAATGAGTCCTCATATGAAAAAGATCAATTCTTTTAAAGTTTAATCCTGCATAAGATGGTTTGACTAGCTCGATTTTTAATCTTTAAAAATGCTGCAAGCAAATTTTAAAAGTTAGAGAGTCTGCAGCGGCGTTGTAATTTGTTCGTTATATTCGATTTGTTTGAATTTAATAATTTAATAGAGAGCTATTGCAGCTGCAGCCCCGTCTCCATCACCATTGTGTTCACCCAGTTAGACGAACTTATGAATGTATGAATGAATATTCGATTTATTTGTCTTTAAGTTCTTTATTTCTTCCCTGACTTGATTGGAAATACCACAGTATTCCAACACACTCCAAAAACTGTTTGACATTTTAACACGTTCTGCTCATAAATTATCTTTCTCGTGTTCCTATATAAACGAGTGAAATTTCCTCGAAACACTTTTTTCGACTACGAATCTAAATTCATTTTCTTTTTTTATCCGTTGAACTCATAAGTCAAACGACAGCTCTGCTTACCGTCTCACGAGTCTGGTGCTATTTTTAAAATACAATAAATAAGTCAACTTTTAAAGTGCTTGTGATAAATAATATTTATATACAAATTTATGAGAACTTATATTATTTTATTTTTATATTTCTTGACCACCTCGGAGCGGTTGCTTTATGTCAAGAATTTCAACATTGTTTATGGTTCTGGTTAAACGCAAAACAAACGGGAAGCATTAAAAACCGAATCAAAATTCTTGCCAAAAAAAAAAATGTTCACGCATTAATCAGAAGATTAAAAAATTAAATTTTTGTCATGCGTGGGTGATGAATACACTCACCCCTCTCTTAAAAAAAAAAAACTAACCTCCCTTACACACGCCGCAGCGGTATACAAAACAATTTTTGGGCGTTAAGTGCCTACCGCGAACTGTCAACGCTGTATGCAGAAAACTTTTAATCGTAAATTTTCACCCTGGAAGATGTACTTTTTCTGGCTCAGAAAAGGACTCTTGACACTCACGCCGACGACAACGACGATGAACTTTTCCACTGATGATAAGTATCAGTTTGAGAGCGAAGAACAAGAAAAGAACAAGAAGCTCTTTAACATAATTAAGCAATTAACAGCGAAAGACCTTTAGTGCCGCACTGGGAGTGCGAATTGAATCCTTGCTCGCATCCCTCATTAAGTCAGTGTAGGTGTACCTAACAAATATATACATAGCTATAGCTGGAAAGCTAAAGTTAGTAGCTAATGCTGATGAAGATAATGGTCTTGCCATTGTTTTGTTTTAATTAATGCGGCGGCACTGGAGGTTGAGAATGGTTATTCGTTCAGCGTTTCTTGTCCTTCTCCCACAGGAAAAGACACAAAACGCGAAATTGAATATTCCTGGATGTTGCTGTTTATGGCTTTGAATTTATCGCTTAACGTTGATAAGAGCAAGTCTATATAATTTTTATTTTTTTCTGTTTAAGTACACCGAACAAAATTTGTTATTAAAATCTTAAATTCGTTTTCATAGTAGAAAATTCTTATGAAATTCTGAAAATTCCTTTTTAGTGTAGTATAACTGCATCACTAGAATAAAAAACTAAGGGGTATCCATAACGATGTCCAATTTTGTAAATCATTTAGACAATGTTCGATTTTCTCTAGCATATTAATGGAGTTTCTGAACTTTGACAGGTGATTGCGGCCATATTGTTGAAGCTGCCAAATTGGCTGTCATTTATTTGGTCTGTCCAAATCAACATGGAGTGTTATAGCTTTCAACAAAATGTACAAATGTCTTATGAAAGTGGGTCTTCTGTTCGAGCAACATTTCGCCCAATTTATAGTCAATGTAATCGTCTTCCGAGACGACTATTCGCAACGTATGAATAAATTCGAGCCGACCGGTTCAGTGAACAATCCGCCAAAACCCTTAGTTCAAGGAAACGCAAGATCTACCAAAAATGTTGCCACTGTCTATGAAACACTCTCAGAAGAATCCGAGGCAGTCAATTGCGCGCCGCGCACAAGAATTCGGCCTTTCGCAGACCTACCACAACTTCGCGAATTTTGCGTCATGACTTGGGAGTTTCGGATGAGCGCCACCCATCAGCTAAATCGTGGTAGACATTTGAATGACTATAGTCATATATTCCATACATAATGGCAAAGCTGGGCCTTTGTGTTTATTTAAATTTAAAGACAGAAAGCCCTTTATGGAAAACTCTCTTCCATTTCTATAACTTTTACCGCATCATAGTATCTACTTCCAGAGGGACTCCACAAGGTGGGATTCCTTCTCCGCTTCTCTGGACACTCGTGAATCGTGATGAATGCAGTTCTAATGAGACTTAAATAAAGTATAGTCCAAGTAATTACAAATGCTGATAACCTAGCATTACTTGCCACTGGTAAGTTTCCCTCAGCAATTAGCGAATAAATAGAGAATGCTTTATCGATAGTGAATGCATGGACTAAGAACTGCGGTCTACCGGTTAACCAACAAGAAACCGAACTGGTCCTTTTTACGAACAAAAGGAAATTACCGACTTTTAAAATTCCCTTAATTGAAGGGTCCAACTGAAAATCTCCGATCATGCGAAATACCTTGGCGTGATCTTGGATAAGAAATTGAACTGGAGTCTCAATATTAAAGAAAGAACAAAAAAAGCCATGTTTGCTTTCTACTACTGCAAGAGAATATTTGGTAAAACCTGGGGGCCAAGCCCAAAAATTATCAAGTGAATGTATACGGCCATAGTCAGACGTGTACTGACATACACTAACGTAGTCTGGTGGAATGAATTAGACAAACTTACCAACCTTAGAAGCATGACCAAGAATGGCATGTATTGGAATCACTCGGACCAGTGCCGCCGCTGGGTGTTCGTGCGCCCTTGTGCAAGAACCTTAAATTACCGCCCCATGTCTCGGGTGCACGGGGGTATTTACGTTGAATAAGTGAAAGTTTTATTTATTCTCCATTTCGCAGTTGAAAAATTTAAGCAAACGTGCATTACTGTTGTCGCGTTCCCAGCTACACCAAATTCTTATACAATGAACGTAGACATTAAAGCATAATATATGCACAGTTTTTGCATCCTTTTAAGATTATTTACTCTTTTTAATTGAGACTTATAGGTACTACATATGTATAAGGCAAGTTATGCATTCGTAAGAAAATCGAACCCGAGATTTTGATTAAAGTTGACATTACGATGATAGCAAAGACGAAAAATGTGGGTCTCGAAATTTTTTCCCCACACGTTTACTTTTCTTCTTTTTTTTAAGGCCAAAAATAACTGTACCTGCAATACAATTTTTTCGAAATTTTATAAATTTTTTTTTTAAAACAATGTTCAATAGATTTAAACAAAAATTTAAAGATTCGGTACAACCGATTTTGATAATTTGTTTTATTTAATTTTTTTTTTTTCGAAACTCAATATTTCGAAAACCCCATGCTTGATTTTTTTTAAACTTGATAAATAAAAGTTTTCGAAAATCGTGTTTTTCTCGAAAACGTCTCCGAGAATTTTGATAAATTTTTACGTTCTAAAATTAAAAAAAAAAATTTAAATCAATATATTATCTACTGAATGTACCGAACATAGAACCAATTTGACGATTTGGGAATTTCTCATTACCGACTGAACGGATTTTAATGACATTTTTTATGTTTTTTTTTTTTTTAATTCGATATCTCAAAAAAGGGCTAAATATTTTTTTTTTGGAAATTTATTTTTTATTCGTAAAGTAATAAAAAAAATGTTTTAAAAATTTGTATATAAAAGATTATTTGACTTATAACTTTTATAACTTTGTTATAAATTTTGATGAATGCAAGCTAGCGACTGAACGTAAGAATGTTGCGTACCGAGCAATGCAACAATCTCATAGAACGCGGGCACGCGAAGAGGAATATAAAGAGCCCAGAAGAATAGAAAAACGGCTACACAGACAAAAAAAATCAGCCTGGGAGAAGAACCTAATCTGTGAAATTGAAAATAGCCGAGAGCGAGGTCCGCACCAGGCGCGGAAGTTCTACCAATCCGTCCGAAACATGACGCAGTACACACCACGCTGCACATACTGCAAGGACGGAGAGGGAAATCTGATCACCGATCCTGAAAGCATACTGGAGCGATGGGAAGTGTTGTTACGGTAAAATTTTCCGTAACAAGAATCATTCTTTCGGTCCCCTTTCCTTATTCCTTTCTTTTAATAACCTTCTTAAAACAGGTGTTTCTTTCAACTTACTGAGAGAGAGAAGGGCAGCCATGGTCCATCAGCCATTGGTTCACTCGCTCAGTAACTTGAAGAAACAAAATACCAGTGTGTTCAATTTTGAAACTTAATGGACGACAGACGGGTGGTCTGTTCAAATCGCTATTGCTGGTGACAGCTGGTCACAGAAACAGACGGGCGGTCTGTTTTAAATATGCACGAAAAGTAACATTGGCGAAGTTTTGTTCCCAATTGTTGAAGTTACTCCTGGTGAGAATGGCTGCGTGCCCAACCTAAAACATATTTTCATGTATGATGTATGTAAAAGATGGAACGTTAACGGCTAGTCCTTTTAATTCCCCAAATCTGCGCAAAAACCCAACGAATCAAGTAAATTCGCGATGTAGAAAATTACCACCAACTTCCTCTAAATGTAGTTTATAAATTATAGCAACTTTCTTTGCACAGGTTTTCCAGTGTTTCTTTACGAGTTTTATGTTAGAAAAATTAAGTTCCTTTTCTTTTGGTTTTCAAAAAAATTTTGTTTAAAAACTTGTATGGGGATGTTAGGTGGCTGAATGCACCCATTGAATTGCCCGCCACTGGAAAGTCAATCCGGAGGTCGGCGAATTCAATGATGATGACTGTGCATAAAGCTGGGTGTAAAGTGCGAGTACGAGAAGGCTGATGGGTTCCAACTGCGTTGGCGCACTCTCGCCAATGTGCTGAGTGTTGCTGATAAATGACGCGATCGAAGCCCACGTCACTGATTGGCGGAAAGCACTGGGTTTTAAAAAGAGAAGAGGTCTTCCAGGCAAGGTGAAAGCCTGGAAGGACACTTCTTTACGGAGATTTAAACTAGCCGGAGGTGCAAGAAAAATTATTAACGAGCAAATTTTTTTTGAAAACAGAAAAGAAAAGAAATTGTATTTGAAAAGAGGAAAATAGAAGAGTTCTTAGTGGAAGAAACACAGGAAGATTTTGTTGCAGAGAAAGGTTGAAATTGAAACTCGAGGACTAGAGAGGAATTTGGTGGTAGAACAGGAAATCAAATCAAAGCTAAGTATAGTGGTTTTAAAATCAAAATTGCATATTAAAATTTTCATTATTGAGTTGGTAGTTTCGGTTAAAAATTGTTTTTTTTATAATCGTTTGGTTTTTGCTATCGAAAATTTCCGATATTGCGGAACGCGCGACCCGTTTCTTAACACCGTTTTTGTGCTTTCGGGACCGAGTGTTAACGGTCCATCTTAATAACTTCATTTTTAACTGTGTTCTAATTGTTTAAAAGATCTTGGGTTTTAGCCCTACTTAATTGCAAGGTTTCCCAAGCAATTCAATAAAACTTTAAAATTCCCATTCGGAATAATAAATTTAAATCTTTTATTTAAAAATATCTTTCACCGTCGGTTCCGCTTCAAAGGTTTGTGATTTCCTTGTAAAACAAAAATCACTGGCGCCCTTTTTATTTTTCAGCTACGCCTCTGCGTTCATTGAAAATAAATCAATTCATTTTTTTTTATTGCATTAATAAATCATCGTCATAAAAATAATTCGCGAACCCACCCCCTTGCTGAGCATAGCCGTGGTGGTAGCATATATTGTTGCTACCAGTTGCAATTTTTTTTTGCTGAACTCATCTACTTGTAGTTTGACAGTTCATCATCGAGTTCTCTTTCTTCTAGTTTTTTTTTAATTACATACATACGTACATTGTTGTTCGGTTTCGATCGCGTCGGCGCGTCGTGATTCTTTTTCGGCTTTTTGTTTGATTATTTTATTTCAATAATCAATTTAAATTCGCGAATTAAAATTGTAACAAGTGGCACCCGAACGTGGGGCTTTTTCAAAAAAAAAATATATATATTCGAGAAGAAAATATTAATCCCTGCCGCGGTGAAAGTGTTGTTTGTTTTGCATATTGCATATGCACATAAATTCAGAATACCTACCAACGATTGTGGTATAAAGTGAATCTGCTTTTAGGGAAGTGATTTCTATTCAATTTTATTTGTGCCAAGTTACTTTTCGTTTTGTTTTTCTTTTCCAGAATATATTGTGGTTAAATTTTGTGCAAAATTATCATTGGAGTACATACATACATACATTTGTCTGCAAGTAAATAAAGTGATTGCAACAGTGGGATAAACTGAAGTAAACAGTTGAAAAATTTGATTGATACGACTATACCAATTATTTCATTTTTGTGAGTAAGTTTCTTCATTTTAATTAATTTGATTAATTTAAATTGAAAATTTATAAATTCATTTACTGACATTACGGATTATTTTCATTACGGGGTTTATTTACTAAGTTTTACATTTACATAGTGGTTTTTATTTGAAGTGTTTATTTGTCTCGCTCTGACGCATATACATATCTACGACATTTATTTTTTTTTGTGTTGAAGTTTGATAGTTCTTTTCGGTGTTCTAGTGAATATTCATTTTCTCTTCTTGCATTTTGGGCTGAGTTTTTTTTGTATAAAAAAAAGTTTTGTTTACATTTTTGGCATTGGTTTGCGAAGTAAATTTTAATAGAAGATAAGAATTTTCCTTCTAGTGTGACCATACTAGGTTTTATTATTCGGAAATTTTTATTTGAAATTTCGTTTTTCTTTGGAATTCTGTGTTGAAAAGTTGGTATTATTTATTTCCAGTTGAATAAAATTGAGCTCATTGAGTTAAAAGTGTCATTTAAAAATAATTTAAGAAAAGTCAAATATTTCGTAGTGTTTTTGGTATTTTTTTTTGGTGTTGGTTTTGGTGGTTATTTTCACTTTTTCGAATTTCAATCTTTAAGCGGTGTTTCAACATACAAATTTTCAAAAATATTTTTGCTGTTTTTTTTGAAAATTTTGAGTGGGCTTAAAAAGTTTATTTTAGTTTTCGAGATTTTTGTGTTTTTTTTTTATCGTGGATTTTCATAGAGCAATCAACTGGGTGTTGATTTTGTGCTTTTAATCTTGTTTTTTTTAATTGTTGCATTTTCATTTTGGTCATTTTGGTTTTAATTTGGTAATTTGTTTCGGTTTCGTTTGTGAATTTATTTTCTTATAATGGACGTGAACAGGTTAAATAAAGAGGAACTTCTTTATGAGTTGCAGGCCCGGGGCCTTAAGGAAGGGACGGTAGACAACATGAGGATGACGTTGAGAGCATCGCGTACTCTAGAGCGGTCGGGTTCTATATCAAGCGATAGCCCTCATTACCCATTCTCATTTGAGGAAGACGCTAGGGCGGTTAAAGAAAAAATTTTAGAGATTAGGGATCTTTTGAAAACCCCTCCGAAAAATCAAAAGTCAGGAGAGTATTTGAAGATTTTGACAAAAATCGAATGGGCGTTAGGTAGAATTAATAGGGCTAAAGCAGAGTCGACGGATGAAGTTAATGAAGTTGCAGATATTAGGGGGGAATTATTGTTACTGATGGCAGCGTTAAGTGAAGGTGGTGAGGAAGCACCGCATGAAAAAGATAAAGCTATGGATAAAGACAATACGTCGACAGCAGACATGGGTGCGTTACCAGCTGCACAGGTCGGCCAACGAGCGAGCTCAGGATTCCAACTACAGGATGAAGCCTGTGACCGGAATTCTGAGCGCATTGAAAAGTGGGATGTAAAGTTCTCTGGTGAGCGGTGTGGTTCATCAGTGAACTCATTTTTAGAAAGAGTCGAAGAGCTTAGGGAGTCGCGAGGTGTTTCAGAGTCAAGGCTTTTCAGGTCAGCAGTGGATTTATTTACTGGGAAGGCGCTTCTTTGGTTTAGGGCGGTTAGGGACAATATCTCAACATGGCAAGAGTTGGTTAGGGAGTTGAAATTGGAGTTTTTACCCTCCAATTATGATGATCTCTTGTTGGATGAGGTCAGGCGGCGTACCCAGGGTAGAGATGAGACAATGGGGATGTACATTGCTCTCATGCAGACCCTTTTTAAAAGATTCTCTGAGCCGTTGAGTGAGAATAGGAAATTAACTATTCTCATGAAAAACATAGCTCCCTTCTATCAAACACAATTGGGCTTGGCTGATATCAAGTCAGTCAATGAACTGGTTGCGTTGGGTAGAAGGCTAGAGACAATTAGGTCAAATGTTGAGTCTTTTGTTCCTCCTCCTTCAGTTCGCAGCAGGCAGGCTTTGGAGCCTGATGTTGCTTATGTTGCTTCGGTTCAAGAAGCAACAGTTGCAGTTAATCGAGACCCCCCACCCAGTAGGCCCATTCGTTGTTTTAACTGCAATAGGGAAGGTCATTTTTCAAGTCATTGTTCTGCTCCTAGGCGTTGTTTTGGGTGTGGCACTGTAGGTACCACACATAGGAATTGTAGACGTTGTTCGGGAAACGGGCAACGGACTCTTGGGCCAGCAGGTCAAGAGCGCCGTCGAAATTAGTTAGGTCGCCTGCTGACGACCAGCTGGTGGATAGGGTTAGGTTAGGTTTCACGTTAGATACAAGTAGGAATGATAGTAGGCCATATTTAGGAATCAACATTTATGGGTTTAGGTTTTTAGGGCTTTTGGATTCTGGGGCATCGCGAACGATTATTTGTAGGGACGTTTGGAAAGTTTTGAAAGATTTAGGGCTACAGTTAGGAAAAGCAAATATTAGGCAGGTACTTTTAGCAGATGGTGCAGGTGTAGGAGTTTTGGGGGTTGTTAATCTACCTATTGTTGTCGAGAACAAATCTG
Source organism: Chrysotoxum bicinctum (assembly GCA_911387755.1). Classification (NCBI taxonomy): domain Eukaryota; kingdom Metazoa; phylum Arthropoda; class Insecta; order Diptera; family Syrphidae; genus Chrysotoxum; species Chrysotoxum bicinctum. The sequence continues at coordinate 83,520,126 of OU426989.1, read as the reverse complement.
TTTTGATTGAGTGTTTAGTTATACCCACTCTACCTCATGCGATGATACTTGGTGCAGATTTTTGGGCACTGTCGGGAATCGTTCCGGATCTTCGATCACGCATGTGGAGTTTTTCGAGCCAGGAGATGGTGGCTTCGATAGAAACTACATCTATCACAGAAGAGTCTGAGTTAGATGGGGATCAAAAGGGCAAACTAAATTCTTTGATCGAAGATTTGTTTAGGGACATGCCAGAAGGGCTCGGAGTGACAACAATGGTAGAACACATTATTAGGACGTCGACAGAACCCATCAAGCAGAGGTACTATCCGGTATCACCAGCAATGCAGGTGCATATCGATAAAGCTCTTAACGAGATGTTAGAAGAGGGGGTGATTGAGAAGTCAAATAGTCCTTGGGCTTCTCCAATAGTTTTAATCAAAAAGAAAGATGGTACTTTTAGGTTCTGCGTCGACTATAGGAAACTTAATCAGGTTACAGAAAGAGATGCTTATCCACTTCCGATCATTTCAGCCATTTTAGACAAACTTAGGAACGCGAAATTTTTAACATCGTTGGACATTAAGTCGGCGTATTGGCAGATTCCAGTAGCTGAGGAATCTCGCAAATTTACTGCCTTTACGGTACCGGGTAGGGGATTATTTCATTTCAAAAGAATGCCTTTCGGATTACACAACGCCCCTGCTACGTGGCAGAGGTTTATTGATAGTGTTTTAGGGCCTGAGTTGGAGCCATACGTTTTTGTATATCTGGACGATATTATTATCGTTACAGATACCTTCGATAAACATATCGAAATTCTTAACGAAGTTTTTAGAAGATTGCGACAGGCAGGTTTAAAAGTAGGCAGGGAGAAATGCAACTTTTGTAGACCCTCTCTTAAATTTTTAGGCTACGTGGTTGATCGGAACGGGTTACATGTGGACCCGGAAAAAGTGGATAGTATGGTTAGGATACCTGCACCGAAAAATGTTAGGGAGGTTAGGAGTTTTGTAGGGACTGTTTCATGGTACAGGCGCTTCGTACCGAATTTTGCAACATTAGTTAGGCCCTTAACAGATTTACTTAAGAAAAGTAAAAAGTTCGTCTGGACTCAAGAATGTGAAGATTGTTTTAGGAAAGCTAAAGAATGCTTAATAACGGCTCCCATTTTGACATGTCCCGACTTTAATCTTCCATTCGTGGTCCAAACAGACGCGTCTGACTACGGTATCGGGGCCGTACTCACACAGACTTTTGAGGAAGGGGAAAAAGTTATTTGTTACTTAAGTAGGTCTCTGAACAGAAACGAGAGGAACTATTCCACTACGGAAAAGGAGTGTTTAGCAGTTTTGTGGGCAGTTGAGAAGTTGCGGCCGTACATCGAAGGAGTTCGTTTCACGGTCGTAACTGATCATTACTCATTGATTTGGTTGAGTAATCTCAAGGACCCACAGGGTAGACTCGCGCGCTGGGCAGTTAGGCTTCAGCAGTTTGATTTTCAGATCATTCACCGGAAGGGTAAAGATCATGTCGTTCCGGACATGTTATCTCGGGGAGTTCCAGTAGTGGCTGGGATTTCAGATGAGGATTCGGACCCGTGGGTGGCAAAAATGATTTCGAAAATTGAGTCAAACCCGTTAACTTTTCCGGCCTGGAGAGTAGATAGTGGCCGATTGTTTAAATTTATAAAATCTAATCATGTGAAAGTTTATGACAGTAACGATGAGTGGAAGTTAGTAGTAGGTAGAAAAGATAGGTTAGGAATACTTAGGGATTGTCACGATAATCCATTAGCAGGACATATGGGGGTAAGAAAAACGTTCGCGAGAGTAGGTGCTAAATATTATTGGCCTAAGATGAGGGTAGATATAACTAAATATGTTAGGAAATGTAGGGTATGTCAACAAGTGAAACCAATCAACGATAAACCAGCCGGTCTTATGAGTGAAAGAGTAGGAGCAACTTCTCCGTGGGAGATGATAAGTGTGGACTTAGTGGGCCCTCTGCCCAAGTCTAGTAAAGGTTATATGTATATCCTCACAGTAGTAGATTATTTAACAAAATTTCCCTTATTATTTGCATTGAGGTCTGCCACTTCGAAGGCAGTGTGTAGAGAGTTAGAAGATAATGTTTTTCTTTTGTTTGGAGTTCCGAAAATTGTCATTTGCGACAACGGTCCTCAATTTAAGAGTAAGGAACTTAGGGCACTCTGTGATGGATACTCTTCAAAGATTAGGTTTACTCCACATTATCATCCACAGGCTAATCCTGCGGAGAGGATTAATCAGATAATTAAAACAACTTTGAGGGCATATGTTTCGGAGAATCACCGGAGTTGGGATTCTCAGTTAGCAAAAGTGGCTTGTGCCATCCGCACATCCCAACATGAGGTTTTAGGAGTTACACCGTATTATGCTAATTTTGGAAAGGAGATGTCTACTAGTGGTCAGGATACAATAGGAATTAGTAATGAGGTTTTAGATAGGGATATTGGTGTACACTCGGTAGGAGATATAGGAAATAGATTTAGGAAGCTTAGGGAAGATATTGCTGTCAAGTTGAAGGCAGCAAGTAAGAAAACAGCAGACGCATACAACCTCAGGAGGCGAGATGTTCAATATCTCCCGAATGATGTTGTATGGCGAAGAAATTTTGTCCTTTCAGACGCATCAAATTATTACGCAGCAAAGTTGGCACCAAAGTTTGTGGGCCCTTTTAAAATCAGGAAAAGACTGTCTCCTTGGACTTATATCCTTGAAGACGAAAATGGTAAAGATCGTGGCACTTGGCACACGAAAGATCTGAAACTTTTTACTTCGTTATCTGAAAATGATTAAGTCTTAAAGTCCCAAATAAAGTAAAGTAAAGTAAAGTAAAGTAAAGTAAATTAAAGTAAAGTAAAGTTAAGTAAATTTCTATTTGTTTTGTTGAATTTTTTTTAAAGATTTTTTTTTGGATTTTCATATTTTGCCTTTTAACTTTTTTTATAAGACTACCATATTTGGTCTGATGGTCTCCTTTGTTGTGTTGTTTACCAAGTTGATCCGAAGGAAATTGCTTATTTTCTTCAAAACTAAGCAATTTCCGAGGAGGAAAGGGTGGGATTTGTTACGGTAAAATTTTCCGTAACAAGAATCATTCTTTCGGTCCCCTTTCCTTATTCCTTTCTTTTAATAACCTTCTTAAAACAGGTGTTTCTTTCAACTTACTGAGAGAGAGAAGGGCAGCCATGGTCCATCAGCCATTGGTTCACTCGCTCAGTAACTTGAAGAAACAAAATACCAGTGTGTTCAATTTTGAAACTTAATGGACGACAGACGGGTGGTCTGTTCAAATCGCTATTGCTGGTGACAGCTGGTCACAGAAACAGACGGGCGGTCTGTTTTAAATATGCACGAAAAGTAACATTGGCGAAGTTTTGTTCCCAATTGTTGAAGTTACTCCTGGTGAGAATGGCTGCGTGCCCAACCTAAAACATATTTTCATGTATGATGTATGTAAAAGATGGAACGTTAACGGCTAGTCCTTTTAATTCCCCAAATCTGCGCAAAAACCCAACGAATCAAGTAAATTCGCGATGTAGAAAATTACCACCAACTTCCTCTAAATGTAGTTTATAAATTATAGCAACTTTCTTTGCACAGGTTTTCCAGTGTTTCTTTACGAGTTTTATGTTAGAAAAATTAAGTTCCTTTTCTTTTGGTTTTCAAAAAAATTTTGTTTAAAAACTTGTATGGGGATGTTAGGTGGCTGAATGCACCCATTGAATTGCCCGCCACTGGAAAGTCAATCCGGAGGTCGGCGAATTCAATGATGATGACTGTGCATAAAGCTGGGTGTAAAGTGCGAGTACGAGAAGGCTGATGGGTTCCAACTGCGTTGGCGCACTCTCGCCAATGTGCTGAGTGTTGCTGATAAATGACGCGATCGAAGCCCACGTCACTGATTGGCGGAAAGCACTGGGTTTTAAAAAGAGAAGAGGTCTTCCAGGCAAGGTGAAAGCCTGGAAGGACACTTCTTTACGGAGATTTAAACTAGCCGGAGGTGCAAGAAAAATTATTAACGAGCAAATTTTTTTTGAAAACAGAAAAGAAAAGAAATTGTATTTGAAAAGAGGAAAATAGAAGAGTTCTTAGTGGAAGAAACACAGGAAGATTTTGTTGCAGAGAAAGGTTGAAATTGAAACTCGAGGACTAGAGAGGAATTTGGTGGTAGAACAGGAAATCAAATCAAAGCTAAGTATAGTGGTTTTAAAATCAAAATTGCATATTAAAATTTTCATTATTGAGTTGGTAGTTTCGGTTAAAAATTGTTTTTTTTATAATCGTTTGGTTTTTGCTATCGAAAATTTCCGATATTGCGGAACGCGCGACCCGTTTCTTAACACCGTTTTTGTGCTTTCGGGACCGAGTGTTAACGGTCCATCTTAATAACTTCATTTTTAACTGTGTTCTAATTGTTTAAAAGATCTTGGGTTTTAGCCCTACTTAATTGCAAGGTTTCCCAAGCAATTCAATAAAACTTTAAAATTCCCATTCGGAATAATAAATTTAAATCTTTTATTTAAAAATATCTTTCACCGTCGGTTCCGCTTCAAAGGTTTGTGATTTCCTTGTAAAACAAAAATCACTGGCGCCCTTTTTATTTTTCAGCTACGCCTCTGCGTTCATTGAAAATAAATCAATTCATTTTTTTTTATTGCATTAATAAATCATCGTCATAAAAATAATTCGCGAACCCACCCCCTTGCTGAGCATAGCCGTGGTGGTAGCATATATTGTTGCTACCAGTTGCAATTTTTTTTTGCTGAACTCATCTACTTGTAGTTTGACAGTTCATCATCGAGTTCTCTTTCTTCTAGTTTTTTTTTAATTACATACATACGTACATTGTTGTTCGGTTTCGATCGCGTCGGCGCGTCGTGATTCTTTTTCGGCTTTTTGTTTGATTATTTTATTTCAATAATCAATTTAAATTCGCGAATTAAAATTGTAACAGTGTACTTTAATGAATTGCTAAATGGTCAGCTCACTGCAGAAGTGGAGGCTCCACTACTTCAAGAAGAATACTCTATGTTGCCGCCACCAAGCATAGAAGAGGTTGAGAAGGCTATAGGCCGGCTTAAACAGAACAAAGCCCCGGGAGCCGATGGCATACCAGCCGAATTATTCCATCACGGCGGGCCAGCCTTACGTCAAGCAATTCATGATATTATAGTACACGTATGGGAGCAGGAAGAAATGCCAGAAGACTGGCGAAAAGGTTTAATATGCCCCATACATAAGAAGGGAGATGTCACAACGTGCAGCAATTATAGAGGTATCACGTTGTTGAGTACCGCCTATAAGATACTCTCCTCTATCCTACAAGACCGGATAACCCCATACGCTAAAACCGTTATCGGACAATATCAGTGTGGTTTCATTCCAGGCAAATCAACAACTGATCAGATATTTACCCTTAGGCAGGCGATGGAAAAATGTCTAGAATTTAACATCCCAACATACCATCTGTTTATAGACTTTAAGGCCGCCTATGATAGCATAGCCAGGGTAGAACTTTACAAAGCCATGAGAGAATTCGGCATCCCAAATAAATTGACACGACTATGTAGGTTGACCATGACCAACGTAACAAGCCAAGTAAAAATAGCCGGATTGCTATCCAGACCAATCAACATCTTTAATGGACTCCGACAAGGGGACGGTTTGGCCTGCCTCCTCTTCAACCTGGCGTTGGAGAAAGCAATCCGTGACTCTGGCACGGCAACAAGAGGGACCATCGTCAACAGGTCCAACCAGTTACTGGCTTACGCAGACGACATCGACATCATCGGAAGAACCGAACAAGCTGTACACGATTCCTTCATCCAGATCGAGCAGGCGGCACAAAATCTGGGGCTGCACATTAGTGAAGGTAAAACAAAGTACATGGTGGCGTCGAATGCGAGAGGAACAGTTGGTCAAACAATCAAGGTTGCGGAGCACGAATTTGAAGTGGTGCAATCCTTTAAATACCTTGGGTCAATAGTAGCAGCCGATAACAATATAGAAGAAGAAATACGCGGGCGGCTTCTCAAATCCAACAGAGCCTACTATAGTCTGTCAAAGCTCTTCAAATCCAGAAATCTCACCATAACTTCAAAACTGCTGCTGTACAGGACCATGGTCCTGCCAGTACTCACATATGGATCCGAGACTTGGGTGCTTAGCAAAAGGCACTCCGACCTCTTAGCTGCGTTCGAGAGAAAAGTCTTAAGGAGAATTGTTGGCCCCGTATGTGAGGAAGGACGATTCCGGAGACGGTACAATCATGAACTGTACGCAATCTACCTTGAAGCAGATATCGTGACAAAAATTAAGCTCGGTAGACTCCGGTGGGCAGGGCACCTAGCTCGCATGAGCGAAGAGGAACCTGCTCGGAAAGTTCTTTGTGGTACATTCTATGGTAGACGACAGCGTGGTAGACCATGCTTGCGCTGGAGAGATGGCGTAGACCAGGACGCCCGAAGCCTTGGGGTGCGCAACTGGATGGCGTCGGCTAGAGACCGGGATAGGTGGAGAGACTTGTTGAAAGAGGCCAGGACCGGAACCCGGTTGTCGAGCCGATGATGATGATATAAATTTTGTTCTTGCATAAACTAATATTTGCTTGAATCACATGGCATCCTGTTCTCAGCTCCAGCTACTACTAAAAGAGTAGTGAACCTTATGTTTATGAACAGTTTTTCTCTAATAGCAATCATTTTTGAAATTCTTAGTCTTTTACATAAGAGCAAGTTCGTGCGACCCAGTCGTGCATTTTATTTTAAGAGGAAATAAAAAATATGGCGATTGCGAATAATTTTCTTCAACAAAACCATTTTCATATAAAATACAAAGATTCGAGTTCCTAGCACAGTTTTTAATTTATGTATGTCAAATCAATCCTTTGGTAAAAACCAATAGTTTATAACTTGACAGAAAGAAGACAAAGTGGTTTTTGTTTCCACTTTCTTTTTGAAACATCATTTACTTCCGGATCTGGAAGTATTATACATATATAATTCCTTGACATCTTAGGTATGCTTTGATGAAATTTGACATTTTGTGGCTTGTATGGGAACTATATTTTGATATAAAAAGAGTCTGAACTCTGAATGTCAATTGAAAGCTTAAATTCGAACAACCAATGAAACGTTAAATTTCTGGGTTATTCTGATTTTGTTCAATCCGTTGACATTTAAGTTATTTATCAATTCAATTCCAAAATTAATTAAAAACTATTCGTAAACCCTTATTTTAAAGAAACATAAATATTTAGAAACATTTTTTTTACCGTTGGTTTTTTTTCCCAATGACTGCAAACGAAGAGGTTATTTGGTTTGAGAGGCGACAGTCACAAACAAAATTTGTATGAATAAAGATTTGTAGTAGATTGTGTGACCGTAGTGAACGGTCAAATGTAAACAAGTTCCAATATCTAAAGAAAAACTTTTGGAGTATGCTGTATAGGTTGAGTTAGATCGATGTCTTAATTTTCCGCCCCTAGACGTTGGCGCCCTTGTGCGCCGCACATTTTGCACATATGGTAGCGGCGGCCCTGACTCGGACCCACAGCGGGTCCGGAACCTATACTCAACCTAAAGCCCCTAGATCTATTTATGCAAGAATCTACAACCAATAGCCAATATGAAGACATAGTGCCATACGTCATGCGCAGATTCTATAGAAACACACAGAAAATAGGGTATGTACTGACTACATAGAACCCCGCTTAGACTTTTGAAAGCCGTTCAAGAACGCCTTTTCTAACAGAGGACTGGCAATGGCAAATCAACGAACCATCAACCTGAGAATCAATGATAGCAATATATACTGAAGGTTGCAATATGGAAACCCTTGGACAAGCCAGCTCATTCAGAGTTCCTGATTACATCAGTGTCTTTCAAGATGAGGTCCTGGCAGTGACGAAAGCTGCTAGATAAGTCTCAATGATGGCATTATCGCAAGCTGATATCAACTTTTCCATTGATAGCCAATCGGCAATAAAAGCGATTTCTGCCATTGAAATCAAATCGAAGCTCGTTACTTGCTGTCGCGAAGAGCTAAGGTTTCTTGATACACAGCACAATATAAGGCCCTGTTGGGGTTCCTGGGTCACAGTGGTCTCCCAGGCAATGAAAGCGCTAAAGAGCTGTCAAGAATAGGATCAATACTTGATCTTAATCAGGCGGACACACAAGTTCAAGTTCCACCCTGTTATCTTAAATAGGTAATCGAGAGCAAAGTTCTAGCTTTAAGAAACATGAGATGGAACTTTCTCGATTTCTGTCTTATAACCAGAAAACTATGGCCTAGTTTCAGTAAACAAAAGACCGTTGCTATCATCCAACTGAGCAAAAAGTCTCTTTCTCTTTTCGTGAGCATTGTCACCGGTCACAACCAACTGGGTTACCACAAGAAAAAGATGAATCTCAGTATGGACGATTAATGAATAGGATGCGATGACGAGGAGACTCCTCACTACCTGCGTCACTGCCCTGCGCTATATCATCCGAGAAACAGACATTTAGGAGACACTTCTTCAACGGCTTAAAGGAGAACTCTGACATTCCTTGCAAAATCATGTTAAAAGTCGTCAACGGTACCAAATGGCTTGAAAATTCCTAAACTCTAAAAATCGCCGTCAACCACAGTCAAGTACAAATGAAAACGCTCGCGTTTCTTGCAGGAGTGGCAAGAAACAGAGAATGGCCACTTCACCTATACACCAGCGATTGCCATTCCTCCGGTGAATACGAAAGTCAGTCAGTTGATGGGGGCCACCTCACCTTAAGATTGGTAAAATCCTCTTGAGGAAAGGAACAGCCACTTCCACTTAATCAGCAATACTGACCAAACAAACGAACATATACACCAAACACTGACATATCAAACTCATCTACCAAATGTTGCAAGGAGCCACACGGCCCGTAGGAGACCTGGTGGTGGGATGATTTCTCAAGTGGGTGTAAAGGAAAGGACCATGTTCTTAAAAGACGTTTAACCTTCCTCAACCAGGTGATTATGTGACGAAAGACTTAGAAGTACCCTCCGATATTTCAGACTATGGCTTGTTGCAACCAATCAACAACTTTAAGGGGCTTGAATGACATTGTATTATCATCGGTTTCAATACAAGGAGTCACAACCCCTTGGGTATCAGAACGGATCTACATTGTGTGACGATAAGAAGATCAATCTAACCTTACTTTACCGCATAGTCAAAGAGTTTTCTGAAAGTTTCATTTTTTTGTAAAATTCACAACACCTAAAGGAAATTATGCCGAGATTTTTTCTTAAATTTAACTCAACAATTTCACGAGCCTACTCGAATTCCTGTCGATGCAGGTCAATCCACCACCACTTATTTTCCACCTCTGAACCTGATCACTGTGGCTAAGCACATCCCAATTTCTCGAGTAAATAAATCCCAGTTAGAAAAAAAAACCGTCCTAAGAGAACGGCAATACGACAAGGGCAACTGCGACGGTCTCAACGACTTCTTAAGGAACTTTAACTGGTCACTATGCTTCATCGTAAGTGACATGGACTCCAAAGCAGATATGATTTCAAATTTAATTCTTTTTGAAATAAAAATATTTATCCCGAATAGGGTCAGAGAAGTAAGTTTCCGATGTTATGAAGAAAACCGGAATAAGTTTAAATAAGCTAGAAAGACCTGCAATGATCATATTCGACGAGCCAAATTTTTGTAAGACTAACGATTTTAAGCCTGAAGTGCCACAGGGCTCCGTTTTATTTCCAACTCTCTTTCTCCTAATTATCAATGATCTTCTGTCTGGACTTTCTAACCCATGCAATTTTTTGTTTCGTTGACTATTAGTCTCAGCTTTTCATATTCATTTCTACATTTACATCCTAGGCCTTATTCTGATCTCGATTGCATTGTCAACCACAAACCATAAAGAGTTTAGTGCTTCAAAAGCTCAATGCAGTTTTCTATCGTTAAATCGGATGCCTACCCCCATGCCGCTTTTCATGAGCTGCAATTACATTGATGAAACAAAATAGCTCTCAGTTCTTGGTATTTCCATCACAGACCACCTTGTACGGAATGACCACAGCTCCGACGTCACCAAAAACTCTACTCTTAGGTTTCCTTAGCCGCTACAAGACATTTTCACCCTTTTTGAAATGGCTATAATCTATGAGACCTATATTCGTCCACAGTTCCAGTACAATTCCCAAACTTGGGCTTTAAAAATGAAAGACGATAGAACTATAAGCAGAAAAATTTGAATCTCTCCAGCACCATCGTAATCTTTTTTGTCTTTCATTATTTTACCGTTAAATATACTAGCTGTGTTAGGCCCCTCATGTTGGTCCACTTTCTGTACTTCATATCATTCATTTCTCTTCACTTTAGTTACCTCGTACGGCCCCAGGAAACTGGCATGTAGCTTTAGCCCAGTTCCAAACTGCGTTCTCTTGATAGCGAAGAGATCGCTGACATTGTAGTCATGTGCCGCCTTCCGTTTCTTGTTATAACTTTTTTGGTTTTCAGCTTGAACTTTGCTTATATCTTCCTTTGCTGTCTTTCTCATTTCGTCTCGATTCATTTCAAATTCATCCAAGATTACAACCTCCAACAGCTTCCTTATCTCAAGATCTTCCGCTCGACGCATGGTTGCACCGAACATCAGTTGGAATGGACTCCTCTTCGTGCTTCGTGACACAGTTGAATTGATAGTTCGCTGGACCTGCCCTACGTGTTGATACCATTTCGTTTGGGTCTGCTACTGCTACCTTTGACAGTACCTCAATAACTATTTTATTGATTCTCTCAACCTGTCCGTTGCCCCTCGGTACTCCGGTCCTAGTTAATATGTGATAAATCCCCCTTTCTTCACAATACTCCTTGAACGCGTTTGTCGTAAACGCGGCACCTTTATCGGAAATCAGTTGGGTTGGGTTCCCGAATATTTCACTCTGCTGGTCCAAACGTTTTATTGCCTCCTCACACTTCGTGGTCTTCACTGGGTATATCCATGTGAACTTCGTAAACGCATCGACCACCACGAACTAGTAGTTATAAAATTTGTTAGTAAATGGAAGCGGTCCTACGTGGTCGATATGTAGCGTGTGTAACTTTTCTTTGCTGCCAGTATACAGGCCACGCAGTTTGCCAACACATTCTCTATGCATCCCATGAGCTTCGGTATATGATAGTCTTGCTTTACTATGGCCTCCACTTTTCTTGCACTTATGTGCCCCTGCACATGCACATTACGAATGATTTCCTTCTGTAGCGACTTGGGGTTGGGAACAACTAATAAGTGGCCACCTCCTTCAAACTTGTACCGTAATCCGCTTCTTAGTTCATAGTCCTTATATGCACCAACAGCTGTAATTATATCAAGGATTAATTGGCAAAACTCGTCTTCACCTTGTGCGGATTTTATCCGGTGTATGAGACCATCTTCTATTCTCATTGTAACAGGATATCTGCTTAGCGCATCTACGTGTCTCATTGACTTTCCCGCTCGATGTATCACCTTCATGGAGTACTCCTGTAGCATGATCGCCCATCTTGTTACTCGCAGACATAAATCTCTCTTCTTCATCGTATCCTCACTATTTACTATTGTGAACTCCATTCCCAGTAGGTACACTCTCAGTTTGGCTGAACTTCATTATCGCCAGTACCTCGAGTTCGTAGCTTGTAAATTCCTCTCAGCTCGACTGGTCTTGAAACTCAGGAAGAACGTTGGGTGAAAATGTCCGTCATCATGTCACTGCAGCAGCACCCCTTCATATCCTTCTATACTGGCATCCGTATGGAGTTCTGTGGGCAAACTTGGATTAAATATTTTCAAAACTGGCTCACTGCAAAGACAAGATTTTAGTTCATTAAATCCAATCATTTCCTTTTCACCCATAAATAATTTGTTTTCTTTTCTTAAAAGATCTGACAAAGGTTTCGCTGTCTTGGAGTAATCTAGAACGAATTTCCTAAAGAACCCAGTCAGTCCCAGAAAACTTTGTATCTGCTTCACATTTCTCAGTACCGGAAACTTCTGTACTACTTTCACCTTCTCCTCTGATGGCTTTAAGCTTTCGTTACCTATGACATGGCCTAAAAACTGTACTAAACGTGACAGGAAATTGCACTTTTCCCATTTTATTTTCAGTCCGTACTCCTCCGCTATCTTTAGAACAACCTTCAGTTTCTCCAATGCCTCGTCTTCACTCTTTGCAAATATGATGATATCGTCCACATATATCAGCAAATATTTTTGTAACACCAGCTCCCGAAAAATTTGGTTGACAAACCTCTAGAATGCAGCTGGAGAGTTGCATAGTCCAAACAGTACCTTAAGAAATTCATATTGTCAGTCTGGTGTTACGAATGAGGTACATTTTCTGCTACTCTTTGCTACATCTACATGGAAAAACCCATCCTTTAAATCTAAAGTGATGAATACCTTTGCATCATGAAGTGGTTCGAAAACCTCCTCCATGACCGTAATTGGGAATTTGTAATTTATCATCTTCTTGTTTAGCTCTCGATAATCGATACATAGCTTATACTTTCCGTCCTTCTTCTTCACCAACACTATCGAGCTGGCATATTCTGATCGACTTGGAAGTACGGCTCTCTCATCTATCCACTCTTTTACCTGTTTATTTACTGCATCTCTTTCTGGAATTGCCAGTCTTCGCGCCTTACGGAAAACTGGGATACCGTCTGTCAACACAATGTTCCCAACTTGGTACGTATGCACTTTTCACAAAAACACTTCTTTGCTTGGTGGTGGAGAAGCCCTTAAACTGTCAAAATTTTCAAATAATATTCCCGAAAAGCTTTTTTTTTACCGTAGTGGAACGTATAGGTAGGATATTTTGTTTCTTCCAGTTTGTTACATCAAATTAAAAGGAAAAGAACATTTCTCTGAGTGTAATCGATTTCATCTGCTCAAGCTGATTATGCACGAGGAAAGGGTTTTGTTTTACAGGCGAGTTTTGGTGCCTTGTCTTTGAATGAAAAGCGCCTTCGAATTTGCCTATGAATGATGTGGCAACTGTTGTTGCTAGATTCTCCATCTGTGTCTACAGTGTAAAAGCAGAATGACTAAGTGCTAAGTAGTTGATAGGCAAAGGAAAAGGGTTGGACCGTTTTTTCTTATCAAATAATTCAGAAATGGATTCGGTTCAAGTATCTAGATGTTAAAGGTTCGACTACAACCTATCTGTGTGGATTACATTATAACCCCAATGGAAAAGAATTGAGACTTCCTTTTTAACAAATTCACTTTGATGTCCTTTGTAGGAAACCGATTCCAGAAAGTACTTCATCATGTGAATTTGTGATTGCATTAAACGCGCTAGGACATTTTTTTTTTGTGTTCCTTTTATTTCTCTTCATCCGATTTTCTTTTTCACAACAGGTACCTACACTACACAACACATATCACTTTACGGATTTCGCGTGGATTTTATATTTATACGAGAAGGATTTCCCATGCCTTGAAGTTGTGGCATCGCCGGCATTTTATATCTTTGCTGATGGCTAAGCGGATGAGGTGAATGGTGTGTATTTTTCTTATGGTCCTTTTTTGTGGATGACAAACTTACGCACGGTTAACTCCATTGTCAGGGATATGTCGTCTTCTTTTACTTTATTTTTTGTTGTATGCGAACTTAAAAGTTGATCGGATGATGCATTAGCTGATGATGAGGTTGAATGGTATTTTAAAAGGATGATCCGCATTTGCAATGGAGACGACTTATGTGATGTTTTCTTAAGATTTCGAAAGGATGTTGATGATGGGAATAAACATGACATCTTTAATCTACTTAGCTCGATATGTGACAGTTGCAGTTGATGGAAGAGATGTATAATATTGTGTGCAATATGGTTTGAGGAAAACAAAGCTAAATTCAATTCTTAAAGGAAATCAACAACTGATTTGGAAATTTTTTGAATGAAGTGGTCTTTCAACATAAACATAAAAAGTACGCGGGGATTTTTGATAGTTATCAACGAGAATAGAAATGATGGCAGAAAAGCAGAATGGTTGACATTAAAAAAAAATGGAAGCAGCTGAATTTGATTGATTCATTGGTAGAAGTAAAATATTTAGCAAATCAATAATAAATTTAAATTTAAAGAACCATCATTGGCAATTTCAGAGCGTACGAAATGATTAAAATAGTGCTTTTCTTTTCTTCTAGCAAAATCTAAATCAACATTAAATTAAATATTAACCAAACAAGACACTTGGTGAGGAACATGATAACTCAATTGAGAAATTGAAATTCCTTGAAGTAAGATCTGGGGCCGAATCACCGCTTCAGTGACGAGTGAGTGAGTCCCATCAGTGATCGAATGAAAATGTCAAATTGGAGTAATTTATTGCTCGATAACGTAAGCGGTAATGCCAAACTCACATAATTCAGTCACGTATTACTCGATAACTGATGCAGTAATTTGGCCCCTGGTGATTCCTTGTTGAATTTTGGAACCTTTCTGATGTTTTTGTGCTTTCGTTACGTAGTCCAAGAGATCAAATGTAGCATGTAACTTCCGAACCATATTCCGCATTGTCACGCTAGGGCCGTATCCTAAAATACATTTTTTAAGTAAATTTTTTTTTTCCAAATACAAAACAAAATTTTAACAAACTCACTACAGTCACTATATATTAGATCTGCTACAGATCTGAAGAGATGTTCTTCATCGCTCGCAAAACCATTGCGTGAGCTTTTCTATCGCTCCTACTGTTCTGGAATCTTACCTAGATGATGGAAAACAGCATTTGTCCAGCCCTTTTTACGCATCTAAAGCCCTTCTTACCAAGTTCATAGAATCTCTGATTAATCATCAGACCAAGAAATATTTCGAAGTTCGAAAGGTTCTGAATGATCGTCAATACGGCTTTCGCAGCAATCGTTCCACTGGTGATCTGGTGGCATATCTCACTGAAGAGTGGAACAGATTTTAACATTTTTTTGAAGTAAGTTAGATTATTGCGCTTGATATTCCTAAGGCATTTGATAGAGTTTGGTATCAATTGAAGTCTTATCCTCACAAAATAAATGCAGGTTTGCCCCAGGGTTCCGTTTTGTCTCCGACTCTCTACCTCATTTTTATAAATGTTCTCTTGTCTGAAACTTCTGAATTCTGATCCACTTCATTGTTCTGCCAACGACTCGACTCTCAGCTTCTCATACCATATTCGTTCTCAAATTCAAGTCGATCTCCTTCGGAGGTGGAATGGCAACGGTATCGTATAAGAAGATCATTAAACTCCGATGTTTACAGCACACAAAATTGTGTGAAGTTTAATGCTTCTAAAACTCAATGCTGCTTCATGCTTGCGATTAAGAAGTAAGAAATTTTTCACCCTGTCTACAAATTATAATGAATTTGATGTCCCTTTTGGCTGTAAAGGTAGATCCATCTGAAAGTTTGAGAACTAAGTTTCTGCAAGTGGTTGTTGAGCGAGATCTGCCCTCATGAGGTCTCCTGAAACAGCCAAGTTCTGAACCTTATGCGACTTTTGCTTTGATGTTCTTCATAGTGGATGAACAGTTTCCCAATTGCACAAAGAATTTCCTGGAAGAAAGAACAGGAAAAAGAATGTTTATTAGTGGCGGAGGTAGATGTAGCAGATGTAGTTTGCATATAAGAGCGTCTAACCAGACGCTATCGAATGCTTTCTCGACAACCAGAAAGCACTTCGTCGCTTTTTCGGCAGAGTGGCATAAGTCGAAATTAGTCGTTTTTTAGTTTAGAACACAGAACTGAGCTGAAAAAAAAAACACAATTTTTCTGTGCAATCGGCATTAACCTACTTCTTCTAGTTTCTAAGTTATGAAAAAGCGCCGCTGTTAATCTTCACAAACA
Source organism: Chrysotoxum bicinctum (assembly GCA_911387755.1). Taxonomy (NCBI): domain Eukaryota; kingdom Metazoa; phylum Arthropoda; class Insecta; order Diptera; family Syrphidae; genus Chrysotoxum; species Chrysotoxum bicinctum. Next base: position 83,504,250 of record OU426989.1, on the reverse strand, counting down.
TCCCTGTCATTTTCTATGTATTTTCGAAAAACGGCATAAATCAATTTTTGTTTTTTTTTTTTTAAATATTTCGTTTTCTAAAAAACTTAACAAACAAAAAATGCAATTTTTTCATGTATTCAACATTCGAGTTTCGTTTTTTATGAAAAACGAAATTTTTGTCTTAAATATGAAAAAAAAACTTTAAAAGGCTCTCCTGAAAAATTATAAATTTCGACTTATGCCAGTCTGCCGGAAAAGCGACGACTTGACGGTTACACGATGACTGTTGAGGGCTATGGTGGCGTCATGCAGGAACCTTGGAAGAAGGTGTAGTGTAGAGTGATTTTCCCTAAAGCCAAACTGCATGTCAGATATTAAACTATTCTCTCTGCAAAACTTCTTTAGTTTCCTTGGTATCAGCTCTTCCAAGATCTTGGTTAGATTGCTGAGTATTGATATTGGCTTATAGTTAGAAATCATGTTCCTGACACCTTTCTTCGGGATCGCCACGATCTTTGAAGTTTAAGTTTTTTAGGGAAGTAGTTGTTGTTGACGCAGTTGTTCAAGATGATAGTTAGAAGTATCAGTAGTTGAAGAGTGAAGAGTGAGTGAAGAGGTTTTTATTGAACTTTAATATGTACATATATACAGGTGCCGTGAAATAAGGCCAAGTGAAATAAGGCCAACTTTCAAAAATTGACCTTATTCCACTTTGATAAAGCGAAATAAGGCCAATTTTCAGTAGTTGGTCTTATTTCACTTTGACAAAGTGAAATAAGGCCAAATGATTTTGAGAAATAAGACCAAATTGGCTGTCGTTCTGGGTTTTCTTGAGCAACAGTACCTTGGGTGGCCCATATACCATACAATTGGAAACTTAAACTTAAGGATAAAATGAATGAATAAAAATTTGTTGGCACATAGGGGGCCTAACTTATACAATGAAATTAATTCTAAAATAACAATATTTATAATATGCATGTCAAATATTTAAAATTAAAATTTAAAATCTGTTGACATGGTTTTTCTCGTGGGTTGTTCCGTCCCGGTTGTCCAGTTGGTGGGTTAGTTGAGGGTTGATTGGTAAGTGTTTTCAGCCACGGTGGTATGCTGACTCCGCGTCAGCGTAAAATTGAACTACGTCTTTGTTGTCGGTTGGGATCCTTTCTATCATATCCAAAGCACTAAGGTATCTAGGCTCTGGATGCCGTTCCTGGGTGGTTGACCTTCTCATCAGCGGGTTAAGGTGGTTGGCGATGTTATGAATAAGCTTCTTTGCCAATTGCACGAGAAACTGGGCCAGTGGCTTGATCTTGGCTTCTTCGTAGATTCTTTCGTTGTTGTAGTGCTTCTGTCGCTGTCGATCGAAGGTTAGCCCGGTGCTTATCCTCAGAATTTTCCTTTCGAAGAGTTGCAGCTTCTGCGTTGCTGTCTTCGAAATGGTGTACCATGCAGGAAAATTATAGCTGATGACAACAGGTCTAATTAGTATATAAGTAGTATCACTGGCTGGCTTAGTCCGGTTCTTCTGGCTAGCAATGGGTGCAAGCGATGAAACGCGAAGTTGGCCTTCTTTAGTACCTGCCTAGAGTGAGGGTTGAATTTGGACAGCTCGTTGAAGTGGACTCCGAGTTCCGAGATATTTAACATTTCTTTTGGCTGTTATCGTCGACCAGTCGGGAAGCTTCAGGGTCAGATTTCTGCAAGTGGCTGCAGAACGACAGCGGCTACCATTGATAGTGGGTCTCCTGAAACACACAAGCTCAGATTTGGCAGTGTTGATACGGATACCCCAATTTATGTAATACTAGTAGAGTCTGGATACTTGGGCTTCCACTCTCCAATCTGCAATTGTTGGCGCTTTCGATGAGGCGTAGGTCAGTGAGTAGTCAGCAAAAAGCAGGTTCTTGCTATCAGTTGACATGGGTTGATCAGACGTCATCAGGCTGTATATAATGGGACCCAGCTTCGATCCTTGGGCGACTCCAGTTTTGGTGGGTTTGATTGAAGACTTGCAGCTGTCCAGTTGAACGAAGAATTTTCTGAAAGAGAAAAAAGAAAATAATATTTGTATTAATGGCGAAGGTAATCCAAGCACTCAAAGCTTATGGATAAGGGCTTCCACTTATGAGGGAAGGGCTTCTATTCATACGCTGTCGAATGCTTTTTCGACATTCAGAAAGAATCCTACGGTGGCACGATGGCTGTTGAGTGGTGAGGAGACGTCGGATTAGAACTTTAGTAACGGATGCAGTGTTGAATGCCCTACCCGAAAGCCAAACTGCATGTCTGGGATGATGTTGTTTTCATTGCAGTACTTCTTGAGCCTCCTTAGTATGACTTCTTCCAGAATTTTGCTGATATTGTTGAGGAGGGATACATCCCTATAGTTGGAAACCAGGTTATTAGCGCCTTTCTTCGAGATTACTACGATTTTTGCCGTTTTCTACTTATAAGGGAAGTAGCAGTTGTTGACGGAGTTGCTCATGATGATTGTGAGTAGTATCATCACTGCATGTGGAAGCCTTTTGATGACGTAGTTGGAGACACTATCCGGCCCTGCTGACTTCTTTGGCTTGAAATTGACGATGATTTCCGCAATTTCCTCTGGTTGGCATAGGGTTGTCCCTGGGGTTGTCAGCTGGACGGATGTCCTGATTTCTTCCAGGAACACATTGATGACATTTCGTACGCTGTCTTGTTGTATTTGCTGTAACGACACACTGTGAATTATAAAGGTGTGAAAGGTGAAGTGCAAATTATTATTTCGAGTAATGGCCTCGAGTTTGATAAATTGGTTTCCTGTTGCATAGTAGTATAGGTGTGTGGTGGAAGGTTGCCGTATGTGAGTTTTATTATAGGGTGTATGCATATCGGTGCTGATGGCAGTAAGGCCGGTGGCAAACATCTACATATAGGATTTAAGTACTGGGGTTTCAATTATAACGCTTCGATAGAATGCAAGTTTTTAGTATACATTTTAGTAGAAAATTTCGATTTTTTTTTCTAAAATTTTTATACACATACAATATTTTTCAAATTCAAATGAGCTCCTGATTTTGGGTAAAATCATTAGAGACATTATTGACAAAGTCGAAAAACTTGAACAGTAGTTTCTATATCCCAAGTAACAATTGAAGCGCTGAAAGGATGAAGGTATTAAGTGAAATTTTATGAAATTTGGCTTTTTTCTTACAGATGAAAGTTTTATATGGAAACTTAAATTTCTGACTCATCTGTACTCTTCTATCGCCTATAGATTCATATTTAGCCAAAGATGAAGGCGTTATATGCGACCACTTTGGTAAAAAAAGTTATAGAAAATAATCTTTAAATGCTTGTAGCTCAAATGTTTAAAAATGTCGCTTAACACATTCATCCTTTCAACGCTTCAATTATATTAAATAAAGTAGCCCAAGACTATAGTGGGTATCTTTAAGGTGCCAATGGTACAATATAGGAAGGTATATTGAAATGATTGGAAAAAATCATACATATATTACACCCATACATAAGTCTGGCTCAAAACAATTGGTTACTAATTATAGACCCATTTCAAAACTACAATTGGTACCCAAAGTTTTTGAAGCCATTGTTAAAAAAAAACTTTATGAATTGGTAAAAAATGGTTTATCTCTTGAACAGCATGGTTTCGTTAGCGGTCGTTCCACGGTGACAAACCTTACTTTATTTGTCAACTACTGTATTAATAATTTTGAAAAAGGATATCAAGTAGACACTATTTACACCGATTTTTCAAAAGCATTTGATAGGGTACAACATAAAGTTCTTATACAAAAACTTGAGCGGATTGGTTTCCATTCTAATTTGCTTCGGTGGCTTGAAAGTTATCTAACTGAAAGAACACAGTTTGTTGCAATAGGTTCTAAATGTTCTAAGCTTATATTCAATTATTCTGGAGTACCCCAAGGAAGCCATCTGGGCCCCCTTCTCTTTCTCCTTTTTATTAACGATCTTCCTAATGTAGTCTCATTTTCATCCTGTTTACTCTACGCCGATGATTTGAAATTATTTCGAGTAATTAAATCCTGTTCTGATTGTGAATTTTTACAAACCGACCTAAATTTAATATCCCTGTGGTGCAAGAAGAATTGTCTTAATCTTAACATAAACAAATGCCTTTTCATTTCATTTACCAGATCTCACAATCCAATTGCATTTACTTATAGAATAGGAGATATTGAGCTGAAACGAGTAAATGTTCAAAAAGATTTGGGTGTATTCTTAGATAGCAAATTAAACTTTAATAGCCACTATGACTATATTATTTCTAAGGCTAACCGTTTATTAGGTTTCCTGAAAAGGAATTCGAAAGAGTTTACAGATCCCTACACCTTAAAGTCGATCTATGTTTCGTTGGTACGATCTGTACTTGAATATGCTTGTTGTGTTTGGTGCCCTTCTTATGAAGTGAATATTAAGCGTATAGAATCTGTGCAGAGAAAATTCACAAGGTTTGCTCTCTGGAAACTCAATTGGGTTGACGGCATAATGCCACCATATGAAGTTAGGTCTCGTTTGATTGATTTGAGCTCGCTTCATGTGAGGCGTAAGTGTTACTTAGTTATGTTTGCTAGAGATGTGATTTGTAATCATATTGATTGTGCTCCTTTGCTTGCTTTATTTCCTATACATGCACCTTTAAGAGTTGTTCGTGAAAGAGTTGTTTTTTATGTTCCTTTGCATGGGACTAACTATAGTAAATTTGAACCAGTATCTAATTCCTGTTCTGTTTTTAATTCAATATACGATCGAATCGATTTGCAATTAAATAGATATATGTTCAAAAAATCAGTTTCAGAGCTTTTTAATAATATTTTTTAATGAAACATACTATTTGTAATTATTTATCAATATTGTCAGACCCCTATATGTTAAATTATTTATTATATTATATTTAAGTTATATATGTACATGTTAATTAAATTTATAATGATGGTCTTATAAAGTTATCATACTTAAAGATTGAATAAATAAATAAATAGAATCTAATATGACTATATATATTCAAATGAATAACTTTTCTTATATACAAAATTATTTCACTTGCGGCTGCACTGTAAGTTTATCTCTCGATAACAAGTAAATCTATAAGAAAAATTAAACAAAATTTCCCCTTTTTTTTAAGTTTAAAATATCGATTTATTGATTGTGTACTCGAACTCGTCCACGTACCTTTTATACTTTCAAACAAATCTTAAAACCAAAAGCATTTTCGTTTTGTTTTGTTTTCTTATAAACAAACATAAATTCATTTATAAGTAAGTAAAGCATAAAATAATATTGAAATCTGCGCCTTGAGGTAAATAATGTTTATTTTTTAATACTCGAACACATTCCCCAAGTAAAATAAATTAAAAGAAAATCAATTTTTCAATTTTCCTTGGCGTCTTGTTGAAAAATCAATAAAAATGCATTTAACGATCATCGCGTTCGCATTAATGAGCTTGAATTCTTTTAACAGACTGGCGTCACTGGTGAAAACACATAATTCCCACATTATAACATCCATCTATACCTCTAATACTACATTATTATATTTTTGAAAGATCTGTCATTAATTGATCCTTCCCCTCACACCTTTTCCACAAAATTAAAAAGAAACATCTGAAGCTACAAACTAAAGACACCAATCCTCATCTCCACCATCACCCACTACTCAAAAACAAATTGCTGGAAAATTTGAAAATTCGGAAACCCCACATTAGCCCCTTCTTATAGGCGGAAAAAAAAAAAGAAGTTTATCTGTTGGAAAACGGACGCTTTTATGATGCATGCCCAACCGATACGGAGTCTTTGGTCAGATCATTGGCGCAAATAGGCTATACATTTTGGTATGATTATTATTTGAACGGATTAAAAGTGGCGCCAGCGGGCTAACCAAATCCAACGCAGACAAACACTACACCCCAATTAAAAGTGTTCCAAAATCATAAAACTGATCTGAAGATAAACGCCAGCATAGATTTTTGAAGTACGAGTATACTTGCTAGAATAGAAGTTCGGTTTCTCTAGGAGATGAAAAATCCAAAAATGTTTTATAGGCTTTACATAGCATAGAATAAATTGGTTTGTTTTTATTACATATTTTTTTTTTGTCCTAATGTGCCGGCTAAGTTTTCTGTTGGCGTTGGATTTTATACGAAAAGTTTAAAAAAAAAAATGTGCCAGAAATAAAGGGTGATCAGAAAGCTGTGATATTATGTTTTCCAATCCGTTGTTGCAGCAGCTGTCATCAAAGTTGCCAATGACATCCAGGTCTTACATTTCATCTGGATGACCACAGACATCGCCATGAGTTCGCTAGTTGGGTGCTGGAAGTGTTGGGCGGATATTTCAATTTTGGCAAAATAATAATATTCTCAGTCTCGACAAAGCTTGATCGAATTAGAAGTACGAAGATCCGAGGAAGCCTTCATGTTAAGAGTACCATTTCCCAAAAAATTGAACACGACCGACTCAGTTGGTATTGCCATGTGCAAAGGAGAGATCCTGAGAACCCCGTCAAAAGGGCAATATCATACAACGTTCCAATTCAGAATAAAAAGAAAGGTAGGCCTAAACACTCCTGGTACAAACAAATGCAAAAACACCAGCATTCAGTTGGCCTCAGAAATGGAACAATACAAAACCGGGAGGCTTGCCGCCGATTTCTGAGGTCAACCCGGCGAACCCCACAGGCGGATCACTAGTGTGAAGCAGATACGTGGGAGAGTTATGATCCCCTCGACATCGAGATCATAACAGCGCCGAAACAAAGGAAGACGAAGAAGAATAATATTCTCAGTCTCAGATACCATACAAATGCTAAAAAATTAAAAAAAAAAAGGTTTTCAAAAATCGTATTTTTCTCGAAGACGGCGCCTAGAATTTTGATAAAATTTTGTTTTTTCCAATCAATTTTAACAATCTTTAATTTAATAAAAAAAATTTTGAAATTAAGATATTACAGCTTGTACCTACCATAGAACCATTTTTTCGAATTTTGAATTTCTCATTATCCACATAACGGATCTTAATGAAATATAGAGGAGCTTCTAGAAAGTCTAAAACACATTGCATTTAAAAACTTTAAAATAAATATTTTTTGAATTTTTGAAAAAAAATCTATCTTTTGGTTTTTTGAAAATTCGATACCTCCGAAACGGCTCAATATTTTTTTTGTAAATTTAATTTTTATTCGAACAATAATAAAAACTTTAAATTGGCGTACCAAAATTTTTTCGTAAAAACCTTTTAAAAAGGTTGTAAATAAAAGCTTTTTTTTAAGAAACCACTACAACGACTTATGATTTTTGTTCTTACATAAATTCATATTTGCATAGCATTCTGTTTTTGTCTCTTACTACTAAAAGAATTAAAAAAATAATTTTATCCTTATGAACAGTTTTCTCTAATAACATTCGTTTTTAAAATTCCTAGTCTATTACATAGGAGCAAGTTCGTGCGACCCAGTCGTGCATTTTATTTTTTTTATGTTAAAGTTCTCATTATCGACATAACGGATTTTAATGAAATGTTTTAGAGATAAGCTTCTAAAAAGTTTAAAAAACATTGCATTTCAAAACTTTAAGAAAATTTTTTTTTTTGAATTTTGAAAAAAAATCTATTTTTTTTTATCCCTTCCAAACAGCTGATTCACTTTCATCATAAATATTTAACACCACTTTCCCAAATTAAGCTATCATTCTAACGTTGTAAAGTTTGAAAAATATTGCTCTGCGATCCACAGTATCGTAGGCTGCTTTGATTGAAGTTGACGAAAAAATTTAAACCTCCTTTTTTATCGGTGAAGTTATACTTGCAATGTTTTCCAAAATAAAAATATTATTTTACCTTTGATATAAAATATGTAAGGGCTTTAAAAAAAACTGAACCGTTCATTTCATATTTTATTTATACAAAATAGAGTTTGAAGACAATGCTGATTGCATGTTTTAAAAAATGCGGTCTGATCATCGTAATACACACTTTCGCCTTAACGCGGTTATTTTCAGCAAACACATGCATTTTTTGGGGATTGTTGCTGTAACCATTCGACTTGTAGTAGGTACCCCTGGGTCAATAATCTTTCTGGGACAATTTTCACACAATACTTTTATTTTTGAACAACATAAGTAAGTGTTTTTATGGCGTGCCTTAGGGTTGTTGCAAATCAGTATTGTATGTTTTGTTTACATAGCCTTCGATATGAAGCCAACAATATTTCGAAGCATCGTGCTGTTCGAAAACATTCGAAGATTTTGTCTCTCAAATAATAGTCGATTTTGTTAAGAAAATTTCTCGAAAGAGTTTGAAAACGAAGTTTTCATGGAATAAAGTGACGGAAAAAGTTTTTTTCTTAAATTAAAATGAACATAGGTAATTAACTTCTCACCACTAAAAGTGTTAACCCACACAAGTTGTTCTTGTTACTCTCCAATCTTTGAATAGCCTAATTTTCTATTACTGACCAGACATTATGCATATATTGAAAAAGAAAATGAGTGCTCACCATCACCATTAGCCATATGGAAATCCTTTAAATCAGATCTCTTAAATGTCCTATAAACAAAAACTACACCACACAATAACTATCTTCGTTTTTATAATTCTCTTTGGTTAAGTTGGTCGGACCACCAACCTAAATTACCCAAAAAAAAAAAAAAAACAATAATAGTTCGGTTTGCCTGATCGTTTATACCGAAAGAAAAATCCTTTTTTCCGCGTACAATTCGAGGAAATCTCCATTAACAACAATATCCAAAACTAACCAAATGCCTCTTTTTTTTTATTGCAACGCGAAAAATCAACAGCAACCACCATCATCAGAAAACCAGATTCTAAAAGGGTTATCCTGTTTATTATAATGGTTTGACCAATAAATTCATTCTTTAACGCGACCAAACAAATTTGAATACCGATCCCGAACCGATCCCAAAAACCATCACTCTGATCTCACCGTAAGAACTCACTGATGGTTGGTAGGCATTTACTTCCAAGAATTAACATCTATCTCCTACTGATTCTCTGACACAAGAAACGACGCGACCTATTGAACATGCCATGATCATCGGAAAAAGGATTCCGTGTTTATTTATTTATACAAAGTGGTCCTTTTTAGTAGGAATTCGAAAGGTATGTGTAAACTAATCGACTCTGAGCGACTTTAACACTAACACGGAGGCAAAAAGGACGAATGTAAATTGTAAACATTAATTGTTTATTGAGAGCACAAAATTAAGGCATATCCTTTTACAGCAATACAAAATAAAATGGACCTTTTTTCCTTCCGAACAAAACAAACTCATTTCGTTGAAAGGCGCAAAACCTACAGGATGACAATTCGGGACTTTATTCGTATTTCCCTTTTTTACATGGCTTATCTTTAACCCATTCGTTTTTTAATCCTTTTTTTTAAACAACTTAGAGCATCATAAAATAATTGTCGCGAGATTTGTGTCCACAAAAAAGGATTCCTAGAAGGATGTAAAAACGAAGAGACTCTTTTACGACCAATGCATCTGTCTGTTTAACCCCTTCGCCAAAAAATAAAAAAAAACCGTGTCATAAAAAATAGGTATACCCTTTTTATGAAAAAGAACATTCTGACCTCGTTCTACAAGGATAACAATACAAAAAACAGGGCAATTGAATTGTGTTTTTTTTTTAAAACAATATCCATGAACTAGAACAACGCATCGTGAAGGGGTTAGAAAAGGTTATGAGGAACTAATCCCAGCTCAAAAATAGGTTTATGATCGTTTATGTTTACGGCACGACACACAGGATACAGAGGGGCAATTATTTCCAAAAAAAAAAAAAAAATATGGTTAGTTGATTTGTGGAAACGCGGAGACTCAAAATGTTTAATAGACATAGACACATAGACAAGGCGTCGAACGTGAAGCCCACTGCCACGCCCACATTGAATACATTTTCAAAATTAAGAAATCAGATCGTTTTTCAAAATAACTTCCCATAGATTTTCTGCCCATCAAAGTTAAAGAGTAAGCCTTGGCTGCGATAAAATCTAGAGCTATGCGATCGCGTTACTCGTTTCTGCAGAAGTGCCTTCCATAGTCGACAGGTCGAAGAGGGGAAGGATGTCTCTGCTAATTATCATGCAAGGAAAGTGTGCTCCCACCAAGGCGCTCTCTCAAAAAGAAGATAGAAGAGGAATTTTATAGACAGAATCAACAGAGACGTTCTCAGTGTGGTTAGACCGAACTTTTTCCTCTTAACCTTAAGTGGGTCGAAGTATTTATTTCAATAACTTTAAAATGAAATACAATTTTATAATATACATTTTATTGATTTATCATATGATCTCTAACATTATGTTATATGGAATAATATATCGGTTAAGTGGATGCCTCTGGCCCTGGCGCAAAGGCGCAAAGAAGAAATCTATAGGCGTCAAATCAGAGGATCATGGGGCCATTTCGAAATTACCATTTTTTCACCCAAACATATCCCGTAAAAGACGCATCACAGCATAAGCTGTTTTTGATGCGTCTTGCTGGAATCACAACATGTTCTGTGAGGCATACTTGATTCAATGCGGGGACAAGAAAATTGTCAAACATGTCCCGATAGAGGTCACTAGTAACTGTTAGAGGATTGCCGCTGGTATTCTCAAGGAAATATGGCCCAGTGAGGCCACCGGCCCAAAAGGCGCAATACCTATCCACAAATACTTTACGAGATTATAGTCGTTTTTGGTGTATCAATCAATGGTTTTTAGTGTCCCAATAGGGACTGTTAGGTTTATTAATAAAGCCAGTCAAACCGAAATGTGCCGTGTCGCCTACAATTATTTTTTGCCAAAAAATATGGCATTTTTCTACAGCGAGCTGTAAGACCCGAGCACTCCGATTTTGGCGACGTTGATGGTCATTTTCATGCTCCATAATAAATTGTTACCGATCACTCTCTGCGACTGTCTGAGGTCAGTAACGATTTTTAGTACCAGCCAGCTTGATGAAAAAGAGGTGATGGATAATAATCCCGCTATAGGCCAACAGCAGCTGTCATTTGCCCGCAGTAGGTTACTGTCATCGGATTATCCGGCCTGCTGTACATTCCTGCTCATGTCCCTCGGGTATAAGGGTTGTGTTGTCGAGTTCACTTCACTAGCACGTAAAATTATCCGTTATGAAAGAGACACGAGGAGGATCGTATATAATAACCCTAAAGTTCCATCAAGCTCCGGAATGTCAAAGGATAACGACATGAGAACATTTAATACCCCATTTTCCACTCAAAGACAAGTACCTGTCCATAGATATGACCCCAATTCACAGTCGACTTCTTAACGTTTAGTGGCTAGATTTGAGACGACCGGTTCGGTAATAAAACAGCTAATATTTGTAAGTCCCAGGAATTCAATATCGAACGAGAACATCGTCGCGGTGCACAAGAACTCGGCCCTTCACAGACTTAAACTTGGGAAATTTTGCGTAGGCACTTGTGTCAACACCTTTACAAGATCGAACTGACCCCGGAACTTAATTTTGATGACAATATACGAGTACAACGCCGTTTGTTCGCTGACTGAGCTTGGGAGCGTTTGGAGTAAGATCCCAATTTTGACCACTTGACCTCGTTTTGCTGTCTTAAACTAAACTAGTCTCAAGGCATCGGCCTTACTTCAATAAGTACACTCTTTTCCACACAGACAAGGATCTTGCTAAAACTGGTACTGGTAAAATCAATTTTTCAATGCCAAAAGGTCATTATCCACGGTTTGACTGTTTTTGAAATAACTTGTGTAGTACTATTCGCTGATTACTCCATCACGTATAGCTCATCCGTTAGCCCAGACATAGCCATTTGTAAAGTTAAGGCACACATCCTTAGACATCTCCAATGGGTAATAAAAGTCACTACCTCTAAAAGGGAACTAATTTGCTTAGACGACCCTCGTGTAATGGCCTAGTCACAAAATGCAAAAATCTCTCCCTGACTCTTTCACACATTTATCATCCTCAAGCAAAGTGCTAAATACCTTGAAGTTCACTTCTTCGAAATGTTCAAGTTTAACCAATACACCAAATTCACAATTCGTAAGGCAAATTATGCCTTTTAACTTATACGTCACCTTATGAAAGTGAGAGACGGTCTCCAAACCAAGACGAAGCTTCTGCTTTACAAACAACTCATTCGCCCAATATTAACGCCTAATAGGCGTATTTTATTGGTAATGTATACATAGTGCAGCAATGGAAGTCCGAATAAAATGCTTTTTTGACTGCATATACACTTTTACTTTGCATTTATACCCGTGTCAAAATCAGCTGATTTGGAACAGAAGTAAAATATATATGTAATTTCTTACAAAAATAATACAAATTGAAATGAATAAAGATCCAAAACAGAAAAGGGCCATACATTATTTCGGAGTTTCTTTTAACAAATCATCTTAATTTAGTAGATATTTCAGACTCATTAAGTGAACAAAGTAAAAGGAAACGAAAACCAAAAATGAAATATATAAACAATCCACTTTTGAATAAGCTAAGGGATGCGTTGGAAAAGTATACGTTTTGATGTGGTTTATGCTGAATTAACATCACTGAAAAATTTGTTGTCAAACAAGTGGCAAAATTATCAATAAAATCAAATCTCAATGGCATGTAGGGCTCGGTGTCAGAAAAAGATCATTTTCATGTCCCTTTTAATCGTTTGGCATCGCAGCCATATACATCGATGATTTTCATACTCTCACGTGACAGATAGGGAACATGCACACGCATTAAGAGGCAAAATTTTGACCATTAACTATTAACGTTTACCGTGTAATCGTAAATTAATATTTCAAACCACATAATTTTGCTCTTGTGAAAATTTACCATAAAATGAACAAATATCACCGAACACATTCTCGAATAATCAAAATCTGTCAACCTCACGAAAAATAAAACTTTTGCAACCAATTTGAGTGTCACTGTAATCCAGATGCTCCAAAACTTTATCAGCACTATTATGTGCACTCTTATTACTGCCTAGTTTATACGCACTATTCCCTTGTTGTTGTTTACTGTGTAAAATTTTACTGCGCTGCCTATACATTTCCCAATAAAAAACGACTATTGTTTCTCTATGTGGTACACAATAAGACCCACCTAACTAGACCTTTAATTTCATATTATGAAGAACCAATTGAACCAAATGTCAATTCTGGGGGAATCGTTAATCGAGAATTAGACATTGGCTCTGAAGATTTGAATGCTATAGCTGAACCTGAAAATGAAAACAAGGAGAGCAGTTCTTATGAAACTCATCAAGTTCCACAGATTTTCAAGAACAAGTTGAGACCGAAAATATAACAGGCATCGGCAAAGATGTTGAAACTGGAACAGATCTCGCCGGAAGAGAAGCTGTCACTGTTCGTGAATCTAAACGAGTTCCGAAACCGAATCCAAAATATCAGGCAAGTTATAATGTTAAGTTTGAAAATAATGACCCGGAAAAAGTTGAAGATGCACTGAATGGAAAATTTCAAATTTTTGATTTTTTCCTCTGCTTGCATGACAAGACCTACCGTTGTGCAAAATAAAAAGATTCTACGATGTCGGGAAGTGCTCCATAATTTTGATAATCTGTCAGTCAGTCAGTCAGTTACGGTTTTTGTGATTTTTGAGGCCTTATATCTCAGGAACCGCTTATGCTAGAAAATTAAAATTTGGTGAGGCGCCTGTGCCTGACTAGCTTAGCATTTATTCGGAGTTTTAAGTTTCTGACTTATTGGTACTGAAGATAGGAGGGGGTCAAAAATCGCCTGAGTTTGTTCCTGTATAAAGGGTGTAGTGACTGGCTTAAAGCAGTCAAATCGAGTGTGGAATGAAAAGCTGAACGATCTTTTATTGGAGGCTGGTCTTAACCCTGCCGATGCTCATCCATGCATCTATTATTAAGTTACCAAAAGCAACATGACTTTCGTTGCAGTTTAGATAGCTGACGTTTTAATTTTCAAATGAAAAATCAGAAGATTTCCCTCAAAATGTCTCCAAGAAGAAGAAGACGAGAAGCAGATGCTGTCCAAAGTATTATACCGCACCCTTAGAATGAAAGTGACCTAACTCAAAATTCGCGTAACTTCTGATTTCTCAATAAACAGAATTTAAAATGGGATCTCTAAAGCCCTGTGGTGAAAAAAATACCGAAATATAAGTAAGAAATTGACACTCTATACATCGGTCACTTGAAATATTCAAACTAACTCAAAACTATACTTTCTTGAAGACTTTATTGCTAATTTCCCACAAATTGCTATTTTTAAGTTAGGTCACTTTCATTCTAAGGGTGCGATACATGGAAGCTGTTGGATCGATGCTGATCGCCTCTGAAAATACTAGACCAGACATAAGTTATGCTACCAACTTATTAAGGTCCTAGTACTGTCTAGAACGCCAAAACAACGCACGATTATTGCGATTTTTTTTCTCGGAAACTTTATTAGGTAATAACTAGGGTTCGGATTTCCATGCAAATGCATATTTTTTTAGGAACACCTTGGAAGCAAGGCAACTATAATTATGTATACGAATCAAGAAATTTCCTTTAAAATGGCATTTAACCGTTAGTGCATATTTTTGCATATTTTACTATAAATGCATATTTTGCATTTTTTTGTGCATATTTTACTATAAATGCATATTTTTTATAATAAATTAATATTTTTAGAGTACCTACCTATATTGTTCAAAAACTAAACTGGACAGTAAAAAAAATATAAATTTTATGTCAGTGCAAACGAACCTTAAGACTATTATCTATTTCTTTTATTCATTTCACAATCTTGAACCATATTGAAAACCACAATATAAAGCATTATAGAAACAAAGGTACATAATTATGAAGTTGACTACATTGTGCCGGCAAAACATTGAAATGAAAAAAAAAAAATTAAGTCTGTGTGTTTGAAACTGTATAATTGAGATCGAAATTTAAACGATCATCTATCAAAAATGAAAGTGTGTGGGTATAATGTGGTAAAGCTTAAAGCGCGAAACAGATTGAACCAGCACCAGCAACGTCAGCAACAGCGGAAGCCATTATTTTAGAACCAATGGCGCAAAATTTTAATTGAATTAGTACGATACTAAAACTGTTTTAGTATGATACTAGGTTAAAACAACGAATTTGCAAATTTTAATCGAATATAGCATCATACTTTCTCTACCCTTTTATTAAAGTTAAAATCATCGAATACATACTTTATTTTTTTAGTATCGTGCTAGCTTCATATGACGCTTTAACATTTGCAAAAATCAAAAAATGTTCGTTTACTTACCTTTTTACACGAAATGTCATTGTGTTCAGTGTTCAGAAGCAATTTATTAAGAAAATTCTTTCAGTACGATACTAGTTAGAAAATGTTTAAAATTAAGAATGAGTTAGTAAACTACTTTAAAGTTAGCAAATTGTAGTATCATACTAATACCTTAATAATAGGCTGTTTAAAATTTTGCCCCAATGTATTTTAATCGTTCAACACAAAATAGACCAGCACCAGCAACGTCAACAGCGTCGTTTGGTCAAAATCCAAAATTTGCTGTTGCTGGTTACAATAACATAAAATGCAACAACAAGAAGACGTATAAATGTCAAAAAATTACAACACGATGCTTAGCAGCCAACACTGTTTTCGGTTGCGACTACACATAAACCACTAAATATAAACTGAAAAATGTTGAATGACGCACTCATACTTAGTTTTTGAGTCTTATTTTTAACTTATTTTAAAAGTTGAAGAAAATATGTTTTTATATTGAATAGAAATTAAGTTGAATTGATTTTAAGTGCATATTTTAAATGCATATTTTGCATTTTTAAGCGCATATTTTAAGCGCATATTTTCAGATTTTAAGTGCATGAGAATCCGAACCCTAGTAATAACATAATTTTCAGTCCAGCCAATCCTGACATTAACTGTCCGCAATAGGACAATGTGTTTTTTGATTAGTCGACGTTGGTGCCCTCTATAATTCGGCCAAAATTCGAAAATTAAAACAAACAAATTTTTGTTTGTACTCAGACGCATGTATTCATTATTTAAAAAAAAAATTATATTATTGCCTAATAAAGTTTCCGAGAAAAAAATTCCCGAAAATCGTGCGTTTTTTGTTCAATCTACTTAGTCCAATTTTGGCATACTCTTTATAACATTTCGGCCGGTATCTCACGAATAAATGCTTCAATGTTGGCTTCCAGTACGTCAATCAAGAAGGGGTTTGTCGCTATAAACACGAGCCTTAACATAGCCCCACCAAAAAATAGTCTAGAGTCGTTAAATCGCACAATCTAGGCGGCCAATTGACCGGCCCTAAACGTGAAATAAACTGTTTACCAAACTCGCCTCTCAATTGCTCCATTGTTACGCGTGCTGTGTGGCATGTGGCACCGTCTTGTTGAAACCACATGTCATGCAAGTCAAGCTCTTCCATTTTGCGTAAAACAAGGTTGGTTATCATCGCTCACCATTCACAGTAACGTTGCGATTCGCATCATCTTTGAAAAAAGAGGCTGGGTGCGACCCACACTGATAACTTCCCATTTGTGGTCTTGAAAACTTTATATTTAGTTTTTTTCAAATAACCAAATTTTCAGCGAAACAAACTTTAGCTGTAAAATTCAAACAAACATTATTTTAAGATTGAAAAGCATTCTAATTATTTAAAGAGATTTGAAATTGAGATTGTCGATGTATAAGTTATTTCCACGTGACCCAGGAGGTAAACTTCCACGCGTTTTTTTTAACGAGGTATCCCCAATAGGCCTGTTCCTCACCTTTAGTTTGCTTGTGTCTTTTCAATTGGTTTTATAAACTCTGATAAATTTGATGTATTACTGCAAATCTTAAGGCCCAACTATAATAGACTTAACTGAGCTTAAGCCAGATTAAGCGAACGAGCCAATACACTGGCTTATATTTCTCTAACCATACTAGACGTTCTACTCAGTTTCGTTAAGTTTCTCTAAATTTCGCCAAATTAAGCAAGAGCCATTAAAATGGCTCGAACTTACGTAAATGTCAAATTTGAAACGCATTTCAACTAAACGCAGGTTTACATGTTGTTGTCTCTTATTAATAATTTTTGTTCCTTGTCAATTTTGCTCATTACATTAGCTATTAGCAAACAAAAAGAACAATAATAATAGTAAATCATAATGGCCGCGCAAGTGCAATTAGAATACGATTTTTTATGTAATTTAATTATTTTTGTGAGAGATCATAAATATTTGTACGATAAAAAACATCCTCTCTATTTCACACATCTCGTAAAAGAAAAAGCTTGGAATGATATTTCCATTAAAGTCAATAAAACAAGTAAGTAAAATCTTCAATTTTCAATTGTTTTGTTTACATTTATTATGCACATATTATTTATTTATTTATAGCCGATCAGTGCAAATCGAAATGGAAAACTTTGAGGGAGCGCTATGGAAAGGAACTAAAAAAACTAAACGCTCCCTCAGGCAGCGGTGCTAGCTCAAGTAGTGTGTGGCCATTCATCCAAGAAATGTTTTTCTTGAAGGACTGTGTGGTACCACGAAAGTAAAGATTTTTATTTTGTTTGTTTGTTTTTTTTTAGCGCTAAACTTTTTCTCATTGTTTTAGAACACGCTGCAACTCTGATGCAAAACGAAATCTTGAAGATGAACTCATTCTGACTCAGACTGACTTTAATCAAGACGTTTCCACCGAAAACATAATTTCAACTCCGACTCCTGCTAAAAAAAAAACATCTTTTGAAAATGTATGTGAAAAATTTGAAGATACAATAGATAAAATTGGACAAGAGCTAGAACCATGTACACAAAATATGGAGGACGGAGACGAACTTTTTTTGAAAACTATCCTTTCTCTACTGAAAGATATTCTGATTCCACAAAAGGATAGTTTCAAAACGGAAATGTTCTCTAAAGTCATGATATTAAGGCAAGCAGTGAGGACAGATAATCCACCAAATATGTATTAGACAACCATTTCTTCCTAAAAATGTGATAAAATTTACAACTCGACTTATAAAAAAGTGTAATAACGTGAAATTTGCACCTAATACTTTATTTTTGTATTTAAGTTTTTTTTTAATGAATGAATGAATTTTTTTTTTTTTTTTGAATAACTTTTTTTATGTTTCATAAATTAATAAAATAATAATAAAATTAATATTAGTAACATTAATGAATATTTTTGTGATCAATAAATAAATAAGTATATATAAAAATCAACAATTCTAATTTTCTTTTAAAAAATTGCATAATTTGTTGCGCATATTAATGGAAAACTGTCCTCCGTAATGGTGAAAGCTAGGTGATGAAACGATCGAAGAGACGTTATTTGCCACTTCGCTGCGCCACAACCCATCATGTTGAGATCCATCGATGTCCTCCCAATCGGTGAAAACGCTCGGGGCGTAATTGGAATTTGAACAATTTTCGTTATTAAACATAATAAAATTGTGTAATGCTATGCACGCCAACACGATCTTTTCAGCATTTTCCGGAAACATGTGCAAGGTTGTCAACAATACTCGCCAACGTGAAACAAGGATCCCGAACGTATTTTCTATTGTTCGGCGAGCTCGTGACAACCTTTTGTTAAAATTTTCTTTTTGGGTCGACAAAAGTTTACCTGGATAAGGTCGTATTAGATTAGGGCCTAATGGAAATGCTGCATCCCCTACAAAGTAGTGAGGAAGTATTACCTCACTATTAGCAAGGTTTTTTGGTTGGGGAATTGGGAGGATTCTGTTCAGGAGTCTTTTTCCAAACTTGCTGTTCTGAAAAACACCTGCAAGAAAGTAAAATAAAAGTCGGATGTGAAAACAATTACAAAAATAATCTTATCCCTATCGCTTTGACTTCCATAAGCTCCTACATCAACAAAAGTGAAGCGATATTTTGCATCGCATGCAGCCATCAAAACTAATGCTAAAATACTTTTTGTAGCTAAAATATTCGCTGCCACTTTTTGGAGGGCACCTGATGGCAATGTGTTTGCCATCGATTGCTCCTACGGTGTTTGGCATATTCCATAATGTCCAAAAATCATTTTCTATTCGATTGAAGTCATTTAAGTTAGGTTCACTAACGTACACTGGGTACAAGGACTGCCACATGATTTCGGATGTTTCCAAAACAATGGAACGTACCGTTTCTTTCCCTAACTTAAATGACCAAGCGATAGATTGTAATGATGTTCCTTGCGTAAGATACCTTATGAAACATTAAATAATATTAGTGAAAAGTAAAATGAACAACTAAATAAAAGTGTACTCACAACAAGAGAACTGCCAGTCGACATTCTGGTTCGATAGCTTTACCACTTCCGGAAAAAAAGTCGAAGTAGATTTGAAGAAAAAAGTGAAGTAAATTGAGAAAAATCGAAATAGATTTTAAAATGACTTTTTACTTGCTTTTTGAAAAATTGGAACTCGAGATTTTCATCAAGACGGCTCTAATGGTTTTTATAAAAAAAATTATCTTCAGACCATACCAACAATGCAGTCGATATTTTAGTAAAAAAAAAATGTTATTAACAGTACCTGTCATAGATCCTTTTTTTGATTTTCTACTTTCTCATTTCTGACTCTACCGATTTCGATCAAAATTTTCATATAGGAACTTCTTTGATTTTGAAATAATTGTATACAAAACATTTTTTCCTTAAATGTACATATATTATTAAATATTTAAAATTGTCAAAACATTTCTTTTAATTTTAGAGAAATTTGTATAGTTATAATAAAGAATTAATTTACTAATAAAACACACGCAAGCGAAATTTTCATAAAATTCGTGTTTCTATGCTTTTAAAATTACTCATTTATGTATTTTTATTGTGTTGACATACATTTTTTTTGTAATTCTCTTGCTACATACTACCTACAGTGAAGTAGAGAAAAAGAAGTAGATTTAGGCTTTTTTTTTGTAAAATTGAAGTAGATTGAAACAGAGATTCTTAAAATGAAGTAGATTTCAGTATTTTGCTGAAAGTGCGAAGTAGGAAGTAGATTTTAAAATATTTTGAAAAAAAAGAAGTAGATCTACTTCAATTGAAGTAAAGTGGTGCCACTGTTCGATAGGCTCTCTTATGGAAGTCTTTCGCAGCAATGGTGCAATCAAATCCAAAAGATTGTTATACTTTTTCGTTGACATTCTTGTGTAAATAAAAAATTGGTCATTGTCCAGTTCCTTAATTTTTAGGAATGTGACGAAAAAGAAGCCATTGGTCTTTCTATCGCGATTTAAAGGACGGACACTACAAGATCGCCTTTTGAGCTTGTTTTTTTCCTTTGATTCTCTTATTTTTTTGTAATAAAATAAGTGCCTCAAATGCAGAATGCATAATTTTCAAGTTTGGTTTTATAATACATTTTTCAAAAAAAAAACAATTCACAAAAAAAAAAAATTCACGAAACAAAGTTTATATCAGCAAAATTGAATTGTGACATTTGCTTAAGTAACCAGAATCCATTATGGTTACTGTTTGTTTTAACGATAACTTTGGAAAACTTTTCTTTCGTTTTTGACATTAGCTTAAGCTCGGTTAAGTCTATTATAGTTGGGCCTTTATACTATATTAAACAATTAAAAAAAAAATAAAAAAATTTATTAACTGCCATGTTTTCTCATTAAAATAATGTTGCCCCCTGGAATTTGTATTATCCGCCAAAAAAATTATGCTAAGCGACATTAATAAATTTCTCATTGTAGTGAGCAACAAAAAATTTTGTTAGATGTCACTTAGTTTAACCAAAATTGTCTCTTAGCACACTATGATTCAACTAGAACTTTCTTCGTTCTTTTTTCGTTTCCTGAACAATTTTAGAAATGTCGCTTAGTATACATTCTTACGGGAAGGTATCGATGTATAAAACAACATACTTTAGAAGGCACTATCGGTGTTCATTCCCAATAAATTCGACTTGAAATACAATTTTAACTAGTTTTCACTAGAATTTTTAATAGTTTTTTATTTAAAAAAAAAAATATTAATTCAATATTTTTCAACATTTTACCAATTGTACAAAATTATATTATGTATAAAATAAACTAAATTAGAAGTCAATATCACTAATAGTTCTCGAGAAATTTGAGTCGAAAAACAATTTTTAACAATTTTCAATAGAATTTTATATAGTTTTTTATTATTTGCAAAAAAAAACTGTAAACTGATTTTTTTTGAAATTTTCACCAGTTGTCAAACACATTATTTTTCGTAAAATAAAATTATTTTGAGTTTCAAATTGTTTTCCGTTCTTAGAATATCTGGGGTATGAAATTTTTTTTTCAGTTTTTTTTATTTAAAAAAATAACGGTATGTTCATTTTTTTCCAAATTCATACCAAATCTGTATGACCTTATAATGAGTACATTAAATTTTATTTTAAATCAATAGCATTATTTTTTCGAGATATTTGAAACTAACCAAAATGTTTACTTTTTTTTTAAACCGTTATAGTGAAAAAACTACTCACTGAATTTTAATAAACGCCCTTTCAGCCTCTTTCGAAGTTATTAACTATTAAAAAAAATTTATTTGAAGTCGATATCTTTATTCGTTCTTGAGATATCGTACGGACGTACGAACGTACGAACGTACGAACGTACGAACGTACGTATACACACACACACAGACATCTCTCTAAAAATGATTGATATAGCCTCTAGGGACCTTGAAACGTCGGGAAATGTCAAAAATTACAATTTGACAAATCGGACCGATTACAATAACTCCCTATGGGAAGTTAAAAATACGGCCCAATCATTCCGCCAACCCATAATCCGCACCAAACAGAGACTTTTTCTGGATGCATTGGAAGATCTTGCAATGCTTCTGGCTGCTATTCACTCCAAATACGGTAGTTTTGCTTGTTCATTTATCCATTTAACCAGAAATGAGCTTCGTCGCTGAACACAATTTTTCAATAAAAAGGTGGATCTTCGGCCAACTTTTCAAGAGCAAGAGCCCATTCACCAAAAATTCGGCGCTGTGGTAGGTCGTTCGGCTTCAATTCTTGCACATGGTGGATTTTGAAAGGCTTCACATCTAATCCTTCCGCAAAATTTTCCACCTAGTGGAGTAACAGAGGCCCAATTGCTCCAGTAGGTCGATTAAACTGACCATAAAATGGAAGAAGCGCCCGATGAACTTTCTTAACAGAGTACGCATTTTGATAATAAAATTCAATAATTTGCAAGCGTTGTTCGGTTGTAAGACGATTCATGATTCATGGTTAAATTATAGACCAAACTGAAAATGTTTGACAGTGACACACAAAACGAAACGTACGTGAGCTGTCAAAACTAGCGTTGCCAAAAAGAAAATACGAAACAAAATCACCCACTACCTATGTATGTATGAACATAATGTAGATATACATCGCAAGTAGAAAGAATTACGGATATCAATCATTCATTATGATCTTCAGATCATGCAAAAATCTTATAGAAAAAAAAGAACGTTTAGTTTTTTCCGACTTTGAAGTGTTTCTCCGGTTTCTCTTTTTTAAAATTATCTTTCGAAAGTTTCTCTATTTTCTGCTGTTTCGAAAACACTTTTTTGTTGACCCAAAAAATAGCTTAGCTAGGTAGGTATACCTACCTAATAATCGAATGGGAACAAATGAAGTGACTTAAATTCGTTTCCTTCTTAAAAAAATCCATTTGCAACTGAGGCTCCTGAGACTCCTTCTTTCTTATGTAACAAAAATGCGGCTGATTACTCAAAACAACAATACCTTCCCAATTTGTGTTTTCTATTCTCCTGTTTGTAGTTCAGACCATAAAAACCCATAATTTGCCATTAGATTGTAATGTTTTCCGCATTCCATCCACAATTATCTCACCTGCGTCCACTTTCAATATTCTCCACAACAAGCAAATTATCTCTTCTCAAAGACCACTTCTACCAAAAAATCCTGCACATCCTTAAGCCTCAATAAAATATCCATCAATATAAAATTTGAAAGGTCTCATCGGTCGAACAAGAAGAACAATCTTGCACTTCCAATTATTCTCTTAACTACCATCGAACCATCGAAAATGTAATCTGACAGATTATTAACGTAATACCACCGATACCGACAAATTATGCCATCTTTTGCGATGAAGAGGGATCCCATCGAGCCGGCAATATTATTGCATATAATATAACGAGCCTGGACAAACAACTCCATTAGTTTGATCCGAAAATTATATACACACACGAATTTGTTACGCTTCTTCACGTCGGTTAATAGAGGGGTAAGGCAACAGCAACAGCAGCGTCGTCGGACTTTATAGGACTTGCGATTGCTTCGGATTTGCTCTCGCACAAACAAAAATATCTGCCTGAGTCCTTGCTGAATATTTCCATCAATTTCGAAGGCTTTCTTGCTTCGGTTTGAATAAAATTCACAATAAAAATTCGCAATATCCCAGTTTTGATTAAATCCCATAAATTCCTTAAATCGTAATGTATCTTTGGAATTGTATCTCCAGTGCACAAGCAAGAACTGAGGATTCAGACCAACACATATCCCTGCGCAATGTCTTCTCAATCACTTTATACGAAAGTGATACTATCAAATCCTTTCTGGATAGAAGATACTTTCCATATAAGATAAAGATTACAAAAGAAAAAAAGATAAACCGAAATGGCAGCCATATCAGGCGCGCCGCAAGGACTTTTGCTCTGCTCCTTTGCATAGGTATATCCACATGTGCGCTATTGAGTCTTCTCGGTGGTTACCATGTTTGGTATCGTTTTCGGTTTGATATTGGGTTCCATATATTGGGATTTTAGTACCGCATCAAGGAGTGAATAAAATTTTAAATTGCCCCACATACACCACCAGAGCGTGGTGGCTTTCACAAGAAAAAAAATAAAGGAAGATGAACACCGAGATAGTGCGGAATCCAGTTTTGTATCTTGCCGCTTTCCCAAGGTAGATTCTCAATACTATATACTTTTAACTCGTCAGGATATAATATCTAACCTTTATCCCTGTCCCTGGGTGGATCGGTGAGTGTATGTATATTATATGTATATCCCGACGAGTTCACTCTTAGTTATCAGTTATTTGAATCTGCAGCTTTCATATCCCTTTTTTTGTTTCCAGTGAATTAGGGTGTGGGTTTGGGCGGCTTTAGGTTTGTATATGGTATCCTAACCTTCATATATGCTTTTATCCCAAGCTATAAAATAAAAGTTGATACCATACCATTGGGTAATGTCGTTTAACTTTTTCAATCTACGGCTTTGGAGAGATCCCTGAGATTGGATGAATGCTACGGGTTTTACGGTACGGGATTGAGAGTCCTTTATTATGCGTGTGTTATCTATATGTTCAAATCAGCCCAATATGCGGCAGATCTCTTTGGGGACATTAAATTCAAATTTAAAACAGAGTTATGTTGTCTTTTTGTTCATGGGAAACCAAGGTTAGGATGAGTTTATGATAACTATACATAAAACTGATGCTTGGAACTCTTATACATAATTTACTTTAAATGCAATTTAATGCAAACAGTTAAGGTTTCAATGGCCCTTAGTAATAGACATTCATAGAATCGGTTTTAAAGTCACTTTTTGTTAGATGTAGAAAAGTTGCTTTCAAAATTTCGTAGTAACAGATCAAATTTACAAAAGTCTTATTTATAGCAATAATTGTGACTCATTTTCATAATTTCGTTATTGTGAACTGATACACAAACAGATTTCTATTAACCAGATTCGTAAAGTTCTATTGTGATTCTATCATTTTAAATTTAACTTAGTTTTAGGAAAGCAGCTTTTAAGTATTTATAATTGAAATTTGTTTTATTTCTACGAATGTTTGGTTAAAATCGAACTTAGGCTAGATTCGGATCTATTACTCAGGGCCAATGTTTTGAGTATTAAAAATTTTCTAAACAAAAATTTGGTAGGTTAGTTTTAAGTATTTAATAAAATACGTTTGAGAATGTAATCTCAAAAAAGATTCGTTCAATCGTTTTCATGTTTTCGAGTTTAAAAAAAAAATATGTTTTTTTCCAAAATTAGTAAACACATTTTTTTTTTGAAAATTTAAGGAACTCTTGTGTTAAAATTTTGATCGAAATCGTTAGAGTAGTTAATGAGATAGTCCAAAATCAAAAAAGCTGTTCTATGACAGATACGGTTAGTATTTTTTTTTTCTTAAAATATTTTTTAACCAAAATATACACCATATCTACATTCTACAATAGTACACATAATTTTTATTATTAAAATCGTTATAGTCGTTTTAGAGATAAACAAGTTTTTCATGTTGGCAGTATTTTGGAGCCAAACAAATTTTAAATTTTATCACGAAGACCATTAAGTACCAAATTTGAAAAAAAAATCACTGCACGGAATTAGGCTTTTGGTCGTGGTACAGATACACAGATACCAAATGACGCAATTGGTAGTTCAACATTTTTCGTGTTTGCTATCATTGTAATGTCAACTTTGTGCCAAAAATTTCAAGTTCGATCTTTTTTTTTCAAATGTAAAACTTGCCCTATAATAACCTACATATATGTATAGCAAGTAAGACAAATTGTCAGGGTGTTCGTTAATTCACCAAGGATAATTTGAGAGATGATTCTGGACATAAATCGCTTACAGTATGTTGACACAATTATTGGAGTTTTAAGAAATGACCTATACAAAATTTTAAATAAAAAAAATATTAACTCAAAAAATCAGATGATGGCTGCTTCGCTACGTCACGCTGATTCGAGAGATCCAATCTTCGGTAACTTAGTTATCCTAAGTAAAAGAGTTTAAAATAATTTTCACGACCAAACCTCCTCCTCTTGCTAACCTGTTCATCATGCTGTACCCCAAGGATGTATAATAGGTCCTTTACTGTTCAAAATCATATAATAAAACGGCGAACATGTTTTTTGTGGTATACTTTGCGCGGCCCACAAAAACCGAAGGGGCATAAATTACATAATAAACGAAAGCATTTTTTGCATAGATGTGCAGAATGCCAAAATTATACTACACAGAAATTATTTAAAACAATAAATAAAAATAGCAACGAAATGCATTTAAAAGAAAAACAAATACAATTAGAAATGTCAAATCGACTGACACATAATTAGAAATGTCAAATCGAAAATGAAAGCATTCAGCGAAAACCCAAAGCCAGAACCCGAAACATAAAGGTGGATTCACATTACACAAATCCACCAAATCCCCATAAGTGAAGAAATATTATCAATATAAATATTAGACATTGGGCCTTACCAATAATCAAATTTAGAAACGACTTTAATATTTGAGTGAAATGAACCAATATGTAATGAGCTCTATATAATTAGCGATACATGTTGTGAACTTAATATTTAATTGGACTCTAAATTATGAACCATTTATTGTACGGAACTTAAAAAATAAAATGTAACATGTATGGTCAGTTATATAGAGTCCATTAAATAATGGTTAATTTTGCTCAGATATTAAAGTCGTCTCTAAATTTGTTTATTGGTAAGGCCCATTGTGTTTGTTTAGTATTTGAGCTCTTATAATAAAACTTTGAAACATTAAGCGTTAACTACAATCGGCACTTTTTGCAAAAAGTGAAAAAGAATACACACATACACTAGCCACATCTGTTGCTGAAAAGAGCGTTTAATTTACACCATACAATTTCAGTTCAGTCATCTATCGGTGATTTTCTAAAAAAATGTATTCCATGTAATAGTGATTTTAAAAAGTGAAAAAGTAAAAAGGTAGAACCATTTAAACCATCAAGCGTTAACTACAATTGGCAATTTTAGCAAAAGCTACAATAAGTGAAAAACTAGCGACATCTGTTGCTTTCAGTTTGGCGACATCTATCGGTCATTTTCTGAAGCAATTTATTCAATGTATTAGTGTTTTCAAAAAGTGAAACATTTACTTTTTGGTTTTTTGAGATGGGAGATAAAATTTTAAATTGAGTTGGAAAAGGAGAGCAGATTTTACTTAACATTTTCACTTTTCAAGTTCATTGCAGTTATGGCTTTGCGTATTTTTATAAGTCAATTATTTTCAAAACTTAGTTACATTTGTCTGCATTTGAATTTTAAATATTTGCGAAAAAAGAGAATACAAAATACTCGAAATGTATTTGTCAGGAAAAGAGACAAAATAGAAAATGCAGACGTGAGACGTCGCGTCGTCAAAAATGCGGACGAACATGACTTACAATACAAATTTAAATTTCCATGGCTAAATGCGTTCCATAGGCATTCATTTTCGGAACACCTCCATTTATGTCATTTTTTGTTGACAATAAACAGCTGGCCGATCGATGTGCAAACAAATAAGGTTTTACAAAATTAAATTGAATTTAGGTTTATGAAGTTAGCTATATTTTTATAGGCGCGTTATGAAAAAAATGATGAGAGTGAAATTTAAAAAAAAAATTCACATGTATATGTATGTTACACAAAATTCTCAGGTTGACGTCACTGCAACGACGTGGGTTCGAGTCCCAATAGAATGATAAATATTGTTTTTATTGCCGCGATATAAAAAATGATGAGAGTGAAAGTTTAAGACGTAAGGCCTAGTACGCAGATCGCGCTAAATTTTATCTCCCACATTTTTCTCCAAACATCAGCTAAAATCCAAGCTAAATTTTGGCATGAGAACTTTGTGGAGAATATGTCACAGAAAAGAATTAAAAGAATTTGGTTTAAAGTATGATTTTTTAAGAATTATGAATGAGAACGAATGAGAATTATGCGTTATGAGTGATTTTTGTTGTGGAAAATCTTGTAAGAGTCCCGTCACAAAATATTCTTCTAAATATTATTCCATTTCAAATTGCAATTGAAATTTAGCTCGAGAATAAATGTGCCAGACAATTATTTCGTGTGCTAAATTTTGACAGATAAGTTATGTACAGTTCGAAGAGAAATTTTGATTTTTTAGCTGGAGCAGCGTACCTCTCGGCTAAAATGCTTGACATAATTTTAGCTTAGCTAAATTTTGGAGAGAATTTTGTATGGAAGATAAAATTTAGCGCGATCTGCGTACTAGGTTTAACACAAAATTCACAGGTTGACGTCACTCCGGCCACGTGGGTTCGATTCCAATATTATGGCCATAACAATAGCTGAAGGACAATGACATGAAAGAATCGAAACAAAAATTGTTAATATGTCAAAAATGTGTATAGGTTTGAAAGTTTGTTTACCATCATTTACTGTTTTCCTTTGGACTCCAGGATTGAGTGCTTAGTATGTACTTCTCATTGTATTCAACAATTTCAAAAAATTATGAATTATCTGTCTTTTATTGAATGAAATGAATTAAATAAATAAATTGGCATTCGAATTTCGAGAGCTGGGTCGGCTAGTATTCATAAATGACCTTCCTCACGTGATACAAAATTGTAAGCTACTATGCTGAAGATGTAGAATTCTAAATACATTTTCCTATTTGCTCTGATAACTGAATGATTGCCGTTGAAAGGACGAATGAAGATTTCCAGCATTGGCGAAATGGGCCTCCGATAATACACTTGTCTTAAGCCCATCTAAGACTAAATCTATCCATATATATTAACATTTGTTGTTGTATTCCCTTTCTCAAATTTTATATCTAAAATTAAAAATCTTGGCATCATCTTCAATCTTCAGTAGCCTTAGATGGTGTAATCACATAAATTCAGTGATATCTAAAATATACAGAGCTCTCCGAGGGTCGTGTATGCCACAATAATTATAGTATGGTGGTATCTTCTTGGAAAACGCGAAAGTTGTAACCATTACCGCCAATTCTGATCACATACATATGTCATATTTCGAAATATTGATGTGAACGGCATTTCAACAAGACTCGTTTTGCTTTATTCCAAGAAACATTTTCTGGATGATTTATTTCGCGGCTTAGTGATGTCAGCTGGCCAGCAAGACCCTGTGATTTGCAGTAGTTAGATTTCTTTTTGTGTGGCTATGCAAAAAAACGTGTTTATGTACACAAATCCGCAAGTTCTTGACGAAATGAAAAAGTGAAAGAGTATTCGTCAAGTTATGGCCGCCCTATTGTACCTACGATATGTCTCGAAAAGTCATCGAAAACTACCTTGCCAGAATCAATGCTGATGGAAGAACTCTCGTTGAGATCATTTGAATGATGTAATATTTCATTCAAAAAGGCAGAATTCAAATTGAAATAAAAGTTTGATGGAAATCAAGTAAATGACTTTTATTTAAACTTAATTTCTTAATCACAAAATATATGACCCCGACCCTCTAACTAAAAACGTGTCGTTTTAATTCATGAAAAGTGCTGCTTATAAGCCGTTCGGAATCGGTAGAAAATCGTAGGTCCCCTCCATTTCTCCAAAACACGCACACAGAAATGGTTGAGAGTTGTAAGACACAAGTTTTTTGTGTTTAAACATTAATAAGTGATGTTTTAAATAATAAAAGTCAAATAAATACTTAATTAAGTAAAATTTTGAAAGAAGCTGCTATAAGGTTTTGAGATATAAAACTTCTTTTCGAAAGACTTAATTGATTTTTTTTTAAACTGCTCTTTAAGTCAAGACAGGGTGATAAAACCTCCATCATATATGATATGTGTAGTTTGGCACGGATTAAGATTAGTCACCATAAAAAACTGTATGCCTGTTTTGTAGACTTCAAGGCAGCATTCGACACTATCGACCGAAGGGCCCTTTTTTACAAACTTTATAACCTGGGAATTTCGTATAAATTTGTAAGAGCTTTGGAAAAACTCTATCAACAGACAGAGGCGTACGTATTTGATGGACAAAATATATCAAAGAAACTAGAAGTCAATCGAGGAGTTAGACAAGGTTGCAATTTAAGTCCTTTGCTCTTCGCGCTATTTCTCAATGACCTGACTGAATATCTGCCCTGTGGGGTAAGATTTGGTGACATGCTGATAAAAGTCATAATGTATGCTGACGATATTGTTATATTTGCTGAGTCACCAACATCTTTACAAATGATGATAAACAGATTAGCAGAATATTGCAAGGTTTGGAGCTTAGAGGTAAACACGCTAAAGACTAAAGTGATGATATTTCAAAACGGAAGTGGGAGAGTTTCGAGGGGTGAAAACTGGAACTTCAACGGAATAAACTTAGAAGTAGTAAAAACATATACCTACCTGGGCTTAGAATTAACGTACAATTTAAATATGGAAACACATCTTAAAGGAAAGGTTGCGTTGGCTAAGTCTGCTATATGCATTAATTGGAAGAAAATATTTAACAACAAACATGTTTCAATGAATGCGAAGTTCCGGGTTTTTAATGCTACTGCGAGATCGGTTCTTCTGTATGGAGCTCAAGTGTGGGGACTTCAAAAATATGATGTAGTAGACAATCTGTTGACTTTCTTTCTGAGGAAATCATTCTTTTTGCCAATAAACACTCCCAAATACATGTACTATCTGGAAACCGGTTTGCCAACACTTTTTATAACATCGTTGAAAATGAATGCAGACTACATCATAAAGATAATGGGTATGGAAGACGCAAGGTTACCGAAACAACTCTGGATGTATGCAGTTACCGTTACGTATAAAAAGATGTGGTTCGAGGATTGGCGAAAACTAGCTGCGGATTGTGGGTACACCTTCAACATAGAGGGAAAAGACGTAAGACAGATAAAAAATATGCTTTATGAAACTATTCAAACCATAGATGAAAATGAGAGGTACTCATTTATAGAACGTGCTAGAGCTTCAACAGAACGATTGTTTTACTCCAAATTGAACTACAATCTAAACGAATCGAATTATTTTCATTCAAACTTGTCGTGCAGTGTAATAGGTATCATATTTAAGATGAGAGGGGAGCTCTTACATCTAAACTATATGCCACACAGACCAGATTTAAGCCACATTTGCAGTTTATGTAATTTACGCGAGCGAGAAGATATTGGTCACTTTCTTGGAACATGTCCAATCTTAAAGGAATTAAGAAGGGCATATTTTGATAGAAACACCATAGGGGAAGTAGATGTGTGGAACTTGCTTAATGGTCAAAATTGGATTCGGCTCACACAATATTATGCTGAAGCTTCATCTTATAGAAATAAAATTATTAATGAGTGCTTCTAGTTTCTTTGTTTTGACTAAACTAAAAGTCACAAAAATTGTTCATATTCCTTTTTCAAAATGTATAAAAAAACTATATTCAAGCTATTATATTAATTTCGTTTTAGCTAAACTAAAAGTCCTTTTGTTTTAAAAATAATAATAAACAAAAAAATTATCAAGCCATTATATTAATTTCGTTTTAACTAAACTAAAAGTCCTTTTATTTTAAAAATAATAATAAACAAAAAAAAAAAAAAAAAAATCACTTTAATAAAGATAAATTAAACTTTAAATGTGAAAACTTTAACATTATAAAGCAGTAACCACTCGGGCTGACGGCATTTCTGCCATGCTCTATAGTTATTCAGTATTTATAAGCAAAACATTGTTAGAAATGTAAGAATTTAATGAATAAAATCTAAAAAAAATCTAATCTATATGATATTCTCTTTTGTGTTGGCCCATATTATTATCTACCGTCTTTATCACCCGTCTTAAAAAAAATACCCTCGCGCCACAAGAAAAAACATTCAAAGCCTCAGTGAGAGTGCGATACAAAAGAACCAAGCCTTTATTCATTCATACAGACTTTATTTCTCACATAATACGCAGAGTGAAATAGCTGTTACGGGCGATTTCGATGTACAAAATTCTTCGTGGCTGCGTAATTCTGGTTAGACAATACCCGGAGGAAGCTATATCGAAATTTTTTCCGAGTTAAACTTGACTCAACTCGTTTATGAACCTGAAGTTGCAGATCAATCCGCCAATACTCTAGACTTATTTATTACCTCTGACCCTGATAAATACTAACCTAAGGACGTCAGACCATTATGCCAACAAAGCCGACTTACAGAAAAAAATTCCTAAGAAAACCATTTACCAATACGAGAAAGCCAACTGGGACGGTCCCAACGACTTCTTTAGGAACTTTAACCGGTATTATATGTATATGTATATGCTTCTTCAATAGTGATAGTGTAGACTCCTGTGCAAATAAGATTTCAAATTAAGTTGTAAGTTTCCGGAATGTGAAAGCTTATCCCGAATAGAAAAAAATCTATCAAAGTGCAAGAGAATTTATGGTTGATTTTAGGTTTTCGGAGTTAGAGAAATAAGAAATAAGAAAACTGGAATAAATACAAGTACGATAGAAAAACCTGATCATAATCGGTGGACCAAATGATCAAAAATGAAGGCAAAAAATCCTACAATATCTCAAAAGAGCTAAACTTTTTGGTAATTTGTAAAAATGCACGATATATGTACATTATACTACTTCGTCTTAGATTCCAACGCTCCTCTTCAATGAAACTCCTTATGTCAGCTCACAAGAAAAAGCTACTTTGCTTAAATTAAATTAAATTAAATTTGGTGGTGCAACAGCTCGTAGTGAACCAGGACCTAGTGACTTACAACTCCCAACCATTCCTGTGTGCGTGTTACCAGGAACGGAGGGGACCTACAATTTTCTGCCGATTCAAAACGGCTAATGAGTAGCACTTTCAATGACGAGAGATACTCTTGGAGAATTTGTCAATTCCTCGAAAGAGGCAGTACGACATTGAAAAAAACTTTCTTGCAGCGGCTGAGAATCGAACTCGATACCTTTCGCATGACAGTCCAACGCACTAACTATTATGGCAAGGGGAACTACTACTACTTTGCTTGCACCAAAATCTGATGATATGACGCTCCCAGAAAGTGTCGTGACTCCTCGTGTACTTGAGAGAGTAAACGATTGTATGGGCCAAAAATCTTCTATAGCATTCGTACTGTTGTCAGAGCCCTTAAAGATCTCGGAAAGTATCCGGCCCATTGTTCTGAAGAGGTGTTCTTCAACGCTGGCAACTTAATTGCGTAAGCTTTTCCATCCTTCCTATTCTACTAGTCTCTTTTGGAGTGCATGGAAAACAGCATTTCTCCAGCCTGTTCCTTAAAAATGCTATTCTTTTAGTCCCTCTAACTATCTTCCAATTGTACGTACGTCACTTATTTCAAAGGTCATGGAAACGCTGATAAATTATCAGCTCAGAAATATCTTGAAGAATCAAAGTTTCTCAATGACCGTCAGTATGGCTTTCGTAGCAATAGGTCCACTGGTGATCTGATGGCTTATCTGCCCGAAGAGTGGAACAGATTTTAATAGTATTTTGGAAAAAGTAAGATTAGTTCACTTGATATTTCAAAAACATTTGATAGAGTTTGGCACCAAGCTCTTTTATTGAAAATGCGTGTATTTCTTCTTCGTTGGATTAGAAAATACCTTCCGAACCACTCAATACAAGTTGTGTTGGATAGTCTTAAGTCTGAAATTCATAAAATAAATGATGGTGTGCCACAGGGCTCCGTTTTGTTTCCCATTCTCTTTCTCATATTCGTCAACGCAATTTCGTCTGAAGCTTCTGACAATTTATATTGTTTTGCTGCCAACAGGACAGTACTCTTAGTTTTTTTTCCAGATTCGCGTCCTGGTACTTCAGATATTAATCTAGAATGGTTTCCTTCGATGCTGCAATACTATCTTCACCCCATCTGATCTAGTTATAATCTATGAGGCCCATATTCATCCAAACTTGGACAGGTGTTTCAATAACCCACCTCATTCTCTTAGATAGATTCAAAAAAGGGCTTTAAAAACTGGAACTATCGATGTATAACCATTCTGAATACTGTTAACCATCCGAAACAACTGCTTTTGATGAACTCTGTGGAGAGACCCAGTTGTGAGAGTTTGTTAAAAAGCGCGGTTCGGTTTATTAGGTCAAACGGAGCGTCGAAAAATACATCCATTTCAACTAAAACTTTATCCCTAGAACAATACATAGAAAACAAGATCTTGTAATTTAATTTTTTTAATCTTAATTTTATATTTCAAACATCATATGTCTCGTTCGATGAGCACAAATTCTTGTAAGTGGGATGTGTTCCGGTTTTGCATTTTGATGCAGTCGTGCCAGCGTCATACACAGGTTCATTAATAAAGTTGGTTGTGGCATAGTTGCATGTCAACAAAACTGAATCCATATTATCCGATTCAGGATCAATCATCCATATTGCCGCACATCCCAAATGTGTATTAGCTTCCTGAACCATTTCTGTAAAATGTCCTATATCTTCCCTGAAATTATAAAAAAAAAGTTTGAAACTCTTTTAAGCGTTTTAGGAGAAATTAAATTCATACCCGGTCCAGTTCATTGGGTATTTTCTGATGACTT
The DNA here is from genome assembly GCA_911387755.1 of Chrysotoxum bicinctum. Lineage (NCBI taxonomy): Eukaryota > Metazoa > Arthropoda > Insecta > Diptera > Syrphidae > Chrysotoxum > Chrysotoxum bicinctum. Next base: position 83,469,972 of record OU426989.1, on the reverse strand, counting down.
CCATGTTGGCGTATTTCTTTTCATCAAACCAGGATCTAATCAAATCTTCTATGGTTTCGGCGTATGAGGGATCACTGCCAGAATACCATGATTCAGCAAGATTTTGTCCGGAGTTTTTGAAGGTCGTAGTGGAGTGGCATTCGTCATGTTCGAATAAACACCGTTTTACGTGCATTTCTGCGAGATTAGCCAATTCGGGGTTCCATACCATGGATGCCATTTTTGTAGCTCCCTCATAGCTCGATACCGTTCCTCCAGCTATATCATTTCTCAAGGTATTGTGAAGTTGAGTTATCAGTTCTATCAAGTCGTCAGTCATTACAATTAGCTTCTTCTGCGTTGGGCATGTTTCTTTAAATTCCTTGAATTCAAGACAAAAACAATATTTTTATTCATTTAAAACTTCAATACCTTTTGACTAATTTAATTATCGTATTTGTTTTTACTTACGCCTGAATTCTGACATCCAATGTGTTTTTTTCCAGGTTCACAAAGACTTTCTGAACAATAGTCCTCAGCGGCTTGAGTTAGCCATATAAGTGAAACTAAGCCCAGGAATACAAAAAAAGCGACACTCTTCATTGTGACGGTTGAGTAATGACTATTTTGAAAGACTGAATGGATCTGCTTGGTATTTACATCAAAAACTTATGAATAATATTTAATCAAATGTGTAGGTAAAGTAGATAGGAATTTGTTGATAAGAAAAATAAGTGGTAAATTTTATTTACCTGAATAAATAAAATAAGTCTTTAATTATGTTTTGGGTATCTAAGCAATCGAATAGACAGGTTGATCTAGTGTTTAACAGATTCAACAAAACTTTTTATTATTGACAAGAGTATAAGCATTAATTAAATAGGTATGTACTCGTACTTATGTGTCAAAGTACAAAGCTTTAAGGCATACAATACATGACTTGGTCACAGTCACTTGCTCAAAAGGTTTAAATTATATAATTTGGCCATAGTTGTGTAGGTTTTTTTTAAACCGAGACATGTAAAAAACTCGATGTAAAAGGCTTTTGGTGTAAAAACCTGTAACAATTTTTTTTAAAAACTACAAATTCATTTTTAAAATAGTTTATTGAACAAAACTATTGAGCGCTTAATCTTAAGCAGGGTGTAATATTACCTACGTTGAATAATTTCAACACCTTCATCGTATTATTCGTATTCCGTTTGCTCCTTAAAAAGTCAAATAAACGTGCCTGTCAACCTCTTCGATATCTCAAAAGTTAGTTGATGTTTGTGCGAAATCACTTTTTCTTTGATCCGAAAAAGCAAGCATGTTTAATATTTTTAAGCCAACTGGAAACATTGATTTTCGCAGTGCTCCAAAATACATCAGGGGATTTCATATCTTTTTCATCAAATAATTTTCAAAGGGCCCAATTTTCTGGTAAAAATCTTGCCAATCTTCAAATAACCGTATAATTTTTTTTCAAAACCAAATTATTGATGGCAAGTTGTTAAAATTGTGTTGAGACATACTGTTCTGACGATATTCAACCCTCTTCAGAAATTTGACTCTAAATGAATGTTTTAGCTATTTCCGCCACTGTTAGCAACTTATAAGCAGCTAAATGCATCCACTCATTGTTTTGTTTAAACTGCCGTTCGTTTTTTGGGAAAAAGTGAATTTATGCAAACAAAATTTTAAAAATCGTTTTATTAATAAATTAATTTTTATTTCTTTAAAATTTTCAAGCACAAAAATTTGGTAAATTAATAAGCTGACACACTTAGTTTGGAGACTCTCTATTTAATCGTTAAACCAATTGGAGCTCTTTATGAAGCGAGCGAGACTGCCTATACCTATATTTGCCAGATCACTAAGATCCTTGTAGTGGAAATCTGTCAGATGGAGTCTACGTCCTTGGGATAAGGCAGGACATGTACAGAGAAGGTGAGGTGATTGATTCTTCATCTTCTTCGTCCCATGCAGATTCTGCCGAAATCGTAAGAATAAATTCCAAGCCGCGTTGGGTGTTTGCCTATAGCTACTAGTATGCTGAAGCGAATCTGATAAGCTGGCTTAACAATCTGGCCCACACTGAATTTGAAACGGTCAAATTGTTTGTTGTCCCTCAGTAGATCCCAGATCTGCTCCGTAATAGGTTGCATAACTGGACACTGTCTTATAGGTAGAAACGCCGCACGACTCGCTGTACTATCAAACGACTTTTGCAGGAGTTGTTTGGACGAGAAGGAAAAGGAAACAATCCCACACCTTATTTGTATATGCTCTGATCTCTCTTACAGACGCAAACTTCATCTAGAACACTATTTCTATAATGAACCAAGCGATCTCATCAACACAGGCATTAAAAGTCTGCTCCAAATGGATTACTTTTAATAAATTGATCTGAAGCAAAAAAACTTCGGGCTAGAATGCATATTTGTGAAAAAGTGGAATAAGCTGTGATAGGGTATATTTATGGTACACATTCATATATCAAGACTAGCCGACCCGTACTCGCGTTGCTTCGCAAATTGTAACAACGAATATTTTCTTAATATTAATATTAGCATATGAAAACATTTCTCAATGGGACTGAGCATATTTGCTACAATAATATTAATTCTAGTTTATATGTATAACATACTGTATCGAATAAGATTCTCTTTCACACTTGAAAAAAAGAGCTTGTTCATGTTTGTGCATATTATAAATATAACAATATAGAAAATAATAAAATTTATTTCAAATAAACGGTTTGACTACTTTCTGAGATCACTCAACCCAAACTTTAAAATGGTTTCGCTTTTAAAGAATAGTTCATGTGGACGGCACTGTAGTCAATTGAATGTCCATTTTTGTCACCCAAAATGCTATTGAGTGTATTCAAGTAACATAAAAAATAAAATGCACGACTGGATCGCACAAACTTGCTCTAAAATACATTTCATAAATATAAAACATGGAATTGCCGTCTGATTAATCTTTTTAATATTTAAGTAATTTTTTATATGACAAATTTCCTTAAAATTTTTCGAGAACAATTTCTCCTCTAGGGAATCAGCGAAGACCCTTAAGTACCGAGTTTGAAGAAAATAGCTCCAGTGGCTTAGGCTCTAGATCGAGGAACAGCCATACATGCATACAGACAAACAGACGGAACCGTCGGACCCACTTTATTCGTCTTCGCTATCATCGTAATGTCAACTTTGATCAAAATCTCGAGTTAGATTTTTTTTTTTCAAATGCAGAACTTGTCCTATAGTTAGTACCTATTACCTATGTATATCGCAAGTACAAAGAGCCCACCCCACATTGCTTAGCGATGTGACGATAGAATTAGAGAAACAAAAAAAATGTGTGTGTGTCGGTTAGTTAGATAAACTATACGATACAGAAAAATTGAATATGTAGGTAGCAGCGTTGTGCTAAAGTGCCCAATTGGGCCATTTGGCCCCAAGATTCTTATTTTGGCCCGGTGCCCCGGGCCATCACGAAATGGCCCCAAAATTGTAAAATTTGCAAAATAAAGCAACCCATTTTGCACAGCATTAAAAAACAAAATTTTATTTTAGAAATCGATAGTATCCAAGTAGTTGATATTAACTCTCATCTATATGCTAATTTGGCGCCTACAGAATTGATAAAAAAATGTCTTGCATAGATTTTAAGTTATTTAAATGGAATAAAATGCAAAAATACAAATAAAATAATATCTTATTATTTAATTATTTTATCGAATATGGAAAAACGTTGAAATGGCCCCAAAAATGGCCCCAACATTTTGCTTCCCAGGAACAACGCTGGTAGGTAGGTAGGTAAGAGAAAAAACGTAACTATTGAATGGAACAGATATTAAGAGAGAGAGAGAGTATGGGAACGGGAAGAAAAGAAAATTAAAAATTTTGGAATGATAATGAAATGAAACAAAACTGCGACCTCGCGATTGTGATGAAATCTAATTCCTGGATAAAATAAATTCAAAAAGTTTATAATTTTATAATTTGTTTTTATGTATTTCTCAGGTTGTATGTGTAACTAAGAAGTGATTTTAGGCTTAAAATTTGCGCAATAATATTGATTTTATGAAGCAATGCTAATCTTTGTCGATTATTGTATAGGTTTTAAGATATGAGTGGTTGTATAAGTCAACTAATGAAAAAAATGGACAAAAAATTTAAAATTAATAATATTTAAGTTTGACAAATTATTAATGAAAAAAAATTATAACCATAAACACTCTTATAACAATATAGAAAATAATAAAATTTATTTCAAATAAATCGGTGGACTACTTTCTGAGATTGTGCGTTACAAACTTTAAAATTGTTTCGCTTTTATATAATAGTATAGATATAGATATATGTAGATATAGATCTAAATTCTAATCATTGGCGCTGAAAGAGTCTACCCGTGGCCTGGCATCGTTTCTATATGAAGGTTTTTTATAATACAAACACTATATATTACTGAAATAAATCAGCGTATTGACAAGGCCTCGCCGGAACGAAACGCCAATTTTTTGGTGGACCAAAGGCCAAAAAAGCTATTTTGAATCAATAATTCAACAAGTTCAATAATAGTGCTAAGTCTTTTACTTGGCTGATTTATTTCAGTAGTATATAGAGTTTGTATTATAAACCTTATACAGTGAAAGCTCTACTTGCGGACAGCTCCAATAAGCGGACAGTTCCCTTAAACGGACACATTTTTGGGAACGAACTTCTTTTTCGAAAATCTCATACAAATAACTTTCCTATAAACGGACACTTTCATAAACGGACGCGGACACGTTTTTTTGCCCATTTTAGATAGAAAACCTCCCATACGCGGACACATTATTTTATTTAGGGATTATTTTTTCTCAAAAATGTAACGGAAAAGAACAGCAGATCTGTTCTAAGTACAGTTTATGTTTAATACGTAAGTGAATCTATAGAAAATCTCCTGTAACCGGATGCGAAGCTCTAATAACTGGACAGTGCGATGTTATGTTGAAAGGTTATTAGGGGATTTCCCAAGTTAGTTATTGGAGTAGTTGGTGTAATTTTGAGAGGGTATGGTTCCCTTTTTTCATCGCGTTTCGTTTTTATACATGTCATTTCCTTTCCTTCAGCTACTCATTTATCACACTCAAAAGTTTTTTGTATACCCTTAATATGTCAGAGACACAGTCTGAGCAATAGGAAAAAAGGGAGGGGTCAGAAAGGAGGTGTCGGTGTACATTGGTTTTGAATTTTTGAACATTGCAATGACTGCGAAATACAGAGCATGGTAAGGAATTCCACATTAGCGTAGTAGGGCTGAAGAACGAATCTCTTTACTTCACAGTACGTCAGAAGTTGGGCTCAAGGGTAAACTGATGGGCATTCCTAGAAGTGCGAATATTACGGTTGAATTGTTTAAGGGGAGGAATGCAGCTGGCTATTTAACTAGAGCATAGTCCGTTAAAATAACGGTAAAAAAGGGTGAGGCAAAAAAAGTTGTAAATTGCCAATGCATTGGGCAACAAAAACTTATTGGTTCGCGCTTTGGCAAAAAGGTTTGTTTTTTTTTCAGCCACGACATCAAATATTTTAAAGCAAAGTTTTTTAGATTTAATATTGGAAAAACACAGGCTGTAGAGATTTCAAGAAATAAAGAAGATGTTCGTGTGAAAATGGCAAGGTAGATCGTAGATCCAATATTAATCAGAATAAATATGAAGTTAAAAAAAAAAGGTTTTTTTATTGCTTTCCCTTAACCGGACAGTTCTCATAACCGGACAAAAATTGGGGGACCATGAGGGCCGCTTATTAGAGCTTTCACTGTATATGGAAACCTTCATATTATAACAGAAACATTTAATTTTATTTTACCGTTACTTTTATAAACAACGTTCTAGTGAAATAGCTATCTGTATTCCAACCCTTAAATAATTTAATCGTAATACTTGTGCTTCATGGAGTAGAGTGCCCATCAGTTTATCCCTGAGCACGAATTCGGAGGTATTGCTAAAATCATAGATTCCTTGTTTAGCCGCACTACACGAAAATGTAGAATACTTTGTTCAACTTAATATTTTCCTCCCATTATGATTTCAGACAACCAAAACCAATATGCATTGGTATCTCCTTTCAAATCCTCCCCAACTCTCCTAAAACGGTCGCACTTTGTTCAAACATTTTAAGGGTAGTCATAATCCCTTTAGTGCGAGCAAATTATAAAAAAAATAGTAGAATTTCTTTTTATTTTAGATTTCGGCATTTTTTTGTTCCTATTTTAAAAAATGATAATTGAAGCTGGATGCGTCGCGTCGTCCGTCCAACGGACTCGCCCTTCATTAAAGTAAAACCAGCGGTCGGCGAAATTACATGATGAGTATGCAAAACGCAGGGAGATCGGGTAAACAGGAAACATCAATAATTTTAAATCCCTTTAGCTCTCTCTAGAAAAGATGGCGGAGAGTAGTTGAATGATGATACGACCGAAAAGCACGGAGAAACACGAAAAACACCGGGTATTTGCAAAAAAAGCGGCCTTCTAAGTCAATTAAAACCCTGAAGGTCACTTCTTTCTTCTTGAAAAAATCACAGTTTGGAAAAAGGTAAGTCCTGTTTCCAAGTATAAAGCATACTTGGGAAATTTGGCGGCATGCTAAACAGTTTCTTCAAAATCTTCCTATGAAACTTTTCTATGAAATCGTACTCATCAATTGGCCATACTTTGTCTATGTTACAAAGTGAAGATGTAACAACAGCATTGAAAACTTTTTACTTCATTGAAGATATGACGCTTGAGAAAATGGTACGCCAAGAAAAATTTAACAAGCTTTGAGAAGATTGACGTTTTCTACAAGATGTTTCAAGAAATCTAATGTTTTACTAAGTTTAACTCACAGATACTTGTACTCGTCAGTGACCTCTTAACGATATCCGTTGAAAGTCCAATTATAGGACGACTTCGAAACAACAACACTTTTGATTTGTCAGTATTTATAACGAGTGCTTATTCATTACAATACTCGGCAAGACGATTTATCATATTTTGGAGATTTCCTGGTTCTTCTGACGGAAGGCCCAGATCTTCGAAATATAAAAGAACATTCTTCCTCATTTCAACAGTTCGCATTCCTCCTGGTAGTTGATTTACGAAATGGTAAAATGGGAACTATCGATGTATAACTATTCTGAATATTGTTAACCATCCGAAACAACTGCCTTGGATGAACTCTGTGGAGAGACCCAGTTGCGAGAGTTGTAGAGAATGTAGAACAGCGCGATTCGGTTTATTAGGTTAAACGGAGCGTCGAAAAATACATCCATTTCAACTAAAACTTTAGCCCTAGAACAATACATAGAACACAAGATCTTGTAATTCAATTTTTTTTTAATCTTAATTTTATATTTCAAACATCATATGTCTCCTTCGATGAGCACAAATTCTTGTAAGTAGGATGTCTTCCGGTTTTGCATTTTGATGCAGTCGTGCCAGTGTCATACACAGGTTCATTAATGAAGTTGGTTGTGGCATAGTTGCATGTCAACAAAACTGAATCCATATTATCCGATTCAGGATCAATCATCCATACTGCCGCACATCCCAAATGTGTATTACCTTCCTGAACCATTTCTGTAAAATGTCCTATATCTTCCCTGGAATATAAAAGAAAAAAGAAGTTTGAAACTCTTTTAAGCGTTTTAAGCTAAATTTAAATCATACCCGGTCCAGTTCATTGGGTATTTTTTGATGACTTTCATGTTGGCGTATTTCTTTTCATTAAACCAGGATCTAATCAAATCTTCTATGGTTTCGGCGTATGAGGGATCACTGCCAGAATACCATGATTCAGCAAGATTTTGTCCGGAGTTTTTGAAGGTCGTAGTGGAGTGGCATTCGTCATGTTCGAATAAACACCGTTTTACGTGCATTTCTGCGAGCTTAGCCAATTCGGGGTCCCATACCATGGATGCCATTTTTGTAGCTCCCTCATAGCTCGAAACCTTTCCTCCAGCTAAATCATTTCTTAAGGTATTGTGAAGTTGAGTTATCAGTTTTATCAAGTTGTCAGTTATTACAATCAGCTTCTTCTTCGGTGGGCATGTATTTTTAAATTCCTTGAATTCAAACCAAAAACAATATTTTTATTCATTCAAAACTTCAATACCTTTTGACTAATTAAATTATTGTATCTGTTTTTACTTACGCCTGAATTCTGACATCCAATGTGTTTTTTTCCAGGTTCACAAAGACTTTTTGAACAATAGTTCTCAGTGGCTTGATTTAGCCCGATAAGTGAAACTAAACCCAGGAATACAAAAAAAGCGACACTCTTCATTGTGACGGTTGAGTTATGACTATTGTGAGAGACTTCAGAGATCTGCTTTATATCAAAAACTTATGAAAAATATTTAATCAAATGTGTAGGTAAAGTAGATAGAATTTTGTTGATAAGAAAAATACGTGGAAAATTGTATTCACCTGAATAAATAAAACAAGTCTTTAATTATATTTTGGGCATCTAAGCAATCGAATAGACAGGTTGATCTAGTGTTTAACAGATTCAACAAACTTTTTGAACAGATCATTATTGACAAAATTATAAGAGTCAATTAAATATATATCGTCACCTGATTGTTTCCCAGAAAACGAATTTTAAGGTTTAAAAAATAATTTATTTACTTTCTTCTTGAGAAATATAATTTTTGAATTTTTATATATATGTACATGTTTTAAAAATATCTTTGTTGGAATTTGAAGACAAGAAGTCAAAAACTGTAACGGTTATTTTTTTAAAAATAAAAGTATGAAAAAAGTCAGAAATGGATATAGGACACTCTTCCATACGAATGCGAAATCGATGAAAACCAAATTGAAAATTTCCTATGGATATAGGACTTTTATGCACTGAAAGGAGGTAATTCAATGTAAGCAAGCAACAAGAACCAAAAAAAATCATTATTTAATTTTATTGATAAGAACATAAAACAAAAAATATTATAAATTTAGTGGGTATCTTCTTCTTCTTCCTTTGTTTCGGCGCTGCTGTTATGATCTCGATGTCGAGGGGATCATAACTCTCCCACGTATCTGCTTCACACTAGTGATCCGCCTGTGGGGTTCGCCGGGTTGACCTCAGAAATCGGCGGCAAGCCTCCCGGTTTTGTATTGTTCCATTTCTGAGGCCAACTGAATGCTGGTGTTTTTGCATTTGTTTGTACCAGGAGTGTTTAGGCCTACCTTTCTTTTTATTCCGAATTGGAACGTTGTATGATATTGCCTTTTTGACGGGGTTCTCAGGATCTCTCCTTTGAACATGGCAACTGAGTCGGTCGTGTTCAATTTTTTGGGAAATGGTATTCTTAACATGAAGGCTTCCTCGGATCTTCGTACTTCTAATTCGATCAAGCTTTGTAACTCCTGCTGTCATACGAAGCATCTTCATCTCAGCTGCCGTTAGCTTGCTCTCATACTTTTTGTACATTGTCCAACATTGTGAACCGTATGTGAGTGCTGGACGCACAACTGAAGTGTAGAGCTTTCCTTTCAGCTTAAGGGGCATTTTTCGGTCACAGAAGATAGCAGAATTTTCCCGCCACTTCATCCACCCTACGCTTACGCGATGATTGATATCGTCATCACAAGTAGCTTCGTTATTTATCATAGACCCCAGATATTTAAACTTTTCACACTTGGGAAGCACTACCTACTCCATTCAAATAAATGTCTGGAATAGGCCTGTGTGGATCAGAAAATGGGCAGCATAGGTATTCTGTCTTTTTCGTGCTTATGCGGTACCCACTTCCTTCTAGAACATCCACCCATACGTCAAGTGCTCGTTGTAGGGATATCGGGTCTTCACTTATGATGGCTCCATCGTCAGCAAAGAATAACTGATGTACTTTTGGATCCGTCACTTTGCCTTCAAGCAGGTAATCAAGAACTGTAATAAAGAGCAGGGGACTCAAGACACTTCCCTGGTGTACACCTACTGTGATTTCGAATTCTTCGGTGACTCCAGCTGCGCATCTTACTTTAGTAACTGCTCTATCATACATGTCCATAATTATCCGCACATAGGTTTCTGGAACTCCTCGTTGCCTGAGGGCCACCCATATTAGATCTCGTGGTTGCCGATCGAATGCTTTTTCAAAATCAACCAATACGACATGCAAATCCTCCAAAGAATCCCGATGTTTTTCCATAATTATTCTTATACTCTGGATTGCATCCGTGGTTGACTTACCCCCGACAAACCCGCACTGGTCATCAGATAGCCTAATTATTTTTCGCAGTCGGCTACCCAAGACTCGCTCAACGATCTTCATGGTGTGTGACATCAGCTTAATCGAACGGTAATTATCAAAGCTTCGAGTATCACCCTTTCCTTTATAAATTGGAAGAAGGTAACTTTCCCTCCATTGATTAGGCATGCGATCACCTCGTATAAGTTTGGAGACAAGAATCATGAGCCATCTAAACCCGATGTCTCCCATCTTTTTCCAAAACTCTGAGGGTATTTCGTCTGGGCCAACAGCTTTTCCCTTTTTGGAGTATTTTACCGCCTTCTTCGACTGTGACGTCGGATACTTCGCTTAAGTTAGGTGAAGCTATTGGAAAGTATAGCCTTGGAAATTGTTCGTTTAGAAGTCCGTCACAATACTGTCGCCACCTGTAAAGAATTTCGTTGTCTTCCACAAGTAGTTGGCCTTGAGCATTGTTAATGAACTTTGGCGAACAAATCTCCTGGGCATTTCTTCTTCTTTGAGCGGCTATTTTGAAGATAGTTGCGCCCTTATTCGTGTTTTGCCGTAGCTCTTGAATAGCACCAGCTGTCGGGGTAGAAATTTTATCCAGCTCCCGATACAGGTTTTCTGTATTCTTTGCTTAAATTTGGGCGCACTTCTTCTTCGCTTCTTTCTTGCAGTTTCTATATTCCACTTCGAGGCGTGACTTTTGCTCTGGATCAGTACCATGTGTAACAATGGTAGTGCCTGGCGGGGTAGTGTTATTTTGAACGAGTACTTCCATAATGCTTTAATTCACAAAATCCTGGTTGTAAGTATCGACGTGTGCATGCTCCAGTTTTGTATTTGATCTCTCTTTTACGGCACCGGTGATCTCCAGTCGTGCCAACCCAGGGACTGGCATGCACACTTTTGGGAAAGTTTATAGGTGTTACGTGTCGCTAGGTTCACCTTGCTGTTTGTGGCCTAGATGTATTTACTCCTTTAGTCGCCTTTTACGACAAGCGGGGAGGCGCTGCAGGAATATTCTAACCCGTCCCTGCACAGGGGATAAATTTAGTGGGTATACCTTACTAAATCTCATATGGGAGTATTTCTAAGTCAACAAAATAAGTAAGAATATGCTTAAGTATTTTAATACTAAAGTATGAAAAATACTTAAAACTAACTTTGGTCCTTAAAATTTTCCAGAAAAAGACGTCTTTTTTAATTCGGAATAGTTTATAAAAATTCGTCAGCATTTCATTGTATTAAGTATTATTTATTTTCAAAAGTTTTTTTAAATTTAATTTTTTTTTTAGTTTTTTTGATTTTATCCACTTTAGTAAAAAATAAAAAAATGCTTAAATTAAATCGTTAAAAAAATCTACAAGACTGCTTTTAATGCACCCATCTATAATTACCCCATGGTTAATTGTTTTTCAACTTTAATGATGTCTTATTTCTTTACCATCGTCAAAGCGAAAACTTACTTTTGCGTTATTGAAATAACCTCCGATAGAAAACTGGAACACATGTTGTTCTTGCATGTTAAAAGATATAGATCATATAGAGATATAGAGGATATAGAGCACATAATCACTGAAAATGTAACTTAGTTGCGATAAATATGAGAGCTTAAATGCTGTGGATATGGGGCACTTATGACTTATGCATTAAATGAATGTTTTAAGAACTCTTCTACAAAGATTGCCCCACTTAGTAAAAATTTTGAATATGCGGCAATAAGCACTAAAAGGACCCACAAATTAGTGGTCTATGGAGCAAACTGGCTTTATGTAACTTAGTTAATAATTAAGATAGAGCAACGGGGATAGCGCCAAACGATAGAGAATATTCGAATTAGTATAACTGCATCTTTAACTCAGTTTCCCGAAAAAGTGGTCTATGGGGCATTTAAGTACTCAGGCAGCGATATGTACAGTACATACTTATGTGTCAAAGTACAAAGCTTTAGGTCATACGATACGTGACTTGGTCACACTAGCTAGCTCAAAGGGTTTAAATTATATAATTTGGCCATTGTTGTGGAGTTTTTTTGTAAGCCGAGACATGTAAAAAACTCGATGTAAAAATTTGGTGTAAAAACCTGTGACAAATGATTAAAAAACTACAAATTCATTTTTAGAATAGTTTATTGAGCAAAACAATTGAGTGCTTAATCAAGCAGGGTGTAATATTACCTATTTTTTTTTTTATTTTTATTTATTTATTTATCTATCGAGTTTCTTCCTCTTACAGATACTTACACCTTAATTATAAATTATAAATTAATTATTATAATTAATTATTATAATTATAAATTATAACAATTTAATTATAAATTTCATTTAGATTAATTTTAAACAATTTTCTTTCAATAGTAAAATCAATTTTAGAACATACAGTATTAAACAATCTCATACATCTAGAGAACGGTTCATTTAAGCCATAATTACATCTATGTGGGGGAACATAGACAATTTTTCGCGGGCGGATACTTCTTTCCGGAACATAAATTTTTAAATGACTCAAAATAACAGGGCATTTAATGTGATAAGACAATATATCATAAATAAACATAACACAGTTCACTCCCCGACGTTTTTTTAAAGTCTCAAGACCAACTAAAGCACATCTAGTAGTGTAACTAGGCATTTCTGGTAAGTTCCATCTGAGTTGTCTTACCAAAAACTTTGTGAAATCGATACACGATTCTTCAAAACAATGTAGTGTGGATCCCAAACTTTAGAAGCATACTCCAAATATGGACGAACAAGTGAAGTATAAATTACTTTGATTACATAGGGATTTGAGAATTCACAACAGTTTCTTCTCAGAAAACCAAGCATTGAATTTGCTTTCGCCACCACATAGTCAATATGAAGGGAAAAATTTAATTTCACCTCCGTTGACCTATTCAAGGCAGTATTTAAAACTGAATAATGACATAAAATAGTGGTGGTAGATCTATTAAATGTGAAAATGTTACGTTTAAATAAAGAAAGTTTTCTTTACTCCAATTTACAATTGAATTTAAGTCATTTTGTATGTTTAAACAATCATTAATATTTTAAACAGTTGCAAAAAGCTTAAAATCATCCGCAAACAATAGTCCTTGTGTATATTTCAACAGCGTTGGTAACTCATTTACATAAATTAAAAATAAAAAAGGTCCAAGATGGCTTCCTTGCGGAACTCCTGAAGGAACATTGATAATACTAGACTTAAAGTTGAAAATTTTTACAATTTGTTTTCTATTACTCAAATAACTAGACATCCATTCAAGAAGCATTGAGTGAATTCCAAACATTTTCAACTTTTTGACTAACAGTGGAATACATAAGCCATCAAACGCTTTTTGAAAGTCTGTATAGATTACATTAACTTGAAGTCCAGACTCTAGTGAATCAGAAACATATTTTTTAAATAATGATAAATTTGTCGTTGTAGACCTTCCACTTATAAATCCATGTTGAAATGGTGAAATATGTTCTTTAACATAAAAAAAATTATTTATTTTTAATAAAAAGCTCAAGTAATTTTGGGATGGCTGAAAGTTTAGAAATACCACGGTAATTTTCAACTTTATGCTTATGGCCCGCTTTCAATATAGGTGTTACAAATGAAAGTTTCCATTCGTTTAGAAAAAACACCAGTTGAAAGTGAAATATTAAAAATCTTTTGAAGCGGTTAAAATTAATGAATTGCTGCATTCTTTGATAAGAAAAGAAGAAATACCATCTGGACTTGCATCTAAGCTTTAATTAAGTGGAAAAATTCCTTTAGAAACATCCTCACAAGACACAAAAAGGTGACCCAAATTGACATTAGTGTCTAACACATTATCAGTTAGAGATATATTAACAGATGTATGGTCCCTAAACACCGTCTCAAAAAATTTTGGAAATAAATTACAAGTAGAAGCATAGTCAGAAGATGATTCACTTCCATACTCCATATTAGAGAAAAAGCTTTCGGATTTGAAGTAATTTGTGTTTGAATACTTATAACATATTGCTTGTACAGAAATTGATTCAAAAAATCATATTCCCGACGTATTTGACAATAACGTTTCTTATCTATTTCAGCTTTAGTTTTTTTAAAAACTTTAAATGACTTATTTTTTATATTTTTCAAATTTCGCAATCTCTTACAATCCCACGGTATTTTAGTAATTTTTTTTGAACGAACTTTGGGAACGAATCTTGAAATTCCATCTAACATTAGATCACGAAAATAAGTATAAATTTCATTTAAATTTGTTCCAGAAAGAACTTCAATGAATTAAAATGATCATTTAGTGATACATAATTCCCTTTGGCAAAATTATAAATATTTTCAAAATCATCATATGAAGTATTTGATAAGGAATTAATATTATAAAGTTTAAATTTAACTGTAATTGCTTTATGATACACTGAATTATTAGATAAAGGAAGGATAGCTTCATAGGCCAGACTATTACGTTGAATAATTTCAACAGCTTCGTCATATAGTAAACTTCTCAGGTGCACTCAAAGTAGTCACCTTGGACCGTTACTGTCCATTATTTTTATTAATGACTTGCCAAGCCTCCTTTCTTTTTCAAGATGCATTTTGTATGCTGATGATCTTAAGGTTTTTAGCTGCATAAAATCGTTATCAGATGCAAATAATGTCCAAGCTGATATAAATAAAGTTCTTCAATGGTGTAAGTTCATCATCATCATCATCGGCTCGACAACCGGGTTCCGGTCCTGGCCTCTTTCAACAAGTCTCTCCACCTATCCCGGTCTCTAGCCGACGCCATCCAGTTGCGCACCCCAAGGCTTCGGGCGTCCTGGTCTACGCCATCTCTCCAGCGCAAGCATGGTCTACCACGCTGTCGTCTACCATAGAATGTACCACAAAGAACTTTCCGAGCAGGTTCCTCTTCGCTCATGCGAGCTAGGTGCCCTGCCCACCGGAGTCTACCGAGCTTAATTTTTGTCACGATATCTGCTTCAAGGTAGATTGCGTACAGTTCATGATTGTACCGTCTCCGGAATCGTCCTTCCTCACATACGGGGCCAACAATTCTCCTTAAGACTTTTCTCTCGAACGCAGCTAAGAGGTCGGAGTGCCTTTTGCTAAGCACCCAAGTCTCGGATCCATATGTGAGTACTGGCAGGACCATGGTCCTGTACAGCAGCAGTTTTGAAGTTATGGTGAGATTTCTGGATTTGAAGAGCTTTGACAGACTATAGTAGGCTCTGTTGGATTTGAGAAGCCGCCCGCGTATTTCTTCTTCTATATTGTTTTCGGCTGCTACTATTGACCCAAGGTATTTAAAGGATTGCACCACTTCAAATTCGTGCTCCGCAACCTTGATTGTTTGACCAACTGTTCCTCTCGCATTCGACGCCACCATGTACTTTGTTTTACCTTCACTAATGTGCAGCCCCAGATTTTGTGCCGCCTGCTCGATCTGGATGAGAAATCGTGTACAGCTTGTTCGGTTCTTCCGATGATGTCAATGTCGTCTGCGTAAGCCAGTAACTGGCTGGACCTGTTGACGATGGTCCCTCTTGTTGCCGTACCAGAGTCCAACGCCAGGTTGAAGAGGAGGCAGGCCAAACCGTCCCCTTGTCGGAGTCCACTAAAGATGTTGATTGGTCTGGATAGCAATCCGGCTATTTTTACTTGCCTTGTTACGTTGGTCATGGTCACCCTACATAGTCGTGTCAATTTATTTGGGATGCCGAATTCTCTCATGGCTTTGTAAAGTTCTACCCTGGCTATGCTATCATAGGCAGCCTTAAAGTCTATAAACAGATGGTATGTTGGGATCTTAAATTCTAGACATTTTTCCATCGCCTGCCTAAGGGTAAATATCTGATGAGTTGTTGATTTGCCTGGAATGAAACCACACTGATATTGTCCGATAACGGTTTTAGCGTATGGGGTTATCCGGTCTTGTAGGATAGAGGAGAGTATCTTATAGGCGGTACTCAACAACGTGATGCCTCTATAATTGCTGCACGTTGTGATATCTCGCTTCTTATGTATGGGGCATATTAAACCTTTTCGCCAGTCTTCTGGCATTTCTTCCTGCTCCCATACGTGCACTATAATATCATGAATTGCTTGACGTAAGGCTGGCCCGCCGTGATGAAATAATTCGGCTGGTATGCCATCGGCTCCCGGGGCTTTATTCTGCACTTCATTAAAGTACAATTCCCATCGCTCCAGTATGCTTTCAGGATCGGTGATCAGATTTCCCTCTCCGTCCTTGCAGTATGTGCAGCGTGGTGTGTACTGCGTCATGTTTCGGACGGATTGGTAGAACTTCCGCGCCTGGTGCGGACCTCGCTCTCGGCTGTTTTCTATTTCACAGATTAGGTTCTTCTCACAGGCTGATTTCTTTTTTCTGTGAAGCCGTTTTTCTGTTCTTCTGAGCTCTTTATATTCCTCTTCGCGTGCCCGCGTTCTATGAGATTGTTGCATTGCTCGGTACGCAACATTCTTACGTTCAGTCGCTAGCTTGCATTCATCATCAAACCAGTCGTTCCGATTTTTACGACTGCTGCCTAAGATGGAGTTGGCAGTACTAATGACAGTATTTTTAAGACGTGTCCACTTTTCATTTACGTCCAGCATACTGGCTCCAGGACTTACTCTCCCTAAGTCAGGTGTTTCTAGGGCGAGTCCTAACGCATTACCAAAGGTGTTACTGGTGTTTTCATTGCGCAGGGCAGCCGTGTTGATTCGAACCTGATCGGCGGATGCAATGCGTCTTCGCAAGGCAATCCGCCCTCGGAAAACCATACCAACAAGATAGTGATTCGAGTCGATATTGGCACCTCGGTACGTTCGTACCGTCATCAAGTTCGAGTAGTGGCGACGGTCTATCAGCACGTGGTCTATTTGGTTACGAGTGACTCCATCAGGTGATACCCAGGTGGCTTTGTAGATATCTTTACGCGGGAACCTGGTACTCGCAACAACCATGTTTTTCGATGCTGCCAATTCTAAGACTCGAAGTCCATTGTCATTAGTGTTCTCATGCAAACTATGGGTGCCTGCGTAATGCCTGAATACCGGCTCCCGACCTATTTTTGCGATCAAATCCCCAAGGATGATTTTAACATCATACCTTGGACAGGCATTGAGGGCCCTCTCGACTTGTTCGTAGTAAGTCTCTTTTGCTTCGTCTGAGGACTCCTCCGTAAGTTCGATAGACTCTTTTTTAACAATAACAGATGTAGTTTTGTGACTTATTCAAAAGTACTGAATCCTTTCTTTTTGGAATACAAGCTTGATAGCCACTCTTTACAAAGAGTAGATTACTAGAACGATCTCGGAGTGGTTTTCGACTCGAAAATAAATTTTTCGCTTCACATCGATCATATATTCTAGGGTAAACTCGATGTTCGGTTTTATAGTTAGAAATTCAAAATGTTTCGAAGATCCTTATACTATTAAAACTCTTTACACGAGTATTGTAAGACCTATGCTGGAATATTGTAGCGTTATATGGAATCCTTACACCCAGACAAGTATCATTCGGATAGAAAAAATTCAAAAAATATTTACTAAGTCTGCCTTGCGTAAAACTTTTGGTTCTTTAAGTGTTCCATGTTATGAAAGCAGATATTTTCTCATCGACCTAAAACCTCTCATTTTGAGAAGAAAATTAAATTCTGTACTCTTTGCTTATGATGTCCTCAATTCTATTATTCATTGTCGGGTGCTGTTGTCAATGTTCAATATGTATGAACCTGCTCGTAGTATTTATGACCAAGAAATGGTGATTTTTTATATGTTCCATATCATAGTACAAGTTAGGCTAGGCACAGTCCAATCACTAACGCGTCCATTGAATTTGATTATGCAATTGATTTTAATATGAAGAGAAATTAAACTAAAAGAAAACTGATTAGCTTGTTGCAAATAATCTTATTACATACATATATATTTAACTTAATTCATTTATATATTTAAAATTGTATTTAAGGGTAGTCTTCATATAAAGTCTTGTAACTTGAATGACGGTAATAAATAAATAAATATTATTCCAATTCCGTTTGCTCCTTAAAGTCAAATAAATGTGCCTTTCAACTTGTTCGATATTTCAAAAGTTAGTTGTTGTTTGTGTGAAAACACTTTTACTTTGAGCCGAAAAAACAGGCATGTTTAATATTTTTAAGCCAACTGGAAACATTGATTTTCGCAGTGCTCCAAAATACATCAGAGGGTTTCATATCTTTTTCATCAAAAAATTTTCAAAAAGCCCAATTTTCTGGTAAAAATCTTGACAATCTTCAATTCCCCGTGTAAAATTTTTTCAAAAGCAAATTATTGATGGCAAGTTGTTAAAATTGTGTTGAGACATACTGTTCTGACGAAATTCAACCTTCTTCAGAAATTTGACTCTAAATGAATGTTTTAGCTATTTCCGTCACTGTTAGCAACTTATAAGCAGCTAAATGCATCCACTCATTGTTTAAACTGCCGTTCGTTTTTTGGGAAAAAGTGAATTTATGCAAACAAAATTTTAAAAATCGTTTTATTAATAAATTAATTTTTATTTCTTTAAAATTTTTAAGCAAAAAAAAATTTGGTAAGCCATTTCTAGATTAGGTTAGGTTGACCTGGCTTTCAACAGGAGACCCGACACACTTAGATAATGAGATGGCCCACTGTGATACCACATTGGATCTTAGAGACTCTCTCTTTAATCGTTAAACCAATTGGAGCTCTTTATGAAACGAGCGAGATTGCATATGCCTATATTTGCCAGATCACTAAGATCCTTGTAGTAGAAATCTGTCAGATGGAGTCTCGATTCCTCATTTTCTTCGTCCCATGCAGATTCTGTAGAAATCGTTAGAATAAATTCCAAGCCGTGTTGGGTGCTTGCCTATCGCTACTAGTAAATTTGTGCTGAAGCGAATTGCTCTGGAACAATCAAATACAAGATGGCTGGCTTAACACTACCACTTGTTTTTCGACCAAAAGAATCACACTAAATTTGAATCGGTTAAATTGTTTGTTGTCCCTCAGTAGATCTCAGATCTGCACCGTAATAGGTGTCACAATAGACTACTACTGGTCTAAGTGTGTCAGATGCTTTATATGACAGCCACTTTGACCTAACCTTTAACCTAACCTGGGTGCTTGCCTGTCAAACAGTGTCCTATTAGAACACCTATTACGGAGCCTATGTGTGATCTGCTTGAAGATATGAAGCCTTTAGAGCGCTACAGATCCAGCATTGGCCAAATCTGTTTTGTCGCCAAGCAGGGGGTGATGTTGTTCCACCTAAGGCTTGTTTTCTTTAAAGCATCTTACTTTAGCAGCTTCTACCTCTATGTTTGCCTTATCTGGCAATTAAGGCATCATTGTATCACTTTTGGTAAGTTCGTCAGCTTTACAATTTCCAGAAATGTTAATGATGGCACCCAGGAGGATAGCTTCGCTGTCTCCATCATAGACGATTGGAAGTTAAGAGCTGTTGTTGAGCAGAATCAATATCAGTTGACTGTCTGAGGAGATAAGCATATATTTATTTGATATGACGTTCGCCAAAAGTTCTGCCTGAAACACGCTACTGTGATTGGGATTGGGAACACTAAAAAAGAGACTTAAATTTAGTCTTTCTGAGTATTGATTCCACTAACCCGTCTTTAGTTTTTGATCCATCGCTGTAAAACTGGATTGAATCATCTTTCACGAATGCCATGTCGTCCCAGATTTCTCTACAAGGATGGTTGACTGAAAGTTTTTATCAAATGAAAAGATCTCTTAGGATGTTAGGATATTTTCCTGATACGACGAGAACAATGTCATCATTCTCCAATCGAACCTTTAACATTCAGAGATGACAGTGCAAACGCGATTGCAGATGTATCGACATCGTAAAAAAAAATTTTGCGAAAATTTTTTTCTTTTACGATATATTTACGACAAATTTACTACATTTATTTACGCTGTCTTTTTTCTTTTTCGATTTCATTTTACCCTATTTTGAAGGGTGGTAGTGCTAACTTGACTGTCAAGTTAGCATTACCAGGTGTTATTTCTTAAAAAACAAGTGCGACAATTTTTTTCGTTTCACGACAAATTTACGACAAATTCACGACAATTAATCCGATTATTACATCTTTAAAATTTCGAAGTGGTAGTGCTTACTTGATGGACATGCCCTTAGCCTCACAGTATGAACCCTTAACTTCTCAATTTTTTGTCTTTTTGAGCTTAGGTATCGATTGGTGGATGTTTGAGGCAAGATATTTACCGGCTTCAGTAACACTGTGAGTAGCTCGTTAGATTTCTGTAGGTACAATCGTACTTTTGACCTCCCGTGATACAATTTTCTACACAAAAAATTCAGATGATTCAAATGACTGTCGTGAAATAACTTCTTAAATACATAACGCCTTGAACTACCATAAGTAGATATATTTATGTATAACGTAATACGTAACCCAGTTATCTATTTTGATGTTCCGTATTGAGCATATGTTTCTATTGAAGTGACACGTAGTGTATCTATACAAATTCTGTAATTTTCGAACAATTTTTTTGTATTTTTAGTTAATTATCATAGCAACTGCAAATGATGAATATTTATTTATAATTGAATGAAAATATGTTTTTTTTTATTCCAATTCTTCAAATATTTATACAATCCGTGTTCATTAAAATGATTTGAAATTTATTGTTTGCACAACAAAATTTGCTTAAGTCAAGCTCGAGATTTTAATCAAATAAGAAATTGTGATGGTAAGGAGGTCATGTAAGCTAGGCACTAGGTACGTATAAGTAATACAGAGACTGTCCGGAACACTATTTGAAATATGTATGTAACTAGGACTTGAGTGCTCAAGCGGGGAAGAAAGACTAGGACACGGATCCACAAATCAAACTGGTGCTTTACAGATGATTTAACCATAATCAACAAAATTGCGAATGCGATATTGTATATAACAAGTGTTGTTACTTATACTCGTATCTTAAACGTGCCAATATTTCAAAATCTTACTAAAGTAAATAAGAGAATTAATTTTACTCATTTTAGTTTTCTGTTTCAACATGTGCATGGCTGAAAAGTGACAAAATTTTGGGGAAATTTTCTGAAATGCATTTTCAGAATAATGCGAAGGTGTTGGTTATCAATCACCTATTAAAATCCACTGGGCAACTACGAAATGTAGAATTAACTGAACAAAATCTTCTAACCTTAACTAAGAAAGTGAAAGAGAACAACCTCCTATATTTGGTTTTCTGGAATCAATCCTAAAAAAGAACCCATGGTAAGGTTAGGTTAGGTTAGGTAAGTAGGCTGACAGTTGATCTTGTTACTGTCACACTTAGATCAATGTAGATCCATTGTGATACCCTAGGGTTTGTGATCCCTTTTATTGAAACCTATGATAATCCTATGTCGATCAAGCCCGTTAAGGGTATGGTTGGGTTACAGCAAGCTTTAGCCTGAAATGTACTTCTCGGGGGTATTCCTTTTCTTTACCTTCACTTGAGAAATCATTCCCCCCACCAGACCCGTAGGAGAATGTGGCTCCTTGCAACGCCTGGTAGATGAGTTTGAAAAGTCAGTTTTGGTGTATATGTTCGTTTGTTTGTTCGTTAGTTAAGTCGAAGAAGTTGCTTCCAAACCAAAGAAGATTTTACCAATCTTAGGTAGATGTGGCCCCATCGACCCACTGATGCTCATGCTTAACGTAGGAGTGGCAACCCCAGGTGTATTGTATAGGCAAGGTGCCCATTCTCCGTTGGTGCCGCTCTCACAAGAAACACGTGCGTCGTTGTCATTTACTCGTACGTTCGTACTACACTGTCGTATTGTAGTTGAAGGCGGTTTTCATAGATCAGGAATTCTCAAGCCATTTGGTATCATTGACGAATTTTAATATGATTTTGCTTGGAATGTCAGAGAGCTCCTCTAAGTCGTTGAAGAAGTGCCTCCCCAGATGTCTGTTTCTTAGATGATATAGCGCAGGGCAGTGACATAGGTAGTGAGGAGTGTCCTCATGTATCTCTTTGTCACCGCATGCTCTGCATAAGTCGTCCATACTGAGTTTCATCTTTTTCTTGTGATAACCGAGTTGGTTGTGACCTGTGATAATGCTCACGAGAAGAGAGAGAGAGACTTTTTATTCAGTTGGATTATAATTTCGGTCTTTTGTTTACTGAAACTAGGCCATAATTTTTTGGTTGTAAGACAGGAATCGAGAGACATCCATCTCTTGTTTGCTAAGGCTAGAATTTTACTCTTGATTCCCTGCTTAAGATTGCAGGGTGGGATTTGAACTGTTTTGTCTGCTTGATTAGGATCAAGTGTTGATCCTATTCTTGCCAGCTCGTCAGCGCTTTCATTTCCTGGGACACCACTGTGACCAGGAACCCAGCAGAGTCTAATGTTGTGCTGTGTACCAAGAACCCTAAGCTCTTCGCGACAGCAAGTTACAAGCTTCGATTTGATTTCAATGGCATGGTAAAGAAAGATCAACAAACGAATATGCTGCCGGCTACATGGCGAAAGAAGATAAGGGAAGGAAGAGTATCGAGCAAGGAGAAGGGAGAAAAATTACCCTCTAGCCTTAAATCTAAAGAAGGTAAAGAGTGTTTACTAAAAAACAAGGGAAATTAGAAATTAGATGAATTCAGGGAGCATTCCAAGTGTTGGTAATTGTGAAGGCCAATTTGCACTAATTTTACTGACAGACTTTTGTCCTTGATCTTGATGTTGTCTAGATTTTCATTATCATCTCTGCTACGCAAATGTCAAATTTACTTTATTTTTTTGTGCAAATATTTGAAAGATAGTATCAGCTTATTTATTTTCTAAAGTAGTTTATTTTCAGAAAGTCAAGCGTATCCGGTCTATTATGTATCTAATGATGTCAAAGGTAATTACGTTTTCTTATTTTTTATTATTATTTACTTTTAAAAACCGCAAGCAACTGTTTTTAATTGCGAAAACAAAGCATTAAAAAAAATGGTAGAATATCACGTTTAAGAGTTTTACTAAATAAACGGTTACCAGGCACATTGGTACACAGACATTAACACTAGAAATATTTGATGAGAGATAGGAATTTAAACTAATATACATACATATGAACAAATAAATATTTATTCCTATAAATATAAATTTTTAAAGCTGTTAAATAATTTTAGCAGAGTAAAGATAAACAACAACGATTGAGAATGTAGAACAGAATGAAAATTTATTAAAAATATTATCATAACAACAATATCAAAACTTAAACACAATATAATTTTGATCGAAGGTACAAATTCAGCAAGTATTTCAACAAATTATAAACAAGATCAATCATTGGAATAAGAATATAAAATACAAGCCTCGGACACCATTTCTCCATAGATAGGTTGTCTCTACTTGCAAACAAATTTCAATTGAAAAATGTCAAATTGATGGTAACAATTATTATCAATTCGATATATTTTTGCCTTAACCAATTGCCAATATTTTACTAGAAGAGAAGAAGAAGGAGATCGAAACAACGCACGAAATTTTATATAAAACTAAGCAACTGGAATTATGGCTCATCGAAACAGTGAAGGTAACCTATAGTCACCGAAACTCATGGAATTGTAAATGCTTTAAACATCATTCCCAGACAATGCTAAAAGGGCATCATGTAGACCAATTACTTAGCAGGAAAACAATCCACCTGTTCCACTATCCATTATAAATTAGGTGAAATTAGCTTTAAAAAGGCTTAAGGACAAGAAAGTCGTAGTATTCTATTCTAAGGCATAAATGCAGAGCTCTTCAAATACGGAGGTGATGTTTAGGTAGATTGAACTATCGCTACTAAATGGCGCATATACGATCTTTCGCAACATATATAGTTGAAGCGTTTTAATCCGTTTCTGAAGGCTATGATCGGGAAGTACCGGGTTAGCTCTTCTCCTACCACATCAATCATAAAGCAATTCTTCATTTTAAGGCAAATCCTGGAAAAAGTCTAGAGGATTTCAAGTCCAGACTTCAAAATCACGTATGGTAGCATTCATCGTCAAGATCACTGCATGCCGATGGCCGAACTCGCGATCCCGAGAAAACAAATCCAACAGTATTGAGTGATATTGCGTGTGCAGTGCAATGTTCCAATAAGGAATAACTCTTTCAAACATGAAAAATCTCTGAAGCTGACAATCAGAGTAAGCTTGAACAAAAAGCAAAGATCATGGTCAAATTTCAAACATGGTTAATTTATTCAGGATTAACACGTCCACATTTCGATAACTAAAACTGCAAAACCAATGTACATGTACCTCCTCTTAAGCTCTTTTCTATTTTTCTAAGGTTCGGTCTTTGTATAAAATGTTAAATTAATCAAAAACTCCTTTAGTGCGCGCAAATTATAAAAAAAGGCATGCAAATATCTAATATTTTTGGTTTAGTTGGGATTTAATGATTGGTCCTTTGGTGTTTTGGCTCTAAATATTCACGCCCCAAGTCTTGCAAGAAGAGTTGAATCTATTTTTTTATAACTGCAACAAGGTTGTCAGCAAAAAGCAAGAGTTTCACTTGAATCTTGTCAAAGGATACTCCACTTAGAAGAAAGTCACAGGTTTCATCAATGAACAATTGAACAGGCCAAAAAGTGATGGACTAAGTATACATCCAGGCGGAACACCTGCTTTCGTTTCAATTTAATAAAACATCATTGTCAAATGGCTGGTGCGCTTCCAAAACTTCCAACTTTCATAACTGAATCTGAATTTGGCCAATTACGTTGATTATGTTGGCTTTCAGAATAGTGGTAGTGTGTGGTTTATTGGCATAGACTTGTGAGTTGTGACTTGTCTAACGAGATCAAACTGTACGATTGAGGTGACCAATTCATATCGCCTCCGCGAAGAACTACTATGCTCGAAAATCGCTCGTGCAAAGTATCCATTATGGCACGGGTTGTGTGGCACATAGGCGACCACATGTCCCCGGTGTCCATATCTCGGTGTGGATATCATCGATCGATGGCGCTGCCTGTTGACGGTGATGGTCGGAGCAATATCATTCTCGAAGAAGTATGGACCGATGATCCAAACATCCACACCAAGCAGTGACTCTCTCTGAATGCTTTCAATTTGTTGGTTCTTGTGAGGATTGTGATCGTCCCAAATTCGACAATCTTGCTTGCTAATGAACCCATCGCCAGAAATGGGCCCCGTTGTTGAATAGGATGTTTCGACCGAAATTTGGATCACTTTCTAACTGGTCGAGATTTCAGTTAGCCAACACACGTCGTCGTTATCTATGTTCGTCAAATGTAAACTTTGAGCTCCTGGGCTTCTTTGAATTTCGTACGTGTGCACGCCCAAGTCATGGCGTAAAATTCAAAATTCGCCAAGTTTTGGTCTGAGAAAGACCGAGTACTTGTGCGCGCCCCGGAATTGACTGCCTCAGATTCTTCTGCACTCTTTCACGGACAGTGGAGATATTTTCGGCAGATCTTGTTTTTCATTGAAATACTGGTTTTGACGGATTGTTTACTGAACCGGTCGACTCGATTTCATCAATCAATTCAATTTCAATTCAATTTCAATTTATTTTGCATTCATTTCACTTAAATCTAATTAACAAATATATAATTATATAATTAAAAGATGAAAAAAGAATACAATAAAATCAATCTATAACTATAAAGTTAGTGTTGATTGATCTAACATATAATTTTTAACTGAGAATAACTGACATGGGGTACTATCAGCTTTTCATAAGTTTTTTTTTTTTTTTTTTAAATTTTTATTCAGTAATGAAAAATAATTTATTATTTTATTATAATTTAGTATTTTGTAGGAACCGAGAAGAATCTTTGTTGTGTGTGTATGTTTTATTTATTTATATGTATATGTATATTATTTGGTTCTAGGAAGTAACTCTAAACAGTAACTCAACATCATTAAGGTCAATAGTAAAAAGCCATGATCTGACGTTTTTAAGAAATAAGTTAAAATTACTATTAATTCTGATAGATAAGGGAAGCTTATTGAACAGTTTGGCGGAAGTGGTTAGATAAAAGTTTGTGAAAAGTGATCTACGTGCAAACGGAACATTGAAGAGTGCTAAATTATTTACTCGTAAGTTAAATACGGACGAATTTCTAGATGGAACATTGCCGCTTTGTATAAAGAATTCTCTCAAAACTTTGAAAACATAAAGATGTCTAAGAGGCAAGATGCGCAGATCACAAAAAAGAGGCCAGCTATGTGTGAATCGATTTCTACCGCATATGATTCGTACGATATGTTTTTGAGCAACCAAGAGTGACTCAAAAGTGTTCATGTAAACGCCTCCCCAATTAACTATACCGTATTGCAGTTTTGAGTTAACAAGTCCGTAATAAATCATTGACAAAACACTACGTGAACAATAAGGTTTTAAAAGATACATCTTTCGAGTTACTAAAGTCAAGTAGGTTCTTACTGTTTCAATATGACACTTCCAGTTCAGTTTTTTGTCGATGTGTACCCCTAAATATTTAAATGAATCAACAGAATTAATTTTAAAACAGGTTTTCGAGCACAGATTAGAACCTTTGAAATTGTCTCTTCCACAAATATGTAGCGGTAAACTAAATTTTTTACAATCGTATGAATGATAGGAAACTTCGTAGTCATCAAAAGTGTATCCTGATGTCTCAAAATGCATCATTTTAGTTTTTTCACTCATTATTAGTTTGTGAGCTGCAAACCAGATTCTGAGCATTTGAAGGTCCTCATTCATCCTAACTATGCATTCGAAAGGTGTTTTTTCCGCATATGTGAAAGCGATATCATCAGCAAAAGCTATTTGATTACCGTTAAACCTTTGTTGAAATAGGGAGTTCATATAAATAAGAAATAATAATGGCCCAAGAACAGATCCCTGTCGAACTCCATTCTTTATAAGAACCGATGTACTAAAATTGTGAAAAGTTCTCTCGGAACGACGATTAGATAGCTCACTTGGTGACCTACGGAACTAGGCAGCTTTACTACAAGAAGGTCAGTCAGCAGAGGTACTCCACAAGGTGGAGTCCTATCCCCACTTCTATATGGAATATGGTAGTTAATGAACTGCTAATAAGCCTAGAAGAAGAGGGTTTACAATTAATTGCGTACGCTGACGACATTGCCATATCAGGAAAAAATGAATAAATTTGGTGGTGCAACAACTCGAAGTGAAACAGGACCTAGTGACTTACAACCCTCAATCATTCCTGTGTGCGTGTTACCAGGAACTGTGTGCGTGTTACCGTATCAGGAAAGCATCCTCAAATTCTAATAGAACTCTTGCAAACAAGCTACTCAAATGGGCAGATCGCTATGGAATAGGCTTTAACCCCCACAAGGAAATACAAAATTTCACAACCCTCCATCGATCAAAGGTGCTCCACATACTTTTTCAGATGAAGCTAAATACGTGGGTCTTGTTTTAGATAAAAAGTTAAGTTGGAAATCTAATATACAGGAAAGAGTAAAATAAAAGCCCCAGTAGTTCTCTTTTCTTGTAAAAAAGCCGTAGGGAACAAATGGGGCTTGTCTCCACAAATCACTCACTGGTTTTATACTGCGGCCATTAGACTGATATTCACTTATGGGGTAACTGTATGGTGGACGGCCTTAGATGAAGCGACAAATCGCGACAAGCTAAGCATCAGCGGAGCTCTCCGCTCAACCTCTTAAACTGCATTAGACATACTCCTCAACCTCACACTCTTCGATATTTACAGAAAGCAAATGGCCGCAAGCACAGCCGTACGTAAAAAAAACATCTCTCAATTGACCGATAACACTGTTGGCCACACCATCATTCTGAACTTATTCGGAACATTCCCAAATCACTGCGACTACATCACTCCCTTGGCTGGTTTTCGATAAAAACTTTGAAGTCACCATTCCCTCAAGGTCAGCTTGGGAAGAAGGGGCTTTCATGGAAAATGAATCAGTACATTTTTATACTGATGTATCGAAAACCGAAAACGGAGTAGGTGGTGGAGTGTACTCAGATAGACTAAATCTTAGTCTCTCCTTCCGCCTACCGAACCATTGTAGCGTATTCAAAGAGGAAATTCTGGCGATAAAGGAAGTATTATCTTGGCTTAAGGAAAAAGTGATATCTAGTTCGGATATCCGCATCTTCTCAGATAGTCAGGCTGCTTTAAAATCCCTCGCATCAGTCTCTTCAAACACCATTACTGTCAATCTTCACTAATGGAGATGGCCAAACAGATTAATATTCACCTATTCTGGGTGCCGGACACAGGGATATTCAAGGGAATTGTAAAGCCAACGAACTCGCCAGAATTGGAACGGGAATGCCTATCTTGCCCGATAGGGTAAATATAGGTATGCTACTAGTAAACTTTTGCTGGAAGCGAATTGCTCTGGAACAATCAAGATGGCTTAACACAACCACTTGTTTGGCAACCAAACGAATCTGGCCCAAATTAGATTTGAAACGTTCAAATTGTTTGTTGTCCCTCAGTAGATCCCAGATCAGCTCCCTAATAGGTAGTCGCCACACGACTCGGTGTACTATCAAACTACTTCTGCAGAAGTTGCTTGGACGAGGAGGAAAAGGAAACAATCCCACACATTCCTGCTCTCTCTTAGAGACGCAAACTTCATCTAGGACACTATTTCTATAACTAACCAAGTGATCTCATCAACACAGACATTAAAAGTATCCTTCGCTTCATTCGAAGCTCCAAATGGTTTTAACTAGTAATGAACTTTTTATTCCCTATTAGATCGTTGTATAGCTTGAACCAATTCAGTTGGCCAACGGTCGGTTGCGCAGAGAGAGGATTTAAGAGAACAAAAATGGTGCGCAAGATATTTAATGAGTAAAGATTTTTCCTTAAATTTTACAGTGCCTAACTCAACTTTGCTTTGACAAATAGTTTAGGGATTATTGTTTATTTTTATGATTTGTGCCTTAGCAACAGAAAGGTTCCGGGGGCGTTATGTTTATATTTATTTTATGGTGTTAGTGTTCATTTGATATATGTATTTACTATTTTTTGACCTGTGGGGTTTTGGGATTAATTGTAGATTAGTGTTAATTAGTTAGAGTTTTTAAGAATTTATTTTACCTTAAAATAATTATTATAAATTTGTACTTCAGAAATAAATATAAAACATAATAATAAAAAAAACAATATAAATAAGAATAATATAATTTAAATAATAAATGTTCATTTACATACACTTAGTTTTAATAACTAATGTCGCTTTCATAGTCGGTTGAAAAATCGTCACCTGAATTATTTATAATTGAATCCGAAATTGTGTCCCACGTCAGGTCGTGAGAAAAGTATTCGTCCTCAGTTTTTATGGCTTTTTCACACACTTTTCGCCAGCCTTCAGCCGTTATTTTTGAAAATTCTTCCTCTGCTAATTTTTGAACATCCAATAAATTAAATGTTGTGTTTCGTGAACCTACTCTTGCCTTGACAGTTGCCCAAATATATACAGTTCAAGTTTTAACATCTGTATAGTATGCGGAATATTGTTTTCGGTTAGCCATTGTTTCATCTCGGATTTCTTGCTAGCAGAAGTAATTTGTTTTTCTTCTAGTTTACTGTGGTACGAGGTGTTGTCCATTACAATGACTGCAGGTTCCTCCAAGTTATTCAAAACTTGGATCCATTTGCAGAAATTTTTGAAGTTCATGTCGTCGTGATAGTCTCCCGTTTTCGTTCCAGATTTGAATAAAAGTAAGGAGTTTTTCACGAAACCTTTTTCACCACCTGCATGCGCCAATCAGCCTCTTTCCCTTTGAAATTGCTATTGTCATCAGTCCAAGCCTGGCCTTGTATGTGAGCTATGAATATAGCTTTCTTCCGAATAAATGATATCAAATCCTTTTGTTCTGTATTCCCGGATTTTTCTCAGATACTTCACTCGCATGAGTTTAATATCATTTCTTTCATAGCTGCGATGTCGAATTCGTCTAGTCCAGTTTTCCACTTCGTATGCTGCACTTTTTTATTTAGTGACTGCACAACTCCTGTCTCTTCGTATTCCTTAATAATCCTTCTGATTGAACGTTCAGAAATTCCAGTAGTTTTCACTGTTTGCGTTGTTGCGTAACTCACAGGATTTTCAAGAAAAGATTTCTTTGCTTCTTCCAGTTTGTCATTATATGTATATCTTAACAACTATCTTACGCGCCTGGCTTCCTATAGGTTTTCCTTTTCTAAATGGATCCATTAAAATTTCTTTTAAATGTATTTCAATATTTTATTCTTGGCTGTTTTTTTAAACTGAATTGCAAAGCAAAGCAAATATCATTTAAATACCTTAATTCCCTCTGATGCAAAAATTCATTCTTAAAAATTCGTAGTTAAAAATTGTTCAAACTCGTAAACACTAATCTAACTAATTAACACTAATCTACAATTAATCCCAACCCCACAGGTCAAAAAAAAAATATATCAAATATACACTAACGCCAAAAAATAAATATGAACACAACGCCCCGGAACCTTTCTGTTACTAAGCCACAAATCATAAAACATAGAAATAAACAATAATCCCTAAACTTTTTGTCATTAATCCTATGTCGCAGCTTGCAGGTAGTTTTTCTTGTCTAACCCAATTGCATTTTGCAATAGACTTATTTTTTTATTATAGGTGCACTGAAATTTGTCCCAGTAATAAAAACAAAAATTATTAATTTTATTTTTTCGAAGTAAAGTTTACACCTAAAAATCTTTTTTTTTTATCTCACCAGAGATGAAATAGTTTTTTAGACATCAAGCTATGAAAGAAAAGTAAACCATGATCATATCTTATTCAAAGAAAGTCCATCACTGGAAATTCATTTCTATTTTACTGTGAGCGAAGCTATAAATAAAACTCACCCTCCTAAGTGCTTGGTGCTTCAGTATGATCGCAGCAGCGTCATTGACAACAACGCCGGCATGTACATACATCTTTTTTTTCTTTTTTTCAGTGATTTTTCTATCTCTTTAAGAATTAAAGAGTAGAGCAAAGAAATTTAAAGAGACCTGCGCAGTAGAATTGCCAACTGAATTGGTTCAAGCTATATCACAAGGAACCTCTACTGGTCTAAGTGGGTCAGATGCTTTAATGACAGCCACTGTAACCCAACCTAACCCTAAGACGATGGGGGAAGCGTGCGAAAAGTAGCTCGAACAGAAGACACACTTTCATAAAATAATTTAATCATTTGCACATGTTGTTGAACGCTGTCACTCTTCACGTTAATTTGGCAAAACAAACTCAATGAACGACAGCCAATTTGATGGATGTATAGCTTGAACAATATGGTTGCAATCTCCTGCCAAAGTTTGGAATATCCTTTATTAATAAGATATGGTTTCCATTTCCTACTGAAAAACTGGTTCTATGATGCTAAAGTGGAAGGTTTGATGCTTATTTCAAAACGTTCGTTGGCTGTTTATTTTTAAGACCGAAAACACCGTTAATTATATTTTCTTAGTTTTTAGTTTTAATCACTTAGTGAGAACGTTCCGGATTCGACTACACTAGTTTTTTTGGTGAAACATATTAAACTATAGATTTTCCTTAAGTTAGGTACTTTATTTTTTCTTAACTAAGTGTATGACCAATCTTGAAAAATCTATTCGATCCAGGAACTCGCTCAATAATTCTATACACAAAGCGAAGGATATTCTGAGCTTGTCCCTAACGTACATTCTGAAGCTGTTGGACCGGCCGTATACATCGGCATTCCGATCAAATTAGTTTCTGCATAGTTGCATGCCAATGTCAAACTTGACATTCCACTTTCAGGAAACTTTATTGCCCCACATCCGACAAATGAATTCTTTTCAGCTGTCATCACCGTAAAATGTCCAATCATCTTACTGCAAAATAAATACAAAATTAGAAACTGACTTAGCGCACCAAAATTCACACAACTTACTCCGTATATCTGGGATATGCCTGCATTTGCGACATATTAGTATTTTTGTACTCAAGCCACCATGTGTCGATTCGAGACACAATTATTTTCTTATCAGTGTAGGATCCACCAATCCACCACATCTTCGCCAAATTCTGACCACTTTGTTTGAAATTGAAGGTATTGCGACAATTATCGTGTCTAAACTTACAACACTTGACATTTAGTTCGGCAAGGTACGCTAGTTCACTATTCCATTTCATGAGGCTCATTTTGGTTGCTGGGGCGAAGCCTTCAAGATTACCACTGGCAATTAGATCACGCTTGCTATTGTGTGCATGGAGAATCTCTTTGATAAGTTCTGTTGTTATGCTTACCATTTCCGTCTGACCTTTAGGACAATTCGAGGAAAAGGTCTAAAAATAATTTTGCGTTATTTTTGTTGCTACTGGTATAGAAGCAGACTTACACCAGTACTGTTGCATCCGATATGTTTCCGTCCGACCGAACAAAGCTTTGGTGAACAATAGTCTGTGTCTGTGGCAGAAATGTCTGCTATCAACCAACAAAATGTCAAAATAGAAATAAACAAAGACCCCAACATCTTAAGTCCTCGGCGTGGTGACGACTAATGTTCTTCAAAAATCAGTGTCCGAAGATAGTTTATTATATAGTGAACGAGTCAAAAAATCGACTAGACTCTGCTAGCAACCTGATAACGGTGATTACGCCACAGTGTAATTGGGGGATTTTTTTTCTTTCATCATAACAAAGAGATAAGTTCAGAGCCATCTATATGCATTCAAACACAGGTGCATCTTAAAGAAAGAACTCATCGTTCTATCTAAAAGTGGTTATCACAACAGATAATTGTAGATACAAGAGTTGATGCAAGACTTGAGAGATAAAACAATATTTACATGTTTTCTTGGAATTTGCGATAAAACAATATTCTTTGTTTTTTTGTTAATTCTTTGTTTGCTTTGTTCTTTGTCAATATAAAAACCACCTAACCATTCATCAAAAATTGGAATTAAAAATAAAAAAAATATATTTTTTTGAATATTTTTATATTCAGCATTATTATAAATTTAAGGGGCAACTGTTAAAACATATTGGTTAAAATCGTTAGAGCTGTTAATGGGAAAATCGAAAATCAAAAAACGGGTTCTATGGCAGGTACCATTGTAACATTTTTTGCTAACATTTTTTTCAGGCAAACTGTAGTCCATGTCCAGAATGAGAGACCTAATTTTTTCTAATTAAAATCGTTAGACCCGTTTTCGAGATAAATCAGATTAAGCATTACGAGTGTATGGGACATACAGGCATACATTGAAATGACTACATTTACAAACTAAGAATACGCAGACATTATTCTCGTTTATAGGCTGTGCAATGGAACTTAAATTAGATCGTGACATAGATACCAGAAACTTTATCTCAACCGCGACTTACTATGTTGCGAGTATTTGGAAATACATGTCGAAGCCTTCGAGGAATGAGAGCAGTTTAAAATACACGACCTAACGCGGATAGGAGTAATTGGAAACAAATTAATCGGCCCTTCAAACTCCCACCAAGCTGAATTCTACAAACTATCTGAAGTTTTTGCGTAATGATTTACCAGAACTATTGGAGGACAATCCACTTATGCAACTAGCTGCATCATATTGAACAGGATAGAGCTCTAGCCCATTATGGTCAGGTGGTTAAGAATTAGTTAGATGCAAAGTACGGTAATCGTTGGATAGGAAGAAACGGACGGCTTCACTGATGGCCAGGAGGATCTCCTGAACTTTCACTATTCGATTTCGTTATTGTTATGTATGTGACATTGAAATAAAAGACTTTCTTCTATTGCGGTGCTTACTTGACTGCCGCTCGTCAATTATATTTATTCATTGTCCACTGGTATGTATACATAGCGTATCAGTAAGTATATAATAACTAATTGTACATATTAACCCGCCAATGGTGACCTACCTGTCTGTGAGACCGGGTGTGCAAGAAAATGCGAATAACTTTATTATCCGTTATTGTTTTTTGTTGCCGTTTAGAGTAGCTGCCGCATTGCACGTCCCCCACCATAAGTTGTCGTCGAAACTTTGTAGCGAGCACACGTTGTGTATTTTATATGCTAGACTGGTCCATGAGACCGTGCGTCACCGTTTATGTAAGTAAAATAATCATGTATTATTTTCTTATTAATTAATTAAGGATACCAATTTTTGTTTATTTTATTAAAGTTCCTAGTGTCGAGAGACCAAAAAACTTAATTTTCATTTGAATATGTGATTTTTTCTATTTTTTACTTAATTTGAAAAAATGTATTTTCAAAAAACTTGATATTTTTAATGCTCTAAGAAAACAATTTTGTGAATTCTTATATTGAAATAAGAGAGCTTATGTTGATTTAATATCTTTGTTTTGTTGTCAAGGAGTATATATTTAAAAAAAAACGCAAACTATTAGTAAACCTTTTCAAAAAATCTTCATTTGAAAAACCCGGTCCGTGAGACCGGCGTCACCATTGATCAAAGTCAAATTGGCGTCACCATTGGCGGGTTAAAGAATACAGTAGCGGACGAACATATACAACATGTTTTTTTTTTTTTTTTTTTTTTTTTTTTTTTTTAATTAAAATGATAATTCTTTCATTTAAATTAAGTCCAAATATTAAAGGTTCTTAAAGCTAAATTAATAAAATAAAATATTAAATTATTTTATTTTGGTAAGTGAGTTAAAATAACGTTTTATTCATTTAAATTCATTCATATGACATTAAAAGTTTTGAAAGTTTAATTTTAAATGTTATAATTATATTAATAAAATTGTTAATTAAATAGCATAGTTAAATATATAAATTCATTGTTTTAACTTACTTACTTGTTTTTTTTTTTTTTTTTTTTAATTCTTATTATAAATTCATCTTTATGTTAGATTTAGTCTTTGAGGAGGTCTACTTGTTCTACCGAATTTCGTTACATAATCCTCAGAAACCTTATCATTCTGTGTATTCTCTATTTGAATTTTATTACTTTCATTTCTTGTAACACTATTGGATGTTTGAGGTACAACGATCTCTGAAGAGCTATTTGCTTTATGTATCAGTTTTATATGAATTCTATTTCTTCTGTATGTATTTCCATTTTTGTCTTTAATAATATAAGATCTAGGTTGCTTGCATATACCTGTTATTGTACCTTCAATCCAATTAGATTTAGGTTTTTTCTGGAAAATTATAACGTCTCCTATGTTTAAGTTCGACATAAACTTACATTTGGTATCGTACTTTCTCTTCACCTCCTGCATCTTTTGGGCAACGAACTTAGTATGTTTTTCAAAATCAGGCATAATTGGCTTAAGAAGTTTTTTAGAAATAGGTATAAGAGTTCTAGGGTTCCTACACATCAACAGTTGTGAGGGGCTATATCCACTTTCAAGTGGTGTTGAACGGTATTCCAAAAGGGCTAAGTGCATCTCCTTTTTATCCGACTGAGTTTTTTGTAGCATTTTCTTTGTTATTTGAATTGACCTTTCTGCCATGCCATTTGATCGGGGATAATTCGGTGAACTGGTAAGATGTTGTATGTCCCAGTTGTGGGCAAAAATTTTAAACTCTTGGGAGGAAAATGGAGGGCCATTATCTGAAATTAGTTTTTCTGGAATCCCGAATCTGGCAAAAATTGTTTTGAGGTGTCCAACAACTGTGAAGCAGTTGTAGGAAGACAATTTAACCAATTCTATATATTTTGACAAGTAATCAACTACTTGTAAATAAGACGAACCATTAAATTCAAAAATATCTGTTCCTACACATTCCCAAGGATAGTTAGGAATTGGGTGTGGCATAAGCTCCTGTTTGGCGTTAGAAATTGAGTTTTCTTGGCAAATAGTACAATTTTCAATAAATTGTTCAATATCTCGAGACATATTCGGCCAGTATACCAGTTTGCGAGCTCTACGTTTGGATCTAACAATGCCTGCATGCCCTTCATGAAGGATAATTAAAATTGATTTTCTTAATTTATGTGGAACAACTAGAGTGTCGTTTCGAAAAATTAAAGTATCTATAATAAAAAGATCATTTCTTATCTTCCAGAACTCTTTAACTTCATCAAATATCTCACGCTTGTTCTGAGGCCAGCCTTTAATAATTTGAAGTTTAAGCATTTTCATCTGCTGGTCGTTTAAAGTTTCAAATTCAATTTGCTTTAGGCGCTCCTGTGAAACTGCTAATGAGGATTTAATTAAATTGACATGAACTCTTATCCCTTCGTCTATGTCTTCTTCCATTTCTGAAAGAGGAGCTCTAGACAAGGTATCAGCAATTATTAGTTGCTTTCCAGGTTTGTAAAGGACTATCAACTCATAAGCCTGTAGACTAAGCATCATTCGCTGCAATCTTGCAGGAATATCTGCAATTGGCTTTTTTGACAAGGGAACAAGAGGTTTATGATCAGTTTCAACTTCAAATTGTTGACCATAAAGGAATTGGTGAAACTTTTTACATCCAAAAACTATCGCATACAATTCTTTTTCAATTTGTGCATAGTTTCTTTGTGACTTTGTAAGAGTTTTTGATGCGAAACCCAACGGACGACCTTCTTGTAATAATACAGCCCCTACAGCAAATTGTGAAGCGTCAACCGAAAGCCTGACTGGAATGGAAGGATTGTAGTAAGCTAACACTGGTGGTTTTGAAACAAGTGTTTTTACTTTATTGTAAATTTCTTCATAACTAGCATTCCATTCCCATAGTGGTCTTTTTGAGTAAAGTACGTAAATTAGCAGTTTCCTTGGACAGATCTTTTAGAAATGCACCCAAATAATTAACAAGACCTAAAAACCGTTGTAAATCTTTTGTACAACTAGGACTGGGCATTTCTAAAATAGCTTTAATTTTTTGTTCATCAGGTCTCACCCCATTTTTTGAAAATATATGTCCAAAATATTTGACTGATGGAAGTCCGAAGTTACATTTTTCTTTATTAAATTTTAAGTTCACCTCTCTAGCTCTATATAGAAATCTTACCAAACGCTCGTCGTGCTCAGCTTTTGTTTTTCCATAAATAAGGAAATCATCAATGAAGATTAAGACTGTAAGCCCATAAAACAAATCAAGCATAGTCTTATGAAAAAATTCGGGTGCTACATTTACACCATATGGCACTCTTAAATATTTATGCCGACCAAAAGGAGTGTTGAAAGTACAAAGCTTGCTACTTTCTTCATCAAGCTCTATCATCCAAAAGCCTGAACTTGCATCTAAGGTAGAAAAACATGTCGCACCATTCAAAGATGACTTTATGACCTCAATGTCTGGAAGTTGAAAATGAGATCTTAATAAATTATTGTTTAAGTTTTTTGGATCTAGACAGACTCGTAATGTTTTATTTGGTTTTTCGACTAAGACAACAGAGCTGACCCATTCTGTCGGACCTGTAACCTTTTCTATGACTTTTAACTTTTCCATTCTATTCAACTCATTTTCAAAACGCTTAAGAAGCTTAAAAGGAATTTTTCTCGGAGGATCAACAATAGGAATTGCATTCTCTTTTAAAGTTAAATGGCATTTCTTCTTTAAGCAACCCAGACCTTTGAACAAATCTTCAAACTTATCAAAAATATTATCATATTCACTGTTAATATTATAGAGGCGCTTAATTAAATTAAATCTAACACAATCTTGAAGTCCAATGATTGTTACTTTGTCTGAATATACAACTACAAAGTTGGTAATATATGATGTATTATTAAACATACACTTCAGAGAACATTGGCCTCTTACCTCTAGTTTCTCTCCGGTATACGTTGTCACCATCGTTTGGGTTTTTGTAATATTATTTTTTGTAATTTTAAGTTTTCGTAGAGTCTCAACGGATATAATGTTAACTTGGGCACCTGTATCTAGTTGACAGTCTACCTCTTTACCAGCAATATTGATTTTGACAATCCATGATAAGGTTTCTGATGCATTATGCGCCGACATTTCGTTTACAACATTTAGGCTACCTATAAAGAAAGAATTTTCAGAATTTTGTTCGTCTTCATTACAATTAGATATAACAGAATTATTTTGTTCAAAGTTTAGAGCTTTTACAACCTGACTTTTACAATACTTAGCATAATGGCCGATTTTTTGACAGTTGTTACATTTGGCACCTTGGGCCGGACACTTGAAACGATGAATTTGACCACATCGAGTACACTGGTTAAATTTTAGTTTGTTGTGACTTGATCCTGACTGTGATGAATATTTTTCCGACTGTTCCGTTGATATATGCGTGGATGGCTTTGACTGATGACTATTTTTGAAGTGACGTTGTTTGTATGCCCTATTAATTTTGTATACATTTAATTCCTGCTGACAGTTTCCTTCTGTGACCATATCCTTGACTTGCAACTTGCTGGTTTCAAATGATTTGCATATCTCAATCGTTTTTTCAAGGGTTAAATCGTCAGTTCTTATGAGTTTTTCCTTAAGAGTTTCTTCTTGAACTCCGATCACGAAAATATCCCGTATCATATCACTTTCGTCTTTGTACTCACATGTTGAAGCTAGACTTTTCAATTCCGTTACGAACTGTTCTGTCGTTTGATTTTTCTTTTGACGACATAACAGGAATTTGTACCGTTCATAGAGAAGATTCTTTTTAGGAGAAAAATGATCTTGAAATGCCTTTGTCACATCATCAAACTTTAGCTCTTTTTTATCAAACTTAAAAGTGTTATAAAGTTGAACACCATCGTCTCCAATACAATGTAACAATATAGATATTTTTCTAGAATCACTCGCTTTTTCCAAGTCAGCAGCAGACAAAAAAAAATTCAAATTTTGAAACCATTTCTTCCACTCTTGGTCTAGGTTATTTTTATTAAAATTGAATTTTGAAGGAGCACGAAATGATATTTCCATTATGATTATAATGCAAATATAATTATATTTGAAAAATTTACGATTATATAATATTGTTTTATAATTTCAACTTTTTTGACTCGTGGTTAACACCTGACACCATGTTATGTATGTGACATTGAAATAAAAGACTTTCTTCTATTGCGGTGCTTACTTGACTGCCGCTCGTCAATTATATTTATTCATTGTCCACTGGTATGTATACATAGCGTATCAGTAAGTATATAATAACTAATTGTACATATTAAAGAATACAGTAGCGGACGAACATATACAACAGTTATAATATGTATGGAGGAGAATGTAAAAACCCAAATAGTAAATTTAGGCGAATTAGAAGACCGTATTCTCGAGGTGTCATCAAAAGTGAAGCAGCAGCTATTATCAAAAAATATTCGCAGTGAAATCTAGAAACGGACTCTAGCATGCATACAAAACCAAGGAGGACACTTGAATACATGTAACAACTTTTTTAGTAAAAACATAGAAAAAAAATTTAAGCCCACACAAATTAATTTTTTATCCATAGAGCCTTTGGAGCTTAGAGAAAAAAAAACCATTTTAACTTGCGACTAAGAAGTACTATAAGGCAAGTTGCGCATTCGGAAAAAAAATCGAACTCGAGTTTTTGATCAAAGTTGAAATTACGATGATAGCGAAGACTAAAAAAGTGAGTCTCGCTATTCTGCCTGTCTGTCTGTTCGACTACAGCCTAAACGGCTAGCCGGATTCCCTTTAAACTTGGTAGATATTATTTTAAATTTTTCCCCCACACGTTTCTTTTTCTTTTTTTTTAAGACCAAAAATAACGGTCCCTGCCATACGAATTTTTTTTCGAAATTTTATCAAGACTTTTTTTTTCTCCAAAATTGTTCGACAGATTTATAAAATAAAAATACAAAAAAATTTCATTTAGTGAGGGCTAAGAAATAGTTTAAACAAATTTTCTAAACAATGGTTATTGGGGGTACCCTCCATGGAACAATTGTTTTTGTTTTTGATTTTCTCAAAAACGGTCATTTTGTCTATGCTTATAAGCTCTCCAAAAATTTCAATAGTATTCTGTATTAAAATTTTCAAACAATTTTTTTGGATTTTTTTTTGCAAAACTCAATATTTCAAAAACCTTATGCTAGATTTTTTTAAAACTTGATAAATAAAATTTTCTCAATATAATCTACAAGATGTAAGAAAAAAAATCGTATTTTAGCTAAAACTAAAGGTACTCACCATACAAATGTTAAAAAACGGTTTTCAAAAATCGTATTTTTCTCGAAAACGGCGCCTAGAATTTTGATAAAATTGTTTCTCTTTTTTTATATTTTATGGTCTTTAATTTAATAAAAATAAAATGCACGACTGGGTCGCACGAACTTGCTCCTATGTAATAGACTAGGAATTTTAAAAACGAATGTTATTAGAGAAAACTGTTTTTAAGTAGTAAGAGATAAAAACAGAATGATATGCAAATATGAATTTATGCAGGAACAAAAATTATAAGTCTTTGTAGTGGTTCCTTAAAAAAATAAGCTTTTATGTACAAAATTTTTAAAACATTTTTAAGAAAAAATTTTGGTACGCCAACCTTAAGTTTGTATTATTGTACGAATAAAAGTCTAATTTCCAAAAAAAATACTAAGCCGTTCTTGAGATATCGAATTTTTCAACAAAAAAAAAATTACTTTTTTTTTCTAAAAATTGAAAAAATATTTTTTCTTAAGTTTTTAAATGCAATGTTTTTAAAACTTTTTAGGAGCTTTTTTATAAAAAATTTCATTAAAATCCGTTAAGTCGATAATGAGAAATTCAAAATTCGAAAAAATCGTTCTATGGTAGGTACAGTCAGTAATATCTAGATTTAAAATTTTTTTTTATTAAATTATAAATTGTAAAGATTAATCAAAAGAAAAAAAATTTAGCAAAATTCTCGGAACCGTTTTCGAGAAAAATGCGATTTTCGAAAACCATTTTTTAAAATTTGTATGGAAGGTACCGTTAGTTTTATATAAAACAATTTTTTTTCTCAAATCTTGTAGATTATATTAAGAAACTTTTATTTGCCAAGTTTGAAAAAAATCGATCATGGGGTTTTCGAAATATTGAGATTCCAAAAAAAAATTTTGAATTTTTTTTTTTAAATCCAAAAAATTAAAAATTGAAAATTTGAATATGTGATAGGGTCGAGTGGGGTAATTGTAATGGATTTTCCAATTTCTGTTTTTCTTTAACTTGAATTGTTTATAACAGCTTAACTATATGATATTGAGATTTTTTTTTGATGTAGTATTCGTTTGGATTCTATCACCTATTGAAAATTAATTATTTTCAACGCGTTTGTTTACTTGTTTTCATAAAATTTGGTATTTACATTTACCCCGTCTTTTTTTAGCAAAACCAGAAAAATGGGGTAAATGAAAACAAAGAACTCAGTATCTAGAGCAGGTAGGATAAAAACTTCTGGTACAAAAGTGAACAAAATGGAAACCAAAATGTATGATGAACAAATGTAAGCAAAACGATGATGTTTACAATTACCCCAAATGAATCTATTACAGGACCAAAATTTCAGTGCTCTTTATTTTAAAACAAAAGATAAGAAACAATGTCCTTAAAAAATGTTAAATTCAAAAATTACATTTCAAAAACTGGTACTTTTGCACTAAACTCCACAGTTGTAATACCTTCGATAACAGTAGTTTTTGGTTCTGGCAACAATCCACAGATTTGGTTTATAGAAACAAAACTCTTGTCGCTTTCGACAACTTGAAATATTGTTTTGGATGAATCCATACTTTTAGTACCGACCACTTCTATTTCCTCTTCGTCCTCTACAACTTTGGAAACCACACAAACGTACTTATACGTAGTAGCAAACCGTTTTCCACCCTTAAAGTTGACAACGACAAGCATTCCTCGTTTCAATTTGTTGATACCATCAATGTCCACGCATTCAATTTCCTCCACTTCTTCTTCACCTTCATTCCACAAGGATTCAATGCTTGGAATAGAAACATCGTCTTCATCTGATGATGAGCCTAAATTTTGTATCTTCTTGATCTTAAGTTTTTTGGGTTTTAAGATTTTTACTTTCTCTTGTTTTTCTTTCTTAGGTCGCTTTTTTGATAGCTTTTCAGCTTTGAGCTCATCAGCTTGTTTTAAACGGCTAAGAACATCATTTGTGGTTAGAACTTCTCCGTATTTCATTTGCTTTAATCGTGATACTACCTTCTTTTGTTCTTCAGGCTTAGTGAAAGTTGACGAGGATGCTTTTTGTAGACCGAAAATATTTTCCAAGAGTTCTTTAAAAAAGGAAAAAAGAAATTAAAAAAGTCAAACTAAACTCATAAATGCAAGAGTATTAACTTACCTTCAGGACGAGGTATCATAGTTTGTGGAGATAATAGTGATTCAGTCTGATCAAGGCTTAAGTCTCTGTTGTTCTCGAGAGTTTGACAACTACCTAGATGTAAAAGTAGAAATTGGTTCCTAATGAAAAGAGCAAATTAATCGGCTGGAAATTTTTTACCATTTGATGTGGATGGCATCTCAATCTGGGCTGCACATGATAGAACGGAAGTGCTGACACACATTTGTGGAATATGTACTGATTGTCTCATAGCTTCAACAAAGTCAAGTGGAAATGAAGATGTTGGTTTTTGTTGCGGCACTGCATTAGATAACGCTGCTTGTGTTGGCGAAGCAGTTGAAAAGGCTTTACATAGTTCATTGTAAATAGCTTCTTCTTTTGCGTTAAATGCCTTAAATTTAGTCGGATCAAATGGGAAAATTCCAGTGGATTCAAATCCTGATATAATGTTTGAAGACGTTAAATTATTTTCCCAAATTGGTTTCAGTAGTGCAGAAAAGTCGCCTTTTGGAAGCCGGCAACTTCCGTGACCCATCATCTTTTTACCATAGTTAACAAGAGCTTTGTCCCAAGCCGTTTTAACTGGACCAAAAACACATTTGTCAAGCGGTTGTAGTTTATCCGTTAAATGGCTCGGGAAACGAACTAATTGGATGTTATTTTTGAGAGCCTCTTCAACGATCCGAAAGCTGATATGGCTAGAATGACCATCGTAGAGAAGAACGGCAGTTTGATCTAATTGACCTTTTTCGCTTCGAACTTTTTGCACGTGAGGAATGAGTCCATTTGAAAACCAATGGAAAAACTGAGGCTCTTCCATCCAGCCTTCCTTTGAAGCAGCATAAAGAGTTCCTGGAAAACAATCAATTGAGGTCCATCGTGCTTGAACTGCGCCGCCTTTGAAAATAATTAGTGGAGGTAGCTTATCTCCACTAGCAGATACACAAGCTAACACCGTTGTAGACTCTCGGCCAGAACCACCAGAAACCCGGTTTAAGGGGACACCCTTTTCTCCTATGGCTTTGAGACGGCTTGGATCACTGCCAAAACCACTTTCATCCGCGTTCAGAACAAAAGCTGCCTTATCAGAACTAAGAAATTCGAACTCATCGTACAATTTATTTAATTTTGTATAAAAGTCAAATATGATATCAGCTTTACGAGCGTCTTGGCGTGCTTTTTGTAAGTGTTCTGGCTTTTTTAAGGACAGGTTTGGATGTCGTGACATGAAGCCCCGGTACCATTCGCCTCCGGGCCTCCCATTTTGGAAAGGAGTAACCAAGTTTATGGTTCTTATGTAGGTACCCACTAAATTAAGGAGGTCCTCCTTATCGCAAGGGTAACCAGCACGTGACCTTGAAATAAGGCATTTTGCTATGGTGTCTTCCACGCTTAAGGACAGTGCAGGTTTTCTGCCTCGAGATATAACGGCAGTAGGATTTTTCCTGCCACCGATCCGATTATAAATAACCGAAATTGGAACACCGTAAGCTTCTGTGGCCTGTCGATAGGTTTTGTTTTTGTTAGCAACGTCATTTACTGCACGAACAATATCTTCTGACGTGTATGACGGAGCTGACGTTTTTCGTTGATATGAACGTGGCATCTTTTTTGATAAAAAAAATGTTAGATCAATACCAAAGCTATTCAAAAATGGATGTTTACAATTACCCCAAAATGTTCACTTTTA
This sequence comes from Chrysotoxum bicinctum, assembly GCA_911387755.1. NCBI lineage: Eukaryota > Metazoa > Arthropoda > Insecta > Diptera > Syrphidae > Chrysotoxum > Chrysotoxum bicinctum. The sequence continues at coordinate 83,425,929 of OU426989.1, read as the reverse complement.
CCCCATTTCGATGTTTACATTTACCCATGATACGAAAAAAATGGGGCAATTGTAAACAGCCAATAACTTTAAAAGTTTGTTATGTGAAACAATTAAAACATATAGCATGTATCAACACTTATATTCTACTTATTTAAAAAGAAAATTTAACTTACTTTGATCACTTTTATTTGTTTTGTAACAATTTTTGTAAGCACCAAAAAACTTAAAAACACAGAAAAATTAATGACTGACGCCAACGAACGAAACACAAATAACTCTTTGACAGATAACGCCATCCACGCGTCCACATATTTTAAATATAATGCGTTTTCAAATATTTTCATGGCATGCTTCGAAATATAAACGGTTTTAAGAGAAAAAAGCGTGTCTACAATTACCCCCGTTCACAATTACCCCACTCGACCCTAATATTCAAACTTTGGAGGAGCTTTGGCATAAAAAAAATTATTAAAATCGGCTGTACCGTTTCCGAGAAAATCAAAAACAAAAAAAATGGACCCAGGGGGGCTACCGAAAATAACAATTTTTTGTAAAATTTTTTTCAACAATTAGCTAGTTTTTACCAAATGAAATTTTTGGAATTTTTTTTAAAAAATTCTGTGGGACAGTTTTTGAGAAAAAAAATATTTATAAAATTTCGAAAAAAAATCGTATGGCAGGTACCGTTATTTTTGGTCTTAAAAAAAAATAGAAAAAAACGTCCGGGGGTAAAAAATTAAAACCCATATCTACCAAGTTTAAAGAAAATCGGCCGAGCCGTTTAGGCTGTAGTCGAGGCGACAGACACACAGAATTGCCAGACCCACTTTTTTAGTCTTCGCTATCATCTTAATGTCAACTTTGATCAAAATCTTGAGTTCGATTTTTTTTACAAATGCATAACTTGCCTTATAGTACCTATAAGTCGCAAGTAAAAATGAAATAAAGATATTACATCTTGTACCTAATTTTTATAATTTTGAATTTCTCATCATCGACATAACGGATTTTAATAAAATTTTGTATAGAAATGCTTCTAAAAATTATAAAAAACATTGCATTTCAAAACTTAAAAAAAAATATATTTTTTGAATTTTTGAAAAAAAAAGTATTTTTTTTTATAAAATTCGATATTCGATAGCTCAATATTTTTTTTTTTTTTTGAAATTTAATTTTCATTCGTACAATAATAAGAACTTAAGGTTGGCGTACCAATTTTTTTTTCTTAAAAATGTTTTAAGAATTTTTTATATAAAAGCTTTTTTTTAAGAAACTACTACAACGAATTATAATTTTTGTTCTTGCATAAACTAATATTTACTTAAAATTCATGGCATCCTGTGCTTAGCTCCAACTACTAAAGGAGTTATTTTAGTCAATTAAAAAAAATTAATTTTATGCTTATGAACAGTTTTTTTCTAATTACATTAATTTTTGAAAATCTTAGTCGTTTACATAAGAGCAAGTTCGTGCGACCCAATCGTGCATTTTATTTTTTTTACTTTTACATGTCTCTAGTTCTCCCAAGTATAATAAAATCTATAGCTTTTTCGGCAAACTTGTCATTGAGTTTCATTTTTATTATTTTTACGTTCCACAGTTTGAAATTTTCGGAATCTTATCACGCTAGTGACATCCCTTGTAGCCTGTTTTTACTAGAAAAAAGCTTTTTAGTGCAAGAGACATAAACATTTTTGAATAAACTATACCCATGTACCTAAGAAAGGCAAACAATAATAAAATAAGCTTAACAAAAATCGAACATTATTAATCTATATGTTTTTTTAACTATGTTTAAATAATTTTAGAAGGAACTTTATTCATTATCTGAGTTTTCTTCGCCTTCTTCGGAAGTTGGAAAAGTAGCAGTTGATATTTTCAATAAAGAAATGATTTTTGGTGAAAGATTGTGAATTTTCATTCGTGAAACCAGATTTAATCGAGAGCAGGTGCAATGAGGAATCTGTTAAGAATATCTCAGTTTGTATCCTTCGTGCTGTTTTTTTTTCGACTGAAATATTCCCGATTTCGCTGATATTTCTAATTATTAGCCTCTTAAGCTTCAGCAGCTAGCTCACCCAAAGGCAGAAGACAAATTTATGTAAATTGTTCTCCATGAACAAATATCTCATGGATGCTTGCTTGCTGGCATGTAATACCAAGGATAGGGAGACAGAGACTGGTAAAGATTGGCATTGTATTTCTTGCCTGCTTCAGATTCGTTGCACGAGCTAGCGAAGAAAAAGAAAGCTCTCGTACCAAAGTTGCTGCGTCCCTTTTTTCCGAAGACCTTAAACTTATTTCGTTTGCAGCTCCTGATTCCGAACTGCAACTTGGTTCAGCTGGGGCAAGACATTCAGTTGGCAAAGCATCAGGCTGTTCTAACCAATCATGGTGTTCTTGCGGAAATCTTGCGTAGTTTCTGTAACTTTTCTTCCATTTAACTTTTATTCTCCCAATCAGATTACTCACAAATATCTCTAATGCTCGACAAGAACCCACCACACCATTGTTAGAAGCAATTAGTTGCGTAATTCTTCGGAGTCTTTCTTCATTAGCAGCTTGAAGACATAGCTCAAAAACATCTAGGCTCTTCATCTAAAAAATATTTAAAAAAAATATATGGGTGCTGCAAAATTGTGCACGGGATTACCTTTGTTTCTGGTAGAATAATAGTCAGAGGAACAGAAAATGGAAAAATTAGCGTGTCTACACGTGTCCACAAATTCGAAAACTCTATCCAAAGTGAAAACTTTAATTTTTTTTGAGCCTAATTTAAGAAAAAAGTATAACATACGAGTATATATATTTTTTTTTTTAATTTTACTTACTTTCGCGTATTTAGAACCACAAAAAATTTTGAACAACAGTGTTCGATAAAAATTACTCAAAAAATCTAAAAATTCTATTAATAATTTTTTTTGTTAGGAAACTTGACCTTAACCGCTTGCTACATAATATAATATGGGATAAATGCAGGAAATATAAGCTTAAACAAACGGTTTGGTCAGTGCCGGATTAGCCACGAAGCAAGAGTAGCAAATGCTACGGGCCCCGCGCATTTGGGGGCCCCGCGCACCAACCTTTTCTGACCATAGAAAAGTATTATTTACATATTAGATTTAGTCACAATTACTAAGAAGAAAATATTTGCATCAAAATTATCAACTAAAATTTTATTTTTCTATCTGCTGGTCTTACCAAAAATCATGTTTCGCACCGCACCAAACGCAAATTGGACAACGGTATGAAATTCAGGTATTTATTGTCACCATTGAAAACGTACTCACTGCTTTAGGTAAACTTATATGAACAGTTATCATAAAATTGCTGGCATTTTCGGAATATTCCGAGAGCTAAAATCTCTTCCTGATTCAAAATAGCTTTTTTGGCCTTTAGTTCACAAAAACTGGCGTTTCGTCCGGGTGATCGCACATGGACTCATCAGTTGGCTGTGAGGACCTTGTCAATACGCAATTTTTATTGAATTCAGTTCATCTTACATCGATTTTTTGACAAAAATCCAATGTGAACTATATCATTAACGTTGTAATATTTTGCCCGTGGCCGAGCATTGATTCTATATGAAGGTTTTTATAATACAAATTCTATATACTACTGAAATAAATCAGCCTAGTAGAAGACTTAGCACTATTAATGGATTTGTTGAATTTGTTGAAAATAGCAAAATATTTCAACGTTAATGATTACAATTTTAATCTTGGTTGGATATAGTTCACATTGGATTTTTGTCAAAAAATCAATGTAAGATGAACTGAATTCAATAAAAATTGCGTATTGACAAGGTCCTCATAGCCAACTGATGAGTCCATGTGCGATCACCCGGACGAAACGCCAATTTTTGTGGACTAAAATCCATAAAAGCTATTTTGAATCAATAATTCAACAAGTCCATTAATAGTGCTAAGTCTTCTACTTGGCTGATTTATTTCAGTAGTATATAGAATTTGTATTATAAAAACCTTCATATAAAATCTCTTCCACCAGAAGAAATTAAAAATCTGCAACCATAGTAAGTGCTTACGCAGATGATTTGAAGGACAGTCTGGGCAACGAATTAGTTCAATTCGCTTCAATGCTCAATTCTGATGTGGCTGGTATTATTGACAGCAGGAATCATGAGGCTCTGGAAATGCAGGTTTACAAGCTGTTGATAAATAATTCTTTACAATCTTGTTTCCCGAACGTTGAAATTGCTTTGCGCATTTATTTGTCTCTCATGATCACCAACTGCAGTGGTGAACGATCTTTCTCAACATTAAAACGTGTTAAAAATGAATTGAGGAACACGATGTGCCAACAACGTCTTAATCTCCTCACTTTAATGAATATTGAACATGATTTACTCCGAGAAGTTGATATCAACAGCATTATTTATAAATTTTCCCAAATTAAGTCAAGAAAAGTTTGTTTGTAACAGTTTTGTTTTATTTAATACCATAAACTTGATAAGTGCCTAACCTAAATCAGTCTAAGGGCCCCTTGATAGAATTTGCTACAGGCTCCGCGCTGGCTTAATGCGGCACTGGGTTTGATATATTAAGAGCTGAACAAACAAATTTTGTATACATGGCAGTCCAACTTCATTTTTTGAATTAAGTTTCGCTAGATTACTGTGCGTTCGTTCAAAAAAAATAGTAAAACGGTATGTTATGCATTTTTTGGAGAAAATCGAGCACAAAGAATGCAAATTTGTTTGAATGCAATTACAAAGAATGCTATTTCTTCTAAAAATAAAAAAATGAAGTTTCCATCATTAGTACTAACAGCGCAATTACTGTTAGGTTACACCAAAATCAGCCTTTTGTTAAATCTAAGATACATGAAATTGGAAGTAGGCCCTTACATTAAAATTATTTTTTTCTTTCCAAAAATCACCCCCTTAAATATTATGCACGAATTAAGGGATACCCTGTATAATTCTTTGATGGATATGTTTTTTTTTTTTTTTTTTGTGACGTCCCTCAAATCTATTATAAATATAATATATTATTCAGTTGTTGATCCTAAATTACCATGGTAAGTTAAACATTTGAACAGCACGATTCCAAATGATACGTGCTCCACTTGTTTCTTTTATTTTAAATCTCTTTATTTGGTAAATATACGGTCATAGATCATTTTTAAATATTTTCAACTAATATTGTCCATTTTCCTAACACAATCCCTTAAAATCTGGATTTGACCCAGTCTCACATTTACTCGCAGTTTCTCCTGAAGTTTAAATCGTACCATTGGCGACATTTGTCTTTGCGTAGTTACATGCTAGTAAAAGAGCGTACCAATTATCCAACTTTGGGTCTCTGAAAGTAGCAATTCCGCAACCAACTCTGTCATTGTCTTCAACAGCTATCACTGTAAAGTTTCCAATAACAGCTCTAGAAATAGATAAACAAAATTTTAAATAAAATCCAAATCTTTTTCTAAACCATGTCGAAATACGAACTTAAAATATTCAGGATAACTATTGATTTCCTTCATGGTTGTGTTCTTCTTTTCTGACCACCACGAATTAATGAGTGGAACGGCAGTTTCCCGAACTGTAGAAGTAAACTCTTCATTTGTGTATACTTTGACAAGACTTTGTCCGGATATTTTCGGTATTGTGGTATACGCCTTGAGCAATGTTGCAAGTTTTTACAATTAAGACAGGAAGTTCAGCTAATTCATCATTCCACTTTCCACTGCATTGTGGCCATTCTTTAACTTGAGTTGAAGTCCGATAACAAGCCAATGTGTTTCTCAACTGATTGTGTCTCTTCACTATATCAGTTTTAAGCGAAGCTGTAATTTCTTCACGTTTACTTTCCTCAGGATAGGTTTCAACGAATTCCTGGAAAAGAAAAATTAACATTAAAACAATAAGTAAAAGGGTATGAAATAAAAATGAAGACGATCTAAGTTCTTTGCTACTGATGAGTTTCAGAAATTTATTTAAATCTTCAAAGAAGACTTTTTTTTGCTGTGAAAAGATTTGATGTTCCTGGTTTATTGCTTTTTATTCCACTCCTATGATACTTATAAAAATTAGACACTTCGCTGTGGAGATTTTGTGAAATCGTAGGTTAAGGCCAGATTCTGACTAGAGAGCCGACAGCAATCCCAATACCGATAGTTTAAAATATTCTAACATTCACTTTATCGATACCGCGAACTCGAACGTTCTTCTGAAAACGTATTTTATCGTAGCTGGAGTGTATCAAAGTCGACACAACAGTCTGAATCTGGCCTAATAGTCACAAAATGCAGTTAGCTCGAAGCCGAAAATTGCGTATGATTGATGAATGGGTAAGAAAGCCTAAAAAGATTCTTATTAGGTCCAAAAATAGGCTTAAGTTCATTCTGATTCAAATGTTTTGTCTTGCTTAACATGTTACACCTTTAACCCACTAACATCCAAAAAATCACTGCTATTGAAAATTATTTTTTAACTTTATTTTATTTATTCCTATTTGTAATAATAGACATCAATTTTCGCACCAACAACGGTCAACGTTTTTTCATAAAACACAGCTACCGGTATTTATTTAAAATTCAAAATATTGCTTTCTTGGAAATCATACACAAACAGTAATAAAACGTTGATTGTATAGGTGTACCTACTAGCGCGAGTACAGAGGGCGGTAATGGGTTAAACATTCTATTTATAAAAAAAAAATACAAAAAAGAATCTCATTTCTAACTTTCCATAAATATTTACACAGTAAAGTTTTAAATTTTTAAAATTTCTTGAACTTGAAACGGCTGGCGTACGGCGCGGCGTACAAACACATAGACTCGCGTCATTCTCTATTTCAATTATTTTATTATTTATGTTCGAAAGATAAAACAGTTAGTTATGTTCTTAGAAGAATGAACAGTAAAATCATAAGCTAAGTAAACAAAATACAACATGGTACTTAAGTCAATATCAACAGACTACGCTTTAGTTAAATTTAAACTAACAAAGCAAAATGTAACGTACATTATAATGTATGCTATAAATACGGTTGAGAAAAGTTAAATACTAGCGCACGCTTAAGTCTTTATTAATGTAAGCTTAAATTCTAAACAAAACGAATATCATTCAGATTTCGAGATGATAATGAAAATTTGGACAAAATCGTGGAAACATTTTGTGATAAACAAAAATAAATAAAGTTGGTGAAGACTGCTCGTGGAGACCCAAAGCCAACGAATGGGGGGGAACCACACCCAGAGAAAAACAACATCATAAAATTAAGTAGGAAAGTATTTAAAATTACGTTGCTATAACTTTTGATTTATACGCTTTAAATTAAATACGATCAACTTTGTTTCAAATAAGAAAAATGTTTAATTAATCACAGTATAGTTAAACACCATTGAATTAATGTTTTTCTATTTTGAAATGTAATCGAGGCATTTTCGTTATTCATTTAAAGACGTTTGATATTTAATTTATTTGAATCAAACTTGAAACTTAATACATCAAAGTGGTAACTTATTTGATTTTCTTTCCTTTTTGAATCATATACATAATTCACTTTGAACCAAAGCAGTGGCGTAGCTAGACCTTTGGGGGCCCTGTACCCAATTTTTTTTTTGGGCCCTATAACCAAAACTGGGCCATAACCTTATAACTTTTTTTTAAATTAAAACACTAACGTCAATAAATAAGATAAATTTAATTCAATGTATAACGACATAGGAACTTTAACATAAATGCATACTACATATATATAGATTACATGTTTTATAAAGCTTAAAAAAAATAATATTTGCACTTCTTCTCAAAGTACTACTTTCCTTGCCAAAAAGAGAAAGCATGTTGTTATTACTTCAGAAAAACTAGAAGCAAGACTATTAAATTCGATGACTAATAATTTAGCAAGTTCTTTTATGGAATGAATTTTGAGGATTTCGGATTTAAGGCATGTTCTTAGAGCAATTAGTTGATTGCAGAAATCACCAGATATGTCTGTATTGTACTTTTCCACTAGCTTTTTTGATCCTTGATTTATCTCATCATTTGAGAACGATAAAAGCTTATCCGGTTCCAACACTTCAAACATACTACTAAGACTATGAAGGCTTTGAAATCTTTGCCGAGTTTGTCCAATCAAAATGTCCAAGCAGGAATAGTAAATATTGATTTTGAAGTAATTTTCCGGATCAGAAATTCTATGATCTTCTGCCAACTCATCAAAAAAGCGCTTCGTTATTTTCCTCCTTTTATTTTTTTTTTTGAAGACAGGCGTCACTCCCCAATCGTTGGCTAAATCCTTGGACTTTTTAAGTAAATCACTGAATTTATTTTGATTTCTTTCTTTTTCTAGACCGTCTAAAAGATTTTGAAGCAAAATACTTGCTTTTTGTAAGTCATTTTCCTCATCTTGAAGGGCTTTGGAAACTGGACTTATAATATCAAACAGCGAAGAAAAAAATGACATCAACACAATAAAGTCGTAGGTCTCTAAAATGTTTATAACATTTTTACATTCGTCTCGTTCGTCTTTTTTTGTTGAGGTCAAATTGATTTGGTGTAAGGTTTTCATTATCAATGTATAGTTTGATCTTATACCACATAGTGCATCATTTCGTGACGACCATCTCGTAGGACAAACCTTTTTAAGGGTAATTTTATATTTTTCTAATGAATCGTTGTGCAGCAAAGACCAGCGCTTCATACTGTTACCAAAAAATGTATATATTTTCTCTAAATTATCGAAAAATGTTGACACTTCAAGTATATTTTTTGCTGCATCATTAAGTATCAAATTTAATGTATGTGCTGCGCAATAAACATAGTCGGCATTTGGAGTGTTCTCTTTTATAAGGGCTTGTAATCCTCCATATACACCCGACATAACATTCACTCCATGATAACCTTGTCCTCTGCATTTGGATAAATCAAGTCCATATTCACTTATTGTTTTAAAAACTTCTGTTTTTAGCCCTTCGGCACTAGCATCAGTAATTGGTACAAACCCTAAAAATGACTCGCAGATTTTTATATCTTTATTTACTTTTTCATCGGTTTCTGCTATAGAAATATACCTAATAACAACAGACAGTTGGTCAATTTCTGATAGGTCCTGTGTTGTATCCAAAATTATGGATAGAAAATATGCTTTTTTAATTTCTAAAACAATGTTTTCTCTTAATGTGATACCAAGCAATTCAATTATCTCTATTTGAATTGTAGGGCTTAAATAATTTATTTCACCTTTTGGTTTCAAAATGAGTTCTTTCAAAATAGGATCATAATTAGATATTAAGTGAATAATGGATATAAAATTTCCAGAATCTGAATCATGTCCTCTTAAAGGTAAATTGCAAAGTAATTATGACATTTATAATACGGTGCAAAACATTTCGCCAAAAAGTTATTTTACTGTTGAGTTCACTTTCTAAATGGGTAACTATAGTACCTTCTTGTAACCAATTTTTATAATTTAAAGCAGAGTTTATGTGTTGCTGAGAGTTTTCATGTTCAGATATATTTTTAGTTAAATTGGTTCTAACTAGAACACCGTTTATCCATGCGGAAGAGTACGATTTGCTTTGACGATCTGCTAACAACCAACAGAAGTGACAGTAAGGTTTGTTCAAAATATTAGAATAACATAACCATGGTCTAACAATTCGAATACCAGCCTTATTTGAATATGAGTAATGAAAGTTTGAAAAACATCGAGTTGCTTCCGAATTCTTTGGAAATGGTCCTTCAGGTTGAAAGGGACCTAATTTAAAAATTATTTTTCGTTCACATTCAGTAAGACTGTCACCAAAATTTCCTCTATCCGATGAAGAGATATTATTTAATTCGTTGGGTTGATTAGAATCTTCATTATGAGTTTCTTCTATTTCAGGAGCTCTTGATGCATTTTGTGCTTCAGAAGAATCTAAAACCAAAACGAAAACAAAATAAATTCCCAGCGTAAACTTGCGAGTTCATACAATTTTTATTAAACAATTCATTACTTTTTCTTCGATATTCTAATGATCGAACGAATGTACCTACTACAATATCGTTTACCTAGTTACATACCTACATACATAAAAACAAACGTAGGAATATTTTCCAGAATTGCATTTCTATTAACTGAACATCCAAAAGATAGATACGCAAATACATGACATTACCTAGCAACAAGAATTTATCCACAAGATTAATAATATACCTAATGCTATGCTTGTATTTACAGAAATATATATTTGTATAAACTTTTTACCACCGTCTGAAGTTTTATCTACATACTTATAACAAAATCCGACCAAGAATTTACATACCAACACAATTTGAAGTAGCCGCAACATTTGGTTGTTGAAAAAACGAAGTAATTTTAGGAAGTTTCTTAATCTCATTATCTCTTTTTTCTTTTCAGAGCTCCACTTAGATACTCTCTTTTATTTTCACTCATTTTTCTACAAAAATAATATTTTAAGCAACGCACAAAAAGTCACAAATATCTAAGTACAAATAATCACAAAAAACTTTAGAGTAAATTTTTAAAATGTATATCCACGCTTCCACGCACAGACAGATTAAACATTTCAGTTAACGTGTTGAAATTCGTTTTGCCTAGTTCACTCAGATAATTAACGGGACTTTTTTTTGGTTGCAGATACATACAGGGCTCGGAATGGAGTATTCGAATTTTTCAGCTGTTAGTTCATGCAAGTACCTTAGTATTTTTTAATCTACCGCTGGTCCCTGGTTTGTATTTCTGTGTGATGTTGGAGTTGGTGGCTGTCAGGCAGGACGATATATTTTGAAAGCTCGAATAAAAAAGTGTTTGCAGGTTGAAGTTGTAGTATTGTTGGTTGGTAGGACATGAAAAAAAGAAAAAGATACACAGGAAAAAAAAATATTTGACGCATGTAAAAAATGATCATTGGAACATTTTTTTGTAATAAAACTTTATTAAATATTTAAGTGAATTTTTTTACAAACGTCTTGTGCTCTGTAGCTCTATATCTTTGGGGGCCCCTATATCTCGGGGGCCCTGTTACATGGATACAGCTGATACAGCGGTAGCTACGCCACTGAACCAAAGTTAAAGTACAACAAATCAAAGTTGTAATCCTTTTGACTTGTGAACGATAACAGTAAACATTTTATATAAGAAAGAAATCATATGTATTTGTGTTCGCGGCTGTCGTTGTTGCGGGTCGAGGAAAATGTATCTGCCATTCTCTTTAGAGCTTGTGAGCTGTAGTTATTGTGAAGTGTTACCGAACGTTATAACCTAAAAGTAATAAAATAAATTAAAATAATTCAAGTAGTGAACGAAAGCGGACAGCTTCGAATTTTAATTTATTCTAATTATTTTGCTAACGAGAACAACCGCGACGATTCCGCAAAGCTGCATGAAGATCTGGAACTATACTTATTCAGAAATTTGAAGGTAACATTAAACTATCTCTTTTTTTTTTTCTTATTATATAAATTTTATTCAAGTTCGGAATTGACGACGAAACCCTCTCAGAGATCTCCAAAGTGGCAAATTGGCAGTGCCAAAATTGCAACAATTCTGATTCCCGTCAACACCAACCTCAAGTTTAAAATCATTTCTTAAAATTGTAAGTATACATAGGTACATACATTTTTCTCAATATAAAAATTATAATGTAATATATATTTTATAGGATATTTTAAAACTTTTTAACTCATCATCGAAAGGGAAATCATTGATCCAGTCATTACAATCCCTCCACTACACTTGTATTAAATTAATAATGGCAAGACTTACATACATTATGTAAGACACAAATATTTGTAAATTTTGTTTGTTGTTTTGTTATTAAGTTAGTTTATAAGATTTTTTTATTATTTTATTTACAATAAAAAGAAAATACTTTTGCAAAAATAATTGTTTTTAATCGATTTGAATATAGTGAGAATGACTTTAAATCAATGAATGCTAGTAAATATTATTAAATTGTTTGTAATTGATTTGTTCCCGATATCTTTTTACTTTAAACGCAAAGCGTGTTTAAAATCAATTGATATGTTTTTGAATCAAATGCGAAACGTATTTAAAACTATAATGGCGCTTTTTAATTTAATGTTACGTAGTAATTAATGTAAATATGTTTATAATTGATTTGATTCCGATTTTTATTTACTTTAAACGCAAAGCGTGTTTAAAATTAATTGATATTTTTTTGAATCAAATGCGGATCGTATTTAAAACTATAATGCTACAACTGTAAATCATATTGGTTTCAAATTTGATTTGAAATGAAGTAGGGAATCACTTTTCATTGATTAACAACTTTGATTTAAATATTTTCGGCATTAGAGCCAAATCATATTGGTTTTACTTTGATTCAAAGTTGTTTTTTTTTTTTTGATTTTACGTGCTTTTTTCTCTGGGTGCACAATTTTCAGACAAGTCCGAAGGCCTAAACTGAGATCCGGCTTTTGTTTGCCAAGAAATACCCTTGAAGGATGTGTCACTTCCTCGCTGATGGAAGCAGTACCCCTGGAAAAGATAACGCAGGCGTGGGAATCGATCGCGAGATTGTCGACATGACAGTCCATTGCTCTAACAAACTTAAAGATGATTTCTCTTCTGGACCAGATGGTTCGCTACCAATTGTCTTAAAGAAATGTGTAGTCAATTTGGCCACACCTTTGGTTCCAAAAATCTCTTTCTCAAAGAATTTTTCCATCAATGTGGAAGGACTGTTTCATGATTTCTATTAATTCATATTCACAAAAAGTGTTGTAAGGAAGATTTTTCTAATTAAAGGTCAATCACCAAATTATCGTGCATTCAAAAACTTTTCGAAAGTATTTCCTTCGATACTGTTTACTTTCATTGCAAACCAATATTTTCCGCAAAACAATACGGTATTCTTTAAGGAAAATCTACGAACACTAATTGAACAGAATTTGTTTCTTTAAATTCAATTAAACCAAAAAATTAGGTTCATGTTATCTTCACTGACTTTAGTAAAGCCTTAAATAATATTTCACACTATAATAACTAAAAGCTGTTGGATTTCCTCCAGTTTTCATTCAACAGATGGAATCATACTGTAAATATCGTATCGGGGCTTATTTAGATCTTTTCAAATCATTTAACTGGGAAATCTGACATCCCACAAGGTAGCCATCTTGGAACTATTATTTTCATCATGAAAATCACCTGTTATTAAACATTCGGAACTAACTACAAAATGCAGATTACATGAGCATTTTTAGAGTCATTTATTCACCTAATGATTCCTTACCTTTACAGAAGGATTTGAACAATTTTTCTATTTGGCGCCAAAAGAACAATTTTGAACTTAACGTACACAAATACCAAGCAATCACATATTCCAGTAAACGTCTTCGCGCGCCACCTTGAGATTATTGGATTAACGAAAGCATTGTTTCGGGATCAAGGAGTTATCTGCAATAATGAACATAACTTCAGAATCTATTATGACAACATTGTGGATAGGGCTAATTCAGCTCTTGAATTCGTCAAATGTTGGTCAAATGACTTTTCAGACCCTTTCGTTACCTCTGCTAGAATATGCTAGCCAAATATGGTTGCCTAATCACATCGTTCGTATTAAGAGTTCCTTGGGTTGACAATCACAACTGTCCCCCATATCAAAATCGTTTGCAGCCCATTAGCTTCCAATCGCTAGAAAAACGTCTTGAATTAACTGATGTTATTTTTGCACTGATTCTTCTGCCCTCCTCATGAAAAATCTCGAACAACGAAAGCTTCTCAATGACCGTCAGTACAGTTTTTCTTGCAAAAGATCCACTGGTGATTGAATGACTTTTCTTACCGAAAAGTGGAATCAATCCCTTCATCGCTTTGGAGAAAGCAACATTGATGTGGTTGATATTTTTAAAGCATTTGATAGAGTTTGACATCAAGATCTCTTATCGAAAGTGCATGCTTATGGTACGAACGGATTACTTCTTCGCTGGATTGTTAATTACCTTTCTGACCATTTAATACAAGTCGCTTTGGTTCTTATCAGGTCTGAAGTAAATAAAATTAATGCTAGTGTGCCCCAAGGCTCCGTTTTGTATCCAACACTATTTCTTATTTTTAAAAATGAACTTCTGTATCAAACTGTTTCGTTGATGACAGCAGCCTAAGCTCTTCATTCTTCTTTCCTGTTGACTCACCTTCCTCTTCATCGAATTTCAAGTTGCAAGAGCAAAAAATATTGACCTCATTTAACTCATATTTGAAGAGTATTGTAATATGGGGCAATAATAAGCGGAATATACCACCTCTGCCATTATACATAATTAGAACTTGCTTATCTCTGTTTCATCGCTACTTTTTCAAGCGTTGCTCTATAGGAATAGAGAGTCGCATTCCTGCCCCTAAGCCTTAAGTTCCGTCAAGTATAGAGATTCTCTCATTAGCTGTGCCAAACGAATGTGGAATTCCTAACCCAATTCTATTTTTCCTTCACCGCCATCACCGTTAAAGGGGAAGCACTACAGAACAATTATGCCAAATTTATATTTTTGCCTCAGTTAAACAATATGGATGAATTACATATTTATGTTGGTTAAGTAAACGGTGTGAACGTATGATTATCCCTCGCGGGGGTGAATCGGCCACCAAGTTCGTTTGAATTGATCCCCTTATACTTTTTTGATGGATTTTCTAAAGTCAAGGTCTATGTCAATAGTTACAGAGACGCCGAATATTCTGGTCACCCAATTGAGGTCACCATACCAGAAACTGTCAATAACATCTCGTTTTGAAGCTCACATGCTTATTACATGAATCAGTGATTTTGATTTTACCTTAACATTTCGACTTGAAAAAGTTTCCGCAAGAAGGATGCGTGCATTTGCCTACAATCCACAACATACACAGTCGTTTGACAACTTCAAAGTAGAGTTTGGTGATGTTCAGGACTGTTTGTTTAATTAATATTCCATACCAATATCGACTTGTCCTTATTGGTAAACCCAAACACCTTGTTTTTGAACCAAGAAACCTAGAATGCAAATTCGCTTGGAAAAAAAAAACATTCAAGCCTCTGAAAACTTTTACGAATTATAACCTTAATGTTTGCCGTTTGAATTTAAAAAATAGATAAAACGCTTGTGTGAAGTCCTGGAAGTTACTGAAAGAGTGAACCGATGGCAAAGGCTAATTGACAATGGATGCCCTTCTTTCTTTCCAAAGGTTGAAAGAAACATCCGAAAAAAATCCGATTAAAAAAACAAGGTAACAAGAAAGGATTAATACCTAAGCCTCAAAAATTAGGCTGTCATCGCAATATCGCTAAATCGCTGTCAAAGTCATGCTGACGCTGCAAAATAATCCAGATGACCAAAACTTTTGGAACTGTTCTCTAAGGAAGCTATTAGATCGTCGGCATACACAATTACCTGAGTAAGACTACCTCCAAGATCGCTGGTGTGAATACTGAATGTCTTTCCTTATTTTATCCCTTCTTTCACCAGCAATGCTGTACTTCACATATTTGGGTAGAGTTCTATTAATAACTATTTCGATCGACTGGAGATTCACTGGATTGGGGAGATGATGCACCACGGCTGTCTTCCACCACACTGGATAATATGCATTACTCTGAGATTTTTTAAACAGTGTGGTATAAATGTTCATGGTTTCTGAAGAAAGCACAACACTGAATATGTTATCGACTCCTAAGGACTTGTATTTCTTAAGTGAATCGAAGATGAGATTGAGCTCACTCTTTCAAAATAAATGGGAACTAGGTCCATTTTGCTCACCGATGACGACGTTTGTCAACTTTTCTTCACTGAAATTGGTAAATATCCGGTTCTACAATCACCATAGCGTGAGGTATCGTTTTGAAGTTAGAATTGAGGAAGCAGACCCAATTCATCTAGATCACGGCAAAATTCTTGCATTTACCTTGTACACTTTGTGGAAAGCAGCCCTCACAGTCTCAACTTTCTTTCCGAGGTCTTCGCTAGTAAGAGTTATCGTCCTCAAGATCTATACCTGCTGTCAGAAGTTCGTCTTTGTTTTCTGTCATCCTCTCAACCTGAAGACTCAGAGATGGTTTTTATCAAAGGCCTTATTACTTTTATTACTTTCAGAAAATAATAATCAGGTTGCTAGATTTAAAGGCATGAATTCTCTTATCTCAAATTAAAATATTGGCAACCAACAGTTCTCCTTGATCAATTGGTTGATGTATGTCAGTAAAATTTAAACACTTTTCAGATTCCTTTCATATCGTGGGGACAAATTTGAACGTAGTTTCCTCAAAAGTTTGCTATTAAACTTGGTCAGCGAATTTTACTGTAGTTGTAAGAATCCATAAGCCCATAATTTTTTAACTTCACAAGCTTGTATTACCGGAAAGCTGTATTACGGGGACAAGTCCGCAGTGGTCACTATCGTTGTCGATCATTCTAAAACAGTTTATTGATCTGCACCGGAAATTATTATCAATATCACGTCTACTAGCAAAATATCCATAAAGGGAACGTTTTGATGCAAACAATGGCCTTTATGTAGCCAAAATGTCGATTCCAAAAGTGTTTTGAAAAACCAGTTGAATAGAATTACCTCTAGGGTTTTGAAATTGATTTCTTTCCAGACACACATCTGGACTTTGGTCTTTCAAAAATTGGAATAGATTAGCTCTTCGTTCAGTGCTAATCAGTAAATTAACATTCACAGAAATTATCTTAAATTGTTCTTCTCTATGTGTGCCCTTTTCTCGACGAAAAACTTTGCCTTCTTTTACACCTTCTTATAATCAAATGCTACGATCGTTGCGAAACAAGAGAAATAAGTTTTGGGCAATTTTCCTTAATTATCGATATTTAACTGACTACTCTAATTATCATGGTCATTATCTTCACTTTACCGAACTTCACAACTCCCTTTATCAACGCTGTTTTATGCAAGCCCAAAGCAATCTTATTAAAGACCAAAAATCCTTCTTCCAGTTTGTCAACTTTAAATGAAAATCCTATGGTTAATCTCCTTCTCTCTCATATTTCCAAAATCTTTGAAAGTATTTTACACGAAATTTTTAGATTCGCTTGCATGTCTTTCGTTTCCCCTTGACAACAAGTGTTTCTCAAAGGTAGGTCCACAACGAATAACCTCGTTGAATTAGTATCCTTAAGACTCTCAGCCTTAGGGAACGGAAAGTAAGTCGACGATTTCAGTATGGCCTTTAACTACATTTCACATAAGCTTATTCTATTTAAACTGTCCACCCTTGGGCTTGAACCTATATTCTTAAGATGGATTTTTTCTTACTCGAAAAACCGTAACTACAAATTTCGATTCAGATCTACCTTCTCTGATGATTTCTGAGCAACCTTTGGGGTCCCACAAGGCAGCCGCTTAAGTCCTCTCCTTTTTATTCTTAGTATTTTCGATATTTAAATGGTCATCGAATATTCCAAATATTTCAAGACCATTTCTTCGACACATGATTCTACTCTTCTTCAACTTGACCTCGACAATTTCTCTGTCTGGTGCTTGGACCTTAGTTCACTTTACCTAAAACTCCGTCTTCTTAATCATCCTTCAAATTCACTTAGATATATGTACATAATAATAAAACTATATTTAGGTTAGATTAAGATTTAGCTTGTATTAAGGCTAATAAATGGGGGTATTGTCCCCAACAAAATTAAATTTTTAGGAGATCTCCTGATCCAATAAGCTAATAATCGGCCAAATCGAACTGCAAAGACACTATGAGGAGCCCAATGGGGGAAGTAGCAAAACCTCTTAAAATGTCAACTATAGTTGCAGTCATTAAAGCTGACGTTCTATGGCCCCATTGTGTCAGCTCAGACGGTGTATTACAAGTAATCCTTTTCTAGAAATTCCTCAAATGGGGTGCTAAAAACCCCCATTTTATTTTATTTTATTAACCTTTTTTCATTTCAAACGCCTATGACTAAGTCTTGCATTTTTATTCTGTCTTATAAATTCTTCGCTCAGCTAAGCATTATCTCTTGAAGCTAAATGCAATGCAAATAAAGTCAGATTTCGGCTCGAGGTTATTCCCATAGAATAATCCCATCATTCCCCTTGCTCGTATCCTAATTCCAAGTAAGGGTTGACATCTTTTCTAAGCACAAACACAAAAAAAAAAAAGGAAATCACAATCGTTTTATCGGCATGAAATCATCGCAATTGTGAAAAACGAAATCAGCGCGTATTTATTTGATCTGCGGATTTGTACTCTTGACAATGTTCTTATTTTCTGTGGCCCGTTGGCCTTTTTGCTATGGGAAATTAAAAGTGTTTACCTTTGGGGTGTCTTTTAACCAAAGATGTCCCCTCGACAGCCTTCTTTGAATAAACATTATTTACAACTCTCCCATCGGTGTAGAGGAGTTACTCTTTTCCAACCATCATGGCCTTCGTGCGTGGCGTCACCGTCCTAATAAAAACAAATATTTGTTGATTTCCTCCAAAAGGGATGCGTGAATACTTGCTTCGTACGTATGGGATTGAAGATGCTTTAGGGATGAGTCGGTGAGTTCAGAATTTTCAGAATTTCAGGGCTAAAGTGTGGAATATTACTTGCCGCTTGGCACACATAACTTTCAATCACTTCGCAATTGGAATTTTGCATGCAAATACACACAAGTGCGATTATGAGATTACGCCTCGTCCCTAAAGTGTGTGGGAGGAGGGGGGTTCCTCCACTGTGCCATAAATTCCCAGTGGCAGAATATTAATTCCAGAATCCAGGCATTAAATCAAACCGAAGCCGCTGCATAATTATGTCGGTGGCGGCGGCGGCAGCGATGCGTGGTGGCATTGGTAGCTCCTGCCTGGGCTTGGGTGCATCACGAGTTTTGAGCTGACTATTTATGGAATGCGTGGAATTAATTTTGCCCACACGCACAGTCAAAGGCTTGGATGAGTTATTATAGATGGAGAATGGGATCATTGGCTCCCCACACAGATAATAATTAACTGAATACATATAGCGGTTAATACAGTCTTCCTTGGTGTGTTCATGTACATACATGTATATATGTACGTAGATACGAAAAAGCTAGCGGGCTAATAATTATTACAATATGACAACTAAATCAAATATTGGGAAAACATATAACTCTCTATGAAAACCGGGATAATTTAGGATGTTATAGTTCCCGAAAAGAACTAGTAACATCTTAAACCCTTTTTATAAAAGATTAAGAGGGAAATAGCTTACCCATGCTAGAAATCTCGAGAGTATATTCAATAAAGAGACTCAAAACATGCAAATATGCGGTCCTCTTTGCCTTAACACTTAAGATTCTGTGATGTGGTGAACAACAAATAGATGCTAAGCAGGCATTATTCCCTTGCATAGGCTTCAGGGTTCAGGCTAAAATTATTCCAACACTTCATATTAACATTTCCGAACGAAGGATTTATGTCGTCAACAACGAAGATGTAGAAATCTCGAAAATTCCTAACCAAAATGTACGTGTGTAGATCAAGGCCTCAACCACTAAGTTTCTTCCAAGCAGCTAGATCTATAGTTCATAGTTTGCAGTTTTGCACGCCAATTTTGTTGAAATCGTCTTGAGTGGGTCGCAGTAATCTTCAACTGCGCTATGCCTCGAGAGAGAATTCAAACATTTTCCGAGCCGGAGCATTTGTGTCAACTTGCTCTAAATGATCTAGTCGCTTGCTTATTGCATAGTGACTCGGACCATGAAGCTGTTCAACTATCGATTAACCTCAACCAGTCCATAATCCTTACAACAGAAGCTTCAGAGAATTTCATTAATTTCAGACGAAGACAGCTTAACTCTCCCACCTTCAGACAGGAATCTTCTGGATATCGAAATCGATGCAGCAATTGTCAACTTTGATGCCCTGGACAATCAAAAACAGCCCAAAACGTCAAAAGATAGGTACCAGCACCTTCCCGAGTACGTTCAAAGTCTGTATGCTCACAGACAACGTCTAAGCGGATCCATCAAAGTGAGCTGAATACAACCAACAGAAACTACCAGATAGTTGTGAATGAGCTACCGCAAGTCAACATCATGTTCCGGAACTCGATTCAATACCACAGTAATATCCAATACCAGAAAAGATTACAAGCAATCAAGCCAGGACCAGATGGTTTCAAAAACATCAATAGAATCATTGGAAAACAGCCACAAATACCGTAAACCATCATCAGCAATGATACTGAAGCTACCTGGGCTCAAGACAAGGTGGAAGCGTTCGCCGACTACTTCGAAGGAAACTTCACACCGAGCCCACCTACTGACCAACTTTCTTACAAGAAGAGAGTTCAATAAACACTGCAAACCAAATCCGGATAAAATAAATTTTAATATTATCAATCCAACAAATGATCCCACCGATAGTCCACATTTATGCAATCTAGAGGAGGTTGTAGAAATCATCGGCAATTCTAAGCCAAAAAAGTCTGCTGGACCAGATGGTGTCTCCTTCTACATCCTGAAAAGGCTGCAACAGGCGGTAATCATTTTCCTCAAAATCATTTTAAACAACTGCATCAACAACTGTTACTTCCCCCAGAAGTGGAAAACAGCGAAGATTGTGCCAATTCCGAAGAAAGGTGCTTCCAACTTAGTTTCCAACTACGGGCCAATATAACTTCTCAAAAACATCAGCAAATTACTGGAAGAATTAATCTTACGAATACTGAAGAAATTCTGCTGTGAAAATTCAATCATCCCTGACATGCAATTCGGCTGTCGAGAAAAACACTCAACCTTGCATCCACTGGTAAAATTCCAACACGATATCCCCACAGCCCTCAACAGTAATCGTGTCACCGTCGGATGCTTTCTGGATGTCGAGAAAGCATTTGATAGCGTGTGGATAGACGGTCTAATAATGACTTCATCTTATGCAAGTACCTCCGCCATTAATAAAAATTCTCTTTCCTTTCCTATCTTTCAGGAAATTTTTTGTTCAAGTAGATAACTGCAAGTCAAACATGAAGACCATCAGAGCTGGAGTCGGCCAAGGCTCAAAACTAGGCCTCTTCCTCTACAACTTGATGACTTCAGACCAACCTTCACCAATTAGATGCGAGAACCTTCTGTATGCTGATGACTCGCTCACCTACGCCACATTAATGTCACCATTAATCGCTGTCCGAAAAGTAGAAACCCATATTAACAGACTCTTCCAATTCTACCAGAAATGGGGCATCCGAATCAACACTTCCAAATCGGTACTTGTATGCTTCAGGAGACCTTCAACTGGTAGAGGTATCGTACCGCAGCAATTTGCAGAAATCTAGTCCTGAGACTCCCTGATGGATGCATAGTGGCAAGGCCAAATGTCAAGTACCTGGCAGTGCACTTCAACGAGTTGCTAAGGTTTAACCTGCACTCAAGAAATGTTCTGAAAAAAGCCAGCTGGGCATTCAGGCGTTTGCACCCATTGCTGAAAAGAAGATCAGGTCTTAACCAACCGACAAAGATATTAATCTACAAGCAACACCAGCGACCAGTGATAAGCTATTCCTTCCCAGTATGGTTTTCCATCTCGAAGACAGCTATGAAGGAACTTCAACTATTCGAAAGGAAGATACTGAGGATCTGCACTGGACTCTACTTCGACCGTCAACGACAGAAACACTACAGGAACGAGCATCTCTACACAGAAGCGAATTTGATCCCACTGAACAAATATCTAGTTCATTCAACGAAGAAACTAATGGGAAACATCATCGACCACAGGAATCAGCTTATGAGAAGGATGACCACAGAACAACGACATCCCGAGCCGAGGTACCTCAGTGTGATGGAAACTCTGGATGACAACTTAATCATGGACAACGAGGAAGTAGTGTCGTTCTACGCTGACATTGGATCAGCCTATCACAGCGGCTAAAACGCCATCCCTGCCCACAACCCACAAAAATCACCACTAATAACCGGGAATGAACACCCTGAGGTCAATACAGTCAACCGACCTTTTAAATTTAATTTTTTTCGTCATGTAAATTTTATATAAAAATAATTAAACTTAAGTAGTATCTTATTAGCTGTAAGCCAAATTGTAAATAGTATGTTCAATAAAACAAAATTGATTCTAGTCGCTTGCTTTTTACTTTTTTGTTAGGTCATTGTCGCTGTAAAGTCCCTACGGCATCAAAATTCTGTCGAAGAATTTTTATCTCAAAACATTCTAAGGTGTTTTCAGCGACCTTTGACAGGGTACATGTCCCTTCGCCATTTAGCAAGACTAGACTCTTAGTGTCTTACTAAGGGACACTTAACGTGATCGAAATAGTGCAATGCAATATTGCTACTCAATTGCAGTGATTTTCAAGAGTTTTTCTTGCGTTGATAAAATGCTGGCATCGTTGCCTGGGTTTAAGGAGGAGTCCAGAATTCGATAGCCTCTAACAACCTCGAAACCTTGGCATTTTATGTTCCCAAAAGGAGCACAAAAGCGCTACTAAAATCACGCTTTCTTTTTCTGAGCTATGAAAGATTGTCCCGCTAGTGTTGAACGATATCAAAGAAGTCACCTTTTTTAACATCAAAGGTATGGGTGAATGCACCAGTGTTCGCTCTTTATTGTTATCTTGCAAAAATGGATGAGTAAAGCATGAATGCCAAAACTATGTAGATAATCCTTTATACATATGTATATCTTGTCTCTGAAGATGCTTTAAAATACGCTAAATTGAAGTCTATGTTGGTGGCGCTTTGAAGTTCCTGCTGATTGTTTTATTGGGTATTTGGTGGCCTTCTGTGTCCTAAGGCGACCCTTATATGGACCTATAGAATCGTTGAGGCGTTCACATTTTGATTCAGTTCAATCAACGATCTTCAATTCATTGATGGACCATTTCTCCAATGTGGAATGGTACAGTACTGCTTGACGGGAGTGGAAATTATGCATTATGTATGTTTCGTTTGAGGCCTTGTTATCTCGAGAGATATTTTTTAGCATTTTTTACCTTATTATTGGTAGATTGCATTTTGCATATTAGCTCCGTTATAGGTGTCCTTACTGGTCACTGCCTAATAGGAAGACATGCTTTCCGTCTTGGAGTTCCTGCAAATGATTTTTGCAGAAGCTGCATGGATGAAGAAGAAGAGAAGTCAGTTGCTCACCTTCTATGTTTTTGTCCTGCCCTAGCTCAAAGACGTAGACTCCACTTGGGAGACTACTACTATAACGATCCTAGTGATCTAAATAATTCCGACATTCACTGTCTCAAACTCTTCATTATTAGCTCAAAATGGTTTAGCGAGTAAGGGTGATTTTTGAAATCCTTGTTGTATCACAACGGACTAAATATTAGTCTAAGTGTGTTGACCTTCTCCTGTCAGCAGCCACTTTAACCTAACCTAACCTACCTCATTCTTGCCATATGATTTGTTGATCTTTCAACCTCGCGCTTTTTGTTTTCCTCTGCGTTCCTCTCTTCTGTTCTGCTAATAGTGCTTACGGGAAACTTAGGTCTTTCTATGCAGTTCGCAGTTGCAGTACCACTTTATATTCTTTGCTTAGGTGCACGTGCTTTCCGGCACTAATCTTCAAATCCGGAGTTCCGTTGTGGGAATCTTGTTAGAACAAGTACTTTCGAGGCGGAACTTCTGGCGGCTTGTAGATTGTGTTGTCACTGGTTCTTATTACAAGATGGGGCTGAAAAAATACTTCTTAAGAGCATATAAGAGACTCGATAGGATTTTAGATTGCAGCCTTCCAAAATGGAAACATGTGCTTTGTGTACCACCAGTATATACAATATACATATCTCTGTTGAACTGTTCAATATTGGCCCATCGAATCATTCGGACACCCACGATACTCCAGGAATATCTTATTATGTCGATCGCAACTCAACATTCTTGTTTAAGGTTGATTGACCAGCAGATCTCCATGTCCCCTTATGAATCTTGAGACATAAGAACTACGTACCACAATGCTTAGCTCCGAAGTAAAGTCGATGACTCTGAAGCCACAAAATATGCCTTACCTTTTTCAGATGTTTAAATCAATTAGAAAAATTGTCATAGCTAGAGCAATGTTAATACATATGTCTATACCCCTACCCGGAAGAGCCAGTCTATTTGAATAATTCCAAGGACTTTTAGAACCTTCACTGCTGATGTCCAAAGGTACGATCTGCAACTGGAAGAACAAGATCATAAGTATACCTCAAAGAATGGGAGTCGGATAAACAAGTCATTAGGGTTTGGTCTGCGAATATGTTCGATGGCACGATCCCCAACCGAGATAATCAGACCATTTGTGTAACTCCAAAGATGGGAGCTGGATAGACTTCCCCTTAAGTACTGACAAGTAGGTCTCTCTGGGCCGATCTCTAAATATGTCCGAAGGTTCGGTCCCCAACCGAGAAAACCAGACCATAAGTTTATCTTTAGGGATGAGAGCTGGATCTAATTCTCCTTTAGGTCTGATCTCCGAAACGACCATAAGTGTAACTCCAAGGATCAGCCAGTGCTTTAGGTCTGATCTCCGAATATGTCCGAAGGTACTACCCTTAACCGGGAAATCCAGATAAACCAGTCCTTTTGGTCTAGTCTCCGAATATGTTCGAAGGTACGACCCCCAACCGGAAAAACTAGACCTTAAGTATAATTCGGAGGATGGGAGCCGAATAGACCTAAAATTAAGGTCTAATCTCCGAACATATCCGATGATAGACAACCGTGATAAAACCACCATTAGTACGAGTATAACTCCAAGGATGGTAGTCAGATATACCGGTCCTTTAGATCTGGGTCTTCGAATATGTTTGAAGGTACGACCCCCAATCGGAAAAATCAGGGCCTAACTTATAAGATGACTTAAACTCAAAAAATTATAACATTTTATAATGTACATGGTAAAAAAAATTAGGATTAAGATAAATTGGCTTGGTTTTTGTCTCGGGTTGTTCAGTGCCGGTTGTCCAGTTGGTGGGTTTGTTTTTCTGATATTTTCAGCCACGGTGATATGCTGACTCGGCGTCAGCGTAGAAACGAACTGCTGGTTCGTTGTTGGCTGGGATCCTTTTATCATATCCAGAGCACTAAGGTATCTAGGCTCTGGATGTCGCTCCTGGGTGGTCATCCTTCTCATCAGCAGGTTTGGGTGATTGGTGGTGCTAAATATGAGCTTCTTCGCTAATTGCACGAGAAACTGGTCCAGTGGCTTGATTTTTGCTTCTTCGTATACTCTTTCGTTGCTGAAGTGCTTCTTTCGCTGTCGATCGAAGGTAAGTTCGGTGCTTATCCTTTCGAAGATTTGGAGCTTCAGCATTGCTTTCTTCGAGATGGTGTACCATGCAGGAAAATTGTAACTGATGACGGGTCTGATGAGCTGCTTGTATATTAGTAGCTTCACTGGCTGGCTTAGTCCGGTTCTTCTGGCTAGCAACGGGTGCAAGCGATGAAACGCGAAGCTGGCCTTCCTTAGTACCTGCCTAGACTGCCGGTTGAAATTGAACAGCTCGTTGAAGTTTACTCAGAGGTATTTAGCATTTCTTTTGGCTGCTATCGTCGACCCATTGGGGAGCTTCGTATACAGGTTTCTGCAAGTGGCTGCTGAACGACATCGGTTGCCATTGGTGGTGGGTCTCCTGAAACACACGAGCTCCAATTTGGCAGTGTTTATTCGGATACCCCACTTTTTCTAGTACGTGTAGAGTTTGGAGACGTGGGCTTCCACTCTCCGAGCTACAATTTTTGACGCTATCGACGAGGAGTAGGTCAGCGAGTCGTCAGCGAAAAGCAAGATCTCGCAGTCAGTTGGTACGGGTTGATCGGACGTCATCAAGTTATATAGGAAGTGACCCAGCTTTGATCCTTGGGGGACTCAGGCTTTGATGGATTTGATTGAAGACTTGCAGCTGTCTAGCTGAACGAAGAATTTCCTAAAAGAGAGAAAAGAAAATAATATCTTTATTAGTGGCGAAGGTAACCCAAGTACGCTGTCGAATGCTTTCTCGACAACCAGAAAGCATCGTTCAATCAACCGGTCCCTTAGGTCTAATTTCCAAAAAAATGGAAAAAAAGCTGTTTTTAAATTTTCCTAGTTTTTAAGTTTCTGTGTAAGAAGTAAGGCAGCAGACACTTTGATATTATCTAAAAATGTTTTCTTGATTATTTTCATCCATGCCAACTTCCATGTATTCATAGATTTAAGCTTAAAAGTTGTCCTAATACTTGTAGGTATATCCTCAATCATTTTCAGCTAACAACAAATCTAACTTACTTCTCTATGAGTATCTATTTCCGCTACAATCTGATGTGCTATAGAATGCTTCTTCCCTATAGTTAATAATAAATGAATTTTCAGCCCTTAAGATGCGTGCTGCGATAATTCACAAACAATCGTATAAAGTTCTCAAAGAATCCCCCTTCGTCCTGCCCTCGAAAAATAACGAAAACTAAAGTTCAATAAATATAATTTCCATCTGCTCTATTCTCTGCTTGGAATTACATCATTTGCCCCCCCTTAAGGCTATGTGTTTCCTTGCAGCAACTTAATATTGAATCCTCTGCAATCCCAAATCGAATGTACGGAAACAAACCCTCATTGCACATGGACGAGTAGGTATAGGTATAGAACGAGTCGCCCTTGTGTTTGTGCATAAGATTTTCTTTTTGCGTTGAACCACTATGGCATAGCCATTCATGCCTGCCATGCTTCCAAACACAATAATGGAGAGAAGAGGCAAGGCAACTCCTTGGCCTCTAATGCCAATTTAGGGGTGAACCGATACAAGACCCTTAAGCCCACAAAGGCCTGGCAAATTTTGTTTGACCCGAAATTTGTGTGTGTGCACACGCAAAAAGTTTTCATCTTCCCATCAGGCCAGGCTGGCTGCCTCAATGAATGTGTTCTTCTCAAGAAGAACACCCTGGAAAAGCCCACCCTTTCTTTATACGTTTTTCCCACCGATCAACCCCTTTGATGTTTCAACGAACAGACATAGAGGAAGAAGGGTTTTTGCTCTTGCCGTGTGGCCGGCCTCGTCATCGTCGTCGCAACAATTGGTATCACTTTTGGGTTTTTCGGACAGCTCTCTCATGCTGGCTCCAGATGGCGGTAGCGTATATGGTGCTTGATGGTGGTGTGGCGCTTGGGTAACAGTGGCCAGCGACCGATTACTGACAGGAGGCAGAAGGTGAGGCCCTCGGTTTGTTCTTGTGGCCAAATTCTGGAAGTTCTGGCTTATTCTTTGGGGTTGCAACTGCTGTTCTTCGAGCAGGAATTCTGAGCCTCATCGCATGTGTGCTCTGTTTGACCGGCCTACTGTTGGACCAAGGTGCCTACTGCCTCTGCCTCTGATGATAATGCATTGACTGGTTTAACACACTTGGTTAGCCAGAATGGAAACGTAACGTAGTCGAGTAGTTCAAGCTTGGAACTGGAGCCTTTAAAATAAGATTAACCCAGGACTTGATGCTCGATATGGTTTTTGGACCTTTTCCACTGTCATCATCATCAACGTAGTCAGTATACTAACCACCACCGACTCTACCAATGTGTCGGTCGGTTTTCTAGGCCTAATCAAGAGGGTTGATTTGTTTGATTGAATTATCCGGTCGAGTTGTTCTACGATACGTAGAATCATCAAAGGAATTTTGCACACACAAAGGGGCTCCGGATTGCGATTGGTATTTCCTGGTTCTGCTTTCATCATCAATCGTCGTGGTGCGGTGCGGTGCGGTATAGTGCAGGGGCCTTGGAAAGTGCTCTATTTGTACGCAAGTTGAATCAACTTTTGGGTACACACAATGTGACCATATGGTTCAGGGATTTGAATAAGAGCAGTTGTTGGGGTTGGTTTGTGTGAGTTTGGCGAACTTCTCCAGCATGGATATTGTATATTTGGTTAGATGAACTCAAATGCGGTTGTCCGGAGGTATACTCTGCTGTTGAGTAGCTGAGCCGTAGCTGTTCCTACATATATGTTGTATATGCGGTGGGAAATGATAAGTTGATGACAGTTGTTCCGGATTGAATAGATTTGCTGATGGATGCGATTGTTGCAGCTCAGAACGGCTTTAATCAGATTGCCAAGCAAGTTTATTGAGAGATCAACACTTCTGATGTGGAAATATTGTGTAAACATTAAGAGATATCCCATAGAATGCCCAAGTCCATCCCGTTGAATACACAGTTTTCTATATCTGTGCGGTGGATATTTTGAGTGTGTGTGGCATCTATTTTGTGTGAAGTTTATGTGCGAATTCTAACTTTCTAAAATACATAAAGGGGTTTGAGAAAGAAATCGTAGGAATACATTAATTTATGTGTTCGAATGCATAGAAAAGTATCAAATAAAATCAAATTTATGAAAGTAAGAAGAATGTTTCGGAATGCGGTTTTTTAAGAAAACAGTGGCTTTCGCTTCTAATCGATATGTTTCTATTAGAACATTTGAAATTCTATATTTCCATAAGTGAAGACCTTATATTATATTACGAGCTCACGCCTAAATCACCGCTTTGAAGATGCCTCCATCTATAAGTTTGTTTGAAGAAGGTATTAGATTTAGTTAACTTCCTTTTTTATCTTCTTCCCCTCGAACTAAATATTGGAAAACTGTTGAAAGTCATCTCAAATCATAAATTGATTTTTTTGACTAATATTTAAAAAAAAATAAAATGCACGACTGGGTCGCACGAACTTGTAAAAAACTAAGATTTTCAAAAATGAATGTTATTAGAGAAAAACTGTTCATAAGCATAAAATTTATTTTTTTAAATGACTAAAACAACTTCTTCAGTAGTTGGAGGTAAAAATAGGATGCCATGTGATTCAAGCAATTATTGGTTTATGCAAGAACAAACAAATATAAGTCTTTGTAGTAATTCCTTAAAAAAAGTAAGCTTTTATACATATACAAAATTTTTAAATCATTTTTAAGAAAAAATTTTGTTAAGCCAACTCAAATTTCTTATTATTGAACGAATAAAAAATAAATTTCCAAAAAAAATAATAAGCCGTTTTTGAGATATTGAATTTTCCAAAAGAAAAAGATTTTTTTTTTTTTTCAAAATTTCAAAAAATATTTTTCTTAAAGTTTTGAAATGCAAAGTTGTTTATACTTTTTTGAAGCTTCTCTATAAGAAATTTCATTAAAATTCGTTATGCTGATAATGAGAAATTCCAAATTTGTAAAAATGGTTCTATGGTAGTACAGTCACTAATACATATATTAATTTCAAAATTTTTTTTACTAAATTATAGATCGTAAAAATTAAACGAAAGAAAAAAAATTATATCAAAACTGTCGAAACCGTTTTCGAGAAAAATAGGATTTTCGAAAAGCATTTTTTAACATTTGTATGGTAAGGTACCGTTATTTTTAGGTAAAACAAATTTTTTTCTCAAATCTTGTAGATCATATTAAGAAACTTCGCGACCTTAGAACAACAAGGTTCTAACCGACAATTTTGAAAAAAATGAGTTTTATATCAAATCTGGGTAAATTTAGGGTGCTCTTTCGATTCCCGCAATCCATTTTGCTCTATCTCTTTCCATTTCCATGATAGACAGGGCTACAGAGTTCTATCTGCATATTTTCCATTTGAGATTTAATCAATAAGGTTCTAACTGCCACTTAGAACCTTGTTTCACAAAATATCCAGAGCAACAGAGTTCTTTCTGTATATTTTCGATTTGAGATTTATTTAAAAAGGTTCTAACTTCCACTTAGAACTTTGTTTCACTAAATTCAAAAACAGAAACCAAGTTCACAAGGTTCTATGTGAAAAGAAATATGAAAATATAAGTTAACAAGGTTCTAAGTGCTACATAGAACCTTATTGTTCTAGAACAACGGTCAGCAACAGGCGGACCGCGGTCCGCTTGCGGACCTCGGAAGGTCGAACCTTGGACCGCTAATTTTTTTAGATATACATAATTATGTAATGTACCTACAAAACTATTCATTTAATTTGATGATGAACAACTGTCTCTTTTGTGAGATTTTTTGACGTTGAAAGGTAAAACTCAATGCTTTTGATGAATTCGTAACGAAAAGCAATATTAATCATGACAGAATGGTATCGCTTTCATCGGACGGGGCACCAGCGATGATTGGCAAAGAAAAAGGATTAGTAAAGAGAATCAAAGATAAGAATGCAGGGGCCCTACTATGTATCTCGATTATACTTTTGATTCTATTCGAAACTAATTTGCGATTCTACTTTCAAATGGTACTACGCATGAAAATAGAATAGAATGCCGGTAGTGCCAAGCTATTTGCCAACAAGTTTGCGATTTTATAACGAGACTCGAATATTTTTGACAAAAAAAAAATAGACAATATTTGCTGTGGAAACTGAATTTATAGTGAAACAATTAATAAAATAAATAAATATGGACAGTGTCGCGATTTGGTTAGGTTTAGATGAAAATCCGGAACGAATTCAACAAGCGATTTCGCTTTGTTTTGACATTAACTTTCGAGATAGGTGGTTCCCCTATTATGCGAAAGTAGTAAAGTACACTAAAACACAGTTGGCACTACTCGAGCTGTTCGATTCTTCTTCTTCTTCTTCTTCCTTTTCTTCGGCGCTGTTATGATCTCGATGTCGAGGGGATCATAACTCTCCCACGTATCTGCTTCACACTAGTGATCCGCCTGTGGGGTTCGCCGGGTTGACCTCAGAAATCGGCGGCAAGCCTCCCGGTTTTGTATTGTTCCATTTCTGAGGCCAACTGAATGCTGGTGTTTTTGCATTTGTTTGTACCAGGAGTGTTTAGGCCTACCTTTCTTTTTATTTCGAATTGGAACGTTGTATGATATTGCCTTTTTGACGGGGTTCTCAGGATCTCTCCTTTGAACATGGCAATACCAACTGAGCTGTTCGAGGGAAATGTGCTAGCTGTGGCTTTTGTCAAAGATATTTTGAAATATTTGAATGGGCTTAACACCGAGTTACAGGGAAATGGAAAATTAATATGTGATCTCATACAAAGCCTGTCTGCTTTTCGTCGCAAGCTGGATATTTTTGAAAAAGACATCTCAAAAAAAGAATTCATTAATTTTCCAACAATTCTTGAATGTAAGAAGAAAGGCTCTGAAAAAGATCTTGCATTGTTTTTAAGGTTTTTATCCGATCTTAGGAACGAATTTGCTGCAAGATTCCAAGACTTTGTAGAGATGGGTAAGCTCTCTCAATTCCTTAAATCGCCTTGTTTACTTGACGCAGCTACAGATTGGACTAGCTTGGCTGCGAGTTTATTTAGTCTTTCAAAGCATTTGCTGCAAATGGAAATAGAGTTGCAAGAAGATATTTCCCTGCAAATGTTTAAAACTGCATCCACTGAAGAATTTTGGGGTAAACATGTTTCAGAAAAGTATGAAAATTGCAAAAAACTAGCTATCAACCTAGTTTCTATGTTTTGCTTGACATATATGTATATGCGAATCATATTTCTCAAAAATCAATTTCTTGAAAAACAAATATCATTCGAGACTATCGGACACCCACCTGGAAGATACTCTTCGTATTTGCTGCTCTACGCGTGAACCAAACAATAAAAATCTGGTTCAAGACGGTCGTTGTAATTTCTCACATTAATTTTATCTATTGTGTTTTGTAAAATTACTTATGTAAATGAAGTCAAATAAAATTAGTAAGTAGGTATTATGAGTTTTTTTTTTTTTTCCTGGACCTCGACAAAATGTTTCAACTATTCCTGGACCCTTCAAAAAATTACTTGCCGACCCCTGTTCTAGAATATAGTGTCGCATCGTTGAGCAGCAAAGTCCTATAATGATTTTAAAAGTCAAATTTAAGGGTTAAAAATCTGGTTTTATTAGGTTTTAAAGTAAAAATTTTATAGATTGTGTGCATATTCATCGGGTTATAAAAAAAAATTTTTAATTTTTTTAAACAGTATCCCAATAAAAGACTTCAAATATTCAGATGCGTTTTTCTCAAAACACACTTTGGTGTACTTAGAACCTTGTTGTTCTAGGGTCGCGACTTTTATTTATCACGTTTAAAAAAACAAATCGAAATATTGAGTTTCCAAAAAAAATTTGAGGAGAGAGCTTTAGCATAAACAAAATAATTCAAATCTGTTGTACCGTTTTCGAGAAAATCAAAAACAAAAAAAAATGGTTCCAGGGGGGCTACCAAAAATAATCATTTTTCGGAAAAATTCTTTCAACCATTACCTAGCTTTAACTAAATTAAATTTCTTAATTTTTTTTTAAATTCTGTGGAAAAAAACGTGTGGGGAGGGGGCAATTAGAAATAATATCTACCAAGTTTGAAGAAAATCGGCCAAGCAGTTTAGGCTGTAGTGGAAAAGACATACAGACAAAGACAGAATTACGAGAACCACTTTTTCGGTCTTTGCTATCTTCGTCAACTTTGATCAAAATATCGATTTAGATTTTTTTACGAATGCATAACTTGTCTTTTAGTACATACACTGCCGCTCATCTGAATAGGTTCACTGTTTTTCGTAACTTACTGTAAGACTATCTGCATATATATGGCAATGACTCGTCTGTGTTATGTATGTAATGAAAGAGCATTATTATGCGCTTAGTTTGGGAAAAAAAGTTTTCTCTTAAAGCTTACCGTTATTCTCACACGCTAGCTAAACTTAATTCATTAAAAAAAACTAAGTGTTTTTTTGGCTCATCTGAATAGGTTCAAAAGCAAAAAAATCATTTTTAATTGATGTGCGCGGCGGATGTGTACTGAAAGTTAAGTTTTTTGGTAAATCGAATTGTTTTAAACCGTTTAACAAGAAAAATGGGTCGCGGAAAATCCTTAAAATAGGAAGAAAAATGCAAAATAAAAGCATTTATTGAATTAGGGATAAGCCAAAGAAAAATCGCAAGAAAAAATAGAAAGAAGCCAAAATTTAGTGGGTAAATATTTGCGGAACATCGAAAACTACGGGAAAAATATGAAAGGTTACACTTATAAGGCCACATCAATGGCCGATAGACGCGCAATCATAACAGCTGCTTCTAATTCGCATGATTCCGCGTCAAAAATTAGACTCAAAACTGGTGTTAAGTGTAGTTTGGTGATGGTGAAACGCTTTATTAAGAGTACTAAGCATTTAAGAAGAAAAAATACCAAAAAAACACCTTTGAACGAAAAACGAAAAGAAAATCGTCTCCAATTTTGCAAAAAAAATACATGTCGTTGAAATCGGAGTGGAGGCGAGTTATATTTTCAGATGAAAAAAATACAACTTAGAGGGCCCAGATGGCTACAACTATTACTTTCATGACCTTCGTAAAGAAGAACATTATATAAGCCGTCTGCATAGCTGTGAAGGCAGTGTCATGGTGTGAAGAGCAATTTCATATTATGAAACCTTTGAGCTGCAATTTCTTACATCGCGAATGAATATCAATGTGTACAAAGTTGTGTTTGAAAATGTCTTCCCACAAATCTCTGATCTTTTCAGACCAATACCATTGTCATTCTATCATGATAATGCCCCTATCCATACAGCGAGGTCGGTAAAACAATGGATCGAGAACCAAAATGTAGAGGTGTTGGAATGGCTTCCATACTCACCTGACCTTAACATAATTGAAAATGTTTGGGGACTTCTTTTCCGTAAGGTGTATGAGTCGGGGAGACAATATGAAGACAAGTTGTCCTTAATCGAGGGAATTAAGAAAGCGTGGGCAGAGATTTCGCTGCAATATCTAGAAAAACTGTATGACTTCATTCCAATTCCAATTTTCGAAACAGTTTCAAAAAAAAAGGTGGCGAAACACATTATTAATATGAATTATTATGTCTCTACCTATTCAATGTGCAAAATAAATCATTTAATTACAGTTATTTTTCTTGTTTTCCTCCATTTTTTGCTTTTGAACCTATTCAGATGAGCCAAAAAAACACTTAGTTTTTTTTAATGAATTAAGTTTAGCTAGCGTGTGAGAATAACGGTAAGCTTTAAGAGAAAACTTTTTTTCCCAAACTAAGCGCATAATAATGCTCTTTCATTACATACATAACACAGACGAGTCATTGCCATATATATGCAGATAGTCTTACAGTAAGTTACGAAAAACAGTGAACCTATTCAGATGAGCGGCAGTGTATAAGTCGCAAATAAAAACTTGAAGCATTGACAAGACTCGAGAAAAATATGCATTGAAAATCTTCAATCGAAGTTAAGGTATTAATGAAGTAGTTGACTGGGATTTATATAAGGTATTCCTAAAGAAATACTTCTTAATACCAGCCGAACTACATACCCCTCATTTCTTCCATTTTCTAAGATTATCTTGAAAAGTTTTTTGAATACCCAATACTTGCTAATATTCCCATGTAAGTCCTCCGATTTGGAACTTTTTAATCTAACATCATTCCTTCATAAAAATTATGAACACTGGATTGATATTCAGTGATACGCGAGTTTTGTCTACGATTAAACACACTTCCTAGTTATAGACGACTGTTTCGACACATCTACAATTGCATCTTTTTTTATAGAGGTAGATGGTTGGCTAGTAGGATTATCGATCTTCTGTAAGAAGAGCAGAAGAGTTAGTCTACAAGGTTGTGTTTTACATCCTCGTTTTTTGGAAGCTTAGCAGATGATTTTTCTATTAAAATATCAAGAAATACCCTAACATCTTGGAATACACTTTAAACAAGTTAACAAGCTAGGCAGATCTGTTTGGTCTGGATATCAAACTGCAACAATTAGAAATCTTTTCGTTTTCTTCAGCTTGGTCTTCTAACTTAGTCCATTTCGTCTTCTGAGTAGCGGATGCACCAAGTGTAGAGAATAGTTAGCTCTCTTCAACATCAAGTCTGCATGTCTTTTGAATTTCAGTTCGTTGGAAATGGTGATTTCCAAGAAGGTTAATGTTGGCTGTTACTTCAGTGTTGCCTGGAAACTTTAGTTTGATCGCTTTACAACGTGTTTTAAATGCTCGTCTTCGAAGGACAGTCACTGGTGTTCGAAAGAATATGAGTTCGATCATCTTGAGTCCCCATTTGAGATAGGTACTCCCTTAGGTTTTTAATGTGCTCTTGCCATCTCCTGGCAGCAATCTCTGGTGAAAAAACTATGGCGTATGTGATGGAATCGTATGTATAAAACTTCGTCTTTGTTCCTGCTGTGATGGCTGGTTGATGAGAAGTATAAAGGTTGAACATCAATGGTCCAAGTTTTGTACCTTGAAGGAGTCCAGCATAGATTCCTTTGGTTGATTGATACGTGTTTCGCTAGCTATACATAAAAAAGTCTAAGAGTTGGGAATTTTTTGATTATTCTTACCAAGTGATTAGGGAGTCCAAGTTCCGAGAGTTTGAATAGTACTCCTTGAATCCAAACGTTGTCGAAAATTTATCCAGCATGCATGCTTCAGTCGTTTCCTTTTTGTTGAGTCTAAGTGTAAGATCACTATAAAGTCACAGCAGTAAGTGCAGCGTAGAGTGGGTTTTCCGAAAGTTGTACTGAAACTCCGATATGACATCTCTTTCTCTGCAGAAGTGGTTGAGTTTCTTCAATATTAATACCTCCAGTATCTTGCTTATACTGCAGAGCAATAAATACTTCCACTTTTGTGTGGCTGTTATTCCTCAGGACGGGCACAAATTTTGCCGTTTTTTAGCCTGCAGAGAAATATCTGTTGTTCAGAAAGTTTTTGAAGATTATGTTCAGCAAGAGAACAGCAGGATTTGGTAACTTTTGAACTTTTTTTTAGAATTCCCAATGATAATACTTCTTTATAAGGAATGATAACATCTCTCAATAGCGGCTCCGATGAAGAATTTTCTTTGTTGAACAATGTCATGTTTTCGGTGGTTGCTGGTATCTCCTTAAAGCGAGTTTCTACATCTTCGAAGAAGTCAGGAAGGTATTGAGAACTGCATTCTTTGAAACTATCTTTTAAAAGATTGTCAAACGCTTCAGCTTTCTCCTCAGAAGTTTGTTGAAACTTTTTGTTGGTGAAGGATGTTGTTTGGAATTGAGTTGGCTCTTCCAATAATCGATGTTGATCTTTGTACACGTGTCAGGCCCAGGTTTCCAATCTAAGAGTCTCTTTCTGAAATCCTTTTCCTGAAGATATTTTATTTCCTGGTTGAACATTGTGTTGGTGCACTGAAGTTCTGAATGCAGTCGCCGATATTTGTCACTTTCTCCTGTAAAGGTCCTGTGGTAGATTCTTTGGAATCTTTTGCGGATATTTTTGTGGCAAGTCTGTGTACCTGTATCTGCTGTTGCGGGGAGTTGTCTGCTTTTCCAAAGTATTATTGAACACTATTTCAAATTGATAAGTATTGTTATCGATCTCATTATTGTTGACACCGGAGACTTCGGTAAGGCGTTCTTCCACTTCTGAAGGGAATCTTTTGCAGTTCAATTTGCGAATCGGATTTGGAATTCGTGAATAAGAAGATCAGCTGTAATCCTGTTATTTAATCTGAATCTCAGATGGTCCGAATCCCTATCACGTACCATACAAGAGAAGTCTTGAAACCCGTGAAAGATGTTCATTAAGTAAGGCTACACTAAGACGAAGTTCATGGGAGACGGAGTTTTTGTAAATGTCAGCTTCTGTTGTGATACAACCACTAGTGAGTGAAGTTCGGGGTTGTCTTGGAGCCAGTCCACAATTGCTTTTCCTTGTGTAGACTCCCTGGTGTAAAACCATAGTAGGTTCCGTGCATTAAAGTTACCTCCAAGTACACAGCACCTATGTTGGCTAGACAGATTGTTTTGTTTTTTTTTCGGCCAGCTCCTTCTTTCTTGCAGGACATCCACTGTTCCCGGTAGGGTGTCCAGTTTGTTGGCAATAAACGCAGATAACCATATTATCACTGACTTTGCTGAGGATCCTTGGACAGTTTCCTAGAATATGATCATCCTTGTACTGGACGTCCGCGAGCTCAATTCTGATCTTGAATGCATCAGAGAGGGAGATTGCACCTTATTATGTCACGCACAGACTGCTTGGTGAATCAGAGTTATTTTGAACTAGAGGGTGTCATCTTCCTTGGTGTGTGTTCGCATCATTAGCCATAAAATTTTTAACACCTCATTTCAAGTTTATTTCCAGCTTTCTTAAAGTATCCTTTGAAATAATGATAAGTGTGTTAAGCTTTCATTATGAAGGTCAGGGTCCGATTTCCAGCCATTGACATCTAAAACGAAATTTTGCAAGAGGTACTGCCTCTTTCGAGGAAGTGACAAAGCCATTCGGTATTGGCAGAAAATTGTAGGTCCTCTCCGTTCCTAGACACAAAAAGCACAAAGGATGTTTTTTTTAATTTTTGGCGAATCTGATTTAATTGGTATTCGTATGACAAAATCTTGTATTCCATTCCATTACACACAAGTTCCCTCTTAAATTTGCTTTCATTGCTCCTTTGTATAAAAAATTGCCACCACTATACCCAACCACTATGTGCATCAAAGGATCTTCATTCAAATCCATCAGTTCTCCTTCCACTCTCCATTCTTATTGTCATTTGGTTATCCTTATACGCGAAGGCAAACATTAACGACAAGCCAAATAATCAATAGCATTCAACGCCCATATATGCCTCAAAAAAGCCTACTTTAGTGGCATATCATTCCGAAAAGTCCTCGCAGGATGCAGGAAAAAAAAAAACAAATTCGAAGGAATTACATTCGGTTCGATTTATTCTATACCAAGAGGATAAAAGAAATGAGGAGCACACTCAAAGCAGTCGAGTCGAATCAGGCAGATGATATCACCATCAAAGTCAATTGTCTGGAAAAACGAAATAAATTTACAGACAAAAAAAACAAGGACTCGTACGTTCAGGACAATCTTCTTAACTTATCATGTCTTATGTTGTTTTCTATCTGAAGAAGCGCAATATAGCTACTTAGGCGAGATGATCTATGTAATGGGCTCTTATAATAGCTGAAGTGAAAGAATTTTATTTTTTTTTGGTTCGTGAATCATAATTTTGACAAAATGAAGTACGTGATGTATGACGTCTGTTCGTATTGATCTAAATTTTACTATAATTAATATTCATCCTTTTATAGAAAAGACTGAATGTAAGAAAAACTAAATAAATACCAAGCACTGTTTAATAAGTGAGGTATTTAACAAAAGTTTTTTTTGTCAAGTTTTATACTAAGAGGAGTGTACTCAAACGAGTACCTACACTGGCCAGATAAGGGTACATTTTTTACTTACTTGTGAAATATTTTAAAATATTCTTTTTCGATGCGAAGAATAGTTTGGCACATCTCAAATATTCACCGAACTCTACTGACATATGCTGTGACACGTGTAGAATGTAGATAGATAGTTGCTTATTTCGCTAAATGCGTTTGGTCCTGGTTTTTTGGCCTGTAGTCTCTTCTGGAATCGCATGTTGTTGTGGTGTTGGATCGAGTTCCGGAACATTATGTTTACACATTGGAGTTCGCTTTTCACTGCCTGGTAGTCGTTGTTGGTTGTGTTGAGCTCCCTTTGGTGTATTCTTTGAAGCCGTTTCCTTAACCTTTGTCTGTGGGAATAGAGATTCCGCACATTCTCCGGGAGGTGTGCGAGTGCGTACCTATCTTTGGACGTCTTGGGGACTTTTTGGGCTTCTAGTGCATTGATGAGAGCTGAATCCAGGTGGTCGTCAATTTCCTTATTTCTTAGGTTCCTGTTGGAGGGTGGTATTGAGACGTTGTCTTCTATGTCCTTCTGGAGTTTCTCAATATCCCCCCTCCTGTAGTTGACGTAGTTCTTAGGTGGGACTCAATATAACAGGTTGGCTGAGGTTAATAGAGAGCTTTACTGCTTCATGGTCTGAGTCACTGGGTAAGGTTGAGCAGGTGTAGTTGCTGATTCCTGGAATTAAATAAATAAAATTAGAGGTTAGTAAGAAAAAATCTAGAGTCAATGGAGTCCTAGGAAAGGTAGGTTTTGGCTGTGACACAACAACCAATGAGTGCTCTTCGCTATTGATATTGATTCAGTCCATGATCGCCGCCAATGAGTCCGTAGTTCTCTGCTTTATACGCTATTCACACCAAATCAAAATCTAGATTACGACAAAATCTCCTCAAAATCTACTTTCAAACACAAGATTGTCAAAACAAACAAACCTTTAGAAATGTTCTGCTTTGTCAGCAAATTGTCAGCAAGAGAAGAGGTAGATAAAAAGCAGATAATGGAGTCGAGTCTCGAGTGACTATTTGAAATTTGAATTGTGGGGAGAGAAGGAGATAAATTATATCCGAGAAAGCAGGATAAATGGACAGAAACGTCAAATGAAATCCTGGTTCTGTTCAGTGCGAACGCTTCAATGAGATTTCGTAATCTTGTTGCTGAAATCCGAGATTTTAATTAGGTGTAAAAAACCTATTAGAGTCCGGTTGAGAATATGCAGATCATTATTTATATTACCAGCGCACATAGGGGTATTTCAACGATCTAAGCGGCCAAAATTAGTTTTGTATTTTGTTCGATTTAAAAAAATGTTACTAAGTAGAACTATGTAGTTGTTTTTATTAAAAAAAAATGTTTTTTTATAAAAAAAAAAATGTTTTTTCTTACAAAAAAAGTATGTTTTTCGTATAAAAAATATAAAAAAAAAATCTTAAAAAAAATGACTTATGTATACAATAGGGAGGAAATTTATTAGATTTTTGGAAAAAAAATTAAATTATATTAATTTAATCATTATAATATTATTTATTATCAAATAATAATATTAACTAAACACTAAAATCCAAGTTTTCGTCTTCACTTCCGGAAGAATACCCTGGGTTCGGATCGGCACACAACAGCATTTCTAGTGTTTCTGGTAGGAAAGAATTTCGCCTTCTTTTTTTTATATGCCTCCTAGAGCTCATCAAAGGGTCTGAACTCAAAAGAAGGCGATTAAAAATTTCCCTATTACAGCTCTCTCGTGAAAATTTACGTGCGAAATCTTGTCGATAAGACCGAAAGTGCTTGTTGCGTGCTTCTGCAGCTTCTTCAGTCAGTTGTCCAATTGGCAACAATGCGTTTTTTATAATAGCAGCACCATGAACAAGTATTTTGTGCATCGTGGGTGTCATTGGATGCCAAGGGTATAGATCAACATATAAACGAGCAGTTTCTTTTGCATAGCTGTCATATTTTTCAGAATTGATTTTGTGACCGCTTGAGATAGTCTCTAAAATGACTTTTAATCTATATATCAGATCATAACTTATCCCTGTAATATCCGACGCAATTTTGGGATCCTCGAAAAATCTTCGACTGGTGTTCCCATCATTCGTGTTGCCGAAATTCGCTTTTGGCATGTCTATTAGCAATCCAGTTTCCTTGCGAAACTTCACTTGAATTTCTTGTTTCCTTTGCTTCTCTAGCTCTTTTTCAGCTTCTGTTTTTCTTTCTCTATATTTTTTCACTGGCAATTTATACGCCAAATGAAGAAATACTCTCAAATAACCTTATTCTGGCATGTAACACAGAGAGGCCGAATTGAATAGCATCAAAATTAACATCAACTGTTTTATGTAAGTTTTTAAAATCCTTCGAGGTTGCACCACAAATATAGCATCGACTAGTTGATGTTGTTCCTGTAGCGGCATTACATACTTTGCCGTCAACCATTGTCATTATGAATATATGCTCGACTCTAATTTTTTTTCCCGCCTAAATCAAATTCAGTTGCTATCAGAGAGTTTATTGAGGTATTGACGTAATT
Source organism: Chrysotoxum bicinctum (assembly GCA_911387755.1). Lineage (NCBI taxonomy): Eukaryota > Metazoa > Arthropoda > Insecta > Diptera > Syrphidae > Chrysotoxum > Chrysotoxum bicinctum. The sequence goes on along the minus strand of OU426989.1, from coordinate 83,385,347 downwards.
GATTTCATCTTGTGTGACATCAGTAGTCTCTCTAACGAATCTAAACCTTAAAGGTCTACAAAATCTAGGAGAAGAGGGTGTCGGGTTTTCCCATATAGTTTTTTCATTTTGTTGCCCACATACTAACTTTAGCGGCACGAAGCAGCTTTGAAATATGTTCATATCACTGTCCGCATCATTGTCTAATTTTTGTTTGTACTGGGATTGTTGGGACCCATCACAGCCCCATTTGCAGATTAATTTTAGGTTTTCAAGTTCGTGATCCTTTAATGATATCAGTACCTCTTCCAAGTACTCCGATAATCGCCTAACGGTAAGATCAATCAAAGGCTGCAATTGAGCTTCCGCACTAGTGCTTATTACCGTGCACGCTTCTGGCGGCGGATAACACTTTTTTTTTTCTTTTTGCAAAAGACTGTAACACGGAAAGAATTTTTTATTGGTGCTCCTTATAATTTCATATTGCGCTCGTGTTAGGTCTGCATCGATGAACATTTGACTTGCTTCCTGGACGGTTAAAGGGCTACTTTTATTTTCTGAAGACATTGCGTGATATGCCTTTTTATATTTTGTTGCACGAGCTGGCGACCTGATTATTTCTTTGAGCACATTTGAAGCGTCTCGCTTTCCTGTTTTGCTTAGTTCTACTTGTGAACCATGTACTATGATGTGCTCGTCAAAGTTAGAGCGAAGAACTTCAGTCTTTCTTCTTTTACTTCTTTCGCTCAGCTCTTCAAAAGATTTAAGTGGTCGGCCCGGTCGATTATCCGGACGGTTGGCAATGGGAATCGCTAAGGTTCCTTCCAGCCAAGAATGATTGTATTTAAGAAATACATCTTCTTTATTGTGAGCTTTTGACCATCTATTTTTTATTTCCGATTTAAAATGCGCAAAATTGCATTTTAATATTTCAATTTGGTCTTTAGTATAGCCTTCACTAGACAAAAGGTGGTTTTTTAAGGAAATTAGTTTTGCTTCCAAATTTGGTAAATTTTCACTATTCATTCGTTCAAACAAATGTTTTCTTGTCACAATCCTCATTCCTGATATACCCGTTGACCCTTCAACAAATAAACATTTCGTTTAAGAGAAAAAAAGAGAAAAACATATTTTTAAATAATTGAAGGACAAATTTTTAAAGCCCTAAAAGGTTGCTTATCCGGGCGTATCCGCGACCAAATATTAATTTTTTTAATAGGTAAAACAATAAACTATACACTGCAACAAACATATTTTCCGGATCTATTCCGATAATACAAAAAAATAGCTAAAAAACAATTTTTTTTGAAAGAAAATACAAACAAAAATGGGTACACCAATAGAGCTTTAAAAGTAACTCCTCAACGAAAAAATTATATAATTTTATATATATTTTACAAACTAGTTACCTGTTGTTTCAGAATTCATGATTTTTTTTACCACTAATCAACTTAAAAACATAAAATTTCACTTTCAATGTACATTACATTACATTACATTTTACACTACTCCGTAGATAAATCTACGAAGTAGAGACACAGAAAAGCACTGGCAACTGAGGCCATCGGCTTTAGACAATACAACAGAGAGAGACACACAGATAGAAAGAACAACAGAAGAAACACATGTCAACAGCACACGGTTGGTATTTGAACGGTCCCCCATCCAAGTACTAACCGCGTGCAATGATGCTTGATTTCGCTGATCGATGGGAAGCGATGCTTTCATCAAAGCCAAGGCCGTTGACACTTTCAATGTATACTTAATTGTAAGAGCGCGTGAACAGATAACGAACACATGGTGACACGATCGGATTTCATGTAACGGTAAAAGTATGAGAAGCGCGGGGGGACTGCTTGTATTAGTGATTTTTATTCTTGGAGGGGTCATGTATGTCAGGCAGTAATTTTTGCAGAAGTATTTACTATTTTTATAAATTGACTTTTGGCCGCTTAGATCATTCAAATACCCTTACACTGCCGGTCATAAGGTTAGAAGCAGGCATTTTTGAGAAGTAAAATCGACATTTCTCCCGTTACATGATGGATTAGAAGAAAACAACTATGGTAAATGAGAGACTATTTTGTTAACAACAAAATATAAAATTTGGGTATAAGAGAGATGTAGCTAACGGAACTTTTATGACAAATTGTAAAGTGAGTCAAGAATATGCGAAAATAAATCGGGTCATTAGATTAGAAGCATTGAACAAATCAACGTTGTTTTGTGAAGTGAATAAATTTTTGTTCGGTTTAAACGGTACATTTTATAAATTAATTGTTCTTGATTGAGTGTTAATTAAAATGGGCAAGAAAAAATGTTTGACAGTGGAGGAAAGGGCAAGAATAGATGTTTATTGCTCTGAAGGTCTTTCATGCCGTGCTATAGCCCGAAAAATAAATCGAAGTGATCATTGTGTCAGCAATTATTTAAAAAATCCATCGTCTTACTTAAAAAATTATAAAGGAAACACTTCCTCTGCCTTAACACTTCGCGGAACGCGAAGTATTCCTAGAATAGCGTCAAATTCAGCTTTATCGGCAGCTAAAATAAGGGAGAAAGCTAATGTTAAGGCCAGCTTGTCCACTGTTAAACGCACGATTCGCCATGCTTAGCACTTAAAGCGCCTGAAGCTTAAAAAAAAACCACCACTTAATGACGCAAGGAAGAAGCAACGCTTGTGTTTCGCGAAAGATCACATGAGCTGGGATGTGCAAAATGGAATGACCACAAATGATTAGCGGAAGGTTATTTTTTCCGACGAAAAAAAATTTAACCTAGATGGGCCAGATGGTTATAATTATTATTTCCATGACCTGAGGAAAGAGGAGCGGTTTTTAAACCGTCACCATAGCAGAAAAGGAGGCGTTATGGTCTGGGGCTCAATTTCATTTTATGGCGCTATAGACTTGGTATTCCAAGATACCAAAATGACTGGGAAAACCTACAAAGCCTTGCTTGAATCAGTATTACCCAAAATTAGCGAGGTGTTTGGACCAATTCCATGGATTTTTCAGCAGGACAACGCTCCCATACACGCAGCCCGAGAGGTAAAATCCTTCATTGCGAACCAAAACGTCCACTTGCTGCCTTGGCCACCATATTCCCCGGACCTAAACATAATTGAAAATGTGTGGGGCTGGCTTACACGTAAGGTATATGAGGGAGGGAAGCAATACGATGACAAGGAAGCGCTAATTCATGGTATCAAATTGGCCTGGAGTGAGATTTCACTGGACTACTTGGAATCTCTTTATAAATCCTTAAAAGATAGAATTTTTGAAGTTATTTTGAAGGCTGGTGGCAGCACACATTATTAAAAATCTAATAAAAGCTAAAATAAATAACAAATTATAAATAACTGCATTTTATTTTCATTTATTTGATGTGCTTCTAATCTAATGACCCGATTTATTTTCGCATATTCTTGACTCACTTTACAATTTGTCATAAAAGCTCCGTTAGCTTAATCTTTCCTATACCCAAATTTTATATTTTGTTCTTAACAAAATAGTCTTTCGTTTACCATAGTTGTTTTTTTCTAATCCATCATGTAACGGGAGAAATGTCGATTTTACTTCTCAAAAATGCCTGCTTCTAACCTTATGACCGGCAGTGTATGTGCAGCGGTGGAGCGACACTTGAAGTATACACTGATGACTGTCAAGGTTTCTCCTCTTCCTAGACGTATCCGGATGGCGGTGGCTTCACTAGTTTGTAGTCCTGTGATGATGGTTTCACTGGTGTTGGGTGAAATCTTATTCCTTACAAATGTGGCCGTCCCTCTTCGGTTCTCCGTTTTGTCCTGCCAGTAGGTTTTGTATCCGGTGATGTTTGATATTATTCCTCCTTGTCACGTTGGTTTCGCTGATGAGGGCAATATCGGGGGTGTTTTCCTTCATAAAAATGTTGAATGACGTCCTCTTTACCAGGCTGTATAACGAATTCACGTTATACGTCACTATGCGTAGGGTCTTTAGTTGCATATTTGGAAGAGGAAGGTGGCCAGTGCCACGGACTTCTCTCCATCGCTAAGCTGAGCGTAGTTTTGTGGGACCGAGCTTCTGGCTTTACCCATGACTGTGAGAAGGTCGGAACCAAAGATTCTCTGCACTTCAGTGTTGAGGTTTACCGGGGCTGGTGTTTTGGCTGGTCCAGTTTTTGTAGCCATGGTCCGTGGTACAGCTGGTCGAGATGTGGTCATCTTGGCTGGTGTTCTCGCTTGTTGCGTCTTTGGGGGTGCTGGTTTTGGTGCTGGGTCTCCTCTCACCATTTCTGCGAAGCTGACTGCAGGCCACAATCTCTTGATGTACTTTCCTTTCGGCTAGGATCTTGTTTGGTTCTGTTTTCTTTGATTTAAGAGTTGGGCAACCCTTGAAGTTAGCTGGATGTCCTTCCTTCTGGCAGTTGGTGCACCAAACATCCAATCCCGCTTTCTCTTTGCATTTGCACTGGTCTGGCTCGTGGTCTTCCTTGCATTTTACGCACACATATTGCCGACCGCAATTATTGTCGACGTGCCTAAAGCGTTGGCAGTTTCGGCACTGCACGATGTTCATAGACTTGAGGCGCTCCCAGTGCACCGTTTGGTTAGACTTGAGGTTACCAAAGTCTTGGTATAGACCTCAGTCCTTGTCAGCTCAACGACAAAGTTGTTGTAGGTTTTACCCTGCGCCTTCCTTGCATTGAACTGGGAGACCTTGATGCCTGGAAGCCCCTCAATCTTAAGCTCGTCCTCTACTTCTATGGCCACATACGAGTATGTATGGTGGATTCCTTTAAGCAATAGGAGGTTCTTCCTTTCCTCTCGTAGCATGAATTTTTTATACTGGATTTTGCGTTCCAGCGAGAATTTTTTTATTTTACCAAATGCCTCCTTGTCCGCGTCGCTGATTATTGTCATTTTGATGTTTTTGTTTTTGAATGTTACAGCTTACAGCTAGGTGGTTTGTTTTGCAAAACCTGCTGATCTCAGCGATGTTTCCGAGGAAGCAGAAGATTGGCGGCATTGCTGTTGGCTTGGCGGTGTTGTCCTTGGCTTTTGGTGGTGGTTGTGGCTGGGTGATGGTTGTTATTGTTGTTGCTACTTCGGTGGCTAGGTTGGTTGCTGTTTTGCTGGTGTCGGCTTGGAAGTTGGTATAATCGCTCGCGATGTCGATAGTGCATCGGCTTCCAGCTGGGGGCGTTTCGTAACGTTCTTGTCATTTTGCGTTTTCTCCTTTTTCCTTCGTCTCTTCTGTCCAGGTAAAGGATAATCACTAAAATCGGTGATGTCATGCGTCATCTGCTCTTCTGTGTCGTCCTCACTTGAGGACTCGACACTACTGGCGGTGAAAGAATCTTCATCACTGGTAACGTCTTCCGTCTACATGTTGTCTTCTTCTTCGTCAATACCTTCAATTTGTTTTGGACCGATGAACTTGCTTATGGTCTCGCTAAGCCTCTGACCAAGGGTGATTGCCTGTTTCAAGGTTCAAGGCTTTTTATTGAACTCTTTATATATACAATTTGGAAAACTTAAACTTAAGGATAATATGACTATATGACTATAAAATTTTGTTGGCACATAGGGGGCCTAACTTAAGCTATGACATTTTTCTAAATTAAAGCATTACATGACTTGTTATTTTAATTAAAAATTATGGCATGGTTTATTTCTCGGCTTGTTCAGTTCCGGTTGTCCAGTTGGTGGGTTTGTTGGGGGTTTGTTTTCTGATATTTTCAGCCACTGTAATATGCTGACTCGGTGTCAGCGTAGAAACGAACTGCTGCTTCGTTTCTATTATATCCAGAGCACTAAGGTATCTAGGCTCTGGATGTCGTTCCTGGGTGGTCATCCTTCTCATCAGCGGGTTTGGGTGATTGGTGGTGCTAAATATGAGCTTCTTCGCTAATTGCACGAGAAACTGGTCCAGTGGCTTGATTTTTGCTTCTTCGTAGACTCTTTCGTTGCTGAAGTGCTTCTTTCGCTGTCGATCGAAGATAAGTCTGGTGCGTATCCTTAGAATTTTCCTTTCGAAGATTTGGAGCTTCAGCATTGCTGTCTTTAAGATGGTGTACCATGCAGGAAAATTGTAACTGATGACGGGTCTGATGAGCTGCTTGTATATTAGTAGCTTCACTGGCTGGCTTAGTCCGGTTCTTCTAGCTAGCAACGGGTGCAAGCGGTGAAACGCGAAGTTGGTCTTCCTTAGAACCTGCCTAGAGTGTGGTTTGAAATTGAACAGCTCGTTGAAGTTTACTCCGAGGTATTTAGCATTTCTTTTGGCTGCTATCGTTGACCCATCGGGGAGCTTCACGTTCAGGTTTCTGCAAGTGGCTGTTGAACGACATCGGTTGCCATTGGTGGTGGGTCTCCTGAAAAACACAAGCTCCGATTTGGCAGTGTTTATTCGGATACCCCACTTTTTGTAGTACTCATGGAGTTTGGAGACGTGGGCTTCCACTCTCCGAGCTGCAATTTTTTGCGCTATCGACGAGGAGTTGGTCCGCGAGTCGTCAACGAAAAGCAAGTTCTCGCAGTCAGTTGGCACAGGTTGATCAGACGTCAGCAGGCTATATAGGAAGGGACCCAGCTTTGATCCTTGGGCGACTCCGGCTTTGATGGATTTGATTGAAGACTTGCAGCTGTCTAGCTGAACAAAGAATTTCCTGAAAGAGAGAAAAGAAAATAATATCTTTAATAGTGGCGAAGGTAACCCTAGTACTCGAAGCTTATGGATAAGAGCTTCTATCCATACGCTGTCGAATGCTTTCTCGACATCCAGAAAGCATCCTACGGTGTCACGATGGCTGTTGAGTGCTGAGGAGACGTCAGACTGGAACTTTAGTAATGGATGCAGTGTTTAATGCCCTTCCCGAAAGCCAAACTGCATGTCTGGGATTATGTTGTTTTCATTGCAGTACTTCTTGAGCCTCCTTAGGATGACTTCTTTTAGAGTTTTGCTGATATTGTTGAGGAGGGATATAGGCCTGTAGTTGGAAACCAGGTTTCTAGCGCCTTTCTTCGGGATTGTCACGATTTTTTCCGTTTTCCACTTATGAGAGAAGTAGCAGTTGTTGACGCAGTTGTTTATGATGATTGTCAGCAGTAACAACACTGCATGTGGAAGCCTTTTGATCATGTAGTTGGAGACTCCATCCGGCCCTGTTGACTTCTTTGGTTTGGAATTGGCGATGATTTCCGTAATTTCCTCTGGTTGGCATAGTTGGGGGCAGGGTTACCCCTGGGATTTTTCAAAAAGTCGCAGAAAAAAGTCGCTTTTACAAAAAAAAGTCGCAAATTCGAATTCTTTGAAAAAGTCGCATTTTTGAACAAAAAGTCGCAATTGAAAGAAAAACTCGCATACCTAAATATTATTTTTTTTTTACTATAGGAAAAACAATTTAGATATTTTTTTGAATTTCTTTATTTAAACACTTAGATAGGTATACATACATTAAAAAATAATAAAAACAAAAAAAAACCTAATTTAAAGACTTTATTTTACATAAGTTAATATGTATGTAGGTTTTAAGTTAAAATAAATACCTAAAAAGATATGTAAATCACATTAATGTTTCGTTTTTTTAATAAAGTTTCTCTATACTTTTTAATTAGGTTGTTTTCAGGAACCCACCCACTTATTTCACAGTCAATGAGATTTGTGGAAGCTAACATATTTTCGCAGGTTTCCCTTTGTAAACGGTTTGTTAATTTATTTTTCATAAGCGTAAGCTTTGAATAAAACTTGCTCAGCGCAAGCGCTGCTGTGTGACAACGTTAAAATTTTACAAACAAATTCGTAAAGGTCAAAGTATAGGTTATCACCTAAACTATTTTTTAAAGTAGGTACCAACCTTGTACCAAAACTCTTCTATATTTTTAATTTCAAAAATTTTGCCATAGTTTTTGTCAAACGCTTGAAGCTCTAGGTGTTTGTATTGATCTACCACTTTTTCTGGCTCATTTGTAAAGCTATTAAAATTTGAAACCAACCGAAAATAGTTTTAAAATAGAAAGCTTCTCATCTTTAACATTAAAAAATTTCTGAGCAAAGCGTCAAATAATATTGAAGTACATTTTTTTTATGCAAATAATTTCAAAATTTGTGAGTTTTTTATCCTTTAAGCAATTTTCGGCTTCCATGCCGATATATATTTCTTCAATTTTTAAAATAATTTTCGTTTCGATATTCAATCTCAGAAATAGATTTTCCAAGAACACATTCTTTCAATAAAAAAATTTGAAAAATAATAAATAGAGGATCTTCTATATAAGAGCACAAATAAGCAATTTGTAATGTTTCACTCTGAAAAACTTTGTTTAAAATATTTATTTTTGAAAGAATATATTTTAGAAACTTTAAATAAACTAAATTTTCGTTGTTCAAATTTTCGAGAATAATATCAATTTTTGAATTTGTTATTTCTTCAAATTTAGCCCTAAAAAAAAATGTTGCAAAACAACCCATTGCTCCACGATGCCGCATGTTACATGTTACAGACAAAGCACAAAGGTAAGGAGAAATTCCATGAAATGTCAGTGACAGTCGTCAGTGCCAAACAACAAAAAACAATCTAACAGCGCCCCCGTGGTGGGAATGGGAAAACAAAAACTACTTTTGAAAACGAGAATGCGAACAGAAAACAAAGAACAAAGCAAAGACATCATACTCACACATTCTCAGAAAAGTTTGATGGTAAATGTATAAGCAAAGAAAAAGTCGCAATTTTAAACAATTTTAAAAAGGTCGTCGCATAGTCGCACAGCACAAAAAAGGTCGCAAAAATGCGACTAAAGTCGCATAAGGGTAACGCTGGTTGGGGGTTGTCCGTTGGGCAACTAGCTGGAAGATTGTGATTGCCTGTGTTGGAATAGGTCGTCTTATAGATATTTCGTGTAGAAAGTGAGTGTGAACTGAATGGTGTCAAATGCAAAGAAAAAAAATAATAATTTGTATGTCGTCACGTGTGCATGTTGATTGTGAATTGTATTGCATGAATGACCATTCTTTTTGAGCCTGGATAGTATGCGGACGGCTCGCGACTGTGGTATTCAAGGCAACATAAACGAAGATGGGTATAGCAACAACTATAAATTATTTAATATCCCGAACTCAAGTACATATAATATGCCTGAAAAACTCACACTGTCAAATCACATTAATCATTCTTCTAAAAATTACACAATTCTTAGTTTTTTTTTTTTTCTTTCATATGTTTATCAAAACCAAGTCCTCGTAAATATAATGTGCATACAATATTCTGACAAAAAAAATATCACCGACAAAACTATTCCAAACCATTAAACCATTACCAATAAACATATCTCTCCTCTATTATCTATAACTAACTGCAATTTATTCCCATCAACCGAAAATGTACCGCTTCAGATAGTCAAAATCTGTATTTGACGAAAAGCCCTTAGGGAACCTTTTCACTTTCCTCATTTATCTTTATACCCAAATCACGGTGAATAAATTACCGCGAAAAGAATACAATTTCAAATAAAACATATCCCTAAATCAAATTGGAGAGGAACGAGTCCCGAATCCAACAATACACTTCCAAATGCAACAACAAGGATGTAATCCGGGGAGAGAAAAAATGATACAAACTGTCAACATGAGACACGCAATGACAAACAAAAAAATATACACAACCGACAAAGAAACGCAAATGACCCAAAACAAGAAGCCAATGCCAGTCAAACCCCTCTTCACAATTTAAGGCCGGAAAAATAAATGTAGCTGTAGGTAAAATAAAAACAAGCTTATAATAAGGACTTCAATTTTCCATTACGCCTTGATTTACCCCCGGCCATCATCGCGCATCGGGACCGCTGGCTCTGGCGCTGTTTTCAATTTAAGGGATGTGTCTCGCGCGTCACATCAACGATATAAAATTACACAGCAGATCTTCGGTGAGGATAACGAGCGGAATTTTAAAATATATCATCAGATCCAGATAAAGGCATTACAATAAGGACATAAGTACAGCTTCTTCTTCTTCCTTGTTCCTGGCTGGGATATACCTACATACCTACATAGTAGAAGGTATAATGCATCAGGTAAGAGTGATGTCATTATGCAAAAGAATCAGGGAAACCATCACGACCAGGAAGGAAGAAGGAACATATCACATGAATTATGAAATGTGTGCCCTCTTCCATAAGGATCAAGCATCAAGGCATCCTTTTGTTATCCTCTTTTCCGAGCACACAACGGTAGCAGAATTCACACGGGGAATGGGATTATTTGGCGCTACTATTATTCAACAAGGCAAGTCCTTTGAGCCTTGCCTGTCGCTCGGTCCCTTTGCCTATACACGTTTATATTATTTGGTTCGTCTTAAGTGCAAATCTGTGATTATCTCCTTTGGTCCCTGTTAAATTGATACATTTCATCAGCAGGGTGACCTATCATCATCAGCAGCCAGAGAGCATCCCCCTTTTTGTCATAATTCCTCTTTGACAGGCGGGATGAATCCGAGGAAGGTATACACAAAAAAAAAAAAAACAATGCGTTTTATCTGATTCCAAAGGATACACATTACTTGCAGCTACAATTATAGATTCTGACTGGGATATTGGGTAGCACACACATGAGTTGGATCAGGTACACCAGGATTTTGGTTGTCCATGCGGAAAAGTATTTAAAAAAAAAAAAGATGTGGACTTACAATGGAAGTTGGACAAGGGAAAAAAATATCGGCATACAATTTTTTTTTATCGGATGTTATAAAAAAGGTAACAAACAGAATAATGGGTGCGCACTTCAAATTGGACTTGGTTCCGTTGCGTTGGGTGCGATCCGGTCGACGACAGCAGCAGCAACGCCAAGTCGAGGGTCAAAGAGCGGAAAATTGTTATTGAAGCAAGAGTGGTGGAAGTGGAAGAGGGAACAACAAGGAGACATGTTAATTTCTCACCCTATTGGTCGATTTGGTCGGTTTTTTGTGTTTGCTGTTGGTGCAATAAACATCGGACGGTTGGTTGATAAGTGGCTAGCCATACGGTTGATTAGGACGTTTTCTTTTTTTTTAAGTTGTTCAGTGAGAGCTTGAGAGCGTCGTTTAATGAGGTAATTCTTCTGTGCGCTGCACAATTAACCATCCGGAAATGGTAATTTAAACGCCACCATAAAAGTGAGACACCATACCTACATGTAATTACCTGCTATTGTTTGATCCTTTAACACTTTTTTTTTTTTGAATCGATGATAATGCCAAGGAAAGGTACTTACACAAGGGGGAGACAAATTGGAATTTAATTTAAGGTTAAAATGTAACCAGTCTACTTGTACTAGGTTAAAAGTCACTCCAGTGATGGTACGAGTATGTATTAAGAGTTCGAAAAACCTCCTTTAAATATTACGTAGTTGCATGATTTCATTTCAGGTTACATGTTACATGTACAGGACATAAGTAAGGTACAATAAGATCTATTAAAATAACAAGTAAACAAGAGACACACTACTTAGTGCGTAATGCACCGATTCGATTGGCGAATCCAACCGAGTAGCGGCTAAAGCAACCGATTAAATTAGCTTCTCCAACCAAATAAATTGGATGATGCAATGCAGAAAGTTGGTTGAATCAAGCGAATAGATTGAGTCAGTTGGTTAAACTAACCGAGTAGCTAAGCTATTCTTTCTTTATATGAATAAATAATATCTCTATGCATGGTAAATAAACTAAAAAGGCTATTGTAAATGAGTGCATTACTACTCAAACCGAGCAAAACCGCTAACACCAGTTGAGTAAATTTGTAACTTCAACCGTGTAGCCTTTTTAAAATTACCGAATAGATTAGTTATTTCAATTAGTATTCACTACGGCAAACGAGAAGATTGGCTAGCCCAACAAAGTTAAGACTTAAGGTATTTAATTATCACATATATGTATATCATGGCAAACTTGCCATATATGTAAATACGTTCCATAAGTGACTCATATGTGATACTTAGATATTTTTAATGACGGTTGACAGACGATGTATATGACTCCACATAGTTTAAATTTAATAGTCCTTAACCCACACAGAGGGTAGATTTAAACAATTTTTCTTAGTCAGTTTAACTAGTGTAATTTAAATCTGGTGAGTTCCTAGCAGTCTGCAGTTTTTTCAGAAATATACTTCTTCTTGCCAGAAACTGACATATCATCCAAAAATAACAATACCCACGATACAAATGTTGAAAAATTATTTTCGAAAGAGTTTCTAGAAAACTGGATACAAAATTTTTTATAAAATTTTGGCCTGTAAGTCTTTGATTTGCTTTTTTTTTTGACTTATTTTTATTTTCCACAATAGTAAAAATTTAAAATTGGGGTACAAAAATTTTTTCTTAAAAATATCTTACAAAAAAAAAGATTTTTTTTTTTCTAAAATTGGATTTTTTTTTTAAGTTTTGTAGTGCAATGTTTTTTAAAGTTTAAAAAAAAAATCATTAAAATCCGTTATTCCGATAATGAGGAATTCAAAATTGGAAAAAATTGTTCTATGGTAGGTACAGTCAGTTCTTAATTTAATTTTTTTTATTGAATTATAGATCGTAAGAATTAAATGAAAATTATTCTAGGCGCCGTTTTCGAGAAACATACGATTTTCGAAAACCATTTTCTAAAATTCGTATGGTGGTTACCGTTATTTTTAAATAAAATAATTTTTTCACACAAGTTTTAAAAAAATTGAGCATGGGGTTTTCGATTGAGTTTTCAAAAAATTTTGTTTTGGTTTCAGGATTTTTTTTTTCAACTATTACCGAGCTTAAGCTGAATGAAATTTTTTGAGGTCTTTTTTTTCAAATCTGTTGAAAAGTTCTTGAAGAAAGAAATATTTTATAAAACTTCGAAAAAAAATCGTATGGAAAGTACCGTTAATTTCGGTTTCAAAATAAAAAAGAAAAAAAACATGTGGGTGAAAAATTTTAAAATTAAATCTACAAAGTTTAAGAAAAATCGGACGAGCAGTTTTGGCTGTAGTCGAATAGTCGAACAAACAGGCAAACAGAATTTCTAGACCCACTATCATCGATCAAAATCTCGAGTTCGTTTTTTTTTACAAGTGAATAACTTGCCTAATAGTACATTATAACGTATACATTATGTACATAAGTACATATAAATTATAAAATATTTTTCATTTTTAAGCAAAAATTTTATAACGCCAGTTTTAAGTTTTTATTATTGTGCCTAATAAACAATTTTCAAAAATATAGAATTTTCAAACAAAAAACCTTGAACATTTGTATGGTAAGTACCGTTGGTTTTAAATAAAATAAGAATAAGAAAGAGGTTTTAGAAATATATATTGAGTTTTCAAAAAAAAAAACGTTTTATTTTTTTTTTATTTTTAAGAGCATACTAAAATTGACCGAAATCATTTGTGCCATTTTTGACAAAAACAGATACAAAGAACTGGTTGCATGGGAGGTAACATAATTAACCATTTCGGAAATTGTTTTTCAACCAGTGTTGTTCCATGTAGACAAAAAATGTAGACTACACAATTGTCTACGTGTAGACAATTCAACGTATACAATTCCTGATTGTCTACATGCCAATGTTAACAATGTAGACAACGTAGACATTCAATTTTTCTTATTATGTTTCGTCTAATAAATCAGAACTCGAGCCAAAATCATCGTCATCAATCAAAACAATCATAGAGACATCGCCGGATTAAGATGTCGCAGGTGATTGGGATTGCTTACAGGCATTGCTTTCGTAAATGAATGTGAAGGCATTATTATTAGGATATGAATATGCTTTTTTTAACAAATTTTTATTTTCCTGTGCAGTATTTTGTAGATTTTTGTTGCACACTGTACAATATGCTACAAATTTGTTATTGTTTTCCATTAAAAGAAAACCTAGGTGATCGAAGCCTTTATTTTTTCGTCGACCAATATTTGAATAAAAACTCAAATTAACACCTGAACTTAATTGTGGTGTGGTCTCCATGTTGCGCGAACTATGATAAATATTGATTTAAATATAAAATTAAAACAAATAAAATTAGTTTTTATAAAAGAAAAATTATTGTTTTATTTATTAAGTTTAAGTTTAAGTTTAATTTTATTGCAACAATTTGAATATTATAACATAGCGACGCGTTTCGGATTTAATAATCCATCATCGGGCTAATGCTGTCGTACTATGGTGTTGTTTGCCAATGTTGGTGTTTGCTATTTGGTGTCTTTTTTGGTTGAGCTTTTGTTTCTTTTTCTCTTTTATTCATCGATGAGACTAACTTAACGCCAATGCACATTTGTAAAAAAGGAACAACAATGGATGCACTTGAGGAGTTCGAAATTTACAAGGCAAACAAATTAGAACGAGACAAAATAATGAACGACAAACTAACTATAAAGAACAACACACTGTTTGACACTGCCATCAAATATCAAACTCCACATCGATGAATAAAAGAGAAAAAGAAACAAAAGCTCAACCAAAAAAGACACCAAATAGCAAACACCAACATTGGCAAACAACACCATAGTACGACAGCATTAGCCCGATGATGGATTATTAAATCCGAAACGCGTCGCTATGTTATAATATTCAAATTGTTGCAATAAAATTAAACTTAAACTTAAACTTAATAAATAAAACAATAATTTTTCTTTTATAAAAACTAATTTTATTTGTTTTAATTTTATATTTAAATCAATATTTATCATAACACCTGAAATTTTCTTAAATGAAGTAAACAATGTGACAGAGAAATCAAGAATGACAGATTGGCTGGCATGCTTTGTCTACATTGTCGACACCATAGTCGACATTGTCTACATTGTCGACACCATAGTCGACATTGTCTACATTGTCTACATTGTCTACACAATTGTCTACGCATTAATGTAGACAATCAAAGTCGACACGTAGAGGAACAACACTGTTTTCAACCATTAACTTGCTTTTACTATATGAGATTTTTTGAATTGTTTCCCTTTCCCTCTAAGAAAATTGTTACGTGCCGTATGGGTCTTAAAAAAAAAAAACGAGAAAAAACCTGTCGGAAGAAAAATTTAAATACTATCTACCAAGCTTAGGCTTTATTAGAAAAGACAGATAGACTTGTGAGATCCACTTTTGTCGTCTTCCCAGACATAATAATGATAAGTTTTATCAAAATATCCAGTTCGATTTCGAAAACAAATTTTAGGCTTCTGAAATTCGTTTGGTCCAGTCGTTTATTTTATTTCTTCCTTAAGTGAACTTAAGAACACTTGATCTAGCAGCTAATAATTGTTATAAGGTAAGACACTCTTAAGAGAAATTTTTAGTTTGAAAATTCACAACTATTCTTCCGCTGCATCAATTATAATGTTTTTATATATTATTACAACTGTTAATAATTTTAATTTAAATTAAAGAAATAAATATGTAAGAAATTCTAAAAATAAATAAAACACAAAAATGTAATACCTTACCACTTTTTCAGTAGGCGACAGCCATAAAATACTTGACCTCCTTTTTTGTAGCCTTTTCACATTTCGTAAACTAACCGGCTTGCAAAGCAGTAAAGATAATCGATTTCGCGTCTCCTGCGTTCCAGCAGTTAAATTTATTTCGCTTATCAGCTGAAGGAATCAGCTGTTTTGTTAATTTTTAATTGAACGCTGATTGTTTCATAAGTGGTACATATTTGTTTTGTTCATTTTTCAATTTAAACTAAATTTTTAAATGTTTTATCTATGTAGGTTGTCAGTTCTTCAAAGATAATCCCCAACTTGATTGAACCATCCTCGGATATTCTTTTCAGAATTAGTGGATGATACGAGCATTATGACTTCAGCTATTTCCTGATGCCGCTTCAGAAAATGCCTGAACCAAGTTTCTTCTCGTGTGTTATTTTTTAATGGGGTTAATCTTGCTGCTTTTTTTAGAAATTCACTTAACTACTCTGAACATTCTTTTTTCGATTTTCAGTAATCCATGCAACTATTTACTGTTCTTCTTCAGCGGTCAGGATGGTTTCCGGTCCATACGTTGACTTGTGTACCTTCTTTTTTTTTTTTTACTGTACATCAATGAATTACTACAAAATATTAACTGAAATCTTTTCTTAAGAGATTTGCATATCTGAAAACATTCCAACGTTTGTAAAATGAAATAAAATCCACGACTGTGTCGCACGAACTTGCGTCTATGTAATAGACTACGAATATTAAAAACGAATATTATTATTTTAAATTCTTTTAGTAGTAGGAGACAAAAACAGAATGCTATGCAAATATGAATTTATGCAAGGACAAAAATTATAAGTCCTTGTAGTGGTTTCTTAAAAAAAAAGCTTTTATAGATATACAAAATTTTTAAACGATTTTTAAGAAAAACATTTGGTATGCCAACTTTAAGGTTTTATTATTGTACGAATGGAAATTAAATTTCCAAAAAAATATTGAGCCGTTTTTAAAATATCGAATTTTCCAAAAATTTCTCAAAAATTCAAAAAATATTTTTTTTCAGTTTTGAAATGCAGTGGTTTTTACACTTTTTAGAAGCATCTCTACAAAAAAATTTCATTAAAACCCGTTATGTCGATAATGAGTAATTCAAAATTTTAAAAAATGGTTCTATGGTAGGTACAAACTGTGATATCTTAATTTCAACATTTTTTTTATTAAATTAAAGATCGTTAAAATTAATTACATAAAACAAAAAAATTTTTATCAAAGTTCTAGGTGCCGTTTTCGAAAAAAATACGATTTCTGAAAACCATTTTTTAACATTTGTATGGTGGGTACCTTTATTTTTAGGTAAAATAAAATTTTTTTCATATATCTTGAAGATTATGTTTAACTTTAATCTATCAGTTCAGTTCAGTTCAATTGATTTTATTTCATAATTAAAATTACAATTTTCAAAGGTTTATTTTAAAAAATCATATAAGCATGGCATTGCCGTCTGCCCGATTGACATTTTAAACAAGGTTATAAATTGTAGTTTTAAATTTTACATACATACATACATAAAAAGAAAAAAAAATATTTTTAAATCGAAAAAAGCAAAAAATTATAATAAACTAAAAATGTTTTTAGAATGCTTCATTAAGTATTTGGATTCTGTAGACAATAGCTTTTTTATAAAAATGGTATAAATTCGTTATATTTCGTTCGCAGTTAAGAAGCGCTATTACATCCTCGTCATGGATCTCATTCTCTCCCAAAAAAGTCCTTCGTAGTTCTTTTAGTATTGGACATTTTCCTATAAAATGTTTTATATCTTCTCTTACCGACATATTACACATTGAGCAAATGATCGGTAGATCCTCACGATGCGGCATGAAGTTCAATCGTACTAGTTCACCTCTCATTTTGAAAACCGCAGATATCAGCTTTCGATTGAAATCGCTCTTAAAATAATTTTTTTCACAAAGATTATGTTGGAGAATGCTGTATGTGGCTCTGTGTACCGAAGAAGTCGCCTGTGTGATACATTCGAGTCTACATTTTTCATCAGTTCTAGCGATGAGATTATACAGGGAATCTTTAACTTCCTTTCCGTTGCAGTCTTGAACATTAAGGATAAAATCCAGTCCACAGTAATCTGCTAATTCCTTCAGCTTCTCGAACCAAAGACTTTTTTTCTGCATAATATGCATCGCAATCACTTTCGGTAGCCTGCCATCACCCATGTTAAAAATTCTTAAAAGAAAATCGATATGAAGCTTAAGTGTTTTGATGAAAAGTGGTGATAGCCCGGTTTCAATATTTATCATGTACTTAGTTTGGTGTATTTTTTGGAAGTTGAAAACATTTTTTTACGTAGAATCTTAGTAGATTTTCTACCGATTCATATTTTCTGTAGCCCCAAACTTAAACTTGTGCTGCATACATCATTATGGATTCTGCTACTGCAGTAAAAACTTTATATTTTACGCTATGCGAAACAGAATCGTTAGCAAAACAGTTTTTCCATGAGGAACTAATAGCACTTTTCGCTTTGATCAATTTTTCTTTGAAATGGGTTTCCATGTTCAGGTTACTTGTAATAACCACACCAAGGTATTTAAAAGATTTTACAACTTCGATAGGTTCGTGGTTGTAATGCCATTTTTCATTTCTAGCCAATCTGCCAGAAATGTTTTTGAAGACCATAGCCTTGGATTTGTTTAAGTTGACAGTTAAATTCCACAACTTACAGTAGACCTCGAGCCGGTTGATCATTAATTGTAGCGTTTCGGGAGAGTAAGCAAAAAGAACAACATCATCTGCAAATAAGAGGGCTTTAATTGTAACTCCAGCAAACTCTATACCTCCCGATAAATCTTCAATAAGGTCATCAATAAACAAAGAAAACAAATAAGGGCTCAAGGGGCATCCCTGTTTTACACCTATTGTTGTTTCAAACCAGTCGGATCTTTCATCACCATTCCACACCGTCGCTATATTCCCATCATACAGGTTTTCTATCACCCTTCCATACTTTTTAGACAGTCCTTTGTTGTAGAGCTTATAAATTAAGGCCTTTCTATCGATTGTATCGAATGCAGACTTGAAATCGACAAATATGACATAAAGTTTCTTTTTCTGCTCCAAAAGAGTACCCGCAATAATGCTTGTTAATATGAATATATTATCGTTTGTAGAGTAACCACTACGAAAGCCCGCCTGACATTCCTTTAGAATTTTGTTATGGTTCATCCAAACAGCTAATCGATCGCTTAGAATTGTCACAAAAATTTTATAAAAGGTATTTAAAACTTTAATCTATCAAGTTTAAAAAAAATCTAGCATAAGCTTTTCGAAATATTGAGTTTTGAAAAAAAAAAAATATTTTTTTTTTAAATCCAAAAACTTTTTTTTTGAAAATTTGAATACACAATTCTATTTAAGTTTTTGGAGTCCAAAAAAATGAGCAAAATCGGTCGCACCGTTTTTGAGAAAATCAAAACAAAAAAAAAATTGTTCCTTGGGGGTACCCTCAATAACCATTTTTCGGAAAAATTTTTTCTACCAGTACCTTGCTTTAACTAAATGAAATTTTTTTGTATCTTTTTTTTTAAGTCTGTGGAACAGTTTTTGAGAAAAAAAATATTTACAAAATTTCGAAAAAAAATTCGTATGGCAGGTATCTTTATTTTTGGTCTTAAAAGAAAAAAAGAAAAAATGTGTGCGGAGAAAAATTTTAAAATTAAATCTACCAAGTTTGAAGAAAATCAGCCGAGCCGTTTAGGCTGTAGTCGAACAGACTTACAGACAGACAGACGGAATTGCGAGGACCACTTTTTTGGTCTTCATACTTATCGTACTTTCAACTTTGATCAAAATCTCGAGTTCGATTTTTTTACGAATGCATAACTTGGCTTATAGTACCTATAAGTCGCAAATAAAAATAGTGATAGGTGACAATAACTGAGAAGTTGTCGGTCACTAGATAGTTTACTCTATGTTAGCAAAATTCTTAAAAAATAGCTGAAATAGTCTAAAGATATAAAGTTATCAGTTTGCTGAAAATAATCCATAGGAATAATCGTAAATCTACAAAATGGAAAAAACGGTTTTAGATTATGATTAGATATATCTATGTTTTAGATTGTTCTTCAGGCTCTGGGATCTTAACACCCCATTTATGGGATATTCGTAAAAAGCAGTATGACATCTTATTAGTCAAAAAAGATTTTTTGGAAATCGGTCAGCCCTAGAAAATTTGTAATCAAGGATTAAAATTTCCCAAGGCCACGCGTGATTTCTCGCAGCTCATTTGTGGGATATTCGCAAAAATTATATGCCATGCGAAAGATCACCAGATCCATGATAAAAGGTCAACTGTTTTCACTACTTGGTCAGCCATTGATATTTCTTAATGATATTTTTTTCAAATTATTTCAAGGGCATAACGATTTTTGACATTTTATTTGTGGAATATTTGCAAAACGTGTATACCGTCGAAAAGGTCTCTAGATCCATATAAAAGTTCAGATATCTTTAGTAATTGGTCAGCTATAGATTTTTTTAATGATATTTTAAATTTTCTTTTTTCAGATAACGAACGATTTTTGGCACCTCATTTGGTAATTTAAAAAATATAGGCATGCAAATTTAAAGACCATTAACGGTCGTAAAAGTTCCGATTTTTTTAATAATTGGTCAGCTCTAGATTTTTGTTTATGAATTTTTTAATGTTCTTTAAAAGTAAAAGATAAATGTATGCAGCTCATTTTGAACTTGAAATTATCTCTGGACTTGTAAAAACCTCTAGAAAACCTTTAAAAAATCTTACATTGATTCTAATAAAGCCTGTGATACACTGTGACCTAGACAAACAAAAAAAATTTAAAATTAAAAAAAAAAAAATCTATTGCTGACCAATTACTGAAAATAGTGGACCTTTTCTGACCAATTAGATGGCATACTTTTTTTTACGAATATCCCATATATGGGGTGCCAAGTTCCCAGAGCCCCTGTTCTGCATGTCGAAATGATAATCCAACCAAATTTGAAATTTACTGAAATTATAAATCTTCTCCTTTAAAAAATTACTCTGATTTTTGAGAAATCGATGATTCTCCTATATTTCCATGTTCTAAATTACCAAATAATCCACTGTTGTAAAAAATCTTAAATCATAACTGAGGAATTTTTCAAATAAAATAAACATATTGTATTTTTTTCCCAAGGAATCATAGCAAATTTTCAGTCTTAACAAGGTTTTCACTTCGTGATGTCTCATAAGCCCGTGTTTAGCGAAAATAATAACGTTTTTTCTTCAATTCTTAGATTATAGTCATATTAGAATTTGAAACATCATTCATCTTTGGAAAAATTGAGTTTGCCTCCTCAGCAAACACAGTATCGACCTACTGTCTTTTAAACAAACAGTTGCATGCAGTTAAAAAACCATTTCCATTAATGTGCTATTTTTGCCAACAATGTCAATTTCTTTTTTTAATTATTTCTTGCAAAATTAATGACAACATCTGTGATTGAATTGAAACCTCACCCAGGAAATCAAAATATTTCCCAATAAACCCCTAAAACATCCCCAGAGAAACCCATCTCCATTGAATTTAATTTCCAGAACCCGAATCCTTTGTGAGTGCATCGCAGGCTCAAACTGCCAAAAGGAAATCAATCAGATTCATTATTTCGCCAAATTGCGAATTCGTTCTAATGATGCTATTAGTTGAAATGATGACACAAATTTTGTGAGGTCCTCCGCAAAACTCTCGAGTTCCATAACACCAGACCAGGAAGAAATCGAATCGAAGCCATGGTAACTAGGGTGCGGATGTTCCTTAACCAAAACCCAAAAAAGTAATAGTTTTTTTCTCTATTCCATTTCGGTTATTGTTCCAAGATATAGCTGTGTAGGACCTTCAATTGTTATATCCCTGGCAATTCAATTAAAAGGATACGACGACAGAGTGTTGATGAATTGATTACTTCTCGCAGTTCCGTTGGTGTGCCCTGTTTTTCGGGCAAACCGAAAGTGACAATGATTTTTGGCAAATAATACTTTGCCCTGATGCGATGGCTTAATGTCCTTCACCCAGATTTGAACGTGTAATGAAAATGTCAAATGCTCCTTTTTCCCTTCGGTAAGGGTGTATGAATGAGTTGCCGAACGCATGTTTAAATCTAGCAGAAGCGACAATCTGTCGAGATGCACTCTAAAAATTGTGATGTCAATGCCGGGGGTCGAGTATAGATCCTTAGCAGGACTTCGCATAGGGAATTGTTCATATATCATTTCTGATGATCACAAAAGTTATTTTGTTGTCCTGTTGTGTGTTTGTATTCGTGCAGATGCATTACCAAATTTTGCAATCTTCAAATGCGAATGTGTTGTAATAATTCTCCCAATTGATATCCTGGAGGGAAGTTCATTCAATATTTCCTTTTTTTTTCTGCCACAATAGCTCTCTAGAAAAATCGTTTTTTACTTCCAGTATTTTTGGTTGGGTTTCATTAGGATTTGCACCCCGGTGATGTGTGATGGGATGTGGCGTATGCGCCATTTGAAACATCATGGATCATGCTGTGTTTTAGAAAACAACACGAATCCTTTTTGAGAGTTAGAGTATATGTATGGGTGTTTTGTTTCCCTTTTAACCGAATTATTGTGAATTTAAATTATGCACTTGAATGGAAATGTTGTGACACAAATGCGAACCAATTTCCATTCACCTTTCGAGTACTTTAGCTCTTACCTATACCTTTAGATCCTTTGAAGGAGTTTCCAAGGAGTTTGTCATTATTTGTTGGCTTGAGTATAAATATGACTTTAAGAAACTATCAAGGCCCTTTATTCAGATACGAATTGCTGTTAAGTGATGGATAAAGGCGATGGTAGACCACCTTGATGCGACATTCTTGCTGCTAAGTAAGTTCTCAAAAAGTCATGCTGAGCAATTGAGAGATGCTTTATAATGTGGAATTAAGATACTCAGATTTATTTGAGCCGACTTACTACAAAACTCTTTTTTTGTTTCATTATTTTTTATTGTGCAACTTGTCTTTCTTAGGTATTTTGAGTAATTGTTGGCTGTTAAATTTTGAAAGTTGACAAACATGTTTTGTAAAAGTAGAACACTTCTTAGATTCTCAGCCGCTGCACAAAAGTTTTTCAGGGGTGTACTGCCTCTTGCGAGGAATTGATAAATCCTCTAAGAGAATCTCTTGTCATGAAAAGTGCTGCTTATTAGCCTTTCCAAATTGGCAGACGATTGTAGGTCCCCTTCGTTTCCGGTACACGCACACAGGTTAAGAGTTGTACATAAGTTACTAGGTCCTCGTTCTCTTTGAGCTGTTGCATTACCAAATTCAACTTTTTTTTCACAAGAAAACCAAGCATGGGGTTTTCAAAGTATTAAGTTTTGAAAAAAAATGAACTTTTTATAAAAAATCCAAAAAAAAAGTTTGAAAATTTGAATACAAATAATATTCAAACTGTTGGGGAGCTTTAGCATAAAAATAATGATCAAAATCGGTTGTACGATTTTTAATACAACCAAAAACAAAACAAATGAAATGGTTCTAGAGGGGTACCCTTAATAAGCATTTTTCGGAAATTTTTTTCTTAAAATCTGTGGAACAGTTTTTGAGAGAAAATAAATTATAAGATTTCAAAAAAAGCTCATGATAGGTACCTTTATTTTTGGTCTGAAAAAAAACGTGTATTTGCCTAGTTAAATGAATGAATAAATTGGGGTATAAAAACAAAAGAACTGGATGAGGTTAGCTCATTATCATAGTTCTTCCTCCAAGTTTGTTCCTTTGAGGATTCGAAGTATTTGTAGTATTTTAAGGGAGGATAATTCGCTCTCTTTTATGTGGTGCTTGCCCAGATACCTATGCTTTTGATGCACGAGTGCATCACATTTCCCCAGTATGTGGTCAGGTGTCTCCTCGTGAATGTTGCAGAATCTGCTAGACGCGTTGTTCACCAGGCCAAAGATGTTGAGGTGTCTTCTCAACTTACAGTGGCTTGTGAGAAGCCCTGTGATTTTCCTGAAGTTGTTCCTGATTAAGAAAATGCGTTAGAAAACGGCTTTCGGTTGTGGTCCCTGAGAAGAAGTTTTGCCTGTCTCAGCTCAGGGAGTTCTTTTAAGATTTTTTATCTTTTTGCCTCCTCTTCTGTTTTGATTTTATTTTTAATCACGTTTTCTCCTATTCCGCAGTAGGGATCTGGCCTGTAAGGAGTGTCGATGCACCTATTTTTGCTAGGAAGTCTGTCTCTTCGTTGCCCTGAACACCAAGGTGGCCTAGTACTCAATGAAGTGTGACAGTGTTATTCAGCTTTATCACGCACTCCCATACAAGTTTGGAACTAATAGCGTAGGTACTTAGTGCTTTAAGTGCAGCCTGGCTGTATGATAGCAATGTTTTGATTTTTAATTTTCTACCGAGGTTTCTTTCAGCACATATTATAACTATGGCATTTACTTCTGTCTGGAATCTTCTGGTCTCTGGTGGACTGTCCCATCGGTAAGGAGAGTTTAGTTCTAGGTCCAAAAACTCCACCACCAGTCCCCTCAGCTGTTCTCGATTCATCAGTGTACTATTTGCTGGCATTTTCTTTAAGACTAGTAGTTTACTGTTTCGCCTAACCAGTCTTTTTTGCAACTTAACTCCGTTTTGAAATGTTTTTCTAAGTTATATCTTTTGATCGTACCATCTCTTGGGATGTCAAGAAGGTTTGTTACTGCCTGAGTATCGAGCCTTTTTCCCTGTTTCCAATAATTTTACCCGTCCCAGTACCCTCCTTGGCAAATCTCATTATGGCTCCCTTAGCAGCATGTTGTTGTTGTACATCCATCTTATGATGTTTGGTTTTCAGCCCCATGATTTCGCTGCAAGTCTCTTGCATATCATAACGGCCTTTTTGGCTTTCCCGAAAGTTATTTCGACATGCTTGTTCCAGAGGAGTTTGCTATCTAGTGGAACTCCTAAATATTTAACCTCCCTCTGGGTGTCGATTACTTCTCCCGCCAATCGAATGGGTTTCATGCGAGGTAGAAGTCTTTTACTGGTAAATGGTACTATCGTTGTTTTGTTAGGGTTGATGTTAAGTCCCACAGATAAACACCATTTCCTAGTTATAGACAGCTCTCTCTGGACTATATCACCAAGGCAATACATCGAATCCCTTGGGAAGTTAGACTTTCTAATAATTTATCAACTACAAAACTCCATAGCAAGTGTGATAATACCCCTCCCTGTGGACAGCCTCTTGTTGTGATGACTTTCTGGACGTTTAGTCCGGCGTATGCTTCCGCCGTTCTTGTGCTAAGCATTTTACTTATCCATCTGACTATAGCTCTTCCTTTCTAGAGCCGAATGATCTGCTTCGTGAGAGGTATTGTCGAAGGCCCCCTCAATATCAAGGAAGGCGCATTTCTTTAGTATCTAAAGCTCTCTGTACTGTATTAGTTTGTTCGTACAGAGCGGTTTCTGTGAATCTACCCACTCTGTAAGCATGCTGACGGTGATTAAGGGGCATGTTTAGTAATAAAGGGTTTTTCAACAGCGACGCTACAAAAGTAGAGCGACAGGGACAGCAAACGACGCCATATTTCTTGCCGCTCTTTTGACATTTCTCTTCAGTAAGGTTTTCCATTTCATGATGGAAAGATATACGAGCCAACAACGAGTCGAAATTATTAAAATTTACTACCGAAATTCGGAGTCAGTGGCCTCAACGTTAAAAATGCTACGTCCAATTTATGGTCGTCATAATCGTCCTAGCAGATCAACAATTGAGCGTCTAGTGGAAAAATTTGAATCCACAGGCACAGTCCA
Source organism: Chrysotoxum bicinctum (assembly GCA_911387755.1). Lineage (NCBI taxonomy): Eukaryota > Metazoa > Arthropoda > Insecta > Diptera > Syrphidae > Chrysotoxum > Chrysotoxum bicinctum. Next base: position 83,360,130 of record OU426989.1, on the reverse strand, counting down.
GTCGCTTGGCCGCCTCGGTCGTGCGATTTGACGCCGTTAGACTTTTTCCTGTGGGGCTACGTCAAGCCTATGGTCTATGCCAACAAGCCAGCGACGATTGATGAACTTTGTACGAATATTGAACGTGAAATTGCAGCAGTATCGGCCGATTTATGCTTGAAAACCATCGAAAATTGGGTTCAGCGTCTGGACTTCTGCAAGCATGCCCGTGGTGGCCATGCAAAAGAAATCGAGATCCATACATAATGGCATCGAACGTACTTTCACAGGAATAAAGAATTTCATTGATATCCAAAACCGTTTTTGTTTTATATAAAAAAACTTTTGTAGCGCTCTTATTGAAAAACCCGATACTTCCGATCTAATGAAGTTATCAATTACCTTTTGCAAAGTTTTTAATAAAAAGGATGTTAAGTTTATTGGCCTGAATGACTTAAGATGTGTGGTATCTTTTTTCCCCACTTTGGGGATAAAAATTACCTTTGCTCTTCTCCATAGATTTGGTATGTATCCGAGTGCAATAATACTTCGAAGTAATCTAATAAGAGTGGGCATTAGTTCCACTTTACCTTTCTGCAAAAGTGCAGGAAAAGATGCCATCTACGCCCGGTGATTTGAAAGGTTGAAAGGTACTTAACGCCCATTCAATCCTATTGCCTGAACAGATAGTCAAAGTTATATTCCAGTCTACCCGGTTAAGGCTTTACAGGTATTCTCTCTAACATATTTCCTACCATTTGTAAGCTGCCTGAAAAATGAGTATTTAGCAATAGGGTTGACCTTTGCTCTCCGTTTTCAGTGAAACTACCATCGGCGGCGTAACGAAGTGCTTAAGAGGTTAATGTGTTATATTCGCCTAAGAAACCACATTGATCTCGTCTTAGATCCAACTAGTTATGTCTTAGCCCTTCAGAAAATTAATCTTATGCTTCTGAACATTTGTCTCTAATAACATCAATTTTTAAATTCCTAATTCCTGTGACCCAGTCATGCATTTTTTTTTTATTTGCTCGAAAACGCCTCGAACGGGCTTATTAAACTTTAAATAATTGTAATAGAACTGCAGAAGAAAAGAGGCTAAGGAAGAGGCTGAGAAGTTTGTACGCGTCTAAGATATTCAGATCATCAAAATTGTACAAAAGTCCAAATGCGTGGGAACAGAAATCTCGTTGAGAAGAAAATCAAAGCATGTTACATTGTGTATTTGCCTCCCGAAAACACCCTCTACCTACACATACTTAAAGATCAACAATCGATCTGCTTTCATCTGGAAACGATGGCCGCGCATCATGCACCACATAAACTTATGCCGTCAAAAGATCAAAACAAACGCAGAATAACACACAAGCCCATATCTTGTGTGAGCCCCCTTAAACAAACATTGTTACATCGTTAAAAATTATATTTTCGCAAAACTTTAATAGCTTCAATCTCTGAACTGAGAGATGTTGCCGCTTTTGTCGGTTTCACATCGTTACAAATAAAAACATTTACATACTCAGATACTTTTAATTTTGCCATTCAGTAATTGCAGTGTGCATTAGGGAGGGACACAACGAGGACGACTCTTTTTACAACTCGATTCAAATCACCATACATTTTGGCATCATATTTCGCGCATTTCGTTGCTGAAAACCGACAGTGCAAATAGCTAGGTTTCTGATGGATTCAGAAATGAAAATAATTTCACAAAAAACAAAGATACAATTTCTATGTGTAATCGCTAATAACACCATCTATTTAATTCCAAATGGCTGGCACGCAGCAGGGCGGTGGCGGTCGTAACCCGGGTATTAATTAAAATGTCAACGAAATGTGTTGTCATATAGATTGATGCCCCCGCACTGTTTCCATATTCAACACCAGACATGGGTGGGGTTGATTTCGCTGGCCTACAGATTTCCATAGGGCTGAGTGTCATTGACGCCGCCGCCGGTCGACGCACCGCACCAGCACCACCACCGGCCGGTCGGACTTAGTTGGTTTTAATGAGAATCGCCACCAGAGTATAAGTGGGGCGGACCGCGCCGCACTAATCGGATTTCGTTAGCTGCGTTGATGATGAAACTGATTATGATGCTGGCTGATAAATAATTGTATCCTTTCCGACCTATACCCGCTTTGACAGTTTCTTTTTTTAGTTTTCTGTATATAGCTTAATTTTGAATGAAACATGAGGGCAGCTGTCATAAGCGATAGCCGATGCAATGCAGCCTCGTGTCAAAATCACTCCTCCCTCCATCCGATCTGAGAACCTGGTTGCGCTTTAGACACTCCATTCATATTCTTTGATCACAGATTAAGATTTCGTTTTGTGAACTTTCTCCCTCGGAAGTCGAGGAGTTATAGAAACGCTTAATGTCCTTCCAGGATGTTCCAACACAGTGCGTAGTTTCATCTAAACGTTATGTGTGTATAATAATATTCCCCTTTTTACTGCTTGTCGGCTTCGATTTGCAACTTTTTGTACCTTTAGCACTTTTTGACATTGAAAACTTTGTGTGTTTATGTGAGGAGTGAGCTGGAGAGGACGAATTTCTACAAAGAACCAAACTTCTAAAATATAGATTATAGAGAGCGACACACGTGCCAATAATGATGTTTTGGATTTTATTTCATTTTTATACGGATATGAATGTGAAGGCGTGATGCCATTATTTTGATATAATGCAGCGGCGGCGGGGCGATACGAATACCTTTCGATGTGTTTGTATGCGTGATGTTTAAGGATACAATAAATTGATTATTATAAAGATATTTAGGAAAGTCGCAGATGTTTAGTAAGACTTCGAACATTAAATGGCTCAAAAGGTTAAAGGAGAAAAGAGTGTTGTTCAAATCTCAAAATGCAAGGTGCAATCTGGCATAAGAATAGTTTGCATCGGTTAACAGAGTTGCCACATACGAGTATGGCGCCAAAAATTTCGTTTTAAAGAGTTTTATTTTTACCAAAACTTGCATTTTTTTACACATTAGTAACACATTAGTAGTTACGTCCTTGTTGACAACAAAACGTTTTTGTAAATTTAAAATTACTTAAGTGTAATAAAATTGTACAAAATAATCGTAAATATCTCTAAAAGTATTTGCGTAGGTGTACGTGTAGATTACCCTGTGGGGATGTTTGATCCTAAAATATTTACAAAAAAAATGTTTGTGTTGTCCGCTATTTTGAAAAAAAAAAAAGTTTAATAAAGCGTTTAAACCAGTTTTAAAATGATTGGAGATATCTTTCAATACGATCCTTCGGGATGAGCGGTCCTTTCATGATAAACTTGGCTCTAGGCCTTCAAAAATCACTGATTTCCTTCCTCCCCATGCGGCGAAGGTCAGCGTTAGGTCACGGACCTTCAGCTTTATTTGCGAATTCTTGCAGCCATGTAAGAGTGTGTTCATCTTCACATGTCAGCATTTTGGATCCTTGGAAGGTACTGTGAGTACCGAAGAGTGGCGGTGGCCGTCTTTTTACGATAGCCCCGTTAACCTCCTGAAGAATCCGAAGTTCCATAAGTTGCCATTGATCATCCGTCAGCTTCTGTGCAGGATTCCTATAGTCTACTATGGCAACTTGTTGGCCTATTACAGGTATACCTTGGAGATTTTGGGTCTTTTCACTGCATTCGTTAGTGATACGTTCGATGGTGAACTAAGGCTATTCGCTCGCTTGGACGTATACTTGCATTAGCTGATGGCTCAGTGGATGGTGTGACTCTCCTTAGACACTTCTAATGCAGTTTTTCAAGAGATCGTCTTTGTAGTTTTATTGTCGCGTTTGCCAGTAGTTTGTTTGTGTTTTAAAGTTTTTAGTGGTGTTGTCAGGAGTCTTTGTTTGGATCAATCCAGAGCCAGCCGTTCCTTAACCGTAAATTTTTCAGGGTTTTTGTTAGCTAGAAACCGGACCGTCCTCGTGCGAATCCGTTTTTGTCGGCGTTGAAGTTCCTTGTCACTGAGGAGTCTCTCCACGACTGTCATGTGTTATGTCACTGTTATTAGTTAAGTTTTCAATGCAGGCTGAGAGAAACAAGTGGCATTTAGTTTGCATGTAGGGCTGAGGCCCCAGGATGTTTCCCGTATGCCTCCTATATTTCTCTCAACCTCACCAGGAGCTACCTTCACACCATCCATGCCCATATAGGAGCAGGTGGCTTCATGCAGCGTCTGCTTAGTATGTGCTAGTGTATTTTTATATTGGGTCCGTTACATCATATTGCCCTGGTAATGAAGAGGTAGACGCACCTAAGTTGCATGTGGGGCTATGACCCTGGATGTTCTTTATGTACGTTAACTTCGCACTTAACTCTCCCGGAGATATCTTCTTACACTTCAGGCCCGTGGCAAGTAAGTTCGATATTCCGGTAGTTGGTTCATGTTGGGTGTCAGTCATTGTCATTGCTTAGGTAATTGGGGAGGCCGCCCTTTCCTTTGTAAGGGTTTTACCAATACGCGAAGCAGGAGGTCCCATCAATCTACTCACGGCCGAAAAATATGCAGGTGGCTCATTCTTCATTGGAAGCTCCTTCTGCAGAAACGCACGTGCGTTGTGCAGTCTTTTACGTTCTGTGTCCGTAAGTTCATCCCAACTCCTTGTGCCAAGTCGTTTGACCGTTTTCCAACAGTTGAAGATTTTACTCCTCCTGATGGAGGAAGTCGACAGTGCGGAAAGATTGGAACTGGCGACGGAACAGCAGTCAATGATTTCATCACTGTCAACTGTCCATCACGCTGGGTTCATCATTCACTCTCATATTGGTAAAGGGTTTGAAGAGTAGGTCATTGTTTCGCCCTCGTTTGAATGGCGAATGGCGACTTAGCTTCTAGCAAATCCAAGCCCTCGCCGCCAGTCGTGACTACTGCCGACACTTCAGCGTATATCCCCGCTAGATTTTTGTTCGTTTTGGTTGTGTCGGTCATGGTTTTTCAAAGGTTTTGGTTTTCTTAGTTTGTTAAAATTCTACAGCTGACCAGCTGAGAGTTTAATAATGTAAATTCCCCTCTCAGGATTTAAACGTAAGCCTCCTCACCGCGACAAGGTGAACCCGTGGAGGAGGTTTTAATTTTTGTTTTTAAAGCGGAGCGAACGCCATCCCTGGCTACCAAAAACTACACACATGTTATTAGCGTTAGGAATAATCGCGGAGGTCAATCCAACCGAATGTGCAATGGGCAAGTATCACTCCGGGGAAACCGCCAGGTAAATATTCGGTAATGAGTTCCCTCGGGCATTTAATAAAAATTGAAATTAAATAATAAAACAAAAAATATCTTCACATATTAAGGCATAATTTACCAACATTTTTAGCTACAACTGGAGACAGATGGGGACCCAAAACACATCTCTAAAATTGTCAAGGAATGGCTCGAAAATCAGTAATTTCAGACGATTACATGGCCAGGACAAAACCCTGACCTCAATCCAATTGAGAATCTGTGGCCAATTGTGAAGCAACGGTTAGGGCAATACGAAAATCATCCATCCAACACTGATGACCTATATCGGATAGAATTGTACTAGAAATCGAGTGGAATTCCCGAGCAATTTGTTCACAATTTAGTAGAAAGTATGCGAGTCGTTGTTTATACAAGGAATACAAAACAAAGGATTATGGACAAAGTATTGAAACACGAAAAATTTATTTCGCACGGTGCAAAATTTTCAAGCCCAAGGATTCAATATTATCAAATAGTGGTATTAAAGATGGAACATATTAAGAGGAAGTGATCAATTGTGTCATCTTTATGCATGTTACAAGTCGTACAAATGTTTATCGTGTCAAAACTGTACCTATCACCGTGCAAAATGATCCTATGGGCATACCTATTTGCACACCTTATTTGCGCCATGACTTTATGAACAAACGGTTTTAGAAATACATTTATTTATTCTGGCTCTTGTATGTTTGCTAAGCAAGCGGCATAATAACAGCAGGAAGTTGAGTTAGTTGGTTTTCTGAAATCTTCTTCTATATCAACACTCTTTTTTCGTCCACTAGAATGCTTGCGTAAGATCCCCGTTTCCCAAACGTCTTTTAAATTCCTCAATAATAGTTCTTTCTTTAGGTAGAAAGTTGTCTTCGTACAATTTCATTACAGCATTTTTTTATCAAACGGACATCTGAGACACTTAAAAGCTTTATCCAGAAGTTGAAGCTGTTTTCACTATTTCGTATATTAATTGAATAGTTCCAGTTTCTAAAAGAATTATATTGCTTTGAGTGTTGTTAGCTAGTCCAAGTAGTTTCTACAAAAATGTTGTTTATACTACTTCAATTTTATCTCCAGCCGCCATACCCTACACAGGTCTACAAAAAAAAATATTTTTTTGGTGCCTTGAGTTTTGCAGCTGATTATATTTGAACTTCTTACGCTGATTTCAAAACCATTTTTCCCTAGCAGCTCTAGTTTTTGAGTTACAGTAAATTGTTTGGTTGTAAGAAAGTGAAGTGTTTTATTTACGAAATAAATAAGTGGAAGTTTTAAACAAACATTACAATACTTTAAGTGATTAAGAGCTAATTTTCAAAAATGTCATCTAGCCGCAGAATTTTGTTATGTATGTGGTGAATACACGACAAATCAGAACAGAAAATCCATTACGGAATTTGTGAAGAAAGCATACAATGCTTATTTTGGTATCGAACTTGGTGATCAAGATAAACCTTGGGCATCACATGTAGTTTGCAAAACATGTACTGAACATCTACGTCAGTGGACTAATGGAAAAAGGAGGAATTTGAAATTTGGTGTGCCTTTGGTTTGGAGAGAACCAAAAAATCTCTATGACGACTGTTATTTCTGTCTAGTGAATATCAGAGGCATCAATAGGAAAAACCGAAGCAAGTGAACGTATCCTGATTTAGATTCTGCTCGACGGCCCATCCCTCATTCCGATGAAGTTCCCATACCAACATTTCATCAGGTACCAGATCTTTCGGAGGATGAAATAACCCACTGCGATACAGATAAAGACAGTAAATATGAGGAAAATGCATCAAGTCCCCAACTATTTAACCAAAGTGAGTTAAGTGATCTCATCAGGTATCTTAACCTCTCATAACAATCTTCTGTGTTGCTGGCATCCCGGCTAAAAGAAAAAAATTTACTTGATGAAGGAACAACAATAACGTTCTATCGTAAAAGGGAAGCAGAGTTGCTTACGTTCTACTCTCAGGAAGAAGATCTCGTTTTCTGTCAGGATGTTAAAGGTCTCTTAACAAAAATGGGCCTTCCCGAGTATGATCCAGATCGTTGGCGTCTGTTTATTGACAGTTCCAACCGAAGTTTGAAGTGTGTGCTTTTACACAATGGTAACGAATTGGGATCAATACTTGAAAATGGTTAACTTTCTCCTTGGACAGCAAGGTGGATACACAAAATATCCCTGCTTCTTTGTGCCTTTGGGATAGCAGAGCTAAACAAGATCACTAAGTAAAAAAAGACTGGCCTGAAAGAGAGAACATGGTTGTTGGAGGAAAAAATGTTATTAATGAGCCTTTGATGGTTGATCGGAATAAAATAATCCTGTCTCAACTTCATATAAAACTTGGCTTAATGAAGCAATTTGTTAAGGCTCTAGAGTCTAGATAAGGATTCATCATGTTTTAAATTCATATCTACAAAGATGAAAGGATTAAGCATTAAAAAAATAAAAGCTGGCATATTCGATGGACCTCAAATCAGGCGATTAATGGAGGACACTAATTTTGTTGAATCTAGAATGAAAAAGACCGAAAAGCGTGGACATCATTTGTGTCAGTTGTCGAAAACTTTCTAGTCAACAAGAAGGCTTCAAATTATAAGGATTTAGTTCAGAACATGCTGACTCCTTTTCGTGAGCTTGGATGCAACAGGAGCATCAAAGTGCATTACTTGCAAAACCATTTGGACCGGTTTCCTGAAAACTTGGGAGACTTGAGTGAAGAGTAAGGTGAACGATTTCACCAGGATATAAGGACAATAGAAGAACGATACCAGGGCTAGTCGGATACGCATATGATGGCAGATTACTGCTAGAATCTGCTAAGAGATTGTCCGAAAAAACAAAAACACATTGCAGACAAAGCAAAAAACGAAGCTTCTTGGGTTCCAGTACATCAAATCAGCAGAGAAAAATATATTGTATATGAAATGTACTCGCTAGTATCTTGTTAATAGAATTATTATTTTCTTATATTTATATGTAAATGTCACTAAATGAGATTGGATTTTCAAAGAAAAAATGCTTTACTTTCTTCTTTTGACAATTATTTTGGGTATTTCTAAGGGGTGTCAGGTTTGCAACACCCTACTCCATAACATGAAAACGGGAGCTGCTAGGCAAAAACCGATTGCAGATTCGTATTCAGGAGGTCGAATTTACTTAAAAAGCAGTTCAAAAAGTATCGGCACCAAAATGTGTGTATACCTGTGCCATATTTCAACACAATATACATAGTTCAGTTGATTTGATAGTCGATTTAAACACCGAAAATTACTGTACGGAATTTTTTCGAGATTTTATAAAAAGATATTTTCTCAAAAACTGTAGACAGATTTAAAAACAAACTTTACAAAATTTCATGCTTGAAAGAAATATTAAAACTTAATATTTCGAAAACACCATGCTGAATTTTTTTTAAAAACTGTACAATTAAAGTGTTTTAATACATTTTGATTAAATTTTGTTTCCTCAGATTAATTTTTACGATATTACTGATAGTATAACTACACTAAAACCATTTTTTCCAATTTTGAATTTCTCATTATAGGCATAACGGATTTTTTTAGAGAAGTTTCTAAGCAGTTTGAAAAACGTTGCATTACAAAATTAAAAAAAAAAAAATATTTTTGAAACAAATTCTATTTTTTTTTAAATCGATATCTTAATAAAAGATGCAGTATTTTTTTTAATTAAGATTTAATTTGCATACGTGTAATAATACATGTTCAAAGTTGACGTTCCTAGATTTTTTCTTAAAAATGTTTTAAAAAATTATGTTTATATTTATATTATTTTTTTAAGAAACTGCTACAACGATTTATGATGTTTGTTTTTGCTAAACAACAATTTGCTTGAGAAATCACACGGTGTCCTGTTTTTAGCTCCAACTATTAAAGAGTTATTTTAGTCATTAACATTAACATTATTTTTTTAAATATTTAGTCTTTTACATAAAGCAAGTTCGTACAATCCAGTCGTGGTTTTTTATTTTAAATTTAATTCTCATTCTCAAATAAGTACTAATTATTGGATCTTCTTAGACAGTTCTTTTCATATTTTCATACGTTTCCATACATCAGATGAAACCGCGAGTTTGACCCCGTGTTACTATTATGTATACCTTAGTATTTAGAGGTGTGATAGCAGCCTGTTACAATTCCTAATAATATTAAGAAAGTTTTATTTTAAACTACATAAGATAACAGTGACGAATTAGGTTGACAAAACAAAAAAATTGCCTTTATCAGTTTCGCAAAAAACAAAAAATGGTTTCCTAGTGTACGAGTATGTATAGTATACCTGCTTATAAAACTACATTTTTACCTCTATTAGGAATGGAAAAGGTCAAAACCAGTCACACGAATGCAGTTTCGAAAAAAAAAAAATTAAAAATTCGTTCACCAACTCTAAACATAAAAAATAACTATTCTCCTGATACCTGACAAAGGGCTACGAAGGCGACGCGAAAAATAACAAAAAGTACAAAAAACGCAACATTTTTTATTGCACTTTGCGAAAGAAAGACAATTAAAACCTAAATTACCTTAACCAATTGTTTAACAGTTTTTTAATTTTACGTAATAACCCTCGAAGGAATTTCTTGCAAAAAACTGCCTTTTTGCGAAAGGATATAAAAAAATTCTAAAAAAAAAGATGTTTTTTAAGCCGCGTTTTATTACTGACTATAGCTGTTATTCTATTATGCAACAACCAAATGGTTCGGGGATCAAATTTTAACCGAAACTGGAGTTTTGGTTTGTTATTTTCGTGGAAAATTCGCACTTTCCAAGAAGTCATAATAAGTCGCAGTATTTTTTATCACATTCCCAATATCATACTTCTCAAAAACGCTTCAGGGTTGTTTTGGTATGATGCAATACCAATTCCCAAGAGCAATCATAAATCCGGAAAATATGTAAAAACATTCTGGAGGGGAAGTTAAAAACACAATAGAAGGCGTTCATGTGAAAGTTCTTACATCGAAATATTTTGTAAATAGACACAGCAGGATTTGAAAGCCGAGAAATATTTACCTAGCTATACGAGTAGATAAGTCTATACGAATACAATAAAGTCGGTAAACGAAGGAAGTTTGAACTTTTAAACGTTCAACTTAAAGAGAAAACCAAACAAACATGAGCCCTTTCTTATCGTGTCCTCGATAATGTTTCAATAGCAAAAAAGTCCTTTAATAGTTGTAAAGAAAAACTGTGCAGGATGTCTCGCGGTGTACAATGGTTTATATGCATATAATATTTTCAATCAAAAAAAGTAATTTGTTGATTAATGATGGATTTTTACACTTTGGTAATTTTAGCGGATTATAGAACTAGGCTTATACTATGTTGTGCCTTTCCTCCTATTATCAGAATGTGGGACTTCAACCTCCCTCATCTTTAATGGACTTTATTTGACAATGAAGCATATTATGTCGCTTCCAATCCCATTTTTTTTTTTATTAATTTTTTATATTTAATTAAACTTAAAACCATCTTAAAGCTTAGACAAAAAAAATTCAAGAAAACCTAGCCTACTTATCCAATAAATAATTTTTTTTATGGTGCCAGCCTAACTGTCCCTATCTTAAAAGTACACTTAAACCTATGTAAGTCGGCCAAGACATACAAGTCCCCGTCAACTTTCCCTATCAGTAGAAACCCACCGGAAATGGTTCTCGTCTCTCACCCTGACCCACCGGTTACGATCGGACACAGTTCTACTGAACCGAAGGCGCTCTGCTGCGCCTTGTGCAAGGACGTCTCGACTATAGAGGAGCCGCCTATCGACAGTCCTACGGTCGAATTGGTAGATAAACGGGACCACCTCTCTATCCTGTTTAAATAGAGGAATTCATTTGGTGGAATGTAGCCCTAAACATTAAGCTATTATAGCTGAGGTCATCGCTATTGCAATATGACCCCGAATCAGCTTTAGTAAGAATTAATCTATTTTGTTTATGTTGGCTCCGTTGTAAGGAGCCCTGTTGGAATAATAATGTTTCTACTCCGGTTCTAGTTGTATGTGTAATCCATGGCACTGTCAAAGACACTGCCTCTCAATCACCCGAATCTTGTCCATTAAAGATGGGGCAACGTTAAACCACACCGGGTACCCATAGGCAATCATCGAAAGGATGAGGCCATGTAGCAAATCCCTTCACCCTCCTCTCTGCTGTAAAACAAACGTTTCGTCAGGGCAAAGGCAAAGGCGAGGCTTCCTTAGGCCTGGTTAGAGCAGCATTTATATGTCTGTCAAAATATACAAATACTGATCCAAACAGATGCCAAGGTACTATGGTACATTTTTACTCACCAATGGCTGTCCATGTGGCCCTTGCACCAGCTTTCTCGTTTCCCTTGGGGCTTCAGCCAACGGAGTCCTAATCAAAATAGTTTCTGATTTCTGAAAGTTGATTTTCAACTTCCAGTCATCACAATATCGCTGAATCTTGTCGAAATCACGCTGCAAGAGAATTCTGATGACCCCAAATTTTGGAGCCTATCTCTCCAAAGCAATGTCTGTCAAGTTAGCGGCATTCTAAATTTTATGGATAGGCAACTAAGCTTTATTTTCACAACAGATCCCATCAACTCCTTAGTCTCACTCATTCCCCTTTCTCTATCTTCAATCGACAACTATCATCCCCCTCTCAATATAAATTTTAATCATGATTCTTTTATACACACTTCTTCCCCCACAAATCTATCTTCTGATGATTTTCATAAAGCTAAACTTTCTCAAATTAAAGAATCTATCGCCGAGGTTTGCTTTAATTTTGTCAAACTGACTGTAAATGATGCAATATAATTATTTTTTAGAGAAATATTTTAATCTATTTCTCTTGATGTACACTTTCCTCGACGTCAAACTTCGTCTTCTTCTCAATCTTAGTATTATTACAGGCTACGAACGTTGCGTAATAAGTGGAGTAAGTTTTGGTCAATTTTCCTTCGTCCTCGATCTCTTACTGATTACTTTAATTATCTTGTTACTTATCTATACTTTACCAATTATACAAATCTCACTACCAACGCTATTTAATCCAAACCTTAAGCAATCTTATTGAAGATCCTAAATCCTTCTTCCAGTTTGTCAACTTTAAACCCACAAACAATCGCCAACTCTTTTACTGGTTCTTTTAAGCAATCTTTCACTGAAAACTCCTTTACACCTGATTGTAATTTTTTTCAATTATTTGCCGAATTTCTCCCTATGCCCATTTCTACCTTATACCATTTACACATTTCTCATCGAAAATAAACCTAATCAACTTAATGACGACCCGATGGTATCCCCGCCATATTCCTATCTTAGGCACAATTCCCTCAGTTATGGAAGGGGACAGAGGGTGAAGTTAAAACAAAATTTTAAGGTTTCGTTTTAAGTCTCTTAACCGATTTTAGCAAGACCTTTGACCAAATTACACATAAGCTTATTCTATTCAAACTGAATACCCTTTTGGGCTTGAACGTATCTTCTTAGGATGTACTTCTTCTTACCTCAAAAACTCTTACTACAAAGTTAATTTCAGATCTACATTCTCTGATGATTTTTATACCTCCGGAGTCCCACAAGGCAGTCACTTAGGACCTTTCCTTTTTCTTCTTACTATTAATAAAATTGAAATAGTCATTTTATATTCCCATATCTCACTCTACGACGACGATACCAAGTTTCTCAAGACCATTTCTTCTACACGTCATGATTCTACTCTTCTTCAACTTGATTTCGACTGTTTTACTTTCTGGTGCCTGAAAAATTTCTTAGAACTAAATATTTCCAAATGTCATTCAATCACTTCTTTACAAAAACGCATCCAATCTCCTCTACTTCTCTATCGTCTCCAGTATCAACACATATCCACCGCCGATTCTATTAGCGACACTGGTGTTTTATGTGACAGAGATCTCAACTTGCCGACGCATATTGATGAGATTATTCTTAAAGAAAACTCTGCGCTAAGCTTTGTGACACGATGCCGATGGTCCAAAGATTTATACACAACCTTTGTTGAATACGCCTGTCAGGTATTGTTGCTTCCCAACATTTTTTTATAATCAACCACTATTAAATATTAACTTTTTAAATTAAATTCAATTTTTAAAAATAATTATTTTCTTAATTTGCACATTTGACACATTTGAAGAAATGGCGGGAAACATGCATTTGACTGAGGTGTTGAGATGCATTGTATTTTTTGCCATACATTTGGCTGTACATTCTCAGCACCCAGTCAATTGTATTTTTCCTTCAATATTTACATAGTTCAATTAATAAAACACTTTTCATTTTAAACAATTTTTAAACTAAAAATTAAAACTAAAACCTTAATTTAAAAATTTCACTAGCGAAGGAAAACGCGCTGACAAACAATCAAACTGGAACTGTCAAATGTGCAAAATGTATGCAGTCTGCAAATTAAGTTTTTTTTTCTTCTCCCTTTCTCTTTAAACTAAATAAATATGAACTCCATTTGTTTCAACATTTAATAATATGTTTAACTAATTAAAGGAGCTAAACAATATGATTGTCGTAATTATATCTGTTACACTTTGCAGAACATGGAAACAAATACATTGAAACATTATTGAAATTATTATGTAAATTTAAAGAATATCTTTCCAGTCTGCAAAGGTTAATAACCTTTGAAATATATAACTTCACAGCTGTTTTGTTTATGTAAATTAAACACCGAGGTATAAAGTTTTCATACACCTATAAATGTATCACTTTCTTTTTGAAATTGTAATAAAGTGGTTGGTTTAATTTATAACGTGGTATAAAAAGCGCATTTTTTCTTTCTTTTAAATACAGTACGACATCTTAACGTACTGAGGATCGCAATTGTAAAATAATTAATTTTTATAGTATAAATTATAAAGTGGGTACATCTTGCCCCTAAACATCATTATTATATTATAAATTATTTAGTGGGTACATCTTGCCCCTAAACATGGTCCTTCGAGTTTAAAAAAAAAAAAGAACCTAAGAATATTTAAAAAAGTGTGTAAAAAAAATAATAAAAAACATTTAACAAAAAGTGGCACAAAGTGCAAACAAAAGACGATTAGAAAAAATCAAAGTGCATCTCTTTAAAACAATTGCCCAACGCAAGAAGCAGTTTAAGAAGTCCAAGGAAGACGATAGAACCAGCCGATAGAAGACAGTTAGGACAGTTAGGACCAGCAATCCTTGAAGAAGACACCAAGCCGTTAGTGGACAGTAACGAGCCCAGAGTACCGTATAAGCTGTATACCTACCACTAGGAAAAGAAGTTATTTCTACCCTAACGGATTCCTTTTCAATAAAGGTAAATCTAAAGGTAAAATAAAACGCTGCAATAATTTATATATTTTCAATAAAGAACAAAATATATTAAAATTATTTATAAATTATTTCATGATCCTTTGAGCTTGAGTCCAAGCATCGAACCCTAATTATAAAGTGAAAAGTTAATTAAAATACTGAATAAAATATTACTTTAAATAACTTAGAAATTTAATTAACACATTTTTGAATCGTTAAATTCTGGCATCATGTCTAAATTACAAAAACTTATAGAAGGACAGACTTTAGCACTAGCTGAGATGTCCAGTGGTTATGAAGACTACCTGAAAGAAAGCGCGTCGCGTAAATCAAAGGGGTTCGTGAACGCGTGCCTTAAAGAGGTAGAAGATTCTTTTGCGCGAACTAAGAAAGACCACGCGGTCATCGTAAATAGTGCTTCTGATACAACGAAGGAGAAGTACTATACAGATGAAATTTTTTTGAAAATTAAACTCATTTATTTTAAACATATTGGTGTCATTAATGACGACAAAGATAAACTCATAGCAGAAAGAGCCACAATTTCGTTAGATGCTAATGCCTTCAATTGTTCTAACAACAATTTAAATACTACAAGGTCTGGTCACTCAGATGTGCGTCTATCACGTATTCAAATCAAACCCTTTTCTGGGAATTTCGAAGATTGGATTGAATTTTACAATCTTTTTGATAATTTAATAAATAAAAATGAAGATCTTGCAGACATTCAAAAGTTGCAATATCTCAAAACTTCTCTAACGGGTGATGCTGCACGTCTTATACAACATCTTCCCGTTGAAACCAAAAGTTATGAGTCAGCTTGGCAGATTATAACTGAAAGGTTTCAAAATAAGCGAAAACTAGTTAACACCCATCTTAAAAACTTAACAGAACAAAAAAAGGTTAATATTGAATGTGCTGCCGCTTTGAAATCACTGCACGATAAAAGTGTCGAATGTGTGCATGCACTTGCAAACTTGGAAATTCCTGTAGATATGTGGGATAGCATATTAATTTTCATCATATTTCAGAAATTGCCATACCAAACCCAAAAGGATTGGGAAAGTAAATTAGGTGCATCAAAATCGCTTCCTGACTGGAAAACCTTCTTATCATTCATAGAAGGTCGTTTCAGCTCACTAGAGAACATTTTGGGTATGACTGAAAGTTCAAAAAACCTTGGGCCGGCAAGTTCCTTTCGGAAAAACTTTCAACTAACCCATCACACGCAACCAGAGAACTCAAACAAAAAATTCCTTTGTCGCATTTGTAAATTACCTCATAGCACTCGCCATTGCAAAAGGTTCATAAGCATGGATGTTAAGACTCGTACTGAAGTCGCAAAGAAACATGCTATTTGCTCCAATTGCTTAGGTTACGACCATCATGCTTCAGCTTGCAACAGCTCTAATCGATGCTACAAGTGTGGACTCAAACATCATACACTTTTACATATTGAGTCACAAAATTTATATCAACCTAACAAAAATTCAAACACATTTCACCAAAATTCACCATATTCAAAACAATATGGTCAACAAAATACACAAGCGCACTTTATTCAACACAATAATCAATCCATTCAAGATTCACTGAATATAGAACAACAACCACAATGTTCTAATGAACGACCAATCAATTACAATACCCATTTCAATCAAATGCAATCTGAAGCATTACTAGCTACTGCACTTGTTAAGGTATTTAAGCCAGATGGAACTCAACACATTCTAAGGGCTCTTATAGACCCAGGTTCCCAAGCCACGTTTATTACTGAAAACGCTACTCAGCTTCTGAAACTTAAAAAACACAGAAGTCATGCTATGGTGAAGGGGTTAGGAAACACAGAAACTGGTACATCAAAACATATAGTCAATTTATCACTATTCTCTTTGAACAATCCTGATTTTTGTATTGATGTCAAGGCACTTGTATTTAGCAGCTTAACTTCAACTTTACCTTCTCAAAAATTTGATATCACTGATTTTATGCACGTATCAAATCTTTTGCTCGCAGACCCAAACTATAACATTCCAGGAAAAATTGATCTCTTGATAGGTGCCGATGTTTACTCTACAATCATCTTGGATGGTGTAGTTAAAGGGAATAAAGGAACTCCTGTAGCCCAATTGACAGAATTAGGTTGGATCCTGACAGGAATTATTCATTCAAGGCAAAATTCAATTACTATACAGAGCCATCATACCCAATTGGATTTTCAACTCACCAAATTTTGGGAAATCGAAGAAAATCTTGACCAGAGAATATTAACTGTAGAAGAAAAAATTTGCGAAGAACACTTCAGAAACACCTGCAAGAGAAGATCCGATGGAAGATACGAAGTACGTCTTCCGTTTAAAAACAACAAAAAACCATTATTAGGCAATTCAAAGCGTGCTGCAATGGCAAGATTTCTACAAATTGAAAAACGTATGAAATCAAATAACAACTTTAAAAAACTATATGTAGAGTGTATGAATGAATACATTACCTTAGGTCATATGAATGAAGTAAAAATGGAAGATGAAATAAATCCAGAATATTCTTATTATCTTCCACATCATGCTGTCATGAAAGAATCCAGTACCACCACAAAACTTCGTGTGGTATTTGATGGATCCTGCAAAACATCAAATGGAATTTCACTAAATGAATGTCTTATGGTAGGACCTCGTCTACAACTAGATATTATTGATCTAATTGCAAAATGGCGAAGTTTCAAAATTGCATTGGTTGCGGACATTACTAAAATGTATCGGCAAATTTGGATGGCTAAAGATGACATACCTTATCAAATTATTTTATGGAGATCAGCCACCAATGAACCCATCAAAGGCTATTACCTGAATACAGTGACGTTTGGAACCGCATCAGCGCCTTTTCTAGCCGTGCGCACCTTGCAAAAATTAGCTGAAGACGTTGAGCACAGTCTACCTCATGTTACAAAGGCCATTATGGAAGGTTTCTTTGTTGATGACTTCATATACGGATCGGATAGCGAAAAGGAAGCAATGATGTTGCAGAAAGACATCTTGTCAACGTTAAAGGATGCCGGTTTTTCTCTTAGAAAATGGGCTAGCAACTCACCACAACTTATGGAAAGTATCCCAGAATGTGACAGAGAAATAAATCTTCCTCTTGATTTCGAATCTACTGATGCTATCAAAACATTGGGGATTCAGTGGCATCCAAGTAAAGATTACTTTAGCTTTAAAATTAACTTACCTGAAACCACCAGCTTCACAAAACGATCCGTTCTAGCAGACATCGCCCGTCTTTTCGATCCATTGGGATGGATATCTCCTTGTGTCGTTAAGGCAAAAATGATTCTCCAACAGCTTTGGACTAGAAACCTATCTTGGGATACACCTATTCCACAAGATATAGAAGGATCTTGGACAGATCTTCGTAATAGTTTGAACAAACTTTCCGAATTAAAAATACCACGATGGATAGATTATGAAGTCTCATCTGAAGTCGAGCTGCATGGCTTTAGTGATGCCTCAGAGAAAGCTTACGCAGCAGTGATATACATACGCATTACAAAGAATGGCAAGGAGCACATACACTTAATCGCATCCAAGACCAGAGTCGCTCCAGTCAAATCCATCTCCCTGCCACGACTGGAACTAAGTGCAGCACTTCTTTTATCTAAGCTTCTGAAAAGAATTATAAGAGCAATGCAACTTGGAGTCTGCAAAACTTATGCGTGGACTGATTCTATGATCACTTTAGCATGGATAAAAGGTAGTCCCTCAATACGTACAACTTTTGTGGCTAATAGAGTCAGCGAAATACAATCCTTGACCGGTGTCGACTGTTGGAATCACGTGGGAACGAAGGATAATCCAGCAGATCTGGGATCCCGAGGATCCAATCCTGAACAACTAGTTAAAAATGAAATGTGGTGGCATGGGCCAACATTTCTTAAGGATTTCAACCCACAAGATCATTCAGTACTCAATATTGTTGAAACCGAACAAGAAACAAAACAGGAGAACAAAAAGAATACAAACTCATTCTACAACGACAACTTAAAGGGAATATTATCACATTTTTCTCATATAACAGCTTATTGTGCTGCAATAGATAACGAGTTTTTAAAAAGGGTCTCAAATCTTAGAAGGCTTATTCGTAGCATTTCCATATGGAGACGGTACATAACAAACTTAAAATTAAAAACAAAATTACAATCAAAATTATTTAGTGGGTACATCTTGCCCCTAAACATGGTCCTTCGAGCCGGAAAATTAGGAAAATTAGGATTAGATAATCATCCACTCACAATCGAGGAACTTAACTCATCTCATATTAAAATAATTCAGTTAGTGCAAAGAGAACTTTTCTCAGAAGAAATAAATGCATTAAAGCAATCAGTCACTTTACCAAAGGGAAGTGGAATTTTAAACTTAACCCCTTTCCTTGACTCAAATGATATCTTACGTGTAGGTGGACGACTTCAAAATTCTTATCTTCCCTACAGTCAAAGGCATCCAATCATACTTCAAGATAACCATCATTTTTCCAAACTAGTAGCATGTGATGTTCACCAACGCACTTTACATGGAGGACAGCAACTGATGATGGCTGAAATAAGGAATACTTACTGGATAACCAACTTAAAAAGACTAGTCAAATCCACAATCTTTAAATGTGTCAGATGCCATAGACACAATGCTATTATGCAGACGCAACTTATGGGAAGTCTACCTACTGAGCGTGTTATAATTACAAGACCTTTTACAAACACCGGCGTGGACTATGCTGGACCCTTAGAAATAAAAATGTGGAAGGGTAGGTGCAACAAATTCACAAAGGGCTACATTGCTGTGTTTGTTTGCCTATCCACAAAGGCTATTCATCTGGAGTTGGTAAGCGATATGAGCACAGCTACTTTTATTGCAGCTTTTAGAAGATTCACAGCCAGACGAGGGATATGTAGCAACTTATTCAGTGATTGTGGCACCAATTTCAAGGGTGCAAGCAATGAGCTTCAAAAGGATAGTAAGTTTATAACATCTGAATGGTCATCCACAGTATCAAAAACACTCTCCTCGCTATACACCACATGGCATTTCAATCCCCCATTAGCACCACATTTTGGTGGTCTCTGGGAGGCAGGTGTCAAATCACTTAAACACCATCTTAAAAGAACGATTGGCACCACAAAACTAACCTTCGAAGAGTACTCAACTCTATTAAGTCAGATAGAGGCTTGTCTCAACTCACGACCCCTCTGTCCAATGACATCTGATCCAAATGACCTCACAGTTTTGACCCCAGGACATTTTCTTATAGGAGGTCCACTCAACCTGTTACCTGATAGAAACCATTCAGAGAAGTTTGTAAATAATCTGGATAAATATAAACATATTCAAAAAATGACACAAGACTTTTGGAGGCAATGGAGTAACAGCTATCTTCACTTGCTCCAGCAACGTCCAAAATGGCTTCGACAAAAACCAAACATTAGTGTTGGGGACATTGTCATAGTCAAGGACGACAATTTGCCACCTTCATTATGGTCACTCGCTCGTGTGCTCGAACTACACCCCGGAACAGACGGTTTGACTCGCGTCGTGACAATCAAAACCGAAAGGTCGATACTCAAACGGCCAATAACAAAACTATCCCCTTTGCCGATAACGAACCCGTCGAGTTAGAATATATTCAAAATTAACAATCAATACCCTATTAAGAATATAATACATTTAAGAATGAACTCTTATGAACAGAAAGTGAATTACTAACTAACTACCCTAATATCATAAACTTAATAAAACTTATAAACATTACCTTAAAATATTGAACCCTAATGCCCATATCATAATACAAATTACAACCTTGTCATACAACCCCTAATTTAAAATGAAATTCAATCCGTAATCAAGAAATCGAAACACTCAGACCAAACAGATAACTATATTAAATTATAATTATCCTTGTTTTTTGAAACATACACTAACCTTGTTTTTTTATAATTTTCATGATAAAAATTACGATGATGAACTATTATACGGAGCTGAATCCAATTCACTCATAAACGAGGAAGATGATAAGAATCCTGTCGGAAAAAGTAAATCTAAAAATCACAACGGCAGGTTAAGATGAGAGATTCCGGATTGAAAACTCATGATTCGAATGCCAAGGCCAGCAAACTCGTGCAACAACAACACATCAACAACCAGCCAAGCACACGTCACCTTGGGCGGGAGCATGTTGCTTCCCAACATTTTTTTATAATCAACCACTATTAAATATTAACTTTTTAAATTAAATTCAATTTTTAAAAATAATTATTTTCTTAATTTGCACATTTGACACATTTGAAGAAATGGCGGGAAACATGCATTTGACTGAGGTGTTGAGATGCATTGTATTTTTTGCCATACATTTGGCTGTACATTCTCAGCACCCAGTCAATTGTATTTTTCCTTCAATATTTACATAGTTCAATTAATAAAACACTTTTCATTTTAAACAATTTTTAAACTAAAAATTAAAACTAAAACCTTAATTTAAAAATTTCACTAGCGAAGGAAAACGCGCTGACAAACAATCAAACTGGAACTGTCAAATGTGCAAAATGTATGCAGTCTGCAAATTAAGTTTTTTTTTCTTCTCCCTTTCTCTTTAAACTAAATAAATATGAACTCCATTTGTTTCAACATTTAATAATATGTTTAACTAATTAAAGGAGCTAAACAATATGATTGTCGTAATTATATCTGTTACACTTTGCAGAACATGGAAACAAATACATTGAAACATTATTGAAATTATTATGTAAATTTAAAGAATATCTTTCCAGTCTGCAAAGGTTAATAACCTTTGAAATATATAACTTCACAGCTGTTTTGTTTATGTAAATTAAACACCGAGGTATAAAGTTTTCATACACCTATAAATGTATCACTTTCTTTTTGAAATTGTAATAAAGTGGTTGGTTTAATTTATAACGTGGTATAAAAAGCGCATTTTTTCTTTCTTTTAAATACAGTACGACATCTTAACGTACTGAGGATCGCAATTGTAAAATAATTAATTTTTATAGTATAAATTATAAAGTGGGTACATCTTGCCCCTAAACATCATTATTATATTATAAATTATTTAGTGGGTACATCTTGCCCCTAAACAGGTATGGTCTTCTTATCAACAAATTCATATCCAGAATCGAGAGCATTCAACGTTGTTTCCAACATTTCGCCCCTCTTGGTCTGACTTGGAATAACCCTTTGATTCTACCTCCGTTTGAAGACCGACTCATTTCAAGATCTGTTGACTGCAAAACTCTCTACAATTTCATCTCATTCAGCACAAATTCTTGTAATCTTGAAATCCTCGTCTCAACTATCTGCCCAACCAGCCAGCGTACCTCTTATGGCTCCAACAAACAAAATATTTTTTTCTAAGTTTTGAAATGCAATGTTTTTGAAACTCTTAAGAAGCATCTCTATAAGAAATTTAATTAAAATCCGATATGTCGCTAATGAGTAATTCAAAATTTGAAAAAATGGTTCTATGATAGGTACAAGCTGTAATATCTTAATTTCAAAATTTTTTTTATAAAATTAAGGATCGCAAAAATTAATTGAAAGAAAAATTTTTTTATGAAAATTCTAGGTGTCGTTTTCGAGAAAAATACATTTTTTAAAAACCATTTTTTAACATTTGTTTGGTGGGTACTGGGTACCTTTAGTTTTAGGTAAAATAATTTTTTTTTCTCTCATGTCTTAGATTATAGTGAGAATCTTTTATTTATCAAGTTTAAAAAAAATCTAGCATGGGGTTTTCGATATATTGGGTTTTGAAAATAAAATTCTTGAAAGTTTTTTTTTAAAAATCCAAAAAAAAATTTTTGAAAATTTGGATACACAATTCTATTCAAGTTCTTAGCGTGCTTTAGCAAAAACAAAATATCAAAATCGGCGGTACCGTTTTTGAGAAAATCAAAAACAAAAAAATGGTTCTTTGGGGGGTAACTCTCAATAACTATTTTTCGGAAAAAAATTTTTCAAGCATTACCTAGCTTTAACTAAATGAAATTTTTTTGTATTTGTATTTTTTAAATCTGTCGAACAGTTTTTGAGAAAAAAAATATTTATACAATTTCGAAAAAAAAATCGTACGGCAGTTCGAGTTGGGGGAAAAAAAATTAAAAATGGTAGATATCAAGTTTAAAGAAAATCGGGGGAGCCGTTAAGGCTGTAGTCGAACAGACGGACAGAATTTCGAGACCCACTTTTTTAGTCTTCGTAATGTCAACTTTGATCAAAATCTCGAGTTCGATTTTTTTACGAATGCATAACTTGCCTATAGTACCTACCTACCTATAAGTCGCAAGTAAAAATTAGAGACTTACAGCTCTCAATAATAATTCCCTCAAAATTTAAAAAAATGCCGTCGCCACCTCAGTTCTATCATCCATCATTTCGTTTGTCGAAAAGCAACTTTCAAAGAACGCACAGATTTGACAGATCTGTGATGCTGTGGCAGCCATTTTGTATATGCCTAAAAGCATTTTCGTTAAAATGGAAGAGTGAATTTCGAGTGCTCATTAAATACTATTTCTTACGAGAAAACCCCTTCATGCAAGCCAAACAAAAGCTTGACAAATATTATGGGACTCTTCACCATTTCGTTTGAAACCATTCACCTCTGGTTGACTCAATTTCGGTGCAGTCGTTCCAGAACAAGTGACGCCAAACATTTTGGTATAGCCTGATTAGGATCACCACACCAGAAATGGTCTATAAAATCCACGGTTTGATATGGTGCCCGAGTTTTAAGACGCCAAAGGCCTATCAGTGATTTCGATTTTCCAAAAATATTTGCCTATGAAAAAGCTTTCCGCAAGGTTTGTGTCGCGTTTGGTAACTGTTGACAAAAAACTCAATTGTTTGACAACTTCAAATGAGTGTTTAGCGATGTTCAAGAGAAATTTGACCGAGTTTTTGCGCTGTTTCATAACCATGGATGAAGCATGGAGACCAGAAACAAAGGAACAGTCGAAAAAATGGTTTTTTCCTGGTGACTCGAAGCCGAAGAAGGCCAAGGTGGGTTTTTCAACAAACAAAATCATGGTGACAATTTTTTGGTATGCGTGCGGTGTTATTTACATCAAGTAAAACGAACACCGGCTCAGAGCTATACTGGATCGATTCCAAGCCCACTTGAATCAAACACGGTAGCATTTGTGAAAGAGAAAAGTTCTTTTCCATCAGGATAACGCACGAGCGTATAAGTCAGTGCTCACGAGCTCCTCCATCATCCAGCAAGTTCCCCAGATTTAGCCTCTTATACTACTAGGTATTCCTTGTTTCCAGAAATGAAGAAATGGCTATGGAGGTAAGAGTTTTGGGTCATCTTTGTTTCAAATCCTTACTTTGAAGTACTTGAGAAATCGTATTATTTTGAGGGCATCAACAAATTGGAGAAACGTTGGATAAAGTGTATCGAGCTACAAGGAAACTATGTTGAGAAAATAAAATATTTTATGCAGCAAAGAGTGTTCCTTATTACGTTTTCCGAGGGCCAGTATGCACCATTGTATTCCTGCAAGTGTTGCTAAACGATATTCTTGAAGGTGTTTTTGTTTCTTTGGGAGAAGCAGTAATCCTGGAAAATAAAATGTTTTAAGGTGGCAGTGGTTTGGAATCGAACCCAAAGCTCTGGCGTGAAAGTCCAGCACACTTAACGTTTTGCCCAGGAATAGAACCGATCCTTAAAAGTGACAGTCATTCAGCGCTCTTCGGGAGTATATTATACAAATTCTCATTCTGTTTGCTTCACAATTGTCAAAATCGAAGTGACATTTGACTTTCGCTTGAGATTATTAATTATGGCCCACTTACTTGGATTCAAGAACAAAGTTTTATGATTTTGAAAACTCCTTCATTTCCAGCTAGGAATTTCAGGTATGAAGGAAACTTTAGCCACAATCTGGCCATCTATAATAAAATCTTCGGTTACACCTCTCAAACGTTCCTATTTAAATTGACATTCCTCACCCATCAATAAAATCAATACTAAACAAGTGAAAATCAAAATAAAACGTGACTCCTTCTTTTTAGACAAAATTCCGTGCTTCTTGGGACACATGGACATACATAGGTATAGTAAATGTTCTAGGAACTGAAATGTCCCTATATAAATATTTATGCCTCACACTCAGCACACGGCGATATTGGCGACAGAAGTCTGAAGGTCATTCGGTAGTAATTATAGTTAAATTATACAGTGCACGGCCATCCTTCCGGAATCCTTTTCATCAAAAGTGACAAACATTCACCTACAACAACCATAGCGGTGTTCATTGTCCTTCTCATTATTATATATTTTTCCAAAACAGTTAACACCCCTTTCGGTGCTATAATCTTTTTGGGTTGTTTCCATATCCATATAATAGAGCCAAATATTCCACCTATGTATTTTATCGATGGCTTGTTGCAGATTGTCCTGCCAAAGGATTTTCCTAGATTTTTGCATAGCGCATCAAATGCGAATACCAAACACAATTTAATCCTAAATATTTTTCTAAATATTTTTGTAACACTAAATCCTTGTTTAAGGATGCTTACGAGTGTATCTCTAGTTTTTTTTTTGCTTTGTTTTTGAAAAGCGACACGCAAAGGCGGTTCTACGGGGGGTTGTCGTGTTTGTGAATCATAAAAGTCGGTTTTGTTGTCGTTTTTCGTGAGACTCAGGTCAGGTAGTTGCACAAATCCTTGATTTATATACCTACGAGTACGTACATTATTCTGCATTCTCAAACCAAACACCCACTTAACCTGTAGTCAACTTCATATACTCGTAGAATAGGTTAAGTGGGTGAATATTCGTAAGCGAGTATTCGTCCGGTTTCAGTTCAGATTTGTAGCATTTGTTTGTCGTCGTTGTCGTTGGCAATAAAATTCAGGCGACAGGAGGCGTGAGCAGAACATCAATCAAGTGACCAGACCGCCACCGATTGCCACCAGAAATCTTTGTTATTGACTGTTACTACCACTATGTCAGCATAGAGAGTCCTCTGTCCACAAGAGTGCCGAGTGCCGAGTCCCGATAACTTCTGGAATGTGACCGGTCGTCGTTCGACGAACGAACGAGCGCGGGCTCTTCATAAATATCCACCAGGGTTTTGGGGGCAATAAAAAACACCTTGGCCGCATCAGGAGTGCCAAAGTTGATTTTTACACATTTTTAAACGAGAGCAGTTCTTTTTTGTCTCGTATTGTATGCTTGCAGGACCTTCATATTGTGTCACACTCTGGACACAACACACCGTCATTTTTCCTGCGTTGAATTCGACTTTTTTGTTCCCGAACGACAACCGCTCTGTTTTTATGATGTGGCAATATTTTTGTGTTGATTTCTGTTTTTCTTCCTTTTTTGCCGCCACCGTAAAATGCAAATGCATCTCTAAGGACCTTTTTTATGGGCTTTCTTTTTTTTTCGCAACAAAAAAAAAAATGAATAACATTAAGAGCATATATCCATAAATAAAAATCCAGTGGATGACCGAAAATTGACCGTTGTTTTGCCGGCAGTTAATTTTTAGACAACACAATGGTCCATTATTTTGTTGTTTTGCTAAAAATATGCAAAATATTTTATCAGGACTGCATTTTCCAGGAAGGGACATTGTGTCATCGGGATGATCTACATATATATTTTTTTTTTTTGAGAATTTCCCAGGATTGATTTTTGCTGCAAATTACAATTTCTTAAAAATGTATTTTTTCGCGTTACACCTACCTATTTAAATCTACCTAAATAATTTTTTTGTGGAAATCCGTAAAATCCTACAGGAGTATATATAGAAGCGGTAATAAAAAATATCCCATGACAGTAAAATCCAATTTATTTAATGATATTGAAAGCACTTCGCTGAAACTGGATATTTTTAAGGAAACAAATAAGTATTGTTTCGACAAGGACAATATTATTGTTTTGTTGAAAGTTTGTTTTTTAGTGATCTAGTTTGGTAGAGAGCATTTTTATTATATTTGCAAAAAATATATACCCAACAATAAATATATATAGAACACAGGGCACATTATTGTTACAGTTTTTTATATGGCGCAATAAAGTTTTTTTTTGTCAATTAAAAAAAAAAGAATGACTTTTACCAATATTTAGTTTTTGGTTTTTTTTT
Source organism: Chrysotoxum bicinctum (assembly GCA_911387755.1). NCBI lineage: Eukaryota > Metazoa > Arthropoda > Insecta > Diptera > Syrphidae > Chrysotoxum > Chrysotoxum bicinctum. The sequence continues at coordinate 83,333,470 of OU426989.1, read as the reverse complement.
CGGGTTTTCATTATATCTAGAAGGAGCCTGTGTCAGGTTTACGTGTTTATAGTATATGGCCAAGCTAAAATTAGGAAACAATAAGACAGAATTTCAAAAGCTGTTATTTGGGGATTACAAATATGTTGGCATTGCAGCTATAGGGTTAAGAGGTCAGAGGATAAGAAATATCGTATTGCGGAAAGCTACAAAATTCTCCAGTAAATTTTATAACAATTTTACAATTTGCAAGATTATTTCAAAACCAAAAGAATTGTTTTCGTTAAAATTTGGGGAAAATCCGGCTCGAAGGACCAAAATTATTATTAATTGGCAAATTGTTAAGTAATCCAGCTTCCCATTAAGCGTTTAAAAAAAATTAAATTATATAACATCGGTCGACTCAAATTTATCAACCACGTTTCGAAGACTCCTCTCAGGACGATTATTGGGAGGCCGTAGCGCGATGGATGTATGCTCGCCTGTCAACCTCATGATCACAGGTTCGATCCCTGCTGTCATTTATGTCGCCTTAATTCCATTAAAACCTTATAAAGTTGTCATCAATGGGTTGCTGGTTTGCTCATTGGATGTTGTTCAGGCATAACACTAACAACATGTGATTGAGTAAAACTAGTATGTCCAACAAGGATGAATACGAATAAAATAATATGAATTATAAGCGACATAGAAATAAGACACAGCATTTCTCCGCACTAGTTCAGCCGCCATCCCTGGAGATAAAAACATCTGAGACAACCACTTTCAGTCTCAGAACCTCGTGCCACACATCTTTCCTATCCTCCTTTCTCTTCCTTAACTTCACGCCCGCGCTGTGTTAAAACATTTAAAGAGTAGTTATAATCCCTTGAGCGCGTGTAGATTATAAAAAAAAAAAAAAAAAATAGCAGCCGTAAAATGGCGAAGCGCCCGAAGTATTGTTCGAACAGAAGACCCACTTTCATAAAAGGATTTATTGCTCTTCCTGTTGATTTGGTTAAACTAAATAAATGACAGCTGATTTGACAGATGTAGCTTTAACAATATGGCCGTAATCACCTGTCAAAGTTCGGGAACCCGTTTTGAAAAACAATTTAGTTATTATTAGGGCAGTTATATTTTTTCACTGCTCTTTAACCGTTATCAAATTAACATTTTTTTCTCTGTACTTATTTGGAAAACCATTGGAATAGCTACCACCATTAATATTGAGTGTGATAACAATATATTTTTTTATAATTGCACAAACTTGAGAGATTATGACCATGGTGTAACACAGTACGAGCATTACATAAAGTTTAGAGGATTAAATAGGAGATGATGATGGAAAGGGATCTTGTACATCACAATGAGGTGAAAAATTGAGAAAGACAAAATATTTCACAAACAAATATTGCTATTGTGGCTAAAGAAAGAACTTCTATAATTGACAATTCGCCCAAAGTTACGCTTAAGGGTAAGCTGATGAGCATTCCTAGTTAGACGATGTCTGCAATGTAGTTGTCTATTTGATTGTAGCATACTGTTAGAAAAAGCGAACAACGGTGTTCAAGAGAAATAAAAGAAATAAATATTTCATATCATATACGAAAAAGTGTCGATGAAAAAGCGGAGCCTTGGGGTATACCAGCATTTATTTATTAAATTCTAGCTGCCCCGGCAGACATTTTTCTGCCCTATTTTCTATAACTATACCTAGCACGAAAATAAATAAAGCTATCGGTTTTCCGACGCGAGAGCAGGCAACATACAACTGTCCATGAGAGAAGCATGTGTTTTCGAGATTAACGCCGCAAACACTCAATGACTGACCCTATGATTTATTTATGGTCATAGCGAAAGCAAGCTTAACTTGAAATTGCAGCCGTTTAAATTCAAACAGTACGTCAGTTAGTACCATTGGGATGCAGGTTGTCAACACATCCTCTCCCTTATATTTTCCCTTTAGAATGATTGCTTCGATCACATTGTTCAGTAAATTTTTCACTGCCAGCCGTGTGCCGTTACAAAGTGGCGGTTTTTTGATATTTCGTAACATTATGACCATCTATCCTACTTTTAATTGAAGATTATGTGGAGATAATTCTGGCAAATCCAGTGAGATTAAAAATTCTGGTGGATTATTGACGGCATCATCTTGGTTATTTACGCAATCAACTGATTTGTATGTCCTTAATTCACCGGAAATTTCATTTTGGATTTTGAAATTTATTTTATTTACATCCGTGTTTTTGGCAGCTAATATAGATCGTTCACTCAACCAACAATGATATCTGTAATTTTGAGCAACGTTTGGGAACACCTTTTCTATAAGCTCAGTAAACTGACAAAAATTGACAGGAAATGTTATGCAGTCGGTCATAACATCTACATGGATTTTACCATTACCAATGTCAATGAGTTGTTTTGAAAATATTTCTCCAGATCGATCATTTTGCAATTCGACACACATATTCTTGTTCAAATTTTCGAGTAGTATCTTAATTTTTTTCCACAAAATGGAGGACTTCAGACATGCATTCAGCTCATCCGCTGGTATAGACGTGGAATAACCGGTTATGTTTGACGAAAATCTCCTGCTAACAAAATCATCGCTCCACCGAATCGGTTTTGATTGTTACGCAGATCTTTCAGAGTTCTTTCTAATGCCTCCAAAGACTTTTTATGTGCCATCGTGCATTCATCCCATACTATCAACTTGCATTGCTGCAAAATCTTTGCCATTGCAGAGTTCTTCGAAATGTTTCAAGTCGGAGTTTCGTTGCTTTGAATATTCAATGGTAATCTTAGCTCTGAATGGGCTGCAATACCAGAGGAATCAAGTGCGAGTGCAATTGTATTCTGTAAGCGAATTGTTGCTAAAATCAATGAAATTAAAAATGTCTTTCTTGTACCACCAGGAGCATCCAAAAAATCCTCCAGTTCCATCATTTACAACTTTCATAAGTGTATCAAAGACATACTTTTGTTGTAGGTTCAACAGCGGAATATATTTTCGAACCGATTCCCTTAAAGAATCAAGATCGAACAGTTTTTCACGTTGCAACTCTTGATTAAAACCGTCGTTCATTGGGCGATTAGGCGCGGCCATGCCTAATTGAGATAATACTTTGTTCGACATCATCAAGCACATGTCTTTAATTGATATCAACCAGTGCCGGATTAAGCCAGCGCGGGGCCTGTAGCAAATTCTATCAAGGGGCTCTTATACTGTTTTAGGTTAGGCACTTATCAAGTTTATGGTATTAAATAAAACAAAACCGTTACAAACAAACTTTTCTTGATTTAATTTGGGAAAATTTGTAAATAATGCTGTTGATATCGACTTCTCGGAGTCGTTGTTGGCTCATCGTGTTCCTCAATTAATTTTTAACACGTTTTAATGTTGTGAAAGATCGTTCACCACTGCAGTTGGTGATCATGAGAGACAAATAAATGCGCAAAGCAATTTCAACGTTCGGGAAACAAGATTGTAAAGAATTATTTATCAACAGCTTGTAAACCTGCATTTCCAGAGCCTCATGATTCCTGCTGTCAATAATACCAGCCACATCAGAATTGAGCATTGAAGCGAATTGCACTAATTCGTTGCCCAGACTGTCCTCCAAATCATCTGCGTAAGCACTTACTATGGTTGCAGATTTTTAATTTCTTCTGGTCGAAGAGATTTTATATGAAGGTTTTTATAATACAAACTGAAATAAATCAGCCAAGTAGAAGACTTAGCACTATTAATGGACTTGTTGAGTTATTGATTCAAAATAGCTTTTATGGCTTTTAGTCCACAAAAATTGGTGTTTCGTCCGGGTGATCGCACATGGACTCATCAGTTGGCTGTGAGGACCTTGTCAATACGCAATTTTTATTGAATTCAGTTCATCTTACATTGATTTTTTGACAAAAATCCAATGTGAACTATATAAAACCAAGATTAAGATTGTAATCATTAACGTTGAAATATTTTGCTATTCCATTAATAGTGCTAAGTCTTCTACTAGGCTGATTTATTTCAGTAGTATATAGAATTTGTATTATAAAAACCTTCATATAGAATCAATGCTCGGTCACGGGCAAAATATTCCAACGTTAATGATTATAATTTTAATCTTGGTTGGATATAGTTTACATTGGATTTTGTACCGAACTGCAACTCAACTCCTCATATTAGCCACTACTCCCCTACCTTTCAAATTTAATGTACATGTATGAGAGCCTGTATCGCTACCGTTCCCGATCGGCGATATTTTCCCGTATAAACTGATTGGTAGCTGTGGATATGGCTAAAAGAAAGCGGTTGCAAAATCAAAAGAAGTTTTTCCTTGGAAGTCCAAAGACCTATATTCAATTTGTAGTTAGTAATTTTTTTTTGTATTAAAATTTACTTTAATATTACAAAAGTACGTAAAAATTATTAAAATTAAATAAGTGAATTTTAATAAATCAATTCTATTTTAATCAGAGTTAGAAAGTGAACGATAACATTAACGATAATTCAAATACTTGAAACACAAACGCCTTACGAATAAAAAAAAATAAAACAGGAGAAAAGGTAGATACCCAATATTAATATGCAACCAAATTTAAACTTAATGCATATAGTCGGTGTGTTGCTGGAGTCACCAAAGTGCAAGTTAGATTAAACTAACACAAAGTTGTGGTTTTCGAACATAATTATTAATGAAAGCATTTAACTTATTTATATTTTAATTTAAATAATTTCAAGAAGTATACGATGTTCTCATTTAAAAGAATGAAAAATGATCATTTTATTATTTAAATTGTTACTTGGTGACTATTCCCAGTGTGCCGACGGTGTTTCAGTGAGTGCAAATTAGTGATTTACTTTCTTTTTTTTTATTTGGTTGTGTAGCGCTACATCACTTGAAATAATGGAAAATGCACTTACGACTACAAATTGAATTTTGAACCAAGAAAATTTCGTATAACTATTGGTCCAGTAGGCTAGGTGTTTCACCCTTAGTCGTGAGGTTCCAGGTTCGAATCCAGGCAGCGGACGACTTATACACTTTTTTTTTATTTTTTATTAATTCCTTTAATTGATTTTTTTTTATGTTTTAACGTCATTTTTGTATTTTTTTATAACGTAATTTACAAATTTTAAAAGCGCATATCGTGGGCGCGAAGTCAATTTTTAACTAGCCACAGGTAGCATAGTTATGTGTACATATTTAAACATATATATGTATATGCAATGCTACTTGTTTGCACTAATGATTTGTTCACTTTTGTAAGGGAAAAATTTATTGAAAGCATTATATATTTTTAAAGCAGTGGAAAAGTGATAATATCAACAGATAAGTTCATCTCATCAACCTGGATGCTGTGGCCACAACATTTGCAGCTCGATGTTTAAACACCGAAAATAAGGGTGAGTCATTGTTCTGAACACTTTTATATTCTATTGCATTTAAATATATAAAGTCTTTCAAAGGGTTGGGGAATATTGTGAAAATTTAGTAGTTTTGAGTGAAGTGCACTCAATGATGATATTGAAATGATAATTCGTGCATATACATGCATTTTTATCTATGCGCGGTGTGCTTACCTGTGTAACTAGAAATAATTTACTTTCGTACTTACGTATGTGCTTAAGTACATATTTTAAATTAAACCCAAACAAAATTTGAGAATTTGAAAGACATACATAGTCTTTTGCAATTAATAACTTAACTTGTTTAAATAATTCTTTTTTTATTAACTTACATATAATTATAATTTGTTTGGTTAAAATTCGAATGATGATTGTTATACAAAACAGATTGAAACAAAATATTAATAATTATAATGTTTGAAAAGAAAATTTGATACAAAATGGTTTTTTAATTTAAAGGATTAAGGATGAGGATTGATGGAAATGGTAAGAGTGGGATAAGGAAGTGAAAGATGGCGAGGAAAGGGGTAGCTTAGGCGAGATAGGTTACCATGGCAGGGTGGGTATAGAAAATATTCTCGTGACGTCATAACACCGCGACGTAGAGCCTGGCATGATTTTTGTCTGCGCGGTTTTGATAGGGGTCAAGAACTTACTCCCTCCGACGAGCGTGAGGCCGGTCAAGCATGCCAGCACAGACCCCGACGGCATCCAAGAAACCTGCAACAATTTTTGTCAAAAAATCGATGTAAGATGAACTGAATTCAATAAAAATTGCGTATTGACTAGGTCCTCACAGCCAACTGATGAGTCCATGTGCGATCACCCGGACGAAACGCCAGTTTTTGTGGACTAAAGGCCAAAAAAGCTATTTTGAATCAGGAAGAGATTTTAGCTCTCGGAATATTCCGAAAATGCCAGCAATTTTATGATAACTGTTCATATACGTTTACCTAAAGCAGTGAGTACGTTATCAATGGTGACAATAAATACCTGAATTTCATACCGTTGTCCAATTTGCGTTTGGTGCGGTGCGAAACATGATTTTTGGTAAGACCAGCAGATAGAAAAATAAAATTTTAGTTGATCATTTTGATGCAAATATTTTCTCTTAGTAATTGTGACTAAATCTAATATGTAAATAATACTTTTTTATGGTCAGAAAAGGTTGGTGCGCGGGGCCCCCAAATGCGCGGGGCCCGTAGCATTTGCTACTCTTGCTTCGTGGCTACTCCGGCACTGATATCAACGCCTCGTTGTAAATGTTGATTTTCTGTTCTATTGTGCATTTGATGCAATAAATCGTCACACATATCATCTTTGTATTTTATCCATAAATCAATTGTGTTTGACGGAAAGCATAGTGATTATAGAAAACAATGTTCGTATTTGTTGAGCTTTTGAAGTTTTAAAGTTTGATCCCAATGAGCATCATTTTCTAACAGTTGCAAACGCTGACAGGCTTCTCTGTAAGAGCCACATAATTCACCATTAACAGTTCTTAAATGTTGGAATGGTATTGGGCCTCGAACATTGACTAAGAATAATTGTTGGCGGACGTACGTACTACTAAAAGTGTTGTTTTTATTATTTTTCTTGTAAGAACCTTCCTTGTACCTTAACAAAAAAGTTAAAACAAAAATTAGCCAAATTGGTCAAGCCGTTCTCGAGTTTAACGCTTAGCAACACATTTTGCGATTCATTTTTATTTATATATATAGATATAGATTAGACTTAAGGCCGTTCAGAACAATTTGAATTAAACAGTAGAAGAGATTATTTTAAAACCAGCAAAGGAGGGATCAAATGTGTACATTTTCGGAAAAAAAGATTCGTGTCAAACTCGATCAAATGCTTTGTTTTCATTGCCTCTCCAAAATTATTTGAACATTGGTTCCATCATTGCCATCATTGATTCCACCATTACCATCAGATAACTAGTGAATCACCAGCGAAGAGCTTTCGTTCTTCGAGAAATTTTCTAAGACTAATTTTTGATCAGCGTTTCCATAACCTTGGAAAGAAGGTTCGTTAGTGCAATTGGTTAATAATTGGAGGGAGAGACTGGTTGGTCAAAAACTGTTTTCCATATATTCGGAAAAAGTCCCGAAGAGTAGAATATATGGAAAAGTTAGCGCAATAGATTTGTCATCGTAGAAGACAATCTTCTTTGAACTAAAGGGATATAAAATCTGGACCACTAGATTTGTGTATTTCAAGATCTTCAAGGACTCTGACCACTCTACGAATACGAAAGTAGATTTTCCCCCTATAGAACCATTTAAGTCCTTCAGTTCAGAAAGTCTCATATCGTGTGTGTCCAAGTCGAATATGCAGCAAATTACTTTGCAAACAAAATTTGGTCTTTCTCGCGAGCTGACAAATAAAGTGTTATTGTAAATGGGTGTTGGAACCGGTGACAGATCGACAGGGGGGGTGGGGTTTCGGGTCCAAACACAATATACATACGCTGTGCCAAGCTAGGCAACTTCTTGACTGTTGTCGAAACAGTGGCCAATCCTAGTGATCATCCGGCCCCGCACCGTAAGCCCTCGTCAAACCCTTCAGTCCGCTAGCTCGGGATGAACCACGCGGAGGGCATGGCACAGAAGAAACCGAAGTTCGTCCTAGAGCCATTTTGTCTCGCTCAGAAAAAAAATCAAGTCTTTGATCTTCATTTCCTAAAGCTCGTCAATGTTGTCAAAAATTACCCTTCCTAATAATTGTGCTCTAAATTTGCAGGGCAGAGGAAATGAAGGACTGTTTCCTTTTCCCGCTGGTCGCTGACTGTCTGTGTAATGCTAGATACACACGAGGAAACCGTTGCAGCAACACACCCATGTTGCAGCTGTGTTACCTATTGATTTTGTGTTGATGCAATCGTTGCCAAAAATATCAAAAAATTATGATATTTTCGATCAGTTGCTCCAACAGTAGGTACTGTGTACGAAACAGGTTACAGCAACACGTTGCTGCTACGGTTGCCTCGTGTGTATCTAGCATAACAGCCGTATTCCGGTTCTGTATTTGATCTATCTTAAGTCGGTGTCTATGTCATACAAATTACACAAAAATAAATTGGTTATCATCTATACGATGGCACTCGCTGTTGACGTTAAAGGGTCGGCCAACATGGTGCTGACGACAGCCCAAAATCCATACATCAAAATTGTGACTTTCTCTGGATGCATTGCAATTTGGTGTATCTCTTGTGAATTGTTCACAATTTTTTTGAACCAATTCACCCAAAAATGGGACTCATAGCTGAATATGATCTTACGACCGAAACACGCGAAATTTTTCTCGAAAAGAAGACCCATTTTCATGAAACAATTTAATCATTTACACATGTTGTTTAAGACTTCAACTCTTCATGTTGATTTGACAAGACAGGCTTAATAAATGACAGTCAATTTTACAGATTTAGCTTCAACACTATGGCCGCAATTTGGAAATCCTTTTTTGAATTTATGATTCTGCGTGTGTGGGTGTGTCTTTATGATGGTCTGGGCGTTTGAAAGTTCACAACATTTTGAGCTAGATCATAAGCTATAAAGGTACGATTTGCTTCAACTTTGGTGCGCAGCATTTTTATGTGAAGAGAAATTCGAATTTTTCGATAAGCAACATTCTGCAGAACTGGAAACTATTCTCTGCGATATCAATCGATTACGGAGATGTTCCTGGGACCTTAGCCTGCTGTATGTCGGTGCAAATCCTTCGGTATATTGTTTGGCAACTGTCCACCCATTGAAACTATGATTCCATCTGACTTTTCCATCTCATAGACATCCATGACCGCTTTGAAAGATATTTCCTCGAAGTACAGGCGATCACACATGTCGTATTCCGTCAAAATAGTTTCAAGTAGGTTTTTGTCGAGCTTTATCAGCACTCGCAGACATCCATCATCACACCAATCAAACTCGACAGATGAACCAATTCGGTGCACACCCGATCCGACTACAATTGTGCAGTTTTCATCTCTTGACGCTGTCGACGAACGGTCAATTTCGTACTATTTGTTGCCGCAGCAATTTGCTTCAATTTGGATTCAAAGCGTACTGAATGTTGCACTCACCAACTACACCGAGTGCCAGATGACTTTAATAGTTGTTGTCCGAAACATGTTATACGTTTGGAAGAGTCTGAGATTTTGCGACAACAATACAGTCACCAGTGTGAATTCCATAGATTTCCAGATTTTCCATGTTACAAACAGTGATGCAGTTATCGAAAGCATCTCTCACAACCTCGTATTCCACTTCCTTCCAACTTTTAAAAGACTTATAAATGATCTATCGAATCGATTGTGCCAAAGCCTGTTCATCAAGATTCCTCAATTCTTCTTGGTTATTAGCAAAAACTGATTCCAGTCCGCCAAGGAAAAAAGCTGCTTGAGACATTACTGTATATCCCAGAGAATCAGCTGCAGCGAAGGCATCTTCAACCGAATAAGCAATCTCAGAAGGTGCAACCTTCTCTTCAATTTCGTTAACGCGATCCGCATTTTTTCGATCCTCAGTCTCAATGATAGATCTTATTAAAGTTCCAAGAATCTGGACATTATACAGCTCAAATACACCAGCCCTATCCAGTTCGACGCCACAATTTAGTGCCGTCTAGCCACCAAATGTCAACGGAATACCATTTGGTCGTTCAGCCTTTATCACTTGTTCAACGTATTCCGGTGTTAAGGAAAGGAAGAAGCATTTATCAGCCAGCCCTTTAGACGTCTGAACACCGTTGCAATATTTGGATTGATCAAGATTGTTTCGATTTTCTCTTCTTTCTTTCATCGCCTTAATAGCTTGTGATCCCGAATAATCGAACTCTCCAGCCTGTCCAATGGATAAGCCCCCTGAACCAAGGAACAAAACCTTCCGTGGCCGTTCCTCCAAAATGGAATCAGGTGTTGGCACATAAGTTAGTTTGTCAACTAGCTGATTGCGAAGACTGTTTCCCGGCTGGTCACCTTTGAAATCAATACTTCCTATACTTCATATATCTAAACTTGATTTTCACCTACGTACGAGTATGCATTACTAATTGGACCGAAATTATTTGTATATCAAAAGTTTGCTGAAATATTGAACATTTGAATATTGAATATTTTATTTGCTGGATGTAACTTTCTCAGCCAAACCCGACTATATCTGTACCGCCAGTCTTTTAACACAAATCCCCACGCTGATGGCCAGGATTTCACGTTTCTTAACTATAGCTCTACGTAGAACATAGGAATTTTGCTATATAGTCTTTTCTATAAATAATTCACTTTGTCTTGATTAAAGCAAAGCCAAAAATACTCGGTGATATATTTGTCTGGATCTGTGGAGACAATCCGGAGTAATTTCTCATCTTCCCGAGAAGCGAATTTCAATTCAACCCTTTCATCCGAAAGAATGTTTGTTCTTCCGCTCTCGACAAACAATGTTCAATGAGCGATGAATGCAAAGCACATCGCACAGTCCCCACGCGACACATAATATGCGTTCGGTTCGGCATCAATTTTTGTTATATTCTCTCGTTTGTCTCGACTCCAGAGGCAACCCTTTTTTGGCTAGGAAAATATTTTTTTTTATTTTTACTGGCGGCGCGTGGAGGAGGATGAGTCTATAAAGCCCATCAATTCGTCCCGGCACAGAACCATAAGAAGGTCCATATCTTATGGTGAGATAAATGGCATCTTTAAGGGATATATGCAGGCCCAGGCAGAGCACACAACACATGTGTATAGTGCTGTATGAGGCGAGACATGTGTTATGCTTTGCGTCTTTCATTTTCACTTTCACCCTTTTCAAAACATATAACCTCTCTAAAAGCCTCCATTTTTGGCTGAACAAAAAGGACTAATTCAATTTTATTACTGTGTTCACTCAAGTAGTCAATGAGCTTCCTTTCGTGTCCTGGGAGGCTTGGAACGCAGCAAAACACCAAGACAACGAGGTGTTGGTAATGGTTAATCGTGTTGCGCGAAAGTTTTCGAAAATTGTTTTAATTCTTAGGTTTGAATTAATGATGAGGTGTCGACTGCATGAGTGGGTATAGGGCTGAGAAGGATATTCTCAGTAGTTGTCGCTAATCCTTCGGCTCAAATTGAAAGACAAGAAAATTCGAATAATTTATGTAACTGGGTGGTTGGTTGATAGGTATACTTATATAGACTCTGGAGATCTACGGGAATATTAATCGCAAGGATTTACACATTTTATGTGTAAGACATTTTCGGAAGATGGTCGTATACCAATAATTTCATCAGAAGATTGAAATCGGAACGGGGACAAAAGAACAAGGGGTGATATAGACTTGCTACAAAGGAGTGTTGGAACCTAATGGTGTTTTTTTTTTTTTTTGGTGAACCAACTTAACTATGGGAAAAAAGACTCGATGGTTTTGACTCTGCTCTGTTATGAAAGGTTTATGATATAATTGAAACGATTGAGACGTAAATTTAGAGACATTTGAGAAAAAAACTAATCAAGCTTAGGACTGGACTGGATTAGGATCTTAGTTTGATTAAACGAGTTAAAGTCTTCTTTTTGAGATACCTTCTAAGCCTTTCCCTTTTAAAGTGATGACGCCGAGGGTGATGGTTGTTTTTTAAATCATAGGTTATTTTGACATTGACAGATGTTTCCCGCTCGAAATCTTGACAGAAAGTCAGTATCATACCTCAACTTCCGCGGATCGAAATGAGACCCTTTACACTTGAACAACGTTGGGAAATATTGATAACTTATTTTCAAAGTAATTGCTGTGTAGTGTAGCACAAACAGTGCGTTTCTAAAAAAGAAGTTTTGGCCCAATAAAGCACCCTGCTGTACGCAAGTTTGTCCAAAAAGTTCGTGAAACTGGTATGCTAGTGCACACTCATGTACGCCGTCGTCGTACAGTGCGCACAGACGAGAATGTGGCTGCTGAATGTGAGACTCAGTTTACGAACATCAACTTACAATGATCGATATAAATAGCTCATCATTTCACGCACTAGAAAGAACTCAGATTACTCGCTTACAATATCCAATTGACTCAGTAATTGAAGGCGCACGACCATCCGCTTGAACGACGTTGTGCGTTGTGCTCCATAATTAATTGGAATGTTTGCTCTTAGCTCTTACTAATAAAGCCATAATATACGGAAAATTTAATGTTCTTGATTTTATTGCATTTTTAAAAGAAACTTGTATTAAGCCTTCATATGATACTAAGAGTTTTAGAAACAGTTTTTTTTTTTATTTTTATATTTTATAATAATAAAATAGCCGCTCAAAGAATAAGAAATGCCCAGGAGATTTGTTCGCCAAAGTTCATTAACAATGCTCAAGGCCAACTACTTGTGGAAGACAACGAAATTCTTCACAGGTGGCGACAGTATTGTGACGGACTTCTAAACGAACAATTTCCAAGGCTATACTTTCCAATAGCTTCACCTAACTTAAGCGAAGTATCCGACGTCACAGTCGAAGAAGTTAGTGAGGCGGTAAAATACTCCAAAAAGGGAAAAGCTGTTGGCCCAGACGAAATACCCTCAGAGTTTTGGAAAAAGATGGGAGACATCGGGTTTAGATGGCTCATGATTCTTGTCTCAAAACTTATACGAGGTGATCGCATGCCTAATCAATGGAGGGTAAGTTACCTTCTTCCAATTTATAAAGGAAAGGGTGATACTCGAAGCTGTGATAATTACCGTTCGATTAAGCTGATGTCACACACCATGAAGATCGTTGAGCGAGTCTTGGGTAGCCCACTGCGAAAAATAATTAGGCTATCTGATGACCAGTGCGGGTTTGTCGGGGGTAAGTCAACCACGGATGCAATCCAGAGTATAAGAATAATTATGGAAAAGCATCGGTATTCTTTGGAGGATTTGCATGTCGTATTGGTTGACTTTGAAAAAGCATTCGATCGGCAACCACGAGATCTAATATGGGTGGCCCTCAGGCAACGAGGAGTTCCAGAAACCTATGTGCGGATAATTATGGACATGTATGATGGAGCAGTTACTAAAGTAAGATGCGCAGCTGGAGTCACCGAAGAATTCGAAATCACAGTAGGTGTACACCAGGGAAGTGTCTTGAGTCCCCTGCTCTTTATTACAGTTCTTGATTACCTGCTTGAAGGCAAAGTGACGGATCCAAAAGTACATCAGTTATTCTTTGCTGACGATGGAGCCATCATAAGTGAAGACCCGATATCCCTACAACGAGCACTTGACGTATGGGTGGATGTTCTAGAAGGAAGTGGGTACCGCATAAGCGCGAAAAAGACAGAATACCTATGCTGCCCATTTTCTGATCCACACAGGCCTATTCCAGACATTTATTTGAATGGAGTAGTGCTTCCCAAGTGTGAAAAGTTTAAATATCTGGGGTCTATGATAAATAACGAAGCTACTTGTGATGACGATATCAATCATCGCGTAAGCGTAGGGTGGATGAAGTGGCGGGAAAATTCTGCTATCTTCTGTGACCGAAAATGCCCCGTAAGCTGAAAGGAAAGCTCTACACTTCAGTTGTGCGTCCAGCACTCACATACGGTTCACAATGTTGGACAATGTATAAAAAGTATGAGAGTAAGCTAACGGCAGCTGAGATGAAGATGCTTCGTATGACAGCAGGAGTTACAAAGCTTGATCGAATTAGAAGTACGAAGATCCGAGGAAGCCTTCATGTTAAGAATACCATTTCCCAAAAAATTGAACACGACCGACTCAGTTGGTATTGCCATGTTCAAAGGAGAGATCCTGAGAACCCCGTCAAAAAGGCAATATCATACAACGTTCCAATTCGGAATAAAAAGAAAGGTAGGCCTAAACACTCCTGGTACAAACAAATGCAAAAACACCAGCATTCAGTTGGCCTCAGAAATGGAACAATACAAAACCGGGAGGCTTGCCGCCGATTTCTGAGGTCAACCTGGCGAACCCCACAGGCGGATCACTAGTGTGAAGCAGATACGTGGGAGAGTTATGATCCCCTCGACATCGAGATCATAACAGCGCCGAACAAAGGAAGAAGAAGATATTTTATAATGGGTGATTTTTTTGCTATTTTCTTTTTGGCAAAACTGGTTCTGACAGCTCACGCACGTTTCGTGTTTTGTGTCACTGTCAAACATCTTCAGTTTGGTCTATAATTTAACCATGAATCATGAATCGTCTCACAAACGAACAACGCTTGCAAATTATTGAATTTTTTTTATCAAAATTCGAGCTCTGTTAAGAAAGTTCATAGCGCGCTTCTTCCATTTTATGGTTAGTTTAATCGAACTACTGAGGCGGCTATTCGGGCTATTTTGACTAAATTTCGCACTCAATTTATATTGTTGGATATTAATTATTTATTATTATTTTCTAGGTGTCTGAATTTAACCAAAATCCCCTAGAAAAATAAAATTCACAGTCTATTAAAGCTGTAAATTTTATAAGAGTCGGTAAACATCGACCAATATTTGCGTCTTAGAAGGGTACGGCAGCATCTAACTGATGAGCCCACTGTCGTACCTGGGCGAAACGCATCTTGGAGTTTAGGTCACTTGAGCTTTTAATTGAATTAAATTATATCGACAGTACTATCGATTTAAATAAAGATTTCATACATTTTTCTGAATTTTATGTGTTTTTTTTTCAATTTCCAATAGCTCTTAAAAAATCATTCGTTAGTTACTATTTTTCGTATTCCAAAAAAAAATATTAATTATGCGTATGAGTTATTAAATCATAATTCAGTAATGTATAAGATTAATTGAACTATTTAGGAAGTAGTACAAATGCGAAAATTGTATTCCAAAAACGTCACAAATTTATTTTTTGCGGAAAGTCTGAAACTTAGTTTAGGAAAAATGTCAAGGTCAAGCCGCTCAAACCAGAGTAGAGTGATGTGCCCAATCTGCACTGAAGATATATGTGGGTCAAAGCAGGAGAATAAATACCTCCTGGTCATGGTTAAACAATGACGATGGCCACAAATCTCATCTGACAATGGTCTTAAGTGACTTTTGTAGCAATAATGGCATTATCTACATCATATATGTATTTTTTGCCAAACACTACTCACATAACCCAGACAACTGATGTGGGATCATTTATTTTGCCTCGCACCTTCATTAAAGCTCTCACAGAGTTGTCGTAGTGTTGATTTTAAATGGACCCTTTCTTTAAAGCTCTAAAATCGAAAGCACCTCAACAGAAACCCAAGGAAAAAAACTGAACAAGTTAGCAAATGAACAAGGGTAACTCTGAATGCACATCAATATTTAATGGGGGTTGAAATTGAATATCACCAACAGCCATAGGCCACAGCAATTCAGTGCACATGCACACTCAGATGTGCGGTCAATAGGACGTCGGGTCTGCGTCAGATTTACGGGCGCACAAACACTTTTTTATGGAGGAGTTCTGTCAATTCAGTATGGTGCAAAAATATAGCACGCTACTGATTTTGAAAAAGCTCTCCCATAAGACGTGTACTGCATATTTTTGTTGGATGAAATATAATAAAAAAGAAGAAGGAAATGCCAAGAAAATAATGCAAGATGAAAGTGGAGTTCGAAAAGAAACAGGAAGGAGAAGTCATTGGAAGCTGAAAAAAGATAAGAACTAGTAGGGAAAAACAAAAAACAAATAAGCACAAAGAATAATAAAGTGTTCAAAATATGAAGAAGAATTAGTTTCAGATATTGAAGATAATGGCGCAAAATTTTAAATAGCCTATTACTAAGGTATAAGTATGATCCTACTTAGCGATTTGCTAACTTTAAAGTAGTTTTCTAACTCATTCTTAATTGTAAACATAAAAATCAATTGCTGTTCGTTTGTCTCGCTAAATCTCGAGAAGGGCTAGTCCGATTCAGCTTATTTTGATCTTGAAATATTTGTGAAAGTTCAGGAAAGGTTTGAACGGTGAGAAACATAAATAGAAAGTAACGGAAAATAATAAAAACGACAATTTATTTTTCAAATACAAAATGTTCCTAGCTGTGAAACATTTGATGTCTTTAAAATAAAAATTACTGCAGAAATTTAGAAGAAAGAATTGCGTACGATACTTTGATAGCTGTGAATCGTGGATCTGGTGGAATTTACTTCCTTGATGCTCCCGGAAGGACTTGAAAAACGTTCCTTATTTCATTGCTATTGGCAAAGATCAGATCGCAAAATGAAGCAGTCCTAGCATTAGTTTCATCTAGAACAGCTGCAACATTGTTAGAAGGTGGACAAACTGCACATTCTGCCTTGAAATTACAACTAAACATGCAAATCAACGACAAAAACGGCGCAATGGAGAAGATTCTACAGATAATGCAAATTGATCGTTTGGGATGAATGTACGAGTATACAATGGCCCACAAAAGATCAGTGGAGGCACTGGACAGAAAGTTAAAAGATCTTCGTGACAACCAAAATATTTTTGGTGGAGCCATGATTCTATTGTCAGGTGATTTTCGTCAGAATCTTCCAGTTATTCAACGATCAACTGTTGCTGACGAACTAAACGCATGCTTAAAATCATCTAATTTGTGACGGCATGTGAAGACACTCGAATTAACAACTAAAATGCGAGTCTTTTTGCAACAAGATCAAACTGCGGTTATATTTTCGAAGCAGTTATTAGATATTGGAAATGGTAAGGTCGCAGTTGAAACCTCGACCGGATTAATTACTCACGGATTTTTGTCACTTCGTCGACTCAAAAGAGGATGTTATTCAGCTTGTTTTTACGGACATAGAACAACGGTTCAGAAAATTTAATTGGCTAAGTGTGGCGGCCAAAAAAAAAAAAACAAAAAAGTCAACTATCCCACAATTTTTTAAATTCTCTGTATTTGCTTGGACTACTACCTCACAATTTACAATTAAAAATAGGATCAGTTGTGATTATGCCTCGACTGTGTAATGGAACGAGAATGGCTGTAAAAAAGCTGATGGATAGCGTCACTTTGGCCAAGATCATCAAAGGAATATACAAAGGAGAGGATGTCTTGTTCCCGCGTATACCGATGATTCCAAAGGATTTGTCATTAGATTTTAAGCGTCTACAATTTTTCATCGGCCTGGCCTTTGCGATGACCATAAATAAATCGCAAGGCAAGTCGTTGAAACATTGGAAAATCAACTTGGAGTTTCCCTGTTTCGCGCATGGGCGTATTCGCGAGTCGTAAAACCATCAGAAAGTCTCAAATTGATTAAGTTTATAACTGTGTTGCATTTAATGTAGATAAGAATTTCTAGAACACACATAAAACAATGTCAGATTACGCAAAAAAGTAATCAGTAAGTAAGTAAACAGGCCTTTTTTACGTTTGTAAATGTCACAATAATAAAAAAATAAAATGGATATTCGATGATTTTAACTTTAATAAAAGGGTAAAGAAAGTAAAATGTACAAAATCGTTATTTTAACCCAGTTTCATACTAAAACAGTTTAAACATCGTACTTTCTCAACCAAAGTTTTGCGCAAATGATTTAAAAAAATATTGGTTGTGATTCCTGCATAAAAAGGTTGCATTTGAAATGTACAGAATTTGCAGAGAAACTTTACGAAGAGATTGAAAGATAAAAGATTTATTTATGCACTATATAGGTAGATACATATGTATGTAATGTAAAGACTGAAAATGTACTTATGTATTTTGTTATGATTTATGTTTATTCATCAGCAATATGTATGTTTTAGCTTATGAAGTTTTTTTTTTTATAGTTTACTTACTCTATTTATTTATTATTTTTTTATCTAAATTAAAAATTAATGTTTAATAATGATAACATTTGACTGAAATACATGTTGCTTTTTAACTTAAATTTTGTACTAACGGGTGATTTTTTTGAGGTTAGGATTTTCATGCATTAGTATTTGACAGATCACGCGGGATTTCAGACATGGTGTCAAAGAGAAAGATGCTCAGTATGCTTTGACATTTCATCATGAATAGACTTACTAACGAGCAACGCTTGCAAATCATTGAATTTTATTACCAAAATCAGTGTTCGGTTCGAAATGTGTTTCGCGCTTTACGTCCGATTTATGGTCTACATAATCGACCAAGTGAGCAAACAATTAATGCGATTGTGACCAAGTTTCGCACTCAGTTTACTTTATTGGACATTAAACCAACCACACGAATGCGTACAGTGCGTACAGAAGAGAATATTGCGTCTGTTTCTGAGAGTGTTGCTGAAGACCGTGAAATGTCGATTCGTCGCCGTTCGCAGCAATTGGATTTGTGTTATTCGACCACATGGAAGATTTTACGCAAAGATCTTGGTGTAAAACGGTATAAAATACAGCTCGTGCAAGAACTGAAGCCGAACGATCTGCCACAACGTCGAATTTTCAGTGAATGGGCCCTAGAAAAGTTGGCAGAAAATCCGCTTTTTTATCGACAAATTTTGTTCAGCGATGAGGCTCATTTCTGGTTGAATGGCTACGTAAGAGCAACCAGAAGCCGTTCAAGAACTGCCCATGCATCCCGAAAAATGCACTGTTTGGTGTGGTTTGTACGCTGGTGGAATCATTGGACCGTATTTTTTCAAAGATGCTGTTGGACGCAACGTTACGGTGAATGGCGATCGCTATCGTTCAATGCTAACAAACTTTTTGTTGCCAAAAATAGAAGAACTGAACTTGGTTGACATGTGGTTTCAACAAGATGGCGCTACATGCCACACAGCTCGCGATTCTATGGCCATTTTGAGGGAAAACTTCGGAGAACAATTCATCTCAAGGAATGGACCGGTAAGTTGGCCACCAAGATCATGCGATTTGACGCCTTTAGACTATTTTTTGTGGGGCTACGTCAAGTCTAAAGTCTACACAAATAAGCCAGCAACTATTCCAGCTTTGGAAGACAACATTTCCGAAGAAATTCGGGCTATTCTGGCCGAAATGCTCGAAAAAGTTACCCAAAATTGGACTTTCCGAATGGACCACCTAAGACGCAGCCGTGGTCAACATTTAAATGAAATTATCTTCAAAAAGTAAATGTCATGGACCAATCTAACGTTTCAAATAAAGAATTGATGAGATTTTGCAAATTTTATGCGTTTTTTTTTTTTAAAAAGTTCTCAAGCTCTTAAAAAATCACCCGTTACTAATTATGAATTATTAAGAGTGGTCCAACGAAAACGCACGTTGTTAATTGTAAATAAAAAAAAAAGTTTTCAGAGAAATATCTTAATATTTTTTATTATGATGGAAGGATCTATTACAATTATAAATATCGGCCAAATGGTCGCCACGGCATCGGTGACATACCTCTATCCGATAGTCCATATTTTCAATGACTCTGAGACATAATTGAGGTTCAATGTCGTTAAGGTGCCGAATTATCTCATCCTTTAGCTCTTGAATTGTTGCTGATTGACGTACACCTTTTCTTTTAAATATCCCCGAAGAAATAAGTCCAACGGTGTCAATTCACATGATCGTGGCGCCCAATTAACATCGCCACGACGCGACGTGCGATAACATGGCCATTGAATTTCTCGCGCAAAAGAGCCATTGTTTCGTTGGCTGTGTGGCAAGTGGGCACCATCCTGTTGGAAGAACATATCGTTTAGGTCCATATCCTCAATTTCTGGTCACAAGAAGTCCGTTATCATCTCGCGATAGCAAACACCATTCACGGTAACTGCTTGGCCGACCTCATTTTGGAAGAAGTACGGTCCGATGACGCCACCAGCCCATAAACCGCACCAAACAGTCATTCCTTATGGATGCATCGGCCTTTCAACAATCACTCATGGGTTCTCATTTTCCCAAATGCAGCAATTCTGCTTATTAACGAATCCACTGAGGTGAAAGTGTGCCGCCTCGTCGCTGAAGATGATTTTCTTTGTAAAGTCACCATTCACTTCTGTCTGTTCAACCAACCATTCGGCGTATTGACGACGCTTGAAATGGTCAGTAGGCTTCAGCTCTTGAGTCAATTGAACCTTGTAAGCGCGTAAATTGAAATCTTTATTCAAAATTCGCATCAGTGATGTTCGTGAGATGTTCGTGAGTCGAGGTTGACGGCTCTTCTGCCACACTATCGCGAACAACAGCAATGTTTTCGTAGAACGAACTGGGCGAGCATGCACAGGTGTTTTCACATTTCTTCTCACAATTCTACCGATTGTGGACACATTTGGTCGATTATGCTGACCAAAAAAATCACGAAATGCATTTTGATTTAGACGCCCATTTTCGTAAAAGGCTTCAACAATCTTAACGCGCTGCTCAATTGTGTACCTCTCCATGGTTAAATTTGTCAAACACTGAAACAAAGAAATATCAAATTAAGTTGGGCAAACAACTTGGCGTTAAGGTGTGACTCTCAATAATTAACATCGTGCATTATGGTTGGACCACCGTTAAGTATTAAAATATAAACATTTTCAAATGGTGGCCGACTATTCGGTATTCTCAAGCGGCCGACATCTGATGAAAGGGCCTTGTATATATACTGAAAAATCACACTTTGATAAAAATAATGTTTAATAAATTAACTTAATTCTCTTAGAATTTGCTAATCGAAACATTTTAATTTATCATAGAAACTTATAACTCTATTCAAAGCATAAATTCCTGATTTTTAAATGCCAATAGAACTTTTTAAAAAAAAATTTAAGGGGCCGACTACTAGTTCCATCACCTACCTATACACTTTAAATACCAAAGGTAAAACAAAAATACTTGCTGTGACTGTGCTTGTTTGACCACTTACCCTCCTTATCCTAATTTAACTTTAACCTTAACTTATCTTTTTTTTATAAACTGAAAAGTGAATTAATATAATTAGTGAACTATCTACTTAATATATTAGGTAGATATAGATTACCAAAATCGTTAGTTTTTAAGTATTACTTAACTGTTAATACCTATAAACTAAAAGTTTTCGCAGGAAAGCAAAAGATACATTATTTTGTATACTTGCCAATATAGTCTACTTTTCCAATTCTACCAGAAATGGGGCATCTGAATCAACACTTCCAAATCAGAACTTGTCTGCTTCAGGAGACCTTCAACTGGTAGAGGCATTCGCACCGCAACAATTTGCAGAAATCTGCTCCTGAGACTCCCTGACGGATCCACCATAGTGGCAAAGCCTAACGTCAAGTACCTGGGAGTACACGTCAACGAGTTGCAAAGGTTTAACCTACACTCAAAAAATTTTCTGAAAAAGGCCAGCTGGGCCTTCAGCCGTTTGCACCCATTTCTGAAAAGAAGATCAGGTCTTAGCCAACCAACAAAGATATTAATCTAAAAGCAGCTCCTGTGACCTATTCCTTCCCAGTCTGGTTTTCCATATCGAAGACAGCTATGAAGGAACATCAACTACTTATTCGAAGGGAAGATACTGAGGATCTGCACTGGACTCTACTTCGACCGTCAACGACAGAAACACTACAGGAACGAGCATCTCTACACAGAAGCGAATTTAATCCCACTGGACAAATATCTAAGTAAGTAAGTAGGTACCTACAGTTAATTCAACTAATGCGGAACATCATCGACCTCCCGAATCAGCTTATGAGAAGGATGACCACAGAACAACGAGATCCCGAACCGAGGTACTTCAGTGTGATGGAAACTCTGGATGACAACGAGGAAGTAGGTATAGTCTCGTTCTACTCTGACATTGGGCCAGCCTACCACCGAGGCTAAACGCCATCCTTGCCCACAACCCACAAAAATCACCACTCTGACAACCAGGAATGAACACCCTGAAGACGATACAGTCAACCGACCTTTTAAATTTTCTTTTTTCGTCATGTAAATTTTATGTATAAAAATAATTATTAAACTTAAGTCACTGTAGTAGCCAAATTGTAAATAGTAGATAGGTAGGTATGTATGTTCAATACAACAAAATTGAAATTGAATTGAATTCATTCATTCATGTATTTTTTGTTAGGTACCTACAACCCTGGTTTAATACATGCACTAAGCTGGTACCACTAAGGTAGGTACCTACCTATTTTGATAAATGCTAAGCAGGGTTTTTTGAACTTTTAAATTTTTTTTTTTTATATAGGTACCTATACCTACTGTTTCCATTGTTTCCTAAATCTTAGCAAAATTGTTACTTGCAGTCTCCCCAACATGTACCTACCTACCTATAAAATTTATTTTTTGATTTTAAAAGTCCTTCTGTATGAATAATTAACTTAATTTTCTATTCATATTTTGCTATTTCGTATACCAAACATTAAGCACTTCCTCTATTATTTAAAAAAAAATATAAGTATAGGTAGGTAGGTATATCTAGGTATATCTGCCTATATTTATACCTAACCTACTTACCCTAACAAGTTGGGAATTGGGTCAACGTTCCTATTAAACTTACAAAAACAAAGTAAGTAGGTATCTACCTATAGGGAGGAAGGTACATATCTTACAGGCAGAGTTATTAACAACATTATTGTAGGATGTCCCTCTACCATTTAAGAGAAAATAAAACTTTTTTTTTGTCAATCTGTCAATCTTTTCGTAAATCTTTCCAATACAGTTCTCCTGAATTCTTCCGCTTACATAAATAGCTGTTTTTTTATTCACCGTCTTGCATTGCCAATGGAACTCTCCAAAACAAAACAAAAACATCAACCCCCAACACTGGAGCGCAGTGCGGCCACAGCTAAAACCAAGAAACATACACTCGAAGAGCCGCATATAACTGGTCGTTATTAACCGTTAGCTATAGCCAAGGTATTTAGTTCAAGAGAACCACTTTTCAATGAATTGAACGCTCTGTCTCTCTTATCCGTATTCCTCATCCTCCACCCTCATTGTCCTTGTTCAAATTCGAATGAAATTCTCCCAGGGAATTCCACCCTACCGAATCTGGTTAAACACAGAAAACGCAAAAACCAACCACCTCTACCCCTATTCATTCACCACCCACAACACAAAGCGTCAAACCTTAAAGTACACAAAACAAAAAAAAAATCCAAAAAGAATATACCTACCAACCTACCTACCTAAAACAATATGGCGCGCGCACGGAACTCTCTTGGTTTTTCCTTTTTGTTTTCATTTTTTTTTCAAGGAACATTTTTTTGTGTGCTATCGTCTGCTTTGCCTGGTTTGTGTGCTTATTTCTCTAGTCATTCCAATCGATGGCATCACCACTAGGGTTGGAAAAATGGACATCTTGGCGATATACCCACCACACGGCACACGATAACGGTAGTAGTTGCGCTGTCTGTAATCACATTTACTTCCACTTCTTGTGGCCATCCACAGGGTTGTTCAGTTGCGGCCAAAAATTCGTGGATGGGGGTGTCACCACACATCAGCCATTCACTCAATGGAAATTCTCCTTTTTTATTAGTCTTATTGTTGATACATAGATTGGTGTGTGTGTGGTGAGAATTTGTGTTGCTATAAAACAGAGGGAGACGAGAAAAAAACCACTACACTACACATGGCTTTGAGGAAAAAAAATATACCCACCACAGCACAGAAGTTGAAAAAAAAAATACCACCAGAGAGAGAAATATGAAAAAATGGATACTTTTCTCCTTTTTTCAGGTTGACTAACGGAGCGGAACGAATGTAGAAAAATCATGGAACTCCATTGGAAAGCGGGGAAATAGAAAATGGAAAATACCTTCCTTCCTTTAAAGAAAATAAGATCAGCATCAATCGAAGGCGGAGTATATGTTTTGAGTGTTGGCTGTTGGTGTGTGCGTGCGCTTAGGCCACTCAAAAAGGTGAATTTAGTTTGAGCATTCAATGTGGTGAATATGGGTTTGTATTATTTATTTGAGTGGAATTACTATATCTTAAGGGATGCTGGCAAGGTCTGGATGCTGAAACTCAAGTACATAGGTGAGATCGGAGGAAGCTCATTGAAGATCAGAATCGGCTGTTGTGGAGTACATGAAAAAGTCGTTCGGAATCAATTTGATATTGTGAACAGATGTTTCAGAATTTGTGAAAACGATGAAGGTAGGGGAAAATATGGCGGAACTGGGTGGAAAGCAAAATCATAGTAAATTTATTCAACAATGAAATCTGTTATTTGGTCTTTCGGCGGAATTTTGTTTGGCATTTCGAAAAGATCAATTTGTCAATTCTCATTTTAAATAGGTATCCTTAATTTACTTTTTGATTATTCGATATTTGTTTCACTTTTAATAATTTTTGTTACTTAGCTTGCAAATTGTTGCGATCCATTAGGTATCTATATATGTAGGTATGTATATGGTATACATACTTACATATGTGCATGTTAATAAATTTCGTGCGATTTTTTGTCAGTATTAGGTAGTTGTTAAATATTAATAAAGTTCTATATTTGTGACCAATAGCAGCATACCTAATAGGAGTATCAGGATACAAAATAAGTACCTACCTACATACCTATGTAGATTTCAGCAAAAGAAAAAATTGCGGTTTACAAATTAGCGAAATGAAATACCGCAGAACTAGTTTAGCGAAATAATAACAAGGCGAGTTAGATGAAAGCAAAATGAAAATTGGCCGAATAAAAAACGGGGTGAACAAAATTAGTAGTGAACTTTTTGAATTTTTTGCAAAATTATTTTTGCTATACTACTCCCTTCCAAAGATACCTATGGCCTACCCTTAACATTTTTTTAAATAAAACCATAAATTTAAGTCTAATTCATTTATTTTGTTCGTAAACAGTCTCAGAAATAATTTTAAGTTCAGTCTTTAGAAAGTATAATCAAAAAAACAAACATTACAAAAAGTTAAAAATAAAAACTTAAAGGGACTTCATATTTGAGTTGTAAAAAATTTGCGGCTAATATGGCACACCTAGTGTTAAATATGGTCCAGGGTGGGCCATATTTAACACAATGTTTCTTAGTGGAAATAAATACTAAATAGGTATTTATTGGAGGCTATGGGGAACAAAATTTTTCTCGAAATTTTCCCCATCTTTGAAAATTGGGAAGGTCAATATGTCTGCACTGTTTATTGTAAGCTGGCGACTGGCCTTTTTAAATGTGAGCCAAAGTCATTGATTTGGAATTCGTTGAATATGTTAATTTGTGTACTTAATTGTATAGATATATTATGTATAATTTTGTAAAAAAAATGTTAATTGTTGTGTAATTTGTAATGTTACCAATTTTAATGTGTTTTGTGTAATCGTGTACCCCCTTTTGTGTAGTTTTAAAATATGTTTATGTTTCTGTTCCGTGTGCTTATTTAATTCAATAGGTAGGTACCTATCAAAGAAAAGAATACTTTGAATTTAAATTTGTATTTTATAATTAATAAGTAGATATATATTTAATGTGATTACGTGTATAATGTTTTAATGTACAAAAGTGATTTGTGAATTTTGATAGGTTACAGGCCAACCGATCTCGTTGGCTATTGAATACAGAATGAATTATATATTCCAAATTAGGCAAATGAGTATTTACAATAAAGATAGAGCAAATTAATTTTACAGTTTACGTTAGTACCAGGGATGAGAATGCTAAGCCCAGAAAGTGAAACAAATTTGCCAAAAAAACGAAGTAGATTTGTAAAATATGTAGCAGATAATGATAAGAAAATATATATAAGAAAAAAACCACTTTATTTTCATTTTATTTAATATTTATGTAACGAAAACAAACATTGACTAGAATAAGTCTAACAAATTCATAAATTATGTAGCTTAATTGATATACATAGGTAAATTATTATATTGAAATAAATAGGAACTGTCTGTTTTAAATTTACCTAATTAGATTCTCCTCTAAGGGCTAGGTACATAACACAAATTTATACAATATTATACTAAGTATACATATATATTATGTGATTACAATTTTAATCGGTTCTTATTTTCTTAACACATTGTCCTCCTGAACATATTTAAACTTTGAAAAATATCGTAATAATTTCTTAGGAGATTGAAAATCTTCCAGCCCAGCCACAAAAAGAAGAAGCGGTACCTACTTATGTCTAGCTTATTTCTTTTCTTCTTTGTTTTTACGTTATTGAAATCTGAAAATCCCATTTCTGCTGCTGCACTGCTATGCGGTAGACAAGTTAGTGTAAGCATATAGTCGGGCAACACTCTAAACATGTCGCTACCTTAAGTTAACAACGGGTGATATGCATAAAACGGAAGTATTTACTACAAGTAAAAGATAATAGTAAATACTATAACTTAAAGCAAATGGCTAATTTTAAAGTATTTACTTCATTCCATATGCATAAAGTTTAGTACTTACTAACTGGCAAATACTTTCAGTATATACTAAATTCATCCAAGTAAATACTAGAATTCATCGGAAATTGATAGTAAATACTAATAAATACTACCAAGGCTCCTATGCATAATGGGAACCTGTATTTGCTTAGCCAATCATTTTTTGCTCCCAGCTGTTCTTCATAGCTCGATGGAAATTTTATCCAATGAGAAGCTTTGTCTTTTATTAATTTTGCAATAAAATTAACTGTTCTGGATACAGTACTCTGATGAACGCCTATATCTTCGTAAAAAAAATCGCATCTTTTCTTGATGAGTGATTGCCCCTCCTCTTGTTTCAGTTTGAGCTCCTTAAAAAGTATTATATATATGAACCATTTGTTCAACATAAGACTCTATATAAACTTGGTGACTAAGGGCAAGTTTTAAAACTTCGCCAGTAACTAAAAACCACTAACTCCTTTAACTAACGGAAGCCTATTGGTATAGTATCGCAATATACATATATAACAGTTTTCATAAGTGTTTGCTTCTTGTAAAATTATAAATTATATTTTTAAGTTAACAGGCGTATAAGAAAATAGAAAGTTTTACACCATTTCCGCGAACTAACAAAAGGCTCCAAATAGTAAGGGTGTGTCAAGTTTTAAAACTACAAATTACGATTTTGCAATGACTTACCAATGAAGTATTCACTCAACCAATCTACGTTTTCCCTCTCAAAACGATAGAGTTGTTTAAAATTTGATTCTGAACCCGATCTTCGAATTTTATAGACTTTTTGTGAACTAACGCGTACAAATTCTGCCATTTCAGTACAGTCATCACTTCATCAGTAACTTAATTTGAATTTATATCAGCGACGTGAATCCTTTGAGAATAGAGTTAAGACTGTAAGTTTTTATGGTTTCGAAGCTACATAGTTATGTGTTTAAATCAAAAAAAGTATGTACTTTTAAATTTTCATGTTGCTATCCTTTGACTTTGAAAAAAAGAAGTAATTCCTACAGAAAAAAAGTACTTGCAATTTTTTATGCATACGGAATAAAGTATTTACTGAAAAAGTTCATCCGAAAAAAGTAAGTACTGTGGCCTCAAGTAAATACTTTATTTTCAGCATTTACTGCATTTTTATGCATATCAAAAAAAGTAATTACTTAGAAATTCTCAAGTAAAAGCATTTACTATCTTTTATGCATATCACCCACGTCTGCGTCGTCCTTCATTTTGATATTTTTAGTAAGCATAAGCGTTTTAAACTCGGAGTTCAGAGATGTATTATTATCATAGTAATAGTAAGGGAAATCATTTACAGGTGGAAGGATTGTCGGATATATTTCAGTTTGTATTAATTTTGGATCCAAAAGTTCTAACAATTCTAACTTTTTGTCAGTTAAATCAAACCGAAGTTTTAGTTGATCGCAAAATTCAACATAAAATGAAACTAAATACATTTTAGTTTGAAATAAATCTACCTCCGTGTCATATTTTGATTCGTGTTTAACTCTTCCTCATACACAGCTGAAGCTGACTTTAATTCAAAAAACATTTGTTTTAGATCTAAAAATTTGGATTTTTCTTTATACTCCACGAATTGTATTGAAGAGTCAGCTGGTAGTTCTGCCTTAACAAAATTTGATAAAACGGTTTTAAAGACCATGAGCACACGTTTACGCAAAATTTGTGTCTGTGTCTTTTCAGATTGAAATGCCTTATTAAAATTGTTAATAATTTCCAAAATGTAGGACAAAAATAAAAGTGAAAATTTAATTTCCGGATTATTTAAATTGTTTAAGATTTTTTTAGCTTTTAAAATCGCTTGTGTTTTTTCAAAAACTATTAGATGGAAATAATTTATAAGCGCCAACCACTACTCCAACCACCTAGTCTTACTTTGTCTTTAAGAGCTGTGATCAAAATAAAAATAAATATCTTGTAAGACTATTTCAATTTGATATTCAATTTTTCTTATTGCGGCTGATGAACATAAATGCAGTGAATGACATACACATCCTAAATAAAATATATCTTTTTTTGTTGCCTGAAGTCGAGTTTTTACCCCCGTGAGCTCTCCCCTCCTCACAGAAGCGTTGTCTGTGGCCAGGCGGATAAGATTTTCCAAAGGAATCTGGTTTTCCTTCAGAAAATTTATAATTTCATTAAGTTTTTTTCAGCATTAGACTGCTTCAGTCTTATATAAGTTAAAAGTTTATCAACTATCTTAGATGTACTTTGCTCATAACGAACTAATAACACTAAACATTTTTGCATAGAGACATCTTTTGTTTCATCACAAATAATTGAAAATTTTCTTGTTCACAATATGGAAAATGTTTCTTGTAGAAAAAATGGAGCGATCAAATTTGTACGTTAGATAAAACTAAGTAAAACGAAGTAGAAATAAGTTGCTACGTAGCAGATGCATAAAAATAAATGAATGAAGTAGATCTGCTACATATGAAGTAAATACTCATCTCTGGTTAGTACATAGAAAACATATCGCATGATGTGCGGAGGAGAAATATAAAAAGAGAGCAAAATATATGATAAGCTTTCCAGAAGATTTTATAGGGTGTATTGTCCGATGTTTGGTAATCTTAAACAGTCATTATAAAACTTAATTCTCGATATCAAAAAATTCCGAAGGAAACTTTCGAAATTATTTGAGATGACAATTTTGAAATTTGGTAACAATTTCCAGGAAAATTTTATTCATGATAGGCTCCATTGACTTTAAAATGAAATTGGACTTTTGAAGGAAATCGCTTTCCTGACTTTCTTATGAAGAAGCCGTTTCTGCGCGAATGCGTTTCTTTTTGTTCGGTATCTGTTCGCTTCCCAACATCATATTCTTCTTCTTAGTTTTTTTCCCTCTTCTTCTGCAGATTTATTGATTCTTCTAGAAGAGTTTTATAAGGAGACGAGGAAATGATCTCCGATTTTCCTAGTTTTCGTCCACGATTCGATGTTTTTTTTTAACCCTTACAGAAATAGGAGAAATATCATGAGTCGTCTCATGCCCCCTCAATATCATATGGATTGGTAGGCGCAAGATTTTCTACGTTGCATTGAGATTTTATTGAATCAACTTCTTCTGCTGGTATAAAATCGTGGTCTTTAAAGATATTTTGATGAAATGGCCATATTCCTATCGACAAAAAAACCTTTAACTGTGATCTGTCAAGTTTGAGTCTTAAGGTATGCTCGACTGAATAGCTCAATTATGTCGAAGTGTGATAAGGCTTTATAGTTGTTGATGACCGATCGTCGAGTTTCCTCGGTCAAGTAGGTACTTATTTAAGGGTCCCATAAAAGTCTTGTCGAGCGGCTGTATCTTATGGCTCGAATGCGCATGAATTGATAGAACGTGGATATGATTTTTTCTTGCGAGGTCCACAAACTCTATATTTCTTCCATGGTTTTTGACTTCGCTTAGACATTTTAGCCTTCAAAATAAAAAATTAAAATAATTTGATTTCATTCAAGCAAACGTGTCAAATATGGCCTACTGGGCCATATTAACAACACATATGGGGTAGGCCATACTACCCACATTGTGATTATTTTATTCATTTTAATTTTAAATACACTTCATACATTTTTTTTCTTAAATATTATCTCACAAATGAAGAAAATACATAACAGTATTTAATTTTAAAAAAAAGTTACCAATTTAATTCAAAATTTGATATAAAAACGCTTAAGGAAACTTGCCCAAAAATTACAACAAAATACAAAAAACGGAATACGCCGTATATTTTCCACGATCGTCGCGCCACACTCACCACAAAAGGCTGAGACTAAACCGGTTTGAAGGTGTTCGCAATGAATTTTTTTTTATTTCGCTATAGGTTTTGGTTTGCGAAATAGAGCAGTAGGCCATATTACCCACGTAGGCCATATTTGCCGCACTTACTCTTTATGTAATATTTAAGCCCAGTTTGTCAATCCTAAATTATCTTACTTTAAATTAAAGCATAGTTGACGGTTGCACGTTATCTTATGGAAGATTGCATTTAAGACCCTGATGCTAATATTGGGAATATTGCGTACTTACTGCATCGTGTCAAAATTGCATACGAGTAATTTGATTCGCCTCAAAAAGAGCGCCTACCTATGAATTGAAATCTTGATTTAAGTTCTTTCCATTGATAGATATTTAGAACTAAATATCTTCATCCCCTCAACAATTCTTCACATCTCATCCAATATGTCGAAAAGAAGAAAAGTGAAACATCTTATGTCAAATTTCATTGCAGGTTCATTCAATGTTTTAAACGAATCCTCTTCGAGTTAGTAATGGACGTTTGCATTTAATTTTATGTTCAGGAAAATGCATTTACAATGCAATCGGTTAACATTTGCAACGAATGATGCATCAATATTTGATCAGTCCCTAATCTGTCAAACCACAAAATGCCAAATTTCGATTTGAATATTCCATATACATCAAAATATTGATCGTTCTCCATCTGTCATGAACTGAATGTTGACTACGATGTCAATGGGTTAAAAAATTTATGTTTTCGCTTATATTTACTTCCACAATTTCCATTACATGGGAATGATGTCAATCGGTTTATAAATCTCTGATAGAGGGCGTGAGAGTAAATTACAGAAACGTCAAACAAAAAGTCGGACGACTTAGTTCAGTGTGAACACCGTCTAGAGCAGAAAAAAGACATCACGGGCCTGATTACACGATTCTTTTTTTCAGTTGTTTCGTCTTTTTGAAATATTTAAGTGTATAAGTGTAGCGGAATGAAGCTACATTTCTACACCCCTCACCCAAACTGTCAAAAAGACGAAAGACGACACGATCGAAAAAAAGAATGGTGTAATCAGTGTCAAACTGAATAATCATATTTTCGTGCAGCATGAGGGACGTTCATATTCTCAAATATGTTTGACAAGCGCGGCATGTTTGGCCTGATTTTGATAATATGAACGCTCCAACCAGCTGCAGCGCATCGGTTCCACGAAGCTCCCGAGCTGTGAACATCGCAAGAAAATATTTCAAAATGAGATTTAAAAGCAATAGGAGCCGTAATTCAGGTGGATTTTATTATATTAATTTAAATTTCCTGGAGAGACTTGGAATATCAAGTAAATTTTAGTAATTGTATCTAATTGATCTCGAAATATAGGTATTATAAGCCCACTCAAGGGGTTATGAATATCTACCCTTATAATGTTAAACACATTACATTACACAGTAGGATAGGATTAAAAGGATATACTTATGCACATTGGTTTTGAATGTCTGTACATTGCAATGAGTGGGAAACATTGAGCCGGGTAAGGCTTTCCACATTCGTGTAGTGCGGTTAAGAAAAGAATCTCTGTACTTGAAAGTATACGTTCAAAATTGGGCTCAAGGGTAAACCCATGAGCATTCCTAGAAGTTCGAGTATTACGGTTATAACTCAATAAAAAGTAATGTAAGATTATTGACTCTCTTAATATCGGCATTACGGGCTTAAATTAATTTGTTTATTCAGAGGTTTTTGAAAAGCATATCAAATATTACGTTTCCTTTTTTGATATTTACAATTCTTTTTTTGATAGTTCGATATTTCAATGTCTTTAAAATTATACACATAAACTTTTCCAACGATTTAAAATGTTTGTTTTTGCATAAATAAATTTCATACCTCAAACTACTAAAAATGTATCAAGAACCCCAATGTCATCCATGCCTTATATATAAATAAAATGTAAGTATGCTTCATTATGTTCAATTTGTCTTAGTCATTAAGAAATTCAGAAAATTCAAATCTTCGTCACTTTTACGACCAAAAATATATTTGTGCGAAAAATTTGCAAACATGCGAAATTTTTTTAATCTCCATGACACATTACAGGAAAGGTTGAGCACATTGATATAACCCTTCAGGTTGACTCAAGGAGGTCGAAAATAAAAAAAAAAAAATGTTAGCAGATTTTGCAAACTTGCGAAGTTTTTTTTTAATCTATGGTATGCTTAGAGATTAAATAAAAACTTCGCAACATTTGCAAATTCTGCGAACAAGTTTGTTTCTTCTTATAAACTTCAAAATGACTATGGGAACTTAAATCTTCATTTTTTCATCCCTTCGGTATATGACAGCACAATACAGCTTAACTTTTGTATTTAGGAAAAGAGAGAAAACGAGACAAATGTTTTGTTCACAAAATTTGTAAATTATCAAATTAGGATGTACCTAGGAGAGGTGAGGAATGTTCGACACCTTTTTTAATATATACAAAAAAAGTTTAACATGAAATAGCAATAGATAAAGGAAACTAAAATGAAAAACCATTTTTGTAAGACCTGTTTTTAAATCAAAGGCTCCCACAGACTTACTTTATTCTACGCCTCCACAAGAAATTTATATTTCTATCTTTAAATCAGAAAATATTGGAGACATTTTTGGTTCTGCATTTAGTGTTTATTAGGCAAATTATTGCATGAAATTTAGTTTACAATCAGGCTGCCTTAGTGAGATGTTATTGCGTAAAAAATTAAATACCTACCAATAATATAGAAAATTACATAGAAAAAGATAAAATTTCCCAAAATTATCCGAAAATACAACTCAACCCCTGAACCTACATGGAAATCAACACAAATGTTAGTCGAACTGACATTAAGGTATGTCAACACCAAAAAACATATCTTAATTATTTTCTATTTGTTTAAAAATATTTGCGATATGTTTGTGGAATGTGTTTTTGGTGTTGAAACTTTCAGAAACAGTTCTTAAATCCTTCTTTGTTTCCCATTTTACTCGTATCTAGCCAGTTTTGTAGTTGAAGATGGATGGGAAAAGAACTAGCATTGATAGCGTCGTGTTTCATTACAAAATTTGAAAGAAAAAAAAAATCAAAATAAAATAAAATGCACGACTGGATCGCACGAACTTGCTCTTATGTAAAAGTACTTTGGAATTTAAGATACATTTTATAAATATAAAACATGAATTTAAAATGAAATTGCCGTCTGATTTCTAGAAAAGTATGAATTTATTCAAACAAACTTTAAAAAATCGTTTTATTTTTAAATAAATAAATTTTTTATATAAGAAATTTCTTTAAAATTTTTCAAGAAAAAAATGTGGGATGCGAATTTTAAGCAGATATTTAAAAATATTGATTTTAGGAAATAATTTCAAAAAATAATCGTTCATAGGTTTTGAATACATATATGTATTGATTTTTCAAAAAAAATTTTTTTTTCAAAAAAACCCAACAAATAATTTTTCGAATATTTTTATATACAATATTATTTTAAACTTAGGGGGACTCCTGCTGAAAATTTTCGGTTAAAATCGTTAGAGCCGTTAATGAGAAAGTCGAAAATCAAAAAAACGGTTCTATGACAGGTACCGTTAATAACATTTTGCCCCAAATTTGTTTTTACCAAAACGTAGTCCATGTCCATAATATCACACCTAATTTTTTTTATGAAAATCGTTAGAGCCGTTTTCGAGATAAATAAGATTTTGCATTACGGGTGTATGGGGGGTACCGTTAGTTTTGGAGCTAAAAAAAATTTCTATTTCCCCTCTAGGGAATCACCGAAGACCCATAACTACCGAGTTTGAAGAAAATAGGTCCAATGGCTTAGGCTCTAGATCGAGTTACAGACATACAGACAGACAAACAGACAGACGGAATTGCCGGATCCACTTTATTCGTCTTCGCTATCATCGTAATGTCAACTTTGATCAAAATCTCGAGTTCGATTTTTTTTCCAAATGCAGAACTTGCCCTATAGTATCTACTTATATCGCAAGTAAAAAGAAATGTATTTGTTTTTATTTTTAAAAGTTATCTACGTATGTATTTTTATAAATTTATTTTATTGAATTGAATCGTTGATCCAAACTTTTTACGACATTTAAATTTTTGGCGCATGAACACTCACACCCTTGGTAAACACTTGAGAAAGAAAGTTTTCCATTCGGAAGGCTAAAAACACGGCAACATTTCAGAAAGGTTCTGCGAAGCTTTAAGACCAAAATAAGCATTTCAGAAACATTTCAGAAATGTTTTCATGTTTCTGAAATGTTTCTTTGGTCTGGCCACACCTTTAAACGTCAAAATATGAGTATTTCCTTGTTCATTGCCTCAAAGATAGGAAAGGTAAGAAAAAATAATGTATTTTATAGAAATATGGAGACGCAGGGTCATGCTCTAAATGTGAGATGCAATCTTCTATGATCGAGTGATGGTCAAGTGTTCCAACTTCATGCGTTCGTCAGTAGTCGAAAAAGTGTTTTTCCCAATCGAAAAATTGTATGTATTCCTATTCCTAGTACATATACTTATAGCTAAATGTAAGGAAACTGTTAAAATAACATTTGCTCTATGAAATGTATGTACCTATATAGAATTATTTTTCTTAGGTATTTTAACCCTTACCCTAAAAGAGCAATTAAGTCAAATTAAACATAACAAACAAAACCATCTGATGTGCAAATTATACCTACGTTGTTTACTAATGTTGACCCACGTCATTAAAACTTTCCGCAAAAGAAGGTGTTACTGTTATTTTTATAATCCCCTAGATAAAACTAAGCCATATACCTATAGAGACAAAAAAAAACTCATCAAAACTTTTATACCTGTTTTTTATCAGAATCGGGATTTGCTTAAAACAACGCATTCATTGCGAATAAAACTCCTATCATGCGGATATGGTTGACGAAATTTTGTCGTGTTTATTTGCATGTGGCTGAGGTGCAATAAAAGTTCACGTACCGTTATACCTGCATCTATGCGATATACTGTGTGAGTTTTATTGTTTGTTGGGTCATAAAATTGTGTTTGGTTTATTCAGATGATTAAGATTTTGAATTTTTGCAAACAGAAAAAAATCCTTTTTATTAACGGCATATCCCTGATGCATAGTTAGGTAATGGGAAATTATGGTTAAGTGTGTGTGTGATATTGCTTGGTAAAATTTTCGAGTACCTGGGGATTACCTTATGATCTTTTTATGAAATACACCTTGTTATATATTTTTTTCAATAATAGTTGTTTATTATTTTTTTAATTATCTTAGGTGTGTGTTATGTAGATTAGATAGGTATAGAAATGTTAATTTGCATTTCCCGGAATTTATGGTTTCAACAACATTTATTTCCTAATGTTTCATTCTGTAGCATTGTTCGAAAAAACAAACTTTGTGTTATTGTTATTTTTAGGCTTAATTCAGCGCTGACTAAGAAGAAATGGTACCCATTTATGGATAGATGCACAATTCTTATAGAAGAATATACTTACACTCAATATGTTCAAAAATTGAATGAACTTCTTGAGGGGAAGAGACAATTTTTTCAAAATACCATCCAGACAGTCAAACACCATCAGGAAATAGATTTCAGGAAAATACAACAAACCTAAACCTGAATCATTGAATAAAAATGTACTTGATTATCGAGCAAACTAAATTCGCAAGACAATCCCGCGACAACTCCCGATGAGAATGCTTTAAGCATTCATCAAGCACTTTGAGGAAAGTGCAGTTTTTCAGCAGATTAATGACTGACTATCTGAAACTTGTTGGCGTAGTGCAGAAGATCTCCCGCAAATGTTGGAGGATATGATGAATTACCCGGGTAGAAAATTATCTAGGAAACACTATCGAATGGCGTGGCCCTAGCTAGATTGGCCATTATATAGTAAATCCTATGCTGGGCCTAGACAGATGCAAGCCTGGCGGATCTTGACTAATTTATGCTTATCCTGGCTTTATATTGAACCTGGCTAGAACTGCCTATTTATTGGCTTTTCCAGGAGTATCTTAGACTGGGCCTAGATATTTTTAACTTGATGTAGCCTAGATATGAAACTTTTTCTTGGCGATATCTTGGCTATAGATAGTATCGCCTCTTTATTGGCATTGTAACAAATAAACTACAAGGGACCTGGATAGTTTTTACTTGGTGTAGCCTGGATAAGGAATTGTATCTGGGCGTTATATTGGCCTTAGCTAGTGTCGCCTCTTTATAGGCGTTCTCAGATTTTACTTATACTGGGGGTAGATAGTTTTTACTTGATGTATCCTAGATTTGAAACTTTTCCTTGGCGATATATTGGCCGTAGATAGTATCGCCTCTTTATTGGCATTGTAACATATAAACTGCAAGTGACCTGGATAGTTTTTACTTGATGTAGCCTAGATAAGGAATTGTATCTGGGCGTTATATTGGCCTTAGCTAGTCTCGCCTCTTTATAGGCATTCTCAGATGTTACTTATATTGGGGCTATATAGTTTTTACTTGATGTATCCTAGATGTGCCTATACATATGTCTCTATAAAAGGCTATCCATTATTCTTCTAAAAACATAACTTTTTTGTTTTGGTCCTAAATCGGTATTTTTTCAGATTCTTTAATACGTATTTAAGTCTTCTTAAACAGTATACTTAATTAAAAGAGAGTTATTTGAGTAGCACTTTGAGACACCATATTTTATATATCACATTGGCGCAATAGGTAGCGCACAAGCACGGCAAGCGAGAGGACTCGGGTTCGAATCTCAGTGAAGGTAAATTAAAAAAAAAAAAATTATTTCATTCCAGCAAAAAATCACTTAAAGAGTCGAATATAGGGAGGCAAAGAAAAAATGAAAATAAACAACAATAACAAAAAAAAAAAATTTTTTTTTTGTTTCTAATAATTTTTTTAAGAATTGCCGTAGCTCTTGTGCTACTTGTGAAGACAAATCTAGGGCGCATATATAGGAAAATCTAGCAAGGCCCATTATATACAGAGCATTAACAAATTAGCGAGGGACTAGCTAGATACTGCTCGGTAGGGCCATGATTGAAACTAAGAAAAACTAGCTGGGGCCTTGGCATTATCGAGTCGAAAATTCTACCCGGGTACTTACCTACTTAAGATGGCGCTTAGAGTCCAGGTTGGACTATGGCCTCAAACAACAAACCTCTCAAGCCAGCTTGGTCCCGTTCCTTTTTTTTTACCTTAAGGAAAAGCGAGAAGAAATGCTTGATGCACCGTAAGGATGTCTTGGCGTTGACCCGTTGACCATCCCCGTGTGTCGGACTCGTTGCATACCGACTAAAACTCCTCTAAAACCCTTATTGGCGTCTGACCTACCCCCCGGTACCGCTCTTTGCATTACTTCAGGCTTCAGGGGGGTTGTCATGTTTCCCTAGCGGGATCAACTAGCGGGCTCAACTGTTTCCCGATCATTTTCTTCTTCTCTTTTTTTTACTTCTGAGAATATACTCTGTAAAGCTACAGATGTTTTGCCAGTTTTCATAGCTTTGTAGCATCTTCTGGACTATGTTATCTGGGCTGATAGCGCCAGTACTTCTTTCCAAGTCTTGACGGAGGGACTCCCATCTTTTGCACGCGAAGAAGGTATGGTTTGCATCGTCTTCTTGCGAATCCCCGTACTGGCAGGCTGGACTGTTAGTTTTTCCGTCCCGTTCCCTAGCAGCTGCCACTAGTTATACGCATTCCAAGTTGGTTGGGGTCCTTCTCCTTGTGTGCGCCACCTAAGATGGTGTCTTCTTATGCTGCATTGTCCATCAGGGGTAGATTCCAACACTTGTCGAGCTCGTGCGTCGGTGTCCATACGCTCTCCACGTATCCCAGCTATATCTGCCGCTGTATTTTCAGCTTTTTGACTAGGTCGACGTCACTGTAAAGCCCGCAAAGCACGTTGTTGACTCTTCTCCCCAACCTTCATCGATACATACTGGACCGAAAATCATCTGAAGAATCTTCTCTTCAAAGCACCCAAGCAGATTCTCATCCGCTTTTTACAGGGTCCATGTTTCTGCCCCATGCAGCAGAACCGGGATGATTAGGGTCTTATATAAAGTCTCCTTCGTTCTCTGAGAGGGGACTTTACTACTCAAATGCCTTCTTAGTCCGGAGAAACAGCGATTGACGAGAGTGGTTCTTCGTTTGATCTCTAAGCTGATGTAATTTTGTGAGGCAATAGTGGAGCCCAGGAAGACAAAGTAGTTGAACGGACTTTTGAAAAACTGTATCTCTGTTTGTGACTTGCGAGTTACGTATAATTGATTCAAGAATGATAACGCGTCGCCTTGCCTTAAACCTTTCTCGACATCAAAGGTTCAATGGTGATTTTGTACTACTTTGAGAGCGATATTTCTGCATTGTAGTCCTGCGCAAGTGGACGAGTTTGGCAGGATTACCGAGGTGCGACATGACACTGTATAATTCGTCCCTGCTTATACGCTATTATATGCGTTTTTAAAATCGATAAAGAAGTGATGTGTCAATTTGAAACTCGTGGGTTTTTTCCAAAATCTGTCGCAGTTTGAACATTTGGTCGACGGCTAATTTGCCAGACCTAAAACCAAACTGATAGGGACCGATGAGATCGTTGACAAGCAGTTCATGAAGAAGAATTGGAAGCGCTCGTCCTAAAAATAAAATGGGACGGGATGTCATATGAAAATTCTTTTATAACTTTTAGATAACTCCTTTCACCATGATAAATAGTCTGCTGCGACTTGACATTGGATTTGGACTCGACAAAAAAGGAACTTCAATTGGCTTATGGGTTATTTGCCGTTAAAGACACTTGAACTTTCAATTCAATTACATTCAATCGCTTCATCACAAAACTGATTTTCTAATTTTCTCCATCTTCATTATATTCAATATCCCTTGGTATGGTGGTAAGTGCTTGGGACTGTTACGCCGGATGCCTTCAGTCGATTTCAGGTAAGAACGAAAACGTACTTAGATACTGACCCTTGCAAGGATCGTGACAAATCCTTCAAATAGTAAGAGAAAAATTGTAGGTCCAATCAGTTCCTGTTTGATAGTTTGGCGTATATGATCAAACATTTTCCAGCCAAAAAATTAAACACCACACCGGAGTGCATCTTCGTTCAAAATGTTGAACTTTTCTGTTCAAACCTTTCATCTCCGCGATCAGCTAAACAACATTCCATCAATGAAAACAAAACTCTACACAGACGACTCATTCACATTATGGCACTTCTTCTTCTCCATAAATTACTACCAGAAGATTGACAAGCTGTGGGATTCCTACCTTCTTCGAATGGGGACTAAGATCCACAGCTTAAAGACGGAACAAATCTGGATTCTTGAGACCTTTGACTGTCGTTAGTAGAAGACAAGCTTTTGAAACATCCTATTATAATATACGTCACCAATAAAATCAAGTTCAAGAAGATTTAGATATTGGAGAGAACCAACTTTTCTCTATGCTTGGTTCACTCTCTGCTCAGAAAGCTAAGTAAACTAAATAAGAAGAAGAAGCTGCAGAATAAAAATATGTTGGGGGTTCAACAGATTTCAGAGGATCAGACTCTAAGGGCTTACAACTCTCAACCGTTCTTTTGTGCGTATTGTCGGCAGGAATGACAAAAGGCTTAGTAAACTTCTTTACAAGAAAAATAAAATGCAGACTGGATCGCACGAACTTGCTCTTATGTAAAAGTACTTTGGAATTTAAGATACATTTTATAAATATAAAACATGGATTTAATGAGATAATAATGTTCAAATGCATAAAATTGCCGTCTGGTTTCCGGAAAAGTATGAATTTATGCAAATAAACCTTAAAAATCATTTTATTATTAAATAAATTTTTTATATAAGAAATATCTCTAAAATTTTTCAAGAAAAAAATGTGGGATGCGAATTTTAAGTATTTAATAATATTGGTTTTAGGAAATAATTTCAAAAAATAATCGTTCATAGGTTTTGAAGATATTGATTTAATTTTTTTTTTTAAACCCAATAAATACTTTTTCGAATATTTTTATATACAATATTATTTTAAACTTTAGGGGACTCCTGCTAAAAATTTTGGGTTAAAATCCTTAGAGCCGTTAATGAGAAAGTCGAAAATCCAAAAAAACGGGTCTATGGCAGGTACCCCTAATAACATTTTGCCCCAAATTTTTTTTGACCAAAATGTAGTCCATGTCCACAATATCACACCTAATTTTTTGTATCAAAATCGTTAGAGCCGTTTTCGAGATAAATAAGATTTTGCATTACGGGTGTATGGGGGGTACCGTTAGTTTTGGAGCTAAAAAAAAAATTTCAATTTCCCCTCTAGGGAATCACCGAAGACCCTTAACTACCGAGATTGAAAGAAATAGGTCCAGTGGTTTAGTCTGTAGTAAGAGGTACAGACATACAGACACACTGAAACATGTTTTTTGTGTAGGTACTAAATTTTCCTTAAAATTTTTATAAGAAAAATTGATATGCAAATTGTTAGTATTTAATAAAATACGTTTTAAAACGTAATTTAAAAATTTAATTGTGTATCGGTTTTCAAGATATTGAATTTTCAAAAAAAAAATTGCATTATTTTTTTAAAAATCCAAAAACTATTTTTTCAAAAAAATTTTTAGTTTATATTTTTCAAATGCAAAGCAGCTCCTGCATAAAAATTTCGGTTAAAATCGTTAGAGCCGTTGGTGAGAAATTCGAAAATCAAAAAAACCGTTCTATGACAGGTACCCCTAATAACATTTCCCCCCAAATTTTTTTTTTTGACCAAAATGTAGTCCATGTGCATAATATCACACCTAATTTTTTTTTTATCAAAATCGTTAGAGCCGTTTTCGAGATAAATAAGATTTTGCATTACGGATGTATGGGGGGTACCGTTAGTTTTGGAGCTAAAAAAAAAATTCAATTTTTCCTCTAGGGAATCACCGAAGACCCTTAACTACCGAGTTTGAAGAAAATACCTCCGGTAGTTTAGGCTGTACTTAGTTCGAGGTACAGACATACAGACATAAAGACATACAGACAGACAGACGGAATTGTCGGACCCACTCTTCGCTATTCTCGTAATGTCAACTTTGATCAAAATCTCGAGTTCGATTTTCTTTCCAAATGCAGAACTTGCCCTATAGTACCTATATCGCAAGTAAAAAGGAGAACAAATTGTCTGTTTTTAGGCGACAGTAGCTGAGAATCGAAACCAGGTCATTTCAAATTTACCCAATGTCTACTAAAGAGTTATCCAACAAGAGGTTTGATTTTATATAATTCGGGAAAGGTTTTTTTTAGGTGATGATATTTTTATTTAATCTAAAGTTATCCTCCGAATGACCACCTCGGCTCTGCCTCCAAGGAATGATTTATTTGATGAAATTTTGAATAATTTTTTCGTATAACTTTGTCAATATCTACCTACCTACATACCTACATACTTGTACTCCACAAATAACATTTCTAATTGTTTCGTTAAGTGCATAAATTATTGGTTGACTATTGGCGTAGACATTATCTTTGACATAACTCCAAACGAAAAAGTCTAATGATACAAAATCGCACGATCTAGGCGGCCATAATTAAGGTCTACATTTCTAGAATTCACTTGTCTAGAAAAATTTTTCACGGAATAGAGCTATTGTTTCGCGAACTGTATAGTGTGTGTCGCCATTCTGCCGAAATTAAACGTCACTTACGTCTATAGCATTAATTTCAGGCAGAAACTAAGTCGAAGTCCGTCAACATCGCTCGGTAGCGCAATCCATTCACGCTCGCACCTGCATCACTTTCGAAGAAATATGACCCAATGACACCACCATCCCAAAAACAGCACCAAATTTCCCCTCGTTATGGATGAACAAATAGTTCAACTAGGTATTAGATAAACCTACTCTTGGATTTTTAGAGCCCCAAATGTAACAGTTTGTTAACATACCCAGACAAATCGAAATGAGCCTTATCACTCAGAATATTTTGTATTGTCCCAATTCCTTGTATAGTCCCAATTGCTGAGGTCGTTTCGAAATAGACATCACACCTGGGTCTTCAATCAGAGTCTCAGCTACGTCAGCGATATTTTCACCCGTCCTTGCCAAACGAAAACGATCTGGAGTCTTTACTTCACTATCACTATAGGTACATAGCTGAGCGATAAAAAGCTGTCTTCATACAAATCCTTTATGCCGATCATACCTATAAGAAAGTCATAAATTTTGTGAAACGTCTACACGATATTTTCATAATTTTTTTAGATACATTATTTATAACCACCTAAGTTTAACCAATCAAAATGCATCGCAATGACAGTTTAGTGACAGTTGACACTTGAAAAATGGCGCACAATTTCAAAATTATACCTTTTGTCGTTCACTTTTACTATGAAAGATTTCATCAAAACAAGATACCTAACTGTCATACTAAATCTGCATCGACCATGAAGTTCTTCATTAGGCCAATGAAGTTTTCATTGACTCAACGAAATAATTAATAAATTAATAAGGAATTTCAAAAGCTCGCGAAGAATATTTGCGCAGTATTTAGAGCTATAGAAGCTGTGGTTGATATATTTAAAAATCGAACCTGCAGCCCTGCATGTGTATCTAAATCGATATGAAGTCTTGAATCTGCGCTGACTTATTATTTAGTCCACATAAAAATTGGTAGGTAGCTAGGTAAGTCTAGGAATTCCTAATTTCTTATTGACAAGCATAGGTACCTACCTACCAAGTTATTTCTTTATTATATTCAAATCGCTCTCAAAGTAGGTAGGTACCTATATCCTTTTGTGTAGATACTACTACTTATGTACAAACATACATATACCTACCTACCTATCCACATACCCTATCTTCCTATATAATAAAGAATAAATACTTAGGTACAGATTAAGAGATGCCCAAGCAAATCATTTAGTCCACACGCGCCGACCTCAAACAAAAAACCAAACCCCCAAATCTATGTTATTGGTCGTACACATAGTCCCCAAAGAGTCCCCATTTGGTTTGGGAAAAAACTAAAATCCACCTCTCAAATAAACCTCCACACAATTCCACGTAGCCGAAGAGTGGGGGAAGGAGGCATTATCTACACCTCTATATCTACATGTGTGACCCGAAAATTGTGGCTGCCTTTCAAGACGTCTGTGGTTGAGAAAACAATTTTAACTTTCAACCAACCACAAGGCATAGAAAATAGGTCCTCTCCCCAAACGGGATAACCTACTCACAAACACACACACACACACACACACACACACACACACACAAACATTTACACAACGTAAATATGCCCACACATAAAATTGAGAATATTTTCCAACTAATTTGCACCCTCCGAACTGGGCAGAGGGTTGGTTGATTTATAAGATCTTAGCTTTTGGCAAAGAAAATTCACAATTTCCAAAAGGATTCTCCCTCTCAATAGAATAATGTAAAGAAGTCCTTTCGACCAAATAGGTATCAGCTCGGTTTGGTTGGAGTAGAAAATATCAATGAAAAATCGAGATTCCATTGATGATGCTGGTGCTCTCTGCAATATAAGGGATGGATATATGATGATAGCCGTAGCCACTGCGGTGCACCATCATCTACTCTATAGTAGTCCTCCTGATGGTTCCATCTCGTCCTCGGGTTGCTCGACGACTGTGAGCTACACCACAG
The DNA here is from genome assembly GCA_911387755.1 of Chrysotoxum bicinctum. NCBI lineage: Eukaryota > Metazoa > Arthropoda > Insecta > Diptera > Syrphidae > Chrysotoxum > Chrysotoxum bicinctum. Next base: position 83,289,514 of record OU426989.1, on the reverse strand, counting down.
CAAACGATTGTGGTATATTTTTGTTGGCATACCAACAAATAAGACCAAAAAAAAAAGATACACAGGATCCAATGGTAATTCACCACCAAAACAACCCTTGAATGGGGTGCAAGAAGAAAAAAAGATATAAAATAAAATACAAAAAGAAAATGTAACAAGGAGCAGTAGCAGTGACAGAAGAAGAATCAGAAGAATCAACTGTGACAGGACATTCGCGATTTGTTGTGCGAGTGAGTGCAAAGGAAAATCATGAAGTTTTCTTTGAAGCTTTTCATTTTTATTTCTTAAGAGACAATTTTCTTCTCTGCATTCCCCACGGAGGAGGACATGAACACGAGATTGTGGAGCTAGTTAAAATGCCATGATGATTGTTTGTTATTTTTTTTTGCGTTCCAGGATATCTCTTTCCCAGATGTAACATTGATTTTTTTCGCTCAGAATTTTTCTCTTTTCGAGTAGGTAGAATTTTTTTTATCACACGTTTACTGCAGAGAGGGTGAAAATTGGAATGAATAATAACTTTTTGTACTCAGTTCAACTACCTACCCACTTACCGCCCTCCGAACGCGATTCATCATCACACAACACAGGACAAAACCAGCAGCAGCAGGTCCAGGTACCTAACCTATACCTAGCTCCATTCACTCAACAGAGGCGAGTGTGTCCTTTTTTGTTGCTACTGTGTGGGTATTGGTTTGGGTGCTCGCTCGTCCAACAAAAAGGCTCAAAGGAGGGTATGTTTTTTTTTGTTTTAATTTTTTTTTGTATGGGAAAAATAATAAAAATGAGAAAAAATTTCATGGAAAAATGGAAAAATTGTGTGAGTGTATTTGTGTGCTAGGGTAACACACAAATCTGTTGGATGGAAGGTGAAAAAATATTTTTTCTTTTTTTTTTTTCTTGTGTTGTCATTTGCTATTTCTTTTACTCCCATGACGACAGAGTGGCACAGAGTGGTGGCGGGCATTGAATTTTTTCCTGCGGTTGTGTGGTGGTGTGGTAGCTACTATGAGGATAGTGGTATTGGTAATGGTGGTGGTTGGTTGTGGCAAATCGCCTGGTGACCGTCATCGTATCGTCTATTCGTCGTGTGTTTTTGGTCGCTGTCGGCTCTAAATAGAAAAACCTCCGTCGATCGACAAGATTGAGTCAGTTCGCTCTGAGACTTTTACGTGATAGGAACACAAAATTTTATACACTACCGCGAGAAACTTATTTTCTGAAGAAAAAAAGAAAGATACTTTCAGATATATACCTACCTACCTACACACTCACGTATATTCATCAAAAGTATCTCTGTGTTCTTTTATTTTAAGAAAAACGAGAGAAATTTTTGAACGCGTTTTCGACATTCAGTTTTCGAACGTCACACGGTGCGGAACTAAGAAGAGAAAACGATCGTCCTTATGAAAGAAAATATTACAAGAATTCGGTCAGTTTGTGAAAAATAGTGAGAAAATTTAAATTTTACAAAAAAGGATATCTGTACCTATAACAACCCATATCTACCCTACTAAGTGAGACTTATTATAAAGTGTGAAAAAGTGCAAACGGATTAAACAAGGAATACACTTACCTTCGCTGAATAAAAGTTTATATAATCGAAAATGCATTTACCTCAAGGACCAACAGTAGTAGCACACCCACCCTCCACAAACTCCCCCCACTCGATCAATCGGAATAATGATACCACCACAACCTGTCAGGATAATAGTCAGGCTGCTGCCAAAATGCCCCCATCAATGACCGACATGTTTGCCAGCCTCCATGAAATGCTCCAGGAATATCACGGCGAATTAGCCCAAACGGGATCCCCCTCGATATTGTGTTCAGCGCTGCCCAACCACTGGCGCAGCAATAAGTCCCTTCCAGGAGCGTTCAAAGTTATTGCTCTGGATGATGTCCAGGACGGCACATTGGTCACCATCAAGTGCGGCAATGATGAAAATTACTGCGGCGAATTGAGAAATTGCACGGCAATAATGAAGAACCAAGTGGCCAAATTCAATGATCTGCGTTTTGTTGGTCGAAGTGGTCGGGGAAAGTCATTTTCGCTGACCATCACAATCGCCACATATCCCGTCCAGACTGCCTCATACACCAAGGCCATCAAAGTGACCGTTGATGGTCCGCGGGAGCCAAGATCCAAGCAAAGTGAGTTTCAAAAAAAAAAAAAAAATCATTTAAAAAACGAAAAATATTTTTACGAGCATTTATTTTCTCTGGGTTTTATTGCAACCAAATGTGTGTTTGGAGTTCGGATTCGGATTGTGTAAACATTCACAAACAAAAACATACATTAACTTGCCCTTTAGCATTACAAACATTGTATACCTACGGCGGCGCCGATATTGCTATAAAATCAAAGAAATAAAATCCCAACTCCATCGCAGCATCAATCTTCCATCTCAAACCACATGTTTTAAGTTTACTAAATCGAAAGCAATTTTTTGTATTTTTTTTTTTTAGATTATGGATATCCTCATCCTGGTGCATTCAATCCATTTATGTTAAATCCTGCGTGGTTGGACGCGGCCTACATGACATATGGATATGCGGATTATTTTCGTCATCAAGCGGCGGCTGCAGTACATCATCCTTCGTTAGCTAAAGGTTAGTCATTTAAATATATGTAGGTATATATATTTTTTTGTTTTGTTTATCCTTTATCCTTTGTCCTTTCCATTCATTCTCTCGTTCAGCTTTTTGTTTTTTGCTCGCTCGGTTTTTGTGCATCCACATTTGAATTTTATTTTCGAGTGATTTCAATTAAAAATCGAAGCGAGAAAAACAAATATATCTAACCCTTCCAACTGAATTGGGGGTGAAATACAATAATGACAACTTCAATGCTCAAAACCCCCCCTCTTCCAATTGCGTGTGTGCGTTTTTTGCTCGATTTTAATAGCAATTCTATAGGTACCTATAAGGGTTGTTTTTTGGTTTACAAAAAAAAAAACGCAAACAAATCTATAAAACCACCCTCTTGAATGCATCCCTAAAATTTCATTCATCCATTGAAATCGAAAGACAACACAAACATTCGAGTAAATACCTCAAACCTTCTTAAATTCACCACAAAAGAACGTTTTAATGGGTTGTTTTTGGCGTGGATATGTTTTCGTAAAGCTGAATTAGTTCTGTGGGGTTTCCCATATTCAAATAAATTTTTTTTTTAATTTCAAAAATTTCTCAACGAATAGTTTTTGCAAGAATTTTATTAGTCACCCACATTGTATAGATAGTAATGGAGAACTTAATTAACCCTCGAAGAATGTAGAACTCGTTTTTCAAATTTCGAATTCGGTTTGTTTCACGCGGAAGTAGAACTTCCCTTATTTTAATTATTTCCATATAAAGAGCTTATTGAAATATTCTGAACAGTTTTCAAACTTTTCCGCAGTTTTTAGAATAGTTTTCGAGGTTAGAAACGGAATTTTCTAAATTACATAGCTTTTGCACCTAAATAAGCATAACAAAAAATAATACAAATATTGCTTATACGTTACATACTCGTATGTATATGTCCTTAAGTGGGCTTTAGTTCAATATTCAATATTGACTTTCAATAGATCTGCAAATCAATATTGATTATTGCTCTAAACCCCATTAAAAAACGGCCACAAAAATACGAAACGTTTAATATGTCTTTCCTTTCAAATTTCAAAACTTCAAAATATGAAATAGTCTAATATCTTAGTTTTCGTGGTTTTTTAAGTTTCAACATTTAAAGAAAATTTTCAAAAACAAATAAAAATTGTTTAAAAAAAAAATTAAAAACTTAACATAGGTAACTCAGAATGAATCGCATTTTTTCATATTTATTTTTTAAAATTTTGCTTTTTTTGAAAAATCCGTCCATAAGCATCTCCCACCTAAACCTTTCAAACAAAAAATCAGAATTCTAACATTATCGTTTATTTTTAAATCATTTCAGGATCCCCAACTTTGCCAACAGCAGTGCCTCCAACCGCTCTTCCACCGTCAGGTCCACAAGGCCCACCACCGCCCCATGCCGGCGGCGTCGGTGGCCCAAACGAATTCCACCAACCACCAGTCACCCCACCAGGTCTGCCTCCCATGTCCGGCCCTAATGGAATGATACCATCGCCTGGATCAGCGGCCAGTGCGAACGCCTACCTGCCACAATTCCCATTCGGACCTGGTCAGCCATTCCTGCCGTACAATTTCCCAGGATTGCGTGTTCGCAACGGTCTACCACCCCATGGTGTAAATCCACTGAACACATCTCTCGGCAGTCATGGTTCCACCGAACACATTAGTCCAGCCCACATATCACCAGCATCATCCCGTCCATCATCATCCAGCCCCCCCTCGACGAACCACAGCATTTCGGCGAAATTGAACACATCCCTTGAGACGAATTCACTGCACGAGCAATCCTCCGATGATTCCGATGATGAGCAAATCGATGTCGTCAAATCAGCCTTCATACCTATTTTACGTCCCAAATTGCCCTCCATGGATGAACGGCTGTGCTCCCAGGAGGATCTTGACAAATCCATCGATTCAACTCGCAGCAGTCCACTGAGCACCATTCAACCATCGTCGCTTCGACTGCGTTGCGACCTTAAAGCTCCATCAGTCATGAAACCCATCTTCCATGAAACATCCATCACCATTCCGGCTACGAAATCTTCGCCCAACTCACCCGAAACCAAATTTAAATCGTCAACAATTTCGGCCCAGAAGACGGTCTGGAGGCCATACTGAGGACCGCCTCAAGACACAAAGTTCCGCAAATGGATTTTTTAGATAAAATCCCATGCAGATTTCCGCAGTCGCATCAGGCCAAACTTGCGCGTTCTGCTATGACGACAGTGAGTGTGGTGCGTGTCGTCGACTTTGCGAACACAGCCCAGTTTTCTTGAGCCAGAAAATATTTTAACTATTAATGGACACGAACAGACCAAGGATTTCTATACGAGACCTCTCTCCCTAGGTGAGAAAGTGTACATAGCTATGGATTCGAGATTCTAGTCATGGTGGTGTGATGTGGTGTCTTGTTTTCGATTTTTTTCCGCGATGTTAAAAAAATTGAAAAACTTTTACCCAACACAAAGCTAAAACAACAAAAAAAAAAAAAAAAATTGTGATGATGAAAACGATGGATATTTATTTGTGATAATAGTGGTGTAAGGGGTTGGTGGGAAAGGAAATAAACGGGGGGATCACGATGAACACTTCACTTGAACCGAAAAAAAAAACAATTACCGGCGCATTTCGAACGTTAAATTCAATAGTTTTTCTCCATGAAAATCAAATTCGATTTGGGGAGATTTGGCCGCCATAAGCCGTTCAGAGTGTGAGTGAAAATAGTAATGGAAATAGTAAAACGAAAAAACAATCTAAGACGCACATGCATGTAAAACAAAATGTACCTACATACAAAACTAAAACAAAAGAAATTAATTTTTTTTTCCTGAAACCAATGTGCGCACTTTACAAAAAACTACTTTAAATATTCCTTGATAAATTTCTTTTTTGTTCTAATTTTGTAAATAAAAACAACAAACAATAGTTCAAACGGAATGAAAGCAGAGAAAGAGAGAGAGAGAGAGAGACAATTATTTATATCTATTCTGTTGGTTATAAGAAAAAGTATTTTAACAGTAAAAACAAATAATTTGATGTAAATACACTTAAATTTAAATTAATGTAGATATGTATAGAGGTTATATTATTTTGTAAGTTTTTGTTATTAAGATTAATTTATAGAAAGCAACAAAATAAATCAGTAAATTCAGAAATGAGTTTACGACATTTTTACAAAAGAAGTTATTTATTTTTGTGTTTTTGTTCGCGGTGGTTCTCGGTTGTTCTTTTGATTCTATTCGCAAATTGTTCCTTTGATTCTATTCGCAAGAAGCTTTTTTCTTTTTCGATGAATGGAAATGGAGCCGGGAGCGAGTAATGCCAATCAATTCGACAAAATTTGCGAGTTTCTACTGAGTCTATGATACAACAAACAAAACAACAGAGTTTATTTTTAATTGATGGTTATTTTGACTACAGCTGTCTTTATCATATCAATAAAGAAAGATAGAGGGGCGATTGTCAAAACGACAATCAATTAACTGAGCGATGGCTATAGTCTTACGTGATACGGGCCCAGCTCTAGTAGAATCTGCCAGTATATCAATCTTCACATCTAAGGAATACGAATACAAAGGATTTTTTAATTGGGACTTGACAACTTTGAACTTTCACTGTGAACTCATCCTTCAACAAATGACCAAACTGCCAATGTCAAACATTCAGTAAGAACACCATTTTCCTCATGGTGTTTTTTCACGAACGAAGAAAGTTTGCAAATAATTAAAATTCATTGCCGAATTTCCGAGTCGGTGAAGGCAACTTTAAGGCCGTTAACCTACCCCGCACAATTATTGGTCGTAATTCGCATTTTTGGCTTCGTTAACAAACAGAATTATGCGGAAACACTCACGGGCTTCAAGAAACACCTAACTAAAAAAATAACTGTATGGTGTGGATTTCATGTTGATGGTGTGATTGGGCTGTTTTGTTTTCGTTGATGAGAATGACCGTCACAGTTACAGTCAATGTGTGAACCTTTGGATGGAATTGACATGGGAAATTGTGGACTTTCTTATAAAGTCATCCAGTTTGAATTGAGTTCAAAAAGAAGAAAGACTTAGTATGTTTTGATGTGTCTTATTGTGTGATAGCACAATCATCTGGAATTCGGATCACTCACCTAACCGATCTACCAAATTTATCCGATATCATCTACACTGTGCCAAGCTAGGCAGCTTGTTTACTGGTGCTGAAATAGTAGCCAATCCGATTGAGTTATTATCCGTCCCCCGGACGGTAAGCTATTGTCAAAGCCCTCAATCTGCTAGCTCGGGATCTAAGGGCTCGGCACATAAGCAACCGAAGTTCGTCCTAGAGTCATTTCGTCTCGTCGAGAAAAGATGTCAAGTTCTTGATATATATTTATTTCAGATAGTTCGTCAATGTCGTAAAAAAAAATTCCCTTCCTAATGATTGTGCCATAAATTTGGCCAGAGCAGGGCATTTGATTAAATAGAGGACTGTTTCCTTTTCCCGCTGGTCTTCACAGCTATATGACAGTGAGTGTTGTGACGAATGCTTAGCTTCGTTTTATGCTTTCCTATTGGGCAGTGTCGGTTACAGGTGGCTACGATCCTGGCTATCAGTCAATTTCACTTTCACTCGAAATGGAATTGAAATCGATACAAAGTAAAATTTAGTGTTCTATAATTCGCTTTTGACGATATTGATTTCATTTTTTCGAAGTGAAATTGATGCGAATTTCCATGTTCCAGATTTCGATTTTTTCGATTTTCAGGTGATGTAAATTCGATCAGATCTAGTTGTGTGAATTTATTACTTATTCACCCTTATTCCGATAGTCGTTTTACTAAAACGCCAGTAAAACGACAAGGCTCTAGAAACGAAAGTTGGAATTTTATTGAAATGATTAATCATTATAATGCTTCAAAAAGTGAAGAACATAGAGAACGCTGCCCTTTTCGTATTATTTATACAACAAAATGTGATCTCTGGAGCCTTCTCGTTTTAAAGGCGTTTTATTAAAACGACTACCGGAATAAGGGTGAATGTGAAGTTTTTAGAAAAAAAAATAAAAAATATACTTTTCTATTAAAGAATATGGTTGGAACTGGAACTTGACTCGCGTCACATCGATGCATTCTATGACTTCAGGAATATTATTTTTTTTTTTTCAAAAAAATTAAGTCTATAGGTTTCCATGCCTCTTCATTGGGCATTTCAAGTTGAATTCAACTTGGACAAATTTTATTCTCCGAATCAGAACCTTTGACGCAGCACTTCGACAAAGACCGATATGAAAATCTTTTCCAATTGATTTTTGAAAATTTCCTTCGGCAATGAAACTTCAGACCGTGGCTAGCTGCAATTATGCAGAAATGGAAGTTTTGCTGATTTTGAGACACTCGTGGAAAGGCTCGTTTATCATGTCGATAGTATGATACAAGTCTTTTAACCACATACGCAGCGTCATCAATTCCTAATGGGTTTGAATGATCTCCAAACATTTGCTTTTTTTTCTTCTGCATATTCCCGATTGGTAAGTTTGCAATGCTATTGCAAGCAATCACAATATTTTATAGAATTACTTTTATCAAAATTTACACACACAATTTTAATAGCAGTCAAAAAAAAATCATAAACAAAATAGTTTTGTATTTGCAAACTGAGAAATGACAGCTGTTTGCAATTTCACTTAAAGTGATTTCGAAAGGATTTCGAAATTATGAAAGCGGATGAAATGTAAAACACTGAAAATAAATTCACTCGATTTCGAAATTAGTTTTCATTTCCATTTCACTCGATTTTTGAAACCTGACTTAATGTCTTGCCTGGTACTGCATATCAGATCAAGCATTCGGGATATATTATAGGTGGTCCAAATCTTACTGGATATAATGCAGCTAAACAAAAAGAAAAATTGAAAGGATATTGGCCTTTATAAGTCCGAGGGGAATGTTGACTCTTTCCGCAAGTGAGTTAAGAAGGGCTAATCCTTACCTGGCTAGCTTGTCCGCCCGTTAATACCCATCAATGCCACAGTAACCCAGATATGAGTGACATGGTGGTTAATATTGGTTAATGAATGGCTTTAACAACCGGCCTTTAGGCCTTTAGTAGTTATTTACAAATGTGAACGTCTTGCATGCTCTAGTGGGAGCAATAGTGCATAAGAGTGCATCAAATATGCAGTTCTTCCCAAAGTCTAAAAAATTGTGATAAAAAATTTGCAATAACTTCAAAATGAAGAGCTAAGTGCCCTGATTGCAAATATCGAGGTCCAAGACGTTTTTAAGGCGGTCTTCTTCGTGCAAGAAGTACGCTATTCGTATCGCGTATTGCAGGCAGAAGGCTGTCTGCAAAATGTCTTAGACATCAATACTTTCAATCAGGGGGCTTAACTCTACATTTTGGCAAAGTTGTTATCACAATTATCTAGACTTGGAAAGAACAGCATATATGATGCACTTTTATGCACCATAGCTCCCACTAGAGCATGCAAGACGTTTAAATTTGTAAATAACTACTAAAAGCCTATATCTAATTGTGCTAATTATTTTTTGTTATCAATCACACCCAAAAATTGCTGTGGGCTCTCGGTCTATTTGGTTCTTGTTTGAGTAGCTTACATGTTTCCTTGATTTGATAGCCAGTAACCCAGCTTGAAAAACACAGTAGCAAAATCAGATAGTCTGAACGACCTAGATATATTCAGAGTCTTAGAAAGATTCCTGAACCAACACCACAATCTATCTTTGCCATTAGTGAAGATAGTTGTGTCGAAGTCTTTCGTCACGAAGTCATCATCCCAGTCCTTTCTTGATGAGTACATAAGCTTAAAATCTTTACTGATGCCCATTTTCGGGGTGTAGTAGTAGTAGGATTCTCTTACTGTAATCAACTACGTTATATTGTATAGTTATTTCTTTAGTCAATCGCATGGACATTTTTAATATGTAGTTTCAAGAAGACGGTGTCACAACCCATACAGCGGGTGTAAAAATCGTTTTATTGAAAACTCAATTCGATGAAATGGTCCTGTCGATTGGTCCCCTAGATCCAGTGATTTAATACCTCTAAATTATGGGGATACGTTCAATTATTGGTATATGCCAACAAGTCGGAATCGTTAGAGAAACAATATTGAATGAGATTCAGCGGCCTTCTCCGTCGAAATGTGTGTCCGATTCATTGATTTATATTAAAATTTTGTTTTCAAAAATGTTTAAGCTTTTTATAAATGTCGAAATCAAAAAATGGTTCTATATGGTAGGTACTGTCAGTAGTTTCATAATTAAAAAAAAAATATTGCATTATAGATCTTAGGAACTAAGCGAAACAGAAAATTTTGTATATAAATTCTAGGTGCCGTCTTCGAGAAAAATACGATTTTTGAAAATCATTTTTCAATATTTTTGTGCAGCTTACAATATTTAATTCATAAAAAAGGCATGAGTGCATTTGCGCGATTGTAGTTAAAAATAAAATGCACGACTGGGTCGCACGAACTTGCTCCTATTTAAACGATTAAGAATTTCAAAAAATGAATGTTATTAGGGAAAACTGTTCTTAAGGATAAAATTCATTTTTAAATAGCTAGAACCACTCCTTTAGCAGTTGGATCTAAGCACAGAATGCCATGTGTTTCCAGCAAAAATTAGTTTATGCAAGAACAAAATTGAAATTCGTTGTAGTGGTTTCTTAAAAAAATAAGCTGTTACATACATATATACAAAATTTTTAAAACATTTTTATGAAAAAATTTTGAATGTACGAATAAAAATAAAATTTACAAAAAAAACTATTGATCCATTTTTGAGATATCGAATTTTCCAAAAAAAACTAGATTTGTTTTTCAAAACTCAAAAAAATATTTTTTTTTTTTAAGTTTTGAAATGCAATGTTTTTTAAACTTTTTAATGCCGATAATGAGAAATTCAAAATTCGTAAAAATCGTTCTATGCTGGATACAGTCAGTATCTAACATCTTGATTTCAATTTTTTTTATTGAATTATAGATCGTAAAAATTAATCAAAATAAAAAATAAATAGCAAAATTCTCGGAAGCGTTTTCGAGAAAAATACGATTTTCGGAAACCATTTTTTAACTTTTGTATGGAGGTTACCGTTATTTTTGTTTTTTTTTCCTCATTTCTTGTAGAATATATTACCAAACTTTTATTTATCGAGTTTTGGGAAAATCGAGCTAACAAACCCCATTTTCCAAATATTGAGTTTTCAAAAAAATTTTTTTAAATCTCAAAAATTAATTTTTTGAAAATTTGAATTCACAATAATATTCAAACTATTGGGGACCTTTAGCAGAAAAAAAAAATTATCAAAATCCGTCGTACCGTTTTTGACAAAATCAAAAACCAAAAAAATGGTTCCAAGGGGGTAACCAAAAATAACAATTTTTTGGAAATTTTTTTCAACCATTTTCTAGCTTTAACTAAATGAAATTTTTGATTTTTTTTTTTAATTCTGTGGGACAGTTTTTGAGAAAAAAAAATATTTATAAAATTTCGAAAAAAATTCGTATGGCAGGTACCGTTACACTCAAAAAATTTCATGTGTAAATAGTACTAATTCATGCGTGCATTCTACGAATTTTATTCGTGGTTTTCAGCCACGAATAGTATTCGTAGAATGGACGTTTATTAGTACATTTTACTAATATTTTATTAGTATTCGTAGAAAAACATACGTTTATTGTACGAATACTATTGGTACAATATACGAATATCATCGTAATATTAACGAATGCCCTTGTAATTCATTCGTATATTGTACAGCTCCATTCGTATATTCTACGAATATCATAGTAATATTTACTAATGCCCTTGTAATTCATTCGTATATTGTATCTACAAACATTATAGTAGAACTTACCATAAATAAATATATACTCCGAAATTTCCTAAAATATTCATTATAAGAAATAATAACAAAAAGTAATGTATTGTTTAAGTTAAAAAATAATTATATAATTCATGTTTTTTTAATTTTATAATTTAATTTTTAATTACAAATGAAGTTAAAAAAAACTAAAATGTATCTTATAAATTAATTAATTCATAAATATAATTAACAACCAAAAATATATTTCCAACCTGCTTGTTATCAAAGGGCCACTGAAAATAAATTTAACATTTAACATTAAAAATCTTCCGAAAAACATTTGTACTTACATACATTAATTTTTATTTTGTAAAAAATTCCCACATATGAATGATCTGCTGCTTCAGGATCCTGTATGTAAAATATAAAATAAGCTTTATTTGTATATAAGAATATGTAAGTCTAGGTACTCACCTCGTCTTTTCGAAAAAAATCTGGTTCCCAAGATTTGTATCTTAAAGATACACCGTACGAAAAAAAAGTATCACGCGTCCATTACTTTGCAATATTGCAATCTGTAATAACACGTTTCAACGTGTTGACGAATGGAATACATTTAATTTTTAGAGCTGAAAACATATTATTTTTTGTACTCATGATTATTAAATAATACTAATGCACTTCATGAAAGTACGAAGTTATTAGTACATTCTATACGCATAATGCGTACAGTCTACCTACGAATGAATTCTGTCTACTAATATTAGTTTTACTTAGTAAATAGTACGAATTTATTAGTAAATACTACGAATGAAAAAGATTAAAGTACGAAGTCATTCGTACGAGAAATTAACGAATGTTATTAGTTATATGTACACAATAATTCGTACAATGTACTCCAAAAAATTGTTAACTTCTTGTTTACGAATAAAATTAGTGCATTGAACGAATAGATTCGTGCATTCTACCACAGTTATTAGTAAAACTTTACAAATGCATTCGTAGATATTTCACTGTACAAATACTTCGTATATTTTACGAATATTAGTACAATGCACGAATATTTTTTTCACGAATGCCATTCGTAGCCATTTTACTAATAAATTTTTTGAGTGTATTTTTGGTCTAAAAAAAGAAGAAAAAATAGTGAGGGGGAAAAAATTGAAAATGATATCTACCAAGTTTAAAGAAAATCGACCGAGCCATTTATGCTGTAGTCAAACCGACAGACAGACAGAATTGCGAGACCCACTATCTTAGTCTTTGCTATCATCGTAATGTCAACTTTGATCAAAATCTCGAGTTCGATTTTTTTTACGAATGCATAACTTGCTTTATAGTACCTACACTCAAAAAATTTTCCTGGTGCGGGTTTTCTGTATAATACAACCAGGAGAAATCGTGGTAAATGTTATCAGATTCTTGGTCTATGTTATCGGATTTCCTGGTAAAAGTGTGTTTATCTGTATCTTGGTAACCCCTACCAGGAACCAGGAAGTTAGTTTTGCTACCAGGTTTCCTGGTAGAAAAAAGTAGGGAAAATCCTGGTAGATATTATCAGATTCCTGATGTATGTTATCGGATTTCGTGGTAAAAATGTGTTTATCTGTATCTTGGTAACCCCTACCAGGAACCAGGAAGTTAGTTTTGCTACCAGATTTCCTGGTAGAAAAAAAGGTAGGGGAAATCCTGGTAAAGACTATCAGATTCGTGGTGTATGTTATCGGATTTACTGGTAAGATCAATTTTACCTTGAATCTGATAACCCATACCAGGAACCAGGAAATAAATGAATCCTGGTAAACTGGTAACTATTATCAGAATTTTTTGATAAAAAACAAAAAATCTGTATCCTGGTAGATTTTATCAGTACCCTGATTAAATATGTAATATTCCTGGTAGGGTTTATTAGAATTTCCTGGTACCTGGAACCAGAAGTCATGGTAAATAATAAAAAAAAAAACAATAAATTAAAAAAAAATCCTCCTGGTTGCATGTATCAGAACCCTGGTTATATTTACCACTAAAATGAAATCTGAAGCTATGGTTATTATTATCGGACTTCTGATAAAAATTATTCGGAAGATTTTTTGTTTACTTTACCAAAACTGTTGGTAGTATTTACCAGTGTTTCTGGTTCCATTTACCAGTAAACATGAAATTGTTTCATTTGTCAGGATTTCTGGTTCCAGATACCAGTAACAGGATGTATTTTTAATTTTTTTGAAAGTAATACAAATATTATTGGACTTTTTAATTAATATTATTTTCCTAGTAAAAGTTACCAAATCCCCACTAAAATTTTAGTTTTTTTTGCTAAAGTAGATTTACCTTGAATCTGATAACCCATACCAGGAACCAGGAGATAAATGAATCCTGGTAAACTGATAAATGTTACCAGGTATTTCTGATAAAAAAGCAAATCCGTATCCTGGTAGTATTTATCAGAATCCTGATAAAAAAGTGTAACATTACTGGTAAAGTTTATCAGAAATTTCTGATATCTAGAACCAGAAGTCACGGTAAACATCTAAAATAAAATTTGTATGAATAAAAAAAATCTCCTGGTTGTATGTATCAGAACCCTGATTATATTTACCACTAAAATGAAATCTGAAGCTATGGTTAATATTATCGGACTTCTGATAAAAATTATTTGGAAGATTTTTTGTTTACTTTACTAAAACTGTTGGTAGTATTTACCAGTGTTTCTGGTTCCATTTACCAGTAAACATGAAATTGTTTCATTTGTCAGGATTTCTGGTTCCAGATACCAGTAACAGGATGTATTTTTAATTTTTTTGAAAGTATTACAAATATTATTGAACTTTTTAATTAATATTATTTTCCTAGTAAAAGTTACCAGATCCCCACTTAAATTTTAGTTTTTTTTGCTAAAGTAGATTTACCTTGAATCTGATAACCCATACCAGGAACCAGGAAATAAATGAATCCTGGTAAACTGGTAACTATTATCAGAATTTTTTGATAAAAAACAAAAAATCTGTATCCTGGTAGATTTTATCAGTACCCTGATTAAATATGTAATATTCCTGGTAGGGTTTATTAGAATTTCCTGGTACCTGGAACCAGAAGTCATGGTAAATAATAAAAAAAAAACAATAAATTAAAAAAAAATCCTCCTGGTTGCATGTATCAGAACCCTGATTATATTTACCACTAAAATGAAATCTGAAGCTATGGTTAATATTATCGGACTTCTGATAAAAATTATTCGGAAGATTTTTTGTTTACTTTACCAAAACTGTTGGTAGTATTTACCAGTGTTTCTGGTTCTATTTACCAGTAAATATGAAATTGAATAAAAGATTTTATATGCTACCTAGATAGATACATATTTTGATTTTTTAAAAGTTATTTACATAATTTTAGATGTAAATGAAATACATATATATACATATATAGCTAATTCACAGCACACAATTCACTGAATTTTGCTGTTGCAATGCGCGAATTCATTTGGCTAGCTATACTCGTCTCGGCATGCCGCATGCATACATAACATGTGTACATTTGTATGTAGATTTCATTTTCCATCGCCAGCCGCTATTTTATAAAATTAAAGATAGTAAAGCGCTCTTGTACGATTGTTTCGAATTTCTTATATCCAAATATTCAATGATTGAGTCTATTTACAAAGCACATCTTTTAAAAAATTGAATAAAACATCAGTTAATATTCTACTTCGATTTGCTTTGTCATGAAATGACCATTGTCAATCCGTATAAAGTATACTTTTAAAAGATAAACTAGCTAGTTGCTGGTGTTAAAGTAAGACGAGCTCTTTAACATTAAAGTATAGTTTATATCCTTTAAAACTACCAAAAAGTTGGTTCTCGTCTTATACATAATATTTAGATTCGTCGCCTATTCTAAAATTGATTTAGAGAACGTTTCATATGTTTAAAATTTTGTGCCATAAAATTTAACTTAAGTTAGAAAAAAAGATTATTTTTGTATAAGTACATTATGGTTCCGTCCTTGCACAATTTTTCTAAGTAATGTATATGAGGGACAAATGATTTTTTCACTTAAGTGTACTACCGGTGTTTTTACTCATCATTTAAGTTTTTCATTTAAGTGGGAAAATACCGAAAATTCACTTAAGTAAACAGAATAATATTTTTCATTTATTATGTTTCATTCATATGCAAAAAAAAAATACTTAATTACAGATAACAGCCATAATGCCATAAAGCCGTAAGTGTCAACTAACAAGATATAATACATTTTGATAATGTACCTCGTATTTCTAAATTTAATTAATTTTTCTAAAATTAAGTTTCATTTTTTAGAGTTTAATAATTATAAAAGTCTTATTTAGTGTATCTAATATTTATAAAACGCAGACTGTTCTGCACTCAGCATTTTACAACCCTGTTTTTCTGTATTCTCCCGCTTAAAATAACTTAGCCTGGTTCATAGTACCATTCCCCTGATTAATATTACCAGGAAAACTAAACGAGTGGAAGAAAGAAGTAAGCCTCTTAATGTATTTTTCCCTTTCCCTCGCTGAACAAAAAACATTTGCACTGGTAACAGATACCAGTCTCCTGGTTTATATTATCAGTGACGCCAACAGAAATGTGCAAATATACAAAAACGTTTATACAGAGATGTTATGTAGGTATTTTGTTTAATTGACACTGGTGGATAAGATATATATTTAAGTAGATTCTGATAATTTTTACACAAACCTTTAAATTCGACTTGAAAATTGGTGTTACAATTTACAACTTAATCATTTACACTTATTTGTAGTTTACGCTGTGTCTTCATTAGCAATATTAGAGAATAAAGCAACTTCACTAATACAGATAACAGCCATAATGCCATTAAGCCAAAAGTGCCAATTAACAAGAGATAATGCACTATGGTAATGTCCCTCGTATTTCTAAATGTTGACGCGTGTATTTTTCTAAACTTAAGATTCATTTGTTATAGTTCAACTTTCTGAAGGCAAGGCTTATTTCCTACTTGAAAAGCCACTGGGGTTGTTGATCACCCCACCACTTTTTATTTTAGATAAAACAATATTTAAACTGAAAAATAATTCTTTTTTATTATGAGATCGAATGTTTACATTAATAGGAAACTGAGAAAAGTCTTTTTTTTAGATTTTTTAAAATCTAAGACATAATAAACGAGCGAAAGAGGCAATCATTTTCTGTTAGATATTATCTGGTTTTTCTCAAGTAGTAGGGTGATCGGTAACCCCGCTTGCCATCGGAAGGTTAATATAATAGCTGCGTTTTATTTTCCCCCAGATCTGATCCGGATTGGATTTCGTTTTCAAAATAACACGTATAACAACAAATACACACAAAACTGGGCCTTGTGTTGTTTTTGTTATACATGTAATTTCGAATAAAGATCCAATCTGGATCAGATCTGGGGGAAAATAAAATACAACTAATATATAAGTCTGATTTAGTTTAATATTTATAAAACGCAGACTGTTCTGCACTCAGCATTTTACAACCCTGTTTTTCTGTATTCTCCCGCTTAAAATAACTTAGCCTGGTTCATAGTACCATTCCCCTGATTAATATTACCAGGAAAACTAAACGAGTGGAAGAAAGAAGTAAGCCTCTTTATGTATTTTTCCCTTTCCCTCGCTGAACAAAAAACATTTGCACTGGTAACAGATACCAGGTTCCTGGTTTATATTATCAGTGACGCCATCAGAAATGTGCAAATATACAAAAACGTTTATACAGAGATGTTATGTAGGTTTTGCGTTTAATTGACACTGATGGATATGAAAATAATATCGATATTTATTTAAGGGGATTCATATATTTTTTGCATAAAGACACTTCAAATACCTTTAAATTTGACTTGAAAGTTGGTTTGTTACAATCTACAACTTAATCATGGGCCCTTTTTGTAGTTAACGCTTTAGCTCCAATAGCAATATTAAGGACAATAGCAACTTCACTAGCAATGGGGAATTTATAACTTTGATAGGCATTTCGTCGCCAGGCAATTTCTGTTTAAATTTCATAATTTACAAGTTTAACTCAAAAAAATGTTTAATTTTTCTCATTATTTTTAGATTTAGTTTCAAAATAACGTAGAGGGTACCCAAAATCACGGAGAAGCCATTCTGAAAAGGTGAATCATAAAAATATATTGCCTCAGAAATGGAACTGCGATTATTGCCTATCGATCGATGGTGGGGCAATATTGCCCCAAATATTGCCAGTGAAGCCCCTGGGTTAAGTGTTAAACAAACATGGACCAAATCCCATTGCACAAGCAAAATTCATGAATGTCAAAATTAAGTAAATTTGTTTGGCCTAATCGAAACTTATTCTTAAAATCATGATACTTGTATGCAGTTAAAAGACTTTACACAGTTGACAAAATTTCATAAAATGTTTATTGACTCTGTGGCTTCATTAGCCATAAATTGAACACATAATATAGCTAATTTTAAAAATACCCAGTTATAGCTATACGAGTTATTTTTTTAAAAACGCTTCAAGTTCAATTCTTAGTTTATTTGACGTGATAATAAAAAAAATAACTATGAATAAAAGTCAGAACCACACTTATCTCACGTGTCATGTTGTGGAGTGAAGTATGTCTGTCCCTTCATATTTCATGGAAATATACTATATACGGCCGGCACACCACATGAGACAAATGTGTTTCTACGGATATTAAATACACAAAAAATGTGCGGTTTGGTCTTAAATCGAACTCAAAATGAAACCTCTTTCACATATAACTTTAAAATGGTTGCAATTTTTTACAAAAAATATCTATTGCATTTTTGTATAATTATTTCGCAGAAATAATACCTGTAACAATTTTCTATCAAACAAAATATTGTTACAAATTACATGTAAAAATAATTTTCTTGCATCGATTAAAAATTTGTACCATAAGCCTCTAAAACAGCCCTGGCATTATGTTTCACATCGCCATCGTCATTCTCATTCATCATATCCCCGTCGCGTCATTAGTTTAGTTAGTTGGTTAATTGTTCTTGTGCGTGCGCGGTCGTTCTCGTTGGTCGTTCCCTGTTAATAAAAACATTAAAAAAACGTTAAAAAAAACATTAAAAAAATTACTGCAGTGACAAAATAATTGGTAAGTAATACTTATACGTAGTTTGTTATCAATATTTTATAAAAAAATATGCATAAAAGTAAGAAAATAGACTGAAGAAAGTTTTTTTCTTCTTTTTGTGAAACAATTTTTTCATATTTCTTGAGCCGGCATCCATTTTGATTTTAGGGACTTTGTGATTTGTGAGCATATCAAATAAAATATATCAATAATTAGTTTATAAATTTGAATCAATTAGTGAATTCAATAATAATACATAATTTCGTGGCCTTAAAACGAATATTTATTAAAAATATTTCTAAGGCAAGATTTCTCAAGTCGCCATGCGGCATGCATTTTGATTTTAGGCGCGTTGTGACTTGTAAAAGAAAAAATTTTGCAGTTTACTTGAAACATTTTCAAACTAAAACTTTTTTTCGTTGTTGAGTAAAATTTTTTCATAATTCATTGGGGGTTGTCGTGGAAAAAATTTTCCACGGAATTTTTAGCATCGCCGAAAACTGGAAACGTGAATTATGGTCAAAGTTTCTCTCATAATGTATTGACATAAAAAAAAACTGAATATTCCATGGCAATAAGACAGAAATCTTGCCTCAGAAATATTTTTTATAAATATTCGTTTTAAGGCCACGAAATTATTTATTATTATTGAATTCACAAACTAAACGATTGCCTAAAATACATATAATTGAATCGGTCATTCCAACAACCTCATAAGTCATTCAATTAAAATTTTTCAGGAATCAATAAAAACTGTTTCATGCACAAACAAATGAGTTTTAAACGACTTTTTTGTATGCTTAATTAAGTATTTTAGTGGTAATTTTTGTGCATGAAACAGTTTTTATTGATTCCTGAAAAATTCTAATTGAATGACTTATGCGGTTTTGGAAATGACCGATTCAACTATATGCACCTGCGCGGAAAATTAAACCAAATAGCCCCATTAGTCACATTTTGGCAACCAAACAGTTGTGAAATTAAAAACGCGCGCCTAGCCTAAAGGACTCAAGCGCCTTTAATGATTTCGAGGAGAAATTGAAAATTGTGCACATGCACATACATATGTTATATTTGCATGCCGAGACGACTACAGCCAAATGAATTTGCACCTTGCAACAAAATTCTGCTAATTATTTGTTGTTATCAATCACACCAAAAAATTGCTGTGGGCTCTTAGTCTATTATTTTAGATGGACATGAAGTATATATTAGCTAATTCACAGCATAAAAATTCAATTTTGTTGTTGCAAGATGCAAATTCATTTGGCTGTAGTTGTCTCGGCATGTTGTATACGTATGTGTATAGTGTATCATTTTGTTATCATTTTTCAATCGCGTATGAAACAAAACTGAATGAAAAACGAACTTAATTATCACCTCATTCACTAAAAGAAAAACGTTCGCACAAAAGGAAATCCAGAACCAAACTACGTTTAAAAATATCTTATGTCCTTATTATTACGGGTATTTTTTTAGGTTTACAAACGGTAAAATATCTTATGACTACTTAGGGAGAGAAAAATGTCAGTTTCGAATCAAAAAAACCATTTTATGTTCACATAAGATGATTAATTTGCGTTTTCACTTTTTCGCAATTTTTTTTTTAATATTTTATCTTATGTTGACTTAGGCCAGCCGCGCACTAGCAATTTTTAGTTGCGAAACTGCTTGGTTCGGGCAACTAAAATGTTTGTGTTTCGACACAAACTAAACGATTGCCTACAATGAGTTCGCCATTTTATTGAACATATTGTTATCTGCAACTGCACGGACATTCAACCAAACAGTTCATCTGTTTTCTATAAGTAACCAAACAGTTTCGCAACTTAAAATTGATAGTGCGCGGCTAGCCTTAAGGATGACTTTAGTTGCTTTTAAGACTTCACAATAATAGAAAAGTCTTAAGCCAATATAATCTTAAGTCTATTTTAGGTATTAAAATTAAGCAGAATAGACAATCTTATGTGGACTTAAGATATTTTACCGCGTGTAGAGTTGTGTCTTTTGAACACGAATCTTTTGTTTTTGTCTATAAAAAAGCAAAGGAGTGAGATAGATGGATGCCGATAACACAGAACTGTAGCCCTTTAGAATGGCACTGAGGATCGACAAAAAACAGCGAAATAGCTTAAGGGCCATTTTCTTCATTAGAAGTTGACCGCAACTTGAGGATTTTTATTCTCAACTTGTGATTTTGTTTTTCTTGACTCAAAGTTGACAGTTTCAACTTACGATTCTCTTCTGGTTTCCTCAACTTCCGAAAATATATGTAGATAGATAGATAGATAAATTCTTTATTTTTTCAATCATTTAAAAGTATAATAGTTGTGTTAAAAAGATTTACAAACCATGGCTTGATAAGCCGTCTGCTGGAAGAACTCAAATAAAAAAAATTAAAAAAGTAGTAATACTATAAAGAGAGAAAATAATACAAAAACATGTAAGACGCTTATATTTTTTTTAAGAAATTGTTTCTTAAATATGATTTGAAACATACACATGTATTGCATTTAAATTAATTCTGTCGCAAATCAACCGTAGTTTTGAGACAAGGATTGACAGAAAAGAATATTGGGCTCTGCGATGTAGTTCTTTATGGCTAGGAATTTAATACACCCACAAAAGTTAAACATCATTATTTGATTAACAATTGAATTTAAAAAATTCAGTTTTGAGCAATAAACTTTGAATTATTTTTAATAAACAAAAGCAATATACATATATATATGGGCTTATCCGTGCAAATTTTAACTTTTACCATGCGTCGAAATATATAGACATTATTATTAAATATTCAGGTTTTGGAACTTATAATATTATATACATATATCATTGAGTTTTAACTATTCAATTTATAAAATGAACCATCGATATAGTGCGAAAGCGTTTGAAATCGAAAAAATCATCGAATATTGAGACTTTTGGATGCGTGCGTGGATAATTAACGTTTTGTATTATTGCAAAAATAATGTTTAACATAAGATTACCTAGTACAATTTTTGTTTTTTCAGATAAATGAAGGTCAAAATTAATTGAAATCATTTTGAGTGCGTGCCTTCCTTATAAATAATCCTACATGATATAAATTTTAGAAAAAACTGCCTTGCGTGATTTTTCGTAAATCTTTAATTGTCACAAATTTTCGTGTCTATTTTTTTAACATTGATCATGGGGCATTTTTTTATGGTCTCCATGTACAAATTTTATGAAGTTAACAAAACTGTTTCAAAAAAGGCACATTTTTTACTAGCACTCCAAAGCATTCTTTGATTATACTTTTACAATGAGCGTAATTTAAGCTCTAGAAACTCTAAAAAAAATGGTAAAAGTGTTAAACAAATAAGTTTGAAAAAAAGAGGCTGTGAAGATTAAAAAATAAAAATCAAATCAATTAGATCGTCTTTTAAAATTAATTATTTTAAATTCATTTTTCTATACTTTATTATTTTATAATTTTCAACAAGCAATACATAGGAGTTATTTTGAAGTTTTTTATTTATTCGTGGTCTATAATTGAAGAAAAACTCAAATTTACATGCGTGCCTTAATTTTTTTTTTGTTTTTTTTTTTTTTTTTTCAAACTCAAAAGTTAAAATTTACAGGGATAAGCCCATATATATATATAAAAATAAAATATATGTGCACTGGAAAGAACTTTAAAACATTTTTCGAAATATGTAAGTGATTTTCTCAAATTTTTTAAAATGTTCACATGCTATTTTTGCATATAAGTTTTAAAGTTTTTAAGAATCAAAATTTATTAATTCAAATATATATTTAATTAAATTAAAATAAATTTTATGGGCATCGAAATTTTATTTGCAATTTTTATTTGAAAATGCAGCGCAAAATTGTGTAATTATAATGAGTTAAACAATTAACTGCCAGTTACCAGTAAATTTGTGAAGATAACCTAATCTACAGACTTCTTCTAAATTTTCTTATAAAAATAGCATTCGCATGAAAATCCAAAGCTTATCCTCTTACAGTTTACATACATTTTATTTTTCAATACGAATAAAAGACTATTCCATTCTTTACCCAACGTTTTATAAGAATTCCTTACTTCATAAGGGGTTTTGTATGTATTTAATCTAATAATATAATAAATACAATATTAAAAACAGTTTCAACAATTACTTTTAGATTTTCTTACTTTTGTGTTAACTATAACTTACTATATGATTTAATACAAAAGTAAGAAAATGTAAAAGTCTTTGTTGAAACAGTTTT
Organism: Chrysotoxum bicinctum; assembly: GCA_911387755.1. Classification (NCBI taxonomy): domain Eukaryota; kingdom Metazoa; phylum Arthropoda; class Insecta; order Diptera; family Syrphidae; genus Chrysotoxum; species Chrysotoxum bicinctum. The sequence goes on along the minus strand of OU426989.1, from coordinate 83,266,756 downwards.
TAATATACTGTATAAAAACTTTAAGTAGATAATGTACACCATTTCATGTTTTACATAATGTTTTATTTCGATTTTCAAACCCCATACCAGCAAAACCAGAAAACTAAAGCAGAACACGATACTATAAAGAAACTCCCAGAGGTAAAAGATCCAGAGCAAAAATTGAAAAAAAAGAGTCAACCGTTTAAACAGCAAATCAGCTTCAGCACAAGTGAAAAGCAGCGTCATCATTTGGTACATTTAAATAAATCAAGGGTGAGTTACACTTTCTTGTTTGTAAATTTATTTTGTAAACCAAGTCGAACTTAATTATATATTAAAGATCATCTCCAATACATATTCTGACTTTTAGGAAAATTATAAAAAAAAAAAACAAAATGGATTGTTTTATATGCAAACAACACTGCTCTTCCTTAAAAAATATATCTAACCATTTCAAATTGGTTCATAAATTGGATGGAATAGGTGTTTATCGGTGTGCTTTTAATGAATGCATGTCATTTACTTCCACGTTTTCAAACTTTTCAACATCGTACTAGTTAGAATTTTGAGCCATTGATTTTAGGAAATAATTTAAAAAAAATAATCATATTTTTGCGAATATTTGTATATGCAATACTATTTTAAACTTCGGAGCTCCTGCTAAGAAAATTAGTTTAAATCGTTACAGCCGTTAATAAGAAAGACGAAAATACAAACGAAAACAAAAACGGTGTCTTAACCAAAATATAGTTCATGACCATAGATAATAGCTCACTTGTTTTTTATTTTATCAAAATCGTTAGAACCGTTTTCGAGATAAATAAGATCTTACATTACGGGTGTGGTACCGTTAGTTTTGGAGGTAGAACCAATTTTCAATTTCTGCTCTAGTTATCACCAATGAATTGTAATTTGGTTTATTTCCTTTTTATTAATTTTAAGTTTGCATTGACTTTAAAAACAAAGTTAAATAAAACTAAACTGTTTCTCTTTTGTAATTATTTTTTTTTTTTTTCAAGAAAATCAAGCGTTTGTTTTTTTCTTTATAACTAAATCTGAATAGAACACATGTGATTTTTTCATATTAAATATCATCTTAAATCTCTTTTTTTCCACTTTTACACACGCAACTCATCTTAAATAGACATAAGAATTGAAAACGTCCTTCGAAAACGCAAGGCAAAATATCTTATCTCAACTTAAGATTTTGGAAATTAATATAATATTCAATTTAAGGAAAAGCCAAACTATCTTAAGTCATATTTTTCCTTATAACAGCCGAAATATTAAAAATATCTTTTTGAAATTAATTTCAAAAAAAGATCATAAAATTTTACATATAAATGCTTAGTTGAATAAAGTATACATTTGAAAGATTTTTTGGGAGGCAGCATTGAAGTGTTTTTTGCACTGAAAAATCATCAAAATTGACTTAAGTCGACTAAAGATATTTCGCGTTTTTCTGTTGATCCTCAGTGCCATTCTAATAGGCTACAGTTCTGTGTTATCGGCATCCTTTGCTTTTTTTTATAGACAAAAACAATTTCATCTAATGTTCAAAAGATGCATCTCTACACGAGGTAAAATATCTTAAGTCCACATAAGATTGTGTGTTCTGCTTAATTTTAATACCTAAAATAGACTTAAAATTATATTGGCTTAAGACTTTTCTATTCGTTAATCATAGTTGACTTAAGATATTTTCGCAAACAGAAACAAAAGTAATCCTTAAGTCGACATAAGATAAAATACTTAAAAAAATTGCGAAATACTTAAAAAAATCTTATGTGAACATAAAATGATTTTTTTAATGGTGCCGTGACTTAAGGCCAAATTAAAAAAAATGGGCTTATGTCGCTTTTGTAAAGTGACATAAGGCCAAATTTTTTAATTTGGCCTTATGTCACTTGGCCTAAATCACGGCACCGTTGGAGGTTATCTGGTGTTTAATTTAATAAATAAATTTTAAAAGGGACAGACTTACAGATCCGTGGTTTCCGAATGCAAATAAGACTATTTCATTAGTTCTCGATGTTTTTTTTTTTTAACTTCTTCAGGAACATTGAACATTTAAAATTAAAAATCCTATTATTAAGGTATAATAGTATGATGCTACTTACAAATTGCAAAATTTAAAGTAGTTTACTTACTCGTTCTTAATTTTAAACATTTTCTAACTAGTATCGTACTAAAGCAATTTTCTTAATAATTTGCTTCTGAATACAATTAAAAATTACGGTTGGTGCACTAAATAAACAGACATTTTTTGTAGTTTGTAAATAGCATGATACTAAAAACATAAAATAGGTACCTATTTGATTATTGATAGGTTGTCAATTATCAATTGATATTTGATTAATATTGAAATTTGGTAGATACTTTTAAAAGCAATTTTATTTAAGAAACTATCAACTATCTGACAATATTAGTCAATTTTCTTTCTGCTCACAATGGTAAGCATCATTATCAATGACCAAAACTTTTTTTCATCGAATCAAATTTGACATTACGATGGTAGCGAAGACTAAAAAGTGGATCTCGCAATTCTGTCTGTTCGACTGCAGCCTAAACGGCTAGGTCGATTTTTTTAAACTTGGTAGGTATCACTTTTAATGTTTTCCCCCACACGTTTTTTCTTTTTTTTTTAAGACCAAAAATAACGGTACCTGTCATACGATTTTTTTTTTAATTTTATAAATATTTTTTTTTTTCTCAGAAACTTAAAAAGTGAAGATACAAAAAAAATCATTTAGATAAAGCTACTAGTAACTTAGTAACTTATGAATTGAAAAGGATTAATTCACAACCTACTAAGTGACTTATGAATTAAAAAAATTTAAGTCATGAGCAAGTAAGTGACTTATGAATTAAAAAAAAAATAATTCAGAACGTACTAAGTGACTTATGAATTAAAAAAAAATTAAGTCATGTGCAAGTTAGTGACTTGTGAATTAAAAAAAATTTAATTCATAAGCTTGTTGGTAGATTGGAAATGTCTAAGCTTGTTTTGACTTAAATTTTTTTTAATTATTAACGAAAGTAGAGCTCATGCTTTTGTGTGCCGTAAAATTATCATGCTAGCTTATAAATTTTCCAATTAATAATTTTGTAATCAAAATTCATCCATTAGTATATGAATTGAATTTTTTTTAATTCATAAGTCACTAGCTTGCTCATGAATTGAATTTTTTTAATTCATAAGTCACTTAGTAGCTTATGAATTAATTTTTTTTTTAAATCATAAGTCACTAACTAACTTAGAAATTATTTTTTTTTAATTCACAAGTCATCTACAGACTTCTGACTTATGGATTTTTTAATTCAAAAATTTGCAACGCTATGTACAACCGAATTTTATAATTTTTGTATGCTAAGGCTTTTCAACAATTTAAATTTGTGTATTAAAATTTTCAAAAATATTTTTTTTTTTTTGATTTCTTAAAAAGCTTCAAAATTTGTTTTTCAAAACTCGATATTTTGAAAACCCCATACTAGATTTTTTTAAACTTCATAAATGAAAGTTTTTTAATATAGTCTACAAGAACTGAAAACAATTTTTTTATTTTACCTAAAAAACAGGTCCCACCATACAAATTTAAAAAATTTTAAAAATGATTTTCAAAAATCGTATTT